>JAWNNU010001779.1:0-1443666 GCA_035044585.1 Scaptomyza polygonia
GCTTGCAGCGTAAATGAAAAGATTTTCAAAATTTATTCAGTATATCCAGTGATTCACCCCGACAAACTGACAAACTGAACCCCTTTATAATATAAGTATAGATTGCAGGCTTACAAATGATACTCTGATACCGAAGGTAAAAAGAGTATATTGAGTTTGTACAATGTCCGTCATGGTGTCCGTCCAAAAAAACTCCACCAAAGTTTTGGATCCTCGCCCACCCATTCCGCTTAGCCCCCCCGCAGTTTAAAAACAGAAATGCGTATAGCTTCAACAGTTTTTGAGCTAGATGCCACGCCCATGCATACTGTCCAGCAGTTTCAAACCGCCTCAACGCTTCGCTTAAAACAGGAATGGGTGTATCTTCCATAGTGTTTGAGCTAGAGTCACCATGTGCATGTAACTTTAGCTACGTCTGTACTGGTATCAGAGTATTCCGCAGTCGGTTACCTCCGACTGCAACGTTTTTTCTTGTTTTAAAACTAATATTGTTAAAATTGCTTTATTTTCCTATAGCAACTTCATCAAAAGACGACTTGTATCGTCGCATTGGAGGACGCTGTTCGACAAATAATATGAAAGTTGTGTTCAAAGTATGTTGTGCAGCTGAAGAGAAGAACAAAACGACGGAAACAGCCTTAATAGGCGGAAGTGGTATTTCCGGCGAAAGCGGTGCTGGATCAATAGCTAATGGCGTTGGTAGTGAGGGGATTGATGTAGAATTGAATCATGGTCATGGACATAATGGAGGGAATACCATAAGTTCTAGTGGTGTCAACACTGGTTTTGCTTCCGGTGGAGCAGCATCATCTGGCAGCGAAAGCGGTATTCATTTAAAACCGGTCAACGGATATGGAACTTCGATCAACACAAACATTGAACAATTTAATCGTATACCAATCCAACCAAATATAATTGGTCCCGGCGGAGGCGTGGTAGGTAACGGAGGTGGTGGCATTATTTTGTCACCTGGCCACGGCAGTATCAATATGCTGCCGCCAGGACGCGGTGGCGTGCACATGTCATATCCGGGCCACCATCACATTCAGACTGGCATTCGGATTAATAATGTACCAACGCAGCAACAAAATAATCCGCATCCGCACCACAAGGGCAATATAAATGTGAACAGTAATAATAATGGTAAGGATGATACATTTTCAAACAAAAAACAGTCCGAAGATAATTTATACTACTTACAAGAAATTGGTGCACCGTCAAAGGGCATCAGCGATGCCACTATACCCATTAATATTGGCTATGATATTCACCATCATTACCTGCCGCCAGTTGTTGACACAAAAAACAGTAACATTGTACAGAGCAGCATTAATTGGCCAATAACGGCTTGGGTCAACGCAAACTCATCATCCAGCCGAGCGTCTTCTAACACTCATACTAATAGCAATCAATTGTTCTATCCTAATATCAAAATTAACACAAACTCAGCCACTTATAACAATACAAGCATTAGCAATTACACACCATCATCCCACAGTCCGACAGAATTCGGTAATAATAAAATGAAAAGTAAGTAGAACTTCTTTCCATTACCCGATTACCGTATCCGAAGATTATGCTCCATCATATCCGACGTCCAAAATTTTACAGCTTTACCACCTCCCAAAATTAACACTTTTACAAGCCCCGTTTGTTGCTCTTTTCGAAAAAGTATTATTTAGTAGAAAAATTGCACTAATTTGTCGATTTGAAATAGTGGCTGTTCATTATTTTTGATCCTTTAGCCCATGGGTCGGCAACGTGCGGCCCGCGGGCCTCATGCGGGCCGCGAGCCATCTTGGTCCGGCCCGCAAGATTCTCGCCGCAACGCACATGACGGACGATATTATAGTCAAATGCAATCGCAAAAATCTCATTGATTATGATGACTTATTAAGTACAATAAATGTCGTTAAAATATACACTTATCGTTTTATTTTAAAAACTAAAATGTTTGTACATAAATATTAGAGAGATATCTACTGCAAGTGCGGCCCGCGCTGCACCCCATGAAAATAATTTGGCCCTTTTGCAACAAAAGGTTGCCGACCCATGCTTTAGCCATATAAGAAATTATTGAATCAATAAATGTTAAGTAGAAGAAAAAAAGATTGCGAATATGCAACCCAAAAGAGTGCAATCAACGAGCATAAGACTTTTTAAATATTGCAGAGTAATTTGATCTGCAAAGTGTATTAACAGTGCGACTATTTCCTTTATGTATGCTAATTGTCTTAAACGCTTTATTTTGAACTGAAACTCTATCTTATATACACTGCAACATACAACAATATTGTAAATTAAATCTCAACTCATCTTAACCTCCTCACCATTAGCATGATAAACTGATCATAGGCATTGAATTGCAATTCAATTGCTAAAGTTTTAATAAAGTAAAAAAGCAAGCGCTGTGCCCAACCTTGACCAACGCCAACCAATTCCTGTGTATGTAGGATCACGATTTTACTTGGCCAGATAAAATCCAATTACCAAAATAAACCAAATCATATCAACTGTATAACTCACTATTTTGCATTTACAGATGATAACCTTAATCACAATTATGACATGAAACATCCAAATGAGGTAGTTAAAAACGAAGAGCTTACCTACAATAGTGGATCGGGACGCGTGTCACGTAGTGAAATCGATGCATATAAATGGATTTGGAAATGGCTACCAGGTGGTGCAACCACAATCGGTTTAATCTCTATGCGTGACTATGGTATTAGTTCAAAGGTTTTAATCGCTTTAATCGTGGTAATCACATTTCATGATCTGTTTGGAACGCGTACCGCTTTGCGACTACGGCTTGAGCCACTTGGTACCATTTGCCGGTGAATTGTGGATGCCTCGCTGCTTTCAAGTTGCAACACCATTTCTAACAGTCATAACTAACATCACACAATTCCGGATGAGATAATGCTATTGTATACGTAGATGTTCATTTTAAATCTGGGGGTTTACTAATGTATTTCCAAAAAACGGAACGATTGAAATCGAGCCAAATGAAAAAAAAAAACCATGTTTAGTAGAAAGAAAACAAGAAGGAGAAAGGTGAAATAGAATAAATAAGTAAGCAAATACAATTTTGAAGCGCATTAAAACATAGTTTATAGCGATATATACATTTAAACACATTATCACTTAAGTCAACAATAATGATAGCAACACGCCGATTTAAGAGTACTGATTGAAAATGGTTATAATTTTTAACTGACACCCCCGCCCATATAATGCCTGTGTACTAGGTCAACATAGTTTTACAATATCCAATCAATAGAACTTTAAAATTGCTAATGTTGCGCCTTTAGAAATTTTTTATAGCAACCTTCATGAGTCGTCTAAAATGTGCAAATGGTATCATAAAACACGGAGAACCGTATTATTATTTTTATTATTTTCTTTATTAAATCCAATCGTTAGTTAAAATTAATCGAGTTACGCCCATTTGCAGAGCAAAAATAGGTACCTTTAATGAATTTTTTACAACAAACTCAAAGTCTTTACAAAACGAATAATATATAATTTTAAACCATACGTACAGATACATAAAGTATATATATAAAAAGTGATTTTATATTGACCAAAATTGGGGTGTACTTGATCAGAATCAAAAATTTCTCTGCATTAATTTCCCTGTAAAAAAATGGGATTTTAGTTTCAATAAATCTTCTTTCAACGCTCACATCTCAATAATTTTGGTCATGTCGATTTAAACTTCTAAGTTTCTAAGTAACTATACTTCAAAATTATGTAAAAAAATATAGCTAAAAATAAAAGTAGGTCACAAAGCTAACTAAATGCCATGCGGTCTATATAATATCATTTATTGACATAACATTGCAATAATTTTAATAGCTTTTTGGGTTTTTGTTTTATAATGCAAATTTTCTTCAGAGCTGTTTTTGTTTTGTTTAGTTACAAATTCAGCGAACCAATTTTTGGCTGTTTTCTGCTATTATTTAGCACAATTGGACCAGACTCAAAACCAGTCAGTTTAATTCTCATTATACAAAACCACAATACTTTAAACTCGGAGGCAACTAACATTATACACATACAAACTTCTCCGTACATCTCGCTGCCTTGTACGTTGATAGTTTTGACTGAAAATTAAAATATATTAGAGTTCGTTTGTATAAAACGCGTTTAGGAAATTAGCAATTAAGCGACTCGAAAAGAACGATAGACGACGATACACGTACGTACACCCGGAAAGTAAATGTTAAATCGAACCTATGTATGCATGAATGAATGTTTCTTATGCATTTACATTTACATTTACACACTTACAATTACATACATATAGTATATTCGTATATTAAGTATTTCGAATATGGGAAAGGTGAAATTCAAAGAACTCAACTGTAAGTTTTAGGTTCTTATGCTTTTTTGTTTTGTTTTAATAGTTTTTAGTTAAATTCATTTTTAATTTTGTAAATGAAGCAAGCAGTATATATATATATATATATATATATATATATATAGTAGACGTTACATAACAAATGTATCCTAAAACATACGAAATTGAATATATAAAGACACACACACACACACAACAAAAGTTTAGGTGAAAACATTATAATAATTGTATATTTAATAAAATAATTGTGTATATCATGTATTAATGCAGCATTTGCTCCATTTATACATCATTGAAACTGAACAAAAATATTTACATACATATACCATATAAGCAAGTATTCTTATAAATACATACATACTTACAACTCAACCATAATTTGCACATTGAAGGAGGTTTTAAAAGGCAGAATTTCACATTTTTGAGCCCAGTTCCAAAGCCCGGGTCAAAAGACCATCCATTATGTATAAACTTCACTTTAAATATAGTTTAGCGTATTTAAAAAAAAAACACATCCCCACACATACATTAACACATACATTCATGCAAATGCAAAGGTCACACACAATCTTAAGCACTGTCTTATTTTTATATTTTATCATCGCTCATTGGAGCGAAAAACGTATTTGATACCCTGCAATAATAGCTCGTTTGCTTATTAAAAAACAAATCGAACAAATTACGACTAAACCGAATTTAAAGCATGCATAAACCTCGCCCAAAAACCATTAGCAAAATCGGGCAGCCAGCAAAACCAAAACCTATAAGCGAAGATCCAGTTTAAATAATAATTTACATACAGCATTGCAAAGTCAACTCCTTCTCTCTCCTCTCTATCTCTCTCAGATGTAGACACAATTGGATTTTTTCACACGCATACAGATTACAGATTACAAATGATTAGAATAATACAGTAACAATTACAAATTACAATAACAATAAAATCCAGAACAACTTAATACAATACATACAAACAATCATATACATACTACATACAAACATACATATATACATAATACATACACTTATCTTTAATAGTTTCTTAATAAAAACAACAACAGCAAAGAATACAGGTACAGTGCAGATGACACCTCAATTGGTGTCGATCACCACATACATTAATACAAACGACATGCATCAAAACTGTTGTGTATTTATATTAGAATGAATTTCATTAACTAACAGTTGGCCACCGAGATTTTCTAAATTCGTATTATTTACATCATATGCATACAGTTTATACAATAATAATATCTAGATTCCGCTGGTGGTATTTTGTATGTCTTTTATGTGTATCGTATTTTTTTCTGAAAACTTTATACTGCATAATTCACAATTTTCCACCAATTTTGGTTAATTGTGAATGTAAACAATTGTGGATATGATAGGTTTTCATGTATTTGTAAATTGACATAGTAGAAATTTCAGTTCAGATACAAGCTCAGAAAATTTTTTTGTGTTATTCGGTGCGGATCTTCAGATAGTTAAATTTGTAACGCCATCTAGCTATGTACTTACTTATATGTAGATAAAAAACTGCAACTAACGAAAACACACCCCGCTTAAGAAACGTGCCCAATCATCATGAAATATGTATGAACACAAAATGATTTACGTTCAAACATATTTATACAATCAACGCTACATGCCCCATTAGTTCTTAGTCCCAATATAACATATGTGTGTTTAAAAATTATGTACGAGTTTGGAAGTTGTGAAGTATTGTAAGAACCGCCGATTAATCAAACACTGGACACATACATACATACATGCATTATTATATGTAACTGGCTTTTTTGGATTGCAGTGTGTCAATTTCTTATTATTATCCGAAACTATAAAACAACACTAATACACACAAACACACACACACACAGACACACACATGTAAACTGAAAAACAATAACAAAAAATCGCAAACAATAAATGTGTTATTCGATAAATTGGATACATACAGGAATGTATGTATACAAAATGATGGAATAAGTGTAGACAAGGGGTAGCGAATGACTAAATTGTAGTTTTTAACAGTAGCACAGCAAATTTATATCTACTTATACCACTTAAGGGGTAAAATAAGCAAATGATATAAAAAACAAAAACGATACTTGTGTGTATGTATGATAAAAACATGGAGAAAAAATCAAGGAAAGAGAAAACAATGTATTAATGAAAATAAAAACATTTGAATTTACATGAGATTTATTTCTTTTTTATTTGTGAACAGTAATTTTGTTTTAGTTACGCTGGCATACATCAGCTTATGCTATGGTTATATCGGAGTGCCTGTCATAATGGTGGAATCAATACTCTTAAGGCAATGTAACGTTATCAGCTGTGGTGAATTAAATTGTAAAGAGACAAGAGAGAATTAATTTCACATTGCCTGAAATCTTCTACCAAGCCTAGTGATGTTTTGCAAATCACTTAAATCTCTGATCAAGTTTGTAACATATAACAAACTTTCACCATAAAAATCATGGCAATCGATTGCGGCCGACGTATCCACTTGTTTTCTTCTGATTTTTCTGCTATTGTAATTTTAATCAACTTAAATTGAACTTAAAATACATGTGATAAGCAACTTATATCTTATGTAGACTTCTGTACAACTTAAATGTGGTGTTTTAAAGTGAATATTTATGACGTGATCACGTTGGGCAAGTCGATGGGATGCACCCTTCTAAAACATCTTCTAGTGTGTTGCCCTAAACGTCTTCTTGCTAGTGCGTTTAGGTGATTTCCCAAACGACGATAGTAAGCCACCAATTGTCGGGTGATTAAATCGCCCACTACGTTTAGGTCTTTAACGAAAACTTGTTGCGTTGATTGGGAAACACCCAAAAATCCCAATCAGCCCAGCGTTCGATTAGTGATTAGTTGTTTCGATTGGATAAAAAAAAAGGATTCATCGTTTAAGTTCTGGAGTTAAGGCCTCCAAAGAGACAAGGGAAAAAAAATTGACAGCCTATGTCAGATCACACGGGCGCATAGGTTAGCCGTAGAATACGTCTGTCCTTGTGCAACAAAATTTATGAAGCGGTAGCCTAATAACAACAACCACATAGATGTTTTATTTTATTTTTAATTGTGTTTGTTGTCATTTGGCTAATTTTTTCCTTTTTACTGCAATACTGGTTAGCATCTCTGATATAAATTTAGCAAACATTGACTTGAAATAGAAATATATATTTACATAATTTATTACTTCAAAATTTGTGCATAATTAAATCTAAAATTGTATTTTTGTTTTATGTTTGAAATGTGACTTTTGATATGACAGGTTTGTGAAAGGAAAAGTATGATATGTAATTTATTAATGATACACTTAAATTTCTAGCAAATACTAAATCTATATTGGTTAGAGCTAAGGTGGTTGCTGCATTTTTAATATACTTTAATTTGAATTTTTCTTCCATAAATTCTGCAAATGAACAATCATTTGTCATTTCTAAATTTAAATCACCTACGATGAGCATGTCCACCTCGGTGTCAACTGTGAAATTCTTGTCTATTAGTGCAGTGAGGTGAGAATATTTCATCAAAGCAGAAAAAAGCATTTGTTGCTTGTTGTTTTGAGAAACATTTGGATGAAAGTACACAGAGCCAAGAATAAATTTTTTTTGATTATTAATTTTAATTTCAGACAGACAAATGTCGCCTACATCGCTATCGACCAGTTGCCTGTTTGAAATATCGATTGGAGTACAATATGTTAACATGGTACTTTTTGCATAGATTGCTACTCCAGATGCACGACGACGTTGCTGTAAATTATTAAAATGCGAAATTAATTGTTCAATATTCATTTAAATTAAATTAACTTAATTCACAGTAACTGTTCACAAGATGCGAAAATCAGGGCTGCCACCGTAAAGACGAATTATCGATAGTTTAACTCACGATAGTTTATATGATATTTTTGCACGGGTATATTTATTGTTTTGGTGCAAAAGCATAATTAAATGTGCAACACAAACAATAAAACATGATTTCGAAAACTTGCACGTAAATTTCAGAATTGGGGTAAACATATTTTATTGTGTTATAATTGTTTGGGGCTGACGTTAAGCTGAGCTTGTTCACCCCTGGCACGGAAGAATTTATGTATGAAAATTTAATTATGCCCGAATATCTTATTGAAATTTCCACATTTAGAAGCTATCAGTCATGACCGCATGTATATCAAACGAAAGGAAATCAAGTCTACTTTGTATTAAAACAAGTTTTAATCGATTCTCTGGCGGAATTTTTGAGCAATGTGCAATTGAAAAAAAGTAGTGATTTTTGCACTGATTTTTTGCCTTAAAAAGTTATATATTTGGCAAAATTATTATAAATTTGAATGTGGGAATGTTTGTTTACCTCATCTCAACTTAAATTCGAAAAACTCAGATTAATTGATTGATTATTGAGTTTGCTAGAGCAATTTAAAGTCTTCAAAATGAAGCAAAATTTTGCATGTTTTTGGTCTCATTTTTTCAATAGAAAATGTAATCACTTCATATATATATAGCTTAAAATAAAGGTTGAAGCCTTAGCTTTAAAATGAAATTAATTTGAGGAAAATCTATTCATTAGTTCATGAGCAATGAGCGATTTTGTGAAGCAACCATATTACAACAACAACTTTTTTGGATAGCACACTCATACCGAAACGTAAGACGTATTCTACGTCAAAAAGCTTGCTATAGTCAGAGCCAAAAACACGAAATGTTTCATGAATTAAATAGTTTCTGGAGCAACGATCAAGGCTAAGAGGAAATAAGTTAATTTAATTCGACTTAAATAATCTGATGAGTTGATTTTACCATTAGCTAGATTAGTAATAAGTCAAGTCTACTTAAATACTATTTCTAAGGGCAAATATAATAAATTTCTTTAGCACAGATTCAATTTTATCCTGGCTAATCCCGTAATGCGGGGACTGCACAAAACATCCATACTCCAGGATGGGACTTACAAGGGATGTACTTATAAAGTGGTTTAGTGGTGTAGGTATTATAAAACTCTTTCGACCACCGGTTGAAGAAGCCAATGACATTAATATGCTTTTGACCATCGACGATATGTGAGAACCAAACTTTAATTAGCGATCGAGAATAATTCTTAGACCATTAATTTTAAATACGCGGCCAAGTGGTAAAGCACCACAACATTAGCCCTCTTTACGACCCCAACTGAGGCTCTTGACAATATACTTAATCTTCTGCCAATTGACCAAATGGGGAAGTTACAAGCAACTCTCTCTGCTTTACGCACGAGGGAAACAAAGCAGTAGTCCGAACAGACTTACGGACACTCAAATGTTCTTGTCTGAAACACAATAATCCCCACAAACATATTGTCGTACTCAGGAATTCCAGAATTCCTTTCCATACACTAATCCCCTGAAGGGACGATTGGTGCTCAGGGCCAAAAAACTCAGTAAAAACGACCGGGTAGGAGGAGGCGTCTTTGCTAAGAGCTATCCATTAATAAATCTTTCAGCCTCCCTTATCATTACAGTGTGTTTCAAAATGAGACCGCTGCAATGCACGAGGAACTCTCCTGCATCTCAGAAATTAATTGCTCTGCAGCTAGAATCTGCATACTTTCTGATAGCCAGGCGGCTATTAAATCTCTCAAGGCTATATCATCTAACTCGATAACTGTCAAAAACTGCCTCAGGTCTCTGAAGGAGCTGGCAGAGCAGTTCGATATACACCTCATTTGGGTGCCCGGACATACGGGCATCGAGAGCAACAAAAAACCAGACGAGCTGGCAAGGCATGGTACTACCATGCCTCTTCTCAAAGACAAGGAGAGAATATGTATGAGAATGAGTTTTATCGCACCTTTTCTGCGACTATCCGACTCTCTGCAAGAACAGAAATCGCTTCATGGTAAATTTCTCTTATTGGACTTCTCTCAACTGGCAGATTTTAATCCGAAAAACATCCTGTCTTTTATTCGAGCCTTAAGCTGGGACCACGCCCTCGAAAACGGTGTGACTCGCTCTGCGTCTGGGTAGACGGTGCCTGTGGACTAAGTCAAAGACGCGGCGTCACAACGGACCAATATATGGCCTATGTGAGTGGGGTTTTTTTTTTCAAATTGCTCACTACCGCTGGCTTCTCGTTACTGAGACGCTCACGCTGTTGTATGAAAAAATACCCTCTGTACCAATATTCAATAATTGTCAATGAAGTTTCTCACGTTTAGCTATAGAGTTGCACAAGGTTCATATAAGTCGATACCACCCTTCCATTATGGGAAGCAGCAGGTATATTCAAGTAAAAATAGTCTAAAATAGCCAGTTTCACAATTTTAGAAAATTTTGTGACAACAACAAGAGAAATGAAGTGCGGCACAATTCGTGGATGATGGCTGTTATGTTTACATTATGAGTCTATGGTGTGCTATGCGGACGACCCAATATTGTTGCCGCACTTTATTTATCTTGTTGTTGTCACAAAATTTTCTAAAATTGTGAAATATATATTTTTATTATTATGTAATTTGGGTAAACGCACTAGTGCGTTGCTGCTCTAAGGATAGCGGCAAAAGCGATACGCAAGCAGGTATACAAAGAAAAGGGACACAAGACGAGAAACAAACAAGCTATGCGCACACATACAGTATGGCTCATGTCTCTGCGAAACCAGCAAGCAGACTGACGCGATATGCTCGAGGCTCACGACTTAAGTAAAACTAGCCTGCGATATTTCTCTCTGAGAGCGTGGTAGCTGCTAAACGACTTCCCAACTCTATATCAGAATTTTTGCATTTGAACGCTCTATTATATGAATTCTTGTTGATCTAAGTACATAACCTGGCACTCCATCAGCACCAATCAATCAGCCGGGTTTGATAGAGTTAGGGTCACTTTGGAGCGTACACTCAGTAATAACTGGGACAAATATGCAATTTGACGTTTGAACTTGAAAATTATAGAAATTACTGCACCCTTAGAAACAATATTATTATACAAAACATTTAGCGTAAGTCAAACATTTGAAAATACCATCGAAAAACTCCAGCTGCAAATTTCAAAGCTAAAAATGCCAAACAATTGAACGGTACAAAGTGAACTAGTTCTGGTTTAAATCAGATTCCTTTAATTTTCATTACATTGGCATCCCCAAAAAGAGAAGAGAGTGAGAGAGAGAGAGAGAGAGAGAGAGAGAGAGTATGTAAACTGTTGTTCACGTCCAGCATCCTGACGCAAGTTGAGAGCAACCCTCTAATTGTGCACTTGTTAGTTTCAATAAGAGTTTATCGAAACAAAATTAAGAAATAAGTTGAAGTAATCACAACAAAATCGGTTAGAAAAACTGCAGCATTATATCCATACATAGTATTTCAGAGGTGCAGTCATACATATACATGTTTTAAATGTTAGATGTTTCAACAATCTCACTCACGACTAAGCGTGCATAAAAAGTGCATTTGGAAGTGAATGTTAGGTGTTAATCGGTCAAGGTCACGTGTGTAAGACTTACAATATGTATATTGTACAACAACGGCAGGATTCACATTGCATTTGCAGTGCATCAGATTCAACCTTAACAAAATTATTATTTATGTTTATTATTTAATTTTTGTTTACTTTTATGTACTTTTAATGTTCGTATATATACATATAGCGCTTATTTAGCAGAACAACGAGTATACTAAATCGCCAAGTATAGTTATATGTATCTAAATATAAAATAATTAAAAGGGAACCTTTGACAAGTGGATTCAGTGAATAAATACAAATATAAACAACATCAACCGCCATGTCATGGGAGAGCATCGCGTCAAAAGACTTGCTTAGGTAAGACAATTAGGTTATTCACAGTTCCTAGTAATTAGGGAAAATACTCGTATTAAGCTATTTAGATTTTTGCATTCAAATTCAAAACTCAATCATTTTACTCACCTTTCCACTTAAATAATCAGTTGGTCAGCATTACCATCTAACCACAGTTGGGGGCTTATTGAAAGTTCGTGGTAATTTTGACAAATTTATAATTTGGCAAACTCCAATTTTGCTCCACACTGATGGTAATTTGCTAAAATTACTTACTTTTTAAAAAAGCTTTTCATTTTAACTGATACAGCCACTTTACCACATTAGAAATACAGGCTTTCCTGAGCATGGCAATATTGCCACCTAGTGATAAACACATTTTTAAAAACAAATAAAACAATAACAAACAATTAACCAGCACCCCTCTAATTGATATGATTTTCATTTTTTTTTTTTTTGCAGCATAAGACCGTGTCAAAACTTATCGGTTACACATTTACTGGCGTCACCCGATGGATCGCGTTACTTGCTTGATAATTCTAACGGTGTGTTCCGGGTAACTTACATAGTATCGAAAGAACCTAAAACGGTTGTTTTTCTCTTTTTCTTTACACAGAATTGTGCCAAGTTGACGAGAATTACTCGAGGATTGCCGGCTATGGTTCTAGCCCAGATGGTGATGTTGGATCGCACTCTTTGTGGGTTCGTCACGGTCTTGCTCGATCCGGTCAGGTCAATAACGTAATCAGTTGCTTTTGGGCATGTCAAAAGAGCTTACGTCAGTATATAGCGAAAAAAAAGGTTTGTAATTTTCTACCATGACATTATAAGCAGCTTTCCATTTTTTTAGTTGAACCGGTTTACAATATTACTATAGAAAGTAGTTAAGATCTGGATTAGTTTTATTCTTGAATAAATAACATTTGTGTGTTGGCAGATCGAACGCGGATTGCGACTTTACGAGCAGCACAATCAAACGGCGGCGGTTCGAACATGGCGCAGTGCTTTAAAGGGTACTTGCCGGCGAGAGGATTGCTTTCAGCTGCTGGGTTATCTATACCAGGCACATATGGATTGGGGCAAGTATCGAGATGCCATTGACTTTGGCCACCAACAGCTGGGCATATCGGAGGAGCTCGACTCGTCAAACATGCGGGCCGAAACCTACTTAAATCTGAGTCGGGCGCACGCAAGTCTCGGCGGTCTGGAGCGGGCTCTTGCCTATGCTCGTCACTCGCTGTACAACGAGTCCGGTACAAAGTGCCGCAGTGGACTTGTTCATTTGACGGTGGCACGTGTCTATCTAGAAATGGGTGGTTTTTCTCGTGCTTTGGAAGGTTTGCAGGGAGCCCATAAGATCGCCACGGCCATTGGTGATCCCTCGCTGGAGCTACAAGTTTATGTGGCGCTCTCGGAACTTTTTGGTCGGCTGCAAGACAACGACAAGAGCGCAACGTATGCATCCAAAGCGTACGATCTCTCTCGATCTCTGCAGCTTGGTGATCTTAACTCTTGCCACCATCGGGCGGCACTACTGCGGATGGCAGCTTCATTGCGCAAGCAGGGTGACCTTGGTGATGCCCACGATTACTGCATGGTATACATTCGAGAGATTTTATTCTTCCCCTGTATGATGTATCATGTATGTATAAATTATATTTCTCAGGAAGCAACAAGGCTATCATTAATTTCCGGAGATCAGGCCACATATACACGAAGCATTCGTGTCATGGGAGACATTTATCGCAAGAAGATGGATATTGATGTTAGTATAAATACATATAAAATTTTATATTAAATATTTGTTTATTAAAATCTAAAGCACCCGAAATTAATTAACTAAAGTTGTAACCAAAAATTTTGTTTTGTTCACATTTTAGAGAGCATTTCGTCAGTATGAGCAGGCAATGGGAACGTCTGCAACTTTAGGTGATCGCATGGCTCAGATGGAAGCAATGGATGGCGCAGCCCGATGTCTAGAGACACTACGCCTTCAAAGTAAGATCTGCAATTGCAGACCCTTAGAGTTCAATACGCGACTATTGGAGGTTGCCAGTTCAATTGGGGCAAAGGTAGGTTCAATAAATTGAATAAACTTTGAATAACGAACTTTGAACTATTTGTCAAAAACGGTTTTCGTTATTTTGCTTACACTTTAGCTCCTTGTGCGTAAAATTCGAAGTCGATTAGCTCTGATCTACCGGGCGTTGGGCGACGAGGACCAATGCAACACACACCTTCGGTTAGCTGATCAAACTGATGCTGCCCTTGGCTTAAATTGTGGCGCCTGTGGAGAAGTATTTGGCTTGCAGCCAGCAAGCCTCGAAGCGTTGCCTTGTGCTCACATACTACATGCCAGGTAAATTTTGTGTTTAATTCAAGATCGTTTGCCGTACAGTATCGGAATATTTGATTTGATTTATTTTTTGCTTATTAATCCTAGTGTTACAAGTAGACATACTTATGAATTAATGCACTAGTCACATTTGAATATAATATAGAAGACCTATTTTTTTTTTATAGCAAAAATTAATTTATCGATTTTAAAGTTTCGTAGCTCCTTTAATCTTTGAGATAAAACAAATACCTTCATCCAAAAAGTAGGATAAACAGACAGACTTACCGAAGCGGGTGAATTGACTCGGCGGTTGATGCAGATCAATCAATGAGTTCAGGGTATAAAACCAAAAACCATCTGAACTCGTTTTAAAATTATCGTTCAAAGACATAAAACTTATAAAATATATTAATAATCTTTATTTATTGTTCTCTTCCGTTTTGCGTTTAAGATGTGCTCATGAAATTTTTCGTCGGCGGGATAAAAACACTTCTGCACGTTCTTGTCCTGCTTGTAATAAATTACTGAGCTCTCGTCTACATCTCTGTGGTAACGAAAGTAGCGCTGAAAATGATAACTTCGATGCAGAAAGTGTCACAACTGTCACGCTCAATGCCAATGGACCGGCTCTCGACGGATTTATATCACTCAACTCCGAAACTCTTTTGCCTCTTTCAGCTCCTCTGCCGTCGCGTTCAGCCACTGACTCAACGGTCTTTTGCAATAGTCTCAAAGAAAAGTCCATGCCCAGCATCGATAGCACTGCGTTACTTTTAACATCAAATGCCTCTCCGAAATCAGTGTATCGTAGTAATTTGTCGTTGGCTTCGCTAAGTATGCGCGCATCTAGCCTAACTATCGACAGCGGACGGAATGCGACATCATCCGTCTAAGTTTATATTTCAAACCGATTGTTGTACTCGATACCGAAGTCAAAGAGTATATTGGGTTTGTTCAATGTCCGTCATGGTATATCTCCATCCGTCCGTACGTCCGTCAAGCTAGAGAAGCTACAAATATCCTTATCTATGGCCAGGACGGATAAAGTGTCAAGGATGGGATTCGACGATAATTGGGGTGCTGGCAAATCGATTATATCGATAACTTAAACTCGATAAATCCACCTACTTTGCACACCCTTACAGTTAGAATTAGCAAATTTGGTGAGAAGTTAACTGCTAGCAACGCCCAAAACACTGCATCATAATATATAGATTCCGCCAAGCCCCCCACATTTTGAAATCAAAAACGCCTACATCTTCAACAGTTTTTGAGCCATCACATTTGGTGCCAAGATAGGTCATGACAAACCCCAAAAAACTGCATGAAAACTTTGGATACCACTCCCACTCCCACCCATACCCAATTCTAAGTTTTATTACAAAAATATCTAGGTTTGCAATATCTCCAAAGTTTTGCATACGGATTTTTTAATGTCGGCTGTACCCATTTTCCCATCAAATTTGCTAGGCCTACCAATAAGATAGTGGGAAACATAAGGGTATATAAATTTTGAGTTATAGAATTATTTGATTTGCCAGGCCCACAGTCTTATATCAATCTATCTTGACTATCTTTTATTCTATCTTTTATCTGTCCCGGCTATAGTTAAAGATATTTTGAAACTTTCAAGTCTATAATTTAAAGGGTGTCGAAAAAAGTTTAGATCATACGGACGGACACCATGACGGACATTGCACAAATCAATGAATATATTTCTTTAACTAAGGTATCGAGTATAAAGAGTATATTTGTGTGAAATGGAATGAAAATCAAAGCAAAACTGTGTACCAAGTTTGTGTTAAATGCTTTAGTTTAGTTTTAAAAAACTCATACAGTGACGTTAGCGTCCATGTAATGCATGGAGCGACGTAATAGACGCTCTTTTGACTAAATTTTGTGTATTCGGATTCGTTGCGACGTATCACCGTAAAAAGAGCAACGCTGAGTTGACGAAATTACAATGCTCCAGCCGTACTAGAGGGTAAGCTCTAGCTGTGCAATTTTTAAACTGTATACATCATCAAAAATATTTTTAAATTTACCCAAAAAAAAAAACACGACGGTGCATCTTATTCTTACAGGCCAAAATACAATAAAGTTATTTTTATTATTGTTCTCACTTTTATTGTTTTGGATCGTGCTTTGAATTTCTTCTTAAAGCAAAATATAATTTTTAATGAATAAAATGGTTTGCTTTATTTCCCATGATTTTTGTTTTGCTTAACACTTGCATTTCATACAGTCAGCGATTAGATTAGTTCTTAAGTCTTAACAACTGAAAAATAATAATAACAAGAAATTTAAATTTTTTACTTTCAGAACTACATATAATTTTAAATTTTACTTTAAACTTAATTATTTTTATTATAATTATTTTAAATTAATTTTATTTTCATGTCAGCTCCTCGTAGCTGACAATAAATAAATAAATAAATTTACTGAGGAAATCAGTTGTTGAAAATACCTTATGATTTGTAATAAAATAAAATAAAATAAATAAAATTTGAAAAGTATGTAAAACACATACGATTTGTAAAGGTGAAACTGTTTAAAATATTGATTTTTACACAGAATGTTTTCACCGCTTTTCCCAAAGCAAAAATTAAAAAAAAAAAATGTTTCAATGAAACTTTATACTCAAATTTAAGGGAAAATTCTGAGCATTATTAAACAAATAATCACTTGAAAGAATCTCAAACCACTGTGGAGCACATTTGGATTGACGAGTGAGTATTTCCTTATAATTATCCTTCTGTGGTACGGGTCCTTATAGTTGTATTGAAAAAATTAAAGAGGACGACAAGTTTAGAAAAGCTATTAAATTGCAAGTACGTAGCGTATTCAGAAATATTTTGTATTTACTGTTAAGGAATTCAAAAACGTCTGTCTGGACCCTTATGCCAGACAAAGATAGTTAAAAACATTAATGTTTATATCCTGATGTTTTGGATTCGCTAAATCGCAATTTTGGATACGCAGTTCTTTAAAGTTATAGTTGACAAAAAAGTTGTATATATGTATATCAAGACAACTTTTCATATAAAGCAAAGCTCTTCTAAAGTTTGGTTGTTCAGGAAATGGCAGCCCCGCTGCATTTCTTTACAGTATGTGTAAAAAAGTTTAAAAAAACATTATTAATGTTGTAAATCCAAAGACGCCACATTCCAACTAGTAACACAAAATCCGTTACATACAAATACTCTCGGCAAAAGATTAATATATGCAAGTTGTACTAAGGACATAAGATTCAAGTTATCGTTATAGGCAGTTAGCATAAACAATATGCACAATATATAAAAGCACATACCTTAAAAAGGGTATATAAAATTTAAAAAAAAAAAAATTTATGTGAAATGCAAAATTTAAAATTTATCCTTAGCCATAATTATTTAAGCACAAATTACTTAACATATGTATGTTTTTATTGATTTAGTACATTAAGTCTAAATCTATGACAAAATTGTAAGTCAAAAGTCAATCACTGATCCAATCAATTATATATGCTCTTAAATAGTTGTTAATAAATGCGCGTTGCAAATCGATTTCTGGCGATGACACTTAACTGAAATGCTATTAAATCGTTTAAAGGTACAACAAAAAACTATCAAATTGCACCAATTAAAATAAAAACCAATTTTTTTAGATCATGAACGAGTGTTATTAATTCTTAAACAAAGGCCGGTATAAATGAGCGTGGCATCCAACGTTCTAATACATTTTTTGGGGGTCGCCATCACCTATCTTTGCACTAAATTTGGTGGCTTTAGCTCAATAACTGTAGAAGTTATAAGCATTTCTGTTTTTCAACTGCGAGGAAGGCTGGGGGCGAAATGGGTGGGCGAGCTCCAAAACTTTGATGCAGTTTTTTGGGGATCGTTAACAGTTATCTTTCTACCATTACACAATTTGGTGACTCTAGCCCAAACACTATGGAAGATACACGCACTACCGTTTTTAGTGAAGCGTTGGGGCGGCTAGGGCAGTATGGATCCGAACTTTTTATGCATTGTTTCAAAGGTCGTCATTACCTTGGCACAAAATTTGGTGGCTCTAACTCAAAAACTGTGAAAAATTTAGGCGTGGGGGTTGGGGGCGGAATGGGTTGGCGTGCCTATGCAGTTTTTTGGAAGTTGTTAGTAGCTATCTTTCCCCAAATTTGGGTGTGCGAAAAAGGTGGATTTATCGACTTTGAGCTATCGAATTTATCGATCAGCCAGCCTTCCTAGTTATCGTAGAACCCTAGTCTTGAGACTTAAATTTACTATGCCATAGATACAGACATTTTCAATTCTCTAGCATCTACAAAATAAATTAAATACATTCTCGACACACTTGTGAAAAAATTTTTTTTTAGTTCTGTAACTTCAAGTTCTGATTCAGCATGCCAAAATACATCTAGAAAAGTCATAAGTAGATGGCATTTCTTTTTTTTTTTGTTTTGTAAGGCTAAGCATTAACGCGTAGAAATGTTTGATTAATCTAACTGAAATCCTCATACTTCTCAACGCGAGCTGGTAACTGAGTTGCGAAGTAAATTAGGTTGCCCCTGAAAACAATTCTAGTATGCCGTTTTTCGAAGTCAAAGTAAGCCACTTACCATTTATTGGACGTTTTAAGGCGAACGTAACTTAAATAAGACCTGGTAAAGTTCTTAATAAAGACGTACAAAAATTATAGCGAGTAAATCGTTCAATCACAGTTGCATCTTTAATGATACTTATGAGCCATAGTATATTCACTTATACATTGTAGCCCCATGCATATGCTGTTTTAACCCAAAATAAATAACATAGTTGGAAATAATGTTTGAACAACTAATGCTCGATGAGGCCACAAGGTTTGTGACATTTATGTAATCTTACGGTCTCGAAATACAAACATATCTGAAACACCTAATAGATTTGTTAGGTTTTGAGTACAACCATTTACATAATATCAAATACGAACCAAGGACATGTGATAAGTCATGGCAAAAGTCAGAATTATTTGATGTTCCCTTTAAGTAGATGAGGCCTAAAGGCCTGCAAGGCCTAAAAACTAGTAAAGAGCGAAAGCGAGATTCGAAAATAATAAGAGCGCATTTTCACTCTCTTTTGTTCGAAGGGGTTGCTCGCTTGGACGTTGCCACATCATTAAAAAACAATATAATTTGCTTATTGCACCTGAAAACTGTTAATTGGTATTTATTTGATTTTTTTTTCATTTTTATGCTTAAGTAATGCAAACACACAAATCTTAAATAGTTATTTTGCTCTTCTTCAAAACATAAAGTACATAAATGTTGTGTGTCTGGCAACTCTGCTATTGCTACATATGGGGTGGTTGGATTGGGTTGGGTAGGGTAGGGGTTGCGGTAGCGGTCGTTGGGTCGGTCGGGTAGCTCGTGTGCGTGTATGTTTCGTGTTCGTTTAATTCAGCTCAGTTCAAATTGGGCATATTTTGCGTCAGGCGGAAAACTTTTGCGGAACTCGCGGGCGCTCGCTCGGTCACATAATAAAGTTTTACCACCTTTAAACGTATATAAGTTTACATTGAATCTTCATCTTCTATCCGCTTGATCCGCTTTAAAAATACAAATTTCATAGTTTCGGCCGCGTCTCTTCGTGTACACAAAATTTTGACCGAGCTCCACGAGCTATTTTGAACAGAAACTTTCATTAATATAGACAATGCCTACTACGTGTGAATATGTCTTTCATTTGTTAAAGTGCACCTAAAAATATAAATAAACCCAGCAAAGATGTAGCCAAGATTATTCAATGATTTAAGGTAACAGTTGGATACGAATCCTGTGGAAAAGAAAATATTTTAATGCATGTAAAAACAACCCCAACAACCCCAATTTAACATACAGAAATACATACATCCACACATAATATACAAGTAAAAGCGTTTTGTGTTGAAATGGATACAGATACCTTGTACCTTGTCACTGTATTTCTTTTAGAAGTGACCAAAGTTTGATTAAATTTGCGTTAATTTTATCGTTAATGCATTATGACTTATGTATACCATGTATGCACTTGCTATACATTCACTACGTATGTATGTATGTAACACATTAAATATAAATGTATCTGCGCAGGTGAAATAGTGAACTTTTTGCTATGAATAAAAAAAATCAAATACTAAGATCCGTCTGATCATAACAACAAACGGTTACCATAAATAGTAAGATTAGTATTTGTGTACATACATACATAAATAACTATGTGCTAGTACAACATACACAAACACAGACACAGGCACATACATACATACATACTAGAACATGCATGGTTTTCTAATCAACCCTTAAAGCTTGGCGACGATGGCAACAACAGCTAACGACGAAAACAAAACGAAAGCCAACTGACAACAAATAAGAAACAAATACACACCATCACTATTGTATGCTTGTGTGTTGTACGTGTATGCATATGCTTGTTACAAAATACCTATTAATAGAATAGAATTACATACACATAGATAAAGTATAAACACATTTAAAAACAAAACGTTGCTTTAAGATTTTATTTTAACTAAATCTTCTTATATATTTGATTTAAGCTTCATTTTATCAAAGCAACAAAATGTGTTATTTATTTATTGTATTGTAAAACAAAATTAATTCAAATTTACAATGGAAAGCCAAAGCGACAGAGAATTAAGGGCTGAAATAAAAATACTGTTGCATACTTTTAGGTAAATATTACATTTGTATTTATTACTATATTACAAAAGGACCTAGACTTGGTGCAAGTTTAATACTAACTTATAAACTGATAGATTGAATCAATTAGTCATACGAAACACTGACGGGAAATTTTAAAATTACATGATTAATTATAATAATATAAGTTGCCAATAATGTGGTGAGCTAAAGAATTGTTTCTTTTAATTTCAGCCAAGTGGTCAGCCAATAGCTGGAAGGTCTGGAATTCGAGGTCTTGGGTATTGTCGTCTAACCCAAAAAACAGTACAGTGAACCGTAGCTTATGTGGAATGGAATCAATGAACGAAATAATTGATCAACGATCGTTTGACCAGCAGCTGGTTGTTGAATCAACCGAATTTGTCGGAGTTGAACGTGTCGAGGCACAGCACAGGATACCAGGACAGGAAAGCGAGTCGGAATGCGAAAGCGGTGAATTGGAGACTAAATTTAACGTTAACAAGCTAGCACGTGCAGATAATAATCAATCGGTGGCGGTGTTAAGCGGTGCGATGCAAACGCTAATAGCTTCTACTACAACAGACAGTAGAAGCAGGAGTAGGATTAATGAAGATGATGAGGAGGAGGAGTCGCGTTCCGTTGTAATGGTTATTGATGAAATGGGTCATAGTAATTTGCAGACAACCTTTCAAATAGTACCTCAACAAATTGAACTGCATGGCGGGAGGATACTGCCAATGTCCCTTCTTCCTATCCATCACCAACAGCAAAGAAATCCTGATCGATTGACTATTAATAGTCCCATTGATTTTGGTGGTTCTGATGACATAAGCTTGGATGGATTAACAGCAAGCACAGGAACTACTCATACTATCAATCAAGCTGTAAAGCAGGAGCAAAAGGAGAATACAAATGTTAGTGGTCTAGAAAATAGTATTAATCGAAGAGCGACGAGTCCGGGTATGATGGACATTAACAACATGTCAACTGTTATCGAAGAGTTATCTTCTGATGGTGGCGGCGCTGTTGAGGAGGTCACATTAAACCAACATCATCAACAGATTTTACAGCATCAACAGCAGCATAATCAAGCCCATCACCACCAACATCACCAACAATATGGACATCGACTTGCATCTGCATCTAATCATCTTATTCACCAGCATCAGCGTCAACTGCAGCGTTCAATACAATTGGAAATGGGTAACAATCATCGAGAAGTCCTGTCGGTCATTGTACAAACGCAGGAGGAGGATGATGGGGAGGACATTGATGAGGATGAAGATGATGATGATCGTGATTCGGGTGCGGAGCAATTGCTAAGTCCTGCCTTAGCCGTTGATAACAATTCATTGGAGCATAGCACTTATCAAACGTTGACATCGGTCAACAATCGCTTATCATCCGATCCGGGTTACAGCCCAACGTCGTACGCAACGCTAACTCCCATTCAACCGCTTCCGCCTATATCGACTATGTCGGATAAATTTGCCTACGTGGGTCACATCTCCGGCAACTCAGCCAACAGTACGTCCGGAAGTGGCACTAATGGCACTTCAACCAGCCGAATAATAAACACCTGCGGAGCGGGAAGCACATCAGATGGCGGCATGAGCAACGATTGCGGATCATTTGCAAGTTTACCTTTAACCATCGAAGGCGCACATCAAAGCTCATTGGGAAGTTTAAGCTTGAGCGGTTTGGGCGTTGCTCAGTCACCATTTTCATCGTATGATAAATTGCCTTCGCTGATATCACCTCCGCCTCATAACTACGCTAGCTCATCGCCTTCGCACGGTCTGTCTGGTATGGTTGGGTCATGCGATCTGCACACACACACCTCTCCCGGACCGGTGACAGGTCACCTCTGTAATCCATCCTCACCACACGAGCATGAATTACACCCGCATTCGCCAAGGACAGGACATGGACATACTACAATGCTGGGACACAGTCACAATCAAGAAGCCCGAAGTCAAGCAATGCAGTTGGTTCCTGTGGTATTACAAAAGCAGGTCATATGCCTATCTCCTTCAACAAGTGGAGGTGGTGGTGGTGGTGTTGCCGATGGCGTCGTTGTCAATGATTATGAATCCTCCTACAGCACACATCATCATCATCATCATCATCAACATCATCATGATCACGAGCTTATAATGACAACCAACTCCTCGACATCTACCAACTCCAACTCTGGCGGTCGTAGCTCGCAGTTACGCTTGCACCATAGCCCAACGCTAAGTCCACATTCTGCTGACTCCGTGGTTTCCATGTCTTTGCATTCACCGACTCACTCCGTTGTTACGCTTAACACACATATTAACGGATCTGTCACGAATCTTGCTGTCGATTTACCCGTTGTGGGTTCACTTACACCCTCACCACCGCCGAACAATGGCACCTCCATAACCGTCAGTATCGTCGACGAAATAAATCAGCGACAACAGCATCAACAGCACCATATGCTTCAGCCGACTAGCCGAAGTGTCAGAAGTCAGCTAGATGAAAATGACAGCAATCAAGTTCAAGAATGCAGTATATCAGGGAATAGTGGAAATCTCAATATGTGCAATATAAACCAACATCATCATCAACATCAGAATGGATACCATAATGAAGAGATGCAGCAACAAAAAAATCTAACAGGGCATTCACCTCAGCCACCATCAGTAGCAACATTGACCTGTACTGGAACATCCGGTAGCGTAAGCTCGAATCCTGGTACAGTTAACAACAACAATCGGTCCAGCGGGGCCAATGACATGGAAGAGATAAACACCAAGGAGCTGGCTCAACGTATTTCGGCTGAGCTTAAGCGTTACAGCATACCACAAGCAATATTTGCTCAGCGGGTGCTTTGCCGATCACAGGGTACTCTCTCTGACCTGTTGCGCAATCCGAAGCCATGGTCAAAACTTAAGTCGGGCCGTGAGACATTCCGACGCATGTTCAAATGGCTACAAGAACCAGAATTTCAGCGTATGTCTGCTTTGCGTATGGCCGCCGCACAGATACCGCAGCGACCATCAACTGGCATTTCAACGGGAGGCTTAAGCAGTAGTAGCGGAAGCAGCAGTTTGGGAAATGTTGGATTCTTAACGGGTTCAGGTTCATCGACGGCGTCCACTCTTGTAGTAGCCAACACAAACACGGAAGCAACGCATGGCTCAAGCGTTTCCGAAAATGGTTAGTAAGAATAACCTATTGATGATAATTGCAGTAATAATCTCTGTGCTTATCTAGATAATGTTTTTGACGTAGAATACGTCTCACCTTTCGATAATGAGGAAGCAATCTGAAAAAAGTTGTTGTTGTAATATGAGAGTGTCACAAAATCGCTTTTTGCTCATGAACTAATGACCCTCAAATTAATTTCATTTTAAATCCAAGCCTTCAAACTTTATTTTAAATTATTTATTGATATATATATGTATATATTTTTGCTTCATTTCGAAAATTTTAAATTGCTCTATCAATCTCAATAACTCATCAATTACTCAGATTTTTTGGAATTCTAGATGAGTTAAACAAACATTCCAACATTCAAATTAATATACTTTTGCCACATATATAACTTTTTAAGGCAAAAAATCAGTGCAAAAATCTTTACTTTTTATACCCTGAACCCATAAAATGGTTTTGTGCAAAAGTATGTAACAGGCAGAAGGAAGCATTTCCGACCACATAAAGTATATACATTCTTGATCAGCATCAATAGCACAATCCATATGGCCATGTCCGTCTGTCCGTCCGTCTGTCCGTCTGTCTGTCTGTCCGTCTGTCCGTTTGTATGAACGCGTAGATCTCAGAGACTATAAGATCTAGAGACTTTAGGTTTCGAACATAAGTTCTCCTATACCAGCAGAACAAGTTTGTTTCAAATTATCGAAAACTATCCTGGTTTCCGATATACACATGGAATCGATTACAAAAAATATCGAATTTGAAAAATGTAAAAATGGGTGTTGAAATAATGGCCAACGTTAGAACTTATGTCAAAATTTCGTCCAAATCGGTTTAGAAACACAGGAGATATCGTAAAGTCAAGTCAGATTTTATTTTTGTTTCTTCGTTATGTATATTATAACCATCATTTGTTTAAACCATGTAAGGTTTGTATTGGCGTAAAGCATACAATTCATTACTAGAATGCGATTTGTAGTTTATCATGTTTTTGCAGTATAATTTGCGTTTTCACTGTGTTCATGTCCACGACTCTTGAAGAAGAATCTTGGTTTTGTTGACAACAACTACTAAAGTAGTTGAAAGTTGAATTGATTATTATTCGAAGCATATTATTTTAGGGCGCAAGGAGTATAATTTTTTTCAACTGGGTTCAGGGTATCTTCTAGTCGGGTTCTCCCGACTTATATAAATAAATTAGATCACAAATGGCCGGTGTCATCCCCAGATTTTCAGTTTGAGTCACCAAATTTGCTATGAAAATAGCTGCTGGCTTCCCCCTAAAGATCTGACCGGCCATTTTTGCCTGTCTGTTGTAACCCGCCGATCATAGGGACTCTAGAGACCGCAAATTTTGATTGATTACAATTTCTCCTATTTATTTTAAACCTTTTTTATGCAGCGATAATAAGCTCATCCGCTAGCTCTGGGATTGTTACCGGTGGCAACTGCCGTCGCAAAGAGGAGCTTCACATGGAGCAAATGCCGCAGCCCAAAAAGCCTCGTTTAGTATTTACCGATTTGCAACGGCGGACATTACAAGCAATTTTTAAGGTAAGCTAGCACTCCGTGTGCAAACTTACTGACTTTACACTATACTCTACACTGCGTTTAGGAAACAAAGCGGCCTTCAAAAGAGATGCAAGTGACTATTGCACGTCAACTGGGATTAGAACCAACGACAGTTGGTAATTTCTTTATGAATGCACGTCGACGATCGATGGACAAGTGGCGCGATGATGACATAAAGAATGCACAGCATTTACATAGTCATAGACAGCATCAGGAGGAGGAGGAGGAGGAGGAGGAGAATCCGGATGAAAGGGAGAGCAACAGTGGAGCAACACAGCATGGACACTACACTAGCAGCAGCCTTCACACGACAGCAATGTCACCGCTTGGTAATTTTGATGATGAAGGCGACATGGATTTGGAATTGGAGCATCACGATTTCTTGGTTGACGATCACGATCACGAGCACGATGAGCACGATGATATGTTGTGACATAGTAGTAATGGCAAATATCCACAAGATGAACGCAGCAACGAACAACAACAGTACGAACAAAAGCAACATATGAAAAATAAGAATTCCTTAAGTCGCACATATTCTCTTACCCACACCCACACTCGCACAGATATTGATTCGGAAAATAATAATAATATAGGGTCATATCCCTCCCCATACGACCACCACTCAAGAACCAGTGAGCAACGGATAACAAGAATTCAGCATAAAAATAGTGTTGCTAAACCAGAATCAAAGACGGACAAACGACGACACAAGGAAAAGCGTTTGAAACCGATCGAAACTGAACCAAATCAAGACCCTGACTCTGACTGTCACTCAGGACCAGGTCAATGGTCACTGAGTACGTGCTTTGTTGAGCCCGACCGACAGACCGATGTTTCCAGTGATGTCTTGGGTGTAGGTGTAGCTGATTGCATTGAATACTTGACTAGTCAAGTGGAATTGGATGTTGTTTGTAATGATAGCTTGCTAGGCAGCAGTAGTTTTAATACGGCCAAACTTGGTCCAGTTCGTTTCGGTTTATTAAATTATAAGAATCCGGCATTAAAAATGAATGATTCGTTGGTTCATTGAGCTTTAAATTCACTTCACTACGTCAAACTTATCCGGTATTATTTATTTTAGGATACACATGCTTTATTAGAGACATAATCGATTATTTTTCACAATTCACATTCCCATTAAATAGACTAAAAAACAGACTTTCGGTGATAAAGTTGAGTGCAGTATTTATGTTTTTATTGATAAACATGGATTCCAGTACATGTACCCATATCATGTTTATATGATCAGAAATTAATGGCTTTTAATGAGTTCTTTACTACTAACAATACTTTTAACACACGGACACCAAAGGTAAAGGTACCAAGAAGTACCAGAGGTGGCAGCAAAACTCCCCCACAAACCACCTCTATGCAAGCAGACTCTTAACTCACTATTTAAATACTGTATTCCACTTTCGGTTGCGTCCGATTAAAATGTTTTTTTATATTCCTAATATGTATAATATTTAATTTATAATCAGTTTGAAATTTGGTCAGAGTTATAATAATAGGAAGCGATAATTTTTTACAAGTTTCAAAAAATGTTTTAAGTACATGGTATTAAAATATTGTAAAACTCGCTACACAGGCCGGAAACTTAAACTAATTATATATCATATTTGGATCTGGGAGGTATGGCGGGGCATGTCTGGTTTACCCATATATTGTTAAATTATATGAAGGTCCCTTAATGTTGCTCCAGGTTATATTAGATATCATACAATGTAATGTCTGGTCGGTCTAATGCAATATCTAAAATGTTATTTTTTGTTTATTATAATTTTTATGTAGTATTGCCAATGATACAATTTAAGTGAAAAAACAAGCAACAAATTCCTTTGTACCTGACCCAAGAAATTCTGACGTCATTTTTGCTCACACATTAGATTTTTATCTTCTTATTACCTTATTGTTCTGTACATTTAATGTAAGGTAATATGTACACCTGAAAAAAAATATCACACTAACAAACATCAAGCTTTTACATTTTATCAAGTGATTATTTGTTTTCTAATAAAAATTGGCCATGAACGTAACTTGACACGATTATTGGAAAAATTTTTATTAATTTTTGTTTTCAACAGAAATAATTGAACCAGTAATGCACTTCTTGCTAAAATTGTAATGTTAGCAAATCCAACATAAAAAATCTATTATTTTGTTCATTGAAAAGTAAACTGGCCAAAATTGTACAGAAACAGGTCGTAAAATTCACACTTTTCCAAGTTGCTCGAATGTTTGTAAAACTTATACTCTACGATTAGGAGAAATACTGAGTATTATAATGCAATTAATTAAATTTTTGGTCTGTAAAGAGCGTATGTGAAGCAATTAAGAATATTCTACAAATAGCTTTCTCTCTCTCTCTCTCTTAACACAAAAACACACACACACATTCAGCTTGTGTATATATATTTATATACATAAACATATATACATATATGCGTTTAGAGCCAAAGTGATGCAAACTTTATAAATCTTACAAGCAAATGCAAAACTAAAGCAACAACATATGTGTGTATGTATGTATATCTAGTCAAATTTATAAAATAAAATTAATAATATAAAGCCATAGCTATAAACAGATTAATTCAAAAATAAAATAGCTGTGTGCTAGCGAAACATACAAAAGTTATATAAACTTAATTATATACATATAATATTAATGTAAATAAGGTACACATAACCGAAAATTTATAACTTACAAATACATACAAACGGGATGTGTATGTACATACGCATACATGTATAAGACCGAATGTATGATGCATGGAAAATATTGGAAATATACTTTATTAAATGTACCTTTTGTAACTTATCAGTGCATACGCAAGAACCTTGCACCGTCTTTGATTTTGCAAAATACTTTAAATTGAAATATCCTTTCATACTGAATGTAGAGTCCAAAACAAATAGAAACAAGTAGCAAGATCAACTTAGTACACAACGTGTACTGTATGCATTTTATTAATTTATGTACGTACTATATGCAACCAAACATATTCTAATATGTTAATATTTTACAGTTACAACGGGCACGAATGCAAATGCAAATACTCATAAACTGTCAAATGAGTAAGCTAAGTTGTATGCTAGTCAATTTAGTCCAAATAATGTGCAACAAATACCTACATACAATGCACACAAACAGAAATATAAGTAGAACGTACATTTACCTAGAACCATTCAAAATATAAATATATTTACTATTATATAGATTAATAAACGCAATGAATAAAGCAAATCCAAATTGAAAACCTACATAGCGGAGTGCACACATTTTGTCGGCAAATTAGTTGTCAACTTTAACTTGCTGTGGGCTCGCTCTGTGTAATTGTGACTTGCTGTAGGCTCGCTCTTGTGGTAACTGTCGCTGGCTGAGGTGGTAACTGTTGCTGCTTGTATGAATGATGAATGTTATTTGTTTTGTAATTATATGATTATTTCTTATGTATATAAGTAAGTTCTATGGCGTTGCTGTTTTAAATATATAAAAATTTATTTAACACTATGTGGCAACGTTGCCATGCTCTGAAGCATGAACATAATATTTGAAAAAAATTATGCAGTTAAGCTGTTTTTAGTACAATAGAAAGCGCGACAGAAAAAGTCATTAAAATTAATCAATTTAGAATCAAAACACAAAAATATTTCTAATCAGGTAAGGCGTCCAACAAAAACTGATTAACAAACCGAAATAACCAAGCTACCTGCAGTTACTAGAAACTGTGAACGCCCAAACTAGTATAGTCCACAGGAGCAATCAAAAAATATTTCTCCATTTCCAAGCTCAATTCTGTTCAAGATTTTTAAAGCATTACATCAATTAAATTTATTTATTTGTATTATAACAGAGTTAGTTTACCGTTGTACCTGGCAAAACATATTTTTTTACAAACAATCGGTGCAATACAAAAATACATATCGAACGTATCGAATAGCAGTTACATTTATCTTTAAACGCATGATGTCATGCAATCGTACCGTACCGCGACACCTTAGTACCAAAATAGTACATTTGGTATTTTCCAGCACACATTGCATATTTTATAGAAAGAGCATGCCAAGTGGCTACGCAATTCGTATTTACAAATAAAAATTTAAGGAAATTGGTCAGGCCTTAATTATTTGTACATAATTTTGCGCTTATTCCGTAAACATAAACTTTTAAAATGTTGTGCTGCGCGTCGTTGGCTCTATAATAAATACCTGTCTTCGATAACTGTGCCATTTTTCTACGTGTTTTGTATGTGCGTGTGTGTATGTGTGTGCGTGTTTTATAGAGTGTGTGTTTTGTATGTATACAGAATTTTCTTTTTTTTGTATATTTTTGAGCGTCGCCTTTATATACGAAATACATAGGTACACATAATAACACATGTGTGAATTTTTTCTTTTAACAATGCATATTAACTCTTAAAAATAAAAGTTGATAGAAATAAATTTAAGTATGCTTAAGTAGTTGGAGAGTAGATGAAATGAAGCGGGAGCTGCTCAATGGCTCTGGACTGCAACCAAGCAAAAAGTGAAATACATATATGGAATAATAAAACGTAATGCAGTCAAGACCTAGACAAAAAGATAGCCAAACCGACAAACAGACTGACATTCAAGCAAAGCGAACGAGACCATAAACTACGCGATCAAACCAGACGGAACACAAATCTTGTGTTCTCCATGTAGTTAAAGCTTAGAATGCTGTCCACAACAACAACAGAAGGTGCTAGCCAACAATCACCAACAAACGCCGATGCAGCAGCGTCCTCAACAGCAGCAACAACAATAATTGATAACTTGCAAAGTGTTGTGGTAAAAACCGAACCGTTTTCCACTTTATCGCCAGGTAAGGTGACAAATACACAAAAACTAATTACTGCACAAAAGCAACAAGTATTTTATTTAATTTTTTTTTAATTCTTAGAGAACGCAAGCAATCAAATTCATACCATGTCAGATGAAACGGGCGCCAACACCAGCATTAATAACAACAACAATAATAAAAGTAATAACAATAATAATACCAACAATAAAATAAGTAACAACAACACGAAAAACACGAGTAACAGTGCAAACACAAATTGCGGAAGCAGCTCGGGAACAACATGTGCACCATCGGAGCTAGGAGTTGCTCCCACGGGTTCAGGTACTGCGGCTACTCTAAGACAGCACTCAATCAGTAGTAGTATAAATTCGCCTACTCAACCCAACGCAGCAAGCAATGCCAGCAGTAGCGATCATTCGAATACGAATAGCAACAGTAGCAACGTTGAAGGTGATCTGCACCAGGACAAGGAATTGTTCAAGAAAATGCAAAACGCTAAGGAAGAGGATTGCGGTAAAATATTTCAACAATATGTTAAAAGTTTTATTTTGTATCCTGCTTGTAGTAAAGTATTGTTTCAAATAACATAACTTAGCGTTTACAACTCATCCCGCCATTTGGTACATAATCAGGTTGACGACCAAAATGTCCATATGTTAGGGATCCTTTTTTATTTTGAATTTTTAAGTACGCAGCTCAATCTAAAATAAAGAATGTCATATTTATTTACAGTTGAAAAAGTCAAAAACGGTCTGGCGCAACCGTACCAAACATAAAGTTCTATAAATCATCCCATTAGTTTATATTTATATACAGTCGAACTTCCATGTAACAAGTCTCGAAGGGACAAGAAAAAACCTTTTTTAAAAAAAAAAACTCGTATTATAAAATTGTTTTTTATGTGTTTTATGGAAGTTCGACCATTAGTCTAAATTTAATTAGCTGTTGAATTAAATTATTTATGAAACAACTAACTTTATTTCACATATAAAATACAACTACTTTTCAGCATTTATTTTGAAACGACGATAAAAGTTCTATTACCATTTTTGAGCCTAATAATATTTGTGAACTTGAGCAAATTGTATTATAAAAAGACGATGTAGAGGTCGATAGTTAAGGGTTTGTTGAGGATAACTTTTAACTTCTAAATTAAAAATATTTTTACTATTGTTCTGTTTGTAATCTACATTTGACAGCCAATACAAAGTTAATATCAACACAGCTAACATCGACTGGGAATTCAACATTGGACAAGGGAAGCCAACAAAACAGCGCTGCCCCAGGCTCCTCCAGCAACAACAACACTAAAGTCGGCACCGCCGCCAGTGCTGCCGTTACGAAAACTATTAAGGATGAGGCATCCGATCTGCTCGGCAGCTTAGTAAATATGAAGAAGGAAGAAAATTTTTCACCAAACCTGTCCCCTGTGGGATTTGGATCAATTGGTGGTGGGCCATCCGATCGATCTACGACGCCCGGTATGTTGTTAGATCATTTTACTTCTCAATAAGACAATTAACAATTAATTTTTAATATTTTTTAGTCAAAATGGAACTTGGCTCGAATACTACAACGGAGAAGCCGACATCCGTAACGGGTTTGAATAGCGATGAAATTGTTGGATGCAATGCTTTAGACGCTGAACGAATGACCGAAACGACAACATCCATAACCGGTGGTGGTGGTGGTGTTGGCGGCGGCGGCGGCGGCGGCGGTGGTTGCATGAATCAATCCCTTGGCATTGGCATCAATGTCTCGCCGAGTGCATCGAATTATATGGGCAATAATAATAATAATAGCGTTGTTGGTAATGCATTGGGCAATTGTTTAGATTATATGCAGCAACAAAATCACATATTTGTTTTCTCAACACAACTGGCTAACAGTGGCGCAGAATCGGTGATGAGTGGACAGTTTCAAACGATTATTGCATATCATTGTACGCAGCCGGCAACGAAAAGTTTTCTCGAGGATTTCTTTATGAAGAATCCAATGAAAATGAATAAGCTGCAACGGCAAAACAATGCTTTGGGTCTAGGAAACTGTGGTCAAAATAGCTGGCCAATCGCGAATGCAAATCAAAACTCAAATAATAATCTGACTAACCTCAATCACAATCCAAACCTTACCAAAATGCTTCAACCGCCACAGAAACCAAACAAATCGCATTTTATGAACAATCAAATTGAAAAGCGAAACATCACGTTTGGTGATCCCTCACCAGGCGAAGCTCTTGTTAATGAAAATGATTTAATGTGTTGGGAAACGGGAGGAGGAAATGCGGCAGGTCAGTCGTCAAACGTCAATCGCAATAGTCTCGAAGTTGTTGGTCCCGGAACTAGTGAATCGCAAACCTTAAAATTGATGGAAAGTGTCGATAGCGTTGTGAATGCTTTGGGCAAGTGCAGCAATAATGACACGGACAACAATATTATATCGTTGCAGGGTGTCAAAGTTCCAGACGAAAACTTGACACCACAACAACGTCAGCATCGAGAGGAGCAGCTGGCAAAGTTAAAGAAAATGAATCAATTTCTGTTTCCCGAGAACGAGAATGGACCGAACAAGTTAACCAATGATTCAGCAATGGCAGCAGCAGCAGCAAACATCATGATGAGCATGCCAGGAGCATCAACGAATGCACAAATGCGACAAATGCAGCAGATGCAAATGCAAATGCAGGCTGCACAAAAATCATCGGAACAATTGGGCAGCGAGGATGTTTTGATGGCTATGCCAATGCCGTTGCCAGTTGATGCTATTGGCGATCTAGGATCGGCTATGGCATGCAATAGTGGCGCAAAATCTTCGGGAGGGGGTCCTGGACCTGGTGGAGTAGGTGGAGTTGGAGCTGGAGCTCTAAACGTCGGGAATATGCAATGCACAAATAATCCTAATTTGATGGCTAACTCACCGGAAATTATTGGCGGCTTTAACAATACAAACTGCGTTATGGGAATAGTTGGGAATGTTGTGACGGGATCAGGTGACAAAGAAGAATCCATGGCCATGCCGCATGGCGGAGGAGGTGGAGCAGGAGGTATGACACCATTGGAATGGACGAAAATACAACAGCAATTTTTCGAAGACCGTTTAAAGGTTGGAAAAACGACGGCATGCAGGCCAATAGGTAGTTCTGGTGTAAGCAATTCTCCGGCAATGCGTAATAATAGTGTGCAAGGACCACCACCACCCTATCATCCCACTCAACGATCGGCATCGGTGCCAATTGCAACACAATCGCCAAATCCATCCAGTCCAAATAATCTATCACTACCTTCCCCCCGCACGGCTGGTGCACTTGGATTACCATCAAATTCACCCAGCATGGAGCTACCGGCAACGAGTACATCGGCGAGCGTTGCATCATCCACAACATCGACTAAAAACTGTTTTCAAGCCGACTGCGGCTCTCCATCGTCGAGTCGCAATCGTAGTGGAATAATTAATCATCATCTTAATAGTAATCCGAGTACACCGATTGCTGCGCACCTTTCACCCAAGGAACTGGAATCATTTAACTCAACGTCTCAAAGTGGCGGTAAATTGCTTGTAGTTGTAATTATTTATTAATGTACATAAACATTTTTTTTAAATTATTGCAGGTGATATAAAAAATACACGGCCGAATTCGCAGCTATCACGATCGCCCAGTAATACGATTAGTAATGCTAACCCTAACGCGGCCAATCATATGGTTGAAGCAACAAATATGGACTCGCGATTCCCAACATCAAGCCCAGGCTTGAATTTCAATGCACACACACATGTACACTTGCAAAATAGTAATCCAAACGCAGCTATGAATCATCAATATAAAGGAGGACCTAATGGCAACAGTCCTCTGGAACTAAATGTAAATATACTTTTGATAATTTTTGTATTCGTTTAAAGAAATATCGAGATTCCTGTCCCAGCTTGGACTCTGGGCATTGTTCTTCAACCCTACGTTTAGTAAACGACCTAATAACTATGGTATGCATCCTAACAATTATTTTTTTTTTTGTGTAAATTAATGAGCACATAAAGTAAAGATAAGTCGAAGACGTTGGTCATTCATGTTATTTTTACGGTTCAAAAAGTCAAATAGGTTCGTGACGTTATCTTTATCTCAATAAAGATATTGAGCGCTGCACTGTTGGGCTAACTGATTCTTGTTTTTAAAACTTGCATAGCATTAGGCATTAAACTTAAAGCTATGACTACCACACGCTATCAACTTTTTGTAAATCGCATTAAATTTTAGACAAGCTATCGCTCTCACTGCCTTTTTGACAAATGTTTTTTGACAATTTTTATACCCTAACCCACTAAATGGGAAAACAGATATAATGGTTTTGTGCAATTAGTATAACAAGAAGAAGCAAGCATATATATTTTTTCAGCATCAACCGCCGAGTTAATAGCGACATATCGGTCTGTCCGTTTTTGCGTATGTATAAGACGTCAATCTCGGATACTTAAGTGGCTTAAAATTTAGATCAAAAAGCTCCTCTATACACCATAAGAAAAACAAGATTGTCGCAAACTAACGACAACTCTTAAGGGTTTCCAAAAACACATGTAATCGATAAAAAAACTAAAAGAAATAATCCTAATCTGTGAAGTTTCATCGAAGGATGAAGTATAGTCTAGCACTCAGTAGCACATCCATAGAAACTGTAGGCATAATATCTAAGAATCATTCAACCTCCTATTCTAGCTTTCTTATTTGTTTTGTAAATGATTTTAGTGTTCAGGGCAATAACCGTAATTGAAAACCTTTATAGTCTCTTCAAAATAAGTTTTGAATAAAAGAAAAAGATTGGAGAGTGACCGGAAAAAATTCAGGCATTCTCCGAGACATACGGCCATGATATGTGGGTGATAACAGGCAGAGTTATTAGATAATAGAGGCTACAGGTCACACAAATACTTCTTATAGCAAATCAGAGGACAAACAGCACAAAAGACATTGAGAAAAAAAAAAGAATCTTTAACTTTGTACTTGGTAATGACAGATCAGTTTAACCTTTAATTATCTGTTTTTATTCTATTTAAAAATTGTCCCCGTTTCCTTACCGAGCTTGGGGAGATAAAGATTTTAAATATTTTACTTAAATTTTGTTTACTTGATTTTTAGCGCCAGAATTGTGGACCTGGTGGACCACCAGTACAATTTGGTCGACGATCGGATAATATGCCACTTAATCCAAACAGCAACAGCTCTCGACCCGTTCAAAGTAAAATGGCTCAGAACTTTGATCCGATATCGTCATTGGCACAGATGTCACAGCAATTGACTAGCTGTGTAACTGGCGTGGGAAGTCCGGCTGGTGGGGGTATGAATATGATGGGACCCGGCCCCGTAGATATAAACAGCATGGAGCATGGAGGGGGAGGAGGTGTCGGGGTCGGTGTCATGATGCCAAACTTAGATGCAACGACAATGGATCATCATTTGGGTAGTAGTGCTCCCAACAATTGTCATCCTATGAGTCCGCTAATGAATTCAATGGGTCAGCAACGCATGTTGAATCCCAAGATGGGCAACTTAGGAACTGGCTTCAATGCGGGTCCCAACGGCGGTATACAGCGATGTACGGATGGACCGGGGCCTGGGCCAGGTCCTGGCTTTCATGGCATACTGCCACCAGGTGCTCGTATGATGGGTCGTACGCCTGTTAACTTTGGGCCGAACTTTAACCCAAACATTCAAGTTAAGGCTAGCACACCCAACACCATACAATATATGCCCGTGCGGCCACAAAATCAGAATAACAACAACAACAACAACAGCAATATAAATAATAACAATGGAAACGTAAGAATGGCGCCAAGTTTGGAGTTTTTACAACGTTATGCAAATCCACAAATGGCTGCCAATGGTGGTGTTGGCCCACCAATCGGTCATGGTCATGGTATAGCGAATGATAGTGGCGGTGGTGGTGGACCAATGATGATCGGTGGAGTTGGCCCCATGAATATAAATATGAACGTTTCACCCAGCGAGCAGCAACAAAACAAATTAATGGGCAACAACAGTCACAATAACGGCATTGGCATGAATTTTTTCCAAAACTGTAATCAATTGCCAGCTGGCCTTGATGATGATGTTGGTAGTGGTGGTGGTGCGGTGGGGGGTGTCGGTTTGCCACCTGGTGGTCATCATGAGATGAGCATAGTTCGTGGTATGCGACCACATGGCATGCGACAACATGGCGGTGGATTAGGTGGAATTCGAATGCAGTTGCCGCCCGGAGGTGGAGGAGGAAACATTATTATTAATCGACAGCAGCAGCAAGGGCTAGATAGCTTGGACTGTAACGATCCGAATGGAATGTTTAATAATGGCCCAGGCTCATGCAATAGCTCGCCACCAATGTTGTTTGCGGGATCATCACAACCAGGAGGACAATCAAAGCAGCCCCAGCATCTTAAGCCGCCAATCCAAACGAATCCAATGTGCCAAACTCAAGTGCCACCGAACGTGGGCATGCAAGGGCCGGCAGCGTTACATGGACAAGGACATCCAGTAATGGGGGGTGGGCCCAATAACAACAGTAACCTTATGTCATCATCAGCTGGCAACGGTAGCAATCCCAGCAACTTTGTTGGCCCATCATCGAATGATCTTAAATATGCTCAACAATATCACAGCTTTCAGCAACAGCTCTATGCAACGAACACAAGGAGTCAACAGCAACAACACGGTGTTGGCGGCAACATGGTTTCCATGCCACCAAATTTATCTCCAAATCCAGCATTTTTTGTAAACAAGTAAGCCTCTTCAATCGATCCCACAGGCCATTACTGGAACGATTTAAAAGCTAGTCTTCGCATCTCGACCATCGCATCGACAACGCATCAAGCTTGCATTAAATAATAAGTATATATGTTATTAGCTTGTTACGTGACAAAAAATGCAATTTGTTCGTTTATCATGTACTATGTTGTCCAAGTTATCGGATCACATCAGATCGTTATTCAATTAGGAATGCTACAAAATAATAAACCATATAAAAAGCTAATTAAATCGTAGCTTAAACTAATTATGGGCTATGTATACATGTTTAGTTAAGTCGCAGCTCTGAATGCGTATTCAAAATATTTTGCGCTGTACTCTGCTCTGTATTAAAAATGCAATTTAGCAATTGTAATGTAATATAATACCAATTTAATATACCACTTACTATAAATATACATATATTATTATTCAATGTTAAGAGATCTTAAGATATGCGCGCATGTAAATTCTTCCATTAAAACATGTGAACACAAAATGCAACATCGACATCTTAATTATGTATACTACTACATATAGAGTATGGCACGTTATGGGACTTTTGTTATTTCGTAAAGCAAGTAATAAATTATTGCCGATCGTTCCTAAACAATTTAAACCATTTGTTCACTGTTTATGCCTGTTATACAACACCGATGATTACGACTGTATGTCAATGGAATGCCAACATGTTGCCTAATCAATTCATTTATTTTTTTTGACTTGACCTACCGGGCAGAAGTGAAGTGAAGTTGCTGGAAAATTCTGTAACAAATGCTTAAACTGTGCAAATAAGCTGTAATTCCGTTTTGGGACAACACTTTGACAAAAATCCTAGAGTAAAAATTCTAGGAGTTCGAACTCACGAGTGATGTGTTAGCACCTATCGGTTAAACTGTAGTAAATGTTACATTGGATAATAAAAAAAGAATTGTTTATTGAATTCAGTTTATCTTTAATTTTGTATTATTTATTAACGGTCAATTGGTCAATGATCTCTTTTGATTCTATCCTCTTGTAGTTCGCAAGAACCGTTATTTGTGAGGGCAGAAGTGAAAAATGAAAGATATAATGATAACATCTGTGTATTTTATAGTGTTTTCAAATTTGAAGCTCTTAAACATTAACAAATTCATTAAATAAGTATGGAGCAAGGTTATGCTGCAGTCAACTCTAAAACCTATTATAAGAAATGTATTTACTTTTATTCTAGTAAACAAAATTTGGTTGAACATTGTGTTGTTGTGGTAAGAAATGGTTTGATTTTTTTTGTGTGCTAAAGGCTATGTTGCTATTTGACCGCTTTTTCACTATGTGTTTGGGTTTGTTTCAGTTGATATATCAATAGATGGCTCTGCGAAAAAAGCGTGCAAACATTTGATGACATTTCATTTAAATAAGGAAATAACCCATAATAATAATACCAATAATTAAGATCAAGATATTTAAAGACAAGTGCAAGCAACTGTGCTATTATTTTCTAATACTTACAAAAAACACAGAAAACATACACTAATACCAGAGACTTTTGTTGTATAACAACCCATTATAGTTTTGATGCTAACGCTGCAGGGCTTCGACGTAGATAACGCTGTGCTATGATCACGGGTTGAGGTTTACATGTGCTTACTTTGTTAGATAACTCCTTCCCCGTGCCTATAGATGTTAACAAATCAAAAAAATCAAAAGTTCCAACTACATAAAAAATTTCCGAGCGGAAAGCACTATATTCCTTCATTTCCTGCTACAACGCTGGGCAATATTTTTTGATATAAGGTAAGCGATTGTCCCTTATTACTAAAAATAGTTTATCCATTTTTCCAAAATCTTTTGTGTGTTACCATCATCAATGTTATTTAAAAATAAATAAAAAATTTCGCATATATTATTTATTAATCTTTAGATAGATAAATGCAGCGCATAAAATAGGTGATAAGAATCCGTTGGCCATGAAGAACAGGTTATTAGTCAAAATCGCGGAGTCTGTCATCTTTTAGCTTTTAGGATGATAAATAACAATGAAATTGGTAAAATTTAACGTGGACAAAGCTTTAATTAAATTTTGATTTATTAAATAGAATTTAACAAATATGTAGTTCGTTTACAGAAGTTTATAAAAATTGGATTTGATACCAAGCGTACAAATAATATGAAAGGTGCACCACACAACATGTAAGCAGATCTCGGGACATAGTTATTATATATGTATGTATGATCAAACTAAGGCCGATCTGTTTGAAGCTGTTAAAATAGCCTAGGAATCAATCTCGCCGGACATCACTCATTTTTTTTATGGCATCTATGCCCAGATGTTCCTGTGTGATTAAAAATAACGGATACGCAACGAAATATTAATTTTAACATTTTTTTTTGATTAATTACAAAGGGGTTGCTTTAGTTTTGTCGTTGGCAATTTACGAAAATAAAGGTTTTTTGGTTGAAATTTTTTGTTTATTAGTTTAATCATGCTAAACTTTTGTGTTTATTAATGTTTATGATATTACAAAATAAAAAACACAAACACTATAAATGAACAGCTTTGTTACATAAAAAAATTACCAAATGAAAAAAATGCCCGAGGAAGGTGCTTTAGTATTGTCTGATACTGTATGTATGATCAAACTCGTTTTTGTGATTAAGTTTCAACTGATGTGTTAGCTATAAAGTGATATAAACCTACTCGAAAAATATTTGTTCATAACTTCACTATAGACAATGTGTGTATGAAAAGTTTATTATTCTAAAATACATAGTTCATTTTTCTGCAGTTTTCATGGCTGTATTTGAGATATAAATATCAATTTCATCGCCTCTACCCGATGCGATGCCTCGTTGCTTTTGAAATTTCCTTTCCTCCTAATTTAAGCCCCCGCCCGCCATTTCGTCTGTGCGTTAGCCACCCTCAGGATTTTGTTGTTGTTGTTGCTTTACGAAGCGGCCGAATGAATGGAATCTTGCGCACTTCTCGGACTCGGTTTGATTCGGATTCGGACTGTGGACTGTGTCCTTGGCTGCTGGGACATTGGAACGCTTGTTGTTCTTGTTCGTCCTCATATTATTATTTTAGTTGCTCTTTGTGCCAGCGTCTTTATCTTCTGGTGCGGCGGAAGGCAGGCGGGCGTGCAGGCAGTGGTGGTGAGAATTGGTACTTGGTACTGTGGAATAAACAAGATGGTTGGCCTACCAACGGTCCGACACACACTTACACACTTACACACAAACACGCACATACAATCAAATATGATTGTGAAACGTCCATTTCGACGTCCACCCCCTTCACACAGACACAGGCCTTTGCTCGTTTTAAAAGAGAGAGACAGAGAGAAAGAGAGAGAAAAAACAAAAATGCAAACAAAACAAAAATGAGACCATCCACGGCGCTGCCCACCCAAAAGCTTAAGCTATAAAACAAAAAAAAAGCACTTAAGTGTAGAGAAAATCTATAAGACTGGTTAAAGAAAGTTATGCTTGTCGATATTTGGGAAAGAATTTTGGTTAATTTGGATTTGATTGCATTTTGAAATAAACCGATAACAATAGATTGTCTCATGTGTTCTTATAGGTATGGAAAAACAACTGACATATTATTTAACTTTGACCCCTTACATGGTACGCTTTCTCTTAAGAAAGTGCGTATCAGGAATTTGTTTTGAATACAGTTGAAAATGTCAAAAAGTCTGACAAACTATGATGTGAAGAGACGAGAACGTTTCCCAATTAATAAAAGTTGTTTTTTTTTTTCAATAAACTAAATATACATGCATATGTATTAAAGACATTATGTCTACACTCATTGTATGTATGTGTGTTTGTGCAAGCGTAAATCGTAAATCGGATCAAGCTTCAAACTTTACAAACTAAAAGTTTTGTTGCTATCGATAACATGCGTGTATCTAAACTGGTAGAGCTATCATTAATTTGAAATAAACTTGATCTGCACGAACTTAAATCCTGAAACTCAAGTTTCTAGCCCGCACAGACGGGACATTTGCACAGAACCATAATACCACTATTACCATTACTTCTCTAAGTAAAATTAAATAAGAACATATGTTCCTTATTTTTCTGACTTCTCGTTCTTGATTTATTGGTATTGGAAAACGAACGGCGGTCTTACAAAATGTTCTTAATATTTTCTTATAAGAAATATGACCGGAAACAGCGCTTAGACTTAGGCGTCCGCGTAATAATCGAAATGTCTCACGTTCGATTCTCGGCAAAGATATTGGCTTTTCTTTATCGGTAAGATTAAGCTAAAACTAATCGCAAACAAGTTTCTAACATTTCTCCTAGCATCATGAGGACATTTAATGGCGTAATTAATAATAGCGCTATTCTACATTAAGTTACTTGTATTAACAATTTCGTGAACCTGCATTAACCTAACCACAAACGCAATGTTGTGCACTCATTTCTATATGTTATTCTATTTTTAATTTTGAAAAAATTAAAATAGTTTAAGTTTACGCACAAATTGTTCATAACTTAACAGCGGAATGTTATCATTTTAAGAAAATCTTCGAAACCATTTCGATTTTAAGTAAAGATTAGCGGCGCTTGTAAAAAGTCCCTTCTTAATTTAAGGAAAAACTTGTGTTAACGACTATTCTTTATTTTTCGTCTCAGTAATGAGATCAGGGGTAAAAAGCTAGTGTTCAATGTTCCAGTTAAATTAATTTATTCATAAAAATAATCCAATGGAACTCCTAAATCTTAACCCAAAAAACAATAGTTATTTAAGGTAGTTATTTCTCTTATTATATCGCAACATTAATTATTGATAATACAGTACGACCTCGCTTAACGCAACCCTCGTTAAACGCAACTCCTCGATAATCGCAACACCAAATTTCTTTACTTGAAAAAATTTTACCTCATTTTACGCAACTTTCCGAGGAAATCATACAAAGTACAGACCACAATTTCTAATTTTATCAAAAACTTAATAAATTAAAATGAAATCCTTGCAGATAAACTCGATTTACTTTAATTTAAATGATAAGAAAATGCATCTACTTTTGGAAATAGGTCTCGTAGGTAACAAAAGATTATTCCTCGGTTATCGCAACCACCTCAGTTTTCGCAACAGGCCAAATTCTAATAGGTTGCGTTAAGCGAGGTCGTACTGTATTTGAAATGCTCTTTTTTTTATTTTCCATAAATTTGATGTACATATTACAAAACATCAAATATGCTTTTGAACATTTTTCGATTTGTTTTTTGTTGTTTTGTTTTGCTTAAAATTGATATCACTTTAAAACTTAAAAACTTCTCGACACTCGGCACTCGGCACACGAAATAAGGTGCGACTCCACTTTATTTATGTATGTTCGGTTTCAGTGCCAAAATCGAAATGAGCCAAGAGCCGTTAGCCGTTAGCCATATGCATACATCATAGAAGCGTCACACATGTGAATGTGCGTACGAATTACGCACTCTCTCTCTCTCTCTCTCTCTCTCTCTCTCTCTCTCTCTCTCAAATTTGTAAGGATGGGGAGTCACAACACTATGAATGAATGAATCAAATAAATGCAAAAAGGGTTAACCAGCCAGTGGGCACCAAACATACATATGTACATAATACAGACTCATCAGGGATTCGTGATTCAAGAGTGACCCAAACCCAAACCCAACCCGACCGACCGGTTTGACCAGTTTGCTTACGGAAGCAGCAGCAGCAGCCGATAGTCGGCTCGACCAGTCTGACTCTGATCCTAATTGTTTGAAGGCCGATGCTTATGGAAATTTGCATAAATGTTTGTTGCCTGCAATTGACCTATGTATGTATGTAGGGAAAAACCGGACCAAACAGGACAATTCCTATGTCAACCTCTCCAACCCCCCTCGCCAACTTTCGTTTTTTACGCGTAGTTTTCTTCTTAACTTGAATGCAGCCGAAAACCAACAAATTTGAATAGTTGCTACGTCAGTTTTTTCCCACTGCTAATTCCTTCGGCTGCTGTACTGCTGTCCGTACTCTTAAACCCTTTACCCATGCCCCTACTATGGCCTAGACTGGCCTGCGATGACAGTTAGAAGGGATGCGTGAGAAACCAGTTTTCTAGGCGAACCCCTCTTTCCGCCCAGTGGGCTAGAAATGTCCGGTCCGGTCGGTCACCAGCACAACACGTACACTTAACGGGCAACAAACGCAGCTGCCTCCAAATTACCAAAGCCCATGGCGTTGAAACTCGAAGAGCAATTCAAAAGGTAGCTTGAGAAGGTATCGCTAAAGAAGGGTTAAAAAACAATATTGAATCTCTTCTAGTGCCTTGTGTCTTGTAGGGTGACCAGTACCTGCTGCTGAGTTACTTATTTTCATATATGGTTAGACAGTGGTTGTTTTTTTATTCACGTCATCACAACAATCGCAATCGCACAACTAACAAGAACCTTGCAGGCGTTGATGAATTCTGATATGAACAAGGAACGTCTTATGACAAAACGAATTCATCCAACGATTTTTGTCAATAGTTAAGCATCAAATAAAAAAATTATGTTTAACCTAAAATTTGCACTTGTTTGATTCAGTTATGAAATAATAAAATTAACTAATTTTTCGAATTTTATTGTAAGTATCAGTTTAGCTACAATAGCTATCGAATTAATTAACATAAATGCAGCTAGATTGCATTAATAGAATATTTTATTTGCCTTCGTGGCCGAACTTATATTATAACACAAATGTCTACAATAACCCCGATTTGGGCTGCACAATAATTATACAATTTTGGCTTGTCTGGCGATGATAGACAACGATCGAAGTTGGGCTATCGACGAATTTTAGGAACTGAACTGCGCCGAACTGCAGCCGCGGCTAGCACTCAGCTTAAGACCAAGGGCAAGCAAGAGAAATTCAAGAATAAAACATATGAAGTGATGTTGAGAAATAGCAAAAGCCACATTAAAGAAGACTCAAGAATTTACGATGAAAGGATACTGAAGAAATAACCTAACAGCCGAACACTCCAGTGTCATTCTATATACATTTTAGCTCTTTACTTCTCTTTCTATATTTGTAGTTCTTTCTAAGCGCTGAGTGCGTGTAGAAGAAAATATAAATAAAATAAGCACACAGCAACCATAAATATTTTTATAAATCAGCAAAGTCTTATTACTTAAAACTATTGCCTACTGCATAATCTTACAAGAGAAAACAACAGCTATAAGTTTTTTGAAGTTGCTCGAATGCTCCCCAGAGCAAAATCGATCGAAGAGATAAATTCGCTGAGGCTCTGTTTGGTGCAGATATGTATGTATGCATTAACATTTTGCAATTTGTTACTTATGTGGATTATGGCGTATCATCAATTTAGTAATATTTTTGTTCACAATGCCACGCATGGCATTGTTAATATTTTATTCACTCTAATGCGTCTACTATTCAAACGAAAACATGTATAATTGGTTTTTTTCAACCTAATTTATTTATTAAGTATCTGTGTGTATTGACAATAACTAAACTGTGCTGTTGTCTTATGTCCAGAAGATCTGTTAGATGGTTTTCCAACCAAATCCTTTAATTGTATTTTTTACAGTGGCTAGCCAAAGGTTCTGGGGTGATGGATGGACTTTGTTTCTTATATAGAATGTGGCAGCCACAAAAGTGCGCTGAACTTAGTTCTGGAATGTGTAAGCTAACTGATTCAACTTCCCGAATACGAAATATGACAACCAGCGACAGGACTCGAACCTGAGAACTGTTGTTCACTAATGGGAAGCGGCTGTGTTCTGTGCTCTGTACAGGACATTAGAAGTTGATTCTCCGAATCTCAAACACACAATGAAAACGCAAATTATACTGCTAAAACATGATAAACTACATTTATGCTGTTAGTTGTAATGTTTAACAAGATAGCTTAAGTTGGGATTTGGGCATATAGTTTTGTAGTTTAATCAACACTTTTTATTAATCAAAGTATTTTAGCCAATAAAATTATCAGAGCTAAGAAACTGAGATAGAGAGAGAGAGAGGAATCTTCGCTAATCGTGCATTATCAGCGACAATGCAACTTTTCCTATTCCTAAATTTTGATTCAAGTTATTTGGTATATACAAAATATAAATACTTAGGCTTATTCGGATACGGTAACGTTTACCTTTTGAATACCTTACAATTAATGCAATTGATAATAATAATAATAATAATTTTAGTTTTGAATTTTTACACGTTCCACAAAATTTTTACATTCACCAATTTTATTTGAAATCCAAAGTGTTTTCTTTCCCTTTTGTCATAATAATATTAATTTTCTTTTCTTTGTCTTTTCAAAAAGTGACGAGCATACGCCGCAAAGTTATTTCTGCGCGACTGTACTTTCGCAACACAACAATATCATTGAATTCGCTCGGGACGCTGCCCCATACTTCAAACTTCAAACCCCTCCCCCCTTCTACTTTTTCGCCATTGCCATCGCCATCGCCCAGCACAAGCGGGTGATTTAAAAATTTAATGCCTCGCGGCTATTAATGGTAGGAAAATGCTTGCGTAATAAAACAAAACGGCAGAATGTAGGTTTAGGCGGGTGGTGGGTTGGTTAGTTGGTATGTGAGTGGGGGGGCGTGGTGGTCGTTGGTATGCGCAAGACGCAGGACGAAGGACCGACCGCCTCGAACTGGAACGCACAAGAAGAAGTGTGACAAAAAGGATGGGACGTAGGAAGGGAGGGATGGAGGAAGGGCGAGAAAAATCAAAAGAAGAAATAAATATGGCGCGTGTTTGCAAAATACGAAAAATTTTATATTCAAATATTGATGATAATGATGACGACGACGAAGACGAAGACGAAGACGAAGACGAAGACGACGACGATGATGACCACGATGATGAAGACGAACAACGCCTTTACTCACAACCAGCCTTATTCTCCTCATCCTACTCGTTCCGCTCGTTCCACTCGTATCTAACTCCAATAGCCAAACAATCGTCCGAGGACGTTCTTCGTCGTTGGTGTTCGGCCGCCAATTTTTCTTTTGGCTTTAAAGCTGGCCTACGCAGTACAGTTTTATTTTATTTTATTTTTTTTTTTTGCACAGTTGATGATGGTACGGACACAGTTGAACCACTCTGCAGCAGTGGCTTGTTCGGGCTGGCCCTCGATGGATTCTTAATGGTTGGATGGGTGGAGAGAATCTGCCGAGTTGCTCTCCTTGTGCTTTGTACTTTGTATCTAACCTGGTAACAGGTCTTTCGGCGATGGTGGTTGATTTTCTTATTTATTCAAATTCTTTTTCTCCCCTTTTTTTATTTTTCTTGCTATCAAATAGGACGGGGACCGGGACCGGGACCGGGACGAGGACGAAGACTATGCCTGCCCCCAGCCTCCTACAAATATATATATATATATATATATATATATATATATTGTATATCAATACATATATTTATATTTATACTGTAAGTTTCGCTGCTCGACCGCCTCTGACAGCGTCAAACTGATAAACGAAATATTAATGCCAGTTGCCAATACACTAAACAAAGTGAGTTTGGATGTGCATCATTCTGTTGCTTTTAGATTTGGGATTTGAAACTTGAATTACTTTTATTGACTGTTCAATAAACCATTTTAGTTAATTTCGTGTCCTACTTGTATTGTAAGAAACAAAACAAAATAGAAACAATATAAAAATAATAAAAATACCAGATGCTCGATCCTTAAAGTAAACAACTTTTGAAATCACAATTCCAAAATTATATTAATATATATATATATATAATATACTTTTCGGAAACGGAATTGAGCAACTTTGTTTCTTTACAACTTTGTAGCTCATGTTTTATTACTGTTCATGGTATATGCATTTCCGATTTGTATTGTCAGTAATGCTGAGGATAGTGGGAGAGGACAAATATTTAAACGCTAGGAGACTGAAAGCAATAATTATTATTATAATCAAGAACATATTTGTATGTTGTAATGTTTGTTCGTCTTTCCATCTGTAAAGCTAGAGACTGCTAGAAACTTTGCAAATACAAATCCAGATAAATTGCCCAGCTTGGGTTTCTAAGCATACTGTGAGGCTGGGAACCGATTACAGAAAATCGATATATTCAAATATTACCGTCATCCGTAAAGCTAGTTACCAAATTTTGCAAAAATATAGCTACTGATGCCACGCCTACCCATACTGCCTCTAGCCCTCCTTCACACACCTTTTACAAACGTTGAGCTTGAGTCACCAAATTTGGAAGAACGATAGCTGATGGCATCTACATCCACACCAGCCCTGCCGCATCCGTACCCCTATGCAATCAGGTCCGTTTTTAGCAGTTTTAATACAGGTATCGAGTATACCGCAGTCGATTGCGTCCGACTTCAGCGATTCCACTCATTATACCCTGAACCCATAAAATGGGTAAATCAGGGTATAATGGTTTTGTGCAAAAGTATGTAACAGGCAGAAGGAAGCATCTCCGACCCCATAAAGTATATATATTCTTGATCAGTATCAATAGCCGAGTCGATATGGCCATGTCCGTCTGTCCGTCCTTATGTCCGTCTGTCCGTCTGTCTGTCTGTCCGTCTGTCCGTCTGTATGAACGCGTAGATCTCAGAGACTACAAGAGCTAGAGACTTCAGATTTTGAATATAAGTTCTCCTATACCATAAGCAGAACAAGTTTTCTTCAAATTATCGATAACTACTCTGGTTTTCGATATACACATGGAATCGATAACAAAAAATATCGAATTTGAAAGAGATAAAAATGGGGGTTGGTGTAATGGGTAACGATAAAACTTTTCTCAAAATTTCGTCCAAATCAATTAAGAAACACCGGAGATATCGTAAAGTTAAGTCAGTTATGAGTTTTGTTTAAAGTGATAATTATTTGAAGCATACTTTTAGGACGCAAGGACTGCAACTGGGTTTAGGGTATCTTCTGGTCGGGCTATCCCGACTAGAGCCTTCTTACTTGTTTTTATTTAGAATTTTGATGGGGAAACTCACCAAATAACTTCTCAACAAATTTGGTGACTCTACCCAAATTGCAACATTATTTATTATTTATTATTTTTATTATTATTTAATATTATTATTATTATTATTATTATTATTATTATTATTATTATTATTATTATTATTATTATTATTATTATTATTATTATTATTATTATTATTTATTTATTATTTATTTGTATCCTAGCTGTACCGGGAACAGCATGCGTTTTAATTCAAATGTCATATCTGTCGCGATCTTTGGAATACGTGGCAACCGTACTTCTTCACCTTTGAATTTTCCTGTCAAAATTGTTGCCTGGTTACATTGTTTATCATTTTCTTGACTGATAATCCGGTTCCGTTGCAAAGTCGTGGTGGATTTATGTTACGTAGAGCGCCAATATTCAATGTAAGAATGTGCGGCGGCATGCCGGCAAATCTGCTCTTCGATTTGGAGGCATAATTTTACGGTAACGACGTGAAAAATTGAGTTTGAGTAAGATTTCAATCAAAAAACTTGGTTTCTACAACTTTTGATTTTTTTTTTATTTTCTAGCTTTTTTGAAAAGCCTTCTGCCATAGAGAAATAAGTTCAACTCACAAAGAAATGCACAAATGCCATGGCAAAAATTTGTCGTACCAACACAAAAACCATCCCTGGCGGATGGTCCTATAATCCTTAAACAAACAGATTTTCATTTTTATATATATACAGATATTGGTTGTCGCTTATTATGGGGACAACAAATTTCCGAACCATTATCTTTCTAAGCAGTGTGTCTTAAAATATTCGCACCTTTATTGTTCCTGATTGTTAACTGAATTGTAGACAGTAAGTAACTGTGACAGGATAGACTAGCTTACTTTGAATAACACGAGACGAATAATTGTTCTGTAAATTTTTATACCCTGAACCCATAAAATGGGTAAATCAGGGTATAATGGTTTTGTGCAAAAGTATGTAACAGGCAGAAGGAAGCATCTCCGACCCCATAAAGTATATATATTCTTGATCAGTATCAATAGCCGAGTCGATATGGTCATGTCCGTCTGTCCGTCCGTCTGTCCGTCTGTCTGTCTGTCCGTCTGTCCGTCTGTATGAACGCGTAGATCTCAGAGACTACAAGAGCTAGAGACTTCAGATTTTGAATATAAGTTCTCCTATACCATGAGCAGAACAAGTTTGCTTCAAATTATCGATAACTACTCTGGTTTTCGATATACACATGGAATCGATAACAAAAATATCGAATTTGGAAAATGTAAAAATGGGGGTTGGTGTAATGGGTAACGATAGACCTTTTCTCGAAATTTCGTCCAAATCGGTTAAGAAACACCAGAGATCTCGTAAAGTTAAGTCAGTTATGAGATTTGTTTAAAGTGATAATTATTTGAAGCATCCTTTTAGGATGCAAGGACTGCAACTGGGTTCAGGGTATCTTCTGGTCGGGCTATCCCGACTAGAGCCTTCTTACTTGTTTTTGTTTTATATTGTAATAATAGAACACTTGTATTCTTATCAATCTTATTGAGTCAAATATTGTTTATTATGCTTAAAGGTAAAGTGACCATGTAAGAAAATTACTAAGATTGGTATGCTGTTTGGGTGAATCATAGTGGTTGACTGCACCATAAGTAAGTTTAAGCTTAAGAGCTAGTAGTAAATTAAAGCTGTGGTGTATTAGGTACATATTTACGTTACGTTATTTACATGTGTGTGTTTAGGTGTTTAGGTATTGTTGACGCCACAACTATTCACCTCCACCTCCAGTATCTAATTAGCCCAGAACCATGAATTGTAAATTGTATTTTGTTCATGATTCTTAAGCTAAGATATAAATGTATATGATTTGTGGCTCTCTCGCTCAATGTTAGTTTAACATTGAGTTTGACATATACTTAAGACAAGCACTGCTTCCTACCTTCCATAGTATTTACCTATGTAAATACATACATATTATTACGAGAGTGCTCCTTAGAACTCTGCGAAGAAATCAACAAAAAATAAGTTACACCTTTATTTTACAACGCCTCCGCTACAAACAGGAAAGTTTTTAATATTTTATTTAACACAGCTTAATGTTTATTATTTACATTTTAAGTTAGTTAGATCGGTGGCATTGGTGTGGAGTATATGTTTAGTGTATATCTTGCTGCTTTTATATACATACTAGCTGACCCGGCGAACTTTGTTCCGTCTCCTCATTCATCTCAATATCGTGATTTCTGGAACTGACACGACTTTGATGTAATTGAGCAATTGAGTAATTTCTATCCATTTTGGATGTTTGTCCGGGAAGTAATAAAGAGATCTGGCCGGCCGTAATGACGAACATATGTCATTGCATCTTGTGCATATTCATGCATATGACGTGGGCTACCAATGTACGTCGCCGGCAGAATAGTTAATCGACCAATATTAGCTGCATTTCCTTCAGTACTAACTGCATCACGTAAATGGATGTATTCCTCAGAACGCAGTTTGGCTTGGTTCAACCTAATAAATGTTAAACGTTCCGTTTCTATTTTTACATACATGTCAACGCAATACTGCTGAAACAATCGACGAAACCGCAGCAAATAGTTGTCAGCATTTTGACGAATCATCAAACGATATGCATAATAATTCATTGAGCTAACTTTCTTTGTAGTTTCTTCACCTGAAATTAAAAATTTGATAATTAACCATTTCAAAGGCAAATATAACAGACATTAACCATTATTAAGATACTGATACTTTACCATTCAATGGATTTATCATTTTAATATTAAAATAATATCCATCTTCTCCTTGCCAAAACATCAGTGGGTACTGCAATGCGTCATATGATCGATGAGTATTAACATGTTTATAAACACTTTTTCTGTGGGAGGGTAGAGTTCAGTATTAGCAAATATAGTACATACCAATAGATAAAGTAAGTTATTATTTAACTACATTCTATGTAAGTACAAAAATAAATACCTTAAATGTCGGATTAAATCCTTCTTCTTCGATAATGTCTGCCCCAAATGACGTCATTTGGAAACAACTATTGTATTTTCGAGTATTTGCAAGAAAGTGGCGTGATTCTTGTGTTTCGCCAGAAAGCAATGAATACAACGGCTCATGTGGCGCAGTCAACACTGGCAATTTCACTTTACCATTAAGGCAGCATAATCCAGGCGTTTCTCCGGAAAACTTTAATGCACCACAATACTTGCAAACAACGTCCATTTGCCCAATGCAAACGCTAGGATGCAAGCTGTAATCATTGCTGCAATCGTATCGAAACGCTGCTCGATTCAAATCAGCTAAATATCTTGTTCTGCGTCGCAAATTATCTATTTGTTGACTTCTGTTGTTCGCTCGACGATTCTGCATTGCCAACCGAGCTGTTTCACGGGCTGCTTCACTTTGCTCTCGTGATTGAGAAGCACGAAGTCGAGCCATACTATCGCGGCGCTGTTCACGTGCAATTTCTTGTTCTTCTTCAGTCCTTTCATTTGCAGTATTTTGTATTCTTCTTGCATTACGGCTTTGTCGGGAAAGATTCGATCGTCTTGGTCGCGGCATTATTAATTAAACTTCACTTCACTTCAATCCACTTGTTAATTATTTATTTAAAAGAAATAGTTTTAATATTGATTTCACAAATATCAAATTGTCATCCATACGTCATTATATAGCTGTCATTTGCGTTTTGTTATACCAAGTCTGATTCTTTTTTGTTATACCACGTTTTATAGTGACTGACGTTTCATGTCAAGTCACACGGGAACGCTGTAGAACGGGATAAAAAGTATCCTATGTCCGTCTCCTGGCTCTAAGCTACCTCCCTACCAATTTTCAGCCAAATCTGTTCTGCCGTTCTTGAGTTATAAGTGGTGTAACTAACACGACTTTCTTTTATATATATATATAGATATACACATATATATATATATATATATATATACATGTATGTAGACGTTTGTATAATTGAAGTGTATATCCCTGCTGGGCAAGTCGATGGGGTGCATCCTGTGGTATCTTCTTGCTGGTGCGTTTGCTTGATTTAACAAAATCTTATAGTAGACCGCCAATGGCTTGACGATTATGTCAAGAACCTTTCTTCTTTCAAAATAAATGAACGTTTCTTATTATCGGAATTTATTGACGAGTCTCGCCTTCTCCAGCAGTAGCAAATTTGTTCTGCTGTCACCGAGCTTTGCTATTATTTATTTATATTGATAAGAAATTGCATAAATGTGTTTATGGTCAAACTAAAACTATGCTCGAACTTATCTGGATATATCGTATATTAAATGAACAACAAGAAGTTTTATTAATATAAGCGCGTTGATTTTGTTTCTACTTAGTATAGGTTTTGAAGCCGATGGAGAGAGATCTCTCTAGAGAGAAATATTCGTAATTGTTGTGTTTTTGGAAATTTCAAGTTCATTTTTTGGCTTTTTATTCTATACCCCTGCGTCATGTTTGTCACAAAAGTGGACTGCCTGCTGTCCACAGTGACTAACAAAATAAATAACTCTTAGAACTTCATGCACAATCATTTATTTAAACAAACCAATTTAAATGAAAATGCTCTAAAAATGATTAGCTTAGATACATTACTTTGATTTAGTGATTCATTGTTACCATTCCAATGTAAGAGCTAACTTATCTTCAACCTTTGCAACTGAATTGATAAACAGTCAAATATGTACATACATATATGATTTGTGCCTAATGCCTTATGCTGTATTATACTATATTAATTTAACAACGATTAGTTGCATTTCCCATTTAACGAATTTTAAGGGGGTGTTTTTTTTAAAGTGTCTCCTCAACGGTTGCATTTAATTTGTATCGTTCACTCAACATTTGTGTATGCACATATTCGCATGTGCTTCTACTTGGCGACAAATAGCATTTACGCAACGATCAAAATGGAGTCAAGGCAGTGCTTTAAAGTCGTGTTGATTCTACTTCTTTCTGTCTTAAAAACAAATCTCTGACACTGGGGTTGTCGGGGTTGAGATTGAAATCGAATAACACACTGAAAACTGAATTAAAATGCTCTAAATGTTCTACAAATTAATTCGTTAAATTTAATGATTTCTACGAAACTTTACTTTCTGCAAAAAAGTTTTGATAAAATTTCTGTTGATATATTGTCGCATCTTTAAGTAACGTTTAAGATATTAACAGGATCTTTAACAAAAATGTTGCTTTCGTAACCTTTCCAGGCAACACCAAATGAGCTCAATTATTACTAATTAAATACATTATTTACCATTTTCTTTAAGAAACTTAATTTACGTCGCAGTTATTATGTTGTTATATTTATGATGTTATATTTTTTTTTTCAATATTTTGGCGTCAATTTGTATACATAAGACATCCAGTATTTAAAATTAATTGTGCCTTGAAGTACATTCGTACATACTTATATTCTTGCAGCTCAACAGAGAAATTACTGTGTCATGAGCTTTCCGATTCCCCATGAATCCTTTTAACTGACGAATTGTTAAAGAGGGGTAAAAGAGAGAATTTTTGGCTACAAACATCAGCCAATGAAAATTAAGAATATAAGACATATTGCACTTAAGAGAGAATTTATCAACAAGAAGAGAAATCTACCCAGTAGCGCAAAATTATTCAAATATCCCCTGTTGCTTACACACTAAATCCCAAAGGTGGCGTTTTCCATGGCGTTATATAACTCAACTCCGTTGAGCTGTAAGAACCACCTTTGAATAGAAGTTGAAAATCATGTTCAAACATCAGCCAATGAAACATTTCCAAATTGTGCTAAGGCAGTTGTCCCAAAATTCGAGAGAGGAGAGAGTTACCACAACAGGCAGCGAGAGTTACCACAACAGCTAGGGAGGAAAATAAGTGATTTTTATTTAAAGTATACTTTCAGGCTTTTTAGTTAAAGCTATTTAATGCTTTAAATTAAGACAAATAAACAGCGAGAACATATGAAAAAAATAACTTAAAATATCGGCTGTATGTATAATAATAATTTAATTAATTTCAATGAATTATATCATCAAGTTTGCCTTCAGCAATTTAAATGAAAGACATCACTCATTAAGGTTTTTAAATTTCGGACAGTTCGAGTGTTTAAAAACACAAACACTGAATTCAAATAATTTAATAAATAATAATAAAATTCATTTTGAACTGTTTCCTCTAGCCTAGAATGCGGGTTACATTTATTTTCTATATATGGACAGCCTTATTGTGGCAGGCCGTTGATTTTGGATCAACCGGACCGGCCTTCAGTCATAGCCCTCACCATTGAAGCAGCAGTGGAAAGACCCTAAAACAAGTCTCCCATAAATTTGGTATTACCAAACAAATTCTGATTAAATAAAAGAAAATGCCAGCCGTTCCGCATGTTGACAAATTTGTCGAGCAGTCCGTTTAGTAAAATCGCCAGATTTTAACTGGAAAAAAGCTCATTTCCTTTTACTGAATGCAAAAACACATAAACATGCATTTATTAACATACTTAATAGTGGATAAAAGCCTGAGATTGGGATCAACAAAAGGTATATGCTTAAGTCTTAGTCTTAAAAATCATGGTAAAAGAGAAATATATTTCCTGTTATTTTGGCGTCATATCAAAGGTGTTTTTGTTTTGTTTTTGTATTCTGCTTCTTGTTGCGTTTAAGTTTACAAAAGTTATGCAAGAATTTTATGTTTATATGACGATGTAAATATAACCAATAATGACAACTATTTATCACACTAGATTGCACTAACCTTAAAGTTTAAACTAAAACTAAGCTTTTATGACATGTTTTTGAGTTCATACTGAACCTGGTTTCAGTACAGTTTTATCTATCTGCATCAATCATTCAGCTCGTTTTTGCTTTGTGTTTTGGTGTATGACTGTTTCTTAATAAATATGTAAATAAATAAATAATACAACAAGAATGTGCATCAAATGCGGATGGTTCACTTTATGGGAGGAAGGCAAATTTAATGAGGCTATATAAGAAGAATGTTAACTTATAATCACAGTAAAAAGGCTTTAAAGCATCAATATGTTTGTATGTATATGTATGCAGGTCATTTACGTATAAGCAATCTATCGGATATAAGAAAAACATTCAATATAAGAATGAATTTTTTGATTTTTATTTTCATTTTATTGTTTTACTAACAGATAATGTCTTAAATAAATGTGATGAGAACTTGAAATCTAGAATTTTTTTTTTTTTAATATTGCGTTTATATAAATATTGAATCTTTTTGTATTTTCATTCTTGCCGTTGTAGCTTCCGTTTGGCCTTGTGCCTTGTAGTACAAACCAGTCTTATCAGCATTAAATATACATTCTGGAGTGAATTTGTCCAGAATATGCGGCAAACTATTTGAGATTAAAGCGTATAATGCTTCCTAATATAAATATTTATACACTGAACCAAAAATATCAATAGTACAAGTTGATAGTCTCCCATCAAGCGTCGTATTTCGTCATTTGTAAGGAAAAACGTTGTTTTGAATGGATTTCCCGTAATATCAACAGTATTTTTTTGCGTTGTACTTTCAATTTGTACTATCAATTAAAATGTGGATTATATTACTGTTAAATTGATATGACAGCGCTGTTTTCAGCGTTAGTTTGTCAATAATACTGTTTAATTGATATGACAGCGCTGTTTTCTGTCAATATTACTGTTAAATTGATATGACATACTGTTGCAATTTCATTGGTTGATATTGTCTACTGGTAAATTGATAAGAAATGCTGGAGCTCGATTCATAAGGAATGCGCTTAGTCTAGACGATTTTTACAGTTAGGTCATTTTTGTGAAAAAGTGTAAATTATGTATAGAGCTTGGCAGGGTCATTATGAGTTTGGAATTGGCTTAACAGCTAAGGCACTCGACGCATTAACATGTGGTCTAAGGTTCAAATCCCGTCTCGGTAAGCATATAAAAAATAAAATTTATAAAGGTTGTGTCTTATTTCTTACATTTCTAGCTCCAGCATGAATGACTTGCAGCTTTCACAGTGGTCTAGCTGCACTATATATCTATCTTAAATCTTAGGTATTAGTAAAGTCAAGTACGATTGTTATACTAGGATCGATCATACTGATTACATTACAATTACGGGATCCTACTATCAATTCAACAGTATTTCCTATCAAAACTACAGGAACCATTATCAATGCTGCAGAACAGTAATTCCTTTCAAAATTACAGTAGAACTGTACTAACTCTTACATTCTTTTCCTATCAAACTTAAATTTTTACTTTCAATTCTGTGTTTGATATGATCCTTTCACTTCTACGTTCGGCACTTTCAGTCTTGAGAGTACACGAATATCAATAATGATAGTACGACACATCGTACCAAAATTAATAGGAAAAAACGTAGAAAAGTTAGTATTTCTGGTGATTTTTTGGTTCAGTGTACATACATATTTGCATACAAGCGGAACGCCATATAACCGATATTAACTGTTTACCATTATATGTACATATGTAATTTTTATTTCCAATAATATCAAACTTCTTCTTTTTTTTTCAACATAAGCCCGGTTCTTTATTCTTATTCATAACAGATCAAACATCTTTAGTAAAGAACAACAACAAATCAATATCAAATATTATTCTCGGGTAAGCCCTACTTACGCCTAGCAAAAGGCAGTTTAGCAAATTGTACTTATACTATATTAAGAGCTTTAAATTAAAAATAGTTTTCTCCATCGCAAATTCACATATTTTTATTTGTTCGATAACTTAAAAGAAAGCCCCCTAAAACACTAGTCAGAGTTGTGCCACTCTGGCGCAACAGAAGAGGATGGACTCGCCCACAATTTCTTCGTCAGGTTGCGATGCTTGTTTGTTTCAGGCATCTTTATCTTAAAACTGGTTTCAACAAGGCCTCAAGGCGCGGCGCGGCGCGACGCGACGCGGCGCACAGGCAAAGGCGAAGGCGCAAATGCAAAGGCAGCGCGAACTTTAACAACCAATCAAAACGGCGCTGACGACAATGTAGGCAGCTCTTGCCGCTGCCGCAGCCTTAAGACGCTATATAGGGGGTGTCGTCGCATACGTAGAGCTCTATATACATAAACATATACACATATACCTATATGCATGTTTAATTGTATATGCGCGTTGCATTTGTGTGTGTGTGTTGGTTCATTCTCTCAACAGAATAATGAGCGAAAAGGCGCGACGCTGATGTTGATGCTAAGACTGTGACTGTGTGGTTGCTTTTGCTTTCCACCGCCGCCGCCAAGAAAGAGAAAAGAAAGAAAAACACACGCACACCAACATGCATACAACGTATGATTATGTACATATGTATGTATATGTTTGCATGTGTATATATATGATTATACTGCAAACATAAATTAATAAACTAAAGTTTTTGTGTTTACTTGAATGGGTAGGGGGGGGGGGGGGGAGCGTGGGCTGAGTCTTAAAACGAAACGAGAAGAGTAATGCGATAGAAAAGTTTTACCATCATTTTTAACAGTCGCGTCAAAATTGCGATGGAGAGAGAGAGAGAGAAAGAGAGAGAGCGAGAGGGACGGAGAGTGATAGAGCATGGCACAGACCGTAGCTCAGTTTCAGATGCGAGACTGTACATGCGTATACGTAACGCGACCCTTCGCGAAACGTCAACTGCATTTTAAATGATGTTGTTGGCAAGCATAGAAAAGCAAACGAAATCAAAGTTATTCAACTATATATTGCAAATAGAAAAGCTCCTTAATTGTATGATTCTTAAAAAATGTTTGCACAAAAGTTTTCAAAATAGTCGATTTGAATTATCAACTTAAAAATTTGACATTCGAACTTTGAGAGGAAAATATTCAAATGAAAGATTTTTCACATTGATTTTAATACGAATCGTTTCACTGTTGATATTTTTTAACCAAATAAATTCGTATTCTATTCGAAAATAATAATCTTTTGTCTGCCTCTTCGTCTGCTAGAAAAATTTAACAAACATGTATTAAAATTGATTAAAAAAAATGTATCTACTGAAAGAGAAACAGAAATGTATGTATGTATGTACATATAAACAATTACAAGCAAACCTGCATGATGTGAACAGGAAGAGATTCTAAACTTTGAAATATGTGCACACAAACAAGTTTTGTATTTAACTTGTTAATTAGTTAAATAAATTATTTAATTTGTAGGTATTATTGAAATTCACTCCAAAAAAATAAAAATAAAATCCATTCCATTAAAAATGCGTTCAAATAACTTTATATCTGTGTATGTAGAACTTTCTACAAAAAAAGTTTTCTTCGAGGCTTAAAATAGGCTTCTCCGATTTTAAAGAATATTACAGAGGTTTTGGTTGTTCGCCCCACCCTGTGAAGCTTAGCAATTACGACAAACGATGACCGATGATGCACAGTGATTTCGGTTTCGTTGAATACGCATTGAATTTTTTGAATATTTATTTTCATTCAAAATTAGATTTTAATAGAATTAACATTTCTGGTGAATATCCGTTTATAAATTGCTCAAATGATCTGATGTGTTCCAGGGATGAGAAACGGGGATCAAAGAAGAGCGATGACACACGTTGAAATAGGTCATGTTTTGTCTTGAATTATAGATATTTTGCATTTGTTCGCATATCTACATATATTCATTTTGTTGTCATTGCTTTGTTCCTCAATTTTATATACCCGATTATTATACAATACCCGATGCATTTTCGTTTTTCGTATTGTATTCTTGTACCCTTTAACCATAAGGCTGGTCATAAAATTTGAGCCTTGTTTCGGTCATTTTCAATTAGGTTATTTTCAATTTTTTCGGTTTGTCAACATTTTTTTGGATCATTTTTTCTTTTGATTTATTATTGTCAATCTGCAATATTGGTATTTTATTGATTATGTTCAATGTAACTCGGGACTTTAACTTTAAGACTTCCTATTTTGGATGGCTTAGTACAATTTCTTGTGGTCATTTAATGCATCAGAGATTTCAGATTCATGCAGTTTTTGCACACGGTCAACAAGTGGTTATCGGACCTCGCTCTGTTTGCATGTGTGTGTTGTGGTTTGTTATTATACCCTGAACCCATCAAATGGGTAAATCAGGGTATAATGATTTTGTGCAAAAGTATGTAACAGGCAGAAGAAAGCATCTCCGACCCAATAAAGTATATATATACTTGATCAGTATCAATAGCCGAGTCGATATGGCCATGTCCGTCTGTCCGTCTGTCAGTCCGTCTGTCCGTCTGTCTGCCTGTCCGTCTGTCCGTCTGTATGAACGCGTAGATCTCATAGACTACAAGAGCTAGAGACTTCAGATTTTGAAAATAAGTTCTCCTATACCATAAGCAGAACAAGTTTGCTTCAAATTATCGATAACTACTCTGGTTTTCGATATACACATGGAATCGATAACAAAAAAATAACGAATTTGGAAAATAAAAAAATGGGGATTGGTGTAATGGGTAATGATAGAACTTTTCTCAAAATTTCGTCCAAATCGGTTAAGAAACACCAGAGTTTTGTTTAAAGTGATCATTATTTGAAGCATACTTTTAGGACGCAAGGACTGCAACTGGGTTCAGGGTATCTTCTGGTCGGGCTATCCCGACTAGAGCCTTCTTACTTGTTTTTTTTTTGGAGGAAGAAGAAAACAGACAGCATGCCGAAATTTGGATGGGCACATTTATACTTTGTTTTCTTTTGTCCTTCGGTGATAATCGATAGACCTACATACATATATTGTAATATATAAAAGGCAGTTTTTAATTTGATCACTTGATGACCAGCTGTAGAGCCAGATAGTCGTGCACGTTAAATAAAATAAAATACTTAATCTTAAATGATAAAAACCATTAGAATTTTAACATTGTATTGCGAAGTAGGCGCAAAAATACAAATAACAGCGATGTCTCTATATATGTATGTATGTACACATATATATGTATGTAGTTTTATACATATATTGTACTTTATTGTAATACGTTGAAAATAAGTTCTGATCCGATCTACTGACATATACAGATTCGCGCTTAGCGACTAACTTTTAGAACTAGAGAGAATCTGCGAATAGGCAAATGCGAGTTGCCAGATAGATAATACATAATCGCATGTTGCATGAAGATTGCATTTAATAGCTTTCTTCAATTTCGTCTAAATACATAATTGATTTTAGCATACTGAAATTGCATTTCATATTTGACCGAGAAATATGTATGTATTTTACAAAATTTTGCATTCCACAATATAAAACAAGTAAGAAGGCTCTAGTCGGGAGAGCCCAACTAGAATATACCCTGAACCCAGTTGCAAAAAATTATACTCCATGCGCCCTAAAAGTATGCTTCTATCGTTACCCATTTTTTCAACCCCCATTTTTCAAATTCGATACTTTTTGAAATCGAGTCCATGTGTATATCAGAAACCAGAATAGTTATCGATAATTTGAAACAAACTTGTTCTGCTCCTTTCTGCCTTATCTAATCGTAACAACTAATCACTAATCTACCACTGGTCTGATTGGGTTTTTCTGGGTTTTTTCCAATCCACGCAACAAATGTTGGGCCACTTATTTTCTTGTTGAATTCCCCAGAGTTTTAACGTTAACTTTATAATTATTTCAAACTTAATTTACTTTCAGAACGACATATAATTTTAAATTTTAATTCAAACTTAATTATATTTTTTTATTATTATTTTAAATTAATTTTATTTTCATGTCAGCTGCTCATAGCTGACAATAAATAAATGGTATAGGAGAACTTATATTCCAAACCTGAAGTCCCCCCTGATTTACCATTTTATGGGTTCAGGGTATAAAAAGTTTAATTTGTGGTCAAATCGGACAGTACAAGCGATGTTATATTCTGATATTTTTACTCCGGGCCGGGCCGGGCTTTTTTGACAATGCCGTGCCGGGCCTAAAATATTTTCTTCGGGCCGGGTTCGAGGCCCGTGCCCATCTCTTGTCTGTCCGTCCGTGTGAACGCAACTTTTTTCCACATCCTTCAAGTTATCGATAAACTCGATAACTCAAAATCGCAAAATCCAGCTATTTCGCACGCCCTTACAGCTAGAACTACCAAATTTGGGGAGAAGATAGCTACTAGCAACCAATGGTAGTGAATTCATATATATTTGGCAAAGCTGAGATTACCAGAGATGTTTACAAACCGATATATACTCTTCATTTGAAGAATAAAAATACATATGTTATTTAAATTGTATCGTGTTATGAAATTATTTATTTATTTTTATTAAATTTTTCTTGAGCAGCGTTGACGGCCAAAACAATATGTATTGGATCCATTGGAGCTTCAATTTGGGCAATTCTGTCAATATTTCCAGAAGAATGTATAAGCTGTTCGTGTTGTTGCCCTTTTTGCGGCCGTAAATAGGCGCTGGAGGCAATTTACGGTCGTTCTAACATTTTAACATTTTTATTGTTCAACACTGCCGAATGGCCCGTAACTTACAGAGCTGCGTATTGGGTTATGTTATTGAAATATTTTGTATGCAGTTCGATATATTTTCAACTCAAAACTTTAAAAAGATATACAGTAAGATCCCGATTAACGCTATTTCGGTTCAGCGCTCTTCTATTTCAATCATGGAATTCCTTGCGTTAGATGAGGTAAATGTGGAGGAGTTCGAAGAAATATTTATGTACTTTCGATGGCGTTTGTAAAAACTGTTTGACCAACTTCTACTAAAATGATGGAACAGTTTGTTGAAAATTATCCAAATTTTGACAGGAGCTATAAAGCAGGGGTGTTTCAAATGCTTTATACACTCATCTTGAAAATACAATGCCTTTAAATAGAAAGTGAGGGGGAGGTGGCACTTTGTCCCGACATCTAGAGCTTCAAAAAAGAAAGGTGACTCAAAATTTACAAGTCTGCATTTCGGATGCGGCTGGAAAGAGATGACGTGGGACAACAGTACCTAACTTGGCACCAGATCTCAAAAAACTGAGGGTTGTGGGCGGAAGGATTGGGCGTGGTACCAAAAATTTGATGCCGTTTTTAAAAAGCATAAAATCTTGAATGTTTTCTCCTTCTTGCGATCTTTCGGACTTTTCGATTTAGATTCAGCGACCCACCAAATAAATATAGTACATATGTTCACATAAACCCAGATCAGAACTATTTTTTTTTCGTTGGTTTATTGTTATTAATTTTTGTTTTTATTTTACATATAAAAATTGAGGCAATATTCGTAAATTTCGCGCAGCTAAAAATTTGTATATGTTCAAAACTAGAGTCAAAATACTATTCATATTCTTTTGTAAAAATGTGAGCTGAATGAAATGCTTAACGGATGGGGTTTTTTCCATTTTTTTTTTTATGCTAAAGATGTGCAGTCAAATTATTTGTCTGTAAAGGATAGATGAGGGAATGGGAAGAAGAATCTTAGTTTAGCCCTGTTCAGTCAGCTGTTAGAACAAGGGATAAAGATAATTATCGTTAAGCAGACCTGCCAAGCCCTGCGATCGCCGTTGTTTTCGTAGGTATTGGTATCGATTTGTTTGTAAGAGCGCCGTTGCGACGCGTCGTTTGACCAAAGTGTCGCGAATAATGTGAAATATACTATTTTCTGTTGATTTACTTAGAACATTGTGAACAACTACAATCTAACTTCAATAAAATACAATATGTAGTTAAATGTATACTAATATGTACATTAACTCCAAACTCTTTTTCTAAGATAATTTTTGAATATTTTTATGAATTTTGCTAGATCTTATACCAAAGATTCGAAACCGTTGAATGTAAACCCAGTACTTAATTTGATACCAAAAGTTTATTGAGAAGCATTTCTTTGGCATTTTATTTGATTAATACTCTACATAGTCTATTTATGCATGTTAAAATTAGTACCTATATTTTCTTAACTCTATTCGCTTAAACATTTAACTACGTCATTGAATCTACAAGCATAAGAAAATGTAGTTGTATGTATATAGATATATATGTACAGCACATAAGATAATTTAGGTGCAGTGTAGTAGTTAGTGCCTTGTAAATGGAGTAGAGCTTATGGTATAAAAGGCACTTAAAACAGAATTTCACCAATGGCAAAACGATTTTAATTTTGCGAAGTTTTGCGCCACATGCCTATTGGCGGCGTCTTGCTTGCCATTCGAACAACGACACGCAATTTGGATTGCCTGCGCCTCTTTGCGCCATCTTTCGCGGCCAGCAGCATACAGCTCGTCTTCGCGACGCGATGCGACGCGACGCAATGTAGCAGCCTGCTCCCACGCCTTTCTTCGCCTTACGATTCGGCTTACACCTCGCTTTTCCTTTTTGCTAACATTTCGCTTCTTGCACATAGCAAAACAGTTTTGGGGCGTAGTCAGGAAAATCGGCAACAATTTTTACATACTCAAGCATTTTGTAATTTTCATTTACTACGTGCAAATGAATAATCACATTTTTATATATATTCTTCAATCTTAAGCAGTATTACTATTAGCTTGAATTGCTTTAAAAATGTCATGATTATTTATTTATAAAATGTATTTTTTTTCACATAAAATGTTTTTCAACTGAAGTTTTTCAATGTTGTAATTCTAAGAATTCTGACCATTTTTGGCAAGCGTATTTACAACTTTTCTCATATAAAGTATCATTTTTTGTGCAAAGCAATAAATACGTATATCTAATAGAAGCAAGCTCATTAAAATATATAAAAAAGCAACTTATTTCTGTTTTTTACAAAATTAAAATCATAATTTTTGAAAAAGGTTTTTTAGCTTTGTTGATTCAAATGAGTTGCCGATTTGGACTTTTGGACGGTGGGAAACTAATCCAGTTTAAGATTCCTCATTTTAAGATGGTCAAACCAGTCTATCCACATAAATTTCTCACAATTCTTATTGAATTTTCTTGGGTTTAAAGTGACAATAAACAACTGAAATTTGCCTGACCGCTGGCCTGCTTCTGTAAGTCGAAGGGTGCTTGACCAACCCCTTTGATAACGAAGGTAAAGAGTCCGTACGGACGCAACTTTTTTTTTTAACAACCGTACAGCAAGAGACTTGAAACTTAGCAATTAACTTTGTCGATGAACAGGACGAAAAAGTGTCAAGATTGGGTTGCTACGACTGTTAGCGGCCTGGGAAATCGATAACAGGTCGATACACATTGGGGGGTGCAAATCAATAAAGCACACGTATTTTCCCATTTTAACGGCTAGAGTCGCCAAGTTTTGCAAGCAGACGTTATAGCAGGGGCGTCGCCAGACCTGAAGGTAGGGGGGGGGCAGGCAAAAAAAAACTTTAAGTAACAAATTTCATATATTTATTGTAATAATAATTTTCTAGGGTTCGATGCAAAGTCCTGCAAAATATCTTCCTCCAGCTCGATCTGTTTTTCTCTCACTAAGGCTCTATGGGCGCTTAACATACACAATCCTATAAAATATGAAATAAGTTTAAAGTTCCTGTTTTTGTATATTTTATTACCATTTAAGCGATTTTCTCCCATTGTAGATCTCAGCCAAGTCTTCACTCTTCTCAGAGTACTAAAAAATCGTTCCAAGGTTGTGCTTGTACATGGCAAGCATTTCTAATGCTTGCCTGATTTTTGGATAAAGATCAGTTTTGCTATAGGCAAACATTAATTCGTTGACTTAATTTTGAGACTCATTCCAATAATTGTGCCAAAGTTCAACCTCGTTTTCAATCCCTTCTAAATTATAAAATGAACCTTCATCTAAAAGTTGCTACTTCAGATTGTCGGTTGTGCAGAGAAGAGGTGGACGCGGCCCGGGCCCGCACGAACCCGAAGTCTTCTTTAAAAGGCTTGTCGAAACTAATACAGACATATTTAGGCATGTACGTTTAAAAGAAAATGCACTGTTGCACGCTTAATAAGTGGTGAGCAATCTAGCAAAAATCTAAAAGCATATCCAAAGTAGTATCGATCAAAATTTATTAAGCAATAAATGATGTTTCCCGTACGCGAAAAAAAAATTAAAAGCTAATCAAATTATTTCAATCCTTTTGCTTAGGCCCGGGACTGCACTCACTCACCCGTACCGGACCTTTCCAAGCCAGCGGGAAAAAAATCCCGGACCGCACCTTCTCTAGCCCACAGTAATAGTTTTAATATGATGTGTACTTAGAGCTGTGAGATCGAATGCCTAATAGCTTTCTTTTAGAAAACGCTCTTTTATTGATGAAATTAGTGAATCCGGATAGGGTAAAACAATAGCGCCCCAGAAATATTGTGAAGTCGTCGTGAATGGGGGATTTGATCTTCTAGTTTGGTTTGCAACAACTCTAGTCACAATTCTGTTTCATTTAGTTGTCTGTAATTTTCGATTACAAGTCATATACAGTTGAAGTATTCTCTGCATTAAATAATAATGTTGTTTTTGTCCTTCATTAAATTCTCTACTGACTGGAGAATACTAAAATATTTTGCAATAATGCACTTACAAATTATAAACATACTTCTAGTAGCAGCACTGTGTAGCTGAAAATAAATTTTTCTTGTGACAGCATTGCCTTCCGTACTCAGCTTTTCCAATCTAGCTGTTATTCGCCTTAAAATCTCGCCCGACCAACGTAATTCACAAAACGAATGTACGTTTGGGGCGTATTTCCTACGATAATGTGACTCCTTGAAAAAAAAAAATTACGTCTTTCATGTTAGAAATAGTCTTACAGATTTCGAGGACTGAGTTTGCAGACATGCCTGCTGCCTAATCTGCTAAAATGCTATATGCAGAAGCTTTTTATACCCCAAACCCATAAGATGGATAAAAAGGGTATAATGGTTTTGTGCAAAAGTATGTAACATGCAGAATGAAGCATCGCCGACTCCATAAAGTATATATATTCTTGATTAGCATCAACAGCCGACTCGATATGGCCATGTCCATCTGTGCTAGAGACTTCAGGTTTTAAATATAAGTTCTCCTACACAAGGAGCGGAACAATTTTTATTTTGAATTATCCATAACTATTCTTGTTTCCGCTATAATCGATTACAAAAAAATATCGAATTTGGTTGAAAAAATGGGTAACGATAGAACTTTTCTTAAAATTTCGTCCAAACCGGTTTAGAAACACCGGAGGTTTCTTAAAGTTAAGTCAGTTTTTAGTTTTGTTTAAATTTATCATTATTTAAAGCATACTTTTAGGGCGCAAGGAATAAAATATTTATTGCAACCGGAGTAAAATATTTATTGCAACTGGGTTCAGAGTATCTCTTAGTCGGGCTCTCCCGACTAGAGCCTTTTTACTTGTTTTTCAAAATATCTGCACAGATATAATTTCTTAGCAATTTTCATGAAATGTCCCAAATTTCATTTTGAGTTTCAGGGCTTAGCGCTCTCTTTAGTTTTGCTACAATACACACACATTTAAACAAGTGTATAGATATAACTGTACGTAGAACTCCATTACACACCTCTATTAATACTAATAATGAAAAAGTTTCTAATGTCTATATTTTCCACCAAATTCTTTACAAAAAACAATTGAAAAATATTTAGATCAAACAGCTGTTTCATAAATATCATGATATAGATGGCAAAATATCAAAAGCTATTGGCGGTTGGAATACGATCGATAACTATCATTAGATTGCTGTCTCTTGATTACTTCTTTTGAATAAGGTTGCAAACCAAAGTTTTTTGATGTGTACATAAAAAATCGTCCAAAATTTTAGGGGGGGCAGCGGCCCCATCTGCCCCCCCCCTGGCTGCGCCCTTGCGTTATAGCTACTGTTTTTCTAACGGTATCAGAGTAAACCACAGTCGGTTGAAGTCTTGTTGATTTTTAAAAGTTTGTTAATCATTTTAAAGCAACAACTGTACTTAATATATATGGTGTAACCGATTTGTCAGTCGTGGTATATCGGCTTATTTTCTTTGTTTTAAATCTGTACATTGACTCAACTTAAAACTTTGCTTTTCCATAAAAGCTTTGAAGCCAAAATATTGACTGATGAGTATAATAAACCGTCTTGGAAAATTGTATAACCAAATGGTTTTGGTTATATATTATTGTTTGGTTTAAACTCATCATGGTAAACTGATCATCGGTAAGAATAAGATTGGTGTGTGCTCTATAAGACAATTGAACATTAAATAACATTAAATAATGAAGCAGCGTTTTTAAGACTTTGACTGAAACCCAATTGCAGTTGCACACATGTGTATTGACATTTTAGTCAGAAGATAGAGAGACACAGAGCAGACCAGACTAGAACAGTGCTTGGACAAAGGATAGAGACAAATCGGTTGCAGATGCCAAATGGATGCCACACAAACACACACAGTTCAGGTCAAGGACAAGGTCACTCACTAGGCACCACCACCCCCATCTGCGCCACGCCTCATCATGTTTGTGATAGCCGGGCGCGTCAAAATTGAACAACCTGCAATTATATCTATACTACAATCGGGTGCCGGCTGCAGTCTCTGACCAAGTCTCCCTTCAGTTTGAATCTCAAAAAGCAGAAGCAATGACCCACCAAAGGACACACTCGTATTCAATAATTGGGCAGGCAGTACGTCCTGTCCTGGTCAGCCAAATAATTTTCACTTGAATCCAAGGCGGACAGGAGAAATGGAAAATAGACGCCGCAAACAGAGCATGCGCATTTTCGGATAATGACCTTTGACCAGAACATAAGAGTGACGCTCTCTCTTTTTGGTTCCTTAAGAGACAACATAACATATCATATCAGCACTCTGTGTTTTTTACTTTTCAATAGTTTTAGCTCTTTAATACAAAAATGCATCTTGCCATTTATTTGATAAAACTTTGTTTTATTTAATTTTAAATATAAATTTAACTACGTGTTTATCAAATCGTATCGTCTATCCGACGAGTTTGGTCAAAGCCATTTCGATATACGGTCGAACTTTTTTATAACGAACTTCCGTACAATGTTTTCTTTATAACGAATTTCAAATGTACGAATTTTAATTTGGTTCAATCGAGAAACGATTTTATTACGAAGTGTTTTTTTTTTTGTATCCTTGAGATATACGCTATATTAGAACATTAAATTTAATAAAAAAAAAAACGATGATGGATGAATCAGACGAAGTATGAAACAAGGCAAGGTTATATGCAGAAGATTAATTAACTTAATTAACCCGCCATTTGCTGTTAGCAAATTATAAATTTTTGTAAACTTCAATTCTTACCTTTGGGCTGATGAACAGTATTAAAATTACGATTTAATACAAGTTTTAGGCAAGCGGTTAACGAGCAAACAAGAAATGAGATTTATTAAATTTCCCCAGCTGAATGGGAAAACTTGTAATTCAACCACCGCGACGCATCTTTGCCTCCTCGCCGTGCGCCTTGTACCTAGCCCCCCACTGTCTTACATACTATTATCAAAAATTTAATTTTCCCGAGTTCTCAGGCTTTCATTTATTCATGTACATATATAAATATATATATATATACACAATCTAAATACATATATACACATTCTAATATAGCAACTTTCTAAGAAAAGGCGTTTCCGTGTGTCGTATAATTTTTTCGCCAACGAAAACGCGCTAACAAATTGTTCGTCCGCTCGCTTCGGTGGGCGTGGCTGCCGCGCACAGTTGTTATAAAAACCCCTCATGCATGCATACACACACATACATAGAAGCACTTACTAGCACACATGCACACGCACACAAGCAGACTCAAATGCATACCGATTGCGCGTGAATGTGACTGGTGTTTGGCCAGGGGCGGGGTCGGTAGTCGGGAGTCGGGAGTCTAAAGGATGCTAAAAGTGATGACTTACACTTTCTTGCCTAACAGCAGTTTGCGGCATTCTGAAGCCTTGTTATCTCTTTATCATAATGCAGAGTGTAATGCGTCGTTGTTCTATAAAAAGTTCAAACTTCTCAAAAAAATTAAGAATATTGTGAACTTAGTGTAAAAGGGACTGTGGGACTTTTTGCTTATTTGATTTCATTTTGATAGCAACATGCAATCAATATTCAAATATTAAAGGCATGGGCTGTACATTTGTATACACTAAATACTAATATCCAATTTCATTAGCCAATAAAATCTTAAATCGAGACACGCAAAGCACAACCCAAAATTTGTATAAGGATAAATTTTCGAGAAATTAATTTTGTAGGAATTTAACCTGGATAAATTCGAAAAAATCATTTTGGACATATACATTTTGTCAACTTACTTGAAGTGTACCAACAAAAAACAAGTAGAAACTTTGCAGTCGGACGCACCCGACTGCGATATACTCGATACCAGTAATAAAACCGATAAAAAGAGACCTGGTTGAAGTGGGGTGCGGATACGGCAGGGGTGCACACCGCCTCAAAGATTGTCCGGTGCAGATGGGGATGCCAAAAAAAATATCTTCCTTCCGAATTTTGAGACTCTAGCTCAAAATTTGTGAAAGGTTTTGAGAAGGGGGTCGGGGGTGGTATGGGGGGCCGTGGCTTTTCTGCAGATCTATTTATGATGTAAATTGCTATCCTCCAACCAAATTTGGTGACCCAGCTCAAAGTTAGTAGAATATGGTGTAAGGGCGGCAAGGGGTGGTATGGGTTGGGGTGGCATCCAAATTTAGCTCAAAAGCTGTAGAAGATAAAGGCTTTTGTTGTTTTTTAACTGCGGAGGGCATGGGGAACGGGGGAGCGTGGCTCCAAAACTTTGATGCAGTTTTTTGGGGGTCGTTCCCACCAAATTCGGTTCTAGCTCAAACACTTTGAAAGATAGACGCATTACCATTTTGACGTAGAATACGTCTTACGTTTCGGTATGAGTGTGCTATCCAAAAAAGTTGTTGTTGTTATATGGTTGCTTCACAAAATCGCTCGTTGCTCATGAACTAATGAATAGATTTTCCTCAAATTAATTTCATTTTAAAGCCAAGGCTTCAACCTTTATTTTAAGCTATATATATATATGAAGTGATTACATTTTCTATTAAAAAAATGAGACCAAAAACATGCAAAATTTACCTTCATTTTGAAGACTTTAAATTGCTCTAGCAATCTCAATAATCAATCAATTAATCTGAGTTTTTCGAATTTAAGTAGAGATGAGGTAAATAAACATTCCCACATTCAAATTTCCAATAATTTTGCCAAATATATAACTTTTTAAGGCAAAAAATCAGTGCAAAAATCACAACTTTTTTTTCAATTGCACATTGCTCAAAAATTCCGCGAGAATCGATTAAAACTTCTTTTAATACAAAGTAGACTTGATTTCCTTTCGTTTGATATACATGCGGTCATGACTGATAGCTTCTAAATGTGGAAATTTCAATAAGATATTCGGGCATAATTAAATTTTCATACATAAATTCTTCCGTGCCAGGGGTGAACAAGCTCAGCTTAAGCGTCAGCCCCAAACAATTATAACACAATAAAATATGTTTACCCCAATTCTGAAATTTACGTGCAAGTTTTCGAAATCATGTTTTATTGTTTGTGTTGCACATTTAATTATGCTTTTGCACCAAAACAATAAATATGCCCGTGCAAAAATATCATATAAACTGTCGTGAGTTAAACTATCGATAATTCGTCTTTACGGTGGCAGCCCTGATTTTCGCATCTTGTGAACAGTTACTGTGAATTAAGTTAATTTAATTTAATTTAAATGAATATTGAACAATTAATTTCGCATTTTAATAATTTACAGCAACGTCGTCGTGCATCTAGAGTAGCAATCTATGCAAAAAGTACCATGTTAACATATTGCACTCCAATCGATATTTCAAACAGGCAACTGGTCGATAGCGATGTAGGCGACATTTGTCTGTCTGAAATTAAAATTAATAATCAAAAAAAATTTATTCTTGGCTCTGTGTACTTTCATCCAAATGTTTCCCAAAACAACAAGCAATAAATGCTTTTTTCTGCTTTGATGAAATATTCTCACCTCACTGCACTAATAGACAAGAATTTCACAGTTGACACCGAGGTGGACATGCTCATCGTAGGTGATTTTAATTTAGAAATGACAAATGATTGTTCATTTGCAGAATTTATGGAAGAAAAATTCAAATTAAAGTATATTAAAAATGCAGCAACCACCTTAGCTCTAACCAATATAGATTTAGTATTTGCTAGAAATTTAAGTGTATTATTAATGAATTACATATCATACTTTTCCTTTCACAAACCTGTCATATCAAAAGTCACATTTCAAACATAAAACAAAAATACAATTTTAGATTTAATTATGCACAAATTTTGATGTAATAAATTATGTAAATATATATTTCTATTTCAAGTCAATGTTTGTTAAATTTATATCAGAGACTGCGTAACCAGTATTGCATGTAAAAAGGAAAAAATTAGCCAAATGACAACAAACACAATTAAAAATAAAATAAAACATCTATGTGGACAGACTGTATTCATCACGGCTAACCTATGCGCCCGTGTGATCTGACAGCAGGCTGTCAATTTTTTTAGCGCAGCGTTGGGGCGGTTGGGGGCTACTGGCAGCTATCGAATATGGCGTGGGTTGAATTTGGTTGAGCTGTCGTGCAACACCTATCTTGGCAACAAATTGGGTGGCTCTAGCTCAAAAGCTGTAAAAGATATAGGCATTTTTGGTTTTAAACTGCGGGGGCTTGGGGCGGAATGGGTGAGCGTGGCTCCAAAATTCATTGATGCAGTTTTTTGGGGATTGATACGTAGGCTATTTTCTCGCTCAAATTTGTTAGTTCTAGCTGTAAGGGCTTGTGAAATAGCTGGATCTATCGATTTTGCGTTATCGAGTTTATCGATTTGCCAGCCCCCTAGTTATCGTAGAAATCCAATCTTAACACTTTTATTTACTATGACATTTATTTATTTATTTATTTAATGTCAGCTATGAGCAGCTGACAAATCAAAATTAACTATAACTATAATATTAAAATAATATAATATAAAATAAATAATTATAATATCTGAAATAAAGTTCAAAATTAAGATAAAAAATTTAAAGTTAAAATTTAAAGTTTTAAGTTAACGTTAAAGCTCTGGGAAATTCCAAATAAATATAACTGGTCCAACATTTGTTGCGTGGATTGGGAAAAACCCAGAAAAACCCAATCAGACCAGTGGAAGATTATTGATTAGCGGTTATGATTAGATAAGGCAGAAAGGATAGATCGTTTTAGTACTGGAATTGAGGTCTCCAAAGAGTTACGGGAATAAAGCCGGTTAAAGTCTGAACAAATAACACGAAATGGTTCGTGAATTTAATAGTTGCTCGAGCACCGATCGAGGCTAAGTGGTGTGAAGTAACGGGTGCATCTAATTGGAACAGTTAAATTTTTGCGACTCAAAAGAAAAGAGTCGATTTCTCCATTAAGTAGATTAGTGATGAATACTACACCATGCATAATTCTACGGTTCAAGAGGGAAGGAAGATTAATTAAAAAAAGTCTACTTGAATACGGGGTTAGGTCTATCCCAGGAACCCAGTTAAAACTTCTAAGCGCAAACAGAAGAAATTTCCTCTGCACAGATTCAATTCTATCCTGGTGAATCCCGTATTGCGGGACATAGATATAGACATTTGCAAAGTTTCATGACGGACATTGCACAAACCCAATTGACTCTTTACCTTCGGTATCGAGTATAAAAAACTCAATATATTAACTTTCGTACAAATTCTGCAAAATCGGCAAGATTTTTTTTAATTTTGTTTTTCATTAATAATAATGATTTCTTTTGGTAAAAAAATAAATATAAACAAAATAGTCAGTATTTTATTTTTGTATGCAAGTTTATTTGTTAATGCTAGACAACAGCATTTTTAGTTTTAGTTAAAAATAATAAATGTATATACAATTAAATAAACTAAAAAGCTTTGTAGCTTTTGATCAAAAAGAAAATAGTTTTTGAGTATCTTTTTTTTCAACAATATTGAGTATTATTGAAGGAAAACAACAAAAAATCGGTCCCTGATTGTTATTACTATAAATGTTCCTAAAACTGTTTTGGCAACTCTTTTCCATTATTTTTTGTTCTCTTATTTGCAACCCGGACAAATTTACTGATTATCAATACCATTAATATAAACTTATTTTAAGTACACTTCGAATTTCGTTCCGCCTTAGAATTTATTAAATTATGAGCCAACTTCAGAGATTTGCAAACTACTTAACAATATTTGGTAAACAAAATAAAATAAAGTAATTCAAAAGTACGTATTAGGCAGAATAATGCATAAACATATAAATCCGGGTCACGTTAACAATAATAAAGATTGAAAGTTAAAAAAATAGTAATAATATTCTTTTTCTATTGGTAAAATAGTTTTAGTATCGGTTTAGAAGATCCAAAGGTAACCACCAACAAGCTCACAAACTTCCCAATAAATTTCCTACATTTGCAGTTAACTCATGAAAGTGAATAAAGAATAAAAAATACAATTCGTTTTATTCAAGTTTTTATACTCTATACCGAAGGTAAAGAGTATATTGGGTTTGTGCAATGTCCGTCATTGTGTCTGTCCGTCCGTATGTTCGCAACTTTTTTCCACACCCTTCCATGTTAGAGACTTCAAACTTTGCAAATTTCTTTATCTATGGCATAGTAAATTAAAGTGTCAAGATTGGAGCTCTACGATAACTAGGGGGCTGGCAAATCGATAAACTCGATAACGCAAAATTGATAGATCCAGCTATTTCGCAAGCCCTTACAGCTAGAACTACCAAATTTGAGGAGAAAATAGCTTTTAACAATTCCCAAAAAACTGCATCAAAAATTTTGGAGCCACGCCCACCCATTCCACCCTCAGCCCCCCCGCAGTTTACCATTAAAAATGCCCATATCTTCTACAGTTTTTAAGCTAGAGCCATCAAATTTGGTGCCAAGATAGGTGTTGACGATCCCCAACTCAACTCATAAAAACTTTGGATGCCACGCCCATCTATACTGCCCTATCCGCCTTCAACCACCCCAACGCTTCGCTAAAACCGGTAGTGCGTGTATCTTCCATAGTGTTTGAGCTAGAGTCACAAAATTTGGTAGGTAGATAACTGGTAACGACCCCCTAAAAACTGCATCATAGTTTTGAAGCCCCACCCACCCATTCCGCCCCCAGCCATCTCACAGCTTAAAAACAGAAATGCTTATATCTTTTACAGTTTTTGAGTTAGAGCCACCAAATTTTGTGCCAAAATAGGTGATTATAGCCCCAAAATAAATGCGTAAAAACTTTGGATGCCACGCCAATCCATACTGCCCAAGCTGCCCCAAACCGCCCCATTTGAGCTAGAGCCGCCAAACTTGGTGCCAAGATAGGTGATGAAGAAACCCAAAAAAAGTGGATGGCGCCTCCCACCCATACCGCCCCCAGCCCCCCTTCCACCATATTCTACTAACTTTGAGCTAGAGTCACCAAATTTGGTATGAGGATAGCAATTAACATCATAAACAGATCTGCAGAAAAACTTTGGACGCCACGCCCCCCGATACCAGCCCCCAGCACCCAGCGCCCCTATTACCATATTCTACTAACTTTGAGCTAGAGTCACCAAATTCGGTTTGAGGATATCTATTGACATCATAAATAGATCTGCAGCAAAAGTTTAGATGCCACGCCCCCCCTTACCAACCCCAGCCCCCCTTCCACCAAATTTTACTATTTTTGAGCTAGAGTCACCAAATTTGGTATGAGGGTAGCAATTGACATCATACACAGATCTTCAGCTAAAACTTGGATGCCACGCCCCCCCCCCCCCCCCGTACCTCCTCCAGCCTACCATCCACCATATATTGTTATGCGGCGACACTTGGCTCTTAAAAATTTGACAGCATTGAATAAAAATAAAGTAAGGAAGTTGCATTTTTCATGCCTAATATTATATATATATACATACTTTGAGCTCGATCAAATCACTACACCTTGGTGCAGGCATGAGTTCATTAGGACCAACGACTCAAAAGTAGAAAGTTTGTACCGCAGGATCTCTTAGCGGGATCTATAAAGGTTCCAGACACGCTCAAAAGAGAGGCCACAGACGTATACTGGCAAAAGCTTCTGCCAATGAGAGCTTTAATTTTGCGCCCTGGAAACTTACGGGGAGCTTAAGAGGCAAGCGGCCCCGAAACACCTAGAGCCAGAGCTAAAGCAATTGCTGCCTATTTGAAGAAAAGTTTTCAACCGTTCGAGACAGTGTCACCAAAAAAAGTGCAGCTGCTGGCCGAATCCCTAGAAGCACCTCTACACACGGCCTATCCTGTCGCACCTATAACCTAAATAGAAGTGAAAAACGAAGTCGAATCCAGTCCATCTGCAACAACAAGGCTCTTGGCAGGCTCTAGTTTGATAGCTGACTTTCAACGCTGCTCTCTGACTCGAGCACTACTCTGTCGCCTAGAAGAAGGCTAGCATTATTATGCTGCTTTAAAGTGAAAATCCTCCATCGCACGGCAGCAGCCACAGCTATTGCATCAAGCTGTAAAGTTTGTTCTAGATGGATGAAATAAAGAACTAAGTTTACTTCGAAAAACCGTGTAAAAAATTTTGAAAACTATAAAATTTCAGATATGCTTGCGTTTAAGCCAAAATGTGGGGAAGCCACAGATGTTGAACCTTCACCTCTTGCCAGACAGTCCAAGATTTTTAATTTTACTTCCAAAGAAATGGCTTGCCTTTTACGAGTCTTTGAAATTTTTGACATTTTATTAACTGTAGTCAGGGCAAAAATTTTATTTTTAAAGCTTAACTAAAAATTTATAGATTAAATTCATTTTTTCACTTATTAAGTTCAGAAATGTTCAAATCTAATTGATGAACAATTGGTAAAATATTGCGAGCTAATATACTTTAAGCAATATGTATTTTATGTAAATATCATGCGAACAAAATGTGTAGGTAAGAGTTATCGAATAAGAGGATTTCCCAGTTACTACTATGCATGTTCATTTCAGCAATGGTGCTAAGTGTGGTAAAAACAAACATAATTACAAAACAGTGATTTTGAAACCTTACTAGATAAAACAATTATTACAACTAAAATGGTATGTTATGTTAAAAAACATTCTGCATTTTGGAAGCGAATGGGAAAAAAATGGCAAAAGGCCAGTATTTGTTTCTTCACTTTACTCGCTACAGTGCCAGCTAGTGCAGCCATCATTGTTAAGCTATTTGTTGTGACCGTAAGTGTGCGATGCGTACGGCCCAATAAATAATTGCCGCACTTCTTTTCTCTTGTTGTTGTCACAAAATTTTTTAAAATTGTGAAACTGGCAAATTTAGAGTTTTGCTTGAATATACCTGGTGCTTCCCATTGTGAAAAGGTGATATCGACTTACACGAATCTTGTGCAATTTTATAGCGAAACGTGAGAAACTTTAATATTATTTCTATTCTACATGTTTACTTATGTTCTAGCAATAAGGTAGGGCAATAAAACAACTTGTTTACAAATAAGTAGGCCAACACTCAATTATACGTAATTTATACGTAAAAACCTCGCTTAACGCAACCTATTAGAATTTGGAGTACGTTTTTGGAGCTTACCTCGATATTCAGCAGGCGCTTGACAGACTGCTTCATATGTTGAAAGTAATGCTCAACTCTCGCTCTTCTTTAGTTGACTTCAACAGTTAGGTCTCAGCTGACGGGGCATGCCAATTTCGGGCTCTACCGACCTTCTTGCTGTCACCTTGCGAAGGAAAAATGCTCTTACCGCCACTAATCACTTTAAAATCTTAAAAGGCGAGCAGTATGGAGTGTAGTGAGCTGTCGCTCACCACCAGCACTAATGTGCTTAAATACAAGGCTTTTCCGTCTGTATGAACGCAATTTTTTTCAAATCGATAAATTCGATAGCTCAAAATCGTTAAATCCACCTATTTCGGAATTACTTACAGCAAGAACGAAGATAGCTACTAGAAACCCCTTAAAAACTGCATCAAAGTTTTGGAGCCACGCTCACTTATGTCATGTCACATGATATCGATATCAATAAAATCATTTGTTTTTAAAAATTTTAACCTCCTTTAGAAATTGTATGGACAAATAATAAAAATCATTATGTGAAAATTTGGACAAAGGTTTTGAAGATTGAAGTTTAGTCATGTCTATGCAGTAGCAGCCTATCAAGACAGATTTTTGATATGTATGAATGTATGTATATAAGCAGCTTGCAGACACACATACAGACACATGCATACGCGGAAAGTTAAAGTTTTTGAGTAGGTATCCTCCTTTTCAAGCAATTTCGATTAGAGACTTATGCTGCTGCTGTGTGTAAACCACTTTTGCCTGCAAGTGGGTATATGTATGTGTGTGTGTGTGTGTGTGTTTGTGTGTGTGTGCTTAACACACCCCGAAACAGCGCCTGATGTTGATGCTGTCTCATTATGTTAAGCAGCGCTGCCAGATACACAACTTGGGGGTGATTCTCAAAGAAAAAGACGTGTAGCATGCGTATAAAAAAAATGGCGCAGCCGAAAGAGAAACCAGCCGCCATTACGTAGACAGATGAAGACATAGATAAAAATGTGGTGGGTGGGAATGGTGATGGAGCTGCGGCTTCTGTTCTTCAGAGAGAGAGAGAGAGAGAGAGAGAGAGAGAGAGAGAGAGAGACAGAGAGACAGAGAGAAAGACAAAGAGAGAAAGAGAGGGAAAAAGAGCGATGAAGCGTTACGTTGATGTTTAAGTTAAGGCAGCTACCCTCATGTTCATACCTTAAATTGGTGGTGGCTTTTGCTAAAACTATTATAAGATGCCGCGTTATTCGAGGGGCAAGACGAGCATATACACTCTGCTAAATTTAAAAAACAAATTGTCTTGTACAACGGCGTTACCAACAAGATTTTATAACTGTAAAGGGTTCAAACAGCGATTTCCCAACTAACTTACCAGCTCTAAATTCTGGGGATTTTACTCTCTCGGGGGACTACCGATTGTGTGTGAGCGCGATCGCTGCCGATTTCAGAAGCTACTGCGCGCAGCGATCGCGCTCACACACACAGTACGGCTGGGTTGGCTGTGCTACGGCAGCTCATGTTGTAGCGCAGCCAGCAAGCCGAATGACATCGAATTCGCCCACAATTCACGAAGCAACAAACGGCAGTCCCGCGAGAGAGTAAAATCGCCAGATTCCAGAAATGTTAGGTTGGTTGGAATATGGCTGTTTGAACCCTCTATAAGTATAACATCTCGTTGGTGGTAGCTGCTAAACGACTTCCCAACTCTATATCAGAATTTTTGCATTTGAACGCTCTATTATATGAATTCTTGTTGCTATAAGTATGGATTCTTGTTGCTATAAGTATGGATTCTTGTTGGTTACAGCCCTTTTAACTCTAATACATTTTCGAAGCATAGTTAACATGAGCCAAATTGTTTACTGACAGAAGCTGCTTGTCACAATGGGTAATTTTTTTATAAAAATATCCCAATGAGAGTGAAGTAGAATCGAGCTTTTTTGTGCAAGTACATTTTTAAAGCATACTTTTGGGCAGCAAATAATATCATCATTCGTAAATGAAACAAAAGCACTTGAAATGTGATAAATTTTTTAATTTGTTTAAAGTAGTAGAGCTTAATCACAAAATAGTTGTTTTCGACTGTTTTGCTGGTTTAATACACTACTTTGTTACTTATATAAGGAATTACGAGAATAAATCATGAATATGTAAACTGAAGTCAAAATTGAATACTATGTAAATAGAAAATTTATCAACATATAACAAATTATTAATTGATTTAGCGCTTAAGTTCTAGCCACTTGTAAATAAATAATCCGTATATATATTACAAATTACCAACTGAATGAAATTTCTTTGGTTAATTAATTGTTATTAATAAATAATAAATAGTTTGTTGTTATTAAATTTTCATTTTGTTACAATTTCTATAGTGCTACCAATTCAATGACTTATACTGAGGTGGAAACTAAAACCAAATCCGAGGGACGAAGTAAAATTTTGATTCAGTTAATTATGAAGATTTTAATTTTTTAAATGCGCTGGCGGATGACAATCGAAGCAAAGGAGTTGGTATATTTTTAAGAGAGTACTTGGGCGTCTCATCGTGCGGTGTGCAAAAACGAATGGATGAGAACATGGGAAATGAAAATAGAAAGTGTTTGAGTTTTTGTGTGTTGACAATTAAAAAAAAGAAAAGAGCCGCGCTCAGAGCGAACGCAAAGCGCGTCTCCAGCCTTCTCTTCCTTTTACCTCTTACTCTGTTGCACTAGATTCGGACTGGGATTGGCTTGGCGTGTGGCGTGTGGCATGTGGCATGTGGCATGTGGCATGTGGCATGCTCTGTTCCGATCCGAGCCAACTCAAGCACGTGGCTCCGCCCTCAACAAAATTTTTGCTTTTTTCTTTATTCTCAAAACTCGAAACCTTTTTCTTGGCGCGCACACACAGCAATTTTTTGCGTCACGTTTTTGCTGCCTTTCTGCGCGCGTACAAGTTTTCTCTTAAGCTTCCTTTTGCAAGCCAAGTTGGATTTGCCGCCGTTCCTCCTTTTTCAATGCGTAACTATTTATTTTTCTACCTTTTTTCTTTGCACTTTTTCTACATACAAAGTACAGATGTATATGTAAGTGTGTATATTTGTCTGCATATACATATATATATATATATATATATATATATATATATATATAAAGGCGGTGTGTTAATGTGTGCTTTTGTGTCTCTGAATTTTTTTCTCATCTCCTTGCGTGTGCATTCTTATAAATACATAGAAAAACAGACATACTATACATAAATGGGTAAGCTTCATATACAGTTAAAAGAAAAGGAGCTTTTTCGAAAAGAATATCGTTGTCGCTGCTCTTGTTGCAAGCAACAGCGGTTAGGGCTTCGGCGGTGGCAATGGCAATGACAGCGCGACAGGATGATGGGGAACACGGGCACGGGAAAGGCAAATGGAATGAATGGGTCGGCGGTGATGTAGAAGATTTTTTGAGGCAGCAGCTTCTTCGCTGCCCCCCCCTTCTGGCGACAGTGTTTTTGAAGAATAGGCTGAACGATTTTTTAGTTTAATGCATCGGTGGGTGGGGCGCAGGGGTGGCTGGTCTGGTAGGGGGAGGTGGGAGGGCTGCAAACACAATGTGTTAGCGCAGCAATTAATTTATTTGGTTGCATTTAATGTTAGTACATTTTTTCAAAAACTTAACTTTAAACAGTTCATTTATTTAACAATTATGAACTCAGATTATTTTTTATATTACAATGAAGTGCGATGCAAGTATAAATGGATGCCGAGTCAATTTTTCACATTTTAAATTATATCCAATAGTCGATAGCGTTTCTCATTTTTGTAATATTCGAAAAGAAAAGAAAAACCTATGAAGCGATAAGTGTTTTGTGGATAAACTTTGACAGAATATTTATCATTTGTGTTAATAATGTCGAAATCGGTTGAGAAGCACTAAAAACCAATTTGTTACAATTTGAACTAAGTTGTGCTTTTGCCTTTGCATTCGCAGTGAATAGATGTCAGGGCAAAATAAAACTGTGATTTGCGATTATATGTATGAAAATAAAAATATGGCATTTACTGAAGAGAATTAGAAGAAGAATTAGTTCACTGGACAATTTGATGTATACTTACATACATTTGTCCAAAAGTTATAATTATCAACTCAACTTAACTTCAACATTGCTTATCTAGTTAACATTTATTTATAACTAGCTACCCGTATAAATTCTGTACAAAAATTTAAACTCGTATTTTATTATATAAAATTCTTTATTCAGATTAATCAATACTACAATTTGAAGTGAAAAAAATCCGCATTTGAGAATTTTTTAAATCGATTTCGACAGCACCCGAGTAACTGGCTAGACATAATATGAGAATTTCTAGTTTCACTTTCCGTAAGAAGAACATTTTTTGAATTGCCTTCCTCCATTTATAAATTCAACTTACAAAGAAATGCACAAATGCCACGAACAAAATTGGTCGTACCAACTCAGAAACCATCCTTGACTCATGCACAACAACTTTGCCTAAGATCATCCATCACATGATGAAATTCATAGCGACAACAAAACAAACTTCGTTTTAGAGAATTGTCGTAATAAAGTTTATTTTTATTTAAAAAAATTTGCAGTTTTCTAGAAATGAGTTTTTTGTATTAGTAAGATTAGTGTTCGAAAGTTTAAGTGTAGCCGGTTCTTTAATACATTTTGTTTTATTTCTTCTGTGTGTCGAATTGCTCGGGATGCGATACTATCGCACAACTTATATCTACTCGATGGTCAGATCAAAACGCCGCCACATTCATCGGTAGAAGCAAATAAATATATCATTCAATCAATAAATATTTGTTTTCTTTATTTATAGTCAATTAAGCTGCCTTCACACGGTCGGTTTTCTGTATCTTTTTTTAACCCACCAAAAATGTTCGAATTCACATTATTCGCATCGGTTAAATTGAAAATCCCATCACCTTTTGTGTTGACACAATCTGGTCACACTTCTCTATTTAAAATGGATACAGACGCAAACATATTAGAGGTTGTTTGTATTTTATTCGCGGTAGCTCAAGCCAAGAGTGCTGTTTATATTTTTAAGTTTATTTTTTGCCAAAAATTACTAAAAACAAGTAGAAACGTTGCAGTCGGACGCACCCGACTGCGGTATACTCGATACCAGTAGTAAAACAGATTAAAAGAGAGCGTGGCGTGGCATCCAAAGATTTTATGCATTTTTTGGGGGCTATAATCACCTATTTTGGCACTAAATTTGGTGGCTTTAACTCAAAAACTGTAAAAGAAATAAGCATTTCTGTTTTTAAACAGCGAGGGGGCTGGGGGCGGAATGGGTAGGTAGGGCCCCAAAACTTTGTTGCAGTTTTTGGGGGGTCGTTACCAGTTATCTACCTACCAAATTTGGTGACTCTAGCTCAAACACTATGGAAGATACACGCACTACCGGTTTTAGCGAAGCGTTGGGGTGATTGAGGGCGGATAGGGCAGTATACATGGGCGTGGCATCCAAAGTTTTTATGAATTTGTTTGGGGATTGTCAACACCTATCTTGGCACCAAATTTGATGGCTCTAGCTCAAAAACTGTAGAAGATATGGTCATTTTTAGTGTTAAACTGCGGGGGGCTGCGGCGGAATGGGTGGGCGTGGCTCCAAAATTTTTGATGCAGTTTTTTGGGGATTGTTAGTAGCTATTTTCTCCCTTAAGTAGTTCTAGCTGTAAGGGCTTGCGAAATAGCTGGATCTATCGATTTTGCGTTATCGAGTTTATCGATTTGCCAGCCCCCTAGTTATCGTAGAGCTCCAATCTTGACACTTTAATTTACTATGCCATAGATAAAGACATTTGCAAAGTTTGAAGTCTCTAACTTGAAGGGTGTGGAAAAAAGTTGCGAACATACGGACGGACAGACGGACAGACACCATGACGGACATTGCACAAACCCAATATACTCTTTACCTTCGGTATCGAGTATAAAAACACCACAAATTTAACCGACGCAAAAGAGGGCAGAAATAGAACACGTTCTATTTTTCTATGTTGTGTGTTCACACGAGAGCGCTGGCTTTTTATAAAAAAATGCTATCGAAAAACCGACCGTGTGAAGATACCTTTAAGAACAGCCGAAATAACATCAAAACTAATTCCTATTGAAACAAAGTTAGAATTATTAGCGTAAAATTTAATTATGATACAAGACGTAATTCGGAAAATGATTGTTAAACCATAATTAAATTATTAGTTTAAGATCTGGGAAACATAAATTATTTTTAGCTAACTGACGCTTCATTGAGTTTTGTTCTCAATCGCAGCGCTAGATCGATGCAATAAAAATAAAACGAAAACCTTAATGTATTATCCAGCTAACTTTGTGCAAGTGTTCATTGTTTTTTCGATTTTTATTTAATCAAACAATTGTTTTCATCACAAATATATTTGTGCCTCTTAAAAGTTAAAGTGCTGAAATGTAAGAGATTTTCATAGACTGTTCAATGTCCGGTTAAAGTCGCAGTTCGTTAAACTCGGTACTAACTTAAAGCTCTAGTTAAACGAGGATTAACCAATTAGGTTTTCTTAATGCAATTAATATCGCATTAATGGTGTTGCCAGACCTAAAGAGCGAATCAGCTGTTTTTTTTTTTGTATTCTTTTGTTTTGTGATTGTCAAATTCTTTGTCTATTTCCAACTAAAAACTATAATTAAAATTAAAATGAGTGCAAAATTAAACTTATTGAGCCATAAACGGCCACGTGGAAAGAACTTTTCGGTTGCTGAGGAGCATGTACTTGTTGACCCTTAACGGAGTAGAAATTTTCACCGGTAGGCCTCGGTTTAGTTTGTAGAACGTTTAACCAAAAACAGACATTGAGAAACTCAATTTTGACTAATTTTAGCTTAGTTAAGCTAACCTGACATTGAGAAATTGTCCTTAAGTCTATTTTCTAATAGCAGATACTATTCAAACAAAAAAAGAAAAGAGAAACGAACAAATTTTGTTAAGTTCAGTTTGAAACCCTTAGATAAGAATAAACAAGTACAAAATTTGATTATGGTTGTCCCTTTTTTGTGACAGCAAACAGAAAAGTTATTACCTTTAAGATATATAACATTCCATTATTCGTTATTTATTTCCTTAATATAAAAAGAGTCTGGCTAACAAGCATGGGATGTGGCTGTACTTCAAAAACTTGATTATAATTAGTGTTTTTTTTAAGTCATTTTTTATAAGTATACAGTATGTATGTATGCGAATGGGGGGTGTATGTCTGTATGAATGTTTATACAAGGTACACATACATAAGTACAAACAAGATGGCAAAGGGAGCGATCCGAGCAAAAGAATAAACTACACCTACAATATACTTATGTATGTATGTATGTATGCAAATAAGCATACACATGCTGGGGTATGTTTATATATGTATGTATGTATATGTGGAATATTATCCTTTTTCTTATTCCCAATGCTTCCGTTAATTTTTCAAAAGTTCCTTTGCCTTTTCTGTGGTTGTGTGCTGCCTTTGTCGTTGTGCCTTTAGTCCTCGTAATAGCTTTCTTTCCCTTTCTCTCTCTCTCTCTCTCTCTCTCTCTCTCTCTGCCTTTCTCTATTTCGCTCATTCGCTCTGTCTCTCTTCCTTATTCGACATCTATGGAACAGCAGCCAGCAGCCAGGACACGCGTACGCCTCCGTTCTTAGCCTCCCCCCCTGCGTTTCAATACCCATTCAATCTCACACCATTTTGCGCTCTCACACCATTTTCTCTTCTCAATGCCGAGAAGAACATCAGCGTCTCCACCACTTTCGCCGCTTCGTATCGCCCATTTTCCTTTTGGCATTTTGAAACTTAAGCTGCCACTTGAGTGGGTTGTGTTTCATTAAAAAACAAGGGAGAATACTTATACTTTTTGGGCTGACGACGACTTAAATACACTTATTATCAAAAATAAAAACCCAATTTTAAGAAGAAAACAAACTTAAATTGACAAATAAAATAAATTACACCATAAACTATATATATACACATATAATATATAAATAATATAATATTATATAAATAAATAAATATATATATATATAAATACTTAAGCTATAAATGTAGCCAATTTTATGGTCAAAGCATGAATTAAATGTTTGAATGGACTTCAGGAACACGTTAAGAGCCTGGACCTGTGCCGATAAGCAAACCGATCAATGGTTCCGGTGGTTTTTAAATTTCAGGTAGTTGCACCTTCTCTGGCGCCGAGCACATCTCGGCTGGTTTATTTCTGAATTTCAATGTATGACAATACGGTTATTTTTTGTCTGTAACACCAATAACCACTTTTAAATGAGCATTATATTCAATATCGGGCTCATTCTGGAATGCTAGCCGCAGGAATGATTTTGCTACAAATGCTCGATGTGCCCGTTGGCTTTGTTGGTCATTTGTTTTGCGTCGTTGTTCCGATCGTGTTTCGTCTAATTGTTCTTGACGCAATTGCATCATTCTCACAATTGAAATTTATTTTAGTTCAACACACAATTAACTGGCTACTTCGATAAATTATGTTGCCTGCTGCCAAATTTGATTTTTGCCTACTTACTTGACACTTATCTATTAATCATTTTGTGTTAAGTTAACATTTTTACCAACTTTTCGTAATTATTTTATCTTCGTAAAATCGCTCTCACTGCCTTTGTTTTCAGTATTTTTACAAAAGATTTTTCGTATAAAATGTTATCAACGAAAATTTTATGAAAATTCTAAATAGATCTACATAGTAAATTTATTTTTGAGAGTATATCGCCCATCGAGGACATGCAAGTACATTTAGTTGCTAACCTCTTACCCACCCTTTCACCTCACAAACACAGGCACACATATATTAAAACGACTTGTGCATACATAAACACAGTTCTGAAAAGAAGCAAGGCGAACGAACGTGGAAAAAACTCTAGATGGCGGAGAAATTGAAGAAAGGTTGCTCAAAAATATTCGACAAAAATTCAGTTACGGCATTTGTAGCGTGGTGGCGGCGCGGCGGTGGCATCATGCATGGGTGAAGGGAGAGCGAGGTGGTTGGTTGGCTCGGCTTGGTTTGGTTTGGCTCGGCTCGGCTCGGCTCGGTTATGTTTGGTGTTGTTCGTGGGGGTGTGCGCAGCGCAATAGTGTACGTTCCTTTGTATAAGCACCAAGTCACCATTTCTGTTTTGTTTTTTTTTTTTTCGCGAAAATGTGGTTGCTGGGACACATCAGCATTCAGCCTGATGGAAAAAATGGTCTCATCCCGCTATCGAGTATAGAAAGAGGTTAGCCGTTGTACTCGTACTTGAACATTCAAAATTTATTATAAAACTTAAATTTAAAGATATGTGTATTTAAACAGCATCGCTTTTTTGAACATTTATTTGCAAAGAACAATTATAACTATGTCGGAAAAAACACTTGGTAAAATATGTATTTGTTTAAAACTTAACGGTTTTTATCATCAAGTTTAAATTATATTTGCGTATAAAACAACAGCTGCTCAATATATGTATATATATTTTTTAAATTTTTATAATAATCTTCACTATTATAAGTTATGTAAAAACAGGTGGAAACTTTGCAGCCTGACACAAGCGACTGCGGTATACTCGGTACCTGTTTAAAAACGGGTGAAAAGAGACTTACCGAATTTGGTGACTGAAGCCAAAGACCATATAATAGTATAAAGACCGTGCAGAGAGAAGCAAGAAATCTAACAAACGGACATGCATACAAATACTTCTAGCCGTGCTTAGTTGCCGCTGGCCAGCCGCTTGTAGTGCAATTGAAGGGCCGCTAAGCGCAATAGCAACTGAAACAAAACTATCTGCACATGCAATAAACGCATATCGTTCCGCGCTCATATTGTATTATTTATATTTTTGAATGAGATTGTTTCGGTAATAGATTTTTAAAGGTTTCAAGGGCTTTTTCTCTATTGTAAAGTGGCCAGTCGCCTAACATATGTGTGATGGTGAGGGTTGTGTTGCAGTTGGTATGAGTTGGTGGTGCGGATTTTTTAAGGATATAGAAGATATGGGTTAGGTTTGTATGTCCTAGTCCTAATCTTGTTAGTTTTAAAAATTCTGCTGCTTTGTCGTGGCAAATTATTTTGTAGTGATGGGAGGTGCTGTTTAGGATTAGTTTATAGAATTGTTCTGTGTTTTGTTTTATTAATTTGTTTATTTCCGATGGGTTGTAATTAATTTAGTCTAGTATAATCACTATCATCACATGCAAATTGATCAATCTATGCATTTTCAACTTTGAACAACTTTTACATGAAGTGAACACCTAGCTCGCTAGGCTTCTGAACTTCCTCCAAGTATTATCAATTTTATGAAAACATCGTTTGATGATCAGTAAGAGTGATTTTACTTGAGTAATTTTTGTTAAAGGTGTTTGGTCGTGTGCCCTGTAATACGTTATAAAAATTACCGGATTTGCAAAAAATTTAAGTTAAGCAAAGACTTTGATTTGAGGCAAGAAAAAAAAAGGTAAATAACTAATTTCATATATTGATGATGCTGCTGAAGCCTTAACTAGGTATATGCACAACGCTGCAAGCATTGCCTCTGCTTCCTCGAGTCAAAGGCATGGCATTGCCAAAAGGGACAGACATCTCTGGTCTGGAGAGCTAATGCTGGAAATCTAGGAAAAAAGGCGTCTACGACACACCTGGCAACTAAGCAGAAACCTCCTCGACAAAACCGCCCTAAATCGTGCTACTAGGAGGATAAAAGAGCTGATGCGCATGCTAAGAAGTGACTCTTTGGAAGCTTATCTAGCTGCTGCAGAGCCTGGCGACCCCGAAAATAACCTTTGGCTGGCAACAAGAGAGAAAAGAAGGCCTACTTTAAGTTGCCCTCCGATTCAGAACGCCAGTGGCTCTTGGTGTCACTCTAGCGAGCAAAAAGCCCAAGTGTTTGCTGCACACTTAGAACGGACATTTACCCCGTTCCAATTCAGCGATGCGTCTTCTAATGACGAAATACAAAGCTTCTTGGACATTCCATGTTAAATGGACCTCCCTATTGCTGAATTTGTAGAGGACGAGGTTCAAGAGGAGATCAACTCTCTGTCTAACAAAAAATCACCAGGCTATGACGGGATTAACGCACTTGCTTTGAAGATGCTGCCATCAAACGTGATCAAAATGATCCCACATCTGTTCAATGGAATTTTAAGACTCCACCATTTCCCCTCCCAATGGAAATGCGCTGCGATTATTATGATTCCAAAGCCCGGCATATTGTGCATATTGCCAGCTCTTACTGTCCCATAAGCCTACTGGTGATTGTCTCCAAAATCTTCGAGAGATTGTTCCTACGAAGACTACTTCCCATACTGGAAGAGAATCAGCTCATTCCGGACCACTAATTCGGTTTCAGAAGGCACCATGGTACACCTGAGCAGTGCCACAGAGTCGCTCAATATATCTCTAACGCTCTGGAGAATAAAAGGTATTGCTCGGCAGTGTTTCTGGATGTACGACAGGCTTTTGACAGGGTATGGCACCCAGGACTCCTGTACAAGCTCAAAAAAAATCTTCCAATGCCATATTACATGGTACTGAAGTCTTATATTCACAACCGCAGATTTTTTGTAAGGTGCAAGTACGCTGAATCGGATTTGTTCTAAATACAGGCTGGGGTACCCCAAGGCAGCGTGCTTGCTCCAATTTTATATACCCTGTTCACTGCTGATTTACCGGTAACCAACCCAGAGCTGTCCCTCATTGCTACATACGCTGACGACACCGCTTTCCTGGCCTCTAGTACCAGCCCTTCTGTTGCCTCTAGAATTATTCAGATGCAGCTGTCAGCCCTTGAGCCTTGGCTAAATAAGTGGAATATTAGTATTAACACCGAGAAGTCGGTGCAGGTTGTTTTCACTTTACGAACCCTCTCATGCCCTGAAGTCCACCTCTTTGGACGGAGGCTCCCCACAGCCGAAAGTGCCAAGTACTTGGGCCTTAATTTGGACAGAAAATTGACTTGGAGAGCTCATATCATTAACAAAAGGACTCAGCTTAAGATTCGTTTCAAGCGCCTTTACTGGCTTCTTAGACCTGCATCACGACTAAGCCTACGTAACAAAGTGCTGGTTTACAAGGCTATCCTTAAGCCTATCTGGACCTATGGGATACAGATTTGGGGCACTGCAGCTGCCTCGAATATTCAAATTATTCAAACTTTCCAAAGTAAACTTCTGCGTACCCTAGTGAGTGCTCCGTTTTACGTCAGAAATGCTGTCATTCATAATGACCTAAAATTGGCTACAGTAAAAGAAACCATCACTCAATACAGCCAGAGATACTTACAAAGATTGGAGAATCATGATAATGTACTAGCTCTTCAGTTGCTGGACAACAGCAATCAGCTCCGGAGGCTTTCAAGATTCCATCAACTCGACCTCCCCTTCCGCTTTAATTAATTCTATTTGTGCTACCTAAATTTTTTTCTTCTTTACCTAACCGTCAATGTTTTTTTTCGTAAAATTTAGTTATTGTCTATCAAGACAGAATCTAAATATAAAATTTTTCCCTAAAAAAAAATAAAAGAAAAAAATATATTTTTAGTAATAATAATTTTCTAGGCTTCGATGTAAAATTTCTACACCGAGCTCATTCAGTTTTTCTTTCACTTAGGCTCTATGGGAGCTTAACATACACAATCCTATAAAATATAAATAAGTTTAAAGGGTTTGGAACAGATGTATACATAAAAAAAAATCGTCCATGGGGCCTGCACCATCTGACTCCCCCTTGGTACCCCCTTGAAAATTATCGATTTGGAACAACCCTGGAAGTTTCAAATGAGAACGAGTGTGTACTCACTTTTTAATTTGATCGCTATGCTCTAAGTTTTTAGAAAACGAAATAAAAATGGCGACTATTACTTAATGGGGATGGGGTGCAAAAGAGAGAGCTGCAGCGATCTGTCACAAAATAAGATAGAAAGCAGGAATTTAAGACCTAAAAACGTTGACGGCGCAAAGCAACCCTTGAAGTGTGTGTGTTGTACATACGAGGTTCTCTCGTTATTCGTTATTCCATGTGGGACGGTGGTTATTAAACTCAACCCCCTGGCCAGACTTTCATCTACAACCCAATTGTACATTCAGCGTCAACAGTATTCGTCCAGCAAACCTTCTTAGTGCAGGGTTTTTAGTATTATTGTTGCAAAAATTACTTCATATTGTCCAAAATTAAATAATTACGCAATAGGTTTGATTTTAGATAGTATGTATAAGTTTTATTTCTCTTTGCGACGTTCAACTTGTCTGTTCTATTTCAACTTTAAGAGTGAGAAATCGACGCGTGCCGGCAGTAAGGAAAACTTAGAGAACTTTAAATGAGCCGATCCTGTTATCCCATCTTTATGCTCTCACGCTCTCTCTCTCCACACTTCTCTCAGTTTCTTGTATCTTTACGTACAGTTTGTATTTATGTATGTTGAAATCATATTTGCAAAAATTATAATTTTAGAGCTTTTTATGCCCAGCGTATATATATTTTTGAAAGGTTTAAATATATTTTAGTTGAAAATCAAATTATAATAATACAAGTTATTACGAGTTTTTTACTGGATAAGTGAGAACTAATGCTAATGGGTTTTGGACCAATGAATTTTAATCCAAAGTCGGGTTTGTCTAGTTTTCAGTTGTTTGACGTATAAATGTAGTCGTGGTTCTTAAGTTTATTTTTGCCGCCTAAAATGCATTAGTCAGAGTAGATATAACTGACTTCAACCCGCCTTTATTTTTTAATAGATTTTTTGTAGATTATTTTGTACTGAATCTATTGGCGATATCGGACTAGTTTTTTTATTTAACTCTCAACAAACTGACATTAATAAAATATGCAACTAGTAAAGAAAAAATACATTGGATATGAATAATGTAACCCGTCAATTTGATTTTATTATATTGATCAATAAGGCTGTGGCAGTAAGGCGCTTTTAAGCAAGGCATATTTTTAAAAAATGATTTTAAATAAATTTTAATCTTTAGTTTTTATATTTAGCTTAAGTTGATTTTAAGTTGATTTTGAATTAATTTCAATAACTATTCTATACCAAAAACAGATTTTATTCCGATGTCGGCTGCACGCATTACCATAAATGTTCAGTTTCGTATCGTGTTACACAAATTGTTATGCAAATGAGCGGAATTATAGAAAATCCGTTAAATTTTGCAATAAAATGCAGGAAACGTTCGAAAGAACGCAAAGGGTTGATAGAAAATTAAACGAAAATATAAAAAAGCAGGACATGAAATTTGACATAGTATGTTTGACCAAATTGACGGCTGCGTCGGCTTTCGAGCCGCTATGTTGGGCTTTTCTACATTGTCAGATTGTCCAGTAACGCGGAATTGTTCAAAAACGAGTTTTCTTTCCCAGCGGTCAGTTTGATAACTTGCTCGGGATAGAAACCAGTTGGTCATTTTAAAGTTGCAACGCGCCGGCATCTGCATCTTGGCGCAAATCGTAAAGTAAGTCGTTCTATGTACATTCAGGCAGGCGCTCAGCAGGAGGAAGGTATAAATTCAAACGGATACTGACCGTTGCGTTGGTCAAGCTATTCAAAAGAACTCATTCTTAAAAAAACGACCTTTCGGGCGAACCAACCCCCTTTGCTTTTGTCTTAAATTAAAATCTGTACGTGTGACTTTCTATATGCTGTCCCCCCCCTCCCCCTTCCAGTCACAAAACATGTATTCCAATCTACACCGCAATTTTTTTAATCCTGTTTTGCGTCCTTTTTTTATTTTTAAATAGAACTCCTGTCGATTCTTTCTTTTATCAAAGTCACAATAGCTTCAAATCATATAAAATATGAGCAGTCTTCCGCCGGAACTCCTACGCGATTTTTTCGGCAGTGTCAAAGGGGACTTAAAAATCGATTTAAATCGATAGATGTAAATCGATAAGTCCACATATTACCCACATCCGTGCTGCTAAAGCTACCAAACCTGGTATGGAGATAGATACTGGTGGCCTCCAAAAAAACTGCATACAATTTTTGTACAAAGTAAACACTCCCCCCTTTTTTGAGCCACCAAATGTGGTGCCAAGATTGGTGAAGACTTTCTCAAAGAAAAAACTGCATCTTTTGGTGCCACAGCCACACATACCGCCCCGAAACACACACCTTTTGAAAATTGGTATGCTTTTTGAGCTAAGGTCACAGATATGAAAGTGATTTTGGGCCCACTTTAAAGCCTGTTTGGACCATGAAACATTTCTCCGTGCATCAGCTGACAATTAATAAGATACATTTTTTAAATTTCTTGGGCTTTATTAATTTAAAACAGGAAAGTTCGGATTTACAATAGCTTCTTGTTTTTATACCCTGAACCCATAAAATGGGTAAATCAGGGTATAATGGTTTTGTGCAAATGTATGTTACAGGCAGAAGGAAGCATCTCCGACCCCATAAAGTATATATATTCTTGATCAGTATCAATAGCCGAGTCGATATGGCCATGTCCGTCTGTCCGTCCGTCTGTCCGTTTGTCTGTCTGTCCGTCTGTCCGTCTGTATGAACGCGTAGATCTCAGAGACTACAAGAGCTAGAGACTTCAGATTTTGAAAATAAGTTCTCCTATACCATAAGCAGAACAAGATTTCTTCAAATTATCGATAACTACTCTGGTTTTCGATATACACATGGAATCGATAACAAAATATATCGAATATGGAAAATGTAAAAATGGGGGTTGGTGTAATGGGTAACGATAGAACTTAAAATTCCGTCCAAATCGGTTAAGAAACACCAGAGATATCGTAAAGTTAAGTCAGTTATAAGTTTTGTTTAAAGTGATCATTATTTGAAGCATACTTTTGGGACGCAAGGACTGCAACTGGGTTCTGGGTATCTTCTGGTCGGGCTATCCCAACTAGAGCCTTCTTACTTGTTTTATAATGTTCTCTCAGCTGCTCATAGCTGACAATAAATAAATAAAAAAAAGTGGACAGCCTCTGTTAGATCACACGGGCGCATAGGTTAACCGTAGAATACGTCTGTCCTTGTGCAACAAAAATTATGAAGCGGTAGCCTAATAACAACAACCACATAGATATTTTATTTTAACTGGTTTTGTAGTTATTTGGCTAATTTTTTGCTTCTTACTGCAACACTGGCTAGCATCTCTGATATAAATAATACAAACATTGACTTGCAATATAAATATGATGTATATTTTTTTTTTTTTAATTAATGCAATAACTTTGTTACTGTAAAAACGAACTATCAATAGTTTATTTCCCGACAGTTTATATGATATTTTTGCACGGGCATATGAATTGTTTTGGTGCAAAACCATAATTAAATGTGCAACAAACACAATAAAACATGATTTTGAAAACTTGCTAGCAAATTTCTGAATTTATAAAATTGGGGATGAACACATTTTATTGTGATATAATTGTTTCGAACTGACGCTCAAGCTGAACTTGTTCATGTACATCCCTGGCACGGAAGAATTTATGTATGAAAATTTTATTATGCCCGAATATCTTAATAAAATTTCAACAATTAAAAGCTATCTGTCATGACTGAATATATAACATACGAAAGGAAATCAAGTCTATTTTCTATTCATCAAAAACTAAATCGATTCTATGGCTGATTTGTTGAGCGATTTGCAATTGAAAAAAAAGTAATGATTTTTGCACTGATTTTTGGCCTTAAAAAGTTATATATTTGGCAAAAGTATTAAAAATTTGAATGTGGTAATGTTTGTTTACCTCATCCCAACTTAAATTTCAAAAAATCAGAGTAATTGATTGATTATTGAGATTGCTAGAGCAATTTATAGTCTTCAAAATTAAGCAAAATTTTGCATGTTTTGGTCTCAGTTTTTGAAGTTATACTTCTTATGCCAGTAACCCAAATACAAAGTGCAACGAAAAAGCCCTCCATGTCAGCTGTTAGTGTTGACAAACAAAAAACTTTGCAATGTAGTGTATGCAGTAATGTATCGATATACTAGATCGATTACTGTGTGAAATGTACAGCGTTGCGCACTTATGCATTTAATATACAGTGCATTAAATGAAAAACAAAAACAATTTGATATAATAAAGTTTTACTTCTTAGAACCAAACGTTGCTTACGTGCTTTGTAGTATGTAGATGTAATATGCAGTATATATTTCAAACTGTTTATGTAGTTCTGCAACACTCTTTTTGAGCAGCTGTTTGACTTTGATCGGGTGGTGTTGCTGTTTTTAAAAACAGTTGCCATTCATATACTTCGGTAACACCTTTTAACGTCATGCTTTCTCAAGGAGTAAATAATATAAGCAGTTATTCATATTCTTCTCAAATTGGAGACATTTGCTGTGCACACTCATCAACTTTACAGGGACATGAATTCGTTATAATTACTGTTTACATTTCACCAAATACAAACATCAATCAAATCATTGCTTTCATGCATTGTCATTTGTAACCGTTTATTGATGGTGGAGCTCAATTACTTAACCAAAGTTATAATTCTTTACCCCTTCTAATAACTGGAGATTTGGAGATAATATATTTTGCTCATCAGTCTGCAAATCCAATACTTCAATTTTTCTCAGATAAATTGAAATTAAAAATAAATAATAATAGAAATGAAGCCACAACAAAAAGCGGCAAAACAATCGATGCTATATTCACGAGGTATTTAAATTTAAGCTCTAAAATGCTTATTTCGTATTTTATCATAATCCAATAATTTCTGTTTTGAATCAGGAATATGTATATGTATAAATAATATAATATGTATTTTTATTATTAATATCGAAATAAAGCTGTGAAACAAAATAATATTTTTTGCCTATTTAATGTATCTATTAATTTTTTTTTTTATTCAAAATAATATCAAAATAAATTTTCTAAGAAATTGTTAAATAAGACTGAATTATTGATTTACCAATAGTTAAATTTATAAATTTTTTAATAGAAAATGTAATCAATACATATATATAGTTTTAAATAAAGGTTGAAGCCTTGGCTTTAAAATGAAATTCATTTTAGGAAAATCTATCCGTTAGTTCATGAGCAAAGAGCGATTTTCTGAAGCAACCATATTACAACAACAACTTCTTTGGATAGCAGACTCATAACCGTAACGTAAGAGGTATTCTACGTCAAAAAATAAACAACGTTTTGCTCTATTTGACTTTTATTTAGGAAATTTCGTTGCTTTGGTTGCAGATCTTAAAGGACCTCAACTGCTGTAGCAAATGAACTTTTGTAAAGAAACTACTTTATTTATAGTTTTGAGTGATTTTTATACTCGATACCGAAGGTAAAGAGTATATTGGGTTTGTGCAATGTCCGTCATGGTGTCTGTCCGTCTGTCCGTCCGTATGTTCGCAGCTTTTTTCCACACCCTTCAAGTTAGAGACTTCAAACTTTGCAAACCCCTTTATCTATGGCATAGTAAATTAAAGTGTCAAGATTGGAGTTCTACGATAACTCGGGGGCTGGCAAATCGATAAACTCGATAACGCAAAATCGATAGATCCAGCTATTTCGCAAGCCCTTACAGCTAGAACTACTTAAGGGAGAAAATAGCTACTAACAATCCCCAAAAAACTGCATCAAAAATTTTGGAGCCACGCCCACCCATTCCGCCCCCAGCCCCCCCGCAGTTTAACACTTAAAATGCCTATATCTTCTACAGTTTTTGAGCTAGACCCACCAAATTTGGTGCCAAGATAGGTGTTGACGATCTCCAACCAAATTCATACAAACTTTGGATGCCACGCCCATGTATACTGCCCTATCCGCCCTCAACCACCCCAACGCTTCGCTAAAAACGGTAGTGCGTGTATCTTCCATAGTGTTTGAGCTAGAGTCACAAAATTTGGTAGGTAGATAACTGGTAACGATCCCCCAAAAATTGCATCAAAGTTTTGGAGCCCCACCCACCCATTCCGCCCCCAGCACCCCCGCAGTTTAAAAACAGAAATGCTTATATCTTTTACAGTTTTTGAGTTAGAGCCACCAAATTTTGTGCCAAAATAGGTAATTATAACCCCCAAAAAAATTCATAAAAACTTTGGATACCACGCCAATCCATACTGCCCAAGCTGCCCCAAACCGCCCCAATGCTTCACTAAAAACGGGAATGCGTGTATTTTCCAAAGCGTTAAGGCTAGAGTCACCAAATTTGGTAGGAAAATAGCTATTAATGATCGTCAAAAAACTGCATCAAAGTTTTGGAGCCACGCCCCTCCGTTCCCCAGCCCCCTGCATATTGAAATCAAAAACGCCTATATTTTCCACATTTTTTTTGAGCTAGAGACGCCAAATTTGATGCCAAGATTGGTGATGATGAAACCCAAAAATTTTGGATGGCGGCCCCACCCATACCGCCCCCAGCCCCCCCTTTACCATATTCTACTAACTTTGAGCTAGAGTCACCAAATTTGGTATGAAGATAGCAATTAACATCATAAATAGATCTACAGCAAAACTTTGGACGCCACGCCCCCCATACCAGCCCCCAGCTCCCTTCCACCATATTCTACTAACTTTGAGCTAAAGTCACCAAATTTGGTATGAGGATAGCAATTAACATCTTAAATAGATCTGCAGCTAAACTTTGGACGCCACGCCCCCCATACCAGCCCCCAGACCCCAGCCCCCCTTCCACCATATTCTACTAAGTTTGAGATAAAGTCTCTAAATTCGGTTTGAGGATAGCTATTGACATGATACATATACAGTATCAGACAAAACTAAAGCACCCCCCTCGGGCATTTTTTTCATTTGATAATATTTTTATGAAAACAAAGCTGTATATTTATAGTGTTTGTGTTTTTTAATTTGTAATATCCTAAATATAAATAAACACAAAAGTTTAGCATGATTAAATTAATAAACAAAAATTTTGAACCAAAAAACCATTTTTTTTCAAAAATAGCAAGCGACAAAACTAAAGCACCCCCTTTGTAATTAATCCAAAAAAAATTTTAAAATTAATATTTCGTTGCGTATCCGTTAGTTTTATCACACAGGCACATCTTTTAGGATTAGATGCTATAAAAAAAAATTAGTGATGTCCGGCGAGATTGATTCCCAGGCTATTTTAACAGCTTCAAACAGATCTGCCTTGGTCTTGCAGTTTTGTCTGTTAATTTTTCTGTTTACTAGCTCCCACAAGTTCTCAATTGGGCTTAAATCCAGCGATTGAGCAGGCCAACGAAGGACTTTTACGCCATTCGTCTGCAACCAATCCTTGACCACATGTGCTGTATGTTTTGAGTCATTATCATGCTGGAATCTCCATTGGAGTGGCATCTCCTCATCGGCATATGGCAGCATGACGTCCTGGATTATATTCAGATACTGAAATCGATCCATTATTCCATGAATTTTGTAAATCGGCCCGATTCCTTGTCCAGAGAAACAACCCCAGACCATAACATTTTCTCCTCCGTGCTTAACAGTGCCTTTGCAATACATAGGATGTAACCTTTTCCCATTAGGTCTTCGTACACGTCTCCTACCATCTGAACTCTTCATGTTGTACTTGGACTCGTCTGAGAAAAGCACAGTCTTCCATTTCTGAACACTCCAATTGAGATGGGCCTTGGCAAATTCAATTCGGGTTTTTTTGTTTTTCAGCGATATAAAAGGTTTGCGTGCTGGTCGTCGACTGAACAACCCGGCCTCTACCGCCCTTCTTTGGACAGTTCTATGGCTAACTTGCAATTCCAAGCAGGTTCGTACTTGAATTGCAGATGCTGTAGGATCCTTATGGAAAGTCCTTTTAATAAGAGAATCTTCTAGCCGCGTGGTTTTACGTGGCCTTCCTCCAGAATGAATAGTATCTGAGCGACCAGAATGCAAAAAATTTGCAATCAGTCTCGAAATAATTGAACGGTTTATTGAATGGCGTAAAAGTCCTTCGTTGGCCTGCTCAATCGCTGGATTTAAGCCCAATTGAGAACTTGTGGGAGCTAGTAAACAGAAAAATTAACAGACAAAACTGCAAGACCAAGGCATATCTGTTTGAAGCTGTTAAAATAGCCTGGGAATCAATCTCGCCGGACATCACTAATTTTTTTTATAGCATCTAATCCTAAAAGATGTGCCTGTGTGATAAAACTAACGGATACGTAACGAAATATTAATTTTAAAATTTTTTTTGGATTAATTACAAAGGGGGTGCTTTAGTTTTGTCGCTTGCTATTTTTGAAAAAAAATGGTTTTTTGGTTCAAAATTTTTGTTTATTAATTTAATCATGCTAAACTTTTGTGTTTATTTATATTTAGGATATTACAAATTAAAAAACACAAACACTATAAATATACAGCTTTGTTTTCATAAAAATATTATCAAATGAAAAAAAATGCCCGAGGGGGGTGCTTTAGTTTTGTCTGATACTGTATCTGTAGCAAAAATTTTGATGCCACGCCCCCATACCGCCCCAGCCCCTTCCTTTAACAAACTTTGAGCTAGAGTCACCAAATTTGGAAGGAAGATAGCTTTTTGGCATCCCCATCTGCACCAGACAATCGTTGAGGCAGCGTACACCCCTGCCGTATCCACACACCATTGCAATCAGCTCTCTTTTAATATGTTTTACTACTGTTATCGAGTATACCGCAGTCGGGTGCGGTCGACTGCAACGTTTCTACTTGTTACTATTTAAATTGAGAACCTAACCCATTAAAAATTACATAAATTTCTTAATAAATTCATCCTTTTTCAACTTTACAGTGCATTTTACGATGTTGGCCTATTTACTCTTCAAAAATCGAAATAATTGGAATGCAGGTTTCTCAAAATTGTTTATTAACGGGTATTATGAATTCATTATTTCGACTTAGGGCCAGATTCTAAATGTCCAGTTAAAGACCCAGTTAGTTAAACTCGGCATAAAATAAATGCTAGGGTTAAACCAATTTGGTTTTCTCAATGCAAAGTTAACCTTACTCGTTAAGATACTATCGCATTAATGGTGCTGCCAACCTTACGAGCAAATCAGCTGTTTGGTATGGTATTTAGTTTTTGTTTTGTGACTGCCAAATTGTTCGTCTATTGCTAACTTAAAACTATGATTAAAACTAAACGCGTAAAACTTTAATTTTTTTGAGCCCGGCTGAAAAATATAAAAACTTTTTGGTTGATGATGTTGATGTTCTTGTGGAGTCAAATCACAATGTTTTTGACAATAATAAAATAAATACAATGCAAGTTTCGGCTTGAGTCAGCTGTTTGCCTAACGATGGTTTTAGCGATATTTAAATCGGCCCTTAAACGGAGCATAAATGTTAGCCGGCCTCATGCCTCGGCCAAATTTATATCTCGGTAAGCCCTAAACAAACATTGAGAAACTCAATCTTGATTAAACTTAGGCAAGTTACGCTAACCGGGCGTTGAGTAACAGAGCCTTTAAAAAATTACATAAATTAAACTGATGGTGTACATAGAATTATATGTTTCACTCTACAGATTGAACGTCTTCTTTCTTTGCGTTCAACTCTACGACTCTCATTACTCTTTGATCAGTAATAAGATAATCTATATATATATATATATATAAAGCAATGTATGTGGAATTGTTCCTTGCAGAAACTGAAACCGCTGAATGACAATGCAATTTTGTTGATTTGTTTGATTACGCCTGGGTATAATCCAGGCAAAATATAAATAATGGTCTTTTCTATCATCTTTACCTCACAAATATTAAAACAGTAAAGAAACTAACTTTTTTAAAATAATTAAATTGTGTAAATTGTTCGAACATCGAAAAGCAAAGAAAAATAGAGAACATTTGAGAGGCGAAACAGTGAGAATATCGCCTTCAAACACATAAGAACTTCAACTTCAAGAGATGTAGAAACAAGATGACTTGACACCAATCGAGTAAGATTGACCCACGGGAAAAAACTGAATTGGTGTTGGCGACAAACAATTATGGTAAGAACTATGATTATAGAAATCACGTCGATGTTGCCATTGGACTGTTGCATAAAGTTTGTTTGCATTGTGGAGCTTTGAAGTTTGAAAATAAATCAGCAGGAATGTGTTGTTTAAACGGTAAAGTTGTTGTGCCACAGTCGACTGAACCACCTAAGCCGCTTTAAACCTAAAATGGAACAACTCCAAAAACTATTAACACATGTGTATGATTGAGTGCAGCTAGTAATTATAGATATTTAAAATTTTAACGAAGATTACATTAGTGATGGATGCTATTACTTCTTTCGAATTTTAGTAGCACTTTTTCTAAAACACAATAATAATGAAAACAAGTAAGAAGGCTCTAGTCAGGAGAGCCCGACTAGAAGATACCCTGAGCCCAGTCAAAAAATAATACTCCATGCGCCCTTAAAGTATGCTTTAAATAATAATCAATTGAAACAAAACTTAAAACCGACTTAACTTTTCTATATCTTCGGTGTTTCCTAAACAATTTGGACGAAATTTTTGATATAAGTTCTATAGTTACCCGTTTTTTCAACCCCCATTTTTCAAATTCGATACTTTTTGTAATCGATTCCATGTGTATATCGGAAATTAGAGTAGTTATCGATAATTTGAAACAAACTTGTTTTGCTCATGGTATAGAAAAACTTATATTCCAAACCTGAAGTCTCTAGCTCTTGTAGTCTCTGAGATCTACGCGTTCATACAGACGGACAGACGGACGGATGGACAGACGGACATGGCTTTATCGACTCGGCTATTGATGCTGATCAAGAATATATATACTTTATGGGGTCGGAGATGCTTCCTTCTGCCTGTTACATACTTTTGCACAAAACCATTATACCCTGATTTACCCATTTTATGGGTTCAGGGTATCAAAATTTCACTTTGCGGATGAATCATAGGTCGTTTGGAACTATAACAAGTAGAAACGTTGCAGTCGACCGCACCCGACTGCGGTATACTCGATACCAGTAGTAAAACAGATTAAAAGAGAGCTGATTGCAATGGTGTGTGGATACGGCAGGGGTGTACGCTGCCTCAACGATTGTCTGGTGCAGATGGGGATGCCAAAAAGCTATCTTCCTTCCAAATTTGGTGACTCTAGCTCAAAGTTTGTTAAAGGTAGGGGCTGGGGCGTTATGGGGGCGTGGCATCAAAATTTTTGCTACAGATCTGTGTATCATGTCAATAGCTATCCTCAAACCGAATTTGGAGACTTTATCTCAAACTTAGTAGAATATGGTGGAAGGGGGGCTGGGGTCTGGGGGCTGGTATGGGGGGCGTGGCGTCCAAAGTTTAGCTGCAGATCTATTTAAGATGTTAATTGCTATCCTCATACCAAATTTGGTGACTCTAGCTCAAAGTTAGTAGAATATGGTGAAGGGGGGGCTGGGGGCGGTATGGGTGGGGCCGCCATCCAAAATTTTTGGGTTTCATCATCACCAATCTTGGCATTAAATTTGGCGTCTCTAGCTCAAAAAAAATGTGGAAAATATAGGCGTTTTTGATTTCAAAATGCAGGGGGCTGGGGAACGGGGGGGCGTGGCTCCAAAACTTTGATGCAGTTTTTTGACGATCATTAATAGCTATTTTCCTACCAAATTTGGTGACTCTAGCCTTAACGCTTTGGAAAATACACGCATTCCCGTTTTTAGTGAAGCATTGGGGCGGTTTGGGGCAGCTTGGGCAGTATGGATTGGCGTGGTATCCAAAGTTTTTATGAATTTTTTTGGGGGTTATAATTACCTATTTTGGCACAAAATTTGGTGGCTCTAACTCAAAAACTGTAAAAGATATAAGCATTTCTGTTTTTAAACTGCGGGGGTGCTGGGGGCGGAATGGGTGGGTGGGGCTCCAAAACTTTGATGCAGTTTTTGGGGGATCGTTACCAGTCATCTACCTACCAAATTTTGTGACTCTAGCTCAAACACTATGGAAGATACACGCACTACCGTTTTTAGCGAAGCGTTGGGGTGGTTGAGGGCGGATAGGGCAGTATACATGGGCGTGGCATCCAAAGTTTTTATGAATTTGGTTGGAGATCGTCAACACCTATCTTGGCACCAAATTTGGTGGGTCTAGCTCAAAAACTGTAGAAGATATAGGCATTTTTAGTGTTAAACTGCGGGGGGCTGGGGGCGGAATGGGTGGGCGTGGCTCTAAAATTTTTGATGCAGTTTTTTGGGGATTGTTAGTAGCTATTTTCTCCCCAAATTTGGTAGTTCTAGCTGTAAGGGCTTGCGAAATAGCTGGATCTATCGATTTTGCGTTATAGAGTTTATCGATTTGCCAGCCCCCTAGTTATCGTAGAACTCCAATCTTGACACTTTAATTTACTATGCCATAGATAAAGGGGTTTGCAAAGTTTGAAGTCTCTAACTTGAAGGGTGTGGAAAAAAGTTGCGAACATACGGACGGACAGACGGACAGACGGACAGACACCATGACGGACATTGCACAAACCCAATATACTCTTTACCTTCGGTATCGAGTATAAAAACAATACTCACTTGAAGAAGTTGCTAGACTTGATGTTAGTCTTTTGGATTGAAAGAAAAAGTTTCTGGGTTAAAGAATCAATTTGACAAAACATATTAGGTTAGGTTAGAGCGGTTCGGAAACAACCCCCCCCCCCCCCCCCCCCACACACATAAGCCTTATATTGGGCCATTGTGACACCGTCTTCTATCACACCGTTTTCGAGGGCGTGGTCCCAACCCGAGGCTTGAATAAAAGACAGGATATTTTTCGGGCTAGCGTCCGACAGTTGAGAGAGGTCCGGTAATAAGAAAGAACCGAGATAGCGATTTCGCATCTTGTAGAGTGCCGGACAGTTGCAGCTGTTTTAATTCTATTATTATTATCATATTACAAAAGTTAAATTAAAAGACAGCTTTGTGATACAGTTCATAGTTTCGAACTGTCCGACTGATCGAAGCATCCTTCCATAAGTTGTTAAATTATATCGATAGTTCATGCGATATCATCGCTGAATTAGGTCGGAACCAACGAGAGAACGAGCTCCCTTCGGAGCGGCAATCTTTGCGTTGGCGGAGAGAGAGGAAGCAGCGGATCGTCGTTTAAGATTAAGAACGCAATTGGAACGACTTAAGAAATAAAATAAAGAACAAACGATATTACATAATACAAAAAAAACAACAAGAGCATTATCTTTACAAAGCAAAGGCCCAGTTACCCAAACTTGACTTGAATTGAATTTAAATTGACCATGAATTGGTACATGAAAACCAAGCGATTACTCAAACGTGAACTTAGCTTGAACATGAAATTGAACCGATTACCCTGAATATTAAGTTATCGAACAGCTGCTTGTCATTGTTTTGATATTTATTAATAGCCAGTCTGCCTTTATTTTTTGCAAGATCCTTAAAACAGTTGATTGCTTTATTATAGAAATAATATTTTTGCTGCACCAAACAAATTTCTTTATCCTCGTCCATTTTAAATCAGCTGTTCAACGTAATTGGAACGTATCTTGAACTGGAATGTGAACTGGAACTTGAAATTCTGTTTCCTGCAGGTTGTCAATTCAATTCAAGTTGAGGGTAACCAGCAAACAGTGTTTTACGCTTAAGTGAACAGATCAGCCGTTTTCTAGGTTTTATTTCAATTCAAGTCAAGTTCGGGTAACTGGGCCTTAACACGATTTCAGCATCGACTTGTTATCGATATACCGGCCCCCCTATTTTTATACATTTGCAAAGTTTCCAGGTTATTGAGCTTTTGTATCAGAGTATAAAAGTCAGATGCAACCAAATACAGCATGTATAAAATCGTTGAAGCACAATGATTTGATGCACATCTTGGGACACATTGCCAGCTTAGTTGCCACCAAATGTGAACTTCGTCACTTATGTTGGCACCAAATTTAGATAAAGGTAATTCCGAATTCAAAACACGAGGGAGAAGGAAGGGCTTGGAACGGAATGGTTGAGCGTGGTACTAGAATGTTTGATGAAGTTCTTTTACAGGACGCCATTAGCTATCTCCTTACCAACGTTTGATAGCTGTAGCTTTAAGGATTTGGGAAATCGTTATTTAAAATTACTTCTCTATAAAAATTTACACAGAAAAATAATATCAACACTCATACATACATAGCATTCTTAATCACCTATAAACCGAAACAGATTTAGCGGAAAACCCACACACACACATACACAAAAAAAACCGGTCAATTGGGAATTAAAACATCTATATTAACGTGTGATTAATTCAATTAGCACTTGAATTAATACCAACAACAAAAAATCACACAAAAGTGCCAAAACCTTTTTATTTTATTTTATTTTTGTTTGTTCTCACTGCCGGTTTAAAAAAAAAATAGCATTTCATTTTTTTCAATTTGCTCTCTTCAATGAAAACCTTTTGCTTCTGTTTCGACCAAGTGTTGACCAAAAAAAAATCCTTTGCAAAATTTCCAGCCCCATAACGAGCCGTTAAATGGTCGTGTGCCAAATGTCGACGCGCAGTTTATGAGATAATTGTCGGCCAGATGTGCGGCTTTTGCTGTGGTCCTTCCACATGGCCAAGAGTGACGCTGGCGTTTAGGCAAGGGCCCCTTTGGGAAAAAGTAAGCGCTATAAAAAAATGCTGCTATAACCGTGTGTAAGAAAAAAATGCGATAATGGATACAAAGTGTTCGACAAAAAACCATGCAACCGAAATAAATGAACAAAAAATAAAGCGAAAGAATAAAATAAAACCAACACGTCAATGTGGTGAATGCATGCGGCAATGACAACATGGGGGTACATAATGGACGTAACGCCATAAACCTGTTGACTACCATGTGTTTATTTTTCACGTTTTTTTTGACCTTATGTTTTGAAGTTTGTGTACCCAAATTTTAGATTTAATACACATTTCAATTGAATTTTTTTAATTAAATGTAATTTTATATCGAATGTTTCTAGAGTTGATAACAAAAAGAAATAAACAAAAATCGAATAACGGCTTAAGACGCCTAACTTGTATTTTGATAATTATACATAGCGTGGCGGCCAACTACACTATTAGCCTAGAAACATTCAACTTGTTACAAATACTTTTGACGTAGACTACTACGTCTCACCTTTCGGTAATGAGTGTGCTACCTGAAAAAGTTGTTGTTGTAATATGAGAGCTTCACAAAATCGCTTATTGCTCATGAACTAACGGATCGATTTAAATCGAGTTAATTTCTTTTTAAATCCAAGGCTTTAAACTTATATATATATATATATATATTAAAAATTATATAACATATCATCCCCAATTTTATGAATTCAGGAAATTTGCGTGCAAGTTTTTGAAACCATGTTTTATGGATTTTGGTGCAAATTAAATTATGGTTTTGCACCAAAGCAATTAATGTGTCTGCGCAAAAAAGTCATATAAACTATCGGGAAATAAACTATCGATAGTTACGACTATAAGTAAGTTCGTCTTTACGGTGGCAGCCCTGATTTTTGCAACTTGTGACAGCAACATAGTAATTTAATTAAATAAATAACAATGCCACCTGTAAACAAAATTACTGCTGCGCAGCGTAACAGAATTAACAATTTACGGAATAGAAGATCAGGTAAGTTGTGTTTTAAAAATAAATATTCGAAAATAATTCTACAAAAGACTCCGCCAACTTGATCGCAATTCGTACAAACTGCGAGTTTTTAAATAGTTAAATTTGTATTGTAGAACTAATTTCTAGCATAGAGCCGAAAACAACTTCAGATGCAACAACTGCAAATAAGACAGGTAGAAAGAATATGCTTTTATAATGTTACTTTTATTTACTCATGGAATAAATATCTATTTCAGCGATTCAATTAATATCTACTGTAGAGCCGACAATAAATACAAGAAAAACAACTAGTTCTATGTGGTTGTTAAATTCAATGCATTCAATACAACATAAAAAATAAAAAAAAAATTTAATAAAAGTTTAAACAACTTTTATTTACTCTTTTGGTTATGTAAGGCATAAATATGCATTTCAGCTCATTATATGTTTAATATATTTAAATTTCATATCAAATACACCCAACTCTTTTTTTACACGGTTAATACGTTCCTCAGAAATCCGTGTAAAAAGATACCGTGTAAAAAAAGAGGCGTTTTCTATAGTAAAATGGGGGATACGTTCCATGTGATTTGCAAACAGTGTAAGATGAAATAAAGAACTATAATTACTTCGAAAAACCGTGTAAAAAATGTTGAAAACTATAAAATTTCAGATATGCTTGCGTTTAAGCCAAAATGTGGGGAAGCCACAGATGTTGAACCTTCACCTCTTGCCAGACAGTCCAAGATTTTTAATTTTACTTCCAAAGAAATGGCTTGCCTTTTACGAGTCTTTGAAATTTTTGACATTTTATTAACTGTAGTCAAGGCAAAAATTTTATTTTTAAAGCTTTACTAAAAATTTATAGATTAAATTCATTTTTTCACTTATTAAGTTCAGAAATGTTCAAATCTAATTGATGAACAATTGGTAAAATATTGCGAGCTAAGCAATATTTATTGATGTGTTAACATCTATAGCCACGGGTACACGTTTCTTCCATTTGACAATACATGCAAACAATGCAGCGTGCAGCTCTGCTAAAAGGGCAAATTCTGCGTGCCGAACTGTAACGGGCTCGAACTACGAACAAATTTAGCGTGCACTCGTGGACCGACTGCAAAATTTCATATACATATTCATCTGAGTATGATTGTATTGGTGTAGCGGCAGAGAATAACTGTAAAATACAAAGTCTTGCTAACGATGTGTCCAAGTTTGTAGGGTAGTATAACTTAATATGAACTTTGTGCAATTGAATAGCAAAACTTGAGATTCTTTAATATAATTTCAATTTTACATGTTTGTTTATATTCTAGCATTGTTTATTGTTTATATTCTAGCATAAACAATATATATATTAAAATCAAATATTAGAGTTTTTATTGACAATTATTGAATATTGGTTCAAGGGGTATTTACTCTTTGTGCAGCTTGTGCGTCTCAGCTACGACAAGCCAGCACGTTGTTGTTTTGTTCAGTTTCCCTTTGCGTTCAGCGGCCCGTTGATTAAAGGAGAGGGCAGCGGGTCAGCGGACAGCAAGAACAGTAAAAAGTTGTTGGTACATATTGTATGAAAGTGCGTTTGAAACATATATGACCTATGCAAAAATACCCTTTGTACCAATATTAAATAATTTTCAATGAACACTCTAACACTTACATAATTATATGCAAGTTCTTTTATTGGATATGAATACCAAACCTTTTTGCGGAATGTAAATAAACATGTAGAATAGAAATAATATTAAAGCTCTCACGTTAAGCTGTAGAATTGCACAAAGTTCATATATGTAAGTCGATCCCGCCCTTCCATAATAGAAAGCAGCGGGTATATTCCAATAAGACCCCTTTTACACGATGAACTTTTTGCTTCTGCTGCATTCGTTTGTTGGCAAAGGGGGTAGTGGTGAAACAGCTGCAAGCAATGCTTCATGACATTGGTAGCAATGATTCAATTTTCTCATTTTGCTTTGCCCTATTCCGATTACATGTAAACACAGAGTTGCACAGTGTTCGATGTGAATATTAAAATTATCGATACGAAATATCGCACATGCAACTATTGCCGCAATTAGTAAATACGTTGTTCATTATTGTGGTTTAAAATTATTAATTAAAATTTTTTGGACAAGAGAGTTGATTGAACTGCTGTTAAGTCAATATGAGCAGCACGAACATTTATATAATGTTCGGAGCGATATTTATAAGGACATGGTAAAGCGCTCCAGCAGTTTGCATTCAATTTGCGAAACGTTGAAGGTGAAAGAGCCCAAAATCCAATGCCTCAACCGCCATACCTGTCGCACTCAAAAGTTCTTTTGCTAAATCCATTTTATTTACTTGTTTCTCTCTCAATCAATAATCATTTGTTAACAAATAAAACAATCGATGGCAACGATTAATGTTTGTCGACCATAAATTTAAACCAGAGTTGCAATTACACAGATCACTGCATAAAAAGCCTCATGAAATAAAAATTATACTAATAAAAGGGAAACTAAATTCAATAAACTATTCTTTTCTTTTTTATGCTAATATAAAGCAACCAAACAGGTACAAGCAGCTGTTAACACATCGCTCGTGAGTTCTAACACTCATTAGTTTTTTTTTATGTAAATATCATGCGAACAAAATGTATAGGTAAGAGTTATCGAATAAGAGGATTTCCCAGTTACTACTATGTATGTTCATTTCAGCAATGGTGCCAAGTGTGGTAAAAACAAACATAATTACAAAACAATGATTTTGAAACCGTACTAGATAAAACAATTATCACAACAAAAAATTTTTCCAACCGTGTAACTTCAAATCCGTGTAAAAAGAAACCGTGTAAAAAGAGAGTAAGGTGTAACTATTATGTTTACTTTCATAATTTTTGTTGCACTAGGACAGACGCATTCTACGGTTAACCTATTCGCCCGTGTGATCTAAAACAAGCTAAAATCTTTTTATTTGACCCTACGGCCTTTAAAAGGGATGCCGTCTCTATTATTTGTGCACTCAGAAGCACACATAAGCATGTTTGGTCAAGGTTTATTCATATTCATTATTCATTTGAATCATACTGAAACTGAAACATCTTATTTTAAAATTTCGTGCACATTAAAATCAAGTATTATCGTTGATGCCAGAATAAGTTAGTCGAGTATCTTTAAACTTTATGATAATTTATATACAGTAAGACCCATAAACGCATAGACTAAATAATGTTAATACTGTTTATGAAATAAACGAATTATGTTAACAGACTGGAGACCAGAGATGGTATGTTATGTTAAAAAACATTCTGCATTTTGAAAGCGAATGGGGAAAAATTGGCAAAAGGCCAGTATTTGTTTCTTCACTTTACTCGCTACAATGCCAGAGCGAGCCCACACCAAGTCACAATTAAACAGAGCGAGCCCACAGCCAGCAACAGTTACCACCTCAGCCAGCGACAGTTACCACCAGAGCGAGCCCACAGCAAGTCACAATTACACAGAGCGAGCAGCCATCATTGTTTAGCTATTTGTTGTGACCGTAAGTGTGCGATGCGTACGGCCCAATAAATAGTTGCCGCAATTCATTTCTCTTGTTGTTGTCACAAAATTTTATAAAACTGTGAAACTGGCAAATTTAGAGTTTTGCTTGAATATACCTGCTGCTTCCCATTGTGAAAAGGTGATATCGACTTACATGAATCTTGTGCAATTTTATAGCTAAACGTGAGAAACTTAAATATAATTTCTATTCTACATGTTTACTTATGTTCTATGTTCTAGGGCAATAAAACAACTTGTTTACAAATAAGTAGGCCAACACTCAATTATACGTAATTTATACGTAAAAGCCTCGCTTAACGCAACCTATTAGAATTTGGCCTTTTGCGAAAACTGAGGTGGTTGCAAAAACCAAGGGAAAGTCTTCTGTTGGCTAGGACACCTTTTTCCAAAAGTATATGCATTTTATTATCATTTAAATCAAAGTAAATCGAGTTTATCTGTGTTCAATGCAAGGATTTCATTTAAATTTATTAAGTTTTTGATAAAATTAGAATTTGTGGTCTGTACTTTGTACGATTTCCTTAGAAAGTTGCGTTAAATGAGGTAATTTTTTTTTTTCAAGCTAATAATTTTGGTGTTGCAACTAAATTTCTTTTCTATTTCATTATGCTGCCTTCATCGGCTTGCGAGCTCTGGGCGAACAGAAACACGTCTGAAAGAAAAAACAAAAATCAAACATTGCTTTGTGTTTTCGTTTCGCCTTGCTTTGCTTTTTTTGCAAAGTCAATTTTCGTTTTCGCACCCAAATCTTACCCGCATATGTTTTTCAAACGAGTTTTACTCAAGAGCGAATTGTCACGACTAGAGAAGTGTATAGTCTTTGCTTGTAAACACATTAAACACATGTGTTATATACAAGTTGATATTTTCGTATAAGAGCACGCTGTTCAAGTTTTGAGTGTTTAGTGCTTATGCGTACATACATACGTGACAGACATTCCACCACCCCACATGTGGTGAAACTCACCACAACGGTATTGAGGCGCTAAAATGAGAGAGAGAGAGAGAGACTTTTCAACACACGCGTCTGATGATAAAATATGCAAACGTAGTATATTAAACGTACATATGTACATACATGTGCATGTATGAAGAGATTTTTGGGTAAGTATAATGTGTCAAACTGGGCAGCGGACACGTGCAAAAATGCGCATGATGTGTGTGTTTTCTATGCAGAACCCACAACTACCCGAACAAATGTTAAAGTTGTATTAACTCGACAACTTTGATTGAAATTTATTAATTTATACTAACAATATTTATATTTATTGAACTTTCACTTCTTAAATTGAATTTCACCGTGATGTATTTATTTTCCATCTGAATTGGCATTAACTCATTTGCAGCGCGACAATTTTGTATTTTAATGTACATATGTATGTATGTGTGTACAATTCAGCTGAAACTTTTTGTGCTAATAGCGAAATATTTTTTTTTATTTAAGCTTATACTAATAAAATGAGGGTTAATTTTGAGGAGGCCTTTTTTCCGACTACAAGAGCATTCAAAAAGTCTTTAAAGTTCAATAACGAAATGTCCTACTCATCTAATCCTACTTAGTTTTTCTTTTTTAATTAAAAATAAAAACTTTTCAAAATATAATTAATAAAATTTAGATGGGTTATACTAGAACCAAAATACCAGTGCCGATTTGTTCAGCTATGATTATTAATTATTAACTTATTGTTATTTTCGCAGTAAAGAGTTTCTTCGACTTTTAAAAAAGTTTGATTAATTAAACCGCAAAACTTTTTTGCTTGCGCTTCGTTAAATGCTATTTCCTTTGCCTGCATTTGCCCGGATGCAATTTAGCTATAACCAGTTCTACCCCATAGCCTGTGTCTGTGCGTTCGTAAAACTCTGCGAGCCTCCTACTGCTACACCCTTTACCCTATGAACCCATTGATATTGGGTATAATGGAACTTGGTGCAAATGTGAAAATGCAACAGGGGCAGAGAGGTGTGTGACACAGACCCCTTTAGGTATAAACAAATGTTCAAAGCTTTTTTTTCGCTTACCGATAAACTCATGTTATCGATAACAATACAATTTCAAACGAAATTCGATTTCCGATACACACACTGTGATCGATAACCATAATAATAATAGTGAATTCCAATCGAAATACTTTTCTCATTTTTGTTGACTTCGTATAAAGTACATACAAATATTCTTAGAGTGTTTCAAATAATTACTTGCTTTTTCGGATACCGTTATATGTACACATCTTATCAATAACAATTCATTTTCAAACCAAATTTGGTTTCCGATATTCTCACATTTATCGATAAAAATCATGAATTTTAAACCAAATTTATAGCATGACTTCGAAATTCGCATTATACTTATTTGTTAAGGGTGTCTACTAGTCGAGCCACCTGAATGGAGCCTTGTTCTATAGTACTTTTCTAATATTTGTTGCCATCATGTTTTATAGACAAATACAGGCTTTAAACTACCAAGTTTTTGCAATCTGTGTCTCTAGATCTGTGACACAAAAAAATTAAATTTTTATTATTTTTTGATTCAAATTTGTCTTTGATTGTCTTTAACTTAAAAATAGCGTGTATTTTGCACCAATTTACTTTAAGTAAAGGAAAGCTTATTTCAACGTTATTTGTTAAATTATAAAAGTGTCAAAACGGGCCAAAAACAATAATCAATGCCTGTAACGACGTTGACATAAAAACAACTTTGTTGTTGCTTTGCTTTTGCTATGCATTCTGTGTGTGCCGAAGAGATCTTACACATAAAAAATGGGGTTAAATTTCGACATTGAAGCATGCAAAAAAAAAAAACAATGCTAAAAAAGCATTTTTACAAATTTTGAGTTCTTTTTTGTTTTTTATTTTTCTTTTTGCATACAAAAGCAACAGGCTTTGACAAGTAGCAATGTGTGTGTGTTGTGTTTTTTTAATTTTTTTTCCAGATTCATTTTGACCATTAACCGATTCCAGCATCGATTCGGTTGGGTCTGAGCTTGGGTCCAGGTCCGACCAAAAAATCGCTTCTGGCCGCATGTTAATTAACATGACTTTGTGGTCCAAGTGCTGTGTGGATGTGTAGCCCCGGTAGGCCGGTGGCCCGGTGGCCCGGTGGCCAGCAGAGTACAGGTTCGTGGTGCCGCACAATATTTGTCCAACAACATACTAATGTGTTTGTTTATATGGCAAAGTGACCGAAACCCTTTCTATCATTTTACCCACTGCCCACTGCCAAAGTGAAAATATAAAAACAATTTAAAAGGCGGCAAATCGCGGCAATTATGTGTCCTGATCCCCTTGGGAATTAGCATGAGCGTTTTTTATTTTTTGCATATGTTTTTTCTGTTTTACTTAAAGGTATTCATTCTATTATTATTTTTTTCTCGGGATACAGGTTTTAAGCCACTTTTTTATTCTTAATAAATGCAATCGGATTTCGTTTAACAAAAAAAATAATTGTAATTGCTTTGCGGCTTTTTGACTTTTAAATCGGGTTTCGGGGTGTGTGTGTGAGTAATATACATACACATATGTATATCTGTGTGTTTGTGTATGTACTATAATAACAACAATTAATATCCCACACCTACAGCCGCGGCATTGTTACAGTGGTAGTGCAGCTGCCCGCTCATAGGTGTCGCTATCGAAAAGTACCAAGGGAAATTTTTGTTCAAATTCTCTTGCATGCGCTCTCTGTTAACAAAGTTTCAGCAATGAGAATGTAATACTTAAGTATGGATTCTTGTTGGTTTCAGCTCACTGCTTACAGAGAAAATACCCCAGCATACAATAAACGAATTGAGCAATATAATTGACTGAACACAGTTAAATTTTTGACCATTAAAGTATTGTATAAGTACATATTTCTTTTGAAAATTTTTTTTTTTTTAATTGCATTTTGAAGCTTCGTAGTTTTCACATACCTCTGTAAATTTTTATTTAACAATAAAAAAATTTTCTTTTCACTCTCCACTTAGCGAAAAAATTGTAAATTATTTTTTAAATGGCTTTTTCTAGTCTTTTAAGATATAAAATAAGTAACATGAATAGAACTTTCCGGTTTTAATTTTTTCAAAATATTTGCCGGCTGATTTAATAATTGGCTTCTTTTTTTTTAAATTAAGGGTGGTAAATCAAATTTAGAAAAAGCTCCGGAAAGAACCATCAAATTAATTAAGACATATTTATTGTTGCGTTGTTATGCATAAACTGTTCGATTTGGCCTAAAATTTAATTTTAAATATCTGTAAAAAATTTCATGAACAGCTTTATATCAACAATTATTTGTATACAAATTAGTTAATGTGTTCACATTGTGACCCGAGTAAAACCGAGCAATGCTCCGCAGTAAGCGTACATATGTTGGTATATATGTACGTAAATGTTTATATGCCTATATTGTTGACGCTTAAATGGTGGTTTTTAAATAGACGGCGAGCGGCACCTTTATTTATATTTACTCACTTTTCACTTAAATCGTTGTCAATTTTCCTATTAATCGTAAGGCGTAACCAACCCAACTCATGCCACCCAGAATGCCCATCACAATATTCAAGTCCAAACAATAAATGCATAATTAATATTGTATGTATTTATATTTACAATATGTGTGCTTTAAGAAACAATCCTTCTAGTGCAGTAAAAAAAATAAAAAACGTTTATACAATTTGAAAAAAATAATTATTTGACGGGCTAATCATATACATAATATAATACAAAAAGCACAATAATAATAACTTTGCTGATTTAAACCATTTCATTGATAAACAACATACACACTCTGATTTAAAATATTTAAGATTTGTGACGATTTGACTAATAGTGTTAAGGAAACTATGAAAAATTTAGGAAACCACATGTGGGGCGATCACTTATCATTCAGTAGGCCGCACAAACCGTCGCATATGTACATTAAATAAAGTAAGTAAGTAAAATTAATGAAATTTATTATTGCACAACCTGGCGACAGTAAAGTTTCCTAATTTGATTTCCCTCTTTCTTACCCAAATACTTTAATTACTTCACAGAACGCTTTAACCTTTTGACCACAGCCGCGTTTGCTTAACTTTTGACAACCTTCAAACCTGATTTAGAGCTAAAAAACTTTAGATTGCTTTCTTGTGCTAACGGATTTTATTTTATATTTTTTCAAAAGGTAACACCGCAACGGATGAAAAAAGGAAGACATTTTTATTAAAAAACCAACTTAACTGTTTGGCTGTTACATAAATTCATACGTATGTACGTACATTCAAATAAAAGTATTTGTAATGAAAATATTTCATTCAAATTTCATTATTCTTTTGACAGTTATTAAATTACCCAAAGGTTATACTATAGTATTGAAATGACAAATTTAACTAAATTAAATAAGCAACATTTACAAAATATTAAAGCACACATCTCTACTAGCTATAAAAATCCTGAAAAGTGAGCTTTTTGTACACCCTTAAACTAATTATGGCCTGTTTACTATCAAATGACTAAAAAGTTTTGAGAAGAAGTGAAATCTTATGAAAACCCCAATTTTTACAAACAAAACACATTTCATAGTTTTTCCACTACTACTGTCCGAAACACAAATAAAATCGAATACAATTGTTTCAATTTTGATATCTTAAAAAACCTATACTCTCCGTTGAGGCGAAATATTAAAATCATATTCTCCACGTTCAGTGGAAATATAAAGCACTATAAAACATTTAAGAAGGCTCTAGCCCCGACAAGAACATACCGTGAACCCAGGCGAAATAAATATTTAACTCCTTGCGCCCTAAAAGTATGCTAAGCTATTAAAAATAATAATCTATGCAAACAAAACTAAAAACAGACTTAACTTCAATCGATTCAATTCGATATCTCCGGTGTTTCTTAACCGATATGAACGAAATTTTGAGAAAAGTTCTATCGTTACCCATTGTATTAACATTTTCCAAATTCGTTATTTTTTGTTGTCGATTCCTTGTGTATATCGGAAACCAGAGTAGTTATCGATAATTTGAAACAAACTTGTTCTGCTTATGCTATAGAAGAACTTATATTTAAAATCTGAAGTCTCTAGTTTGCAGTCTCTGAGATCGACGCGTTCATACAGACGGACGGACGGACGGACGGACGGACATGGCTATATCGACTCGGCTATTGATGCTGATCGAGAATTTATACACTTTATGGGGTCGGAGATGCTTCTTTCTGCCTGTTACATACTTTTGCATAAAACCATTATACCATTTTTACCCATTTTATGGATTCAAGAGCAAGAAAAAAGAGCAAAAGGAATTTAAATGTTATAAAAACAATGTCAAAAAAGTTAAGTTAAATGTAAAATTCAATTTAAATCGGAAGGTGAACCTAAATATTAGGTTTAAGTTTGTTGCTGTTCCTGAGTGACACAACATTAGCACCCAACATACATAAGCCTTGGTTATTCACTTTACTAACTCATGTTGCTTAATTCCATTCAAACCATAGTTTAACTATGAACAAAATGTTTCGTTTCATGAGGCCATCGAAATAGAAATTTGCAAATTATGTAATTAAATCGAAAGTATTGCGATTTCACGTCTTATGATTTTCTAAGCATTGCAAGTATAATATTATGTGATATGTGTACAAATATACCTAAGTACTGTCCTTACTGGCTTGCAGAGCGTTGTTAAATGACTCCTCTTTATGTAAGGTGCATGGCAAAGTTAAACAACATCAAATATAATAAACATAAAGACTTTGGTCATGAAAGTAGTAGGCTGGTCTGCAACTGTTGTCTACACAGAGAACTTTATCATGTATTCTAGTTACCGTTACCGTACCATTGCCATTACCTTCCTTACACAGATGGGGATGGGGTGAAATACAAAAACAAAAACAAAAAAAAAAACAGTGTTTGAAGAGGGGGAAAGAGAACGAGAAGGAAACAGTGAGCAAGAGTCAATCGGAAGCAACAGCAGCAGCCGACGCGCCGGTCAGCCGTTGAGCGTTTTTACGGTAGAATGCTTGACGCGACCGCGTAAACGTTTTCTACTCTGTTATTAAATATGTATGCACATGAACACAGAGATACACACACAGCGCGTGTGTGTGTTTGAGAGAGTTTTGTAATGGCAAAAAGTGCGTGAAAGGGTTACCAACGTCCCTCTTCGAACGTAAAAACTGGCATTGCACTTTCCACTTACTAAAAAGGAAGGGTTTCGCATTGTAATTTATATTATTATTTTGAGTAAGCTACCAAAAAAAACTAAAAAAAAAACAGACACATATAGTTAAGTGGCTTTCATACTATTGTACAGTTCCCCAGCCTTGTGCATCCTGCGTGGAAGTTCAAACGTGTGGGTTCTTTTTGAAGTGCACCAACTGCAGTTAAATTAACATGAACCACTTTGTGACTTTATTTCATATGAAACACTAGGCCAGCCATAAAATAAGGTAACAGTTCCAGCTTAAAATCTTTGGACTTTAGACTGGATACGTTTAAAGAATCTGTTGGTAGCTAATTGTTGTAGAATATCCTTATTTTTTGGTTTTTTCATTTCAATTATGTCAATTATGCTTTAAACTTGCCGCAGCTTTTCGGGCAATTAAACATTTTAGCAAAGGAACTCCAAGTAACAAGTCGATAAAGCTCTATGAGGAGATACCCTCATCGAATCTAAACGAAAGTATATCGCTGTTATAAATACACAGCTGAGTCAAACAAATGAGCCAAATTGCCAACAATGGAACCATTTCGGTTCATACGAAACAAAAACATCATATTTCTTTTAAATTCAATTATCTTGCATTAGGTGGTTTACCTAATTTATTTATTGACAACTCTTTAATGGAAAAAAAATTTTACTCAATGTTAATTTTAAAGAGGTAATGTTCTGGAAAAATCAAAATAAAAACTATTGGTCCAACATTTATTGAGTGTGGAACAAAAAACCCAATCAGTCCAGCAGTATGATAAGTAAACTACGCTGCTCTAAGATGGGCCGATGCAGATAGATGGTCGTGGCTCCAAAACATTTGTTGTTGAGGTGCTTTGGGGGACGCTCTTAGCTTTCTTCTCACCAAATTTTGTAACGCTAGCCGTAAGCATGTGGGCAAAATGTAGATATATAGATTTTCAGTTATCGAATTTATCGATTTCCCAGCATCCTAGTAGGCGTATACAAACAATTTTAACACTTTCAAATTGATATTTTTTGTTTTGTTACATTTCCAGAACGGCATAACAATAAAATGTACAAAGTCTGGTTAAGTCTGGGTGTGGGCCATTTGGGGCATTCCTTGACTGTTGTCTTTATAAAAATCCTTCTATGGTTCAAATCATTATTATTTTTTTTCCAAAGAAAGAGGACAAAAAGTCATAGGATTTCAAAAAATTTCAAGTTTACGTTTTAACCTATAATCTTTCGACAGTGTCCACTGTACTCAAACGTTTTTGCCAAGAATACTCCAGCTCTAACCTTAGCGAACCTGCTAACAACTTGCGCTTGGCAACGTTTTTTCCTTTTTATCACTTCCATTTTTTGTTTATTCTGCATCTGTTCCAACAAAATTAAATTTTAAATTGTTGTACGCACTACACCCACCCAGTAAGAAAGCGTCAGTCCGGCATCCCAATACCCATTACCCATTACCCCTTACCCACAGCATCCAACCCCCATTCCAATCGCCTCGTACATCCGGGCCCCTCCTTAGGCCTGGATGGCACTGGACGACGTCGTTGCACACTCTCGGGTCTCTTTCCCTCAATTAAATTGTATTTGCGCAGGATCTTTGTGTGCTTCTTTCTTCTTTCGCATCTCACCCCACAATCGAGCCCAAACGAAGCGTGGCCTTCGCTATCCGCCAACACAGTGTGGCGCGGCAAAAGGAAAAGCGCCATACCAAAATCAAGACACAAAACACAAAAAAAACAAACCTTACAAACAAAAAAAAACAACTGCCAAAAAATGGACAACTACAACTGACGATGGCGCCTGAGTGTGGTGTGGTTCTGAACGAGGTTCAAAAGCAAGAAATAAAATAAAGAAACAAAAAAAGGGGGGTTCGGGCGACTCGGGCTCGGCTGTGAATGTTCGACCGCCAGTTGAATGTTCATTCACACAAACAAACATACAGTACATACAAATGTACATACATATATATGTACATATATAAAATGGCAACATTTTCACTTTTCTTTCACACTTCCTACAGCCGCATATTTCTTAATAAGAATAAGAATTTTTTATTTTGAGCATCTTTGCTCATTTTGCTGCCTTTTTCTCCCTTCCCTTTTTTGCTATCCCGTTTTATTGAAGCGTTTTAAACTCATCTCTCAATGTCCCATGGACAGTTTCTTCCACCCATTCAAACACAAAAATAAAAATAAATAAATAAATAAAAATAAAAGCAATCCTTTGCCAGGCAACACTCCGCGCCCATCTTCAACAATCCGCCCACACCCAACACACTTCTTGGTTATATTGTTGCTTAACTTTTTGGGTTTCGGTGCTCTGCTGGTGCTGCTGCTTCTGCTGCTTTACGCCAAATGATTGATTATCTTTTTACTTTACAAAAGAACTTAAAATACTACAAAAAAATATGAAAAAAAGAGGAGAATAGATAACATATACAAATCTGACGCAGTGAGACAATTGCAAGAAGAACAACAACAACAAAAAAAACTTAAATCAACAAACAGTCAAGTGCCTTTCTCTAAGAATCTTTGAGTCATAAATATAAATGCATACATTTGTATCTACACTCAGAAAAAACCGAAGCTCGAATAATCCAGTTCATAGTTAATTCAACTATTTTCGTGTATGATTTTAAGCCTAACATGAATTTGCTTAACTTGACATGAGCACATGTTAAATCAAGAATGAAATACAGTTAGACCTCGCTCAACGCAACCCTCGTTAAACGCATCTCCTCGATAATCGCAACACCAAAATTCTTAACTTGAAAAAAAGTTACCTCATTTTACGCAACTTTCTAAGGAAATCATACAAAGTACAAAGCACAATTTCTAATTTTATCAAAAACTTAATAAATTAAAATGAAATCCTTGCATTGAACACTGATAAACTCGATTTACTTTGATTTAAATGATAAGAAAATGCATCTACTTTTGGAAATAGATCTCGTAGTCAACAAAAGATTATCCCTCGGTTTTCGCAACCACCCCAATTTTCGCAACAGGCCAAATTCTAATAGGTTGCGTTAAGCAAGGTCGTATTGTAGTACAATCAACATTTATCATACTATGTACTTAGTTAATTTAAAGTGTAGACATATTAATAATGACTGAATAATGACAAAAATATTAGATTCAAAGTTGAATCATACTGAAACTGAATATGAGATTTCTTATTTGAACATCTCGGGTACATTTAAATCAAGAACAATATCGCCTTAATTATTATTAATTATTACAATTACTAGAAATAAAATGAAAACTTATTAGATTAAACTAACCGCATACGAAATATGATTGCTAGCAACGGGATTCGAACCTGAGGTCTCAGTTTCTTATTTACCTAGCGGATGCCTTTGTTTGCCGAACATATTATGCAGTTTGTTTTATATTGAAGAAGATTGGTATTGGTAATAGTACCAAGGATGTTAGAATTTACTATGGTCGTATAAAATGGAACATTTTATTATAAGTATTTGAATAATTGAACATGGCATGTCAATTAAAAGTGCAAGCCCTGTGATTTAACTATTTTTCATATTTATTTTGCATGTTTTTAACTATGTTTTTGGTTGAATCAACATTTAAATTTACATCGTTTCATAGTTTAAACCCGTTTAGTAAAATTAACTATTTTCATAGTTGAGTTGAGTCGATTATTTAACCTAACTTTAGGTTAAACTTAAAAACAAAGATTTCTTATAATAAATACGATTGTAAATACATTGATGTCGATATCTATAATAGTTTGCAAAAAATACAGTGATATGCAACCGTTCTTATGATGCATGCACCAAATCAAATATGAGCTACTATAGTATATGTTTATGTTTACGGATCTAAGCGTAAGGCGTTCAGTTCGTCTTCTTGTACGCGAGCCTTGCATTGCCTCGACTGTGACATTATTATTTTGATTAGCTGTACTAAATCACTGCTACACTAAAGGCCCAATTACCCGAACGTGAACTAAATTGAAATTGAACTTAGAAAACAGCTGATCAGTTCAACTACACGTGAAAAACTGTTTGCTGGTTACCCAAAACTCGAACTGAATTGAACTGAACTGAATTGACAATCTGCAGAAAACTGAATTTTTTTTCCAGTTCATACTCCAGTTCAAGTTAGTTCCAATTACTTTGAACAGCTGATTTAATATGGACGAGCATAAACTTATTTGTTTTGTGCAGGAAAATGATTAAATTCTATATTTTGCTGAATGTTTTTCTGTAGTATCCAGCGACATTCGAATCCCTTTTGATCGGCCGAACTGCCCAACGTCGTGTTCGCATTTTCGGCATTTCCAAGCTTATTAACCGATTTGTACTAAGTAAATGTAATAAACATTAACCATATCATCCATATTTAATTGGTTTATTATTTTGTTGTGTAAACAAAAATTCGCGCGCAATTGTGAACATATCAAAACAATGACAAACAGCTGTTTGATAATTGAATGTTCAGGGTAATCGGCTCAATTACATGTTCATGTTGATTATTAGGTTCAAGCTAAGTTCAGGTTTGGGTATTCGCTTGGTTTTCAAGTGCCAATTCACGTTCACCTTCAATTTAAACTCAAGTTCGTGTAACTAGGCCTTAGCTCGGCACGTGCCTTCTTTTTGGCGGCTTTCAGTTACGCACTATAGCCTTCCCGCTCTAAATCTTGTCACACCGAGGCTAAACAGAACAAATAACTTTGTTGAACGCACAGTACCACATCAGCTAGAAGAGGACGACCGATACTCTCCAAACTTCTCGTCTGTAATTTACAGTATGACTTTATTAAATATGACTCCTCAAACGATTTTGTTAACTTAAACGAATCTCCATTCAACATATCTATATTCTTAGCATTATTAGGGTTTCTTAATTATCAATAATTAGCCGACATATATGTGATATGAAAGTATGAATAAATTATTTAAAGGTACAAAATCAGAAGATGTTTTGCTTTGCGCTTTTGTTGGGCATGAAACAAAACTGAGCTAATGTTGGCTTAATGCGTTCATGTCAACATACATACATATATGAATGTATGAATGAACATTTGTAAATGTAAATATGCGCTCAACGATCATTTTTCTATTAATAAGCCGTTAGGACTCGGGCTGCGTACAGGACGTTGCGACAGGACAACAGTTATGCAAATGAGAAGGACAACAAAACAAAAAAACAACAAAAAAAAAACTAGCAACATGGCCAGCTGTCGGCTATCTTATTCAGATTCAAAACGAGTTCAAATGACCGAAAATCAATGTCCAACCCTTGCTCACTTTTTTTTGGGCACTACCTGTTCTACCTACAAGCTCAGTTTGTGCCCTATTGCTTAAATACCCTGTAAGCTGAAAATTGGGCATGGTAAAGGTTTTTTGAACAGACAAAAGGACCCTATAATACCCTTCCCTGATACCTAAAGGCTATTCAGATTGCTATGTTATCGATAACAATAGAAACCATTACCTTGCAAAGATTTTAAATAATTTTTATTCGTGGACCTTTAGGTATTTTAGTTACAACAACTTATCAATAATTAAAAGTTATAGGGAAATCAGAGCATCTCCTTCTCGTTCTTCTCGTTCTCATAAATAGTGCATAAATTAGCAGGCGGCATGCGAGCTTCCTGCTCTCCTGCCGTTATGACTTGAGCAATGAGAGAGGGAGAGAGAGAGGGCAAGAGATCTGGCTGGTCAAAGTCACTGTGAAACTATGCAAATCACAGTTGCGGCTGTGCAACATCTGCGTCACTCACTGAAGATGAATTATGAAAACAAAAAAATATGTAGTTTTTTTACGCAGGCTGCGAGCGGCTGCGTAATGATAATTTGGGGGCTGCTTGCTAGATGCCCCTTTAGCTTTAGGGTTGACCACCTTTCAGACTCACTACCGCAAAAGGGGTTGTTGTTGTTACAAAAAAACCCTCAAAGCAGGACGCGCAAGCGCCTGCTAAATCGTATTGTGCTGTCCATTGGCAACAACAACAGAGAAAAATGGGATAGTAAAGAAGCGTTATAACGCGAAAGACTCGCCAGATGCTCTAGCCACACAACAACAACAACAACAGCAGGCGGATGTCAGAAAGGACAACAGGACTTACACACACACGCACACACACACACCCAGTACAGGTAAACAGTACCAGAGGTACCGTAAAACGATTAACTTACCCATACATAAGAGTTCAGTACATGGGATCCTTGTTTTTATTAAACTTGGCCTCAAGTTAACCCAGTTTTTGTATTGCAAACAAAAAATATCTGTAAAATGATGCTAAAAGGAAAGTCAACAAATATACAAAAAAAAAAATAAATAAATAAGAAGCAAATAAATACGTGTCTGGAATTATTTTCCAATAGATACATTTTTAATTTAATTTATATATTTTCGTCGATGCTTAACTTAACAAAATCAACAAATAAATGTTAAGGAAAGGGCATGCCACCTTCGCGTCGTTAAACGCAGGCTGTGTTTCGTTTTTTTGCAAAACTTGTTTTCACTTGTTTTGTTTTCAAACAGATACATCTGTGTTGAGAATTTATGCATTTCCCGAACCGCGAAACGTTTCGCAATTGCTTCCTTAACGCGACCGATCTCGACTCTCGTTGCTGGGTTAGTAGAGTAGTATGCCATCTGCTCGATCGTACATTCGAGATCGGTTAGCGATTGCTTAGGGCTACGTCCCCGATGTGATCACTCTCCCATACAACTGTCAAGAATGTAAAGTACATTCCCATTACCACTAACACAAAAACAAAAACAAAAATAAAACAGACAAGCAGGTACAAAGAAGCTACACAACAACAACAAGAACAAAATGTATTTAAATAAAATAAATATGCATATTTGAAATTGGTGAACAACAGTATAGTTGAACTATAAGTATAGTTCTAACAATGTGTATCAATTAAAATATTTTACTACACTACACTGCGTTTAGGGAAAGCTCTAAGCATGATAAGAATAGTTGAAATCCTTTCTTAAAACTTACATAACCAAATTTGTTTGTTCTGACTACGGAAAAGAAATTAAAAGAGCTGATGACAACGGTTTCTACGGTTTACCAGGGAAGGAAGAGTCTACTTGAATACGGTAAATCCCGTATTGCGGAGACTACACACAAGATCCATATTCAATGTTAGAAAAATTATAAATGCATCTGTGCTTAGCATTATGATTTAAGTTTAATGCTATAAATACATTTTTCAGAGTTTAAATCGTCGTCGCGTTCATTCCCCTATATATGTATGTATGTATGTAAGTAATACTTTATACATACATAAAATTGTTCATGCAAAAAAATATGCATGTATCGAAATGACGCTTCAAAGGGTTATTTCAATGAACAGAGAAGAGAGTAAGGACCTCGGAATGTATTAACAATAAATTGCACATCCATATGCATGCATGCATACATATGTATAATTATGTATATACATATATATAATTCATAAAGGAGAAACAAATACATATTTAACATATTTGTACATACAAATAACAATTCAGATTATTTATACTTCTACCAAAACACATGTGCATACAGAAATCATAGATAATGGTTAATACATACTTATCCATGTCCAGCAGAATGTCCATCTGGCTCTTTTCATTAAAACACATACACACAGCACGTACATAGACTATTTACATACATACATACATTTATATGCGTTTGAATGAATGTGTATGCTATGTATGTATGTATGTATGTACCATTGTGAATGTGCCAAGCCTCCACTCTAAAATGCAACTCTGATGCGAATATGTGCGTTTGTGTGTACTTGTGCACATATCCATATACAGTACGACCTCGCTTAACGCAACCTATTATTATTTGGCCTGTTGCGAAAACTGAGGTGGTTGCAAAAACAGAGGGATAATCTTTTGTTGGCTACGAGACCTTTTTCCAAAAGTATATGCATTTTATTATCATTTAAATCAAAGTAAATCGATAAGTATATATATTCTTGATCAGTATCAATAGCCGAGTCGATATGGCCATGTCCGTCTGTCCGTCTGTCCGTCCGTCTGTCCGTCTGTATGAACGCGTAGATCTCAGAGACTACAAGAGCTAGAGACTTCAGATTTTGAATATAAGTTCTCCTATATCATAAGCAGAACAAGTTTGCTTCAAATTATCGATAACTACTCTGGTTTTCGATATACACATGGAATCGATAACAAAAAATATCGAATTTGGAAGATGTAAAAATAGGGGTTGGTGTAATGGTTAACGATAGAACTTTTCTCAAAATTTCGTCCAAATCGGTTAAGAACCACCAGAGATATCATAAAGTTAAGTCAGTTATGAGTTTTGTTTAAAGTGATAATTATTTGAAGCATAATTTTAGGATGCAAGGACTGCAACTGGGTTCAGGGTATCTTCTGGTCGGGCTATCCCGACTAGAGCCTTCTTACTTGTTTTCCTTAGAAAGTTGCGTAAAATGAGGTAAATTTTTTTCAACTTAAGATTTTTGGTGTTGCGATTATCGAGGATTTTCGTTTAACGAGGGTTGCGTTGAGCGAGGTCGTACTGTACTTTATTATGTGTCTATATATTGCGTATAAGCACGCAGGCATGTATTATATTCGTATTAACATTGTCAAACAAATGTGTATATACTACTTAGTATGTACGTGCATACAAATGAGCATGTGCGTGTATATTTTATTTTTACTTATACATACATACTATATTGTATATAAATTACATATACATAAATACTTATGTATGCATATATTGTATTATATTATATGCGGTTATATTTGTAATTCTCTTGTAAACATCTAGTGGCAGGAACGAGTGTTTGTTTTTGATTACATACATACACATGTACACACATTCTAGTGTACAATTAAAAAATAAATTTATATCCCGCCTATGTTTTCCGATAATTACGCCCAAAATGGTTAAAAGATATGTGGTGGGGAGTAGCTTGCTTGTGCAAGGACAGAAAACGTGCGGTATAAGGTAGAATCAATCATTTATGACACTCACAAATAACGTAATTTTCTGGTAAAGAATTTTCAATATTGTTTCAGTAGATCCAGATATTGCCCCCAACAACCTCATAAACTTTTGGTAACTCCAGCACAAAACTGGATGGAATTATATACATACATACATATTTATAAACTTAAAAAATAAATTTCGATAAGCCTAGCATGAAATAAGGAGTAAAAGGTGTTGTCATTTCGGTTATTAAAAAGTTATTAGAGGAAATTGCCTACTAATATTGTGAAGCAAGTTGAAGAAACAGTCGATATTGGGGAAAACCCACAAAGATGAGACGCAAGCGAAGTTAAACAGGAAGAATACATTTACCGATCATTAGGGTCAAATCGACTTATTTATTTATTTATTTATTTAATGTCAGCTATGAGCAGCTGACAAATCAATATTAATTATAATTATAATATTAAAAAGCGTAATTAAATTAATTAATTAAAAAATATTAATACTACAATTTTATCTGAAATAAAATTCAAAATTAAGATAAAAAATTTAAAAATTTAAAACGTTAACGCTCTGGGAAATTCAACATAAAAATAAAAATAACTGGTCCAACACCCAATCAGACCAGTGGAAGATTATTGATTAGTGGTTATGATTAGATAAGGCAGAAAGGATAGATCGTTTTAGTACTGGAATTGAGGTCTCCAAAGAGTTACGGAAATAAAGCCGGTTAAAGTCTGAACAAATAACACGAAATGGTTCATGACTTAAATAGTTGCTCGAGCACCGATCGAGGCTAAGTGGTGTGAAGTAACGGGTGCATCTAATTGGAACAGTTAAATTTATGCGACTCAAAAGAACTGATGAGTCGATTTCTCCATTTCTCCATTAAGTAGATTAGTGATGAATACTACACCATGCATAATTCTACGGTTCAAGAGGGAAGGAAGATTAATTAAAAGAAGTCTACTTGAATACGGGGGAAGGTCTATCCCAGGAACCCAGTTAAAACTTCTAAGCGCAAACAGAAGAAACTTCCTCTGCACAGATTCAATTCTATCGTGGTGAATCCCGTATTGCGGGGACCACACACAAGATCCATACTCTAGGATGGGACGTACCAGGGATGTATATAGCGTTTTAGTGGTGTATGGATTAAACTCTTTTGACCACCGCTTGATGAAGCTGAGTCAACTGACAAGTTAAATAATTTGTGTAAGGATTTACAAAGTGAATCCGCACAGTATCTAAGTATACAACCTGGCACTCCATCTGGACTAGGCAAGAAGCCTGGTTTGATAGAGTTAAGGTCACTTAGCAGCGTACACTCAGTTATAACTGGGACATATATGCAATTTGACGTTTGCACTTGAAAAGGATAGGAATTATTGCGACTATACAAACTCGATGAGTATACTGATTGAAAATACTCCGCAAATAGATCAGCCACTGCTTGATCGGAACTTGCTTTTGTATTATCAAGGTAAACCGAGGATGGCAAGCCTGAAGATTTACGTTTTGAGTTTACAAATTTATAAAACTGTTTAGGATCGCGGGAAAAGTTTGATCTGCAACGATTAAGATAATTGTTATAACAAAAAGTGTTTACAGAAATAAAATTTGCCTTTGCAATTATATACGAGGACAAATCTATAGTATTTCCAGATTTTTTAAATTTTTTATAGGATCTTGTTTTCACGTTTTTTAATTTTGACAGTTCCCTCGTATACCAAGGTGGTTTATTTTCACTTGAAGGAATAGTGAGGGGAACACATACATCCAAATGCGAATTCAAAATCCTGTAAAAAATGGCAATGGCAGTTTCTTTATCACTACAAGAATAAAGTTGAGACCAATCGGTATGCTGAAGCAAATAATTCAATTTAGTAAAGTCAGTTTTACGAAAGCAAAGTGTCTTTAAAGAATTGTTAGATGCTGTTCTAATGTTAAGAAGTTCGAAGGAAAGTTCTAAGGTTGGATGGTAGGCATCTTCGGGAAGCACTAGTGGGTGTACTCTACTAACATTACTACAATCCGAGTCTGAAACAAATTTCAAATCTAACATCTTATTACGACAGTTATGTACCCTGTTAACTTGTGATAGGCCTAACTCTAGGAGGCCATCAATAAAATCATCAGAAGTGGCCGGTAATTGCGCTGAAGATGTGTCATTCGCAGACCATACAACATGTGGCAAATTAAAATCACCAACCACTATAAGTTGATCCATATCCGTCAACAAAGACGAAACAAGTTGCAGAGCATTCAAATGGGATATGTAAATGTTATTATCAGAATTGGGAGGAATATAAGAGCAAGTAATATACAATGAGCGGCCGCTACATAATATTTTAACACATATGAACTCAATATCCGGATGATCATATGAATGAATCTGTTCAGAGGAAATACAAGAATCGACCTCCCCTTGCGGGAGGTGCGATCACATCTGTACAGGTTATACTTATTAGGCAAAACGGAATAATCAGATATATCAGGTTTTAACCAGGTTTCTGTGAGTGCAACTATCTGTGAATCAAAGGATAAGCTGTTTACATATAGTTTAGAAAGTTTAGTGTTAAGGCCTCGAACATTTTGATAGGCCAAGCTAACTACTTTTGTTAGTTTTTTGCCGCCGAAGTTGAGGCACCAGGTGGTGCACTACTGATCCTACTATCGTTATTATTAATTTTACGCCTATTCACATACTCCTTGACAATGGAGTTTTGGCTGCGGTGGCCAAAACGTTCCAGAACAAATTGTCGAGAAAAGTTTGGGCGGAACACTCAATTTGAAAGAACAGTCAAACTTTTTAAGTTTCTGGTACCGATGGGCGTCGAATTTAAATATTGATACGGATTTCTTTCTTACTATCTGTTGCAATTTTCCAGACATTACACAAATCCAATATACTCTTTACCTGATTTTGAAGAGATGTCTTATGAAATCTTACTTTTTAATATGTTTTTAAATGCTTAAAACAAAAGAAATCAGGAATTTTACAGAGTCCTATGGTTAGGAAACATGCGAAAAATGTTATTATGAAAGATGAAAAATTACGATAAAAAACATAACTGGGTGACTCATGATCAAGATCATTGCGTTTATACAACTGATTAGGGTTGATAAGAGTTGACAGATTTCGGAGGTTTTTAATTAAAATTATCACAATTTAAATATAATATGTATGTATATACAAATGAGAATATATAACATATATGTTATTTAAATTGTATACTCAATACATTATTTGCATTTAAAATAATAAATGAATAAGTATTAGTATGTGTGTCTATCATAGTTGGTATAAGTATAAAAATGTTTATACATACATACGTATGTATTTATATCATTATGCCGGCCGATGCATTTCAAAATGGACACATCCAATATACACCCACCCTCATGTTTCTCGCACCCTCGCTAACCCTCACACCCTCGTACACAAACAAGATGGCAGTGCCGCAGCGCTGTTCTCGGCATTCTCGGTTGCTCGGCTTACGCAATTATTTATTCACAACAAATTGCATTCAAACACCGCCCATATATACACGGATCCATCCACAGCCAAACAGTCCAAGTGTCCAACAGAGGGAGAAAGTTCAGCAGTAGGAGTTAAATTAAATCGAGTCGCGAAACCTAACGGCAACACTGCCTATTATATACATGTATATATGATATATATATACGTATTTTATGTAACCATAACCATGCCCATTTTGATGCCTACGAACGTGTTCAGTTTTATTGTATTATAGATAAATATCTACATAACGCATTTCACTGCATGTACACACTGAGCAAAAAACATTGTGAATCGTATAATTTATATATATTTATTCAAGACTTTTTAGACATGATTTAACTCAAAGTAAAAGTCCAAAATTAAAACTTTTCTTTTTGACATGCGGGATACCTAAAAACCAAGACAAAAGGCATTATTGATTGTGTTTTGCGGCTAGTAGAAATTTAAGAAGTTTATTTTCAATTATTATATATAATCGCTCATTGCTTATGAACTAATGGATAAATTTTCCTCAAATTAATTTCATTTTAAAGTCAATTACACTGATTTTTTGGAATTTAAGTTGAGATGAGAAAACAAACATTCACACATTCAAATTTGTAATACTTTTACCAAATAAATAAATTTTTAAGGCAAAAAATCAGTGCAAAAATCACAAATTTTTTTCAATTGCAAATTGCTCAAAAAATCAGCCATAGCATCGATTTAATTTTTTTTAATAGAAAAAAGACTTTATTTCTTTTCGTTTGATATATATGCGGTCATGACTGATATCTTCTGAATGTTGAAATTTCATTAAGATATTCAGGCATCATTAAATTTTCATTCATAAATTCTTCCGTGCCAAACAAAAATTATATTACAATAAAATATGTTTAACCCCAATTTTATAAATTCAGAAATTTGCTTGCAAGTTTTCGAAACCATGTTTTATTGTTTTTGCACATTTCATTACGGTTTTGCACCAAAACAATTAATATGACCGTGCAAAAATATCATATAAACTATTGGCAAATAAACTATCGATAACCAGTCTTTTTATATCGATAGCGATATAGGCGACATTTGTCTGTCTGAAATTCAAATTAATAAACAAAAAAAATTTATTCTTGGCTCTGTTAATTTTCATCCAAATGTATCCCAAAATAACAAACAACAAATGCTTTTTTCTGCCTTAAGGAAATATTCTCATAGACAAGAATTTCAAAGTTGACACTGAGGTGGACATGCTCATCGTAGGTGATATTAATTTAGAAATGACATTTGATTGTTCATTGTTCAGAATTTATGCAAGAAAAGTTCAAATTAACGAGTGTATATTAAAAATGCAGCAACCACTTTAGCTCTGACCAATATAGATTTAGTATTTGCAAGAAATTTAAGTGTAATGAATTACATATCGTACTTTTCCTTCCACATACCAATCACATCAAATATCACATATCAAACATGAAACAAAAATACAATTTTAGATTTAACTACGCAGAAATTTTGATTTTATAAATTATATCAGATTTATATTTCAAGTCAATGTTTGTATTATTCATATCAGAGATGCTAACCAGCGTTGCAGTAAAAAGCAAAAAAATAGCCAAATGTCAACAAAAAAAACTAAAACATCTATGTGTTTGTTGTTATATGGCTAGCGCTTCATAATTTTTGTTGCACAAGGACAGACGTATTCTACGATTAATCTTTGCGCTCGTGTGATCTTACACAGGCTAAAATTCTTTTTTCTTGCGCGTTTATAAATACCTTTGTTGGTATTCCGACACGGGAACAGGCGACATATAACTAGTCATGTGAAAAACATGGATTTTCAAGATTGATGCCACAAACACTTAGCGACTGCCCTTGTAATTTATTTATCGACATTGCGAATGCTAGCCGAAATGGAAATTGCAACCGTTTAAAGTCGAATGGCATGTCGTTCAAAATCAAAGGAATCCGTGGAATCAAAACGTATTTACCTTTGGCTTCCATGAGGTTGTTCATTAATTTCTTCACCGCAAGTCGGGTGTCATTACAAAGATGTTTAAGATGGTTTATATTCCGCAACATAATGATTACTGATCCGATTTTTAATTGCAGATTCTGAGGTGGTAATCCAGATAACTCCAGCGAGTTTTTGGCAGTCAATATAAATCTTTTGCTCAACCACATGATCTGTGTAATTTTGAGCAATGTTTGGGAAGACATTTCTGTGAACTGTACACGATTTCTTCGTTATAATTTCGATTCCCCCGATTCCATTCACCTTCGCGTTGTTCCTCAGTTTTGCGAGCTCATGAATATCTTTGACTCGCAGCATTGCGAGACCTGCGACTAAAGTTTGTACGTCTAATTGCTGGCATTTTCAAAAGATTGCTTTTTGGTCTCGGCACGGATTTTTAAATGAAATGAATTTTCAATCACGGATTCAAATTTAAAAATTTATTTTAGTTCCGCACACAATAAACTGGCTTGACAGAATGTTAAAATTTCTAACTACAGTTTACTATCGCGGAATATATTTTGAATAGCCTACTGAAACAGCATTCTAGAGCAACATTTCACGTATACAATACAGTTCAAAATTTCCTATTACCGCGCAATTTTTTAAATTTTTTCTTTTATATTCTTCTTCTGACAATAGAAAAACACAACAAAAAAACAAGTAGATTAAAAGAGAGCTGATTGCAATGCAAGTTAAAAGAATATGGAGGATGGTAGGCTGGGGAAGGTATGGGGGGGGGGGGGGGGCGTGGCATCAAAATTTTAGCTGAAGATCTGTGTATGATGTCAATTGCTATCCTCATACCAAATTTGGTGACTTTAGCTCAAAGTTAGTAGAATATGGTGGAAGGGGGGCTGGGGGCTGGTATGCACTATGGTCCAGCCGACCACTTTTTTTGGCCAAAACCTATTTTTTAAAAGTTAAAAATAAAATACTTTATATCATTCTAGATTAGAAAAAGAGTGACCAACACATCTGCGTACCAGAAATTCCCGCAGATGGCGCCACTTTCGCGAAATCAGCTGTTTAACCTGGCGGAAGTTTTTGTGAAAGCACGTGATTTGAAGTGTGCAAATTTAATAACAATTTACAATACCTTGAAAATGATCTAAAAAACTGTTTAAAACCAAGTTTAGCTATGCAATTTTTTCATTGTGGTTTTTACTTCGTGCTTTGTAATGTGTCTTGTTTGTATTAGCTGTGGTGTCTTGTTAATTTTATGTTAAAGCGAGTCGTCTTTCATGTGTCGGTTTGAGAGTAAATCCAATTTTTAAAAAGGTATATAAAACGATTCCGACCTATTCCGGCCTTGCGACAAATTGCGTGTAGTAGATTAACAAATTCCTGTTCTAATGCATGTTTCAAGTTGACTTGGTTTCACTTGGTTCTCTTTTAATTTGCATTAAGAGATCATAACCTCAAATTCAGCAATGCGGCGTTGTTTGTTTTGTGGAGGTCAGAGAACGCAAAAGCATCCAAGGAAAATTCCGTGGTCAGATTTATGAAATCACAACTTTGTGGCGACATTTCAGATAAAATGACTAAATCTGTGACAGATGCTTCAAGGAAATTTTGTTACCGTTTGTCGGATAAATGGAGGAAGTGCAAGTCACATGAACAGGATTTTAGACGAAATTATATAGATTGGCTTAATGTAGAAACATGTGTTAACGTCCCGAAAACCCGCGTGCTTTCAGTGAACCAAAAATATTTTCAAATATAACTGACATTGACGAGCAGCTAATAAGCAACTTAAGAACTGTGCTGATATGTCTCTCATGCCAGTTGCCAATAAATGTTGAAAGATTTAAAAAATTCTGTTTTAAAACTGCAGAGTTCATAATTGATAGATATCCATGGTTACCAATGACTGCAACAGCGCACAAGATTTTGGTTCATTCATGCGATATTATGGAAAGCACTGTTCTTCCTGTGGGATATTTTGGAGAGGAGGGAGCCGAATCCAGAAATAAATTTTGCAAATCAGATCGGTTACTTCATGCACGGAAGTGCAGTCGGGAAAAAAATTTACAGACGTGTTGCACCGAGCAATGGATATGTCTGATCCTATTATTTCCTCGGTAAATCTAGAAAATGGTTTCAAAGCCAAAAAAAAATTTAATCTCCCAAGCGAAGTTTTGGACTTGTTATCGAGCGCAGGTACCTAGAAGACTACAAGTCGATTGAATATGATGATGATAATTTTGGATTGCAATGGAGCATGGAACTGGAATACGAAGTGAAATATGCTTAAAAACATATAGGTATATATATATATATAATTTGGAATTTGAAATTTTTTTTTTTTGATACTCATATTTCGTGTAAAAAAACTTCCTACTGATCATATATATCGAATGCAAAAAACCAAGTCAAAATATCTTGCTTCGTTCGCGAGTTATTAATTTTGGCCAAAAAAAGTGGTCGGCTGGACCATAGTGGTATGGGAGGGCGTGGCGTCCAAAGTTTTGCTGCAGATCTATTTATGATGTTAATTGTTATCCTCATACCAAATTTGGTGACTCTAGCTCAAAGTTAGTAGAATATGGTGGATGGGTGGCGGGGGGCGGTATGGGTGGGGGCGCCATCCACATTTTTTGGGTTTCTTCATCACCTATCTTGGGACCAAATTTGGCGGCTATAGCTCAAAAAATGTCGAAAATAAAGGCGTTTTTGATTACAAAATGCAGGGGGCTCGGAACGGGGGGGCGTGGCTCCAAAACTTTGATTCAATTTTTTGGGGATCGTTAATAGCTATCTTCCGACCAAATGTGGTGACTCTAGTCTTAACGCTTTGGAAAATACACGCATTTCCGTTTTTAGTGAAGCATTGGGGCGGTTTGGGGCAGCTTGGGCTGTATGGATTGGCGTGGCATCCAAAGTTTTTATGCATTTTTGGGGGCTATAATCACCTATTTTGGCACCAAATTTTTCTAACTCAAAAACTGTAAAAGAAATAAGCATTTCTGTTTATAAGCTGCGGGGGGGCTGGGGGTAGGTAGGGCTCCAAAACTTTGATGCAGTTTTTGGGGGGCTGTTACCAGTTATCTACCTACCAAATTTGGTGACTCTAGCTCAAACACTATGGAAGATACGCGCACTACCGTTTTTAGCGAAGCGTTGGGGTGGTTGAGGGCGGATAGGGCAGTATAGATGGGCGTGGTATCCAAAAATTTTATGAATTTGGTTGGGGTTCGTCAACACTTATCTTGGCACCAAATTTGATGGCTCTAGCTCAAAAACTGTAGAAGATATGGTAATTTTTAGTGTTAAACTAAGTGGGGGCTGGGGGCGGAATGGGTAGGCGTGGCTCCAAAACTTTGATGCAATTTTTTTTGGGATTGATAGTAGCTATTTTTTCCTCAAATTTGGTAGTTCTAGCTGTAAGGGCTGGCGAAATAGCTGGATCTATCGATTTTGCGTTATCGAGTTTATCGATTTGCCAGCCCCCTAGTTATCGTAGAACTCCAATCTTAACACTTTAATTTACTATGCCATAGATAAAGACATTTGCAAAGTTTCAAGTCTCTAGCTTGAAGGGTGTGGAAAAAAGTTGCGTTCATACAGACGTACAGACGTACAGACGGACAGACGGTCAGACGGTCAGACGGACAGACGGACAGACACCATGACGGACATTGCACAAACCCAATATACTCTTTACCTTCGGTATTGAGTATAAAAAATGTATATTTAAAATTTATATTTACTGTTTTTGCCAAGTTTATTTGTAAATCATCGATAACTGACCCATTTCCAAAATAAATCGAAAATCGTTAATATCGCAAGTGAATTATATATGCATTTGAACATCCGTTTGCTTATGTCCGACCGAATCATAAAAGGCTACAGACTCCAAAATTTTTAGATCAAGGCTTTCTGTCCTAAAGACAGGTTAAAATTATTTTCTTGTCGATTCCGATATGCTCGTATTAACGATTAACATAATATTTATAAAAGCTGTTAAAAGAAAATATTTTATACTTCTTAGGGCCAATTTCTCAATGTCCAGTTAAAGTCCCGGTTAGTTGAACTCGTCATTAAATAAATGCTCTAGTCAAACCAATTTCGTTTTCCCAATGCAAAGTTAATCTTATTTTTTAAGATACTATCGCTTAAATGGCGCTGCCAACTTTACGAGCAAATCAGCTGTCTGGTATAATATTTTTTGTTTGTTTTGTGACTGCCAAATTCTTCGTCTATTGCAAACTTAAAACTATGATTAAAATTAAATGCGTAAAACATGAATTTTTTGAGCCCGGCTAAAATATATAAACGGCAACGTTGAAAAAACTTTTCGATTGTTGAGGAGCATGTAGTTGTTGTTCTTGTGGAGTCAAATCAAAATATTTTGGATAATAATAAAATGAATACAATGCAAATGTTGGCTTCAGTGACTGAACTTAGTTCAGTCACCTGTTGTTTGCCTAAAGATGGTTTTAGTGATATTTATATCGACCCTTAAACGGGACATAAATGTTAACTGCGACTCAGGCCTCGGTTTAATGTATGTCTCGGCTAGCCCTAAACAGAAATTGAGAAACTCAATTTTGACTTAACTTAGGATAGTTACGCTAACCGTACGTTGAGAAATCGGCCCTTAGATGATTAAACGTGGCTTGGGCGTTCTAAGTTTGATCTCTATTAGTCAGGCCAAAAAAAATATTCCTGAGGGAATAGTTGCATTTAGCAATTGTTCCTTTCGTTTCAAGTGGTTGGTATTCGGATAGGCTATTCGACCTCACATCGGTCGGGTTTAAAAAAAAAAAAAGATATTAATAGATATGGAAATGTTATGGAAATGGTATTCATCGGCTGGCTAGATGGTTCGGTTTTCTACTAAACGTTCTAATCAGCCATGCTACAAACCAATAGAAGTCGTTCTTTATGGTTTTGCAGCATTTGTTTCGAATCTTAAGCTCAGTACAAAAGCGACACGTTTCTATTTGTCTTCATTCTTAAAGTTGTGAATAAAACTTCAACAAAAAGAAAAGCTTACAACAAAACTTGTTCATTTTGGGTGAACTATTTTGTGCTCTTTTAGCTCCATAAGCGGGTCATCAGATGGGTGCCTCAAACCAGAACAATAAGTACTAGAAAAGGAAAACATAGATACAACCATTTAAAACAACATACATACATAGATTAATATAGTTGAAGCTGATACAAGCAGAAGCACATAGTACAAACAGAGGCAGAGGCAGAGGCAGGGGCTGGGACTGGACTCTCAGTCTGCCGGTTATGCCAGGCGTGCCAAGACATACCCAAGCCGACAACCTTGACATAGGAGGTTATTGGCCTTGGTTAGTCTTGTCATCGCCATCGTTATCGTCAGAGTCAGAGTCATCGTCATCGGCATCGTCGTCTTCGTTCATGTTCTGTGGGTGGTTGGGGGTAGAGCGATGCAGATTTGCCTGGTGGTTGGTTGGTGTCTGTACCCCGAAAAACAAATACCAAGTCTCATCATTTTCAAGGCTGCAATTGAGCTGCAACTCTGCCTACTACTACCTTTAACCTACCTAGGAGCCCCATGGGGCTACACTCAAAGAAAAACGTTATATTTATTTTAAAAAAAATCAAGAAACAGTCGACACAAATTAAATAGTGAAATCAACGTTTCATCTATTTGATTTTAATTTTATTGAAATTAATTTTTCGAGTAATTATTTATTTACTTATTTACATTAAAAACCGCATTGGTTTGTTAACAAATTTTTATATTTAATTTTTGTAAATCAATAAAAATAAGAAATATAAGAAAAATTCAGATCACATCAGATGCTGCCCAATTTTTTCTTCTTGATTTCTAAAATAAATGACAAAAAGAAAAAACACGCAGAATTATGCTTGTACTTATATATATATTGTTAAATTATATAAACAAATGCGTCAACATGCTCGGTCTCATTAACAACATATATTAATATTCATAGATATATTACATACATGCATATACATATACATACATCTATACAAAGGTGTACACACATTAAATAATAAAAGCAAAGTACGCACATACAGAATTATGGCTAGTATGTATAAATGCATTTATTATTTCCATGACCACCATTGTCCCTTACGCAGCAATAAGTTGCTGAATGATGATTTGGCAGGCGGGTTGTGGTTCTGACCATTTGCAGCCACAAAATCGAGTACGTACATACATACCTATGTATGTACATACTAAATGCATATGTATATGTTCATAAAGCTTTTTATTTTATTATAAATTTTAAATACGCTTCATTAAAAACAAGCAGACAGATACGTTGGTGGAAATATTTATTTTCAATAATAAACCAAATTATAAACAAAATAGCGTTTATTTATTATTATATTATTAAGCGACAATTTCTTATATAACCAAAACAGATATATAAAGTCGTATTCAACAAACATATCGATTTTAATTTCTGACCATTTTTTTCAACCACTTCAAGTTTGTAAATTATTGATTTAACGTATAAAACTAAAAAATAAATGCTATCGAACTTATTTTAAGGACATTTCGTTGCTTTGGTTGCAGTTTGTAAAGGACCCAGACTGTAGCAAATAAACGTGTTGTCAAGAAACAAGTTTACAAAAATCCAACCAATCGACCAACTTGTCGGTTGTCCAATAATCGTATAATTTTTAAATGAATATAAATTGAAAATAGCACTGTTTACTCTACCCATAAAGGAAGCTCTTAGCATTTTAAAATAAATGTTCATTTGAAAAAATTTCAAAACTTGATAAATTTATCTTTGGATTTACATGATCAAAAAAAATAATAAGTAGAAACGTTGCAGTCGCACGCAACCGACTGCGGCATACTCCATACAAGTAATAAAACCGATGAAAAGAGACCTGATTACAATGGGATGCGGATATGGCAGGGGTGTATGCTGCCTAGAAGATTAATAATAACTATCTTCTCTTAAATTTTGGCTAGTTCTAGGTATAAGGGCGAGCGAAATAGAAGGGTTTATCGATTTTGAGTTATCGAATTTATCGATATGCCAGCCCCCAAGTTGTCGTAGAACCCCAATCTTGCATAAAGACATTTGCAAAGTTTCAAGTCTCTAGCTTAAAGGGTGTGGAACAAAGTATGTGCGCATACAAACGGACAGACGGACAGACACAATGACGGACATTGCACAAACCCAATATACTCTTTACCTTCGGTATCGAGTATAATTAGTTTAATTGATAATGCACCATATGTCTTTAAAATTTCGAATACAATTTAACTATGTATATTTTGTTAAATTTATGTAATAAATATAACTTTGTTTATTATGTTAAATTTGTGTAATGTAAATAATCTCCTTGCAGCAGAGATCTATTCTGATCGCAAGCATTTAGCGTGCTTGGAATATGGCACTTAATCTAAACTTTAGTTTAAGTTTTTGGAAATCGATAATGTTCGGTGTGTCTAGCCAGCTATTCAAAAATCGATGGATGTATGTAAATCTGTATATGTATACGTGAAATTACAGAAGCAGAAGGAATCATGTGCATTGTGAACATACCGTATGAAAATGCACATACATAAACACATATACATACATATACAGACTTTCTGTAAAATATAAGTGCATTTGTGTGTACATATATGTATGTATTTATATATGTATATATATTAAGCGGTATATAAATATAGTCCAGTCACAACAACATTCACGTACATACGCGTGCATAAGCATATGCATATGAATGCATGCATCTGAGTGTGTTTATGTACATGTCATATTGCATATAAATGCAGCGCCGTGGCAACAAGCGGAAATGCATCCTGGCGCGCACACACATACACAATACTCGCACACATAGGGTCGAAGGATAAACATAAACAGCCAGCCAAACCAAAGAGAAGGGGAATAAAAGCCATTGAGAGAGAGAATGATAGGCACGAGAGAGAGAGAGAGATATATATATATATATAGAGAGAGAGAGAGAGAGAGAGAGAGAGAGAGAAAGGGTAACCGGTTGGTAAGGTTGGAGAAGTAGACATTAAATCGTACAAACTCACACAAAATTGCATGCCACCGACCTGATGCAGAAAACGCATGCAGCATGTGGTTTGGGGTGGGTGGCGTTGCGTTGCGTTGCGTTTGCCAAATAAGGGATGTAACTGTAGAAAGTGCAGCAGGCAGGCGAATTGCACTCGAATGCAACTCATTGGGAGCATCGGGCTTTGCCAAAAACTGCACTTGACACTGGCAATGCTGTTCGCGAGTACACACATGTATTTGCGTGTGTGTGTGTTTGTGCATGCGTATATGACTGTATATATGTACATATGTATATATTTACACATGTATCCATTCCTACATACATACATATGAGCGTCTGGTCAGCGCGTGAGCGCGTGGAATGGGCCAGACGAATTTTGTGACTCCTTACATTAAGAGCAGGGACGACACGATAACCAACAACAACAACAACAACAAACAGACATGCGGCTGGACATTCGCCTGCCAAATATACAAACTGCGACTGCAACTGCAACTGTAGCTGCTGACGTTGGCGTTGGCGTTGCTGCAGCCGTTGGCGCTGGCAGCGAAAGCTTTCCGCTGTCGAACTGACTGTACAAGCGCCATCGTGGGCAAAAAACCTTTTATATTCGACATTTTTATCGGCTGACTGCTCCTCTTGCTAGTAACATAGTTAACAATTTTAACTAACATAGCAGAGACCTGAGCGATCGATCAAGGATACTTCGGCTAAAATTACATCGATAACTGTTGAATATCAAAAGAGCGGATCGATAAATTTTACATAATATAAATGTACATATCTATACGTTACTGTTCGAGTCCAGTTTGGTATCCACGCTAATAACTGAATCTACACCGACGACGCGTCGTTGGCGTTGGAGCTGCAGCTGAACCGTCGCTGACGACGGCGCTGTCCACTGCATCTGCTGGTGCTGCTGCTGCTGCTGCTGCCGCTGTGGGTTTTTGTTTATCGCACACCATTTTTATCTCATAATAAGCCTACCGACCGCTGCGCTTCTCAACCTGAGCAACGCACACATCAACACACACACAAACACATTTACATACATTGACATCGACGCGCCGCATTTTCCAGTAACAACAGCAGCCAAATTTTTATTTTCGATTATTTCTTCATCGCACTTTGAAACGCAATATAGTCTATGGAGTAGAACAGCCGACTGCGGATCGTCTAGACCACGCGGAGCATTTTTATTTCTCAAACGTGAATAACTACTCTTGTGATTGTGCCAAAAAAAAAATTAAATAACAACTAAGCCTCAAACCCAAGCTTGGCCATTCCCTTTCTCGTTTCTAATTTTTCAACCCAAAACCAGTCCCAATTTAATCCATTCCGATTCCAACTCATTTGTTAAACCTATTATCAAGGAAATCACTGTGAAAAGTTACTGATCACACTTTTATTTTTCTTTTTCTTCGCTCTGTTTTTCAGATCATCATAATTTTACCAAAAACAATAGACCAAAAACGTTTTCAAGACAAACTTGCAACAACAAAAATCAAAAATCAGCAAGCAAATATCAATAGATCTCTTCAAGCCAACTTAACCATAATTCAGTTTTGAAAAAGCAATAGAACGGATACTGCTAAATTGATATTTATTTATATATTCGCATATACACGTACTTACAATAAATACCTACAATATCGTTTATTAACTTAATCTCGCGCCCGAGCAAATCAAAAACTAAAGATAATAATAAAAAATAATAATAAAAAAACAAAGCAACACAACATGAATCGAAAAAATTAACAACTGCAAACTCAACAACAACAGCAAACAATATTACCATTAATTGTCACGTTAACCAACCAACAAGAACCGACAAATAAATTAAAGTTTAAAAACATTTTACAAGAGTATTGCAAAAATATTGGAATCAAAAGTACAAAGCTTAAACTATATATAAACGGAACAGAACGAACTCGAAACAATTTTGATAACTGCTAATACATATACATAAATAAACATATAAAGTAACAACTAAATTAGTAACAATAATATAATAAAAATTCATTAAAAATCAAATTTAAAGTAATAAAAAAAGTGAAAAGAAACATAATAACGTTTATTGTATAAAACTAAAACAGATAATATAATAGTTTATTTTTAATCATCTCTACACAACATTTTCAACCTAAACATAAACTAGTAAAGTACTAGTCAAGTGTAAAAAGCATCATCAAAACCAACTAGGGCTGCCACCACAATTTCAACATACTAATTATCGCTCGAAGCTTATCGATCAGCATCAAAATACATTCATCGAATGCTTATCGAAAACACACTGACACCGGAACAGACAGTTTTAAATACCATTTACCATATAGCTAGCACTAACTTACTAAATCTAGCACACACACACATCCCAACCAGTGCAGAAAAGCAGAATACGTAATCTTAACAAAATCTACATGTATAATAAAGTTAAGAGCAATAATAATACCATATCGTATAAACCCAAATATATATATATTCGATATAATCCGATAAATGTGTAAAATATATTAATAATAACAATAATAATTTCGGAATAATAAAATTAATATGTTCATTTTAATAAAACGCACAATAAAGACGACGCGAATAATTCACTAAAAATTCTCAACGAAGAACATCAAGTTGGATAATTGCTACCTATAAATACATATAAATATATACATACATAAGTACACATACAATTTTTTATACATATATATATATATATATAAATATATATATATATATATATATATATATCTGCAAATTAATATGTTTTTCAAACAAAATAAAAATTTTGGAGAACGGAACTAGCGAGAGAATAAAGACGTAATACATATACAAAAAATAATATTTGGGTGATATTTTTGGCGTCAAACCTTACCAAAATGAATTAACAAATTGTGATGATAAATTTACTCGAAACAACAAAGAAAAAATAATAAGATATAGCAAAAATTTCAAATAAAAAATTATTAAACAATTTCTAACCGAAATTTAAACTTCTACTAATGGGTCAACAACAAGGTTCTAAATATTCGATTATTAAACAACACAAAACAACAAAAGAAAACACCATATAATATATATACATATGTAAAAAAAAATAATATTTTAATTCAAAATAAAACAAAAAGTCTTACAATATTGTATTACGAAATCGCGAATACCGAAACGTGTGCCTTATTCCGGCCTTAAGTTCAAATTAGTTTCAATAATGCATAAAAACAAAATAAAACTCGTACGCACATTTAAATTAAAAAAATAACGTACATTCATTTTGAGAATATCACCTACATTTATATAAAATATTTATATAAAAATATCACCTACAATCGTCGTTCCTCAATGCCGGACGATAAACAGCTGCGCCGATTCAAAATATCCAATGAAATGTGTCTCTTCATAATGTCTCGGAATGCTTAGAATAACTTTTCGGTACGTATTTATAACCGGTGCAAAAAACCAATTAATTTTATTTAAAAGTTTATAATTAATGGTTTGTTTATTTTTTAAGAAACCAATTATTTTCTCCGAATTTATTATTGGAATTCAAGACAATATCAAATTTTTCTGTTGTAAACAATCAGTTTTCCCGAACTTTTTAATTTGTATTCCAGAAGATTTTGTTGAATAATATATTAACTGAAATGTTAACTCAAATCATCTCGTCCAGAACTTTTAGATATTTTTCCACTCGAATCAAATGTGTAACTTTCCGAAGCCTTCTGAGATTTTTATCTTGGCTTCACTGAGAACAAAGTGAAACGACCAGTTTTGAGCTTTGAAACAAAACTAATAAAAATGCAAGAAATACCATTCGCAGTAATAGTGAGATTAGGATAAACTGTAAAAGATATCAGTTTAATTGTTTGGGTATAAAAAAAAAAATAAAAAAAGCGAAAGCCGTTCACCATATTCGGATAAGATATTTTCACATAAACAACTATCTGTCTTAAATCCCAAGATTTTTGAGTGAGTGATATTAAAATCACTGCCAAGAACGTTGCTTAATCAAATTTCAAAAACTTTATGTGTACAAAACTCTAATTATGCCAAATATATTTTACTAACTTCTCGATTTTGTTTGTGCTTATATGTATAAAGGCCTAGTTACCCAATTTTGAACTGAATTGAATTAGAACTTAGAAAACAGCTGATCAGTTCAACTAAACGTAAAACACTGTTTGCTGCTTGGCTTTTAATAAATATTAAAACAATGACAATCAACTGTTCGTTTGGGTAATCGCTTGGTTTTCATGTACCAATTCACGTTCACGTTTAATTCAACTTCAATTCAGTTGAAGTTCGGGTAACTGGGCCTTAAGACGTATCAAATGCACACATTGTTTTATTATTTCGGATGCACCTTGCCAGCAGCTGTAAATAATTCTCATACTACTGGAATACAAGTACTAGCTTGCACTGCTTGCACTGACAACAACAATAGCGCTAACTTCAATTGGGAGCAACTCTCGCCAACATTGCCAACTCGCATTGCAAGAGTAAAATATAAGAGAGCGAAACATAGGCTAAGATTACTACTACTTACGGTGCCGTTGGCGTTTTGGCACGAAGACGCTCGCTCTGCGTCGCCGAAGATGGACGAACGAAGCTTTGGTGAATGACGAAGACGTTTGACTTACTTTCCTCTGCCGCTGCCAACAAGGAACGCGGCGCGGTTTTGTTGCTGTTGCTTTTTAACCAAAAGTTCTATTTCTAAGCACGCGAGATGTGTCCTGAGAACCCTCTCAGCGACATTCATATTTATACTTGTTCGTGGCAGCGACAAAAATTAGTTTTTCAAAGACTCGCGTGCCGCCAGGTTATCCTTTATCTGAACTAGGGACAGCCACTAGCGACGACGTTGTCGTTTTTGATGTGTTTTGCCGCATTGTAAAAGTGCCGCGTTTTCTATCTATTTCGTACTTTCGCGTCAAAAATCTTGATTCCTAATGCTTTCATATTGATCAATTAGTTAAAAAAAGAACCCAAATACAATATTATGTTACGCAACTTTTGAATAAAATATTTTACAATCGAAAATAAAATATAAAAAAAAGTTTAAAAAAAACACAACCTAAATAAGGTTTAACATTAATTAAAATATATCAAATTATATGCTAAGCAAAGCTGGTTTGTGTTTTCGTTTTTGGTTCGTTTAAATTACTTATTATATATTTAAAAAAAAAAATACAGTTTTTCTAATAGAAATTTCTTACCAACAATATAACAATAGACTAAATAATCACAATTTATAAAATAAAACAAAGATTACAATGCTTAAGTTACGAGTAAAAATAAAAATAATCATTTCGTGAAAGTTTTCATTGAAGTTCTTGTTGGAGTTTTCTGCATAGAATTAAATAGTTCTTAAATCTCAAAAATTTGCTTATCAGACAAGAAAATTCACATCTTTGATTATTATTTATCTTTTCTCCTGATTTAAAAGTGTTCTGAAAATTCTATAAGCTCGATTTTATCATATTAAAACATTTAAATATTAAGGTTATGCTTTTATCTGCAATACAAATTCAAGAATGGTTTTTCTATGACATATAAAAATATAGAATCCGATCCCGAAGGACGGACGGGATACAAGTTGTTTTAATTTTTAAATTTTAAGTGGCTTTTTAAAAAATGATTCGGCTTGTTTGTGTTTGGTTTAAAAGTGTTCAGATGGTTTTGAAGCTTAAATTTAAATACAAAACTGAACTGATAGAATGGGATCTGCGTTTCTCTCGCTTTCTGTTTTCAAACAAAAACTTTATAGATATTGTTGTTTCTATATATCACTGATAAAGCATTTTCCAGAGCTTTAAGATATTCCTTGGCAATTTTAATGTTTTATGCTTGATTAAAACGCTACAGTTTAAAACAAGGCTATTTTTGTTGTTGTCAGTTTCGGTAAAGATTTGGTTTTAAATTTGTTATATTTGGTTGTGTTTGATTTTCAGTTTGATCAACATGTGATTTAAAGATCGACACAATATTTTATTCTATTCTATTCTATTATATATATATATATTGATGCACAAATTGTTTTTTCTTTTTATAAATAAATCTATCACCTAATGCACCAAAACAGAAATAGCTATGTTATAACTGTTAATGTTATAAAACTTAACATTTTTGAATGATTTATATTTTTCAGGCTTGTGTATTGGAAGGGTTGCCCATTCTAGCACATTTCTAGTTGCTTAATAGGGAAAGTGAAAAAAAAACAAAAACCAAAAACAACTATAAAAACCAAAATTATCCACCCTGGGTCCGGAAAAATTGCTACTACGATCGCAAGCGAAGGTCGACGAGTGGCTGCTGTCGCAGTTCACCAGCGGCGACCGGCAGCAGTGGCACAAGATAGGCAAGATAGGCAAAGGACGCGGCGAAGCGGTGCGGGAAGCTCAAGCTACATTGCGGAACGAAATTCGATTGCCAATGTTTAAAATGGATGCAGCCGATTTTTGGCAACAAGCTCGAGCGCCTTTCGCACTGCACACTGCATCTTTGCAACAACAACAACAACAACAACATCAGCAATCGGAACATCAGCATTTGAGTAATCAGCAGCAGGAGCACCATGACAACAACCCTGTTAATAACATTAATCGCCTGCCATTGAATAGCAAATTGGAAACAAACCAGGTGGTGCAGCACCAGCATCCACAACAGCAACAGCATCCACAAGAGCACAACATTGAAACTCATCTGCTGCAGCAGCAACAACAACAGCAACAGCAACAACAGCAGCAGCAACTACATGTTGAACAATGCTACAACAACGAACCATTTGGAGGAGCTCAGCAATCAGCAGGCAGCAGCCATCATTTATTATTTAATGCAGCCGCAGCGGCAGCAGCAGCGGCGCATCTTAAGTCAACGGCACTTAATAATCATAGTCAGAACAATAATAATAATAATAATAATAGCAGCAACAGCAACAGTGCCCCAACGACTGATCAATCGGATATAGCAGGGCCGGCGCCAACGCGACCAACGCCCTCTAGCGCCGTTCTTGCTGTTAAGCCAAAAGAAGAGCACTGCCAACAGCAACTCCAGCAGCAGCACTCGGAGGATACGCGGCCGCAACAAACTGAACCGAGCTACAGCAGAAGTGGATATTTCCCAGAGCAACAACACTCACATATACACCACCAACAACAACAACAACAACAGCAGCAGCAAAGGAGTCAGGAACATGCACACAGCCCAACAACATTGGCAATGATTAATAAGCCGTTAATATCACAGAGCCTACAATCTCCACAGCATTCGATAACGCCATCTGGCGGCAGCTCAACGCCCGACATTAAGTACACCAACGAAAAACTAGCCAATGAAATCCAGGTAGGTTATATTGTTTTGTTTTTCTCACACATGTTGGTATTTTTGTGAACATGAGGATGTCTATTGTAGCATAGACATGTGATGTGTGCTTGTGTACATCACAGTGATTACATTTAACAGTCCTTATTTGAGTTAATTTGTTATTTTGAGTCCCCGGTAAGTAATCGAAGCTAAGAACATTCACTGATAAAAATGTAAGATTACTAAGCTAAAAAAAAAAAAGAGTTTGTTTGCGATCAGAATACAGCTTATGCCAAATCAAAAATATGAGAAATATTCAAAAAAAATTAACACTGTTTTTGTCTTTGAATATTCATTGTATTTTGTTTTTTCAGTTACGATGTTTACAACTTAATCTTACTTAAATGAGCAACAAGAGTAACATGACTACCTTGACTACACTTTAAATATGAAATCAACTTCAAAGAGAGCAAAGAGAATAAAATATTTTTTACTTTCAACTGTTTTCAGCAAGAGTTTCAGCATGAAAGCTAGAAAGAGAGCGTCTTATAAATTTCCCCATTATAAATGTTTTTCGAGCTACCCCTTTTCGATTATGGCTTGTCGAACTCGAAAAGCTTATCGTTCCGAAACGAATGCGAAGGCATAACCAAATGAAACGGCTCTCTTACGAAGAAGCTTTTTTCGTCCGTTTGTGTGTTTATGTTTATGTTTAGCACTGAAGACCTTCCAGACGTTTATAAAGCCTGCTTGAGATGAATTCTTGTCATTATTATTATGTTCTTCTCTTTCGCGATGAATTCAAGGTAAACACACAACAGGAGCGAATATACATATGTACTTCCCCTCTGTCAGCAAAAATTTCAATTAGGTACAAATATTAACTCATACATATGCATGTATGTGTATGAATGTACATACATTAATACATTCGCGTAAGAAAAGGAACACGAGAGAGGGATATTAAGGCATAGAGGGAGAAGAGAGACAAAATTCTTTACGCCAGCTTTGTTTTTTTTATGTACTTTTTTTCTCAAGTAACCCCAATTCCTAAGCGTTTTCTGTTCCGATTCCCGTTTTACATTTGCTGTTTCTCCTCCTTTTTTTCTCTGTGTGATTGTGTGTGTGTGTGCGTGCGTTTTTGTGGCTGGGGTGGGATTTCAATCAGTGGGTTGATTTTGTCTGTGGTGAGAGAGTGGAGTGCAAGTTTAGTTTTATACTACTACACAAATGTTCACACACACACACACACACGAGCAGAATCGTTATTACGGTTCTTGCGTCGGACGCTTACGCTGCCCGTCGCTGCTTGTCGCTGATTTCTGTTTTTGCTGCATTTATTCAGCCAGAGGGAGAGAGAGAGAGAGAGAAAGAAAGAAGTTAGTTTTCTTCTCTTTTTTGGTTTTTTGTTCTTGGCATGTAACTCGCGCATTATTTCTTAAAGAAAACAATAATAGTATGGGCAGCACACTGTTACACACACACACACACTCATATCAACGAATTAGAAAGAGATGATAGCAGAGGCGCTAGCTTCGACGACGACGACAGAATAAGACGTTGGGACACTGCTATCCCGTTTATGGATAAGGCGAAACAACGTCTGCCCAGCCAGAAGTTCAAAGGACATCGGGCCGTCAGGTTGTGCGATTCGGTGTAGTGAAAAAAAAAACAATAAAAAAATATAACTATTTACCGGATTTTTTGTGTAATAATAAAGGATACGTTTCGTGCTCGCGAACAATGTGAATATCTTTAAAACAAATATAACGTACAAGCAAACATACATATATTGTACATACTTATATATAATTAGTTAAGTGTCCCACTTTATACCGCCTTTGCCTTATAATAAACAACAGCCTAAGCCGGCACTCATTCGATATACATACATACATATGAACATACCATGTAAAAGAACTTTGCCGAATATTGACACACAAACACACACACATACTGATACGTACACATATGGATGTATGCACGTCTTTAACACGGCCGTGTAAATTAATAAACAAACAATATCTTGGGCATACGACACAACACCAACAATGCTCGGGTCTATGCGATGATAAATTGTGCTTTTTTACTTTAGCCTGTTGTTCGCTGAGACTCAATACGTACATTATATGTACATATGTATGTACGTACACATGTAGTTTAAAGCCGATGCAAGTTGACTCTTCGAAACTTCAAAACAACATCAACAAAAAAGCTTCGAACGGGCGCGCGCGAAATTCTTAAAAATAACCAAAAACAGCTACATAAAACAAACATAAAAAAAAGCGAAAGCAAAAAAAATAATTATTCGATCCGTTTTCCTTTGATTTGAAAAATCCGACCTGATTGTATATCGCTTTAAATAATAATGACACTTGACTGTGAAAAGGAGCACGATGTAATTTTGTTTTTCAATTCAAAAATCTTTAAAATCAAAATTCCAAATTAACCCCATCGCGTTCTCTTTTTGTAATCTGATTTTGTTTTTGGTTAAGTATTGGTATTGGTATTGGTATGGTTTTGATTTGATCATTATTTCAGCTTTTTTTCAAAACTTTACTTATACTACAAACTTTATACATACATATATGTATATACAGGGGCGAATAATGAGCATTTGTAATAAATTTAAATCGCCGATTTTCGATAATGCCATAATAAGAAGATGCATAATGCAGAATTGTTAGTAATAAAGTAATGTTCAGTTGCAAATATATATATATATATATATATTCAAAGATATATATACATATTTTGTTTTAGGTTTAATTTTTTTAATCTAGTACAATATTGTTTTAAGTTTTCAAATCAAAGCAAAATCTAGAGCTTTAGCTTTAAACCCTAGCGAAGCCTTTTGTAATAATTAGAAGGTATCGGTAGACATGTAGAACAATATTCGATATTTACTGTAAAGTAATAAATCAAATTAGAGCCTTAGAAAATAGCAAAAAAAAGTTGAGCCAAAGTGACTGAGCTGTGGAAGTACATACATATATCATCGTATAAAATCAGTATATGTATATCGTTAATCAACTGCTTAAGTTTGGGTAAACAACCTTCAACACCACATTACAACATTACAATTCAGAATGTAAGAGTGCTTCTCGTTAGTATAAATTAGATGAATTGAAATTCCAAAAAGTACCAAAACTCTTAGTTCGAAAATTGTTAAATTAAAACTAAATCGATATTCATACTTCGATACGATAATTTAATATGTATGTGGATATTAGTTATCTCTATTTCTATACTGTAAAGTTTGTAAGTTTATCACGGATTATCTGTGCATCTACAGAACCGATTTCGACAATTAGAGCTAGTACTCTGAAAAGATGCGTTATTTGTGAGTGTCATGGGTTAAATAATAGCCTGAAAATAAAAAGAATTTTTTTTGGTAGTTATCGAATTTGTGAAGACATTTTTTCTGGATAGCGGCGCCATCTACTGGCTAATTTGCACTTTGTTGCATTATAACTGAGATATTTAAGGAATTTTCCGAGCTGGCTTGGGTGAAAAGCTGATACAATTTTTATTTGATTTGTTTTAAAAACAACGGAGGTGTTGTGTAAAAATTACCAAAGTATCTTTTATTAAATAAGAATAATTAATTTATTTAGCCGGAAGAATTTCCTTGAACAAATAAAAGCACAATTTTTAATTTCTAAATCAATAATTTAATTTTAAATTACGATTACTTTAAGTTCCTTTAGTTTAATTTTACATCTTTATCCTACTACATATAATTTTATTTTTAAGCAATAACAAAAAACAATAGTAATAAATAATATAGATAATTTGCATATAAGCCGACTAACCCGATTGTTTGTCGCCCCTGGCAAATGTACACACGCACGTAATGTTTTTTTGAATATGAAATACAAAAATTATATACCAATGTTTTAAATGTGATTTTCGTTGGTTTCGGCTTGTTTTTTGATGTCGCTGTTTTATATTTTTATTTTTTTTTTTTTTTTCTGAGCAGAATAACTACAGAAATCTCAGGAAATCTAACGAAAAAGAGCAAATTAAAATATAAACAAGTGGAATCGTTGCAGTCGGACGCACCCGACTGCTATATACTCGATACCAGTAGTAAAACAGATTAAGAGAGAGCTGATTGCAATGCAAGTAGGTATGGGGGGGGGGGGCTTGGAATCAAAATTTTAGCTGAAGATCTGTGTATGATGTCAATTGCTATCCTCATACCAAATTTGGTGACTCTAGCTCAAAAACAGTAAAATTTGGGGGAAAGGTGGCTGGGGGTGGTAAGGGGGCGCGTGCAATCCAAACTTTTGTTGCAGATCTATTTATGATGTCAATAGCTATCCTCAAACCGAATTTGGTGACTCTAGCTCGAAGTTAGTAGAATATGGTGGAAGGGGGGCTGGGGGCTGGCATTGGGGGGGCGTGGCGTCCAAAGTTTTGCTGCAGATCTATTTATGATGTTAATTGCTATCTTCATACCAAATTTGGTGACTCTAGCTCAAAGTTAGTAGAATATGGTGGAAGGGGGGCTGGGGGCGGTATGGGTGGGTGGCGCCATCCACATTTTTTGGGTTTCTTCATCACCTATCTTGGGACCAAATTTGGCGGTTCTAGCTCAAAAAATGTGGAAAATATAAGCGTTTTCGATTTCAAAATGCAGGGGGCTTGGAAGGGGGGGTGCGTAGCTCCAAAACTTTGATGCAGTTTTTTGGGGATCGTTAATAGCTATCTTCCTACCAAATTTGGTGACTCTAGCTTTTACGCGTTGGAAAATACACGCATTCCCGTTTTTAGTGAAGCATTGGCGCGGTTTGGGGCAGCTTGGGCTGTATGGATTGGCGTAGCATCCAAAGTTTTTATGCATTTTTGGGGGCTTTAATCACCTGTTTTGGCACAAAATTTGGTGGCTCTAACTCAAAAACTGTAAAAGAAATAAGCATTTCTGTTTTTAAGCTGCGGGGGGGCTGGGGGCGGAATGGGTAGGTAGGGCTCCAAAACTTTGATGCAGTTTTTGGGGAGTCGTTACCAGTTATTTACCTACCAAATTTGGTGACTCTAGCTCAAACACTATGGAAGATATATTCACTACCGTTTTTAACGAAGCGTTGGGGTGGTTGAGGGCGGATAGGGCAGTATAGATGGGCATGGCATTCAAAAATTTGAATTTGGTTGGGGTTCGTCAACACTTATCTTGGCACCAAATTTGATGGCTCTAGCTCAAAAACTATAGAAGATATGGTAGTTTTTAGTGTTAAACTAAGTGGGGGCTGGGGGCTGGGGGCGGAATGGGTGGGCGTGGCTCCAACATTTTTGATACCTTCGGTGTCGAGTATAAAAAAAAAACAAGAGAATAATGATAATGTACCTTTCAAGTTTTATCACACTTGTATGGCAGGCCTGTATTTTTTTTATTTTTTATTTTAGTAACTAACTTTAGTAACTAAGTTAGTGTTAATTTTTAAATTATAACTAACTATTATAAATAAAATATATAAAAAATGTATGAGTTTAACGTTGCTTTATTATTGTTTTTCGTTTTTTTTATTATGACGCGTTAACTTAATTACTTATAGCTTAAAATATGTATCCTCATAAATGCGTTTGTTTATATCATTACAGCTTCAGCTCTCCCGGTCTAGCAGCGCAGCCGCGATCAGTGAACGTACACTTGAAGAATGTTGGTCGACCCTGCAACGAGTGAGTTGGCATCTCTTCCGTTGTGTATAGTACTCTTCCACGTTGAAGACACAAAAGTTGCACACACACACACACACAGACACACACACACACAATCACGTACATAAGCACATCATATAAATATAAACAAAAATCCATATTTATACATATTTATAAGTATAATTTCAATCACATCGTTTACTCTCAGCACTTACACGAATTATTTCAATCATTTTGGCAAACATACAAAAGTGATATAAACAAAAAAAGCTAATCAAAACGATAGAATAAATTATCGAATGAATAGAATGACTGTGGTAGACAAATGTTCGTCGCGAACTATCAAAACGCAGCAGCTTCACCTTCAAAAGTCTGCTTTATTTCACAGCTCGATCAAGACTGACTCTCTTGGTTTCATTCTTACAAAGTACAATGTATGCGTTAACGTCACTCACACCCCAGTTCATGTAGGATAGCAAAGCATAGAGTAACTTGTAATAAAGCGATCATGTACAAGTATGTAACTTTAAATTTAATGTAAGTCTATGCATTGTATGTGTGTACATATGTATCGGTCCGACTACATTACTGACTAACTGAAAATACATTTTTCCATAGGAGCAACAAACAGGCCTTTCTTAGGCAATTCGAACTTTTAAGCAATTTTAAAATAAATCCATTTTTAATCATTCGAATCACAGTTAAAACATTTTAAAAACATTTTGTTAAAAATAGAAAACCCGTATATAATCAACTTGTTATTGTCATTTTAAAAAGTCGTTGGCTTAAAAATATCACATTGTAATCACATATTGAATAATTTTAGTTCACATGCCAAAAGTACGCTAAGCACATTACAAAGGATAAATCGGATCAACAGATCCAAGATCGTACCTAATTTATAGTTTTATGCTTTATATACTTTATGACCAATAAATGTTGAGTTTATTAAATCTTATTTTATTGTTTTTGTTTATGTATTTATTATATTTTATTGCGGTTTCTTTTTTGTATATAAGTTTTAATGTTATGGCGGTAAGTTAATAATACATCTAGTCGGAAGGGTACACAAATCAATTCCCCACATATAAATCATTTGATTTTCCAGAACACTAATGAAAAACAGGTGAATACTGCGATACCAGCATAAAATTAGGTGGTACAATTTCTATTCTGCGTAGCATCGAAGCTTTGGATGCAGTTCAATGAGGGATTTTCATAGTAAGGGTGGGAGAAATATGTTTTATCGACCAAAAGTCATTGATTTACCTAAATATCGATTGACAATAAACTGCTTTGTGTTTCATGAAATGATTTTGTATAAAAAACATCGATAATATCTTTTTTTGGGATTTGGGGGAAGATGCTATTTCTGTATGTTAATTTATGTGCAAGTTAAAAATAGTCAATTTAAAAATACAAATGCAATAGCATCACCACATTCCTTAAACATAAACACACACACACGTGCATTCAAATATAACGCAGACGAGAACTAAAGTGTTAAGACATTCCAAGAAAATTTAAAATTGTTAAGACAACAACAAAAAACAATGTCCTTCTGCCATAAAAAACAGATATGCAGACATATACATACAAACAAATATATGTACATATGTATGTACGAAAACATGCAGTCGTGAACATGCATACATACATATGTATATTTTTATACATACATGTATTCAGTCACCCAAACAAATATATAAGTATATACATACATAAATACACATTTACATGTAGCTGATGAAGAGCCGAAGGAAGCCTACACATTATAACGGAACAAACTACCTGTGTCTGTGTGTGTTGTCTGGAGTTGTTTCACCCTCAATATTCACTGAGACACACACACACACACACAAACCCTAACCCAAACACTTTTTTGCGACCATTTTCATATTGCTTGCCTTCGACCACTGTCGGTTTTTTTTTTCATTTTTTTTTTTATTCACAGCGTCATATGGTTACCGGTGCCCTGCCCTATTGCTCTTTCTCCTATGAGGGCTGTTCCATGTCTTACACTCACTCAAGCTGCTCTCGCACATTTGCTTAACTCACTGACAAAGACACCAGCAGGAGCGCAGGCCAGTCGTAAATACCCTTCATGCCACCATCCCTCAAGCGTGTTTTTAAAGGAGTATTAGATACAAAAAAAGAAAAAAGCACACACACAGATACGGAAAGTCAGATAAAGAGAACAGTTAAAATAAAAAGAAGAAACTAAAACAGAAAGCAAAAAAATATGCTCATACTCGTGCAAATGTACGGTTCAGGTACATACAATTTTTTATTTGTTTATTTATTATATAAACAAGTATCGACTAGAAGATACCCTGCAAAATGAAACGATTACGCGCGATACAAGTGTGTGTGTGTGCACGCGTATGCAGCAAGTGCATGCATTACTACATGCATTACTGAATAATCGAATTAAGCAGGCGTAGGGCTTATTTGTAAATACAGGCAAACCTGGATGGTGTGAAGAGGAATAAATTAAAAATTTCTTCACACAAACCAGTTTGTTGACACAAACAAGTTTATTTTTAATTTTGATTTAATTTAATTTAACAAAAAAAGTTTTCATAGAGGTTTGAATTTTTGTTGTTCCGTTCTTTTTAAAAACATAATGTTCATACTGCAGAGGTTTTGGTACTGTGCACACTGTGCTCATACTATGTATTCGTTTTTGACGTCACGTTCCAAATTTGATATTTACATTAAATGTGACATGAAATAAAACACATTCAATGAAAATTGTGTCAAAATTGTAAGAAATAGCAGTAGTTTTTCTGAAGCGTCTCGTAAAATAGTAGAATTGCGTAATTGCTAATGGTAACTTCTAAGCTAAAGTTACAAATTGTACCACTACTTCTTTACATAGTTAACGGAGAAACGCTATTAGGGCTTTTGAAATTCTAATTCTTAATTTTAAAGAAATAAAGTACGACCTCGCTTAACGCAACCTATTAGAATTTGGCCTGTTGCGAAAATTGAGGTGGTTGCGAAAACCGAGGGATAATCTTTTGTTGCCTACGAGACCTATTTCCAAAAGTAGATGCATTTTCTTATCATTTAAATCAAAATAAATCGAGTTTATCTGCAAGGATTTCATTTTTATTTATTAAGTTTTTGATAAAATTAGAAATTGCGGTCTGTACTTTGTATGATTTCCTTAGAAAGTTGCGTAAAATGAGGTAAATTTTTTTCATGTTAAGAATTTTGGTGTTGCGATTATCGAAGAGTTGCGTTTAACGAGGGTTGCGTTGAGCGAGGTCTTACTGTATCTTCCTTTTTTTATCTCCCACATTTGTCAACCAAGTTAACAAACTGTTAAAACAAAATGTTGTTTTTGTCATCAAAAAAGTAATTGGCTGACAATTTCCATTACAAAAATTCAATAAAATGTTAATAGAAATTTATTTGGCTTACTTGTTTTTTTTTTTAAAGTCTTTTCATTTATTTTCCGATTTGACAAGGGAAAAGTACATACATACATACATACTTTTTAAGAAAATATTTAGTTTAGACTAATAGATGCATCTTAAACAAAACCATTTACGGAGCTTGGCTAACCGTGAAGAACTTTTCCCCTTTTAATAAGTAAATAAATGCATGCATAAATACATACATACATACGCATATACTAGTACGTACCCATGTATACATTCATAGCATGCACATTTTTTCTTTGTAGTTTTAGGGATTCTGTTTTCGACTCGTCGAGTTCTTTCCCCTCAAACACTGACCCACGTCCACGTCCATTTCATGTAAAGTCGCAGCACTTTCCCTATTTACTAATCCCTTCCCCTCCCCGCACCTACACCAATCAACGACGCACACACAAGCGTCCTACTATATTATCGCAATCTCATTTGCCGGCGATTCGCAGAACTGCCGTTGGCTGGCGCAGTCTGCTGGACACAGCGGCACTCTGCACTCACTATTTTTATGCGATGCGAAGAACGAAAACGGCAATAAAAAGAAAAAAAAAAACCAACAAAAAAACCATCCATCGAACGAACGAACGGAGGAGCAGAAATGCGGAGCCTGTGCCATGACTGCGCTTACAAAAATGAAATGAATGAAAAACTGCAATGGCAAAAATGAGTCTCGGCCAGCAGCGAATCGGTGGGAGTGCAAACAAAAAAAAAATAACAGTTTGGCGACCAACCAACCAGAGAACACTGCCCGCGGGCTGCCACACTGCCTAACACTCTCTCTGTCGGTCGGTCGGTTTGTTGATGTTTGCAATCGTCTTCGTCTTCTTCATGCTTCTATCCTACCACGCCAACTCTCGTAGCCGACTCCTTCCCGAGCCCTTCTATACTTTTCATGAATAACGGCAAGAAATATTTTGGTGTTACGTCTGGCACACGATGTGAAAATAATGCTCTTGGAAATTTTGTAATCTTAATCCATTATAACCATCGAATCTAATAATGATTTAATGAACACTTCCCGTTTGGTACACATTCGGATTGATTGTCTTTCAGTATGTTTGTATTATCGCGTTTTCCTAAAGCACCCTTAAAGTTAGAGACTTGAAACTTTGTTAAAATCTTAGTCTATTCTCTTAAGAAGGCTTAACTGGGTTCTCGGAGTTGTCTTTTTGTCTTTTTATAGAATTACCCCTTATACTGCTAACTACTTGCTCGAAGCTTTACCACTTGAACGCGTGTTTGAAACTGATGGTTTCGGCATTATTCTTGATTTTCAATTAAAATTTCACTTACATATCGTCGATGTTCAATGATGTAAATAATGTCATTGCCTTCATCAAGCGGTGATCAAAAGAATTTAATAATTGCTACAGCAAAAAAAATGCTTGATACATCTCTCGTACTCCAGGGAGTATGGATCTTGTGTGTGATCCTCGCAATACGGGATTCACCAGGATAGAATTGAATCTGTGCAGAAGAAATTTATTTAGACTCTGTTATATCTTGTTATACTCGATACCGAAAGTAAAAGTATATTGGGTTTGTGCAATGTCCGTCATGGTGTCTGTCCGTCTGTCCGTCTGCCCTTCCGTATGTTCGCAACTTTTTTCCACACCCTTCAAGTTAGAGACTTGAAACTTTGCAAATCTCAAGATTGGAGCTCTACGATAACTAGGAGGCTGGCAAATCGATAAACTCGATAACGCAAAATCGATAGATCCAGCTATTTCGCAAGCCCTTACAGCTAGAACTACCAAATTTGGGGAGAAAAAAGCTATTAACAATACCCAAAAAACTGCATCAAAAATTTTGGAGCCACGCCCACCCATTCCGCCCCCAGCCCCCTCCCCCCCCCGCAGATTAACACTAAAAATTACCATATCTTCTACAGCTTTTGAGCTTTGGTGCCTAGATAGGTGTTGACGATCCCCAACCAAATTCATAAAAACTTTGGATGCCACGCCCATCTATACTGCCCTAGCCGCCCTCAACCGCCCCAACGCTTCGCTAAAAACGGTAGTGCGTGTATCTTCCATAGTGTTTGAGCTAGAGTCACAAAATTTGGTAGATAGATAATTGGTAACGACCCCCCAAAAACTGCATCAAACTTTTGGAGCCCCACCCACCAATTCCGCCCCCAGCCCCCCCCCGCAGTTTAGAAACAGAAATGCTTATATCTTTTACAGTTTTTGAGTTAGAGCCACCAAATTTTGTGCCAAAATAGGTGATTATAGCCCCAAAAAAAATGCATAAAAACTTTGGATGCCACGCCAATCCATACTGCCCAAGCTGCCCCAAACCGCAAAAAACTGCATCAAAGTTTTGGAGTCACGCCCCCCCGTTCCCGAGCCCCTTGCATTTTGAAATCAAAAACGCCTTTAATTTCCACATTTTTTGACTAGAGCCGCCAAATTTGGTGCCAAGATAGGTGATGAAGAAACCCAAAAAATGTGGATGGCGCCCCCACCCATGCCGCCCCAGCCCTCCTTCTACCATATTCTACTAACTTTGAGTTAGATTCACCAAATTTGGTATGAGGATAGCAATTAGCATCATAAATAGATCTACAGCAAAACTTTGGACGCCACGCACCCCATACTAGCGCCCAGCCCCCCTTCCACCATATTCTACTAACTTTGAGCTAGATCTGCAGCAAAAGTTTCGATGTCACGACCCCGTTACCAACCCCAGCCCCCCTTCCACCAAATTTTACTATTTTTGAGCTAGAGTCACCAAATTTGGTATGAGGATAGCAATTGACATCATACACAGTTCTTCAGCTAAAATTTTGATGTCACGCCGCCCACCATACCTCACCAGCCTACCATCCACCATATTCTTCTAACTTTAAGCTACAGTCACCAAATTTGGAAGGAAGATAGCTTTTTGGCATCCCCATCTGCACCAGACAATCTTTGACGCAGCGTACACCCCTGCCGTATCCACACACCATTGTAATCAGCTCTCTTTTAATCTGTTTTACTACTGGTACTACTCGAGTATACCGCAGTCGGGTGCGTCCGACTGCAACGTTTCTACTTGTTTTTATACTGATATCAGAGTATGCCGCAGTCGGTTTCTTCCGATTGCAACGTTTTCACTTGTTTAAAACTTTTTGTTTGTAGAACTAAAAGAAAATAAATCTGTTTTGAATTTTAAAAAAAATGTTTGAATATTATATCCAGGTTTGGAGTACTACTCTAATTTTTGTTAAAACTAATTGAAGCAGTAATATAATTCAACCTAAAAGCTGAACAATATTTTATTTAGCTATGAAAGATTCCAACAAATAAACTGATTAGATTCTTGGCTTCTGAGGCTTAACTTATTGTTTGGTTCACGTTTTAAAGGAGAGAGAACAAAAGCAGGATGGGTTCACCGGATCGGGTTTGTATCCGATTTACAAAACGGATAAGTTAATAAGATCTCTCGCTCATAAATATCGACTTACTCTATTGACCCAATTAAACAGTTGATTATTGTGGTTTCTTCGTTCAAGCTAACTTTTTGTAATTAGCTTAAAAACCTTTCATCGACGACCTTTACCTTTAACTGCAGGAAAAGCGAATGTATTTGCGCTTAATTTTTGCTTTTGTTGGAATGTTACGCCGACGCAAGAAGTTTTTTGTTAAAATCAGCAGAAATTTCGGACCCACTTTTTTTATACACTTAACGAATTATATGATGAGTTTATCATGGAACATGAAACGTTTAAACTATATAAATTCTTTATCAGATCGGATCACTGTATCATTACAAAATATATCTACACAAAATTAACTCAAACTAAAAAAAAAACTATTATTGTACAATGAAGTGGAAGTTTAAATATTATTCGGCATGACAAAAATAGCTTGTTAACTTGTAAAAAAGCCAACGCATTTATATTATGTAAATAGTTAGCTCATTTTTTAACAATGTACATCTTTAATCCAAAAACAAAAAAAAGTATTGCGAAAAAAAAATTCAAAATTATGTTTTGCTGACTTGTTTTCGAGTTGTTCGACATGCAACTTTACACAATTTTAACACATTGTTAAAAAAAAAAATAAACAATTGTTTCATTTAATTTTAGAAAAAATGTCGAGACCATCTCTATAAGTAAACCTGGTAAGACAGTCGTGAAAGCAGTTTGTACGTTTAGATCATTACTTAAAGTCGTTGGAAAATTAATATTCTTGTGCAAAAAAAAAAAACAATATTCATGCATTTGTGCCGAAAAACTTTTAATTCAGGTGTTAATTCCTTTCCTTGCGTTCATTGTGAATACATATAATTACTACATGCATACTATGTATGTACATATACATACATACATATATTTCAACAAACATATTTACAGTTACATACATTTTTATATAAACATACATACATATTATCATATAGGACTTACCATTACAGTAAATAAAAAACGACGTAGGTCGCTTAACATGCCTCACATAAATAACGTTCGATCGTTTGGTAACCCGTAACTCGTTCACTTTTCCAGCTTTTTATGCACAAAAGCGCCATGCAGCAGATCCAACAACAAATTCCTCGTGTCGGACTGGGAGCGCACGGCGTATCCAGCTCGGCTAGCGTGGGCGGCGGAACAACGCCCGGTGCGGAGTCAAAGCCACACCAATGCCAGCAGTGCATGAAGAGCTTCTCTAGCAATCATCAGCTTGTGCAGCATATACGCGTCCACACCGGTGAGAAGCCCTACAAATGCTCCTACTGTGATCGTAGATTTAAACAGCTATCGCATGTCCAGCAGCACACGCGACTGCATACCGGTAAGTACACACGCACAAAAACAAAACATAAAAACAAATCCGGCTCTTACAGTTTGTGTATTAATGCACGAGTTTCACACCATACATACATATGTGTTTATACATACATATATGGACATAAACACAAGTCCTATGATTCCAGTTAACTTATATAACAGAATATTAATCGATTTCAAACGTAAGCTGAACAGCATTCTGAGTTCTTTTCATGTGCTTATTTTTTTTATACCATAATCCCATAAAATGGGTCATAAGGTTATAATGGTTTTGTGCAAAAGTGTGTAACAGGCAGAAGGGAGCATCTCCGAAAAACACCTGAAATCTCGAACATTCAAGTTTTGTTTGTCGTTCGCTTAAAGTCAATGTTCGTTTCAGGATCTCCCAGTCGAGCTTTCTCGACCAGATCCTTGTCATTTGATCTTAGGTATTGTAATGATATCGCAGTTTAAGCTTATAACACAGAGATGAGAGTTTGCAAAACTGAAAATCGATCTTTTAATTGTTCCCAGTAAGAAACGGAAAAATAGCAAAGTATTTGGCAACACCGGAACGCAGCTCAATAGGTAAAGTATATGTTATAAATAAGTTCCATTATTGTTGTGCTTATATTCGACACACGGAAATAAGAACAGCTAGGCAAATGGGCTCGGTGGTACAACAAAAAGAGCGAGCTGTCAATACCGAGGCCACCTTATTATTATTAGCATACCTTCTTTTCACCATGTTAACAGTAACATAACATCAGTCTCTTTTACTGTTTTATTGTGTGTAGGCTAGAGTAAATTTTAGTCGTTGATTCTTTTCTGTGTTCTTTACTTGCAATATCTATTTATTGATACATACATATGTATATACATAGAAAACTTAAACGTCTCTCACAATGCAGCAAAAATTCAGCTAGGTAAAACAAAAACAGAAGGAGCTTTTTTGCAAAGAAAATATTCGCCTCTCAAGCGCCAAGTTCTCCCACTCATTTTAATTTTTAATTAGAATTTGTATCTTTAGACCAAGCTTGATTTTTTATTATGTACACTTATTACTAATAATTTTTTTAGCTGCTAGCCCGTGTAATTACAATGTTGATGAAAACTCTAAGTGCTTATGACAAATTAAAACGAACGTCCACTTCAGATAAAAATGCACTGTGGAGCAAATCCCCTTTATTAGTTAAAAGAAAAGTTTGTATGTACAGTAAAAAAGGTAAAAATTTAGTGATTAGGTTATTTTTATGGGAAAATTCGTCAAGGAATAAATTTTTTTTTTAATAAAAAACTCTTGAATAGCATTTTGCTTATAAAACTTTTTTAGTTGGAAGTAACATGTTTTAAAAAAAACTTTGAACCGATTTCCCTTCAGTTTTGTTGCACACATACAAAAATAATGTTTGGAAAGCAGATTTCATAAATGCCAAAGAATCTCAAAAACATTTATTTTCTATAATCTATACATTTAAAACTAACTTTCTTACTTTTTAATAATAATAATAAAGATTTTCCAATATTGATCATTTATGATGCAGATTTTTGGGTAAAGTTGTGAAACGTAGATGATTTTTTTACTATCAATTCGATAGGTATTTTGTTACAACTTTATAAGAATATTATATTTCAATCCTAAGGAAGCTCGGTATAGCGCCTTTGTTAGTTAAATTGTGACCGACTTCGGAACGTTCGATCGACTTAAATCGATGACAATACGACAATATTATAATTGTATCATCAAGAAATATAAATAAATCTGCTAGCTTTGTTCTTTAAGAGAGAATACTTTTAATTTTGATAAAAACAAAAATGAAATTGATTGCTTCTGCTAATCTATTTTGAAAGCGTTAAATGTTGATAAATCCTACTGTGCTGGCTTTTTATCGGCTCTCGCTTACTCTGGCTGTCCTGTCTGTAGTGATGATTGCAGTAAATGCAAACATTTTTAATACGAATTCAGTTTCCAGTAAGATTTATTTTAGAAGTTTGGGCGGTGTACCAATAACAAAATAACAAAATGACAAAATGACAAAATGACAAAATGACAATGATAATTAAATAAACTTTGAGTGCTTTTTTGTCGCGACTTTTCCGGTTCGGCGCCAGCTGTGCGACGGCTGTAAAGTGAAAAAAAAAAAATACCTTAAGGAATAGTCGTAATAGAAATGTATAAATCGAGGTTGGGATGAAAATGAGGCTAAGGAAAACGGATAGGGTTGGATGGTTGGACTCGCAAAGAAAGAAAGAAAAATACATATTTAACGTCATTCAGTGCAATGAAATCCATTTTATTTTTTATATAGGCTCTGTGTTATTCTGTTCAGTGTTAAATTAAATTCACACCTGATTGAAATATTACAATTCATCTTTTTTTGTTGGTTTTCTTTGCTTTTTATGCTTCATTCACAGTTTCTTGTTTCACTTCTTTTCCTTTCCTAATGCCAAGCAAAAAAGGCTCGAACGCGCGGATTCAAATGCTCTTTAATTAAAAACCAGTTTGCTGTGACAGGAACAAAACTGCCTTCAGCTTAATGTGTACTACGTTCAGTGATTATTCCTTTGCAATTCTTTGGGTTGCTTTTGGGTAATTAGACGATGCAAATGCTTAAAATTTGGTTTGCTTTTGAAAACGATCTAAGCGCCAACTGTAGCATCCAGCATCAACAACTCAAGATAATAAAGAGGCTATTATAAGCCGCTCGGTCATTTCCTGTTGTCCACGTCCTTTTTACCCGTTCGCCAAAAAACCGCAATGAACAAGCTTCTCACTAGAAATTCAGTCGCCAGAAATTCCGTGGGAATCACGACGACGCACGTGCTTTAAGATAAATTAAAGTGACTACGAAAAGTCGACGAAAGGAGGCGCGACTTTCGCGCTTGCTAAAGGGTAAAGGGTGTAAAGTGCGAAGTGATTGTGCATCAAGAGACCGACCGAACCGTGTTTGTTGGTTCTGCTTAGAGTTGGAGGGGGCTAAGGGTTCCCAAAGAGATTGCAAGGAATTGTGCGGAGTCGGCGACCGCACCAACATTGCATGCTGAAGCTATTTATTTGCATTTAGTGGAAGGTGTCGCTTGCTGCCCAAGCGCAAACTAAAGTGACTGTAAGTAGCTTAAACGGTTTAGTCCTTTGGGTTTTTTTTTTATTGCCAATTTCTTCTCTTGCATCGTCTCTTGTAGTACCTTTCCTTGACCGAGCGTGTCTCGCGTTACTGACCTTCTTCTGCTTCTTCTACATTTTCATTTAATTGCGCGCGTTCAAATGAAATTAATTTTCCTGCAAATCTGACACACGTAATTGCATAGCTCTCAACTTTTAAGCGACCTCCCCTGCAGCATTGCAATGCGAGACCCCGCTCTCACTCTCTGTCTGCAACATCATTTGCAAGCGCTTACTTTTTAATCTTGTTAAAATGTAGTCAATCAGTCAATTATCTTAGCAAAGTTTCTCTTCTTGTTGCAAGTTCAAGATGCTAAAACACACAAGTGTATCGAGAGCGCTCGTACACACATACATAATACTACCAATAGATTCTATACGCTATTAATTAAGCAAAAAAAAAAGGAGGAGACTATTTTTTCCCTTTCTAAAATATATATTTAAAAATTTAACTAAGAAAATTAATGATACGGCTTGCATAATGTTTGATTTATTGAGCAATTTAATTTAATTTTTTTAATTAAATCAATAATTAGAAACTTGTATTTTTGTTTGAATTTGGCTTTGCTTTTAATGCCAATTCAACAGGACCTTTAAAATTTATGAAGTTTTGAAATTGAAGTGCCGCAAAAGCGTACAATTTATCGATACTTTGGTGCTTAAAAACAAAATACAATAGTTAGCACCAATCTTTTTTTTTCTCTTCTATTTATTATTAATAATTGCAGGTGAAAGACCGTACAAATGTCACTTACCGGACTGCGGTAGAGCTTTTATACAGCTCTCAAATCTTCAGCAGCACCTGCGAAATCACGATGCCCAGGTGGAGCGAGCTAAAAATCGGCCATTTCATTGTAATATTTGTGGAAAAGGATTCGCTACCGAGTCTAGTTTGCGAACGCACACATCTAAGGTGAGTTTTTCTATTCGTTAACGGGAAATGTGAAGGTTGAGGTGTAATCGCTTTAACCTCACACTTTTGTTGTACAGTGCAGCTGTCGGAATTAATAATAATAATAATATTAAAAGCTCTGTGGGCAAACTGACAAATCTCTTCATGATCGATTGATTATGAAGCTTTTGTTGTTGCCGATTCACGCGTACGCTCTGCATGCAAAGCAAAACGCCTACATCCGTCTCACATGGACTTAACAGGGCTGAGCACTGAGAGGCTGAAGTCAAGAAAATTTGCATAGTTTAAAATTTAAACTTTAAATCAGTGGTGGGCAACACTCATACAATCAAACATTTCGTTATGCGACAGAGCAGAGAAAGAAGCTCACTCATGTATACTCACAACTTGCGAGTCACAAGTGGCAGCTCTGCCGCAGAATTTTGTGAACTCACCATTTTATGAAAATGAGAGACTGCCCATCACTGTTTTAAATTCCCCACGCTCTCTGCAGCTTCCTCTTTCAGTTCGATTGTGTAAAGTGAGCTCGACGTTTAGATACCTAATCAAATTTTTTCTTTTGGAGCTGTTATTTCAAAAGAATTTTTTTTTTTTAATGGTCATAAAGCTTGCGGCGAAAAATTTCTATGCATTTCGGCAACGTCAGTGGAAACTGATCGCATTTTCAGCAAAGCTGGAATTGCAATAAGTCGAAAGAGGGCTTCACTTGAAGAAGATTCTGATTGATCTCAAAACAGTTACATATAAAGACAATTGAATTGTGTTATTTTAAACATACTCTTTGTTATATATTTTGAGTTTTGTTTTAAATAAATTTTAATTTACCAAGATTGCAAATTTAAATAACTTAATTCAAGTCAAGTGGAAAATCGATAGTATCGATGTTTTATTAACATTAAACATCGAAACATCGATAGTGAAGAAAATCGATGTTTTCCCAGCACAAACACTCACAACGACGCGTGCTAAAATAAAAGTCGAACAATGAATGCCAAGGTTAAACCGAAAAAGTCCCGTTATATTTACATGCATGCATTCATTTTATCACTTGTATTCGTTAGGAGTTGCAGCTGCATCTCGGTGTCTTGCAGCAGCATGCGGCACTTATTGGGGGGCCCAATGCGACATCCTGCCCGGTATGCCACAAGCTATTTCTTGGCACTGAAGCGTTAATGGATCACATGAAGCACGTCCATAAAGAAAAAACCCCAACGCCAAATGATCCAAGTAAGTTTTAATCCTTCACGCAATGCACAAACCATATATACGAGTTTAACCTATTTTTGAATAAAAACAACTGCAGCTGTTCAATTCGGCGATGGGATCCTCCATGGTGGAAGTGCAGGTGCTGCTTCCTGCCCTTCACTTGCAGCTCAATGCTCATCTGACTTAAATTGCGGCCAACCTTCAATGACAACAACTAGCGGCGGATCTGCCTCAAATGACAATTATCTCGGTAAACGTCGATCAGCCAATCATCCTTGCCCCGTCTGTGGCAAGCATTATGTCAATGAGGGATCCCTACGCAAACATCTGGCCAGTCATGCTGAAACGTCCCAGCTGACAAGCAGTCTCCGAATGTGGCCGTGTTCCGTTTGTCAGGCTGTCTTCACACATGAAAACGGTAAGTAGTTGAAAGTTAAAATAAAAAAGTCTGTATAATATATAATATAACTCAAACCACAAAGAAATAGTTAAATTTAAGGATAACAATATTTACAAAATAATACTTTGTAAAATTTTATATCAAATTTCATTATCAGTAGAAGCAAATAGAATAGCATCACAAGAGACTGCAATTGGTAAGAAAAGATTTTTCTCATGTATTCGAACCCCAACTGGCTCGGTTTTGCCTTGTTTGGCCTTCGCTTCAGCATGATAGCATGTGCAGCTGCGCACTCAGCGGCCCTTCAACTATAAGACAATGTCATAGACTGTTAAACCATAATAGTTGAGACGGGTCAAGAAATGATATACACACAAACACTAACAAATATTTACTTTTCTTGGTTGTCTTACAATAGACAGTTCGGGCCGTTGAGCGCAAGGGCAAGTGAAACAAAAACGGCTGCACATGCTATCCGCTTTCGCGCTCGCTCATACTTACTGAAGCAAAACGGAGAGAAGCTTTTATTAGCATCTGCAACGTCTTTAAGTATATGGTCTTTGGTAAAAGCTCATAGGCAACAGTTCACAAATTTTCATGATTGGTTGATTATCCATAGAAAGAAAAAATAAATATAAAAATCAATTAAAATTTTTTTTGCGATTTAACCATAGTTCTATATATACTCTGTTTGTATTTTAGGCCTTCTTACTCATATGGATCACATGCGCATGGATCCCAAGCATCAGTTTGCGGCTCAATATGTTTTGGTATGTACAATTTCTGATGATTTCTGTTTGACCCGATGGATAAGTTTACAACTTTTGCATCGTTTGCTTAGCTTCGGTATCATTAGGATATAAAATCTAAGCTTGTAATACATTTTTATATAACAGAACAGAACTGCTTTTGGATCAATTTTTAATTTTCAGTGTGTTTTTCTCTGCATTGTATATAGAATTTTTGTAACAGGCAGAAGGAAGCATCTCCGACCCCATAAAGTATATATATTCTTGATCAGCATCAACAGCCGAGTCGATATAGCCATTACCGTCAGTCCGTCCGTCTGTCTGTCTGTCTGTCCGTCTGTATGAACGCGTTGATCTCGGAGACTACAAGAGGTAGAGACTTCAGGTTTTTAATATAAGTTCTCCTATTCCATGAGCAGAACAAGTATGTTTCAAATTATCGATAACTATTCTGGTTTCCGATATACACATGGAATCGATTACAAAATATATCGAATTTGAAAAATATAAAAATGGGGGTTGGTGTAATGGGTAACGATGGAACTTTTCTCAAAATTTTGTCCAAATCAGTTTAGAAACACTGGAGATATCGTAAAGCTAAGTCTGTTTTTAGTTTTGTTTAAATTGATCATTATATGAAGCATACTTTTAGGGCGCAAGGAGTAAATATTTGTTGCAAGTGGGTTCAGGGTATCTTCTAGTCGGTCTCTCCCGACTAGAGCGTTCTTACTTGTTTTTAAATAAAATAATAAATAATAATAAAATAAAACAAAATATTTTTAATTTACTTAAGAAATACAGTACCTAATTAAACATATAACCCACAGTGGCTGTCGCATAAATAAGCATAGGATAAGTTTTTATTTTTTCCACACCCTTCAAGCTAGAGACTTGAAACTTTGCAAATGTCTTTATCTATGGCAAAGTAAATTGAAGTGTTAAGATTTGAGTTCTACGATAACTAGGGGGCTGGCAAATCAATAAACTCGATAACGCAAAATCGATAGATCCAGCTATTTCGCAAGCCCTTACAGCTAGAACTACCAAATTTGGGGAGAAAATAGCTACTAACAACCCCCAAAAAACAGCATCAAAAATTTTGGAGCCACGCCCACCCATTCAGCCCCCAGCCCCCCCGCAGTTTAACACCAAAAATGCCCATATCTTCTACAGTTTTTGAGCTAGACCCATAAAATTTGGTGCCAAGATAGGCGTTGACGATCCCCAATCAAATTCATAAAAACTTTGGATGCCACGCCCATCTATACTGTTCTAGTCGCCCTCAACCGCTTCGCTAAAAACGGTAGTGCGTCCATCTTCCATAGTGTTTGAGCTAGAGTCACAAAATTTTGTAGGTAGATAACTGGTAACGATCCCCAAAAAAACTGCATCACAGTTTTTGGAGCCACGCTTCCCCCGTTCCCCAGCCCCTTGCATTTTGAAATCAAAAACGCCTATATTTTCCACAGCTTTTGGGCTAGAGCCGCCAAATTTGGTGCCAAGATTGGTGATGAAGAAACCCAAAATATTTGGATGGCGCCCCCCACCCATGCCAGCCCCCAGCCCCCCCTTCCAACATATTCTACTAGTTTTGAGCTAGAGTCACCAAATTTGATATGAAAATAGCAATTGACATCATACACAGATCTGCAGCAAAAATTTTGATGCCACGCTTTAATACCGCCCCAGGCCCTACCTTTAACAAACTTTGAGCTAGAGTCCCAAATTTTCAAGGAAGATAGCTTTTTGGCATCCCCGTCTGCACCAGACAGTCTTTGAGGCAGCGTACACCTCTGCCGTATCCGCACCCCATTGCAATCAGGTCTCTTTTAAACTGTTTTATTACTGGTATCGAGTATACCGCAGTCGGGTGCGTCCGACTGCAACGTTTTTACTTGTTTTATTTTGTATCTGGTTTCTAAAACACATTTTACAAATTTAAAATTTTAGTGTGGTCGATAATAATTGTATATCGGAAACGGATTATTTTTATATCATGCGTGTTTTGCTTATGGTTTAAAAAGGCCTCAGAGCATTATAAAATAAGTAAACGGTCTTCTTTTCGGCAGCCGAAGCCATCTCGTTTTTGTTCCTTAGCTTCAGTGCAATGCACTAAGTACTCTTTGTTTGTGGACGCGGTTTGTTTACCGAAGATAAAGAGTATATTGGGTCTGTACAATGTTCGTCATGGTGTCAGTCCGTCTGTATGAACTACATCCTTCAGCTAGCGATTTGAACCTTTGCAAATGTCTTTATCTATGGCATAGTAGATTAAAGTGTCAAGATTGGGGTTCTAATCTGGCAAATCAATAAGTTCGATAACTCAAAATCGGTAAATCCACCTATTTTGCCGTTCCCCAGCCCCCCACAGATGAAAAACAGAAATTCCTATATCTTTCACAGCTTTAGAGCTAGAGCCACCAAATTTGGTTCCAAGATTGGTGATGAAGAAACCCAAAAAATATGGATGCTGCCCCCACCCAAACCGCTCCAGCCCCCTCCCTTTCCCATATTTTGCTAACTTTGAGCTAGATTCACCAAATTTGCTAGGAGGATAGCAATTGACATAATACATAGATCAGCAGCACAAGTTTTGATGCCGCAAAGAAACCCCGCACGTGCAAATAAATAAGCTGTACGTATAGTTCTTTCCTTTAGTTTATAGCAGAGCTGCGTGGCTCGTCCGCCTCTGTCGACTGCTTCTTTGCATCTAAGGGCATACAAAACAAAGCAAATTTAAAGCAACAGACACATTGTGTTACGTTCTTTAGCTTACGAGTAGCAAGACTTTGTCTTATAAAGTTTTTCGCTGCCGCTCCACCAACACCATCATACCGTTATTACAACTTAAAACGCGTACGGGTGCTCTGTGACTTGCACTATGAGGTTTGCATGTGTTCACTTTGTGGTCCTATTAACAAATCAAAAAGCTAACTTCATCTCTTTGCTTTGTAATGGGTAATTTTAAATACGGACCTGTTAAGGGCTAATCAACACACTCACTACTGTTTCATTCACACTTACTATACTTTGTGCGTTTTTTCTCGCCGATAGAATTGATTATTTGGAATCGACACTTTCTTGTAAAATGGCATTATTAGCCTTGGTATGTAAAATAAGATGCTTAAACAAATTTTGCATTTAATGTGCTTCTTGTTCAGCGCATTAATATGTTGTTGCTGTGATTTTTAGACACAATCTTAGAAATGTATTTTTGGCTTCTGGGAAATGTAAGTTTCGCTTTCAAAAAAGGGATAATAAATGTAATAATCAGCCGTTTTTAAAAAACGTAAAACAAATCAAGTATTGTCCTCGTTCTTTGTTCGGTTTTGCCTCTTTTGACGAAAATAATTCATGTTGCTGATGCAAATTACGTTTTGCAATTCAATGTTGCTCGATGTTTTGAGCAACAACAACCACCAGGCAGCGGCAGTATTATTAGTTATTAGTTTTACTTAACATTAATAAAATAAAATGCAACAGAATGAACGACAAAGAATTTCATTCAACAAAGTTTGTTTAGCAAAGCATCAGATTCACCTTATTGATCCATAGCTGTCCAACATAAATTTGAATGGACGAAGCGAACATTGCATTGTGTATGAACGAGGAAAGCAAAACTATCTTACTAAAAAACAAGTAAGAAGGCTTTAGTCGGGATAGCCCGACCAGAAGATACCCTGAACCCAGTTGCAGTCCTTGCGTCCTAAAAGTATGCTTCAAATAATGATCACTTTAAACAAAACTCATAACTGACTTAACTTTTCGATATCTCTGGTGTTTCTAAACCGATTTGGACGAAATTTTGAGAAAATTACAAAATTTTGTGACTCTAGCTCAAACACTATGGAAGATGGACGCACTACCGTTTTTAGCGAAGCGGTTGAGGGCGACTAAAACAGTATAGATGGGCGTGGCATCCAAAGTTTTTATGAATTTGATTGGGGATCGTCAACGCCTATCTTGGCACCAAATTTTATGGGTCTAGCTCAAAAACTGTAGAAGATATGGGCATTTTTGGTGTTAAACTGCGGGGGGGGCTGGGGGCTGAATGGGTGGGCGTGGCTCCAAAATTTTTGATGCTGTTTTTTGGGGGTTGTTAGTAGCTATTTTCTCCCCAAATTTGGTAGTTCTAGCTGTAATGGCTTGCGAAATAGCTGGATCTATCGATTTTGCGTTATCGAGTTTATCGATTTGCCAGCCCCCTAGTTATCGTAGAACTCAAATCTTAACACTTCAATTTTCTTTGCCATAGATAAAGACATTTGCAAAGTTTCAAGTCTCTAGCTTGAAGGGTGTGGAAAAAATCGATAGACTCGATAACGTAAAATCGATAAATCCTCCTATTTCGCAAGCTCTTACAGATAGAACTACAAAATTTGTGGAGAAGATAGCTAATAACAACCCCCAAAAAGCTGCATCAAAATTTTTGGAGCCAGGCCTACCCATTCCGCCGCAAGCCCCCCACAGTTCAAAACCAAAAATGCCTATATCTTCTACAGTTTTTAAGCTAGAGCCGCCAAATTTGGTGCCAAGATAAGTTTTGGCGACCCCCAACAAAATTCATAAAAACTTTGGATGCCACGGCCATCCATACTGCCCTAGCCGCCCCCAACCGCCCCAACGCTTAGCTAAAAACGGGGATGCGCGTATCTTCCATAGTGTTTGAGCTAGAGTCAACAAATTTGGTAGGAAGATAACTGGTAATGACCTCCAAAGAACTGCATCAAAGTTTTGAAGTCGCACAAAACCATTCCGCTCCCAGCCCTCCCGCGGTTTAAGAACAGAAATGCCTATATATTCTACAGTTTTTGAGCTAGACCCACCAAATTTGTTGCCAAGATTGTTGATTAAGAAACCCAAATAATTTGGATGTCACGCCCCCCAATACCACCCCCAGCCCCCCTTCCCAACCTTTAACTAACTTTGAGCTAGCGTCACCAAATTTGGTAGGAAGATATTATTACTGGTACCGAGTATACCACAGTCGGTTGCGTCCGACTGCAACGTTTCTACTAGTTTATTTTTATTTTTGAGTATTAATAAAAACTTATCCTATGCTTATTTATGCGACAGCCACTGTGGGTTATATGTTTAATTAGGTACTGTATTTCTTAAGTAAATTAAAAATATTTTGTTTTATTTTATTATTATTTATTATTTTATTTAAAAACAAGTAAGAACGCTCTAGTCGGGAGAGACCGACTAGAAGATACCCTGAACCCACTTGCAACAAATATTTACTCCTTGTGTCCTAAAAGTATGCTTCAAATAATTATCACTTTAAACAAAACTCATAACTGACTTAACTTTTCGATATCTCTGGTGTTTCTAAACCGATTTGGACAAAATTTTGAGAAAAGTTCTATCGTTACCCATTACACCATCCCCATTTTTATATTTTCCAAATTCGATATTTTTTGTTATCGATTCCATGTGTATATCGAAAACCAGAATAGTTATCGATAATTTGAAGCAAACTTGTTCTGCTTATGGTATAGGAGAACTTATATTCAAAATCTGAAGTCTCTAGCTCTTGTAGTCTCCGAGATCTACGCGTTTATACAGACGGACAGACGGACAGACAGACAGACGGACGGACAGACGGACATGGCCATATCGACTCGGCTATTGACACTGATCAAGAATATATATACTTTATGGGGTCGGAGATGCTTCCTTCCGCCTGTTACATACTTTTGCACAAAACCATTATACCCTGATTTACCCATTTTATGGGTTCAGGGTATAAAAATGATCGTTTAGTTATCGATTTATTGTCACATGCATCATTAACTTGTTATTATTTTTTGGTCTGTTTCAGTCCCGAGCTGCGGCAGAGCAACGCGAAAGAGAATCTCTATTAGCTGCGACCTTAGCTGCAACATCGGCAGGAAATGCTGGAATTAGAGATAGTACAAATATGCTGCCGTTAGGTGTTATAACCGCTGGTGGTTCCAACTCCTTGTGCCCATCGCCATCGGCAAACTCTGAATGTTCATCGAATGGACGGCTGTCTTCGTCATCCGCATCCGATCAAGAGCTGGGCCTGAGCGAAAATGAAAATATCAGTCAGAACAATAACATAAACGTTAACAACAACAACAATAACACCCTAAATAACAATAATAATAACATCAACAACTGCAGCTCAAGCAAAATCAATTTGAATTTAAATGAACTGCGATTGCCAAGTTCGAGCCAATATAGTATGGATGCTGCCGAGCTTCATGCCAACAGAATGTCTATAATGGCAGCTGCATCTGCTGCCGCCGCTGCTGTTGCAGCATCAGCTGGTTCAAGGCAACAGGATGGCGCTATCGATGCATCAGTTGCCGCAGGTAGTTCCGGAAATGCTGTTGTTCAGGCAGCCGTTGTCAATTTGGCCGCCGCCATGCGTATAAACAATTCAGCTAATTCACATCAACAACAACAACAACAACAGGTAATACACAATATTAAAGCCGAAACCGATTGAGCAATGATTTAAGCTAGAATATAATACAATTGATTAACCAAAAATCGTTTGCGTTTTCCAGCCGGGCGAACACCACGTGCACCAACAAAGTCAGCAGCATCCGCAGCAGCAGCAGCAGTTGCAACATCAGCACCATCAACAGCAGCTACCGCATTTAGCGCAACAAACACATTCGGGTAATACGGCTGGTGGCAACACGCAACGTTCGCCAACAATAAACGTTCCTAGCCTGCAAATGCAGACAGACACAACATCCGCGTCCGTAATGATGAGCATGATGCGGGGCTCTCTAGAGTCTGGCCTTGGAGGAATGCATCAAATGGAGGCGCTACACCATCACCATCAGCACCATCAAGCATCGAATTATTCGCAGCATGCAGTTACGCCCAGCAGCAGCTCCCAGCAGCAGGCAGCCACAGCAACACATCCTCAGCATTCTCACACACATAATCCGGAGACGGCGTTGCGGATGCATCAGCAAGCCGAAGCCATATTGCGATCCCACACAGAGGCCGCTTTCCGTCTAGCTGCCTCGGTAGCGGCCACAAATGGTGCTAATAATGTCAATACGACACCCGCCAGCAGCACCGCTGGCACTATTAAAATCGAATCATTACAGCAGCAACAACAACAACAACAAATTAATAGCAGTGATCTTCACTCATCATCGCCGCATCATTTTCAGTCATCATCACAGCACCCGCAATCGAGTCAGCAAAAGCAACAAACAAATCCAAACACGCACATTTCATGAAGTCGAATCTTTTAATAATCACGACGATTTCAATCAAAATGTTTCAGTGAAATCACACAAGTCTATGTATTGTATAGAAGCCAAGCCAAAAAAAATAGAACACCCAGTACGCAGTACAACGAACTGAATCTGGATCTTACATTTTTTCATTTGATTACTTTAAATTCGTCTTTCTTTCTTTTGAAAGAATGAAAAATCGCTATACATACATACACTAACATAAAACATAATCTTTGTTAGGCTAATATATATAGTATATGTATGAATGTACTAAACTCGTATGTACTATGTACATATAAATGTTTGCAACGTAGTCTAAATACCAACGAAACATAAAACTAACTCCTTGTACAATAAACAATAATAATATTGAATGAATTGAATGCGAATTAATACACATATTTGATTATTTCGAATGTTAAAGCACCTCAAAAAATTTTGCAAATTTGTTTATCTTTTGCCATTCGATGTTCCGAACGCAAAAAAACAGTTTGATTATATTTCTGAACAATATCAAATTATTTTATTTCAAAATTATATATTTTACTAATGGGCATATACTAAACTACTAAGCCAAAAGGTCCACTGACAGTCGAAAACTATAATATTAATAATCAAATGTTTTTGGAGAGTAAAGTTTCAAAATAGTGAAAACGACATTTTACTTGGTTGTTAATGCAATTGACAATTGTGATAGAAATAATGTTACGATTGCCATAAAATTCTAACGAACTGACAAATTAAAAAACAACCAATTCTAAAATTTTTTTGCCTTTTTCAGAATTTTTAATTTTCAAAACAAAACATCTGCGATATGGGACTGATTGTTTTAAAAGAGTTTAATTTTGTCTATCAACTAAATAAGCTTGTTTTAATGCACAAAACAAATTGTATGTATTAGTTCTGTGCTAGTGCCCATAATGTAAAACCGTATACATACATATACATATATATATATATATATATTTTATAGGATCTTAACTGAGATCCATCATCATCATGACACGTGCCACATACTAGATGAACTTAATATTTTTGAATAAACATTTGCATAGCAGATGGTCGTGTACCATTGAGTTGAAACACACTTTGTGCAATAGATTTCCAAGTTATCGATTACTTTGTCCCTTGAACAGGTTTAGCAACATTCAAAACGTATAATATCGTACATTATTTAATTGTAAAAAGAGGGTAGAGCAATAAGAATAAAAATATATGTATATACCTAGTAAGTATATAACGTATTTAAATTCATAAAAAACAAACAAAATAGTGTTATTTGTTTTCATTCTCTATTTCATCACGAAGCGTCATGATGAACTTGCTACGATTAACTTATGATTCCAATATATGTTTTCTTACAATATTTATTTATTAAATGTATGTTTATTTTAAGTAATTGGTATACATACATACATACATACACGATAATGGTTTTGAATTTTTGTTAATTCACTTTATATAAATTGTTAAATTTCAAACATTATTTTGTCAGAGTGTAGCGTGCGTGTGTATTAGTGGGTGTGTGTTAGTGGGTGTGTGTGTGTGTGTGTTTGTTGCATTTTTGACTCTTCTACTTAAAAATTAAAATAAAGTTGTTCTGTGGTTGTTTGTATAAAATATATATACTAAAGTAAAACTTATACTAACGACCCGACCACAATGTCCTTGCTCGAAATGGAAGAATTAAATTAATCATGAAGACACCACTTCTACTGATGACACTGTACAATCTTAAATCTCTTCCAAGTTTAGCTTAAATCGATCGGTGTCGGTTCATTCACTGCCCTGCAAGCCTTGCGAACTTCTGGCACGCTTTTGTGGCGAACTGTATATGTTGGATGATGGAGATACACCCGTTTTCTCTTGGGCACGCTTCAAGTTTGTGGCATTAGCGGCGCCTTGTAGCTTATTTGTAGTCGGATCTAAGAAATGGTTTTTTTTTGCATTTGAATTGAATTTTTAAATAGGTAATATGCATGCGCTAAGACAAAAATAAATACCTTGAAGCCATCTGACTTGCGTCGCTGGACCGTAACCCTTCTGGTTACGCGCAGCAATGCGAAAGATAATCGCTGGCTTATTGGAACAATCAACATGTGCGTTAGAGAGCGATGCATTTGGCACGGTACATTGATTTGCTGCCCCAACATAAACGCGAACAAATGCTAATTGTGGCGACGTCAACTTATCTTTTGTCGTTGGCTTAACGGCTAGATAAACCGAATATTCGACAATTTCCTTGGTCTTTTGCGCTGGTGGCGGCTCCCACGTTAAATGCGCACCTTCCTTGATATCTTTGGATATTTTGATTGCGGACGGTGCGCCAGGGAAACCAGGTAGACATGTTTTAAAGCTTGATATCTAAAACCATAAACATTATAATATACAAAAATCACATTCGCTCGTCATCGATAACTCACCTCGCCCCACTCGCCACGACCACATGTATTGATAGCAGCAAGACGAAATCGATAAGCGGTGCCCGGATCCAGACTTATGCGCGGATATTCTGCTAAATCGGGCAAATGATCCGAGTCAAAGTTCTCATGCTGTGTCTCATTGAAGTACTTGTAATCGATGTAGCTGGTTACGGTGTGCGAAAGTTCTTTAAAGATGCCAACCGTATGCCATTTATCATTCTCATCAATAAGACTCGGAAAATTAGCAACAGTCAGCTACGATTATAATACACAAATTTGAATTCACATTATTCAGATATTTCAGAAGTTATAATTAAGTGTTAAATTTATCACACATTTCGAGTTTATCAGTATGCTCAGCATGATCTTATTTCATTAGCTCAGCTAAATCGAACTAACAGACTGGTCTTTTAAATTCGTTTAGATTTTGAGCAGTCTATCACTTTTAGACAAAACAATGATTATTGAATAGCGTGATAGATAAAACTTAATCGCTTACGCTATTGTTTTCCGAACAGACTTTTGTTATCTGCTCATTTGGTTTGCTTAATTGCTGAGTGACCGATGATATCCTGCTGCTGTCCAATAGACTTCTGACTGATTGACTGGAATCAGCTGAGGCAGTTGCCGCCTGCATTACAGCTGCCGATGCCAAGGCATCTAATTGTGAGCCGTCCACTTAAAAATAGGTGCGATAAATAAATAAATCAAAGATACAAGCTTCATATTCATACGAGAGAGAGTAAAAAAAAAAACCAACCATTTTGATGATGAAGTTGCTGTTGCCTTTTACTGGGTATCGTTGCAATGTCTCTCTGGCCAATAGCATCTTGTTCGCTTGTTGTCGAAATGTTTGTGTCCTTATTCAGCATATTGACTAAAGCTTCACCCGATTTAATCGTTGTCAAAATATTAGCAGCCTCCGTTTCCGATGCTGTCGGTTGGTTTGTTTCCGTTGCACTTGTGGTTACACTTGCCGGAAAGCTTGCCTATTGTAAACAAAAAAATAAATAAACAAAAATATACATAACTATAAAAAAACAGTCATTATACAGTCGAACTAACAAAGTTCGACAGTAGCAACTTACAATTGAGTCAATATTTTCGGTTGCACAATCTCCGCCAGCAGCTGCAGCTGCAGCCTTTGGTATATTCTGTACATCCGTTGTGCTGCTAACATCAGAAATATCATCGGTAGTTTTTTCCATTGCCATTTTGTTCTGGTCCGATACATCGGATGTTTTGGCTAACGACGTACCGGACTGAACGGACGTTGATGTAGCACCGCCGGCATCATTCACATCATTATCATCAATGTCTTCTGGCTGATGCGTTTCGTTTGTGGTAGGGTTAAGTAAGTCATCAACACCATCTAATTGCTCAATAATGTCCTCCATTGGATCGTTATCAATTATTTTAGCAATGGCAACACCCTCCTTATCCTTCTCCTTTAGCTGTACTCCACTCGTCGTCGTCGGTGTCATCGTTGTCATCTTTAAGGGCGCACTTCTTGTCGATAATGTCAATGTGCGTTGACCACCAATGCCAATGCCAGTTCCAGTTGAAACACCGCCAGCATTAAATATGTTAACAAAACCTTTACGTGCGGCCGTTCCACCCGGCAGCATTACCAACTTATTGGTGCCAGCAACTGGTGAACCGGATGAGGACTGAGCGCTCATTACCGTCACGGGTTTGCCACCAATATAGACAGCGGTTTTCTGTGTGAGTTTTTGGGATTGATTCATGGGATGTGTAGACGACGCTGATGTCGATGTCGACGTCGATGTGGGCAATGTTAATGTTATCGGTCTACCAGCAATATTTGTTGCACCCGTTATATTTCGCACCATTTTAATATTACTTTGATTGGAGATTACAGTACGCGATATTCCAACACCACCGACGCCTCCTCCTCCTCCAGCAGCAGTTAGCGGTGTTGCCGTCGTTCCTGTGGAAATGCTCACAATGCTGGGAGAATTACCAGCGTTAGTCATAACCGAACCGGACGGCACAGTACGCAAATTGGAACCTGTGGTTACGATAATTATTTGTTGATTTCCCAACTGTCCGCTGCCTCCTTGCTTGTTGGTAATAACGAACGTTGGCTTCCCCCCCATCACATTTTGCGTTGTCATTTTGCCCATTTGCAATATATTGGAATTTTTCATTATCAATTTGCCCCCAGATACGGTATGGGGTGAGACTAGTTTTAAAACATTGCCAGAAACTAATGATTTTTGCTGGTGATGGTGCTGCTGCTGCTGTTGTTGCTGTTGTTGTTGCAACGAACCAGTTGTTGTTGCTGACGTAATTGTCCCGGATGCCATAACGGTCTTGGGCTGAGCATTAATGCCGCCAGATATCTGAAATCCATCATAAAAGAAAAAGAAAACTAATATTAAGAAGTTAATTATAGTCTTAATGGACAACGAAGAGGGGGGTTCGACTCGAATTTTAAGGTGTTAAAAAATTAAATGTTGTTGCACAGTGTAATAGTTGTGGGCTTTGACATACCTGTGTCGAGCCTGCAACGGTCAGCTGTTGTTGACAAATGGAGATCGCCTGACCCTGGCCCTGCTGTCCTGCGGCATTAGCCTTTGCAATATTAAAATTGACTTTGGGTAATGTTTGTACGGTCATGCCACCGCTGCTGGTTTTAACAAATTGCAATTGAACATTTGATGATAATGTAAGCGGTTTTTGTATAAAGTACTGTTTGCCACCAATCGATGTTGCTGTGGATAATGTCTGTGTGCCACCAGCTGCTGTTGCGCTTGCTTGCGATGCTTTTAAGATTGTTGTTGTGGTATTGGTATTCGTTCCACTTAGAATGCTATTGCTACTATATGTCGTAGCTAGGCGTACACCGGGCGTCGACGACGCAACGCCTGGAATAATACGCAATGCTGTTCCCGATCCGGTTGATGATTGTGAAGTGAGTACAATGTTGCCGCCGCCAGTTGCAGACACAACGTTACTTTCAACCATAGCCGAGCCCGTTGCGGTTGTTGATAGGGATGTTGTCTTTGCCGTTGATAGATTGGGTCGAAACTTTTGAAATAAACCACTGCTGCTGTTATTGTTGCTGCTGCTGCTGCTGATAATCGCATTGACCGATGTTGCTGCTGTACTGCTTATTATGGATAATTGTGGCTGGGTCGTTGAAGTTGTTACTGCTGCTGCTGCAGAAGGCTTCACTTGCGTTTGAGCAACAAAAACTGGCTGGTTTGTTGCTATTGGTGTTGGCTTGGCTAATGGTTGAATTGATGGATTATTTGCTCCACTTAGATGCAACACGGATAGTTGACTCTTTTCAAGTTTCAATTCGGAGCCATTAGTGCCTACAGCGTTCGTTGTTGTTGGGGTTGTTTGCTGCTGTTGTTGTTGGACTAGGATTTGGTTCGATTTTGTTGCGATTGCTGCTGCAGTTTGTTCTATCTTTTGTATTTGTAGCACATAGGCAGCGGCAAATGTTGTTGCTGTCCATGAAAGTTCCAACGCATGCGTCGATGCGCGCACCAAAGCCACTTTGACTGCATATAATGGTTTTGTCACCTCTAGATACCACAAGTCTTTACAACATACCTGCGAAACAAAGAAAATTCCAAAAGTATAGTAACACACATCAGATGATAACAACAAAAATTATTAAATACAAATTATGATAATTGTGATAATGTTGTGTGCAGCTAGTACCTCTGTGGTATTTACGTTTAAGTTTAAATTCAAATTAAAAAAAAAAAACATATCTACTAAGTTTCATACACGAAAAAAAGCGAGCATTCCAACAACAAGAACAAGCATTTTGTTTATATTCTTTGTATCCTTGCAATCCTTTTGGGAAATGAGGATACTATTATGCTTACCACATGTGCAAATTTGTTAGTCCATCGGACGATTTAAAGTTAAAAAAAATCAAGTTCTAAAATAAAATGGTTGTAAAACGTTGCAGTCGGACGCAACCGACTGCAATGGACTCTCTGATACCTGAATAAAAACGGGTAAGGAGGCATGATTTCAAAGGGCCAGAACGCTGATAGTAGGGGTGTGCGTCTCGTTTTCAAATAGTTTGATGGAGATCCCTGCGGGATTCAACAAGCTATATTGACATCATATTTTGGTGACTCTAGCTCATAGGCAATTAACAAAAATCAATTTTAAAAACTTTTCAAGTAAGAAAATATCTTTACTTCATCAAAATCGGTTAAGCAGTTTCAGAGTCTATATAAGCCTTTAATCCACTCACATGAATTGCATATTATATACTTTACATTGTATAAAAACAAATTTATGTATATGTATGTGCAATTATACATAAATACAGCATACCATTTCAAACACATTTACGGTTAACAGAAGCTATGATTAATAAGTTAATTATACTGTAGCTGTGTTTTTGTTGATGTATTTGTGATAAATCAACTGGTTCCAAAGTTTAGTGAAAATTTAACATCTGTTCGGTATAGTAAGAATGTGCTACATTTCTTCGTTAGATCAATTACCTAAGAGAAACAGAATGGGCATCAATTGAATTTTTTTTAACAGTCTGGCAACATGGTCTAGTTCTATCACAAAACATACATACACATAGATATGAATTAATGTGCTCTTAAAAACAGGAGATCATCTCACCCTAACCTGGTTGTTCCAAGCTTTGCGATAACCATCTCGGCCAGACCACACATACAGGCGACTTTGTATACCAACTGCACAGTGACCAGCTCGAGCCCTTGGAACATTTTCCTCGATCGTGTCTAATGTAACATTCTCCCATGTCATTGAATCTGAAAAAAAAAAACAACAAAAAACATAATTAAAATATAACAGTAGCAGGACAGTGTTGCGATAAATTTTACATGGAAAGTCGCTTTCAAACTGTTGATGGCCAATCGATTTCGTTTTAAGTTAGCAGTTTATTCATTTTAATTGTAAAATATTGAAAGTAATGTTTGTTTTTTTTTATCGCGGACACCGCTAAACGTCTTTTTTTTTAATTAATTCCTTCACTGCCTTATTGATCAGTATTTAATGGAAGTTAATTTGCAAAATGTTTTTCTGGCGTATAAATTTAATGACTATTGCTTGAAACTCGAAAATATTTTGCATATAATAGTAGTAGTATAAGTAGAATACCTAGATCAAGAACCGCAAGCGTATTTGTGCATTTCCATTCTCGCTCTGTTGTGGCTTTTGAATCGTTAATCACCAGTGGCACCCAACCGCCAAAAACATACATTTTATTAGCAATCATTGTTGAGCTATGTAGGGAACGAGGCAATGGTGCTTCGCCTCTCGTACGTGGTTTTTCCCACGTCATTGAATCTGAAATTTTACAGATAATCGGAGTGAGTAACGAGAGTTTTTTGGTTTGTGATCAAATTACCAGTGTCCAGAAGCCACAAATCTCCCAAACGACAACCACTCATTCCTCCGTATACTAGCAAGCTTAACTTTCCAGTTTCCTTACTCATAAACGATATTCCGGTGTGGGATTCGCGTGGTGGTGGGCTGTCTCCAAATGTTTTCGGTATTATCCATTTTCCATTGTGACTGTGCACTCCTCGAGTGTCCAATATGTACAAGTCGTTAAGATATCTACATTGAAAATTATTTTTATTAAAGATTAAATTCTAGCAAACACAATTCATATTTTTAAAGTGACAGAAAATCAATATTTAGTCAATTGGTATAAAAGTGAACTTTTTGACGTGATTAACTCAATCAAAATTTTGTTTACATTTACTTACTTTGGAATATTATTTTTGGGATCATCCGATTCGTTTGCCAATCCACCAAATAGAAAGATTTTCTCACCCACCATGGTGAAGCTGTGACCTAAGCGCGGACAGGGGGATAAACCATTATCGGGTGTCTCCGGATACATTTTTCTCCACTCCCATTTTGTTGCCTGCAGCTCATAGAGTTCATTTGAATATTTGCCATATTCAATCATTCCACCGAAAACAAACATGCGTGTTCCTTCAACGACAAACCCATAAGCTGCACATCCATTTGGCACATCGCCTTTTAGTACCGGCACATACCATTGATTTGTAACTGGTAGGGAAGACATTAAAAATTATATGACATAAGTAAAAGGGGCCTCTATCTATATATTCTTATTGATCTCGACAAAATTAGACGAAAGCATTTGATAAAATTTCTCGATATATATGTATATATATATTTCAATGAAATTGAATAGACTAAAAAATTTCGGTACCTCGCTTCGTTTTCGAGATATCGATACTCATACCGACCGTTAGCATAAACATATATATTTATATACTAAAGCGTTTTAAAAGATTTTGTTTTTCATTGGAATTAAGCTCAACCGATGTATGCATATAGAAAATTATTTCCTATGATAAAAAATCAATCAATTATTTATCCAACTACTTTTTATGATAAAATTTGAATATTTTCGATTGTTTAAGTATCAGAACTCAGTTGTTAAAGAATTTATATTGAGTTCAAAAAAGTTGAAAATAAAGACTAAAATACAGTCGTACAAAAAACATTTTTTGACATAAAAATAAAAAAAGCTGTCTATTTATTTTCAAGAATTACAAAACAAACTGCAACTAACAATAATACAAAGCCTGGTATGGATTGCTTCATCTGAGTTAAGAGAAAATAAAGACCCAGAATGATAACTAAAAATTACCCGTAGCAATTAAAATCACTTATGATTGAAATACCAAACAATACCAATAGGTTTGACATCTTGGCAAATAATATTCACGATCTGCCATCTGAAGCTGACAAGAAAAGAAATGCCAAGCAAATCCCAAATCAAGCGCACTCTTTAAGGGCCTGGTCTAGATTGCAATCTGATTTGGTAAATTGGCGACCAAACGCATGTTCGTAACGATCAATATTGTCCTGTTTTCTGTTTTGAATGCGTTTTAAGAAACAATAATAAAAACAAACAAATTTGTTTTATGAATAATTCGTTATAGAAAGTTCGTTTCAAATTGTGGCGCCGAATAAATCGTAGACGTGCAAGAGTTGGCCACTATAATTAATCATGTAAACTAGTGTTATCGATATACCGATAAGTAAATTCGGACTGGCTTAGAGAACTTACCAGTATTATAGACGTGCAGCTCATCAACAATTCCTTCATTGCCGCCACCAAAAACAACCATTAGTTCCTTTATATTAATAGCACGATGGCCGTGACGCGGTCGCGGCTGCGGTCCGGTTGGATTGAGTACGCGTTTCCATCGAAAGCCCGACTGATTGTTGGTGACCAAGTTTTTATTATTAGCGTTTTCAGCTTGGCATGCGTCGACCTCCATGTGCTCCATGCGCGCTAAGCAATTTGTTTCAGATCTTATAATCTGTTCAGAGTTGAGATCTTCGCCGACACTAACTTCTGATGAATTATTAGATGCAGCGAACTCCGTACTTTCCATATTTCAGCGGGCTACCGTTTATACGAACGTGCGATTAAGTGAGGGAGAAATGGCAATCTCTTTTCTTTGATATATTTGTTTACATTAGCTTAGTAGAAGCATAAATTCATCGTTTTAAGTCAAATCTGCAAAATGATAATACATTTGTTTCGTTACATATTTAAAAAAGAATATTAGACAAACTTGAGTTACTTTTAATGCGCACTGTAAATGTACATGTATGCTCACAAATTTATGTTGGGCTGGCAATGCTGCCAATGGACGCTCTACAAATATATCAAATTTAGTGACATTTTAATATTAATAGATATGTGTGAATAACGCACATATTTATTACGGCACTCCGTGCACTCTTACCAATTAATTGATTATTGCTCTGTTGTAAATATAATTTTAGTCAATTAATTTAATGCCAAACACTCTATGCACAATGTGCAAAAAAAAGCCGAAGAAAGCGACAACGACGCACACATAGGAAGATGTCTGAACTGGGGAAAAGAACCGGATCAGTGCTCATTACCAGGTCTGCTATGATTACAGTTGCTTGAATATATATCGATGTATCGATATCAACAAGCGAGTGGCAAATTTCAACAAACAAAAACTTGTTGTTTAAAATAAAAAACTTGTAAAAGATTCTCTTACATATTTTGCTAATCATAATAAATCAAATAAATTCATTAAAATGTTCAATAATATTTTTATAATCGATTGATGCTCCTGCAAATAATCAAAATCAAACTTTTATTCGATATACTTAAAAGAGTTACACCATAATAGCCGCATAATATCCACCTGTTTTTTGCTTTTCCAGCTTAATACAAAACTAGTCGGTTACGTCCTATCGCAAAGTTCGCACTTATTTCAACTATAAAGTTTAAGTCTTAGTCACTTTTAAAACATCGATACATCGTTAATGTTTAACACAACAAAAACAAACGCAACACAAGCACCCTAAATAGGTACCCAAAGTAAATTATATGATCGAAATCGATTTTTCTTATGCCTCAAAGTATACTTTTATTTAGAAGTATACTCCTTAATAATAAAAAACAACATACAAGCTAAAAAAAACGGGAAGAAAACCATGGAAAATCATTATTTTTTATATCTGCTATCGCGATCTGCTAAAAGCGAATACTTTTGTTAACAATTTTGTATACGTCTCGTGCTTACGCAACTTAGATACATAGCGTTTAATTTCATTTGAATAGGTGAGAATTTTTTCATCTTGAATTTTATTCAGTTCAACAAATACTTCAATAAAAAATAAATACAAAATTAAAGAAATGTAATTGGAACAAATCATGTAAACTGTATCATTTGACATTACGTCATTCTTTTGTAAGGATGCCATGGAGTTGACCGGTAGTTTTTGTGAATTAAACTATTTTGTGCTAAACTACAATTTCTCGACACAAGAAAAATTGATAATAAGTTTTTTGATGAAGAATATAAAATTTTTATTAACTAACTATTCTAGTGTAAAGTGTAATAACGAGGCTCGTGATGGTCAGCACCAATCATCAATTGATGCAAACACATCTGTGCAGACAACATACATAGAAGCCTTGCCATTCGGGCTGTGTGTTGCTTATGATCTTATCAGTGAGGTTGAGCGAACGCCGCAGTGCTAACGTAATCAAGTCAAACACACGGCTGATAACTTCAGCAATGTAGTATAGATAAGTAGGACAAACATCTCGACTACTTGTTCAGTCACTGCAGATACGTATGCATAAATGTAAAACGTACAACATTTTTAAAAGGCTATATATAAGACGGTGGCTTGCAAATCGGAGAACAGTATTAAAGTTAAAGTTTGTGTATGTGGTATTTCAAACTCGGGGCTTGTGATGTTTAATATGAGTGGTGTTAAAACACAAAGCTTTACCGCTTTGATAACTTTTTTTAGTCTCAATAGGATTGTTATGTGTTAAGTGTGTACAGAAAACTATTAAGAAAGAACCTGCAATTGAAATGAAAAAAATGGTACAACTGTAAAAGCAAAGTGTATTGAAAATAAAAAAAAATATCTTAATACCAACAAATCTCAAATTTTCAAAGGTCTGGCATCACACAAATAAAGTGCTGGGAAATAATTCAAAAGCTACAAAAATATCGTTTAAATTTCTTGTGATGCTGCATTTGTGATAAATCAAGTTTGGTCACATTGCCTATTTGTGTATACCATCCTAGTTATCCGAGGTGCTGGCAAAATAAAAATACTAGTATTTTCGGTAAAGAGTATTGTGTTGTTAACATTTCTGCAAAAGGACATACATATACCGAATAAAATATAAATGTTAATGTTGTTAGATTTCTAATATTTATATGTTTGTTATTTGTAAATCGAGTTGTGTTCAGCCTTGTTACATGGGTATTTGTTAGCTGGTGTACTTAAATCGCGTGGCAGCACCCACCTAATATCTCGAGTTGTATTAAAATTAAAGTTCGGTAAACATTTAATAATATAGAATATAGAAGAAAATTTACGTCTTACTCGTTATATGAAACCATACACGCAAACATTGTAACTCAATTGCTCAATATAAATACCTACACTAACTTGCAAAAACTTGTACCAATGTACAAATATTTATGAGGGAATGCCTATGGATACATACACATGCTTAGGGATGTAGCTGACTTTTTTGTTGGCATATATGTACATGCAAACATACATTAAAACGTATGTAGAAGAGTGATATCATCCCGCGGCCTTAAACCAGCTGGCTCATTTGCTATTTTGGAAGGGAAATACTAGTAAAGCAGTGCCGTCGCTGTATGTTTTAAACAATAAAATCAATAATGTTACAAATATGTATACATGTTTAGCATTGGACATTTCGTGTTTAAGCATACATACATAAGTATGTTGATATGTATGTATGTATGTATGTAGATGGAAGCAATGTGTTTCTGCAACAAGAATTCAATTTGACTTAGCCTTAATTATTGCAAGCAACAATTGAAGAATCCCAATGCCAATACTACCATTTATAAAAGTGAACAAGTCATACAACCATGTCTCATTTTATATTAAGTTTGTGATGTGTATGACGTAATGTGCTTAAAGTTGAAAAATCGTGTGTAGTGAAAATATGGTGAGGTAGTCATATGTGTATTAAAAGTTTGCGCAAACATGATCGGCGTGCGCTGACACGTACAAATAACCGCTTACATTGGCATCGTTCTCAATATTTTGGCCTAGCTCGGTGTTTGTTTGTTTGTATTTGCAAGCCCAGTGATTCTATGTTTGTATGTGTATTGCGCATGTTTATTTCTCTGCGCATAGCTTTCTCCCTTTTTCTCTCTCTACATATTTGCCACTCCCTTCGTTTACAATTGCCAATTATTCCGATTACCAGATGTACCGTTGATTTACAAAGTGTGCCTTAGGGAAATCGATAACATGCCAAAACACTCCACGAGTTGCATATTTATTTAAAGTTGGCATACATATAAGTTTTCGTTAACCACGCACAGCGCAAGTATAAACAAATATAAATATGCATGCTTATGTTAGAACAAATGTTAATAATGTAATTCAACATAACTAGAACAGAAATTGATCAGTCTCTGTTTATCACATTGTTGATATATCCTCATCAGTGACGATAGCAATATTCTTAAAATAAAAGCACCCAGTGTTCGGGCTCTTGAGGCCGGACAGAAGCCGGTTTGATCCACATTTAGGTGGTAAATTCTTTTGCGTCATGATATTTTCAAAAGACGTCATTGCTTGTCTCATCAGACGCTAAAAAGATATTGCGTGTGTATATGTATGTATGTATGAACTTATCTTGACTGGGGTTTAATCACTTCAAGGTAACACATTTGTATATAAGTTGAGTTATTTATAAAAGTGTATAGGACTCGCTTAAATTTTGAAATATATCGTGTAAGAAAAACCGAAACATAACATTTGTTTTTAAAAAGTCGACCTACGCTACGCAAGGCGCTTAACAAAAGACGGCCGGTTTGAAATACATATATATGTACATACATACATACAGCCATGGCCATAAGAAAAGCACAGAAACAATGTATATTTTCTCAAATAAAATATTTCCTCAATGTCTGTAAGCTTTTATTGCAAGTTTTTTGGTGCTTCCGTTTGAGTTATTGTGTGCATATAAAAAATTACTGCTACTCTTGCATTAATAGTAACTATGTATGTTTAATCAGCGATAGGCTGGGTTGTTGTATTAACTACTTTTAGTTTCCTTCGATATTCTTATGTAGGTCTGACATTGAGTTCGACCATATTTTTGCCTGGGCAAAAATTGTTTTATTTTCGAATTTTATTTATATATACATATATATATATTTGTATATGTATGTGGACAATTGTGTGTGTAAATTCTAAAACTAAAAAGAGCCGTTGACCGAAAACTTTTACGGATACGAAACGCAGAAAAGCATGTTTGTGTATGTTCATACATGTATGTATGTATATGTATATACACAAACATAACACATATTTGCTCGTTCATTAGTCGCGTGCAGTCGGGTGCAGACGACAACAATGGCACAGCAAAATCAAATTCTAAACAATCGAAATGTATATGTATACTTATAATGTATATGCACACAAACATTAATGTTTATACTATTTTTGTTTAATCGCTTAAAACGTTCATATACATATTATGATTGTCATCTTTATATACGTCGATAAAAACGTTTATGATTTACAAAAAAACCCTTTCTTGAACCGCTGAAAACAACGCTATTAAATTTATGTCAAATACCTAATAGTTATTTTAAACCTCATTAATTATTTTCCAAATATGGGAAATGAAAAAAATCCCAATTTCCGTTGTAGTGTCAAAATTTAGTTTTGTAGCTTTTATGGCTTGAGGCTGTTCGTTGCATACTAATTGCTCAGGTTACTCATTTACTTGTAGGTGTATTGTTAAACAATATTTTGCTCAAAGCTCCACCCGCGTGCCCTTTAAATATTTGTATAGACTGAAACCTACATTATTGAAGCGCTCTTTGCTATCCTTCATCCTTTATGGTGTTCTAGTTGTGCGCGATATTTTTAACCAAGTGTTACACAAAAGTTTGACAGTCGGTTCGGTAAATCCAGAGATAACAACCACATAACAACCTTAAAAACTTTACCCCCTTATAATATAGGTATAAGTACAGATGACAGAAAAGTGAAAAAACCTCACAAGCTTAACGTTTTTTTTTAATATAAGTATAAGTACAGATAATAAAAATTTATTGAATATCACTTAAATTGGCTTTTGATTAGAAAAAATGTCTTACACTTATTTTAAATGTGGTTAAAACTAAGACTGATTATATAAAAAAAGAACACAATATTCATAAGTATTATTTCACAGATATTAATACTATAACCAATGGCCACAATCGATGGAAGACCGGCGCAATATGGGATATCACTTAAGCAATTGCGCGATATCATGGAGCATCGCGGCCGTGAGGGTATAGCAAAAATCAGTGAATATGGTGGCATACATGAGTTATGCAAAAAACTGTACACATCCCCAAATGAAGGTTAATATGAATAACTTTACTTGAATGGAATCGTTATTTTACACATTGTATCTTTTTATTAAGGTCTTAGCGGGTCGAAAGCGGACGAGGAGCATAGACGTGAAACGTTCGGCTCGAATGTTATACCACCGAAACCTCCTAAAACATTTCTAACGTTAGTCTGGGAGGCACTTCAGGATGTTACACTCATTATATTAGAGGTTGCTGCGCTTGTATCCCTTGGTCTTTCATTTTATAAGCCCGCCGATGAGGATGCGCGTAAGTGTAACAGTTTAACTTTAATTTATGGTATAGATTATTCAATTGAGTTTAAATGTATTTATATGTATTTACTTGTAGCTTTACTTCAGGAAGAGGAGGAACACCACGGTTGGATTGAGGGTCTTGCTATACTTATTTCGGTCATTGTAGTCGTAATAGTGACAGCGTTCAATGACTACTCAAAAGAGCGACAATTTCGAGGTCTTCAGAATCGCATTGAGGGCGAACACAAATTCTCCGTGATTCGTGGAGGCGAAGTTTGTCAAATTTCGGTTGGCGACATCCTTGTTGGTGATATTGCTCAAATAAAGTATGGCGACCTTTTGCCAGCCGACGGCTGCCTTATTCAAAGCAACGACCTAAAGGTAAGCCATCACAATTCATCAACTACAAATCGCTTGTAACTTTTATAAGTGCTGCATAAGCATTAAAGCATATAAATATTTTGTTCAGCCTATTTATGTTAAAATCTGGTTTTTTTTTTTATATAGGTGGACGAATCATCTCTTACGGGTGAATCCGATCATGTTAAAAAGGGACCAGATTCCGATCCAATGGTGCTGTCCGGTACGCACGTTATGGAGGGAAGCGGCAAAATGGTGGTCACAGCCGTTGGTGTAAATTCTCAAGCTGGTATTATTTTCACGCTGCTTGGCGCCGCTGTCGACGAACAGGAAGCCGAAATTAAAAAGATGAAAAAGGGTAAGTAATTTAATTTATTTTCTTTATATATTTTTTTTAAGTGTTCCTTGAACAAATTCCTTTTTCTTTCTTAATTGTTGGATACACTCTTTAATTAGACGATTAAATTCATACAGTTCACTATTATTTTCTAGTAGATTTCGGCTTTTAAAAAAATCCGAATATTTGAACCTTAAAGTGCAAAAAACTCTGAAATTTCCTTGCATGTTTAGATAAGAATATCTCAAAAACGTATTCATAAATATGAAATTGTTTTGATTTTGAGAGTAAAATCTTTTAAACAAATAAAGTGAAATTTTCTAGACATTTGTCTAATTACATTCAAAGTAAACTACACAAAAATTAGTAGTGTATGCCAATAGTTATTTTCGACATATAAATCTATGTTTTTAATATAAATATAGTCTTGGCTTACTTTTCGCCTTTATTAAGACAAGGCTATGAAGCAATCGAATTCAATAATTTATTCAATTAAGCTAAAGTAAGCTAGAAAAACTAAATTGATTACTCAACTATGATATGTGTATATATATCATGCACAATACTCACAGTACGTTTGTACTTTGTCAGAATTCAACTACAGATAATCTTTAATTACTATATCGTTTATGTTTTATTTTTTATTTTTTCATATTCCAAATGTCATACGTGAATTGCATGACGAATTGATTGTCCACCCATCTTTAAACTCCTTCATCTACCTCAATAAAAAAAATAATTACAACCAATCAACCAACCAACCAAACCAACCAATCAAATCACCAACACTACCCGAAAACAACAAAAATTAAAAACTAAATGAACCAAAATAAAATGCTTAAAAATAACTCGAACGATAAATAATCATGTATACCACCGCGTAATGGATCGAACATTGATTGAAACACCGAATTAAAATGTTCGATAATTCAGAAGCTAAAAAGGCGAACAAACAAAAGAGCAAGAGCCTGACAGGTGAATCACTTACTCAGTTACAAAATATAATTGTCTACAGAGTTGGTATCATTTTAACTAATATCATAATCCAAAACAAAAAAATTCTGGACAAAAAAAACAGCAATCTTAGGCACGCCCAAGATTAACATGCCCTTGCAGACCGAAATACAAAAATCAATTTTATTAGGTCGAAAGATTTTTAAAATAACGCGTTATATATAATACAATAATTAGTTATAACCAGTACGATATTCGAATTTAATTGTCAAAATAATATAAAAGTTTCACAAAAACGAAATCAACGCTTTATAGTAAGCCAAACTAGAAACATCTAAAAAAATAATTCAATAATTTTATTGCCAACGATAAATTATTATTATTATTTTTAATTATGTAGTCCGGCTTACTACAAAGCGTGTTTTTTTTTTACTATTTTAACCGGTTATTTTATTTCATAAAATTAAATTAAATCAAGAGTTTCAACTAGTTTTATATTTTATGTGAGTACAAATAAGAAAATTATTTAATTCGTTCTATCTTAAACTAATACGAAACTTTCCCCTTTAACTTTAGGCAGTATATGTAGGTCTTCTGTTTTGATTCCATTCAATTTAAATGAGCATTGTAAAGCAAGCATTTTACGTATGTCAATCAAGCAGCTCTATTTTTCAAATTATAACGAAACAGTTTTATTTGTATTTATACATGAGGTCAAACTTATGAAATTATTGTATTGTCATCGAAGCTTAACAAGTGTGTAAATTATTAAGTCGATCTTTTGTTTCGATGTTAGTAATAATTAAGTTGCCAAAATTTAAGTATAGTTATGGGCTTTGTTTTACAGATATGCAGTCGCCTATGTGTATAACACGTAGGCTTAATCGATGTGTGTTCTACCCATCGTTGGTCAAACTAAAGCGCAAAATAATAATTGTTTGTAAATTGTCATTTATGATTCTTGCATCCAATTGCGTTTTTATATATGAAATGTAAAAGTCAAGTACTTGATGCTTGATGCAGCTTGAAGCTACATAATAAATTAAATTATCGCTGACAGGTAAAAATTATAGCATCTCATGAGTTCTGGTACACCATTTCAAATTCTCTGGTAGTCTTGCAAATCGTTAGCTATAAATTTAGATAGAAATTTACAACTATAATCATTTTATTTGTACTTTAGCTATCATCTACCTTCATAATCTATATGTAGTTTAATTAGCATATGTTATTTAAAATCAAGAAAAATTATATTTTAAAGCAACTGGTTTTAAATATATGCTACAGAAATATAAGGGTCTGCAAGGGAATAATACTTTTTCGCTAATAATAGTAATAAAAAAAAATACAAAATAAATAATATAAAAATGCGATACTAACAAAATTAAAAAAAAAAAAATATGCAGGTGATAACGATGGTCGCACCCCAATAAAAGCACCTGCCCATGCTCCAACGCATCCACGGGGTCCTAGTGAAACTGTTAAATCGGAATCCGATGGCAATCACGTGCAACAAACGTCGTCGACGCCGAGCGCCGCTGAAACAGGACACAAAAAGGAGAAATCTGTGCTGCAGGCCAAGCTAACTAAATTGGCAATACAAATTGGTTATGCTGGTTCCACTATTGCCGTGCTTACCGTTATTATTCTGATAATACAATTCTGTGTTACGACATTCGTGATAGAGGGCAAACAATGGAAGAACACATACGCCAATAATTTGGTTAAACATTTGATTATTGGTGTTACAGTATTAGTGGTGGCAGTGCCCGAGGGCCTCCCACTGGCCGTTACATTATCTCTGGCCTATTCGGTAAAGGTAAGCAATCAATTATATAGAAATACAAATGTTGCTTGTTAGCTTTGATAAAGTGTGAGTCAATTTTGAAGTGCACGCTGTTTTTGAGGCCTGTTTGTTGTTGATAAAAGTTATCGAACTTAATAATCGCTAATCGATTAGAACAAATACAGGCCTTAATTTTTATATACATCCAATAATAATACATCAATATTCTTTTCGTTAAACAGAAAATGATGAAGGATAACAATTTGGTGCGTCATTTAGATGCATGTGAAACGATGGGAAATGCAACAGCAATTTGCTCCGATAAGACTGGTACGCTAACAACAAATCGTATGACCGTTGTACAATCCTATATATGCGAGAAATTGTGTAAGGTTTTGCCAACGCTTAACGATATACCACAGCACGTTGGCAATTTAATTACAATGGGTATATCCGTGAACTCGGCTTATACCTCCAATATAATGGTAAGATTTAATACTTATTATAAATGTGCAAATATATAATTTTTAGTTTTTCACCTTTGCAGGCTGGTCATAATCCGGGTGATATACCTATACAAGTGGGCAACAAAACCGAGTGTGCTCTTTTGGGTTTTGTGCAAGCTTTGGGCGTTAAATACCAGTCGATACGCGATGAAATAGCTGAGGATAAATTTACACGCGTCTATACCTTCAATTCTGTACGAAAAAGCATGGGAACGGTCATACCAAGACCGAACGGTGGATATCGTTTGTACACGAAAGGTGCATCGGAAATTATTATGAAGAAGTAGGTCATTCTTGGTCTTGCAATATAATTAACAAGTAGAAACGTTGCAGTCGGACGGAACCGACTGCGGTATACTCGATACATGTAATAAAACCGATTGAAAAAGACCTGATTACAATGGGGTGCGGATACGGCAGGGGTGTACGCTACCTCAAAGATTGTCTGAGCAAATGGGGATGCCAAAAAGCTATCTTCCTTTAAATTTTGGGTGATTCTAGCTCAAAAACTGTAGAAGATATAGGCATTTTTGGTTTTAAACAGCGGGGGCTAAAATAGGTATGCAGTGTTTTGGGAGTTGTTAGTAGCTATCTTCTTCCTAAGTTTGGTAGTTCTAGATGTTAGGGCGTGCGAAATTAGATGATTTATTCATATCCAAAGCAAACTTCAAGGAAACAATAATAATTTCCTTCAGAAAATATTCGTAGAATGGTTTTTAACTGAACCAAATTGCAGTGTCGGAAAATGACAATATAAATCTACAATTTTCACTTAATTGTTTGTTATTCCATTGTTTTAGGTGTTCCTTTATCTATGGTCACGAGGGAACATTAGAAAAATTTACACGTGACATGCAGGAGCGACTTATTCGTGAAGTGATCGAACCAATGGCATGCGATGGCCTCCGTACTATTTCAGTGGCGTATCGCGATTTTGTGCCCGGCAAAGCAGCTCTCAATGAAGTGCATTTCGATGGTCAACCTAATTGGGACGATGAAGAGAACATCATGACAAATTTGACCTGTCTGTGTGTCGTTGGTATTGAGGATCCGGTACGTCCCGAGGTTCCCGATGCCATACGTAAGTGCCAACGTGCCGGCATCACTGTTCGCATGGTCACCGGAGATAATGTTAATACAGCACGTTCGATTGCCGGCAAATGTGGCATTTTGAAGCCCAACGATGATTTCCTAATACTCGAAGGTAAAGAGTTTAATAGGCGAATTCGTGACAGCAATGGTGATGTAAGTCGTGATCAAAAATTAATGATTATGTGGTCCTTAACTTATTTACTTACAGGTTCAACAGCATCTCCTTGACAAAGTTTGGCCTAAATTGCGAGTACTTGCACGTTCGTCACCCACCGACAAGTATACTCTGGTCAAAGGTTCGTTGTAACTGTTAAAATAAATAATAAATTAAAATTATTAATCAACTTTGTATTTTTGTAGGAATGATAGATAGTACTGTAACCGATAATCGTGAGGTTGTTGCTGTAACTGGTGATGGAACTAACGACGGACCAGCTCTTAAAAAAGCTGATGTTGGTTTTGCCATGGGCATTGCCGGCACTGATGTTGCCAAAGAGGCATCCGACATCATTCTCACCGATGACAATTTCAGTAGCATTGTCAAGGCTGTGATGTGGGGACGCAATGTTTATGATTCGATTGCAAAATTTTTGCAGTTTCAGTTAACTGTGAATGTTGTTGCCGTCATTGTAGCATTTATTGGTGCTTGTGCAATTCAGGATTCCCCGCTTAAAGTAAGTTTTCTTTCCTCAAAGTCGATTGACTAATTCAAAGTTAAATTTATGTTTAATTTTTTTCAACCCAACCAATTTTTAATATAAAAAACTACAAATAATTTTCTAAATTTTTAAACCTTGAATCAATTGAAAATGCGAAAAAATGTTTTAAAGACTTCGCTTAGTTAGTTAATAATTTATGTTACTTAGTAAATACGTGATCAAATTTTATTTGATAAAAACTTCTTTAGTGAAAAAAATATCTAAAGTAGCAGACCCGGTCACGCGTTGCTGTGGTTGTCTTGTATTTCGTTCAACTATCAAGTACTATAGGTTTTATTAAGTAAAAAATGACAAAAAGTAGTTCATCCAAATATCGTGACAAATATATATAATATTAAATATATATAGATTACAAATTCAGATATAAATTATCTTATATTTTAAGTTGGAACAAATCACACATTTAAAAGCAAAAATAAATTAAAATCGGTTCAGTAGTTTCGGTGTTCATCCCGGACAAAAATCGTGACATATATATTAAGTTCTTGCCTTAGACCATGGGTCGGCAACCTCTTGTTGCAAAAGGACCAAATTTTTTTCATGGGGTTCAGCGCGGGCCGCACTTGCAGTAGGTATCTCTCTAATATTTATGTACAAACATTTTAGTTTTAAAAATAAAACGATAAGTGTATATTTTAACGACATTTATTGTACTTAATAAGTCATCATAATCAATGAGATTTTTGCGATTGCATTTGACTATAATATCGTCCGTCATGTGCGTTGCAGCGAGAATCTTGCGGGCCGCACGTTGCCGACCCTTGCCTTAGACAATAACGATTCACAGCTGATAATTAATTTTTCATCTTTAATTTTTGGATACATTTTTCCTGATATCGTTTAAGTGTGAATGTCGGTAACTGTAAGAGTTATCGATAATTTGAAACAAATTCTTTCGCTTATGACATTGAGAAGCTTATATTTTAAATCTGACATCTTAGCTCTTGTTGTATCCGAAATAGATGCGTTTGATGTTGATTTAGAACGCATTTGCACAAAACCATTATTCCCTTTTTCACCATTTCATGGGATCAGAGAATAAAAAAAAAACATAGCAATACGCGCTTAACAATTGTTTTCTATCCACTTGCAGGCTGTGCAAATGTTATGGGTAAATCTTATAATGGATACGTTAGCATCACTTGCGTTAGCAACCGAAGTGCCGACACCTGATTTATTGCTACGTAAACCTTATGGACGTACAAAGCCGCTTATATCGCGCACAATGATGAAAAATATACTTGGACAAGCTCTATACCAGTTGTTTATCATATTTGGATTGCTTTTTGTCGGTATGTACGAACGAATAGAAAATATCGCAAATATCTAATCAATTAAATATGTATGTATATTAAAGGTGACTATATACTCGATATTGAGTCGGGACGCGGAAAGGATTTAAATGCCGGACCAACGCAGCATTTTACAATTATATTCAATACGTTTGTTATGATGACATTGTTTAATGAGATAAATGCAAGAAAAATCCATGGTCAACGAAATGTTGTTGAGGGACTGTTCACAAATCCCATATTTTATACCATCTGGATATTCACCATGATATCACAGGTACACATTCTTCGTTTACCTTTCCTTCATTAATATTGTCAAATAATAATAACTTTGATTTTTTGTATTAGGTTGTTATAATACAATATGGTAAAATGGCATTCTCAACAAAAGCTCTAACACTGGATCAATGGCTGTGGTGCATATTTTTTGGAATTGGTACACTCGTCTGGGGACAATTAATCACATCAGTGCCTACAAGAAAATTGCCAAAAATCTTATCGTGAGTAAATATGTTGCTAATCACCCAAAGCACGAACACATTATTTAAACCATAGTTTAAGTCATCCAAAACTTATAATCCATAATCGAATATAATAATACTGTAACTATGCTGTATGCAAAAAGTTAAATGCTTAAGCCCTATATATCCTATGCCTCCTCCTCCTTAGAGCTGCTGATGAGTAAAACGCTTCAGTTCCTTGGCTTGCAGCTTGCACACGTACACATATCCACACACAAACACATCAGCTACACTTAAAACAAAAATTTGCAGTTAATCAATATTAGAAATAGGCATGTTAATTACGAAAAAAAATGTTCTTTTTATTTCTTAATGTTCTAAATAAGTTTTTTTTTTAAATAATTATAATTACTATGTATGCACGCAATTCAATTAATTTTATAAGTATGTATTGTGACGAACTTATGCTCTTTAAGTGTTATGAAAATTAAATTTATGGGCTCAAATTTTTGCCCGCCCTTTGGTCCTGTATTGGTTATATTTGTGACTAAGGACCAATTTCTCAATGTCCAGTTAAAGTCCCAGTTAGTTAAACTCGGAATATAATTAATGCTTTAGTTAAACCAATTTGGTTTTCTCAATGCAAAGTTAACCTTATTTGTTCAGATACTATCGCTTTGATGGTGTTACCAGACCCTTTCGAGCGAATCAGCTGTTTTTTTTTATTTTTATTTTAACTCAAAATCGATAAACCCACCTAATTCGCACGCCCACCTATTCCGCCCCCAGCCTCCCCGCAGTTTAAACACATAAATTCCTATTTCCACAGTTTTTGAGCTATAGCCACCAAATTTGGTGCCATGATAGCTGATGGCGACCCTCGAAAAAATGCATAAAAACTTTGGATGCCACGCCTATCCATACTGCCCTAACCGCTAGTCACCAAATTTGGTAAGAAGATAACTGGTAACAAACCCCAAAAAACTGCATCAAAGTTTTAGAGCCAAGCCCCCATTCCTTAGCCCGCCTGCAATTTGAAATCAAAAAACGACTATATCTTCCACAGATTTTGAACTAGAGCCACCAAATTTGGTGCCAAGATAGGTGATGAAGAAACCCAAAAAACTTCGATACATTCCCCACCATTTACACCACCTGCGCCATTTCCCCCACATTTTACAAACATTGAGCTGGAGTCACCAAATTTGGTAGGAAAATAGCAATTGACGACCCACAAAGATGTTCATAAAAGCTTTGGATGCTACGCCCCCCATACTGCTTCCTGGCCCCACCTTTTAAAAACTTTGAGCAAGAGTCACCAAATTTGGAAGGAAGATAGCTTTTTGGCATCCCCATCTGCAATCTACAATCCATGAGGCAGCGTTCACCCCTGCAAAATCCGCACCCCTTTGCAATCAGGTGTCTTTTTATCGGTGTTTTTACTGGTATCGAGTATACCGCATTCGGGTAGTTCCAAATGCAACGTTTCCACATGTTTTGTTATGTAACTGCCAAATTCTTCTTCTATTGCCAACTAAAAACTTTGGGGTTCACTAGTCGTTGTAAAGTTGCAAAGCGTAGTTTTCCCACACACGAGCTAGTGAGCACCAATTTTTGCTTGACAGTTGTAATTGTCGTCGTAAAACAGCTGTATTGACCTGCTTAAGGTCAAATAGGTAGACCAACTGAGGGTGCAGTAGTAATAGGATCAAATGTTTGTTACCCAAGTAGCCAGATGCACGCCGTACCTTATAAACACAGAAATAGATGAACTATATTAGATATATGTACAGCACCTTCAATTTTTTTTGCCATGGTTGAAGATGTCTGACAGTTGGTCATACCAAGAACACATTTTGTTCAACTTTTCTAAATATAAAAATTGCTATTAATTTTGAATGTTTGTTTAAATTTTTTTGAGTAGCACGTACTTTTCGGTTGCTGGGTAGCATGTACTTGTTGACCTTGTTGAGTCAAAGCTAAATATTTTGGATAATTATAAAACAAATACAATGCAAGTGTCAGCTGGAGTCAGCTGTTTGCCCAATTTAGCGGTATTTAAATCGGCCCTGAAGTGGAGCATAAATATTAATTGTTACTCTGGACTCGGATTAATTTATGTCTCGGTTAGCCCTAAACGGACATAAAGGAACTAAATTTTGACTAAACTTAGGATAGTTACGCTAACCGGACATTGAGAAATCGGGCCTAAGTGAATTAACACACTTAAGGCCCCCGAAATTACATATACAAAGGCGGCCAAAATAAAAGCATCGCCAAGCACCTTTTTCTTACCGTCCAAAAAACAAACATTTAGAGTAAGAAATTTTTCAAAATATTATTTTTTACTAACAGTTTAATATGTGCCCTAAAATATATATAAAAATATCGGTTTATCCCAAAATTCGTATCGGTAAATTTTTTATTTTTTTTTTTAATGTTCTTAAAATTACTAAAAGAAATAATAGCATCACTAATGCAATCATCGTAAAAATCGATAGTTTAAATAATTCATGCACGACTTTTTATTTATAATGCTCATTAGTTTACTTTAGTACCAGTAACAGTCTTTTTTTGATTCAAATATACATATTTTCGATAATATTCTGGCTTATAAAAAACTCAATATTTATTGTTGGATTTGGGTAAATCGATCATTGCTACGCAATATAGTATGTAATAACTTGGTTGCACCCAACTTGCCGATTGTTGATTCATGTTTTCTTAAAAATAAAGTTTTATTTATTTTTGATTGTTCAAAGGTGTAATTAAGACAAAACAAATAAACAACAATTTAAATGTATACAGTCGAACTTCCGTACAGCTTTGATAATGCACGGAATGCATTTAAAACAGAAAACGAGACAGAAACACATTATACATTATTCGTCTTCGCTGTACATTTTGTTGTTGCAATAGCCGGCGTCGGTTAAATTTGTTGTTTGAAGAATAATCAACGTGACTTTCAGGCACTTCTGTTTGCATTTGATTCTTTAGCTTTACTCGTGTCACCTGCTAGACGCACCAGTTAATTATTGCAAAATCTAAATTAAGGCTGTTAATCGAAACTCGACCAGAAAATCAAAAAAAAACTACAATTTTTTAAATAATTTTGTGTTTTGAATTTTCTATATAACGAAGATTTAATTTGTATCTTTGAGATTCATTACTTTGAAGTTCGACTGTGAATTTAAACTTTTAAACTTGCTCGGATTGAGAAATATGTAGAAAAAGTTCACCAAAACCGCTATTTAGGAAGAATCCAGACCAGAAAAAAATTTCGTTCGAAAGAGGAATTTTTAAGTACAGAATGGGTTTTTAATTGAACCAAATTGCAGGGTTATGGAAATGAATCCGATACATAGAAAACTTTGTTAGACAGAAGTGCAAGTGTACTTCTTTGTGTCAGTTAGGAACTGGTGTATTGACGAAAGCATTTTTAAGTTCTTCGTAAAATCAAATTTTAGTCAAAGCAATGAACTGAGTTAAATATGATTCAAAAGTACGTCTAAAACGATCACTTAATTCGAACACCATCGAGAAGGAATAGTAGAGTAGAGTAGAGATAGAGTACGGATAAAACTCAAAGCTGTATTATATGTAAACATTATGATAATTATGCACTTAAAATCAAAGCACCTAGTCACATTTGCCTTAACTTCTAATAAACACACAGAAAAAAGATAAAAAAATATTTGTTTTTTAATATAATGTAAAATTTTTTGTAGATGGGGTCGCGGACATCCTGAAGAATATACAGACGCAATGAATTTGGGTGAGGAGCGATTCGATTCCATTGACTCCGATAAAAAACCAAGAGCTGGACAAATTCTATGGATTCGTGGCCTTACACGCCTGCAAACTCAAGTAAGTGTTTTGATTTCAACTTTTATATGTAAGACAAGAAGAGTGCCAATATTGTCAGTAAAAAATTTAAAAAACAAAAAATACATTTTTGGAGATCAAAAATAGTTATCTTGTATTATGTATATTATTTTTATGGGTTCAATATTGAACATTATAATGTTTTATATGGTTTCTGTGCAAAGTTATCTAAAAAAATATATAATTTAATTTCCTTATTCATGATGAATTTCATGAATTTGATTTAATGAATGTGTTTTTTGTTTTACAAAACAATCGGCATATATTTCTCATAAAATATATTTCAGTACGCATTAGTCATTGCGTTAAATGATCGCATGCGAACGTAAGGTACGACGATTTTATAATAACTATAGCGTGTACCAATAAAAAACACCTGTACCAACTGTATGCGCACAAGGCTCACACCAAGTGTGGTACCTGTACCGTACCGACCGTTCGCATGCACCAACGAATCAGACATACTACATATCATTTGTGTTTTCTTTGTCTTTTATTTTAAATGACTTACCTAATATTTAGTTCTATTAAGTTTTGCTGCATAAATTCGTGAAATAGTTTTCAATAATAATTTCGTTGGCGTTTAATACATCATTATTTAACACATTTCGTGTATAATTATTATTATTTTGTGGTTATCAATGATACTTTGAGATAGAATTGCTCAGTTCTGACAAAAGCTGTGACATACATTTTGATCGGCTCCGTGGCCCCTTAATCCCTCAACGAATACATATATTATTTTCAAAGGAGAAGAAACATGATAACAAAATGTTTCACTGAGATATTCGAATTTGAACTACTAAGTATTTAGGGTTGCGACACTTGTATATATGTATATGTATTCGTATATGCAAGACTTTACTCATAATTAAATTTTACAGTTGAAGGGCAAATGTAATTTCACTCCAATTTATCCATAATTGTATAAAAAGACACAACAACAAAAATTCAGTTAATTTTCTCAGTATTTTTGAATAACAATAATTAGGGTATTCTGTAGCTATCGTCATAAAGTACTGAGTTGTTATTTGAAATCTTTACAACAAACACACGGAAGCATGTTTAACACAGCAAACATGCCCCTGGGTATGTTTGCTACTATTGTACTTTATGTGTTATTGTGTGGTTGCCAGACTATGTATGGAAACAGTTATTTTCGAGACTATGGATGTAATGAAATTAGGTTACATTAGGCGAGTTTTGGTTGTAAATTTTATTATTTATGTATTTAAAAGACCAAAGTAGATGTTTGTAACCGTGGCCGAAGCTAGAAAAGCAAAGTTTTCTTCGTTCTGCTGCACTTGGTCTATTATCGTGCCTACTGTTCCACCATCTCCTATTCCAAACAATGTTGCAATTTTCTTGCTCAATTCAATTTAACTGTCTATTGTATTGTCATCGAACTGGCAAACATCTGAATTAGTACAAATACGAAAAATACACTAGCTACACTGTATTGTATATAACACTTTACAACGATAGCATAGCTACTGAATACCCTCAATATTTTCAATAAAAGTTTTTATTGAGTTTTTAGTATTATCTATATACAGATATTATTTTAATGAAGATTTGCATATATGTATATACATATATATACTGCAACGAATGATACGAATGGGTTTTGACTGTTGCAAATTTTTGGAAACGATATTCCTCGTAGTTAATTGCTTGTTGTTTAGTTACACAGTTGTTATAAAAGGTTTAAGTTGCAGTAGTACCAAACGCACACAATATCTCTTCTTTCTCTCTCTGATCTCTTCTTGCTGTCACGATTTCACACACACTCTCTTTCTATCTCTGTCACTCTATGAATCAGTTTCTGTGTTTTAATCTCTCTTGTATTTTGTCTTCGAGTCCTACATTTGGGCCTAGTACTTCGTTTTAATCCATGTCTTTCGATTTTTAAAATGTAATGTAATGTGTCTCTAGTAGAATCTTTTCACTCTTAAAATTCAACTATGAATGTTAACAATTATAAAACTTAGATTTTTAGTACTTTAATGTCGAGTCTGGTGCGGTGTCATATGGAATGGTTTTTTTGTTCTTGTTTTATGTAATCAGGTGTTAAATTATGTTGATCTTTTTCATGTACCTTTAGTGATTATATCTATATTTTTTTCCTCTTTACACTTACCTAGTTAAATAAATACATAGCAAACCCTAAAATTATTTTAAAAAATCGTTAACTAACTATGAATAAAAGAATTAAAAAATTTATTTTCGAAAATATGATAAATCTGATATGAAAGCACTTCAGAACAAAAACACACCGGAAATAGTTTATTACACATAAACACGGCTGCCAGACTGTTAAGAGTATATTGGTTAAGGGTGCTGTTTGGCTGTCATTTTTCGAGATTATTGATTTTGCGAAATAAGGTCATACTGAAAGTTGCCTTCTACTAAACAGCTGTTCGCTGTCATTGAACGCTGGGGAAACTGCTGACCTATCACAAATGCACAAACAGATACTATGCTGCAGTGTGGTAAATTTAACACATTATCATAGTTCCTGAATACCATATTATTCTAATTTCTATTTCTATTTTATTCACGTTAATGATGACAGATGCGCACATCGTTGTTTCTTTTATGCTTTGGGAATCAGATTTTTCTCTCGCCAGGCGCCGCTTCATTGGCCTAAATCAATTAAAAGTGTCCCAGCCCTACAACTCTTTACAATCTTTGCTCTCAAAATGTGTACTAAAATCTTCCCATATTTTCCCATGGTTCCCCCCTTTTCCTTATCTCAAGATAGAATTCTCTTTGTTCTGCAAAGAAGAACCCACTTTCAAGATAGTATTTTAATGCCTTTTAATATATATTTATTGTTTTTTTTTTTTCATTTGGTTCATTTAATTTTTAAGCTAACTTTATTTTGTTTTTCGGTCGAAACTATTTCTTCTATTTTTTATGTATGTATTTTGTTTTACACAAAGGTCTTAAGTTCCAAAATTCATATTATGTTTTCTTGTGACACTCAGCACTCCAAAAACCCTTAAAAATTCTACTTTCAACTCATATCATCATATAAACATAAATATGTATGTATTTATATAAATATATTTACATAATATATTTAATAATACATATATATATAAATATATATATATATATATATATATATATATATATATTTATATATGTATATACCTACGTATGCTAAAAAGCCTACACAAAATCACTCTGTTATAATCTTAAAAAATGATCTAAGCATTTTCTTCTTGAGCTAAGCGAAACTACATCCAAAAAAAAATATTTTTTGAGAATATTTGTTGTACCATTTTTAAAAATGCGGTGTAATGAGTGAAGACGTGAGTTATTTACTTATTTTTTGCTCGGTTTGGACTAGTGAAAATCAATTGAACACAATTTTTATAGTTAAGCATTAAGGCGGAAAAGATTTTTTAAAGTCATTTTAAACCCAACTGTTCTAAACTATGTTGTGATCCAAACTTTAAAAAAAATCAACTAACATTTAATATACAGCTGAGAAATGTAAAGTAGCAACATTAAGCTAATTTAAGTCGCGGGCCATAAAACAAACGAGCTTTGAATTTTTCGATTGACTATTTGTTTTCTTTTTTAATGCTTAAAACTTCCCCTTTATCTTTGGTATATGCTTTTATTGAAACTGTTGGAGGTTTTTAATCGCAGTGGTATCGTATGCATGTATTTAAATATGCGTCTGCACTCGATAGCAATACAAAAAGAGAGAATTTGTTATCGAATATAATGCATATACATATTTCAAGAGATACCATGATTGGAATATTTCTCTAAATAAAAAAAATCGCTAAATATAACAGCACGACTAATATGCAATCTCCGCAAAAATCATTATGTTTACCAAACCTAAATTTATAAAAGCAAGTGTTCACTACGATTAACTTCTCCCTACTATTATTTAATCGTTGAGGAGTAAACTAGCCAGTTGAAAATGAACGAAGTTATTACAAAATGTATATTTCGTTGATTATAAATAAATAATAATCTCACAGATGAGTTGGGAAAACAAAAAAGCAACTGTAAACTATAAAGATAGAGCTAAAACGAGTGATAAATGAAGTGTTTTGACCTATTTTCTTGAAAAAAGGATAATGATTTTTAGGATAATTGCGTTAGTGATGCTATTTTTTAATCAATAATAATAATAATAATAAAATCAATCAAAAAATAACAAAAATGATTCACTATCAATAAAAACATTTAGGGGAAGTTTAAGCATTATAATGGCAGAATACGAACTGCCGTATTACATTACGTAAAAATTTTACAGAGTTAAAATTTGTTGCACTTAACATCTAGATATCGATAGTAACTTATGTATATCCTTCCTACTGTAATTTACATCAGATTTTTGAATTAAATAGTGATTAGAGTCATTGAGAAATAGCCAAGTAATGAAAAAGCACCATAGGTTTTTGGTGGCTCTTGTAAAAAAAAAGTTTGTATATATGCCAAGATTAAATCAATTAAAACGAATACGAAAGAGAAATGTAAGAATATATATGAAAACTCATTTCACACAGAGCAGCAACCAATCTTAACTATGTTCTAAAATCTATAATTCTCATTTCATATTTTTCGCCCTTCCTTTTAAAAATAACAAATGCTTAAAACCAATCCCAAAACGATTGATTGAATGATGCAACAATATGAAAAAAAAACGAATTTTAATATATTAAAAAAATTCAATATCAACCATTCTATCTAAAATGCGAACAAAAACTTACAATTAAAATATTTCGCGCAAAATCTCAACTCACCTCCAGATTTCAGTACCGGTAAGAAACGTGTATATTCATTTATAATTTTTTTGGTTTATTTATTGGCAAATTTCACGGTGTTTTTCGTTGTTGTCTCTCCTTTTCCCACAATCCTAACTCCTCCCATCACCCCACCACACACCCCAAACCACCAACCAGACAGTTTGACTTGCATTTTTTTTTTTATTGGTGCAATATTTTTTAAATTTTTTTGGAGTAGAGCTTCCTACGCTTTTTATTGTTGTACTATATGCAAATATATACAAATTCACAATAGTAAATACGTGTATGTTTATTTATAAATATATTTACAACATATTAATTGAAGTAAGTATACACGATATATATAAAACCAATGTGTGTGTGTGTGTGTGTGTGTGCATTAAATTAATAAACAGCATTGTGTTATATTCCACTTACAAATAAAAGCTTTCGTCTTTAAGCAAAGTATGTTATACATATACATATATATACAAATAAGTCGTATAATTTTCAAACTTTTCAAAAACCTTTTGTTGCCTAAATATTTGTAGGGCTTTGAGTCGTTTTTCAATTTTTCTTTTTAAAAACAAACAAATGTATATACAAATTGGGCACCCTCTTCTCTGTGTTATTAAAAATATCTAATATCATATGTTTTATTTCTTATTTAATAAGAACTATAAATATATATATCTGGCATGAACTCTAGATGTGTATGTTTGTGTGTGTGTGTCGTGTGTGTGTGTCGTGTATGTCTGTGTTAGGGATGTGAGTTGGGCTTACTATTTGGATGGTTTTTATATATTTATTTTCAGTTTTTCTGTTACCGAAACTAACACTTGCCAATGATCACAATACTCCACCCTTTCGATTTTTGTACAACCGCCTGAGATAAAGAAACGAATACGCAGTGAAAAGGGTTCAGGCAAGTCATTTAGAATATACTATGTCCAAGATTTAGATAAAAAAGATTGAAAAATGGGGCTGTAAATAATATTTGTTTCATCATTTACAAGACACGATAAATGACTGCAGCGAATAATGTTTATCAGCAAACAAAAAAGTACGTTAAATTGCAACACTGCAGCTCTTAAACAGCATGCTGTTGCTGCAGCAACAGACTCGCTTTAACTTGTTAGCGATACGGTTTTATTTCTAACCTCAACAATATATTCAGGCAATCAAATTCTTAATATCGACAGGGCATCGATAATATACAATTTAACGTTAGAAACAAAAAACGGACCTTAAAAGATCAAATTACATAAACACATACATATCTTCATAATATTCACATATGAATGCCGAAGATAATTTTTTTTGAACGTTTTGTGTGTGCGTATGCAAATGATATATGTTTGTATATACAAATTTTATTTGAATTGTTTTTGCTACTTTCAATTATTTAATTTAAAATTATTATGCAAATAGTGTGTTAAGCACGTTGCAGCTTCTTTATTATCGTTGTTGCCACATGGAATGATAGTAACTTATAGTGGCTTTTCTGACTGCACAACACCATCAGTTTTCAGAGAACTCTAAATCCTCGCTTCACTTGATTACTTAGCTTAAGTTCGATTGCAAGATATTAAGCCAAAAATATAGTTTGTTTAAGTGAACCAATTAAAAGTTAAAAAAAAGGTTTATTAAAGTCGTGAAAATGTATGTAACAGACTGAAGGAAGCATCTTTGACTCCAAAAATTATATACACTTCATTCTTGATCCGTCAGTTTGTTTAATTTCGATATCGGAGCCATAACGAGCTGAGAAATCATTTTTTTATTTACATACATATTTAATTTGTTTTATTAATTCCTTAATTTAGTGTAAGCTTTTCTAACGTGAAAATCTATAGACAAAAAATTGAAATCATGGATTAAAATTTAAAACCAAAATTTGAATGTATTCGGCAGTCGGCTAACCGGGTGCAAAAATTTCGTTCTTTTTCAAATGTTGTGTCAATTAAATTCCAATTTATCCGAAAAGACTGTTTTTCCTGTCGATGTATTATAATTGATGTTTGCTAAATTGGTTCAGATAAAGAATTTTTTCAAACATCTGTAGAAATATTCAATATTTAGTGTGAGATATTCATACACATGCTTTTTGTTTTGTTTAGATTTTTATTTTATTTTTTGTTAGTTCATTTATATGTAGTATGTATAACAAAGAACATTAACTTGACTGGCAGTTTTTTTTGTATATCATTTTGCGTTGGAGGCCTTTTTAAATTATATATTTAGCCTTCAATTTGATTTAATTATTCAAAAAGTAATTATCAGAGATATATGTTAATTTTTGTAATTTTTAAGCCGGCGGAACCAATGCGGGAGACTGAAGTGTAATTGACATTTGCAATAATAATAAGCATCAAGTACTTATGTATATGGCATGACTCAATAAACAAACACACACTCAAACACACACACATACACATACACATACATACATATATGGACATGCATTCATAGCAAATGAATTAAACAACATAGCAAAAAAGCAGGAAAAAAACACAAATCGGTATATGTATGTATTAATACTTATGAACATAATTATGTATGTATTATAAAGTATAATTTCGAATATTATTATTATATATGGTAGGAGTTTTTGTAGTTAGAATCTAGCGGCTCTCTCACCTATGTGTGTGTTTATGTATGTTTAAAATTGCGACAAACAGTTAGAAGAAAATTACATATGATACAGTAGAGACACCAAGAAACTTGTGAATCCAAACTATATTTTATTCAACAACTGTCACAACAACAAAAATCTAGAAAAAAGGCTTCTAAGTTACAGTAAATAAGGAATGTAGTATACCCATTACGGAATTTTATGCACATGGTGACGTATTCAGCCCTCAGCTTTTATTATAAAATGAGCAAAGAGCAATAGGGTCCCAAGAAAGAGAGCATCATGAGTATACCTTGGGTACGTCACCTTATTGTAATTCCAGCTTGCACAGAAATTGACTCACACACACACACACACACACACACACAAACACACACACACACACACACACACAAACACACACACACACACACACACACACACGAACACACAAACACAAATATTCAACACAGACAGACACACACAACTTTTTAATGTAAGTTCATCGAAAGGCAACCATATTTCAAATTGGCAATAGAATAGCAACAACAGCAACAATACACAGTTGCCTATTGTGAATGACACTGTCCATCAATTGATAGTCAGCCGGCATTATGACCAACACCCCCATTGGAGCAGCGATACTTAATTAGTGTGAAACATCGCCAAAATAAAATCAAAAAACACCTTTAATGGTCAAGCTCAAGCTAAGAAAATCGAAACAGCAACTGTAACTGTAGCAATCGAAAACAACAACTACAACAACAGGCATCAACAACAATACAAGGTCTTCTTCTTTCATCTACTACTACTACTACTACTAGTGCTACTACTACTTTCTGCCTATGTCTATGAACTACCTATGTTCTAGAACATCTACTACAACAACTCTAAACAACACTTCTTACGAGCATTGAAACGTATGTAATTTAAAAAAAAAAAACAAAAACTATGAACTTTTATGCAAATCGCAACACCACCACCCTTTCAAGCTAGAAAACAAATCAAATCAGTATTTTTATGTGCACGTGAACACGTTATAAATATACATACATATATAAAACAACATAAATATACATACATATATCGCATGGTAACAGTTGTTGCCCTCATCATACACCGAAGTTTTTTCTGTTGTAATACCGCGATTCCATTAGGCTGCATCCGTCATTAACAGCAAGTCGGTAATGTAGATTTGTGATTCCACTACAAATCCAATTGCATCCGGCATCCTGTTTGAACAGGGTCTGGTAAGTGCCAGCTGACAGCTGTTTGTGTCTCATTGGATACAAATATGAGCTCGACCACAAATAAAATTAGTGTAAACCAAAATCTTAAATTATAGCTTTAAATCGTGCGCAAAATACAATATTAAATATCTGTTTGTTTTCTTATGTTTTTATTGCACTTGATGACCAGCTGTTTTACTTAAATTGGCAGTGTAAATACCAAGTATCGATAAGAAATTTCATAGTATCGACTATGTTAAAGTGCTGTTCAGTACTCTGTAATGTTAAATTCTTGGTCGAAAACCGACCAACGGTGAAAATTTGAACAAGTTTCACATTCCCAATTACATACGTGCATCCTGCTTGTAATGGTATCGGGGTATTAGACGAATCACTGCATTCTAAAAATATGCGTTTAATCTCAAATTCACAAAAAACTTGGACTCGGTGTCTCTCTTTATTACTCTCATTTATCGCTCATTGCTAGTGACAATCGTTTCCCGAACACTTCTTATTTTATTACAATTAAATATGTATCGGAACTGGTAATAGTTATCGATAAGTGATAGCTTACTCGTGAAGGGCAACTTATAACCATTAAACTGCAATTAATGGAGTCTTACTTATTCTTGTTTTATGCCCATTGAATATGTACATAACATATCGCACTCTTTTAACATAACTTAAATTTTTTGAAACCACTGTAAACCCTATTTGCTACCACAAAGAACTATTTTTGTAATTCCCTTGATACGAAAGATACCTTTTACAGTTTAGAAGTTTAATGCAAAAGAGCTATACCGATGAGAAATGAGAATTACCGATACACAGCTGAGTATTCGTACTTATGATAAGAATGTATGTGTGTATAAATGTTTGTTTAGCTGTTAAAGGCCTGTACGCAGACGAATGAACAGCGCCCGTACCGTAATGCACAATTTTTACTGACCGTAACGACAAGTGTTGAAAAATTCACATATTCACAAATCGGAAAAGCAACTGTTTTTCGTTGTTTGTTTACTTGTGGTATAAATATATTGATTTAAAATATGGATAGCCAACAGCAAAATTTACTTGCACTAATGTGCTTTACCAACACCATAATGTTGGCAAATTAAAATAAAAAAGAAAGACGCTGCGAAAAAATAAACCAGTGCAAGCACTCATATACTGCAATGAAAATAAAACTACTTACCATCTATTCCCAATTCGGCGCCAATTTCTTCCCACGCGCGTTTTACTAAAATATCGTTAAAATACATCTTGTTTGTAATACCCCACAAGACCTGCCGACACTCCATTGCCTTAATTACCGCAATTTTTTCGCTATCTTCAGCGAAATAAATAAAGCGGCCCTTGCGTACCGACATTTTTTTAAACTTTTCGCTACCGAAAATGGGCGCTGACAGCTGTTTACGGCAGCAATAGCATTTTAACTTTTTCATTGTTCACCACTACCGTACGAAACCATTATTTTTATACGAAATTTTTACGGTACGGGCGCTGTTCAGTCGTCTGCGTACAGGCCTTAAGTGCGAAAGAGTATTTAAATGTGACCAAATCTTCTCATTTTGCTGGTAAGATTTAAATGTATTTGTGTGTTTGGTATTTAAAATTTAATTTTTGCTAAAATTATTGCTTGAATTATTGCTGATCGATTGTTTATATTATTTTTGTTATAGAAAAATCAAATCAAATTACAATTTGCACCTGCATGCGTGCCACCCCTCTACATATATACTTACATACTGCAAAAACAATAAAATGCCAACATGATGATGTACATAAATACATACATATGCCTTATTGATAATGATTCATTCGGGTGGGTCAATTTGTAAAGGTTAAGAAAATCTAGAAAACTATACCCATAAAAATTTCATCTGCCGACAACTCTAAGCTACTTTACCTTAAGGCTGGCCGAACACCGGAGCCGACAAAACGTTTTTGTTTGGCCTTTCTCAGTCTGACAAGAAAACATGTTAATTGGTATCGCACACCAAAGGCAACAAAATGTTTTGGCATGTTTTCGTGACGAAAATTACACGCTTGCTTAGGAGCATCGCACACAGAATCAAACAAGCAAAACATTTCTAATGTTTTTATGTTTGTCGGCTCCGGTGTGCGGCCAGCCTAAAACTACGGTTGTTTAATTAAATGAAAATCCATGCCTAGCAAGATAATGATTTTTATACTCGATACCGAAGGTAAAGAGTTTATTGGTTTTGTGCAATGTCCGTCATGGTGTCTGTCCGTCTGTCCGTCTGTATGAACGCTACTTTTTTCCACACCCTTCAAGCTAGAGACTTCAAACTTTGCAAATCTCTTTATCTATGGCATAGTAAATTAAAGTGTCAAGATTGGAGTTCTACGATAACTAGGGGGCTGGCAAATCGATAAACTCGATAACGCAAAATCGATAGATCCAGCTATTTCGCAAGCCCTTACAGCTAGAGCTACCAAATTTGGGGAGAAAATAGCTATTTACAATTCCCAAAAAACTGCATCAAAAATTTTGGAGCCACGACCACCCATTCCGCCCCCAGCCCCCCCGCAGATTAACACTAAAAATGCCCATATCTTCTACAGTTTTTGAGCTAGATTCACAAAATTTGGTAGGTAGATAACTGGTAACGACCCCCCAAAAACTGCATCAAAGTTTTGGAGCTCCACCCACCCATTCCGCCCCCAGCCCCCCGCAGTTTAAAAACAGAAATGCTTATATCTTTTACAGTTTTTGAGTTAGAGCCACCAAATTTTGTGCCAAAATAGGTGATTATAGCCCCAAAAAAAAAAAATGCATAGAAACTTTGGATGCCACGCCAATCCATACCAAGCTGCCCCAAACCGCCCCAATGCTTCACTAAAAACGGGAATGCGTGTATTTTCCAAAGCGTTCAAGCTAGAGTCACCAAATTTAGTAGGAAGATAGCTAATAACAATCCCCAAAAAACTGCATGAAAGTTTTGGAGCCACGCCCCCTCCCCCCATTCCCGAGCCCCCTGCATTTTGAAATCAAAAACGCCTATACTTTCCTCATTTTTTAAGCTAGAGACGCAAAATTTGGTGCCAAGATTGATGATGAAGAAACCCAAAAAAATTGGATGCCACGCACCCCATACCAGCCCCCAGGCCCCCTTCCACCATATTCTACTTACTTTGAGCTAGAGTCACCAAATTTGGTATGAGGATAGCTATTGACATGATACATAGATCTGCAGCAAAAATTTTGATGCCACGCCCTCATACCGCCCCCAGCCCCTACCTTTAACAAACTTTGAGCTAGAGACACCAAATTTGGAAGGAAGATAGCTTTTTGTCATCCCCATCTGCACCAGACAATCTTTGAGGCAGCCTACACCCCTGCCGTATCCACACACTATTGCAATCAGCTCTCTTTTAATCTGTTTTACTACTGGTATCGAGTATACCGCAGTCGGGTGCGTCCGACTGCAACGTTTCTTCCTACCAAATTTGGTGGCTCTAGCTTTAACGCTTTGGAAAATACACGCTTTCCCGTTTTTAGTGAAGCATTGGGGCGGTTTGGGGCAGCTTGGGCAGTATGGATTGGCGTGGCATCCAAAGTTTTTATGCATTTTTTTGGGGCTATAATCACCTATTTTGGCACAAAATTTGGTGGCTCTAACTCAAAAACTGTAAAAGATATAAGCATTTCTGTTTTTAAACTGCGGGGGGGCTTGGGGCGGAATGGGTGGGTGCAGCTCCAAAACTTTGATGCAGTTTTTGGGGGGTCGTTACCAGTTATCTACCTACCAAATTTTGTGAATCTAGCTCAAACACTATGGAAGATATACGCACTACCGTTTTTAGCGAAGCGTTGGGGTGGTTGAAGGCGGATAGGGCAGTATAGATAGGCGTGGCATCCAAAGTTTTTATGAATTTGGTTGGGGATCGTCAACACCTATCTTGTCACGAAATTTGATGGCTCTAGCTCAAAAACTGTAGAAGATATGGGCATTTTTAGTGTTAATCTGCGGGGGGGCTGGGGGCGGAATAAGTGGGCGTGGCTCCAAAATTTTTGATGCAGTTTTTTGGGGGTTGGTAGTAGCTATTTTCTCCCCAAATTTGGTAGTTCTAGCTGTAAGGGCTTGCGAAATAGCTGGATCTATCGATTTTGCGTTATCGAGTTTATCGATTTGCCAGCCCCCTAGTTATCGAAGAACTCCAATCTTGACACTTTAATTTACTATGCCATAGATAAAGAGATTTGCAAAGTTTGAAGTCTCTAGCTTGAAGGGTGTGGAAAAAAGTTGCGTTCATACAGACGGACAGACGGACAGACACCATGACGGACATTGCACAAACCCAATATACTCTTTACCTTCGGTATCGAGTATAAAAATAATCTCTACTTCGTAAAAAATGTTCATGGTTATTGTTTTATCAATTTCATTAAGAAATCTTTGCGATCGCAGGCGTGGAGATAGGTTTAATTTGAGAACCATGATCACTTGTGCGAATTCGCTTTGAGTTTTCCGTACCTAAATTTTCTATGTTACGATTAGTGATTTAAACAAGTGATAAATTAAAACTGAAAAAAAAAACCGATAAAAGGACACCTGATTGCAAAGGGGTGCGGATTCGGCAGGGGTGTACGCTGGCTCAAAGATTGTATATTGCAGATGGGTATGCCAAAAAGCTATTTATTTTACCAAATTTGGTGGCTCTAGCTCAAAAAATGTGGAAGATACCGACGTTTCTGATCTTATACTGCGAGGGGGCTGGGGACGGAATGGGTGGGCGTGGCTCCAAAATTTGTGATGCCTTTTTTTGGGGGATGTTTGTAGCTATCTTCTCCCCCAAGTAGTTCTAGCTGTAAGGGCGTGCGAAATAGGTGGATTTATCGATTTTGAGTTATAGAATTTATCGATTTTCCAGTCCCCCAGTTATCGAAGAGCCCCAATCTTGACACTTTATCTTTTCCGGCCATAGATAAAGATATTTGCAAACTTTTAATTTTCTAGCTTGAAGGGTGTGGAAAAAAGATGCGTTCATACAGACGGACACCATGACGGACATTGCACAAACCAAATACTTCACTCTTTACCTTCGGTATCGAGCAGGGGGCGCGGGCCTGATTTCTGAGGCCCGGGCCCGCACGAACCCGAAGTCTTTTTTAAAGGCCCGGCTCGGCACGACTTTTTATTCACGGAGGCGGCCCGGCCCGGCCCGAAACTAACACATACATGTTTATGCATGTTCATTCATAATCAAAAAATGAAATTTTATCAAATTTTTGTTCAGCATTTTGTCGGGCCTTACCGGGCCGATCCGTTTTGCATAGGCCCGGGCCCGCACGAAGCCAAGACGGAATTTATTTTTGAGACCTGGGCCCGCCCCGGGCCTGTGCAAGCCCGCGGGCAAAAAAAAAGCACGGCCCGCGCCCACCTCTAGGATCGAGTATAAAAATTTACCTTCCCTAATTATGGTGACGCATAACCAATTTATGATCTTGTGCCACAACCTTAATAGTTTAATTGTTATTTACATATACACATACATTTCCAATAATCGCGTGTTACGAGACACAACTGTTACATTACAAAATGTTTACATATGTATGTATGCATGCCTAATTGTATGGATGTGTGCATTTTTGAATAAACATACTGTATTATGTATGTAATGAATTATGCAGAGTTTCATTTGATTTTTTTTTGTTTTTGTTCCTCCCTTAAACTACTAATTGAATGCACGTACATACGTAAATATCTGTAAGTTTTGACCATCTTGCTGTAATATTTGCTGCTTTGCTTTCTTAAAATCTAAAAGAATTTCCAATTTATGTCTTTTATGTATTTAATTCTAACAAAGTTCAACAGTCATCTGATGATAATTAAAACCAGTTTCAATTGAGTCCGTATCTCGATTTGGTGTGGCCGTAGAATTAAATTTTAAATTTGCAGACTTAAATTGCATGTGCTAATAACGACAGTTCAAATAGAGCTTTTTCAACACGGTTTCCTTAGGGGACTGACTGCATTGACAGAAAAAAAATTAAGAATAATTAATAAAAAAGAAAGTTATTGACTTTTGTTTGCATTGAATGTTATTTTCGTAATTTTATTATTAGTGGCTTGATACAAAATTATTTTTATTTTTATTATTTGATTATTAAATTTCTACATACACATGTATACTTAGTGTGTGCATAAGTATGTACAGTTACTTACATACATACGTATGTCTGTACATAAGCGTGTACTTACAGTGCGTGGATCACATTAATATTCGGTTTTTTTCAACTTCAAACACAAGTAAAATGAGTATAACTAACAAAAAAAAAAAAAATTTAAAAACGATTGGTTAAAGCTTGTAAAACTACCTTTCCATAGAGGTGTATATATTTAGATTTTATTTTAAACTAAAGAGCAAAATATGCATAAACAAAATATGCTCAGCATTAATATTCGGGTTTTTTTTTATTATCCTAAAAAATATATATTTTATGGGGCCAAATAAATAATCTGATATTTTGTGTAATACCCATTATTTCTTATTATATCGCTTAGGCGTTTGGCATATTTTGTATAATTTTTGCATACTCTCATGCCCTATTTTAGACCAATATTCCGTAAGCCGTTTCTTTAAGATGGATATGGACGGTGGTCCACGGTATTCCAACTCACTCCACAAATTTTATAATAGGACTTAGATAAGGGGCTTGGAAAGCCGTTTCCAAGACTTTTCAGTCATATGACAACCTGCACTTGATTATATAGGCCAATGCTTCTGACCTTCATTGACCTGATACTACTTGCACGTGTTGGAAAAACCCATTTTCTCCGCCACTGCTTCAAGATCTTCAAAATTTTCAGATAATGATCGTGCCATCAATATACACAAGAGTTCCCACTCCTTTTCGGAAATGCAGGCTCAAACCACCATACTACCCTCTCCGTTTTTACTGTTGGTTTTAAATTATATTTTTGCAGCTCGGTATTTGGTTTCCGCCAAATCCTGGTTTTGCCGTCACTGCCAAATATGTTAAGCTTTCTTTCATCTAAGAATATAACATCATCCCATCAGCTTTGGTCGTTTTTTTAATACTGCTGGGCAAGCGTTAAGCTTAAGTTTCAGCTGCAGAAAAATCATTATCTTAAAGAAACCGGCTTATGGAATATTGGGCTAAAATAGGGCATGAGAATATCCAAAAACTTTACAAAATATGCCAAAACGCCTAAGCGATACAATAAGAAATAATGGGTATCACACAAAATATAAGATTATGAGTTTTGCCCGATAAAATAGATATTTTTTAGGATAATAAAAAAAAACCGAATTTTAATGTGGCGCATATTTTGCTTTTTGTTTAAAACAAAATCTAAATACATATACATACCACCTCTATGGAAAGGTAATTTTAAAGCATTAATCTACCATTTTTAAATTTTTTTTTTTGTTAGTTATATCATTTTATTCGTGTTTGAAGCTGAAAAGTATTAATGTGATCCACTGTACATTTTATTGCATTTAATTTGTTCGTACATATGTACATACATATGTATTAATGCTTGCATGTATGTATGTATGTAGTCTGCAAGTAGCGAACGTTTTATTATGCTACAACTTATAATTATGCTCCTTTTTTGCTTATTATTATTATGTTTATGTTTCTGTTTATGTTCGTTTGTTGTCTAATTTCGTTGTGTTTCAGTTGCGCGTGATTCGTGCATTCCGCTCGAACCTGGAAGACCTAAGCGAACGGCGCTCGATGCACAGTTTGCATAGCTTGCGTACGCCTCGGACGGGCATGCCAACAGGCAGTGGAGGTGGTGTTCACCCCCTCTACAATTTAAATCTGTTGAGCCCCAATTACAGCAGCAGGCATCACCATCATCAGCAGCAGCAGCAGCCATCGGAGAAGCCGCCATCAAATGCAACTAATCTGCCTGCCGACATATCTTACATTGACGAAGATCCACAGCAGCATCGAAATTTACAAAATGGATGCACTACTAACACTACCTCAGCATCTACATCCACACCCACAGCCTCATCCGCCTCGCATTCACATATACTACCATCTCATTCTTCGCCCAAACGATCTGCTGCTGCCAGTTTTTCTGATGTCGTCCGCAACGTGCAGTCAAACGAACATCAGCACAAAAATGGACAGAACGAAACACGAATTTAGTTAAAAAAAAAACCTGGAGAAAAAACATTTTACATACATTTTACATATATGAATGTATTAGTGTATGTATTATGTACATACAACATTCACGTGTGTATAATTGTTTTTATATATGTACATATGTACTTATATGTACATATAATTGTATTTCTATATGTACATAAATATATACATATATACATTCATACATATACATACTCAAGGTAATGAAGCCTACCACCTGACAATGACAATCAACATAAAAGCACAAGCATCCTACATACAGACATTTATTACAACATATGTAAATATGTATGAATTTACATATGAATGTATATTTATTTTAAAAACTGTACTCTCGACCAAGGTATACTTAACAAGGTAGCCGCACTCCTCTCTTTATTGCCTAAAACAAAAGTACGAAAGAAGAATTTATGGCTTGCTTCAACACTCTGAATCATGGTTGAATTATACATGGTTAAGTCGTGAGAGCATGCTCGCTCAATTTTTAGGAGCCTGTTGTTAGTCGCAAAGCAGCTGTCAACGTGATAAGTTGTGAGTGCGGACGAATTTTTCGTGGAATTTTAAGGTTACGTTACTTTTTTAGAACTATGTTTATAAGTTTTATACGTTTATACATGTTTCATGTCATTTTATTTCATTTACATAATCAGTTTAAAAATTTAAATTACACATGTAGCCAAAAACACACAACGCTCTGAAATTAGAACCTCTGTTGAAAAATGTAAACAAAATCACACATCGTTCTATCTCGTTTTTGCACACTAAAACAAGACGATGAAGCAATATCGAAGCAGCAACTATGCTATCTCTCTTGCACTCGCATGGTCTTATCAACAGGCTCCTTCTGCCGCGCATGACTTAACCTTGTATAATTCAACCATGCTCTGAATTGTGTGAGTATGTATGTACATATGTATGCATGTAAGGCAACAGACGGAAAATATCCGTCCGCGGAAGTGCGTCGCTGACAAAGCTCGCAACGAGACTGACGAATAAGGCAACCGACGGCTAAAATTCGTCCGCGGAAGTGCGTCGCTGACCAAGCTCGCAACGAGACTGACGAATTAGGCAATAAAAAGAGGGTGATAGCAACAGTGCGGCTACCTTGTTAAGTATACCTTGCTCTCGACCGTTCTCGTTTACTGTCGCTTCGATCAGTTTCTCTTCTATTATTAAACGGCTCAAACAAAGCCTTCAAGATGTTACAGTTACTTATATATATATATATATATATATATATATATACACATATATACATTCATACATACACACAGGACAAATATGCAAATGCATACATATGTATGCGTACACAAATCATTCGCAATGAGATTCAAACACATACTTACATACATACACACATAAGCAATCAATCAACTGATATACGAACTTATTGCTGAGGGAGTCACCATGTTTTGCTGTTTCCCGATAATTATGTATTGTAATAAGATACCTAACGATTAATGCTTAGCAAAATGTTTTTAAACGCATGATTTATTTTTAACCTTATAATTTTTTGTATAAAATGACTATTATTATTGTGGTACTCGTATTACTAACTTTATAAACCAACAATATATATTTTTTGTTTGTTATTTTTGCCTGGTGCGCGTGCGTTTGTGTGCGTATGAATGAGCTACCGGAATATGGCAATTTGCCTTAGTTTATGTACATATGTATGTATATCCATCCTTTATCACATACTTATTCTAGGGTGGATGTGGAATCCAAAGTCATGGCAAGTACTAAAATCAAATTATATTATGTACATACATATACACATCTATACATATGTGTCATGTGTGTACATATATATGTACGTATGTGCATGCGTACGCTCGTATAACAAAAACACACTAAGGATCGGAGAGCTTGATGTTTGTGTGCTTACAGGGATCACCCACATTTACGAAATGAAAATGTACATATGTATGAAAAATGTGTCTTGCTCTGTCAGTGTTAAGGCTCAGTTACCCGAAATTAATAAAACGTGAACGTTAACTTGAACCTTGAAATGAACTTAAATTAAACGGATTAACCTGAACATAAACTTATCGAACAGCTGTTTGTCATTGTTTTGATATTTATAACTAGCCAAGCTGCCTTTAATTTTTGCCGGATCCTTAAAATGTTTGCTAGCTTTGTTGTATAAAAAATCTTTCTCTTGCACCAAACAAATTTACCTGTTATCGTCTATTTTAAGTCAGCTGAGGGTAACGAGCAATCAGTATTTTACGTTTAGTTGAACAGATCAGCTGTAACTGAGCCATGGTAAATTACCATCAAGCAATTACACATAGAACATAGAGCAGTCAAACATCTAAAATTTAAAAGACAGTCAGAACTCAAAGTCTCGCGACTCACAGCACTTCGGGAGCAAAAAGAGGCCACCCGAAGGCAAAGCGTCGCTCCTAAAGTGCGCAACTAAAAATACAAAAGTACATAAAATGCATTCTTCTAAGAATAGCAGGCACAAGACACGAAAATTGGGATTTAAAATATGATAATATGTATTATTATTTATCGAACTTAATTTGTTAATTACTTAATTCTTGTCACATTTCTTGTCACACCTATGTAGTTACGCATATAAATTAAATGTATTTTTGTACTCCGAAGGTAAACACATCCTTAAATACCTGACTCTTGAAACTTTGCAAATATCTTAACGTGCTACGCCAAGTGAGGGCTGCGAAATCGATATAAATTCGAGACACCTCGAGGTGCAATAACACACATTTGTATGTACATAGCATGTACATGTATACATGTATGTATGTACATATCTGCTACATTTTCATAGCTAGAAAGATTTGAATCACGAAATGTTTGGAGCCCAAACCGGCTCCTCACGCAATCAGCAACGTCGCCCAACTGCAACGGTTTGACTTTTTTTTATAATTTTATGAGTTAATTATTTAAATGTAAATCGTAAAGATCAGAAAGACCATGAAACGTACAAACATGCATCCATACATACTATTTTGTGACACTGCCAAACAAACAACACAATATAACAGTTACAAATTATTTAGTCTCAAGCATCCGCTTACTTCTTTGCACATATGTGTGTGTGTATGTGTACGCACATATGTGTACATATGAAAATGTAAATCGTTGTAAATTGAATTTTCTATACATACAGATACATATGTACGTATGTAAGTATGTTTGCAATTTTGTACATGAATTGACGCATTTCCGTGAGAATATCGTATGTCAAACTTATCGCTATGATAAAGTACGTGTGCATTTTTTTAACAAGTTCAGTTTGTTCAGAAGCAAAATTTGCCTTATTTGTTTTTGTTCACATATGTATGTATGTATCTATTGATATGTATGTATGTCTGTATTGATTGAGCTTTTATATATTTAAGTAGAACATATATTTTCTTATGCCTCCATGTGTATATGTACCGTTTTAATGGCGTTTGTTTTTGAAATTAGAAACTTGAAATTTTTTCTACAAAATTCATATTTATTATTTGCCTAGACAATCAGACCCTAATTTATTATTCATAAGCATATACAAAACATAATATTCCTCTACCTTCCACCTAACACAATCCATTCCCCAAAAACATATTTCATAGTTCAATTATATGTGTATGGATGTACATATATGTATGTATGTATGTAGTATATACATACGTACATATCTACATATGTAAATATGCATACATTCAAACACATACATGTGTATGTGCATACTAGTATATACAAACATACACATAAACTTTTTTATTATTGTAATATGCTTTATTTATAAATACTTATTTTTAATAAATACTACTTGCATACATATGTTTGTATGTATTTTAATTTATATTCAATAGATTTATGTGCATAAGCACACATAAACACAATATGCATATGTATGCAAGTGAGTTAAAAAAAAATGATATTGATACAAATAAAACAACTATGTATGTATTTATGTAGAAAACTTTTTACCACAACCACTCTCTTAACTGACTTCAACCTATATTTCTCTTCCCACTTATTTTCATTTTACCTTCTCTCTCTCTCTCTTTCTCTCTTCAATTTTTAAAGGTAATAGGCGGCGAGTTGCAAGAACGCTTGATACCGGTTCCGTATAGCAAGGGCAACACTGATCAAGCTGTAAGCCTTTCTTCACTTTACCTAAACTAACATACATACATATTTACACGAAAATGCCCAGATAGACAATATCAAGTAGAAGCAATGCAATCGGACATATTTTTCGCCTTGTGAACATACAAAGTATAAAAGCCCAAGATATATTCAAAAAGGTGGCCGCGTTTGGTGCTTAAGACAAGAGCTCAAAGAGAAACACAAAAAAAACCGTTCTCGGTGATGCGGTAAATGAAATTTAAGCTGTTTGCAGTAACGGCAAGTTAGAGAACAATGCAACCTTCTAAAATATATCTTGCGCGAGACCGGACAGAACAGTATCAAGTCCCAGTTGTACTGAATTGAATTTTAATTGAACGTGAACTTGAATTGAAACGTACATGAAACCAGGCGATTACTCAAACGTGAACTTAGCTTGAACCTCAAAATTGAATTGAACCGATTACTCTGAACATTGAATTATCGAACAGCTGTTTGTGATTGTTTTGATATTTATAACTAGCAAAGCAGCCAGTTTTTCGTGCCGGATCATTAAGATATTTGCTTGATTTATTGTAGAACAAATATTTTTCCTGCACCAACCAAATAATTTTATGCTCGTCCAATTCAAATCAGCAGTTCAACGTAATTGGACCGTAACTTGAACTGGAATATAAACTGGAACTAAAAACTCTATTTTATGCAGTTTTTCAGTTCTTTTCAATTCAGTTCAGTTCAGTGTTTTACGTTTAGCTGAACTGATCAGCTGTTTTTTTAAGTTCTAATTCAATTCAGTTCAAGTTCGGCTAACTGGGCCTTTAATGAGATATCCGTCCGCTTGTATCTTAAATCTAAAATCGTCTAATAGTTAGTCCGGATTCGGAAGCACAAGTATTCTGTGTTGACTTAAGTATGTATGTAAATTCTTAAGTTGAAAAGTTTTGGCATAAGAAAAACGATCTACATTGCATTACTTTAAGTAACATCACTATTGGACTATAGAATTGTTACGTATAGAAATAATTTAATTAACTGAAATGGTCGCAAAATCTTACTGTCACTAGCTGTGACATACATATGTACATACATACAGATGTACATATGTATATATGTATGTATGATAGCATATAATTTTGGCAAGCAGAAGATACTTAACGGAACAGTTGACAATATGTGTGTGAGAAAATTAAAAATTTATAATCAAGCAGCTATGCAAATTGTTTAAGATTTTGATTGATAACATTATGAGCTACACATACATACGTACATATACATTATACATGTACATATGTATTGTATATGCCACAGAATGTCCTTGTTTGAAACGATATCATATTCTAGTTTTAAACCAAGTGAAACAATCTAAACGTACTTCCTTGAAAAAGTCAAACGTTTTGTTATTATTTTTTTCTTCTTCGATTCTTTTCTGCTTGTATTAGGAAACATTGCATGCAGTTTATTCTAAAAATTATCTCTGTTCAATATGCATGACACTACATCGTATATGTACATAAATTTGTATGTATGTATTTAAATACAAAAATACATACATACATACATATGTGCATATGAATGTAAAATTTTTGTTGACAAATGTTTACTAACACACTCCCACCATCCTTGCTCAGTCGCACTTATGATGTCGGTCAGCATCTTGCACGTCTTCCTAAATGTGCATTCCATAAATCAATTTACAAACATATATACATACATACATATGTATGTATGTATGTATTAACATGCAAAGTGACATCCAACGCATTTCGTGCTGGCCGGTGATTAATTAATTGATGTGTACGACGTACATATGTACATATATGCACTTGTATGTACATATGTATGTACATATGTGAGTGTTATGTTCAGCAGCTTTTAAAAGTTAATTAGTTTCGTTGATTACACACTCACACAACCACACATAACTGCATTTTTGTGTGTCTATAAGATTGCATAAATACATTCCATCAGCTTTTGTTTTTTGATTAACTGTTTTTTTTGTTTATAAGTACATATGTATGTATGTACAACAAGCAATTTTGATGTATTGTATATGTGTGTGTTTGCATTTGATTTTTTAGTTGACTGATAAATATACTATAACTCCTTATATTGTTGTTTCTGTCTATCTTGTCACTGTTCTCGGTGTTGTTCTTTTCTTTCTACTTTCTCATTTGCGCGCTTAGATTCGTGTGGTGAACGCCTTCCGGCAAGGTCTCGATGCCCGTTACGGTGAGCACACCAATACTTCGCTTGCGGAGGTGCTGCGCAAGCAGACTTCGCTGAGCAAACGCCTTTCGGAGACATCTTCCATTGATTATGCCGATAATATACCCGATGAGCTGACCATACCTGAAATCGACGTTGAACGGTTGTCATCACACAGTCACACCGAAACTGCTGTTTAAAAAGAGGAAAGCCTACAAACAAACAAACTAATCAACCAGCTGGTCACACACTCACCCAATCACATGCATACATACAAACATATATAAATGCTTATATTATTATCGAACCTAAATAATATATGTACATATGTATGTACGTAAAATAGATCGATAACGCCTACTACAACTACTAATACATACACACAACAGACAAAAATGCAAATTTACTGGCATTTACAATGAGTAAAGAACAGTTTAGCTTTAGAATAACTAAATAGACCATCTCGAAAGAAATTTGCTTGCAATTAACACAATTACATGCATGCATACATACATACATACATACATACATAGTATGTGTATGCATAACATACAATCTTTGTATGTATTTTTTGTCGACAAGCAAATTTTGTGGCCTCTAATAAGATGATAAGGATATGGACATGAATCGGCCTGCCTTGCTCTCAGTTACAGTTAATGTTTTAATAACATACATATGTATGTTTATATGGTGCTTGTATGTATTGCATATTTGAATAATGTGTGTTTATGTATGTATGCGTTTGCTTGTGCGTTTGTGGCTTGTGTGCGGGACAATGATAAAGAAAGCTTGAAATTTGCCACAAGGACTTATAAGAAATAAGATATTTATTTACACAATAAAATAATACGAAAACAACACATATATACACTTATGTAAGGGACAAAAACTTAATCCGAGTGGCCTAAAGTTAATGCAAGTTGAAATTATTATAATTGTTTAAATACATATTGTATTTGCTAATAACGAAATATGTTTGTACGTGTACTTGCATAATTACTCTTCATACCCCTTCACCACCAATCCCTACAACAACACACTGACGAATATACCCCAACTGCGTTAATGTCGAAGTCGCCTATACTCAAGTCATTAATATAGTTATTATTATTATTACATACATACAAACATACATATGACAAATAAAAGATAAAAAAACGAATCACCTAGTTTTTGTTACTTATCCAGTGAACAGTGGGAATAAAGCAATTCATAAAACAAATTAATATACTACTATCAAAAATCCATGTGTGATTAACATACAGCTGCAAAATTTACAGTTAGCATCACTGTCTTTTTTCTCAATACTAAATTTTTTCAAGTGATAGTTTTTATATTTGATGTAAGAATTTATGAACAAGTGAGGAAAACCCAAAAAAGTGCAACTTTATTATTATATTATTTTTCAAATACATACATCAAATAATACAACAAAACTTTATCCAGCTCTTAAATTAATTAGCATGCAAATTCAGGCCACAGGAACAGAAAAGCAGGCCCAGCACAAGGTATACTTAACAAGGTAGCCGCACTCCCTCTCTTTATTGCCTAAAACAAAAGTACGAAGAATGAGTACGAAAGAAGAATTTATGGCTTGCTTCAACACACTGAATTGAAAAGGCAACAGACGGAAAATATCCGTCCACGGGAGTGCATCGCTGACAAAGCTCGCAACCAGACTGACGAATAAGGCAACCGACGGCAAAAATTCGTCCCCGGAAGTGCGTCGCTGACAAAGCTCGCAACGAGACTGACAAATAAAGGCCCAGTTAAGGCCTGTTTACTCTAGACATAACTTAAAAAAAAAAAACTTATCTTAATAAAAAATATCTTAAGGAATAGTTGGATTTACTCTCGATATAAATTAACTTAATAAAACAGTGCGGCAGTGCTGTATAACTATGTAAGCAGTGTTGTTAAACAAAGAAAAATAAACGCGGTATCACATATTGACCACAACAGCATCAAAGCAGCAGCAAAGTGACTTTATAATAATGGATAAAAAAACAACAGTAGCCTTTGCAATGTATATGAATTAGATGTTTAATTGTTAAACGTTGTTGACTAACGTTTTGCAAGACTGTTTTCGAACAGCTGTTCGTAAATCAACACTGTTCGACGTAAGAAAATTAAGTTATTTCTGCAACCTGCAGGTTCAAAATTAAGATAAGTTATTTTATGTTGAGAGTAAACGCTAACATTGAGAGCCATAAGGTAGATTGAGTCAGCTGACTCTTAAGTTATTTTTTCTTAAGTTATGTCTTGAGTAAACAGGCCTTTACCAGAATTTGAATTGAATGCGAGCGTGAATTGGTATATGAAAACAAAGCGATTACCGATTACGTTTGCCTTTGTGTACATGACGAACCGGATGACTGCATGCACACATCATTTGTCGGCGTCAACACTTCTGATGTCGCATTTAAGGCCCAGTTACCCGAACGTGAACCGAATTGAACGTGGACTTAGAAAACAGCTGATCAGTTTAAATAAACTTCAAACACTGTTTGCTGGTTACCCAAAACTTGAACTGAATTTAACTGAATTGGAAACCTGCAGAAAACAGAATTTTTAGTTCCAGTTCATATTTCAGTTCAAGTTACGATCCATTTACATTGAACAGCTGATTTACAATGGACGAGCATAAACTCATTTGGTCGGTGCAGGAAAATGATTTTTTGTACAATAACTAGCAAACTATTTAAGGATCCGGCAAAGAAAAGGGCAGCTTGGATATCAATTGCCGATTTGTGCTAAGTACATGTAATAAACATTAACCATATCATCCATATTTAATAAATTTATTATTTTTTTGTGTAAACAGAAGTTCGCGCGCTATTGTGAATATATCAAAACAATGACAAACAGCTGTTCGAGAATTGAATGTTCAGGGTAATCGGTTCAATTTCATATTAAGGTTCATTTTTAGGTTCAAGTCTAGTTCACGTTTAGGTAATCGCTTTGTTTTCATATACCAATTTACGCTCGCATTCAATTCAAATTCAGTTCAAGCCAAGTTCGGGCCTTTAGCCATGAATCGCTGCTGTCAAAAGTTCCAAAACATGGCGAATTGGGCGCTGGCGCTGGAGACAAAGGTTCCAATGGCGGCGATTTTAGCCCAGTCGCACCACATTCCAAGGGCACGTTCAACAAAAAGTTTGCGCGTTGACTTCAAAAAGAATAAACAATATTAGAATTTAATAAAAAACACAAGAATTCTTTAACCTACTTGCGCTTCAGCAAATGGGCTCTTAAAAAAACAATTATGTAAACACAAATATACTTACGGTGTGTTCCCAATTCCGCGGCAATTGATATCCAAGCTGCCCTTTACTTTGCCAGATCCTTAAATAGTTTGCTTTTGCTTTCCTGCACCAACCAAATAAGTTTATGCTCGTCCATTTTAAATCAGCTCTTCAATGGATTGTAACTTGAACTGAAATATGAACTGGAACTAAAAATTCTGTTTTCTGCAGGTTTCCAATTCAGTTAAATTCAGTTCAAGTTTTGGGTAACCAGCAAACAGTGTTTGAAGTTTAGTTGAACTGATCAGCTGTTTTCTAAGTCCACGTTCAATTCGGTTCACGTTCGGGTAACTGGGCCTTAAGGCAATAAAAAGAGGGTGATAGCAATAGTGCGGCTACCTTGTTAATTATACCTTGGCCCAGCACATGCACAGTGTGCATTGCACACTCGCTTGCCCGCCGCCTGGCCTTACATTAGAACCAAACAAGTGGCTGAATAGAAAAAGTAATGCAAAAAAGAATCACACAAGTGGTCGAAACAAATGTATAAAAAACATAAAACAAAAATAGCGTCATGTTCAACAGTCTAAGGGTGGCCGCACACCGGAGCCGACAAAACGTTTTTGTTTGGTTTTTCTCAGTCTGACAAGAAAACATGTTAATTGGTATCGCACACCAAAGGCAACAAAATGTTTTGGCATGTTTTCGTGACGAAAATTACACGCTTGCTTAGGAGCATCGCACACCGAATCAAACAGGCAAAACATTTCTAATGTTTTTATGTTTGTTGGCTCCGGTGTGCGGGCAGCCTAACGCTTAAAGGCCTGTTGTCACATACACCGTAAACCGAAACAGAAACAGAATTCAGTACATTTGCGACTGCGATAGAAACTGCAACAGAAACATCGGTATTTTTCAATTGTTAGCAATAGTAATCGAATTCAGTACATTAGCAACTGAAACCGAAACAAGTACTTTTGACTTTATTATGTTGCTGTTAACAGACGATCACCTGTTTTCTACAAACGCAGATAACTTGACGCTGGTCAATTCTTTGTGTAATCGATATTTTTGTTTCTGTTTCGGTTTCTGTTTACGGTGTATGTGACTACAGGCCTTAACTGTGTTTTTAATCCATGTACAGAAAAAAATAATCAACTAGGTGGCAATATCGCCATGCTCTGAAGTTTGTATGTGTGTATGCACATGTGCATGTTTTCCAATGTTTTGAAGTGGCAATGCTGAACAGCTGGCTATCAAAATAGAAGGCGCGTCAAAGTAAGTAAAATAAATAAATTTTAATTTAAGAATTAAAATGCAGTCTACAAAGAGATAAGTGCAAAAAACAGCTAAAAATGTCCAGCTCCCTTTGAGTATATGCAAACATTTAAATTATCTTAAAAAATATATGTAATTTTATTATTTACAAATGTATATTTGTAAATCTATGTTTATATATAATAGTATTGCGCGTAAGCCCTAGGATCTTATATACAAAAACTATGAGTGAATTAGGCGCTAATTTTATAAATGGATTAAGTTCGAGGCTTAATGCTGATGCCCAAAAGTGATAATTAACGGTAATAAAGCGCCACAGATCATAATAAGAAGCTCGCTATATCGCAATCCCTGTTGGGTGTTGTGAGTGTGACGAGCTGCTGGAGCAATATTTAATTCATTTAAAGCTGGCTCGCGAGATTCCTCTAAAGTATGATACTCATACTGGCCTTGTCCAGCAGCAGCTCTGCGGGTTTTACCACCATGATGATGTCCACCCTGGGTTAATTCGGGTAAGACGTGAACTGTTGCAACATACAAGAAGGTGCCCGCTGAAAATAGCATTGCAATACCTGTTGCATTTACGGAATTAAGTGTCTCCTTTTGCTCTTGTCCAATTCCAAAGTATGTAAGTAGCGTTAATAATGGTGCCGACAGTGAAAATATGCCAAGATGTTTTCGAATTTGTTGCCGTTCAACTTTCTCGTGCAGCAAAAAGCTAACTAAGCCAAATGCCGCGGGCGCCTTATGCAGCATTATGGCTAAAAATACAATGATTTCAACATCCTGGTGACTCGTTGTTGCCGCTGCACCTAACGCGACTCCGTCAGCTATAAGTTAATTAAACAATGCAAATGAAATGCTCAAATAAACATTAACTACAACAATAAGCTTACCGGCTGCATGTACAACCAATCCGAGAGTTGCAGTGATATTCTTGTCATTTTCGTTACCCTTATTGGTTTGTCGTTGCGAAACTTGATCGACGAGCATCATGAAAACGAAGCCCAGCACTAGCGATAAACCAATTGTACGCGAATAATCATGAACTGCCTCAACGCCACCGGCAACAAGTTTTCCGTCTGTATCGGTTTGTTGTGGCTGTTTTTCGCTGTCCATATATATCGAGCGTATGCCCTCTGGTATAATAACTGTTAACGCTGTGCCCACCAATAAACCAGCGCCCAGTACAGTAACAATTTTAAGTTTTTCCTTAAAAACTTGACATTAATTAAAAACACATCGTGAATACTTTAAAGTCATACCTCGCTTAATTTCATTACCAACGGTATGCTTCCAGATATGTATGACCCAACAAGCATAACAATAACCAACAATATTAGAATAATAGTCTCTTCAGCCATGTTTGTTTGAGATTGTTTAAGTGTTTGCCAACTCAACTATTTGTTTTCATCAAAATGTTGAATATTGTATGGTATTATACTAGTGTAATGGTCATACAATTTGAGCCGTATTACGGTAATTTTTAGGTTATTCACCATTATTTTTTTTTGGAACTTTTCGTCAAACTCGTTTTTTTTTTTAGTATTGTTGCAGTATTTTTCGGTTTTTCCAACAGCACGAAGTTTTTGCAGTCTGTATGGATGTTTACGTGTGGTAGTTTGTTATTCTTTTTGGAGGATGAAGAAGACAGACGGCGGGCAAAATATTTGTTTTCTTCTGTTCTGTTTTTTGAACATGCGCAACAAGCAACATCTGTAAATGTTTAAATTAGTTTATTCTCTATAAAATGTACATACACGTTAATTACACGTAACATCTGTACAGACAATAAAGTGGCCATTCATTAACTACACAATCATCGGGCCAATTTGGAACTTATTTGCGGTATTAAATTTGTGCTGCTTATATAATTTAGTATTTAGCATTTAGTATGTATTGCGTATTGACGACTTCGTCACTTCGTCTTGTATATAAATATATATATTGGTATATGTATATATATATATATATATATATATATATATATATATATATATATATACATGTATTTCAAAATACATACATTTTTAGGTGATTACTGATTTTTACAAAAACCTTTGGTGTTCGCAGTGTATATTTAAATTTTTGCAATTAGATTGTCAATGTTTTTTTTTGCACATACATACAATGTACACAGTTTTTCCAAAATGTTTTGTGACTTTCAACAAAATCACTACGTGGTATCATCTCTATTGTGAATATCCCAATGTGTGTCTTACCTATCGATGTCACAAACAAAAAATTAACAGTGATTTAAAGAAAAATAATCTTAAAAAATAAATAAAAGTGAGATATTATGTGTTGGTTATACTGCATATTTAACTTTTTAGTTGATGATAATGTTTTTATTGAAATGTTAACAAATTCAAATGATAAAAAACTTTAATTGAGTGAAAAAACTTACTAGCGTATATGTATGCACAACGCATATGCATATATGTTTGCATGTGTGTGTTTATATTTACTTTTTGCGTTATTTGTTAAAAGCTGCACGAACTTCGAAGAAAGTAATGCATTTGCATATCGTATCAACATACGTTTACCTGTTAACGATGCTTAGTGTGTGTGTGTGTGTGTGTGAATGCGCTTGCACATTTATTGACATAATTATTAAATGCTTTACTCTTACAGACACATGAACAATGGGTAATTGTCTAAAAATAAGCAATCCTGATGACATCTCACTATTGCGAGGCGATAGTATAAACGGACAGGACGGCGGACCAATGCCAATTTATCAGGTAAGTACATTTATTATTGATATGTAATCGATGTCAATAAATATTTGTAATTGAATGTAGCAGGAACCATTGCCGCAGCTGTTCTATCATACGTCTTCGGTTAGTAATAATATGTCGACTGCAACTCACATGTCTGAGGAAGAACAGATCAAAATAGCAAAACGCATCGGACTTGTACAACACTTGCCAATTGGTACATATGACAGCAGCTCTAAAAAAGCAGCTCGCGAGTGTGTCATATGCATGGTTGAATTTTGTAATGACGAAGCTGTGCGTTATTTGCCATGTATGCACATTTATCATGTACACTGCATTGACGACTGGTTAATGCGGAGTTTAACCTGCCCCAGTTGCTTGGAGCCTGTCGACGCCGCATTGTTAACAAGCTATGAAACTACATAGCACACTCACACGACTGCGACTAACTCACGTGGCGTGAGCTTTTATTAATCAAGTTGAAATTGGCATTATTATATACAAGCAGCCGTCGTCGTCTGGCCCACACACTTTATACGTTACAAAACGAACAAACGAATGAATGGAATAAAACGTTGGTCTCTCGACCGCTCGCTCGCTCTTAAGCGAAATCAAAACAAAGCAATTCAGCTGAGATCAGGACATTTAATGAGGGGATTTTAATTATAAATACGTACATACAAACAATATGAGCGTTGTTGTAAAAAGCGAAACATAACCTAGTAATTTTGTTTAAGTTGTTCAATTTAATTTCCATTGATTTAACAAATAAATGCTAATGAACAATGCAAATATCGATCTGTGTATATGCAAACACAGCGTTGTGCAGTAGTATTGTTATACATTAAATAACTGAAACTAATGTAGCCCATATTTACTATTATATTTGCATATGCACAAACATACTTACATATATATTTTGTTACTATGTTCAGTTATCGGAAAAACGCAATCATAGGAAATTTTAAGCCAAACTAGTGTTTTCCTTTTTCAAGTAAGTAGATAACAAACAGTCCCATAGTTGTGCTATTTCAATTTTCGCAGCTATGTTTTAAAAGGAAGGCATATGGAAAAGCTCGACGCAATTTAAGGGATGTGCGGCCGACTAGCGCAGACGCGATTGACAAGCGAAGTTAGGGTATAAGTGGTATAAGCTGACTAGTATTGAGTAGGTAGCTGTGGCAAGCATAGTAAAATAAATTAATTAACAGATCTTAAGTACTTACGGTTTAAACAAATTGTTAGCTGTAAATTAACATTAAAAAATGCTGTTAACGTTCAAAAACATATTTGTGTGGGCAATTTTAACAATTTCGCTGCAACAAGTGGTTGGCGTTAAAGTGAATGATGATCAAAAAAACCTAAGCAGTGAGCCAGATAAAAATATGGAACAAAATGCTGTTAGCTTAAATGGCTTTTTCGGTAAGTATGCGACAAAGGCGACTCTACCGAGAAACTTCGTTCCAACAACAATTGTTTGTACACTATTAACTTTAACAGGATCCCCCTTTAGGCGACTTCAAAATCCTGAAATTTATAAAAAGACTTATGATGAGTGAGTACATAGCGATTAATATATATGTACGTATGTATGTTTACATTTAAAACGTTGTACAAATTTACGCAGACGACGTTCTATTTCCAACTCGTATAGGAACAGATGTATTCACCGGAATGGCATATGCGACAGTCGACCGGGCGATTGCTGCTTCAAAAGTTCCTGTCGGTGTAATTTGTGGGGCAGCAACTGCCGTTGCCAGCGCATGGGTCTCTTTCAAAAATGGGGTTAAATGTTGCAGACAAATTTTAAAAATGTTGCGCAAATGCATAGACAGGATTATAAATCAAGAAAAGGCATATATTAATCAACTAAATACACATGTACTTAGAACAATTAGGTATAGGTACATATATAAATATATACGTACATATATTATAGCCAGTTTGTTTGTTATTATTCTCTTTGTTCCTTACCAAAATATCGTGTCACTTATATCTTATCAATTGTCTTGTCGCCATACCGCCACATTCATCGTCGATGTTGGGATCACTGATCATAATCACATTAATCTTTTTTAATTTTGAAAATAATAATAATAAATGAATATATTGTCACCAAATTTTTTGACTAGCACATTCTGTAATGGATGCTGAGTTTTTGAGGTAGCTACCAGCTATATTCTCCGATCCGACAAATAAGGAATAGCCGCACTAGGTAACTGTTTTCAATATTTTCAGGTATTGGGAAAACATTTTGCTTCCTTGATCTAAGCTTACTCCATAGCGGTAATATTAAATTTTGTATTAATTTTTTTTTTTGTATTTAAATAATTGCCCTGAAGTTAAACTATCCTTTGTTTGGAACTAGGGTATAGTTTACAGCTTAAGTTAAGCTGATACAGATAAGAACTGAGAATCCAAAACAAACTGTGTTATCGTTTAGATACTTGTTTACTCGTTTTATTCAGTATCAAAACTCTAAAACTTAACTGGACATAAAACAGAATTATTTTGTGGTTATGGTTTTTGGCTAAACCTCTTATTTTATTGTAACGACTTATGTGGTTATACATGTATGTATGTGCAACATGTCAGCAAAAGTGCTCTCGTGCTTAATCATCGAAACTAGAGGAAAGCAAAAAATTTGCAGCCAATTCTTCATCTTTTTCGCATGCAAAATAAGCTTGCAGTACAAGAGCTTCAGGAAATCCAAGCGCCTTCAGCTGCAAAGTTCAAAACGGAAATGTTTAATCATATCATGAACATTATCACTAAGCCAAAAACTGAAATTACCCGCTCAATTGCATCTTGATCTTGCGGGGTTAGACGTATAGCCGGTAGACTTTCTTGCTGTGGTACATTTCGTCCTGTTGGAACTGCTGTACTGACACTATCATCCCCGGGAGCGATTGTTAATGGTTGATTTTCTGAACCAGCAGCCGTACGTTGACCCTCAGCCAAAACTTCGTGCATTGCAGATGACGCAGCCGTAGATGAAGTTTCTGTTTGTCTTGGATTTTCTTGGGCTCGGCCAAGCCGTTGAGCATTGTCATCTACCTCACCGTCAAGCGGTTGATTTAACATATTAAGAAACGCATCTTGATTTTCTGAAATAAGTTGAAGTAGAGCTGGATTTGTTTGTCCAATCTGAAATATAAAATGCAATACAATATATCATACATATATTTATACATAAATATCATATAAATGACTACTTCTGTTGGCCTACCTGTTGCAAAACCGCATGCAAGAGATGAGGATTTTGATAGATCAGTGAGCGCATCTGTAGAAATTGTGGTTGACTTCTTAAGAACTCAAATGGATCTAAAGAATGCTTGATCAATAGCAATTTATTGGTAAAAATTAAGTTGAATATTCTTACCAGCGGCCGATTCAGTTGGCAAATCGCTTGCTGATCCTTGTTGTAGTATATTAGATGCCCTTAATGATTCCTGATCATCTCCAGCATTAAATAGACTATCTTCTTGCGGTATGCCCGTTATCAAATACTCAACAGCACGCTCCGGATTGTTAAAGCTTGCTGCCATTGCACGTTCAACTTGCTCCCGAGCATAGCCCATTTCAATCATCGAGGCAACTGTTCGATTATATTCCTCACCCATCAACAAACTCGATTCAGCACGTGTTTGCAGTGAAGCATTTGCCAGTTCACCAACCAAATCAATGCTTGAATAATCTGCGGCGGTTGCTGTCGTAGCGGCGGCTGAGACATCAGGCACAGCAGCTCCACTATTCATTACTTCAACACTTCCACCATCATCATCAGTCGTCCCTTTGACAGTCTTTGTTCCCTTTTCGTTTGAAGATTCATTTGATTTTTCGGCCGGCTTATTTTCGACCGTAGGCTGAACGGCTTTAGACTTTTCCTGTTGCTTTCGCTGTGTCTGCGATGCAGCTGATTCTGCATTTGTGTTGCTGTTACTGCTACTGCTACTAGTTCCAACAATGTCTCGTGTAAGCATTACCACAATGAATTTCTTTTCATCTACTTTGTATGAACTAACTGTTCGTTCATTAGTTAATATGACGCCTTGAGAGTGAAAAAAATATTTTAAATTGATGACAGACGAATGCTTTGTAGTGATTTATAATAAATGTCGTACCAGCATAAATTAATTTTTGTTTTTCCACCAAGTATTCCGCACCACGCTCATCAAAAATGGTTTTTTTCAGTTCCAAAACCTAAAAGTTAGATATTAAAGTGATATTATACATATATACATAAATATATATATGTAATTATGTACACGTATGTGTGTACGCACTTAAGAATGAAAAAAATACAAGCATACCGTTTTCTCAGGATCAAAGTCGATTGTGAAGGTTTGTTGCTGTAGATTTTTAACCGTGATAATCATTTTAGAAGCTAATTTTTTAGGTTGAATGTTATTTTGTCTCCTGCCTTTACGTTTTTTCTCACAATAGTGTTTGTCATCGACTCTAGAGAGGGCCAATATCGAAAAGTCTAAACATCGATATGAAAAAACTTCGATTTTTAGTTAAGCACGATTTTTGACAATTCATCGGCTTATCGCCCGCTTTAGATACAGCATATTGTGAATGTTATTTGCTTGCTCTGATTCTTATATACATATATATATATATAAAATTAACGCTTGTTCCATAAGCGCTGTTAAATGTTTATGGAATACACATTTTTTTAAAATACTTTTTGAGTTTTTGGCGTATAAACGTTGATCGGGATATAACCCAGAGTATTTATGCATTGCGTGGTGTTAAAGACTGTTACTTTGCCCTCACATTCTAAAAATGTTTACATTAATTTGAATTGGACTACCAATTGGTATAAGGAATATTAAAGAAGAATAGAATTACAGACAATAATCCGAAAGCCGTAACTCGGTTACAAAAGTGCTGAGCAGCGCGGGAAAACGGACGCAGTCCTGTCTTATTAAACATCGCCTAGATATTTTATTTCAAGTTATCTGGCAGCTTCAAAGTAACTGGGATATCGTTGTGTTATTGTAAGTTCTGCGCAGGCTCTGATTTTACACTTACACATTTAGAATTATACAATACAAAATAATTTTTTCAGCCGTTCCGAACAAGTTATGAAAAATATCGAACTTATAAACTGCTAACAAATATTAAAGGTGTTATAATGAAGAAATCATTTGTTCAAAAAATAAAACCATTTTCGGGACAAAATGCTAACGGTCGTGGCTACATATGTTCATATGTAGCTGCAATTAAACAAACAAATTTGTAATACACATCAGTAAGTTCTTCAAGTCAACAAAACAATTACAAAATTGTCTGTATAACACAAGATTTAAAAGTGTAAGTTTTAACAGAATACAAATATTTGAAAGTGTCAAAATTTAAAACAAAAAACGTAATCATCTTATTTGTATGCTATATATAAATGAAGATGTTTGTTAAATTAAAAATACCTGTACATATGCAGAAAAAAATCGTATGTTGTTTGAAGCTTTTATAAATCAAAGTTCTTTCCGGAGTAAACAGTAAATCTGTCGACAAAATGTTTTGGCAAATTAATATTGGGCCAAGGTCTTTCGGTTTTTAAGGTGTTGTTGGTTTACATTAAACCAATTTTGCGCACACCACTACACATGCCCTTTTGATGCTTTTGAGGGTGCATACAAAAAAGCTGCACATTTACCGTTTACTGTGCATGCTTCTGTTGTTGTATTAGGGAGCCAGCTATCGATATTACCAAAAAGGCAAAAGTATTAACAATAGTATTAAATTGATAGTGAATAAAATGTATTTTTTTTTCACAGATAGTTTTCTGATGTCGTCGAGGTAATAAGATGCCATACATTGTTCAAAATAACAGTCTTAAAACGGGTCTGAAAACGAAACCGCGAGTTTTGCATGATTTTAATGCTGCAAGCACTTCATCAAAAAACATCTGTGTTTCAATTCAACAGCAAGTACAACACAAAACATGACGGTAATTAAGGAAAAATATTAAAAAAGATAATAATTAATGGAAGTTTATTTGTTACAGCACTATGCCCAGGACAAATGCTATCATAATAATACAAACGATGCCTTATCCACGGACAACAGCCGACCAAATATTACCAACACCAACATTTATCATTATGATGCTGGCGAGACAAAACCAAATGCATTTGCATATGATGATTATCGCGTTTCTTCCGAAGATTATGCAACTGTGGACGTGGATTGGCAACGCCATAGCGATGCCGATGGCGATGGCAATCGTACATTTAATCAGAACTACATGCAAGGATATAGTACGAACGATAATAATTGTAGAACGGAAAATCGGAATTTAGCAGGCGAATATTGGGATGAAAATGAATATGATGGTGGTGGTTTTGGTGTTGGTGTTAGCTATGAACAGATGTTGCCACCAGTTTCGGCTGTCATGCCGAATGGGTGTGACCAAAATACGGATGAAGGTACGTACGTACGAAGAGGCAATCGCTTTGGTGTCCGTCTACCCGCCGCACCTGCTGCAACGATGATGGATAGTACCAAATATCGTATGTTGCCACAAACGGTTGCCTACCCAAATGTTCTTCCGAATGGAGGACATTCCGGTTATGCACCAATTGACGAGCGAATTGGCAGTTTTATTAGTTTACCGGCGACGGCACCAATGCGTATATTACCCGAACCACAAATGCCAAACCGCACCTCACAACAAACTTTTGAAGATGTCAACCTTAGAACAGCCGATCAGCCTGCGTCACTGCGAGGGACCAGCTCATCTGATATCTTCTGCCATTTGTCTAGACCGTATACGTCAATGCTGCCGTTGGATTATACCGAATTCTCCGAATATGGTTGCAATTCGGATAGTATGTCCACATATAGCGATACACCACCAATGAGCAATGCGCAGCAGCTTAAGTTACAACAACAACGTAAAATATCCCTAATGATGGCAATGACAACCGCATCTGTGATAGCATCCGGCGAAACAAGAGTACCAGTTCTGCAGCAGCAGCAAATAAATAATACGACAACAACCGCGTTCTCTAAAGTTCCACCTTATTGTGAAACAAATATCAGCAGCAGCAATATACTGTATTCAACGTCTTTATCGACGGATAATGCCTTCAGCAATGCGGACGCTTCAACACGATGGTCAAATTTAGATGCGATGACAACGCTAACTCCTATGCCTTCGATAACAACTAGAAAATTGCCAAAACGTCTACCATCACCACCACAGTACAAATTAACATCAACATCCGCAGGGATTTTAGATTCCACTCCATTGCAATCCCAATCGCCACCTGAGAAAAATCATCGCGCAAAGCAATTGCCAAAGTTGCCTATACCGAAAGCAAAGGCTTCAAATAATCCGAATTCGGTTCCTATTAGTTCCGCTATTGATGCAGAAATTGTTTTGTCATCAACAAAAATCTCAACAATTATTGATGCTAAACCCACAACAACAACAACAATCGCATCGATTAGTTCTCATGTCAAAAATGATGATGTTTTTCAACTGGATTTAAATCAAACATTTAATAAGCATTGTAGTGAAAGTCAACATTTTTCCATCGAATCATCTTTCAAATCAAATTGGTCACCATCAGTAACACTCGCCGATTCGATATCATCTTATGCAATTGATCTAACTGACGAAAAACCAACGTATTCAGTACCTACATCACCCATTACAAAAATGACATCAACTGAATCGAACGTAGTGCTAGCATATCCTTCTTCAAACCAAGTGTTGCCAAACATCTTAACTTCAAACAACAATCACAAATCGTCAACAACAACTGCAGCATTGAGCGAAGAAGCAAAACCATCATTATTTGACATATCGAAATACCTTAAGCCATATACATTTGATTCCGTGCAACTTTCGACGGAAAATCAAAATAATCATGATTCATACACAAGCGATAATAGTATGGAATCATCGAACCTATATACCTATTTGCAATCCGACATGCCAAATTCAATAACCACATGGACTACAACAAGTCCCATTAGTAACATTAAAACTATGTCTATGTTAAATGTTGATGATGCTGTTGCTACCGTCACAAAAACCGAAATGATCTGTGACACTTCTTCATCCGCACTGTCATATTTTTCAAACGAACATCCTAGTGTTTCTCACGATACAGTCACAACTCATAGCCACTTTAACAACGTGTTCACAACAACAACAACAACTGCAGTTGCATCGAGTTATTCGGCGTTTGTCACCACCACGACGACAAGCGTCCCAAGCCTCCCGAGCGTCGCTAGCACCACTAGCCAAGCTTCAACACTCTCCTACCTGGATTATATGAAACAGTTTGAACTACCAGAACTGCCGCCCATTCTAGATATATGTAGCGATGATAATAACACAGAAGCAAGTATGCCAGATGTCGTTACTACCACAACCACAACAACAACGAGTATAGCCCGAGAATACAGCACTGGAGAGGTTACAAGTACAATCGGTCAAGAGCGGAAACACGAGTATGATGAATATAAAGCACAGAGCTATGAAACAAAGAAACACTCTGGGCTAATTCCGACTCATGCTGGTCTGTTCAGTGCAGCCGAAGAATCGCAACTAGATAGATCATTTCAAGCTGAATTTCAAACGGAAGTGGAGGCAATCAATCGAACACCCACCCGTTTATCAAATGAGGAAGCTTCAACAAACGCCGCTTCAGCATTTGATGACAGCTTCTATGATAGTTTTGATGTGGATCTCTCGGCACTGACTGCAACGATAGCGCATATAGAAAGTGACACAACTTTAACACCAGCCCTTAAACAAAACCATCTTACCATTGATACCACCTCAACTACCAACCTTAATTATTTCACAAACGAATTGAATGAGGCGTCGATTATTGGCGGTGCCTATTATAAGCCACAACAAAAACAACAAGAGCAAATGTTGAGCATATCGGAAACGCCGCAAAAAACGAAATTGGTTGCATCAGCGGCTACTAGTGTGCTTGGAGGTCTATCAAAAGGAATTAAGGGTGGGTTGGATGGAGTGCTAAGCGGTGTTAGTTCTTCGATGGAAGTAAGCAATAGCAATAAGAAAGGTTTCGGACTCCATTTGGCATCGAAGCTAGTTCCTAACGTGGGTGGATTACTTGCAAGTTCAGTCAACAACATCAAAGATCAACAGGAAACGGTGGGAGTGGACACTGTCCAAAGTTCTTTGAGCTCGAAAAGTACATATGATTATATATATGAACACGATCAATTACCAGCGTATACGAAAACAAATACGACTACTGTTAGCACAAATATTGACTATCCGGTTGAATCTTTGCCGAGAAATTACCCATACAGCCAATATAATTACGAAATGGATCCTCTTGACAGCTATAACGATGACAATGTTGACAATTCGAGAGTAGAGGCATTGGGATCTGAAGACGAGCTATATAGCTATAGCAGTGAATATCCTTCATCTTATCCAATCTTAACAGGTGTTGGTGAGGGTCAGGCTGACATTTACAGCTACAGCGAACAATGTAAAGTAACGATAGGAAATGTAATAGATCAAGGATCATCTAACATAATGATGACAGAAACAATTCCTCCTAAAACACAATATCAAACGCCAATGCCCGAGTATAGTGTGCCTAAATCTGAAACAATTAGTGAAACGGATTATATTAAATCACAACCATTTGTTTCTCGAATCGGTCAAAAGAAAGCCACAAACAGCAATGCGAGCACCGGCGGCGGAATGTTAGGTTCAATATTTGGAAAGGCTGCAGCAGCGGTACAATCGGCAACGCAGGCGGTAAACCAGGGTGCCTCATCGGTTGCATCAGCTGTGGCACAAAAGACATCGATGCCATCAAAAGGCATGCCATTTTCAAATAAAATTTCACAACCTGAAGCACAGCCGATTTTAACGAAAGCGACCGAATTTCCCAGTGTTACTGGTAATGATTACAACAATGAGCTAGTGAGTGGTAATCGGGAAACAGCAGTTGTGTCAAGCTATAGACCGTCAACTGGCGATGATTACGAGAATAGCAATACTAATATGCTTAACTACAATAGTATCGGCAATGAAATAAATAAAGCATATTCAATGTACTATTTGGATAGTAATCAGAGGCAGCTGACAGAAAGCACGACAAAAATAACAACGACGGGCCAACAAAAATTGCTACCGACGGTGCCGTCAACAGCTGGATCTACCGGCAAAAAGCTGCCCACCATTAATGGTAAATCTGGTCTTCTAATTAAACAACAGCCAACTGAAATCTTTGATGATGATGATGCTGAGTCCATCGATGAAGAGCTCATTGATGATGATTTTATGATGCAACAGCACATCGAGAAGACAACAGTTGAACATGAACCGCAGGTTTATTGCATCGATAGTGAGCAGAATGATTACTTTATGGATCAACAGCAGACGACACCGTCATCATCAAGTCGTGTTGCAAACGATTATTATGAACACATTGGTACTGGTTATGATTATCGCGAGGATTACTTTAATGAAGAGGATGAATACAAGTATCTCGAGCAACAAAGCCAACAACAGCAACAACAACAGCAACAACAACATCAGCGTTTGCAGTATCAACAATCATCCTTAGAATACATCATGGACGATAGACAAAACGATGACTTCATACTCGATGAGAATTTTCACAGTGATGAAGACTGTGGCAATTATCTAGATGAAAGTTCGAGTGGTAGTGTTGGTATTGGAAGTGCTGATGGACGAAAAGGGCCATTTAAAGATAATAACTCATTCCTAACGGTAACTACGAGCGCCACTTCAACAGAACCATCAATTCGTACCGCTCCCGCTCATTTGACTGGCGGAGCACATCATCAAATCAAAAAGCAAGATAGCATTATTGTTGAGGAAGCGGAATCAACCCTGGACGGTTTCGAAAATGAGCTACGAGCTGTTGCAGCACAGGAATCGCTGGACAATGAAGCCGACGATGATGATCAATTAGCGGATCTAATGCCAATAAGAAGTACATCTCAAAAGAAAAAAGTTCTGATGCGCGGCGAGACGGAGGAAGTGGTTAGCGGTCATATGCAAATATTACGGAAACCGGAGATTACTGCTAAGCAACGATGGCATTGGGCTTACAACAAAATAATAATGCAGCTTAATGTAAGTACAACATTTACTGAACCTTTGCTTATTGACCTGAATTAGTTCGTATATTCGATTCCGACATACAATTATTATTTTGAGACAGTTAGAGTCGCCTTCCTTTTATGTGACCCTGAAGAATATATATCCGATGTAGTATAGTCTTTATCAGGCCTGTTCTAAATTCCGAGTCGAAACGGAATCGAAATGGATTCTCATTTTAATGTTTGCATTCCCAGATTTCGATCGACTTATATTCTTCTTATGCTCAATTTCGATACCAATTTAGTTTAGCGTGACAACGTCATAATAAAACAGTGATGAAATGATTGCAAACTTTTATTAATATATTATTATTTATTTTTTCAATCAGTGTAATTTTATTATTCATTCAGTGTAATTATATTAAGGATTGGGCGTTGGTAAGAAAATTAAGAAATAAATGGCAGTGTTTCAACATTTATAAGCCTCGAAAACGTCATATCGATGGTGGTAAGCCTGGTGGTCGGTTAGGATATGGGATCCATTAACCTTGGCCAACGGTGGCATCAATTTGTCAAGTTGTCGATTTTCTTTGATGAACCAATCCGAGATCACCGTCATCTGTGCCACTGTGATAGGTTTGAGGTCATTCTTGAACCATAATCTGTCGCAAACCGAGCAAGTGTAACCAAAGTCGTTGTCCAGATAAGTTGATGTAAATCTCTAAATCGAGAATTTCCATTTTGCGTGTCAAGTAGGTTGTGGTTGTTGTACTTCCATTCGGTCTGAAGCAGTTTCCGGTGGCACAGTGGTTTGTGCTGCATTTGCTGCTAAAGATTGACGTTGTTGGTTTGTGAGCTGAGTACTTTTGTGGACATCGTATGACCTACCTGCTGAACGAGATGATGATGCAGTAGTCGATTCTAATGAACTACTTGCAATAGCCAAGACAGCAGCTGAGCGAAGCCTGTATCTAGAGTGTCTTTGCATTCTGGATGCTGCAACGCGTTTTCTGTACTCGCGTTGTCATTCGGCTTATGTTTTTGCATTAGCGTATATTTGAGTTTCCGGCATTTTAGTTTTATTGCAACGCAGCTCAACTTTATTGCAATTTTTAAATGTGTTTTGTTTGGCTTGTGAACGTCACAATGTGAAGCTGTGTGCGATAGTCAAAACAACATTTTGCCAAATTTATCGATAGTGTATCGATCCATGGACATACTAAAATATTTTGTTTATATAAATAATCAACAAACTAATTAAGATACTCTCGAATGCATGGGGTATCGTCTAGTCGAGAATCTAGCAGAAAGTTTCTTTACATTCTTTACTCAACATTATGGAACAAAGAATTAATGCCTAAAAATATTCTAGTTATCAGGTTGTTAAAATGCAAGAATAATAAACCTTAATCGTCGAAATTGTTGTTGCTACGTCAAAACAAATAAAATTACAAACTAAACTAATAATAAAAAAGTTTAAATAAACATACTCATAAAATTCTGACGCGGTGTTGAATCCGGGTAGTCATGCATGGAACCTCAAAAAACAGAGCGCCTATATAGCAGCGCCATTATCTTTTCATTGTGATAACTTAGTAGCCTAAAACTGGTTTCGTAAGGCCTGTGGCTTTCTCGTTTTGAACTTGCTACCCTTATACTCATCAATTTCATAGACTTTCTAAGGAAATCGTACAAAGTACAGACCACAATTTCTAATTTTATCAAAAACTTAATAAATTAAAATTGAAATCCTTGCATTGATCACAGATAAACTCGATTTTCTTTGATTTAAATGATAAGAAAATGCATCTACTTTTGGAAATCGGTCTCGTAGCCAACATAAGATTTTCTCTCGGTTTTCGCAACCACCTCAGTTTGCGCAGCAGGCCAAATTCTAATAGGTTGCGTTAAGCGATGAGCAGGAGCACCTTTTCAATAGTGCTACATTAGGTGTACAAAAAAAAAAAAAAATTTTAAATAATATGCGTAGGGGCTGAATGATAATGCAAAATTAAAAAAAAAAAACCAATGAGTGTTAGAACTCACGAGCGATGTGTTAACAGCCGTTTGCACCTGTTTGATTGCTATATATTAGCATAAAAAAGAAAAGAATAGTTTATTGAATTTAGTTTTCCTTTCTCCTGTTTCTCTGTCTATTTTTATACTCGATACCGAAGGTAAAGAGTATATTGGGTTTGTGCAATGTCCGTCATGGTGTCTGTCCGTCTGTCCGTCCGTATGTTCGCAACTTTTTTCCACACCCTTCAAGTTAGAGACTTCAAACTTTGCAAATCTCTTTATCTATGGCATAGTAAATTAAAGTGTCAAGATTGGAGCTCTACGATAACTAGGGGGCTGGCAAATCGATAAACTCGATAACGCAAAATCGATAGATGCAGCTATTTCGCAAGCCCTTACAGCTAGAACTACCAAATTTGGGGAGAAAATAGCTACTACCAACTCCCAAAAAACTGCATCAAAAATTTTGGAGCCACGCCCACCCATACCGCCCCCAGCCCCCCGCAGTTTAACCCCAAGAATGCCCATATCTTCTACAGTTTTTGAGCTAGAGCCATCAAATTTGGTTCCAAGATAGGTGTTGACGATCCCCAATCAAATTCATAAAAACTTTGGATGCCACGCCCAGCTATACTGCCCTATCCGCCCTCAACCACCCCAACGCTTCGCGAAAAACGGTAGTGCGTGTATCTTCGAAAGTGTTTGAGCTAGAGTCTCAAAATTTGGTAGGTAGATAACTGGAAAAGACCCCCCAAAAACTGCATCAAAGTTTTGGGGCCCCACCTACCCATTCCGCCCCCAGCCCCCTCGCAGCTTAAAAACAGAAATGCTTATATCTATTACAGTTTTTAAGCTAGAACCACCAAATTTTGTGCCAAGATAGGTGATTACAACCTCCAAAAAATGCATAAAAACTTTGGATGCCACGACAATCCATACTGCCCAAGCTGCCCCAAACCGCCCCAATGCTTCACTAAAAACGGGAATGCGTGTATTTTCCAAAGAGTTAAAGCTAGAGTCACCAAATTTGGTAGGAAGATAGCTGTTAACGATCCCCAAAAAACTGCATCATAAATTTGGAGCCACGCCCCCCCGTTCCCTAGCCCCTTGCATTTGGAAATCAAAAGTGCCTATATTTTCCACAGCCAAGATTGGAAGTGAAGAAACCCAAAAAATTTGGATGGCGCCCCCCACCCATACCGCCCCCAGCCCCCCTTCCACCATATTCTACTAACTTTGAGCTAGAGTCACCAAATTTGGTATGAGGATAGCAATTAACATCACAATCAGATCTGCAGCAAAACTTTGGACGCCACGACCCCCCATACCAGCCCCCAGCACCTAGCCCACCTTCTACCATATTCTACTAACTTTGAGCTAGAGTCACCAAATTCTGTTTGAGGATAGCAATTGACATCATAAATAGATCTACAGCAAAAGATTGGATGCCACGCCCCCCCTTACCAACCACAGCCCCCCTTCCCTGAAATTTTACTATTTTTGAGCTAGAGTCACCAAATTTGGGAGGAAGATAGATTTTTGGCATCCCCATCTGCACCAGACAATCTTTGAGGCAGCCTACACCCCTGCCGTATCCACACACCATTGCAATCAGCTCTCTTTTAATCTGTTTTACTACTGGTATCGAGTATACCGCAGTCGGGTGCGTCCGACTGCAACGTTTCTACTTGTTTTTATTCTACTTTACTTTATTTCGAGTTTTCGGCAACTGACCTTTACAAATGCATCGCTGAATACACTTTCGTAATTTGTGTACATCTTTGCATTATTGTATAGCAAGGGCTGTTAGAAAGTGTCATAAAGGAAAAACTGGGAAGAGTATGTATGATGAGCAGCAGCAAAAGTGTTTTTTGATTGCCTTGGAAGACAAAAAGAGAGAGAAGTCTTTATTGTTGATTTGGTTGTTTTAAGTTAGAACTTCTAACTCAACAAAACCACCTGCTCCTGACTTCTGTTATTTCATAACATTTAACTACGATTAAAACACACAAACAAAGAAACATACCAACAAATAAATACAGGAGAAGTATTTGCAGAAGCCTGTTTATTTTTGCAATAAATAAGATTCTTGGATATGAACGATAGCTTGCCTACCTTGCGTATTCTATGACCTTTTGATACCTGTCCTACCCCTCAAAACACTTGCACTAGCAACAAGTATCTTGAGCTAAAAACTAGGCTTCTGCAAGGACTTGTCCACAAAACTATTTTTCTTCCCCCATTATTGCGCTTGAGTAAAATAAAACAACAAGATTTTGTCTTCCAAGGCAGTCAAATATCAGTTTTGCTATTGCTGATCATACATACTCTACCCAATTTTTACCCTATGACACTTTCTAACAATCCTTGCCATACAGTTATGTAAAGATGTACACAAATTACGAAAGTGTATTCAGTAGTGCATTGGTACGGATGTAAATGTAAGCGCGCGTTTGCCGCCAACACAGAAAAATTAAAAATATCAAAAATAACAAAAACCTCGATAAGCAGGCACAGCAAGAAATATACAGTGTGCCACTAAAGTCACCGTACCCCCTATACATTTGCACAAATCACACTGTAGCTTCGACAAATATTTATTAAATTAAGAAATTTAAAATACAGATTAATTAAACAAACTATTATCTTCAAAATAGTATCAACAAAACAGTAACAATTTAATTTAATCTTATATAAGTACTTAAAATCTAAAGAAACTCAAATATTTGCGTCCACAAAAGTCTATGTACTCGCACTTCTATCATAATTAAATAACTGTCAACTTGATATTATGTTATGAAACTACAAACTTGGTATTTAGTAGGATATCCCTTCATATTAATAACCCCTCTGAGGCGATTTGCCATTGACATGACTAATTTTTCGATAAATTCAACGCCAAGTCCAGTCTACTCTTGATGCAATGCTTCTCGCAGCATGCTTTTATTGCTTATATGGTGCTTTCTTATCTTGTTTTCAAGCATATTCCACACATGCTCTATTGGGTTTTTGTCTGGACTCTGTGGCGTTGTCTCCAATCAATGTGGCGTGTTGTAGGGAAGATATAGCCTTATGTTTAGGGTCGTTGTCTTGTTGGAAGTAGAAATCCGACCCTGTACCAAGTTTTTCAGCGCTGACTTTCAAATTTCTTTTAAGTATATTAATATACTTAAGGTGGTCCATCACGCTATCAATAAAATCTAAGTTTCACACTCCTAAACATATTGAATTTTGACTCATTTGAGATCACTTTACACCAAAACTCAATTGGTTTGTTTACGTACGCTTTAGCAAATTTCAACGATTTTTGTCCCGTTTTGTGAAGCTGCAAGATCCACCCACGTTCTTCTAAGGTTAATTCCCTGCACGACATTTTAACTATTAAATTTGCTTATTTTGACCAGCTAATGCAACCAACAGCAAATGCTATGAAATAAAATAGCTTTGCACACATGTCAGAAAAATCCCCGTTATTTCTCAGAAGATCGTTGGTGCTACACAGTGCTATTAATAAACAGTACGTAGACTTTTGTGGACGCAAATATTTGAGTTTCTTTAGATTTTAAGTACTAATATAAGATTAAATTAAATTGTTACTTTTTATACCCTGAACCCATAAAATGGGTAAATCAGGGTATAATGGTTTTGTGCAAAAGTATGTAACAGGCAGAAGGAAGCATCTCCGACCCCATAAAGTAAATATATTCTTGATCAGTATCAATAGCCGAGTCGATATGGCCATGTTCGTCTGTCCGTCCGTCTGTCCGTCTGTCTGTCTGTCTGTCTGTCTGTCCGTCTGTCCGTCTGTATGAACGCGTAGATCTCAGAGACTACAAGAGCTAGAGACTTCAGATTTTGAATATAAGTTCTTCTATACCATAAGCAGAACAAGTTTGCTTCAAATTATCGATAACTTCTCTGGTTTTCGATATACACATGGAATCGATAACAAAAAAATATCGAATTTGGAAAATGTAAAAATGGGGATTGGTGTAATGGGTAACGTTCAAATCGGTTAAGAAACACCAGAGATATCGTAAAGTTAAGTCCACTATGAGATTTGTTTAAAGTGATCATAATTTGAAGCATACTTTTAGGACGCAAGGGCTGCAACTAGGTTCAGGGTATCTTCTGGTCGGGCTATCCCGACTAGAGCCTTCTTACTTTGTTTGTTAATACTATATTGAAGATAATACTTTGTTTAATGAATCTGTATTTTAAATTTCTAATGTAATAAATATTTGTCGAAGCTACAGTGTGATTTGTGCAAATGTATAGGGGGTACGGTGACTTTAGTGGCACACTGTATGTTTCAAACGCACTTTCATACAATATGTACCAACAACTTTTTACCGTTCTTGCTGTCCCCTGACCCGCCGCCTCTCCTTTAATCGATGGGCCGCTGAACGCAAGGGGAAACTGAACAAAACAACAACGTGCTGGCTTGTCGTTGCTGAGACGCACAAGCTGCACAAAGAGTAAATACCCCTTGAACCAATATTCAATAATTGTCAATGAAAACTCTAATATATGGTTTTAATATATATATTGTTTATGCTAAAATATAAACAACCAGCGGCCCGGTACGTGCTTCGCTACGTATAAAGTGATATGCATGTTCTTCAGTGCTTAAATGGCGCGTTCTCTCAACCAATCATGATTTCTGTAATTCGGAAAAACACATTCAATCAACTCATCTATCGATTGCGCAATGTATGTATGTATCTGTTTATTGAATAATTAAAACTTATTGTAATGCTCGCGGATATAAAATGTTCTTGGTTTTTCCATTTGGGGCATAAACAAATAAATAAATCGTCGTATGAGCGATGTGTTTCAGATATTCTATTCATACTCTCGTTGCGGCGACGAATAATTATGTCACGTAATGCCATTGGATCACCAACCATTAATATTGCTACATCATCAATTGTAGGCGCATTGAAACGTCGTTGGTGTTCTCCAGCTGGAGTTTTATCAGCATGAATTGCGATAAAGTGATCATCTGAACGCAATGGTGGATCATCCTTAGCTTGTTTGAACGTATTTACTTAGCATGAAACATAACTTTCAATTCGGCGACAATCAGTTGATTTGTACCGGAGTTGTAATGCTGACGTTGTTGCACTTGGTCGTTATCATCCGCTTTTCCCAATAAGTAAATTTGCAAAAATTTGTGCTCTGCATCTGGGATTGGTAACATTGATCCCATGTGATGATATATCTGGCCTTGCACTCGAAACGTTGCCATAAAGTTGTGTCGAACTACTTTACTCGCACCGAAGGATGTCATTTGGAAACACGAATTGTATTTCCGTATTTTGCTCAAGAAATGTTTCGAATTCGCCAACGTTCCTATGAAGTCCCATAACATCATTTATTAGTATTTCATGAGTTTGAGTGCTATAGATTACATTTGGTATACCTGAAACTAATGACAATAAAGGCTCTGACACTCGATTTAGTTCGGGCAATTCAACTTTACCACCCGCACAGCACATTCCAGAGCATCGGCTCTGGTTTTTTTTTAGACAGAAACATTACAGACACCGAGACAAACATATCCTGAAAATTTGGAGTCAATCGGTTGTTTAGTTTTCGAGTCTATAAAACATACACAAATAAACAGAATTTGATTTTTATATATAAGATAAACAATGCTAGAATGTAAACAAACATGTAGAATTGGAATTATAATAAAGAATGTCAAGTTTTGTAATTCAATTGCACAAAGTTCATATTAAGTTTATACTACCCTTCCAACTTGGACACATCGTTAGCAAGACTTTGTATTTTACAGTTATTCTCTGCCGCTACACCAATACAATCATACTTAAATGAATATGTTTATGAGCGGCACGCAGAATTTGCCCACCATGCAGAGCGGCACGCTGGATTGTTTGCATGTATTATCAAATGGCAGAAATGGATACCCGTGCCTATAGATGTTAACACATCAACAAGTAAGAAGGCTCTAGTCGGGATAGCCCGACCAGAAGATACCCTGAACCTAGTTGCAGTCCTTGCGTCCTAAAAGTATGCTTCAAATTATGATCACTTTAAACAAAACTCATAGTGGACTTAACTTTACGATATCTCTGGTGTTTTTTAACCGATTTGGACGATATTTTGAGAAAAGTTTTATCGTTACCCATTACACCAAGCCCCATTTTTATCTTTTTCAAATTCGATATTTTTTTGTTATCGATTCCATGTTTATATCGAAAACCAGAGTAGTTATCAATAATTTGAAACAAACTCGTTCTGCTTATGGTATAGGAGAACTTATATTCAAAATCTGGAGTCTCTAGCTCTTGTAGTCTCTGAGATCTACGCGTTCATACAGACGGACAGACGGACAGACGGCCATGGCCATATCGACTCGGCTATTGATACTGATCAAGAATATACAGTTCGACCTCGCTCAACGCAACCCTCGTTAAACGCAACTCCTCGGTAATCGCAACACCAAAATTCTTAACTTGATAAAAATTTACCTCATTTTACGCAACTTTCTGAGGAAATCATACAAAGTACAGACCACAATTTCTAATTTTATCATAAACTTAATAAATTAAAATGAAATCCTTGCAGATAAACTCGATTTACTTTGATTTACAGACCACAATTTCTAATTTTATCATAAACTTAATAAATTAAAATGAAATCCTTGCAGATAAACTCGATTTACTTTGATTTAAATGATAAGAAAATGCATCTACTTTTGGAAATAGGTCTCGTAGCCAACAAAAGATTATCCCTCGGTTTTTGCAACCACCTCAGTTTTCGCAACAGGCCAAATTCTAATAGGTTGCGATAAGCGAGGTCGTACCAACAAGCGCAGCGATCGCGCGCAGTAGCTTCTGAAATTGGCAGCGATCGCGCTCATACACACAGTACGGCTGGGCTGGCCAGCAAGCCGAATGACACCGAATACGCCCAAAATTCACGAAGCAACAAACGGCAGTCCCCCGAGAGAGTAAAATCGCCAGATTCCAGAAATGTTAAGTTGGTTGGAATTTAGCTGTTTGAACCCTCTATAAGTATGAATTCTTGTTGGTCGTACTGTATAAATTAAAAGAAGTCACTTAATTAATTAAAGGATTATCTTTATTAACTCTTTATTTATTAGTTAAAGGATTATTACGATTTGTTTTTATTAATACGTTCGTTTGAACGATAAGAGAACAAATTTAAAACTTAAGCTAAAGCTGTCGGCCGGAATGTCAGCAGAATGCTGAGTTGACGTCTCCAGCGGGCGATCAGGCTGCTTGCGCGTGTAAGCTTCTAGCTTGCGCGTGTGCGGCTCCGGTTTCAACTGCAACTCCGTCGCGACGGCATCCGGCGCAACGACGTTGTCAGCAAACTCAAGCTTGCGCGTGGTTAACTCCTCCCCTTCTCGGCTGAAACGCGTATTCGGGTTTCTTCTTTATTATTCTGCGTTGGTATAGCTTCCAGGTAACCACGAAGAGCAGGAGTAAGGCGACAAGCGTTAAGCAGCCATAGGACCGTGAAGATAGTCCTGATCTAAGATCCCCAATATGTCCGAGATTCTTTATGGTCAGATCATGTAGATATCGGAGGCTTAGGTGCTCCCTGAAGAGGGTGACGTTCACGACAGCTGATGTGGATACCGCTGGTTTCCTCTTCAGGATGCCCAGGTGGTTTACGTACCGGGTGCCATTCAACGAGATGTAATCGTCGAATGATGCGAGGAAAGTTCCCGCAACCGTCTGGCTGTTACCGGCGCTGTCTGCCACTTGCATGGTTGCGTTTATTACAGTGATTATTACAGTGATGCCTTCGCCGATTACTACTACGGGCGCTAAGTGTCCGGGGCGTGTGGCACTTTGTGCGACGGTTCCAGATACTAACTGTTGGGTGCAAGTAGTACCTTCCAGTCTTCTGCAGAAGGTGGTGCTCACAGTGGTGGCGCAGTCACGTACAGCGAAGGTCTTTGTTCCGCAGTCGGCCACAGTATTTTCTTCTTCTAGGTCTAATATTACATTATTATGCTGGCCAGGAAGAATGTCTATTTTTTTACAATTAAGCAAAAGTTTGGGATATTTTATTAGGAAATACAATAGCTCGGAATTTTGAAAAGCTTTAATGTGAGAGACCTCGAAAAGGTCAGTTATGCTAATATTGGTGAGATGTTCATTTAACAATTCCTTTATATCGATGCTGTCTAATATGAGGGGGCTAATTAAATTTATTTTTGCAAGTGTAACGGTGAGGATTAAGTCCTCAAGGTTTGTTATTATCATTCTGTTTTTGGCTAAAATTGTTGCATAAAAATGCTCGACCTCTGAATCTGGCTTTAAAATTTCGTTAAGAGCCCTTGAAACGTCATTAAGCCTGTCTTGGAATTTACTGTTAATCTCTATCTGCCTACTCTCGGATTCTATTAACTGACTCTGCTTGAATTTTATCTGTTCCCAGTCATCAAAATCTGGGGTTCCTGCAATTCCCTTAAGGGCGCTACCTATCATGTTAATGCTACGTCTTTTTCGGTGGTGTACAGTGAGAGAAGCTATTAGAGTGGCTATATGTTGTAAGTCAGTTTTCAGTACCTGTTTCATATGGTCTTTGGTAGGTAGTCTATCAATGTCCAAGTCTCGTTGATGTAAGTTTCAAAAGAGGTCAAGTTCGTCGTGTGTCCCATGTAAGTGTACGAGTCCCAGATTGTCACGTCTCCGTCAACTATAGGTATGTAGTCCGCGTGGGAGTAGTCGTTCAGTCTCAGTGTCGCTTCGGTCAAAGTCATGGTAGCTATCGTTAAACTGAAAAGATATGTAAACCTATAAAGAAATTTTTGTTAAAATTTTGATTGTTGTTATTTTAAATGTCCAAAACCTACTTAAGGTTGTCCTTATGGACCACCCTCCCTTTAATAAGAACCGTCGTACCTAGGTCTGCCTCCACTACAGCTTCTGTACATAGGGGGAAAGTTTGTTTCCTAATCTTTTGTTGTTTTTTATCCAAACCGAGTACGACTTAAAGACCCTGTTTTTATACATTTGGTCTAGTGTTTTGTTCTGTGCTGATGCAATTTTTCTTTAATCTGCACTGTACTGTTTTTTGGGGCTGCGTGAATTACGTCTATAGGTCTTTCGTTTGTCACTGAATGGATTGACCTATTGTATTTTATGGTTGCAAGGAGAATGTTCTCGACAGTGTCTTCTACCTGTGATTCCAACTTACAGCAGCGTGCTATATCCCCAAGAGTGCCATGGAACCTCTCGACTTGTCCATTAGAAGAGCTATGCGTTTGAAATCTCGATACCAAAGTTAATGCTGAGCATTGTCGCAGTAAATCGCATTTGTTATGGGAAACATGTTCAAAAGTTGCAGAAGTGGAGCTTTTATGTCCACGATTGCTCGAGACCGTATAGGTTGTACTACTGCGAACTTGGAAATCTTGTCGATGCAAGTTAGGAAGTATTTACCGGCCGTGGAGTAAACATCTACATGCAACATTTCTCCTGCATACGATGGTATCGGGGTTTTCCCTATTTCTTGTTTTTTTGGGTGCCGATCGTGTTTACTCATAACACAAATTCTACAGTTTGCGGCTATTTCCAACGTTAAGTGACCCATTTTTGGGAAAAAATACTCTCTAAGTATCTGTTTCGCGTTTTCTTGCGCTGCTCTATGTGCGCGATTATGTTCAGCTGTCGCAATTTCCCTCTGATCTGTTGGGTTCACAATGTCTGTGACCAAATTCTTGCAATATCTAAAGGTGGTAGAAGGAAATGCCCCAACCAGACCGTGTTGGATGAAAGCCAGTATAGGTAACTCACAATGAATTGCGTTGGTTACGTCAGTGTTTACTGCATCTTTAATGCTTTGTAATAATGTGTTGCGATCGGAGAAATTGATAATGTGACGAGTTTTTGTCTTAAACAAAATATACGTCTTTTGTTGAGGTATAGTCCCTTCTTCCAGAATGATCTGGTTCTGAAAGCAATTTACCGGTTTGTCTGTTGCTTCAATGGTATATGTGAGGGATTCCTCACTGTGGATAGTAGCAGCATCTGAGTCTGCTGAATCCTCTAACGCATTGGCATTTTGGCGAGACAGAGCGTCTGCTACCAAATTCTCTTTTCCGGGTTTATAAATAATATTTGCGTTGTGTTCATCAATGAAGGCTTTCCAACGCTTTATTTTGGCATTCGGGTTTTTGTCCGATACCGAAAAAGTTAAAGGCTGGTGATCTGTATGATCATGTTGTTAAGATTTTTGACACCATACAAGTAATTTCTGAGGTTTTTGAGTGCCCATACAATGGCGAGAAGTTCACGCTCATTTGTGGAAAAATTTACCTCGTTGCCTCGCAATGTTCGTGAGATCATTGTTATCGGGCAGCCGTCTTGAGACAGTACTGCACCCAGTCCGTAGCCAGACGCGTCAGTTGTGAGGTCAAAGGGCTTTTTGTAGTTTGGGTAGGACAGCATGACATCTTCAGAGGCCAATATATTTTTTAGTCTGTCGAAGGCTTCGATTTGTTCTGGTTAAAAATGTCTATTATCACTTTTCTTGAGTAATTGGCACTTACTTTGACGTTTTCGCCTTTCAAGATATCTGTTAGGGGCCTTGCGATGCTGGCAAAACCCGTTATAAAGCAGCGTGCTAGACCTAAATACGATCTAAGAGCAAATAAAGTTTTTGGTTGGGGAAAGTCCTTAATAGCTTTCACTTTATCGGGCGAGGATTGAATTCCGCCTCTGCTGTTTTTTTTGAAAAACTTGGACTTTTCGTGGGACACCCGCATGCCTGCTTCCCTAAGTTTCCTCAGGACGCACTCAATGCCTTTGACATGTTCTTCTTTGGACTTGGAGAAAATTATTACGTCATCAACTTAAACGTAACAAATTCCACCAATTTGTTCGCGGAGCACATCATCAATGGCTCGTTGAAAAATACTTGGGGCATTTTTTAGCCCGAAGGGGAGTCTGCAAAACTCATACTTCCCGTTGTTGACAGAGAATGCTGTCTTTTTCCTGTCCCTTTCAGCCAATTCGATTTGGTGAAACCCTGACTTGAGGTCTAGCGTAGTGAAATACTGGGCCTCGCCCAAGTTTGACAATATAGTCGAAATGGATGGGATAGGGTATTTGTCGTCGGTTGTCTTTTGATTTAGTTTCCTAAAATCAATAACCAGACGCTTCTGTTTATGCCCCGCCTCGTCGATGCCTTTTTTGTCGACAACCCATATTGGGTTATTATAGGGGGACTTTGACGGTCACATAATGCCATTCACCAGAAGTTGTTTAACCTCTGCGTTGACAAAGTTAGACACGCCTTGCGGGTACGGATAAAGCTTTGAGTAAACCGGCTCGTCATCCGTTGGTATAGTAGCAACCGTATTTATGTTGTACGGAAGGGATTCGTTAACATCCGCAAATGCTTTTACCATTTCGTTGATCATTTTATCAAAGGTGGATCTGATAACAGGAGGGACATCCGTGTCATTAATCCGAATATGGTTCACCTGATGGCATTTAGTGAACTCGATTTTTTCAATCCCATTGTCGTGTTTAATTATGTTGTTTGTTAAATCTATTTGGGCATTAACCTGTTTTAACAAATCTAGGCCAATTATGCCATCAAAGTCATTAAGTGACTCCAGCATGAAAAAGTAGGACTTTACGCTGAAAAGGTGAATAAGGCATTTCTGTTTAATCTTGGTGTGGCCATGAATTGAGTTTACTTGAAAAGGGTTGTCAACTGACACCCAATGTGCCAGTTCGGGAATGGGTTTTGTATAATTTTTCGAAGCCCCTGTGTCTATTAAAAGTCTGATAACTCGCCCTGCAACCGTTCGTCTTATAAACGAATGCAGGGAGCTTCCGCTAAAAAATTACAACTTTCGGACAAATCGTCTTCGACTTTTGTCATTTCATGCTGCGACCGTGACTCGTAGTCATCGCTACTCGCATCTTGCGGAAGATGATTTAGGTTCTGTTGGGACTTCATAGATTGATCCCCATAACCTTGGTTGTTTCTATAGCCTTGGGTAGTTTGCCTAGTGCGTGAGGATGGATCTACCTCCATCGGCTCGGGCCCCCGTCCTTGGGACTTTTGTTATAGCGCTGTTTCTTACTATTTGGTTTTTGTTGGTCATCTTTGTCTCTTTGATTTTTCTGATAGTAAGGATTCCTGTTTTGAGAACTATCCTCTTTTCCCTGTTGGGCGTTCTGACGCCAGTTTTGAGACTTTTGTGAATTTGGTTTTTGGGGTTTCTCCTCAAGGTGTTTTGCAAAATTTGCTGCAAAGATGCCTCTTTCGTTGCTTGATTCGGCCTCTTGGGCTAAAGCTAAGGCTGAGGGGAGGTCTGTGGGTTGTGCTGGGAACACTGCCCACTTCAGTGACTTTTTCAGCCCTGATACGAAAACATGAAGTGCATTACTTCTAAACTTTTCATTTAATACTGCCGCTGCAGCGGGATCATGTGTAATTAATGTTTTATTTCGACCTCATCAAAATATTGTAGCAGTACAGGCTGCCCTGCTGAAGCGTGTTAAGCTGCTGTTGAATAACATGTACCGGTGTCTTGTCGGCGTATGTGAAATCTAGCCTAGCAATAATAGCTTTAAAATTCAACACTGTGTTAGTAAGGCCAGCACAGCATCTGCTGGTCCTCTTACTTTATTTCTGATTATAGCAACTGCTTGATAATGTCTTGAACTGCCGTTGTATGGCTCGAACAACTTGTAGGCAGCGGAAGCGGCTTGCCTCCATGAAACATAGTTCTCTAATTTCCCGTCAAAGTCGGGGACGGACTTCATAATATCTAGGGGTTCGTCGCAACGGACCCCTGGATCGATTTCTATTTCGTGGAAAACTTCTATCTGCGGTGCAGAGACTCTAGTTTTATTATTTATTATTAATTTATTTCAGTACTTTGTTGTTTAATTCAATTTTTTTTTTCACAAAATTGCTTCTTAATTTTTTCAGTACTTTGTTGTTTAATTCAATTTTTTGGCACAAAATTGCTTCTTTTGACGCTGTGAGTTTATTCACTATTGTTTTGTTATAACGTTTAATTTATTGTTGTGTGTTTTTGCTTTATTTGTTGATGTTTGAGTCAAAAAATTTTATTGACACCGTGAGATTATTCACTATTGTTTTTGTTATAACATTTACTTTATTGTTTGTTATCGCAATTTTTCTGCGTCTCGTTTTTATTGTTGTTGTTGAGTGTTTTATTCACTGTTGTTTTGTTATATCACTCACTTTACTTCGCGTTTGCTTAGATTTTTTTCTGTGTTTTTTTTTGTTTTTATTGTTGTTTTTGAGTGCTTTATTCACTGTTGTTGTGTTATATCACTCACTTTACTTCGCGTTTGCTTAGATTTTTTTCTGTTTTTTTTTGTTGTTTTTATTGTTGTTTTTGAGTGTTTGATTCACTGTTGTTTTGTTATATCACTCACTTTACTTCGCGTTTGCTTAGATTTTTCTGTGTTTTTTTTTGTTTTTATTGTTGTTTTTGAGTCTTTTATTCACTGTTGTTGTGTTATATCACTCACTTTACTTCGCGTTTGCTTAGATTTTTCTGTGTTTTTTTTTTGTTTTAATTGTTTTATTACACCGCGGCTCTTAGCGTTTGCTTAAGGAGTTCTTAAGGTTAGCGATCGCTTGTAAAACAATTGGGGTTTTTTGGTTGGGCGCCAATTAAAAGAAGTCACTTTATTAATTAATTAAATTATTATCTTTATCTTTATTAACTCTTTATTTATTAGTTAAAGGATTATTACGATTTGTTTTTATTAATACGTTCGTTTGAACGATAAGAGAACAAATTTAAAACTAAAGCTAAGTCAAACTGCAGCGCACCATGAAGCCACCGCTGTCGGCCGGAATGTCAGCAGAATGCTGAGTTGACGTCTCCAGCGGGCGATCAGGCTGCTTGCGCGTGTGAGCTTCTAGCTTGCGCGTGTGCGGCTCCGGTTTCAACTGCAACTCCGTCGCGACGGCATCCGGCGCAACGACGTTGTCAGCAAACTCAAGCTTGCGCGTGTTAACTTATATACTTTATGGGGTCGGAGATGCTTCCTTCTGCCTGTTACATACTTTTGCACAAAACCATTATACCCTGATTTACCCATTTTATGGGTTCAGGGTATAAATAGTGTCGGGGTTTAAAAGCACACATTAGTTGCTTTATAAGCACAATCGTTTTCATTTTAAGTGCTAATTGTCTCTCGTTTTCAAAACGCTCGGATTCGAATCGAGTAAACTGCTCGGAATTGAAAAGTAGAACAGGCCTGATAATCAAACTTTTGAATAGCAAAGACAATTTCTAGCTTTGTTGCAGTTCTGAAAAAAGGCAAAAAACTTGGTCAAAACACATTATTGATCAAGTGTTTTTATTGTTAATTTAATTTGGGTAAAAAATTGTAAAGTAGTTACTTAGCCGGGGTACAGATCTCAGTCTGTCCACGGTTCGCGTCACAAGATATTTATATTTAGTATCAGGGACGCTCGCGAAATGGAGGTAAATGTCGCGACGTTCGTCAGGCAGCGCGGAAAGCAAGCACCTCGACGGCTAGAGGGACACGAGGTCGACTAAACTTTCAGATCGCGCAGCGGCGCTTTCGTTAGCAGTTTTATTTGACACATTCATAGTCTACGCCTTTCTTATTGCAAATAACCTCAAACAAAACGCACGCGGGTTTGGGGTCATTTCACTTTCCTTTTATTCTTCAAATCTTGCTCGATACTTATGCTTCTATCTTTCCCTGTTCTTATTTCTAATTATCCTCTTGCGCCACCTTTTTACTTTTCCACGATCGCGTCCACTCAGTTGCGTGCTCTCCTACCAACTACTTCGCCGGTCTCGCACTTGAGGTCAGCGCGCTTCTTTGTCTGCCCTTGCACGCGACAATTGGGTCGCGTGACGCGAGCGTGCCCTCGCTCTTTTGTCGCCGGCTTCGCTGCCCGGCCCTCTTGCTGCGCTGCGTTCTAATGCCTTGCCGAACCTCTGCTCGCTCTCGCGTCTGTCTTACATTAATTTATACATACATATTGAAAGTAATAGTAATGATTCGTACATAGTTCAGTAACAAGTGTGTAAATACTAATTCATAAGTAAGTTCTTATTTCAGCTTAAGTATGTAAGTAGTGATAAGTAATAAGTATTTAAGTAATAATTCATATTTCAGCGTGAGTATGTAAGTAATGATAAGTAATAAGTATCTATATAATATCTTTGTTAATAACTCAATGTGTGGGAGGCTCGCGCCGGGCCTACCTCACACCCCCCCCCCTTTCTTCGTGATCGCGACCCTGCCATCCGGGTGTTTGGTCACGGAGTAGACCACTTCGCCTACCGTCACCCTGAGTCGGTCCCGCGATGTCCGTCTTCTCCAGTGTTGCCAGGTATTGAGCGTCCGCATAAGCTAGATTCTATGAAAAAATAAGCTAAAAACAAGCTATATCCAAATTCACGACAAACAAACAAATAATTAGATTTTTATTTAAATTAAGTCAGTCAACAAATCATCAAACTCTGAGTTTTCAGATTCATTAACGTATTTCTCATTTTTTTTTAATTTGGCTTAAATATTTTTCGGGCAAGTTTTAGGTGTGGCAACATTTCCCACTTCTGGGCAACCCGTATCTCTGAAATTAAAAATAATATATGTAATTATAAAATTAATAATTCAGATTTTGAAAAACAAACCTTATGGATAAATTCGCGTTTAAAGTTTTTAATTGCATTTTATTTCGCAATTTCGTTTTTACGATATTTGTTTGGCTAAAAACGCGCTCACTTCCGCATTTGACCACGGCATTGAAAGCAATTGAATTGTAGGCGAGCACCTCTGCCCAAAATTTTACTGTGTTATTAGTATTTTCCCATTTCATTAGATGAATTTTAACTAATTGTGATTTCAAATCATCAATATAAGATATATTAAAATATTCAAATATTTTTATAAATTCAAATATGTTTTTTCGGGCGTGCAGCATATGTGTCTACAGCAAAAATGTTGGTTGTTGATTGCCATGCATCGTGGAATAATTGCTTATAAATAATTTTGGGCATTTTTGTTAACCTTCTTCTTCACACTTCCAAATTGAATAAAATCGCGCATGCATCACCCGACATATCGATGACACTATCGATTAGAATACCAATTCACGATCATATTGATAAGGTTCACGTTACAATCGGCAGTAAAAGAACAAGCTCCGATATTTGTATGCTGTAAAACACTTTAAATATGTAAAATATTTCATTGAATTCACGAAAATAAATTAATGCTAGAATATGCTATATCAACTTAGAAAAATGCTAGATTTAAGGCTATAAGCTATTTGCGAATTTTATAAGCTATTCCATTTTCAAATATGCTAGATCTAGCCTGAAATAATCTGGCAACACTGGTCTTCTCTGGGGACGCAGCTCCCATATAATCTTCTCGACCACCTTTTGGGTCACGATGCTTCTGTCTGGGTGGCATGTCCAGTTCTCCCACCACTTCGGGTAGTGCTCCTGCATTCTCATCGGCACCTGCCGGTGTGAAGTTCTTCTCCGACGATTGTTCCGGGGCCCATACTCGCCGTGAGTTTAATTTTTGGGTTGTCTCTGTTACTAACTCATCCAGCCCTTCTTCCCATCCAAGGATGCCTTCTTCCTCGCTTTCCTCGTCATTGGCTTCTGTCTCTGTTTCGTCCGCGTCGTTGGGGCTCGTTTCTTCCTTCGCTTTTATAAATGTTGTTGTTGTGACGACCGTTTGCATCACGTGGACGCCTCCCACCGTGTTTGTTACCGTGTCTTCGTGCACGTATTTTGTAATGGCTGGTCCGTTTGCGCCCCAAGCCTCTTCCACCTTCGTAAATTTTTTTGCCAGTGGGTGCCTTCTTCTAACTTCAAAACCGTTTCCTTGCTCATTTTCTGTTGAGAGAAACGTAATTGTTGGTTATTACGAAATTACTATTGAAATTCTGGATGTATGTTTTGAAAAGTTTTGGGTTAGTATAAGAGGTTTGCTGGTTTATTTTTTTTGTTTATGTTTGTTGTTAATGTTATGATTATGTTTGGCGGTCTATGCGTTTCGGAAGTTTTTCTCTGGTTACGCTTCTTCCTGACTCGTTTCGGCCTCTTCTCCCTCTTGCTGGAAAGGTTTTAGCTGTGCTACGCTTGCGACTCGTCTTTTCCGTTCCCCGTCTCTTGCCAAGCGCACTACATTTGGTGAGACGAACTTCTTCACCCGATATGGTCCCTCGTATTTCGGTGCTAACTTAGCTGCGAATCCGTCGCTGGCTTTCGAGAGTTGGTGTGTCCTTAACAAGACAAGTTCGTTGATCGCCGGTCTCCATTTCCTTCGTCTCAGGTTGTAATTTCTACCTTGATCCTTTGAAGCTCGCTGCTGGTTGCTTCGCGCTATGTCGCAAACCTCCTTTAGCCTGTTTGCCTTTGTTCTGGCGTTTGTGGTGTGCTTCCTGTACCTGGCGTTTTCTCCTCGTACAACGTTGCTGGCAAACGAGGTTCCCTTCCCTGCATCAAGAATGCTGGGGAAAATCCTGTTGAACCCGCGATGCTCGAGTTGACGGCTAACGATATTTCGGGTATCAACTGGTCCCAAGAACTTTGATTTCCGGAGATATACTGTGCGATCATCGTCTTTACCGTCCTGTTGGTTCTCTCTGTTGGGTTCTCCTGAGGGCAGTATGGGGCGGTGTGTTCCATCTCTACGCCTAGGGAGTTCAAATACGCTTTGAAGATCCGACTTGTGAACTGCACTCCGTTGTCGCAAACGAACCTCTTTGGCACTCCGAACCGGCATAAGAAACGTTCGCGAAAAGCCTTCTGCAACGTGGCCGCTGTTGCTCGTCTCATGGGAACCAATTCTACCCACTTTGTGAAAGCGTCATGAAACACCAACAACATTGTGTTACCTTGTTTCGATCATGGTAGGGGTCCTACGAAGTCCGCGCACAGTATTGCCATTGGCTCCGGCACCTGGCGGGTTAGCATGTGTCCGGCTGGCTTCTTTTGTTCGGTCTTGAACAATTGGCATTTTTCGCAACATTTGACATACCTGGCTGCATCTCTGAATATCCCAGGCCAGTTGTACCGTTGGGACAGCCTCATGATCGTCTTGCGAACTCCTTGATGCCCGGCCGTCGGCGCGTCGTGGCATTCCAGTAGTACTCTCTTCCTTTGTTCCTCGCTTACACAGAGTTTCCACGGGATGTAGTCTTCGTCATCCGCACGGTGACCCAGGTGTCGGTTTAGCTGTCCGGTTTCTTCCACGTAGTCTGTATACTTCGATGGTTCCTTGGCTACTTTTTCCAGCATTTTTGGGATCCACCCTCCGGGGAACTGTTGAACAACGGCTTGCTGGAGCTGCTCCAACGGGTCTCGTGACAAAGCGTCTGCCACCACGTTGAGCTTGCCTTTCCTGTATTTGACGTCAAACTGGTATTGCCGTAGCTCTAAAGCCCAGCGCGCTATCCTTCCTGTGTTGAAGGTTGAATCCAACCATATTAATGCCATGTGGTCTGTGACCACCTCAAATCGGCATCCTTCCAGGTAGCATTTGAATTTTCTGCTCGCCCACACGATCGCCAAGCACTCCTTTTCTGTAGCCGAATAGTTCGACTCGGTCTTTGACGGTTTCCGGCTGGCGTACGCTATGACCTGCTCCTGCTGATCAATGGTTTGCGTGAGGACCGCTCCGAGGCCGTAGTCGCTCGCGTCCGTCTGCAACGTGAACTTTTCTCCGAACTCCGGACATGCTAGGACAGGAGCGGACGTTAGACACTTCTTGAGACTGTCTAATGTTGCTTGTTGCTCCTCCTTCCACGACCACTTCCGGGATTTCTTCAACAGCTCTGTCATCGGTTGTACCACTGTTGTAAAGTTGGGCACGAATCGGCGGTACCACGACGCCATCCCTAGGCATCGCCTAAGCTCTTTCAGGTTTGTGGGTGCCTTAAGATTTTTCATGGCTTCCACCTTTGAGGGGTTCGTCTGGATTCCTTTCTCGCTCACCAGATGCCCTAGATATACTAGCTTCTTCTGGAAAAACGAACATTTTTTTTGATTAAGTTTGAGGTTGGCCTCTCTCAGCCGTCGGAATACTTCTATCAGGTCTGCTATGTCTGCTTGCTGCCATTGGGATTTGCCAGTATCCATGCTTCAAGTCCAGCGTCGAGATGTAATGTGCGTGCCTCAACTTTTCCAGTATATGATTTATCCTGGGTACGGGGTATGCATCCGGTATAGAGTGCGCGTTGAGCTGTCTGTAGTCCACGCACATCCTCCACTCGTTCGTCATCTTGCGGACGAGCACTATGGGCGCGCTGTGTGGGCTGCGTGATGGCTCGATTGCCCCCGCCTCTATCAGTTCGTTCACCTGTTGGTCGATCACACGTTGCATCGCCGGATTTTTGGGGTAGTACCTCTGCTTGATCGGCTTGTCATCCCTCATGATGATCCGATGCTCGGCTACGTTGGATACGCCCTTCAATCCCTCCAAGAGTTGTAACTCTGTCCTTAAAAACTCCTGCGTGGCCGGTTCCAAGTCCGCTGGCCACACCGATTCCTGCGAAGCGTCTTCTTCCGATGACCATTCTGCTTTGGGGTCTCCTCCTTTCGGCGCCTCGGCTCCTGCACTTTCCACCTGGCTCCTTGACGACTGTAACTGCGTCTCGGCCGGCCCCTTGCTTGGCTAGCGTGGTATCCTTGCTGCGATGCGTCCCCAGGACAGTCTTTCGCTTCTTGCCTCCGGTTCCGCGTCTCTTGCTCCTTCTCCTTCTCCCCCTCTGGCCTTGACTCGGCTCTTTCGATCGCCTCGGCTGGCGCGTGGGCGCACTTCAGAATTAGCATAGCCTCACGGCACTGCATAGTCGTCCCCATCTTGCATAGAAAATCCATCCCCAAGATAAGACTGTCTAACATGGATGGCATTACGAGCATGTCCATCGTCACCTCTTTGCTAATCAGCTTGACTTTCATTCTTAACAACTTACTAATTACCACCTTCGATCCGTCTGCTAAGTGAGTATTAGCGCTCGCTGCGAATACTTCCCCCTTTGGTTTATCTCCTCAAAAGTTTTTTGGCTCACGAAGCTTCGTGATGCCCCGGTGTCGACCATCGCCTTCGCCATTCGGCCCCCGACCTTCACCATGGCGACTATGCGACTATTCTCGACTCTGAGAGGACATTTTAATTCCGGTACTGACTCGCGCCGGCGCCCATCCGATCCCGATCCGGATGACGCGGCTGCCCGTTTCCCGCTCTCCTACCGCAACATGCCTTGAGCACCACACGGTCTACAGAGAACACCTTGGGATTCGGGCATTCTCTGGCAAAGTGTCCCCCTTTGGAGCAGTTATAGCACACGTGACTCACGACTGCCGACCTAACCTGTTCATGCCCCATCATGTTGTTCGAAATTTCGTCACGCCGGGACGGGATGACTACCAGTCACATTTCGCGCTAACGGTACCTGTGCTGGCGGGCTCCTAAACGGATTAGGCGGCTTGGCGGGTGTGTCCATGCCACCGGACCTACCCTGATACCCAAGAACCCTTGCCTGGTTGTACCCCGTCTCCTCTTGGACCTGACCCGGGATGTTTTCAAACTCTGAGGCTATCTGTGTTAGCTGAGACAAGTCTGTAAAGTCACTACGTCGAATATATAGGCGGTACTCTCGAGAAAGATTCTCATATACTCTTTTCAGCTCCTGCTCAGGAGTATAACTGGCGTGCCGCATTAACCTCTTCAGGTTGACTAAGTATTCTTTATACCCTTCACTTACGCGTTGTCGGCGGGCCCTGATTTCGTCCTCTAGCCTGTCAAAGTATTGGGGAGGCCGAAAGAATCCTAAAAATTCCCGCTCGTTGAGAACCAACTACCTGCCATGCCTGTCAAAGCCTCGCTCATCGCTCTCGGTATGCGATTCAGATCTACATTGTCCGTTTGGGCGCGTTCTTCCAATGTTTCTATGAACGCAAGTGGGTCAGAATAACCGTCAAACTTAACACCCCATTTCCTAACCTGATCAGGGACGACCATGTAATGCCGGTGACTGTTAGCGAGCTCGTACATTTGCCTGTAATTCGCCTGGCTCTCCTGGGTACTAGTAACGGGCGGTCCTACGGGCGGCACTACATGTATGTTCGGCGTCAATCCACCTATTTATCCGCCAACGGACGGTGTAAGCCGCTCGTGGCTGAGCGGTGGTGGCAATTCACCGAGTGACCCTGGTAACGTCAACAAATCGGGCTCCGATTTTTGTCTTGGGCGCATCCCCTCACCGATGACAGTGGGCGGGATGGGTGACCCTCGACTCTTGGCAAACTTCCGCTCCCATTCGCCCAACCGGGTTGACGAGCTATGGCCCCCCAATTTTATTGTATCACATACTCGTTTTCGCAACTCTTCTACCTTGCCGGCGCTTTCTATGCTGAGCTCCTGAGCGATTCGTTCCAGATCCTCCTTGCGGCAGTAGTACACCCATCCTAGACCCACGCCCGGGTTGTCGCATCCCTTTTCTTCTAAACTCTTGTTGTGCTCCAAGGTCGCTGCTCGTGATTTTTTTTTTGTCTTTTTGTACGTTTCTATTTTAATTATATTTAATTAAAATTTTATTTAATTTTTTTAAATTTTGTTTAATTTATTTAAATTTTATTTAATTTATTAAAATTTTGTTTAATTTATTTAAATTTTGTTAAATTTTATTTAAATTTTGTTTTTTTCCCTCTTTTTTTAATTCTGTTTAACTTTATTTAAATTTCGTTTATTTAAATTTTATTTAAATTTTATTTAATTTATTTAAATTTAAATTTAGTTTAATTTTATTTAATTTTATTTAAATTTTATTTAATTTTATTTAACTTCTTGTTTATATAAATTTTTTTTTCCACTCTCGTCCCATTGTATCGCAATCAGCTACCGCGCAAAAACCAATTCCAATCTTCGGGTGTTGGCGTGTGCTGTCACGTCACAAGATATTTATATTTAGTATCTGGGACGCTCGCGAAACGGAGGTAAATGTCGCGACGTTCGTCAGGCAGCGCGGAAAGCAAGCACCTCGACGGCTAGGGGGACACGAGGTCGACTAAACTTTCAGATCGCGCAGCGGCGCTTTCGTTAGCAGTTTTATTTGACACATTCATAGTCTACGCCTTTCTTATTGTAAATAACCTCGAACAAAACGCACGCGGGTTTGGGGTCATTTCATTTTCATTTTATTCTTCAAATCTTGCTCGATACTTATGCTTCTATCTTTCCCTGTTCTTATTTCTAATTATCCTCCTGCGCCGCCTTTTTACTTTTCCGCGATCGCGTCCACTCAGTTGCGTGCTCTCCTACCAACTACTTCGCCGGTCTCGCACTTGAGGTCAGCGCGCTTCTTTGTCTGCCCTTGCACGCGACAATTGGGTCGCGTGTCGCGAGCGTGCCCTCGCTTTTTTGTCGCCGGCTTCGCTCCCCGGCCCTCTTGCTGCGCTGCGTTCTAACGCCTTGCCGAACCTCTGCTCGCTCTCGCGTCTGTCTTACATTAATTTATACATACATATCGAAAGTAATAGTAATGATTCGTACATAGTTCAGTAACAAGTGTGTAAATACTAATTCATAAGTAAGTTCGTATTTCAGCTTAAGTATGTAAGTAGTGATAAGTAATAAGTATTTAAGTAATAATTCATATTTCAGCGTGAGTATGTAAGTAATGATAAGTAATAAGTATCTATATAATATCTTTGTTAATAACTCAATGTGTGGGAGGCTCGCGCCGGGCCTACCTCACACCCCCCTTTCTTCGTGATCGCGACCCTGCCATCCGGGTATTTGGTCACGGAGTAGGCCACTTCGCCTACCGTCACCCTGAGCCAATTCCAATCTTCGTGTGTTGGCGTGTGCTGCACTTTCACAGTCAGCGCTCGCGTTGCTCTGCTGTGATTACCTTTTCACCAATGACTCTGTTCCCCGCGGCTTAGCCATTTTACCGCTGAACGTTCACGCCTATCGTTTCGCTGTTGCCGTTCGTTTAGTTGGTGCGTTTTCTTTCACCGTCAACTTCGCTGCACGTGCACTCTAAGCGTAGAACGATTCGTCGCTTAACCCTTACAAAAAAAAGTTATTTTTTGCGACAACTGTACGTTTGGGCAGTTTTCGTCAGCGCTAAATGACCATCTGGCACCTTTTATTGCCCTCGCCGTTACTTTCAGTTTTTTTTTTTTGTTTCTAACGCGCGCGCGATCGCGTGGTATGACCGGGTATGCCCGACTATCACGATTCACTTTTAGTAGCACGTTTGGGGTTTTTGCTCCCAACTTGTACTACACCTCTTTCACGTTAGGTCCCTGCTCGGGCGCCACTTGTAAAGTAGTTACTTAGCCGGGGTTCAGATCTCAGTCTGTCCACGGTTTACGTCACAAGATATTTATATTTAGTATCAGGGACGCTCGCGAAACGGAGGTAAATGTCGCGACGTTCGTCAGGCAGCGCGGAAAGCAAGCACCTCGACGGCTAGGGGGACACGAGGTCGACTAAACTTTCAGATCGCGCAGCGGCGCTTTCGTTAGCAGTTTTATTTGACACATTCATAGTCTACGCCTTTCTTATTGTAAATAACCTCGAACAAAACGCACGCGGGTTTGGGGTCATTTCATTTTCCGTTTATTCTTCAAATCTTGCTCGATACTTATGCTTCTATCTTTCCCTGTTCTTATTTCTAATTATCCTCCTGCGCCGCCTTTTTACTTTTCCGCGATCGCGTCCACTCAGTTGCGTGCTCGCCTACCAACTACTTCGCCGGTCTCGCACTTGAGGTCAGCGCGCTTCTTTGTCTGCCCTTGCACGCGACAATTGGGTCGCGTGTCGCGAGCGTGCCCTCGCTCTTTTGTCGCCGGCTTCGCTGCCCGGCCCTTTTGCTGCGCTGCGTTCTAATGCCTTGCCGAACCTCTGCTCGCTCTCGCATCTGTCTTACATTAATTTATACAAACATATCGAAAGTAATAGTAATGATTCGTACATAGTTCAGTAACAAGTGTGTAAATACTTATTCATAAGTAAGTTCGTATTTCAGCTTAAGTATGTAAGTAGTGATAAGTAATAAGTATTTAAGTAATAATTCATATTTCAGCGTGAGTATGTAAGTAATGATAAGTAATAAGTATCTATATAATATCTTTGTTAATAACTCAATGTGTGGGAGGCTCGCGCCGGGCCTACCTCACACCCCCCTTTCTTCGTGATCGCGACCCTGCCATCCGGGTGTTTGGTCACGGAGTAGACCACTTCGCCTACCGTCACCCTGAGTCGGTCCCGCGATGTCCGTCTTCTCTGGGGACGCAGCTCCCATTTAATCTCCTCGACCACCTTTTGGGTCACGATGCTTCTGTCTGGGTGGCATGCATTCTCGGGTGGTGCTCCTGCATTCTCATCGGCACCTGCCGAGGTGAAGTTCTCCTCCGACGATTGTTCCGGGGCCCATACTCGCCGTGAGTTTAATTTTTGGGTTGTCTCTGTTACTAACTCATCCAGCCATTCTTCCCATCCAAGGATGCCTTCTTCCTCGCTTTCCTCGTCATTGGCTTCTGTCTCTGTTTCGTCCGCGTCGTTGGGGCTCGTTTCTTCCTTCGCTTTTATAAATGTTGTTGTGACGACCGTTTGCATCATGTGGACGCCTCCCACCGTGTTTGTTACCGTGTCTTCGTGCACGTATTTTGTAATGGCTGGTCCGTTTGCGCCCCAAGCCTCTTCCACCTTCGTTAATTTTTTTCGCCAGTGGGTGCCTTCTTCAAACTTCAAAACCGTTTCCTTGCTCATTTTCTGTTGAGAGAAACGTAATTGTTGGTTATTACGAAATTACTATTGAAATTTTGGATGTATGTTTTGAAAAGTTTTGGGTTAGTATAAGAGGTTTGCTGGTTTATTTTTTTTGTTTATGTTTGTTGTTAATGTTATGATTATGTTTGGCGGTCTATGCGTTTCGGAAGTTACGCTTCTTCCTGACTCGTTTCGGCCTCTTCTCCCTCTTGCTGGAAAGGTTTTAGCTGTGCTACGCTTGCGACTCGGCTTTTCCGTTCCTAGTCTCTTGCCAAGCGCACTACATTTGGTGAGACGAACTTCTTCACCCGATATGGTCCCTCGTATTTCGGTGCTAACTTAGCTGCGAATCCGTCGCTGGCTTTCGAGAGTTGGTGTGTCCTTAACAAGACAAGTTCGTTGATCGTCGGTCTCCATTTCCTTCGTCTCAGGTTGTAATTTCTACCTTGATCCTTTGAAGCTCGCTGCTGGTTGCTTCGCGCTATGTCGCAAACCTCCTTTAGCCTGTTTGCCTTTGTTCTGGCGTTTGTGGTGTGCTTCCTGTACCTGGCGTTTTCTCCTCGTACAACGTTGCTGGCAAACGAGGTTCCCTTCCCTGCATCAAGAATGCTGGGGAAAATCCTGTTGAACCCGCGATGCTCGAGTTGACGGCTAACGATATTTCGGGTATCAACTGGTCCCAAGAACTTTGATTTCCGGAGATATACTGTGCGATCATCGTCTTTACCGTCCTGTTGGTTCTCTCTGTTGGGTTCTCCTGAGGGCAGTATGGGGCGGTGTGTTCCATCTCTACGCCTAGGGAGTTCAAATACGCTTTGAAGATCCGACTTGTGAACTGCACTCCGTTGTCGCAAACGAACCTCTTTGGCACTCCGAACCGGCATAAGAAACGTTCGCGAAAAGCCTTCTGCAACGTGGCCGCTGTTGCTCGTCTCATGGGAACCAATTCTACCCACTTTGTGAAAGCGTCATGAAACACCAACAACATTGTGTTACCTTGTTTCGATCATGGTAGGGGTCCTACGAAGTCCGCGCACAGTATTGCCATTGGCTCCGGCACCTGGCGGGTTAGCATGTGTCCGGCTGGCTTCTTTTGTTCGGTCTTGAACAGTTGGCATTTTTCGCAACATTTGACATACCTGGCTGCATCTCTAAACATCCCAGGCCAGTAGTACCGTTGGGACAGCCTCATGATCGTCTTGCGAACTCCTTGATGCCCGGCCGTCGGCGCGTCGTGGTATTCCAGTAGTACTCTCTTCCTTTGTTCCTCGCTTACACAGAGTTTCCACGGGATGTAGTCTTCGTCATCCGCGCGGTGACCCAGGTGTCGGTTCTTCCACGTAGTCTGTATACTTCGATGGTTCCTTGGCTACTTTTTCCAGCATTTTTGGGATCCACCCTCCGGGGAACTTTTGAACAACGGCTTGCTGGAGCTGCTCCAATGGGTCTCGTGACAAAGCGTCTGCCACCACGTTGAGCTTGCCTTTCCTGTATTTGACGTCAAACTGGTATTGCCGTAGCTCTAAAGCCCAGCGCGCTATCCTTCCTGTGTTGAAGGTTGAATCCAACCATATTAATGCCATGTGGTCTGTGACCACCTCAAATCGGTATCCTTCCAGGTAGCATTTGAGTTTTCTGCTCGCCCACACGATCGCCAAGCACTCCTTTTCTGTAGCCGAATAGTTCGACTCGGTCTTTGACAGTTTCCGGCTGGCGTACGCTATGACCTGCTCCTGCTGATCAATGGTTTGCGTGAGGACCGCTCCGAGGCCGTAGTCGCTCGCGTCCGTCTGCAAAGTGAACTTTTCTCCGAACTCCGGACATGCTAGGACAGGAGCGGACGTTAGACACTTCTTGAGACTGTCTAATGTTGCTTGTTGCTCCTCCTTCCACGACCACTTCCGGGATTTCTTCAACAGCTCTGTCATCGGTTGTACCACTGTTGTGAAATTGCGCACGACGGCGGTACCACGACGCCATCCCTAGGCATCGCCTAAGCTCTTTCAGGTTTGTGGGTGCCTTAAGATTTTTCATGGCTTCCACCTTTGAGGGGTCCGTCTGAATTCCTTTCTCGCTCACCAGATGCCCTAGATATACTAGCTTCTTCTGGAAAAACGAACATTTTTTTTGATTATGTTTGAGGTTGGCCTACGCATGAGGGAAACAAAGCAGTGGTCCGAACAGACTTACGAACACCCCAAGGTTCTTGTGGGAAACCCACTTATTCCCAAAAACACGGACTATTGCCGTCCTCAGGAATTCCCCAAAACTCCATTCCATACACTTATCCCCTCCAGGGACGATTGGTGCTCAGGCACGCCAGGGCCGACAAACTCAATAAAAATTTACACTGATGGCTCTAAGCTAGACGACCGGGTAGGGGGCGGCGTCTTTTGCGATGAGCTATCCATTAACAAATCTTTCAGCCTCCCTGACCATTGCAGTGTGTTTCAAGCTGAAATCGCTGCAATCACGAAGCACTCTCCTGCATATCCGAAATAAATTGCTCTGCAGCCAGAATCTGCATATTTTCTGATAGCCAGGCTGCTATCAAATCTCTCAAGGCGATATCATCTAACTCGATATCTGTCACAAACTGCCGCAGATCTCTGAAGGAGATGGCCGAGCAGTTCGAAATACACCTCATATGGGTGCCCGGACATAAAGGCATCGAGGGCAACGACAAAGCAGACGAGCTGGCAAGGCATGGTACTACCGTGCCTCTCTTCACAGACAAGGAGAGCATGGGTATCCCCATGGCCAGCTGCAAGCTAAGAGTCCGATCGCACTTCGAACTTGAAGCAAACAAGAGATGGCAACTTACCACCGCCACGGGTAGGATTGCTAGGCAAACCTGGCCAACGCGCTGTAAAAAGCGGTCCTTAGGCCTTGTTCACTTAAACAGATTAGGTTGTGCTGCCGTAATCAGGGCCATTACGGGGCACTGGCTAGTGGGGACTCACGCAGCGAGACTTCTAGCGCCCTTCAATGACTTCTGCAGAAGCTGCCGAGACGAGGAGGAAGAGGAAACAGTCTCCCACCTCTTCTGAGACTGTCCAGCTCTCTGCAAGAACAGAAAGCTATACCTTGGTTCTTTCTTCTTATCGGACCTCTCTCAACTGGCGGATACTAAACCGAAAAATATCCTGTCCTTTATTCGAACCTCGGGCTGGGACCACGCCCTCGTAAACGGTGTAACACACTCTACGTCTGGGTAGACGGTGTCTGTGGACTATGTCCAAGACGCAGCATCACAATGGGCCAATACATGGCCTACGTGAGTGGGGGGTTTTTGTCTCAAACTGCTCACTACAGCTCTAACCTAACCTAACCTAACCTTGAGGTTGGCCTCTCTCAGCCGTCGGAGTACTTCTCTCAGGTCTGCTATGTGTTGCTCTTTTGTTTCACTGATTACTATTATGTCGTCTAAGTAGGCGAACGCATGCGGCTCCATCTCCGGGCCTATCACCGTGTCTAATGCTCCCTGAAAGGTCACCGGCCGAATGCAAACCGAATGGCACGACTCGCCATTGAAACTTCTGGCACTGTGAATGCAGTGTACTCCCTGCTGCTTGCTGCCATTGGGATTTGCCAGTACCCATGCTTCAAGTTCAGCGTCGAGATGTATCGGCGCGCTGTGTGGGCTGCGTGACGGCTCGATTGCCCCCGCCTCTATCAGTTCGTTCACCTGTTGGTCGATCACACGTTGCATCGCCGGATTTTCGGGGTAGTACCTCTGCTTGATCGGCTTGTCATCCCTCATGATGATCCGATGCTCGGCTACGTTGGATACGCCCTTCAATCCCTCCAAGAGTTGTAACTCTGTCCTTAAAAACTCCTGCGTGGCCGGTTCCAAGTCCGCTGGCCACACCGATTCCTGCGAAGCGTCTTCTTCCGATGACCATTCTGCTTTGGGGTCTCCTCCTTTCGGGGCCTCGGCTCCTGCACTTTCCACCTGGCCTTGCGATGGCTCCTTGACGACTGTAACTGCGTCTCGGCCGGCCCCTTGCTTGGCTAGCGTGGTATCCTTGCTGCGATGCGTCCCCAGGACAGTCTTTCGCTTCTTGCCTCCGGTTCCGCGTCTCTTGCTCCTTCTCCTTCTCCCCCTCTGGCCTTGACTCGGCTCTTTCGATCGCCTCGGCTGGCGCGTGGGCGCACTTCAGAATTAGCATAGCTTCACGGCACTGCATAGTCGTCCCCATCTTGCATAGAAAATCCATCCCCAAGATAAGACTGTCTAACATGGATGGCATTACGAGCATGTCCATCGTCACCTCTTTGCTAATCAGCTTGACTTTCATTCTTAACAACTTACTAATTACCACCTTCGATCCGTCTGCTAAGTGAGTATTAGCGCTCGCTGCGAATACTTCCCCCTTTGGTTTATCTCCTCAAAAAATTTTTGGCTCACGAAGCTTCGTGATGCCCCGGTGTCGACCATCGCCTTCGCCATTCGGTCCCCGACCTTCACCATGGCGACTATGCGACTATTCTCGACTCTGAGAGGACATTTTAATTCCGGTACTGACTCGCGCCGGCGCCCATCCGATCCCAATCCGGATGACGCGGCTGCCCGTTTCCCGCTCTCCTACCGCAACATGCCTTGAGCACCACACGGTCTACAGAGAACACCTTGGGATTCGGGCATTCTCTGGCAAAGTGTCCCCCTTTGGAGCAGTTATAGCACACGTGACTCACGACTGCCGACCTAACCTGTTCATGCCCCATCATGTTGTTCGAAATTTCGTCACGCCGGGACGGGATGACTACCAGTCTCATTTCGCGCTAACGGTACCTGTGCTGGCGGGCTCCTAAACGGATTAGGCGGCTTGGCGGGTGTGTCCATGCCACCGGACCTACCCTGATACCCAAGAACCCTTGCCTGGTTGTACCCCGTCTCCTCTTGGACCTGACCCGGGATGTTTTCAAACTCTGAGGCTATCTGTGTTAGCTGAGACAAGTCTGTAAAGTCACTACGTCGAATATATAGGCGGTACTCTCGAGAAAGATTCTCATATACTCTTTTCAGCTCCTGCTCAGGAGTATAACTGGCGTGCCGCATTAACCTCTTCAGGTTGATTAAGTATTCTTTATACCCTTCCCTTACGCGTTGTCGGCGGGCCCTGATTTCGTCCTCTAGCCTGTCAAAGTATTGGGGAGGCCGAAAGAATCCTAAAAATTCCCTTTTGAACGTTCCCTACGTCACGTCCCTTAATCCGCTCGTTGAGAACCAACTACCTGCCATGCCTGTCAAAGCCTCGCTCATCGCTCTCTGTATGCGATTCAGATCTACATCGTCCGTTTGGGCGCGATCTTCCAATGTTTCTATGAACGCAAGTGGGTCAGAATAACCGTCAAACTTAACACCCCATTTCCTAACCTGATCAGGGACGACCATGTAATGCCGGTGACTGTTAGCGAGCTCGTACATTTGCCTGTAATTCGCCTGGCTATCCTGGGTACTAGTCACGGGCGGTCCTACGGGCGGCACTACATGTATGTTCGGCGTCAATCCACCTATTTATCCGCCAACGGCCGGTGTAAACCGCTCGTGGCTGGGCGGTGGTGGCAATTCACCGAGTGACCCTGGTAACGTCAACAAATCGGGCTCCGATTTTTGTCTTGGGCGCATCCCCTCACCGATGACAGTAGGCGGGATGGGTGACCCTCGACTCTTGGCAAACTTCCGCTCCCATTCGCCCAACCGGGTTGACGAGCTATGGCCCCCCAATTTTATAGTATCACATACTCGTTTTCGCAACTCTTCTACCTTGCCGGCGCTTTCTATGCTGAGCTCCTGAGCGATTCGTTCCAGATCCTCCTTGCGGCAGTAGTATACCCATCCTAGACCCACGCCCGGGTTGTCGCATCCCTTTTCTTCTAAACTCTTGTTGTGCTCCAAGGTCGCTGCTCGTGATTTTTTTTTTGTCTTTTTGTACGTTTCTATTTTAATTATATTTAATTAAAATTTTATTTAATTTTTTTAAATTTTGTTTAATTTATTTAAATTTTATTTAATTTATTAAAATTTTGTTATATTTATTTAAATTTTGTTAAATTTTATTTAAATTTTGTATTTTTTCCCCCTTTTTTTAATTCTGTTTAACTTTATTTAAATTTCGTTTATTTAAATTTTATTTAAATTTATTTAAATTTTATTTAATTTTATTGAAATTTTATTTAATTTTATTTAAATTTTATTTAATTTTATTTAAATTCTTGTTTATTTAAATTTTTTTTTCCACTCTCGTCCCACTGTATCGCAATCAGCTACCGCGCAAAAACCAATTCCAATCTTCGGGTGTTGGCGTGTGCTGCACTTTCACAGTCAGCGCTCGCGTTGCTCTGCTGTGATCACCTTTTCACCAATGACTCTGTTCCCCGCGGCTTAGCCTTTTTACCGCTGAACGTTCACGCCTATCGTTTCGCTGTTCTCGTTCGTTTAGTTGGTGCGTTTTCTTTCACCGTCAACTTCGCTGCACGTGCACTCTAAGCGTAGAACGATTCGTCGCTTAACACTTACAAAAAAAAGTTATTTTTTGCGACAACTGTACGTTTGGGCAGTTTTCGTCAGCGCTAAATGACCATCTGGCACCTTTTATTGCCCTCGCCGTTACTTTCAGTTTTTAAACTCGATACCGAAGGTAAAGAGTATATTGGGTTTGTGCAATGTCCGTCATGGTGTCTGTCCGTCCGTCCGTCTGTCCGTCTGTATGAACGCAACTTTTTTCCACACCCTTCAAGTTAGAGACTTCAAACTTCGCAAATCTCTTTATCTATGGCATAGTAAATTAAAGTGTCAAGATTGGAGTTCTACGATAACTAGGGGGCTGGCAAATCGATAAACTCAATAACTCAAAATCGATAGATGCAGCTATTTCGCAAGCCCTTTCAGCTAGAACTACCAAATTTGGGGAGAAAATAGCTACTTACAATTCCCAAAAAACTGCATCAAAAATTTTGGAGCCACGCTTACACATTCCGCCCCCAGCCCCCCCGCAGTTTAACACTAAAAATGCCCATATCTTCTTCAGTTTTTGAGCTAGAGCCATCAAATTTAGTGCCAAGATAGGTGTTGACAATCCCCAACCAAATTCATAAAAACTTCAGATGCCTCGCCCATCTATACTGCCCTATCCGCCTTCAACCACCCCAACGCTTCGTTAAAAACGGTAGTGCGTGTATCTTCCATAGTGTTTGAGCTAGAGTCACAAAATTTGGTAGGTAGATAACTGGTAACGACCCCTCAAAAACTGCATCAAAGTTTTGGAGCCCCACCCACCCATTCCGCCCCCAGCCCCCCGCAGTTCAAAAACAGAAATGCCTATATCTTTCACAGTTTTTGAGTTAGAGCCACCAAATTTTGTGCCAAAATAGGTGATTATAGCCCCCAAATAATTGCATAAAAACATTGGATGCCACGCCAATCCATACTGCCCAAGCTGCCCCAAACCGCCCCAATGCTTCATTAAAAACGGGAATGCGTGTTTTCCAAAGCGCTAAGGCTAGAGTCACCAAATTTGGTAAGAAGATAGCTAATAACAATCCCCAAAAAACTGCATGAAAGTTTTTATGCCACGCCCCCCCCCCCCGTTCCCGAGCCCCCTGCATTTTGAAATCAAAAACGCCTATATTTTCCACAACTTCCGAGCCCCCTGCATTTTGAAATCAAAAACGCCTATATTTTCCACAGCTTTTGAGCTAGAGCCGCCAAATTTGGTGCCAAAATAGGTGATAAAGAAACCCAAAAAAAGTGGATGGCGCCCCCCACCCATACCGCCCCCAGCCCCCCTTCCACCATATTCTACTAACTTTGAGCTAGAGTCACCAAATTTGGCATGAGGATAGCAATTAACATCATAAATAGATCTGGTGCAAAACATTGGACGCCACGCCCCCCCATACCAGCCCCCAGCACCCAGCCCCCCTGTTACCATATTCTACTAACTTTGACCTAGAGTCACCAAATTCGGTTTGAGGATAGCTATTGACATCATAAATAGATCTGCAGCAAAAGTTTGGATGCCACGCCACCCCTACCAACCCCAGCCCCCTTCCCACAAATTTTACTATTTTTGAGCTAGAGTCACCAAATTTGGTATGAGGATAGCAATTGACATCATACACAGATCTTCAGCTAAAATTTTGATGACACGACCCCCCCACCCCCCCATACCTCCACCAGCCTACCATCCACCATATTCTTCTGACTTTGAGCTAGAGTCACCAAATTTGGAAGCAAGATAGCTTTTTGGCATCCCCATCTGCACCAGACAATCTTTGGGGCAGCCTATACCCCTGCCGTATCCACACCCCATTGCAATCAGCTCTATTTTAATCTGTTTTACTACTGGTATCGAGTATACCGCAGTCTGGTGCGTCCGACTGCAACGTTTCTACTTGTTTTTCTTTGTTTCTAACGCGCGCGCGATCGTGTGGTATGACCGGGTATGCCCGACTATCACGATTCACTTTTAGTAGCACGTTTGGGGTTTTGGCTCCCAACTTGTACTACACCTCTTTCACGTTAGGTCCCTGCTCGGGCGCCACTTGTAAAGTAGTTACTTAGCCGGGGTACAGATCTCAGTCTGTCCACGGTTCACGTCACAAGATATTTATATTTAGTATCAGGGACGCTCGCGAAACGGAGGTAAATGTCGCGACGTTCGTCAGGCAGCGCGGAAAGCAAGCACCTCGACGGCTAGGGGGACACGAGGTCGACTAAACTTTCAGATCGCGCAGCGGCGCTTTCGTTAGCAGTTTTATTTGACACATTCATAGTCTACGCCTTTCTTATTGTAAATAACCTCGAACAAAACGCACGCGGGTTTGGGGTCATTTCATTTTCCGTTTATTCTTCAAATCTTGCTCGATACTTATTTATTTATTTATTTAATGTCGGCTATGAGCAGCTGACAAATCAAAATTAACTATAATTATAATATTAAACTAATATAGTATAAAATAAATAATTATAATATCTGAAATAAAGTTCAAAATTATGATAAAAAATTTAAAAATTTAACGTTAAAGCTCTGGGAAATTCCAAATAAATATAACTGGTCCAACATTTGTTGCGTGGATTGGGAAAAACCCAGAAAAACCCAATCAGACCAGTGGAAGATTAGTGATTAGTGGTTACGATTAGATAAGGCAGAAAGGATAGATCGTTTTAGTACTGGAGTCGAGGTCTCCAGAGAGACAAGGGAATAAAGTTTGTTATAGTCAGAACATAATACACGAAATGGTTCATGAATTAAATAGTTGCTCGAGCAACGATCGAGGCTGAGGGGTAAAAAGTTACGTGTGGATCTAATGGGAACATTTAATTTTATTCGACTTAGAAGAACCGATGAGTCGATATCACCATTAAGTAGATTAGTGACAAATACTACACCATGCATAATTCTACGGTTCAACAAGGAAGGAAGATTAATTAAAAGAAGTCTACTTGAATAGGGTGGTAGGTCTATTCCAGGAACCCAGTTAAAACATCTGAGCGCAAACAGAAGACATTTCCTCTGCACAGACTCAATTCTATCCCGGTGAAGCCCGTATTGCGGGGACCACACACAAGATCCATACTCCAGGATGGGGCGTACCAATGATGTATATAGCGTTTTAGTGGTGTAGGGATCATCAAACTCTTTTGACCACCGTTTGATGAAGCCAAGTACATTTATGGCCTTATTGACCATCGACGATATGTGAGAATCAAATTTGAATTTGCTATCAAGAATGATGCCTAAATCTTTAATTTCAAAAACGCGGACAAGTGGTGAAGCATCAAGCACGTAGTGAGCAGTATGAGGGGAACCTCTACAAAAAGTCATGATTTTACATTTTGAACAATTTAAATTAAGTAAGTTATAACGGCACCAAGCCGACAGTGCCCCCAAGTCCGACTGTAGTAAGTTACATAGAGAATCATCATTATAGGTGAAACATAGCTTTACATCATCAGCAAACATAAAAACACGAGAGTTAGTAATAACAGCAGGAAGATCGTTAATAAATAGATTAAATAGCAATGGTCCCATGTGACTCCCCTGAGGAACACCGGAGGTAACAAAAATAGATTTGGATACAAAAGATTTAAAAACTACTTTTTGTGTTCGGCCACACAAGTACTCAGAAAGCCACGACAGGAGTTTTGCTGGAAATCCTATAATATTTAATTTTTGAAGCAGCAAAGAATGACTAACAGAATCAAATGCCTTACTAAAATCTGTGTAAACGACGTCAGTTTGCATTTTGTCCTGAAACCCTTTGATAACTAGTGAGGCAAACTCAAGAAGGTTGGTGGTAGTAGATCTTCGCCTAACAAAACCGTGTTGATAAGGGGATAAAATTGAAGTACATAAGTGCTGCAATTGGGTGCAAATAATTTTTTCAAAGACTTTCGGAATGGCAGACAGCTTTGATATTCCCCTATAGTTTTTAACGTTGGACTTAGAAGAATTTTTATGGAGTGGAATAATAAAAGATTCCTTCCATATACCAGGAAACACAGCTGAGTCAACTGACAAGTTAAATAATTTGTGTAAGGGTTTACAAAGTGAGTCCGCACAATATCTAAGTATACAACCTGGCACTCCATCAGGACCAGGCAAGAAGCCGGGTTTGATAGTGTTGAGGTCGCCTAGCAGCGTACACTCAGTTATAACTGGGACATAAATGCAGTTTGACGCTTGAACTTGAAAAGGATAGGAATTAGTGCAACTATATGAACTCGATGTGTATACAGATTGAAAATACTCAGCAAAGAGATCGGCCACTGCCTGATCGGTATTTGCTTTTGTATTATCAAGGTAAACCGAGGAAGGCAAGCAAGAAGATTTACGTTTAGAGTTAACAAATTTAAAAAACGGTTTCGGATCGCGGGAAAAGTTTAATCTGCAACGATTAAGATAATTGTTATAACAAATAGTGTTTACAGAAATAAAATTTGACTTTGCAATTATATACAATGATAAATCTAAAGTATTTCCAGATCTTTTAAATTTTTTATAGGATCTTGTTTTCACGTTTTTTAATTTTGATAGTTCCCTCGTAAACCAAGGTGGTTTATTTTCACTTAAAGGAACAGTGACGGGAACACATATATCCAAATATGAATTCAAAGTCCTGTAAAAAATGGCAATGGCAGTTTCTATATCAGTACAAGAATAAAGTTGAGACCAATTAGTATGCTGAAGAAGGTCATTTAATTTAGTAAAGTTAGTTTTACGAAAACATCGTGTCTTTAAACAATTGTTAGATGTTGAGCTAAGGTTAAAAAGTTCAAATGAAAGTTCTAAAGTTGGATGGTAGGTATCTTCGGGAAGCACTAAAGGGTGTACTCTACTAACATTACTACAATCAGAGTCAGAAACAAATATTAAATCTAGCATTTTATTACTACTGTTATGCACCCTGTTAACTTGTGATAGGCCTAACTCTAAAAGGCCATCGATAAAATCATCAGAAGTGGCCGGTAATTGCGCCGAAGATGTGTCATTCACAGACCATAACACATGTGGCAAATTAAAATCACCAACCACTATAAGTTGATCCATATCCGTCAACAACGACGACACAAGCTGCAGGGCATTCAGATGGGATTTGTAAATGTTAATATCAGAATTGGGAGGAATATATGAACAAGTAATATAAAGAGAGCGGCCGCTAAATAATATTTTAACACATATGAACTCAATATCCGGATGATCATGAGATTGAATCTGTTCAGAATCTGTTATGCTTCTATCTTTCCCTGTTCTTATTTCTAATTATCCTCCTGCGCCGCCTTTTTACTTTTCCGCGATCGCGTCCACTCAGTTGCGTGCTCTCCTACCAACTACTTCGCCGGTCTCGCACTTGAGGTCAGCGCGCTTCTTTGTCTGCCCTTGCACGCGACAATTGGGTCGCGTGTCGCGAGCGTGCCCTAGCTTTTTTGTCGCGGGCTTCGCTTCCCGGCCCTCTTGCTGCGCTGCGTTCTAATGCCTTGCCGAACCTCTGCTCGCTCTCGCGTCTGTCTTACATTAATTTATACATACATATCGAAAGTAATAGTAATGATTCGTACATAGTTCAGTACTAATTCATAAGTAAGTTCGTATTTCAGCTTAAGTATATAAGTAATGATAAGTAATAAGTATTTAAGTAATAATTCATATTTCAGCGTGAGTATGTAAGTAATGAGAAGTAATAAGTATCTATATAATATCTTTGTTAATAACTCAATGTATGGGAGGCTCGCGCCGGGCCTACCTCACAACATTTAAAAAGTTTTTCAACAAGAAAATTAGTGATCGGCGGGCGTGGCATACAAATTTTTGCTGCATATCTTTTTGGGATGTCATTTACTATCTTTCTACGAAATTTGATGACTCTAGCTCAAACACTCTGAAATGTACACGCATTCCCTTTTTAAACGAAGCGTTGGGGCAGTCTCAACGCAGTTTTTTGAAGGTTGCTAGTAGCTATCTTCTCACCGAATATGGTAGTTCTAGCTGTAAGGATGTGCGAAATAGGTGGACTTGTCGATTTTGAGCTACTTGACACTTCATTTGTCCCGGCAATAGAAAAACATATTTGGAAATTTTCAATTCTCTAGCTTAAATGGTGTGGAAAAAAGTTGCGATCATACAGACTGACGGACGGAACATGACGGACTATGCACAAACCCAACGTACACTTTACATTCGGTATAGAGTATAAAAAGGAGTTAAACATTTTATACAAATGTTTTTTATAATCATATGCCTTTTTATTTATGAATTTCTTTAACTTGTTCATTAAATGACAAACATAATAATTGAGATGGGTCACGAAATTTTATACAATTGCCACGCACACATTTAAAGGTGCATATGCATACATTAACACACACAGTCAGTTTTGCTATTGCTGGTCATAAATACGCTTTCATATTTTTAATTTGTCATTTGCAATTGCAAGCCACAGAAAAAGAAAAAATATCAAAAATAAAACAATCTCGACATGCAGGCCCAGCAAGAAATAAAACAAACGCACAAGCACACAAATACTAACAAATTTTTTCCGTTGTTGGCTGTCGGTCAATAGATTTGGGCCGTTGAGCGCAAAAAGGAGTGAAACAAAAATCCGCTTTTGCGCTCGGTCACACTTGTTACTAGCATAGCAAAGCAGAGAAGTGGACTACGAAAAAGCTTGAAAAGGTCTTCTTGCCAATTGCCCACTCTTACGATTCTATTCGCTTTTGTTTTCGAAAGCCTAGGAAGCAAGTTCAAAAGCGAGAAAGCCACAGGCGTTACGAATACGCTTTTAGGCTTCTCAGCCATCACAACTAGAAGATAGTCGTGGCGCTGCTATATATGCGCTCTGTTTTTTGAGGTTTGATGCATGACTACCAGAATTTTATGAATATGTTTATTTTAACTTTTTTGTTTATTTTTGATTTTATTTGTTTTGAAGTAGTAACAACAATTTCGGCATTTCAGGTTTATTATTCTTGCATTTTAAAAATCTGATAGCTAGTATATTTTTAGGCATTAATTCTTTGTTCAATAAATTTGAGGTATACGCATGTAAAGAAACTTTCTGCTAGATTCTCGACAAGACGATACCCCAATCGCGCGTAAAAGTTTGCAATCATTTCATCACTGTTTTATTATGACGTTGTCACGCTTAACTATCGTCCGTATATCAAGCAACCTATTAATACTCTATACCGAAGGTAAAGAGTATATTGGGTTTGTGCAATGTCCGTCATGATGTCTGTCCGTCTGTATGAACGCAACTTTTTTTACACCCTTCAAGAGACTTGAAACTTTGCAAATGTCTTTATCCATGGCATAGTAAATTAAAGTGTTCAGATTGAAGTTCTACGATAACTAGGGGGCTGGCAAATCGATACACTCGATAACGCAAAATCGATAGATCCAGCTATTTCGCAAGCCCTTACAGCTAGAACTACCAAATTTGGGGAGAAGATAGATACAACCCCCTAAAAACTGCATCAAAGTTTTAGAGCCCCACTCACCCATTCCGCCCCCAGACCCCCGCAGTTTAAAAACAGAAATGCTTATATCTTTTACAGTTTTTGAGCTAGAGCCACCAAATTTTGTGTCAAGATAGGTGATAACATCCCCCAAAACACAGCATAAAAACTTTGGATGCCACGCCAATCCATACTGCCCAAGCTGCCCCAATGCTTCAATAAAAACGGGAATGCGCGTATCTTCCATAGTGAGCTAGAGTCACCAAATTTGGTAGGAAAAGTTTAGGAGCCACGCCCCCCCCCCCCCCCCCGTTCCCCAGCCCTGCATTTGAAATCAAAAACGCCTATATTTTCCACTGCTTTTGAGCTAGAGTGCCAAGATTGGCGATGAAGAAAAAATTTGGATAGCGCACCCCTCCCATACCGCCCCCAGCCACCCTTCCACCATATTCTACTAACTTTGAGCTGGAGTCGCCAAATTCGGTATGAGGATAGCTATTGACATGATACATAGATCTTCAGCAAAAATGTTGAAGCCACGCCCCCATACCGCCCCCAGCCCCTACCTTTAACAAACTTTGAGCTAGAGTCACCAAATGTGGAAGGAAGATAGCTTTTTGGCATCCCCATCTGCACCAGACAGTCTTTTATGCAGCGTACACCCCTGCCGTATCCGCACCCCATTGCAATCAGGTCTCTTTTATTTTGTTTTATTACTGGTATCGAGTATACCGCAGTCGGGTGCGTCCGACTGCAACGTTTCTACTTGTTTTTAATTACATAATCACGCAACAAGAAATCCGGTATTACAAAAAGTAATAGACAAAAATTGCCTAAAAAATATCGATATATCGAAAAACCGATCAAAAAAATGCAGGTAGCAAACAACACGAATCTTCTGCTATCTGGAAAATGAGTTCGCATATTTTGAATATTCCAGCCAGTTCCGCTACTAGCGAAAGGATTCTTTTCTGTTTCAAGCTGAATATTAACAGAGTGAGTAAGCCGGGATGTTACTAGAAAATCTTGACAGAATTTGACTTTTATATAAAAATATGTGACATTTCATTATTATTTTTTATACCCTGAACCCATAAAACGGGTTAAAAGGGTATAATGCTTCAAAAAAGGCAAGTTGTTGAGTAATTCGCCGAAGCGTAAAAAGACTTCAGGGCCTAATCCGCTCACTGTTCCTCCGGTCTTGGTCACCACTCCCCTTTTGGTACCTATCGCTAATCCCCCAACGGGTTCAATTGCTAGCCCGTTAATGCATTTTAATTCGCCAGCAAGAAATCCAAACCATAACCCTTCCCCGATTTTAACACCAAATCTTTCTCTTCCAACAGCTTGTGTGCCTATTAAGCCTACTGAAGGTACACCGGGGGCTCACAAGCCTCTTGTTGTTGTGCCTTTGAAAAAATTTATTTTCGTGTCTAGGCTAGCATCCGACACTTCGTTGGATGATGTTAGTGCCTACATTAAAAGTAAAATAGACTCTCCATTTATAACTGTTGAAAAGTTCAAGTTTAAACAAGCCCGAACCATATCTTCTTTCAAATTGAGTGTTCCGCCCGAACTTTTCTCGACAATTTGTTCTGGAAAGTTTTGGCCACCGCAGCTCATTGTAAAGGAGTATGTGAATAGGCATAAAATTAATAATAACGATAGTAGGTTCAGTAGTGCACCAACTGTTAGCCACCCTGTTGCCTCAACTTCGGCGGCAAAAAACTAACAAAAGTAGTTAGCTTGGCCTATCAAAATGTTCGAGGCCTTAACACTAAACTTTCTAAACTATATGTAAACAGCTTATCCTTTGATTCTCAGATAGTAGCACTTACAGAAACCTGGTTAAAACCTGATATATCTGATTATTCCGTTTTGCCTATGAAGTATAACCTTTACAGGTGCGATCGCACCTCCCGCAAGGGGGGCGGTGTTCTCATTGCTGTTGATTCCTGTATTTCCTCTGAACAGATTCAATCTCATGATCATCCGGATATTGAGTTCATATGTGTTAAAATATTATTTAGCGGCCGCTCTCTTTATATTACTTGTTCATATATTCCTCCCAATTCTGATATTAACATTTACAAATCCCATCTGAATGCCCTGCAGCTTTTTTGTGCAAAAGTATGTAACAGGCAGAAGAAAGCATCTATGACCCCATATAGTATATATACTCTTGATCAGCATCAACAGCCGAGTTGATATAGCCATGTCCGTCTGTATGAACTCGTAGATCTCAGAGACTACAAGAGCTAAAGACTTCAGACTATATATTGCAACTGGGTTCAGGGTATCTTCTAGTCGGGCTCCCCCGACTAGAGCCTTCTTAGTTGTTTTTATTTCAATTAGTTTTATGTTAATCAATATGCGTGAAACATGCGTGAGCCAAAGGATTTTACTAAAATTCTTGCATGCGTGAGCGTGAATCACTTGCCTTTTAAATTGCGTGAGCGTGCGTAACGTGCGCTTAAAATAACACACGCGCCCATCTCTAGATCAGGCTTCTTTTTACTGGTTTTAATACAGGTACCCAGTATACCGCAGTCGATTGCATCCGACTGCATCATTTAAACTTGTTTACAATCAGTTGAGTACCATTATATACCTGATTAATTCCTGTAAAAAGAGGCTTGATCTAGAGATGGGCGCGTGAGTAATTTTAAGCTCACGCAATTTAAAAGGCGCGAGATACACGCTCATATATATAAAAAAATATATATATCCATACATATATGCTAAGGCAGTCTAGTTATAGATAACATGCCTTAGAAGCTGTACAAGCAAAATCGATTCGAGAATCGCTTCTTAACTTGCCCTGTGGAACATTTTTAACGGACATGCTCACCCTCAATTTAGTTTTAAATACACTCAGAAAAAAACGTAGTACAAATAAGCATATTCATGGTAAATTCAACTATTTTCGTACATAATTTCATTCCTAATATGAAATTGCTTAACTAACACATGTTAAATCAAGAATTACTATAAAATAGTAAAATCAACATTTTTCATATTTAACGTTTCATTATAATGGAACTGAACATGAGATTTCTTATTTTAACATTTCGAGTATATCAAATCCAAGTATGCCATGTGTCAGTTTTTATTCACTCGCGGTAATTGTTATTAACTATTAAAATTGCTGGAAATACATCGAAATCTTATTAAATCAAACTTACCGATTACGAAATATGATGGGCCTAAAACGGGATTAAAACCTGATGTCGGTTCACGAAGCGGATGCCTTAGCCATTGCGCTGTTGCCGAATATATTTCGCACTCGGTTAGTTTTAAACTTAAGCAAGCGCTTCGGAAAGGAAGTAAGATGTCTGCTCTTTAATTTAAATAGGGAACATACTCATTGTTAATAACAATAAAGTTAGAATTAACTATGGTGAATTGAATGGAATTTTGTTTTGCTTTTGACTATGCGTTAATACTTGAATTAAATATATTTCAACGTTAAATTGAACATGGCATGTTGTTTTAAAGTGCACTCACTTTGATTTAACTATTTTTCATGTTCGATTTGCTGTTTAACTATGTTTTTAGTCAACATTTTCTATAATTAAATTTACTACGTTTCATAGTTAAAACTTCATAGTTGATTTTCGGATATTTTTTTTTCTGAGTGTAGGGAACAAAATTGATAATACAGAAAAGATGTTAGCAAACGTAGTTGGCACTTTAGACCAAGCGGGTAGCAACTCATATTTGAATAAGGTTACAAATGGAAAATGTCGTCTAAAAGAAACGCATTAAATTCCTCTGACGGCAATCAAGCTTTTTTACTTAGTTAATGTCTTATACATCTATATGAGAATAGATTTTTGCATTGCGCATTCTGTAATAATTATTGGTTGTCAAAAAAGAAGAACACTTGAGCCGACAATGACGAAAATATCAAAGCGTATTGTTAACTTATATGCTTGACGAGCGTTAAATAAATGCTGGTCATAGTATGACACAATTGATAAGAATACATTTACATAGTCGTTAATTAGGTAAAACACATATCTATTTATGTCGAATTCGTATGTATCTATGCCAACTGGCGACAACAAGTTGGCGGCTCTCAGTTTTTATTTGGTGCTGTATCGAGTTTGTTGCTAAAACGGCGCCGCGGGCCGTTGGTTAAGACGTAATAAAAAACAAAAAAAGCCAAATACAATATCTATATAAAATGCATTTGATACTCGTTAAGACGTAATAAAAAACAAAAAAAGCCAAATACAATATCTATATAAAATGCATTTGATACTCGGTTTGTTCGGTAGCGATCGCTTTTGGCGACGTCCTATTGACAGTAAATATGGTCAAGACATATCGCCAATATTGAACAGTTGCAGCAATCAGCAGCTTATAGCGGCTCCATCGGTGGCAGAACGCACACGCAAATTTAGCTGCCTCCTAAAGCATCAACGCGACAACGTATGTTTGTTCCGTAAAATTTTATTTATTTTTTGTTTAATTTAAGCCTGACATTAATAGCGCAGCCAAGAAACGAAGAATCGACAAGCAATAGTGTGTGAAAATGTATTACAGGGAGAATTGGAAATGTTCAATATTTTACCACTTTATTTTTTTTTAAATTATCGATATATCTCATCTAACGTTGTGTTTTTAGAAACGTATACATATATGGAATTGATAATCTTTAGAACTTCAGAAAGATTGATTAAGAAACACGATTGAAATTTAGGGAATCGCCTAGAAATTGAAGCCATTTCAAATAGTGCATTCTGACTTGCTTTGCTTTTCCAACGAAATAATCAAATAACAAGTAGAAACGTTGCAGTCGGACGCACCCGACTGCGGTATACTCGATACCAGTAATAAAACAGATTTAAAGAGACCTGATTGCAATGGGGTGCGGATATGGCAGTGGTGCACGCTGCCTCAAAGACTGTCTGGTACAGATTGGGATGCCAAAAAGCTATCTTCCTTCCAAATTTGGTGACTCTAGCTCAAAGTTTGTTAAAGGTAGGGGCTGGGGGCGGTATGGGGGCGTGGCATTAAAATTTTTGCTGAAGATCTGTGTATCATATCAATAGCTATCCTCACACCAAATTTGGTGACTCTAGCTCAAAGTTAGAAAAAATATGGTGGAAGGGTGGCTGGGGGAGATATGGGGGGGCGTGGCATAAAATTTTGGTAACATTAAGATATTATAACTATCCCCATAAATGAAAAATTCCCCTGTAAATGTTTCCTTATAAAATTTACTTATTATCTATAAGATAGATTGTAAATAAAAATATATAATAAAAAAAAGATCTGTGTATGATGTCAATTGCTATCCTCCTTCCGAATTAAGTGACTCTATCTCAAAAATAGTAAAATTTGGTAGAAGGGGGCTGGGGGTGGTAAGGGGGGGCGTGGCTCCAAATTTTTGCTGCAGATCTATTTATGATGTCAATTGCTATCCTCATACCAAATTTGGTGACTCTAGCTCAAAGTTAGTAGAATATTTTGGAAGGGTGGCTGGGGGCGGTATGGGTGGGCGGTGCCATCAAAATTTTTTGGGGTTCTTCATCTCCAATCTTGGCACCAAATTTGGCGGCTCTAGCTCAAAAGCTGTGGAAAATATAGGCGTTTCCTACCGAATTTGGTGACTCTAGCTTTAACGCTTTGGAAAATACACGCATACCCGTTTTCAGTGAAGCATTAAGGGCAGTTTGGGGCAGCTTTGGCAGTATAGATTGGCGTGGCATCCAAAGTTTTTATGCACTTTTTTGGGGTTTGTAATCACCTATCTTGGCACAAAGTTTGGTGGCTGTAGCTCAAAAGCTGTAAAAGATATAAGCATTTCTGTTTTTAAACTGCGAGGAGGCTGGGGGCGGAATGGGTGGGTGGGGCTCCAAAACTTTGATGCAGTTTTTGGGGGGTTGTTACCAGTTATCTACCTACCAAATTTTGTGACTCTAGATCAAACACTATGGAAGATACACGCACTTTCGTTTTTAGCGAAGCGTTGGGGCGGTTGAGGGCGGCTAGGGCAGTATAGATGAGCGAGGCATCTGAAGTTTTTATGAATTTGGTTGGGGATCGTCAACACCTATCTTGGCACCAAATTTGATGGCTCTAGCTCAAAAACTGTAGAAGATATGGGCAGTTTTGGTGTTAAACTGCGGTGGGCTGGGGCGGAATGGGTGGGCGTGGCTCCAAAATTTTTGATGCAATTTTTTGGGGGTTGTTAGTAGCCATTTTCTCCCCAAATTTGGTAGTTCTTGCTGTAAGGGCTTGCGAAATCGCTGGATCTATCGATTTTGAGTTATCGAGTTTATCGATTTGCCAGCCGCTAGTTATCGTAGAACTCCTATCTTAACACTTTAATTTACTATGCCATAGATAAAGACATTTGCAAAGTTTCAAGTCTCTAGCTTGAAGGGTGTGGAAAAAAGTTGCGTTCATACAGATGGACAGACACCATGACGGATATTGCACCAACACAATATACTCTTTACCTTCGGTATCGAGTATAAAAATCAGAAATTTGTGTTTTCAAAAAGGGTAAATTGATGTGTGTTAAACTGCGAAGACGCCCGTTATATACATAACTTAAAAGAAAAGAGAAGAAGTGCGTGTAATAAATGTTTGTGTCTTGACTACAAAAAGCTGTTTGCGAGCTTTAGTTCCCACGCCAAAAGACATGCGCATTCGATTTTCTTTTTCTCTTTCTCTTCTCTCTCGCTCTTGCTTTTGCTCTCTATCTGAATCGTTGTCTCCGGTAATGATTATGGCAAACTTTAACACCCAGCCGCTCTCTCGCTCTCGCTGTCTCAGTTTCCCGCTGTACTACATTACAAAAGTTCTGAAGGAATTTTACACACACTAATGGATTCACAAGAGAGAATGTGTACGTGTGAGAGTGTGTTGGCAACATAAAGCAGCAAAGTGTACCCTCAGAGATGTAGTATACTTTTCAGCGTTTTTCAATTCACATCATTTTCCGCGGCTGCATTGTTAAAAAGTGTTTGATTTTGCGCTGTTATTCTCTATACACATATTTATTAAATCTTATTTGCATTTAGGAGTGAAGAACAAATTGCAAAATAAAAAAGTTAGAATTCAATAGATTATAGACAGATCTAAGAGGAAAGAAATGAGCCAAATAGAAACTATAAACGACACACAACTCACATTTACCGAATATGTATACACAATTTAATGGATGTATACATATGAAAGTCTGTGGGTGTGTGTGTTTGTGTATTTTTGTACAAGTGTGCTTATATATGTATACATATATGTATACATAAAAAGGAATAATTGTGTCACATGGTGAACTCCCGACAGTATACATATATAAATAGCCAGGCTAAATGTTGGCAGCATATAAAATACTAATACAATCACATACGTATGTATGTATAAGTACATAGGTATATGTGTGTGCTTTTGACTAAAATATTTGAACGCAGTGTTCACATTTTTTTGTATACTCTTTATTATACAAAACGGCTGTTGCTTTTGCCTAACAGCCGCAGACGCGCACGCCGTGCGCGAGCTTCCAACTTCCAACTTATTAACACTTACGCACAGATATAGATGGGATTTTTAAAATTTTTAGAATTTCTAGACTTTTTTTGTATTTAGATAGATTGGGGAAACTTTCTAAGGGTAATTAAAAATTATTGATATATAGGCTATACAATTAACGTGGCTTGCTGTTCGGTTTTCAAAATCGGTTCAGTAGATCCACAGATTAGCCCGGACAACCTCAGACATCTTTGTTAGCGTTCTACAAATTACTAAAGGGGATAGTTTATGAATTTGACGTCAATTTAAAAGTTTATTTACGTGATTCGATTGCAACGTGATGACGTGAAAAGTCATTTCCATTTATAGAACTATTATAATGGTATAGTGCCTTCTGTCCTAACTGTGAAATACACATTTAGATCGCAGCTATAATTGAAAATGTCGATCGATGCACGATCAACATCAACATCGACATCGCCAGTCTTTGGAGCACCATCATTCATACCAGATGCCTTGTCACAAGCAGCGCCATTTGCTGATACCCATACAGGAGCAGGCGCAGCAGCAGTCCTAAACGAATATTTGTATAATTGTAGTAAAAAACAGGTCGACGAACCGCCAACGGCAATCACAATGATGACGATGTTATCGGCCGAGGGTGAAGTGACAACTGATAAGCAACAGCAACAACAGTACATTGTTGCCGCGAATGCAGCATTGCACAGTCAGTTTAAAATAAAGCAACAGTTAAAGCAACAACAACAACAACAGCTACTCGAAGCACCCCTTACTCATAAGCAACAGCAACAGCAACAGCAAAAGCAACTGGTAATGCATTCTCAGGAACATTATAAAGAAGAGCAGCGACTGCAGCAACAACAACAGCGGATAAACCATAATTCGCAACTAAGTTTAGTCCATAGCGAAACGATGTCAATGTCAATGTCGCGCTCGAATTTAAACAACGCCGGCAGTATGGCATCAATTCGAAGTGAACAACAGTTGTGCCAATTGTATAATTCACAACAGCATTCCGATTACATAATATCTGATTATATGGATAAGATAGCGACCCGAATAAGTTTACTCGAAACCGAATTAAAGTTTGCTTGGCGAGCGTTGGATTTGCTTTCGAATGAATATGGTAAGATATGGACAAGACTTGAGAAATTGGAGAATATATCTGTGGAACAGCAATCAGTTGTTGGTAATCTAATGGGTCTTGTCACTGCCGCTGCCGCTGCCGATCAACAACAACACTCACAGCACCAACTAGATGATAGTATGAGCATTAAGCATCCATTTGCCGATTTTTTAGCGGACAATCAACATCTTTTGCCCGACGAACTGGACATGGAGTCGGTGTTAAAGAGACCCCAAAAGCAGGATTTTCGTCACGTTTTAGAAGAATTTAAGCGATGTCATGACACAGAAAATCAATTAAGCAATCTCCAATTATTTATGGATCATCATAATGAGGATGAGCATGATGATCTACTGTACTACGCTAACGGATCATCTCCTCCAGGCATCGATAATGACACTGACAATGACCCAGAGCAAAGTAGTATTCGGAATGATCAGCAACAGCTTAATATTTTTGGCGAACATGATTGTGCCTGGATGTTAAAGCCATGTGTAAGTGTCAATGAAATTGGCAAGCAGCCATCTTCAAAAACTGTGTCAGCCCACTCAAAACTCTACTCCGAAACGGATTTGTACGAACAGCAACAAATAATGGCCAATAAGGCGCGAGCGGAATTATTGCAAGAGTTTTTAAATGGACAGCGGGTGCTCCAACAAGTGGCAGCTGGTACATCAGCGACTGCTCCTTCCACATCCGTTCGCGAAACAAACACATTGACCTTGACGGCTACATCCAGCGAAGGGGTTGACGAGCTTGTTGATGGCGTGAAGTTTTTTCGATTGGCCGCCGTTAAAACTGGGCAAGGTGGAAATGAGGTAGTACCCATTGAGGATACCGGAGGGACGCGACAACAACAACCGGATAGTTGCGAAATGAACGAAAATTTTTACAAGAATCTAAACGAAGCATATCGAGAAAATCATTTATCTACGGAAATATCAAATTTGGAGCGATTGCTGCAGCAGGCCGACCATGTCACGCCTCGTACGAGTTTGATAATACAAGTAGGAGCCAATGATCACGAAAATATAAATCCAGCTACAGAAACTAACATATTATCATCTGTTAAAGTAACACAGAGACCGACGCGTGATTTGGTTTTTCTTTCCGACAAAAGCAAAGAATCGTCACGAAAGCATCGAAAAAAGAAACATCACAAAAATGAAATGGATATGATTAACAATTTAAAAAGTATCTTGGCTCAAGAATCAAGTACAACAGCAATAAACTCAACAACTGATGATAACTGCAGTAAGTTACCAAACGAGAAAAAGAATCGATTAGTTGACGACAATCAACGTTCAACAAACTTTGTGTCCTCGAAAGGTGGTGGTGGAAAAGTTTATATTTTAGATAGTATGACTGATGTTATAACAAGAGAAATCAACAAAATAAGCGATTTACAATCATTGTCTGCGGAACAAATTCTTCAGCTACGCCAGACTATTAAATCGGAGCAAACATTTTTCGAAAAACTAAATCAAGTTGATAAAAATCTAACACTTTTATTGTTAAATCCGGTCACAATGGCTGAGGAGTTGCGTCGGCTCCATGTTATCGAACATGATGAAAAGTTCGACTTGATTATGAAGAAATTTGACAAAAATATCGATACTCTGAAGAAACTCGTGGGCAATTCGTTTGAAGAATACAAAATAACAAATGCAAAAACCACAACAATTACATCTTCAAATTCAACAAAGAAAATTACGCAGGGCATAAGCCAACCCAACGATAGCAATATCAATTTGACGATAAGAACTTCGCACAAAAATGATTACAGTGCCCATTTGCTACGGAACAATTCGGATCTCGATGAGCAATTGAAACTGCTGGAGACTCAAGAAATTGAAATAAATCGTAAGAAAAATATTGAAAGAATCACACACAGCCATGGTTTAAAAACTGAACCATTTCTTAACCTTAGTCCAACAGCTGCTGCCGCCTGTGGCTCTCAATTATCAAAACATAATCTCGATGAGATTGAGATTCTGTCAAGCTCAACAAGTATTTACAACCAAGATGAGTACATCAAGTCGTTGAAGAAAAGCTTGGAACGTCACAATAGTATGTTGTTTTTGTTACATCTTCAAAATCCAGAGAAACACAAAAACGTTGCCACGTGCAATGAGATGGATGACATTTTATTGGGGACCAAAGAAACAAGTCCACCACCTCCAGCGCCCAACGACAATTTAACCGAGAATATATTTGACATTGATCCACATCAGCATCGTCAGGAACAACAACAACAAGGCAAGTCAGACTCTGGTCTATCCTCAATGAGTGGCTGGTCACCCAATTCTCCCGGGAATGTGGCCTATAACAATTATAAGGATATCACCATGGATATGATACAAATGATGATGGATCTGGATCTGGCTGGTACTGACGCAATATCAGCGACATTGATCGAGCAACAACAACAACAACAACAGCAACAACAACAACAGCAACATCAACAACAAGAACCATACATATTGTCCGAAGAGAATCTTAATTATATACATGAGCTATCGAAAAATATTCCAATATGTTCAGCATATGAAAATAAGTCGATATTCAATGTGCTTGCTTCGAATGTAATGCCAAATGACAACGATTTAATTTGCACAATAGATGAAATGCTTGAATGGGACCAACACCAAATGAAACATCAGCAACAACCTGAATCAGCATCATCATCAAAAACTGGTCGATTTCCCGACACTGAAAACATGAACACAACAAGCCTTGTGCCTGATCTTTTGACTAATAATAAAATGGAAAGTCCATCGAAAGTAAAGTCAAAAGTAGTGTCAATAAATAATGAGGAAATGAAGCCGATGTCAACAATGTCTGGTTATCAAGAAACGGACATTGATATTTTTGAAATACGAAAACCATATTTAACCGATCGTCTAGTTTATTATCCATCATCGAACAGTATCGTCGACTATAATAGCAGTAATAATTTGGATTATGGCGGCATGGAACAATATGATCAACGCTATCGAAACTCAAATGTGAATGGAGTGGGCAATACTCAATCTCCATTGGTTCATCCGCAGTTTTTGCGATTAACAGGATCGTCTAATCATGATCATGTTAATCTTAATGATGAAAAGCTTACTCCGCAGCAGGCATCATCAAGTAAAACACCTAAGGTATGGAGTAAACTAACAAATTTCCTTCCGGAAAATTTAAAACTGAAGCGTTCAATGAAGTACAATCGCTCCCAGTCTTTAACGAACAGTGCCGAAGTGCAGAGATCGTCTCCGGGTTCCCAGATGCAAATGCGTGGCCAGGCTGGGTCGTATCCGTTGGTAACAGCTTCCACAGCTACGACAAAAAGTTTTAAGCGCAGCGCGAATAGTAATTTGGAGCTGTCAAAGCGTATTGAAAAATTGCCAATGCGAATTATACGACTTGCTACATCAACACATTCGCCAGATCGTTTCGATTCCGGACAGGTGGAACGGGGAGTAAATAAGCAACATAAGAAACGCTCGTTTACATCCAAAATGAACAATCTAATGGAAAAGGCAAAAACGTATCGACGGCACAGCTTTAGCCTGCGCCACGGATCTAGCATCTCTGATCCCGAATCGATCGATATTGATATCGATTTAGCGACATTAACATCATCGGATAACGAAGATTCAACAACCAGCGACAAATTCGATGTCAGCAGTCAGCAGCCGCAGCAGCAGCCGCAGCCGCAGTCGGAAATGCTAACCGAACGCCTAACGATCTATTCGGATGGTAATCAAAATGATTGTGATATGATTGATAATCGAGTTTGTGATTCAAAACAGGACAATGATAACTATTGTGGAAAGGCTGCGACAACTATCATAACAAATCAACAAGAGAATAACAATATATTTTCGGTTGTTGGTGACATCAAAAAGCCTCAAAAAATCTCATCGGTCGTTGACAACGGTTTTCAGTTAGAGCATAAGATTCATTCCCAAAACGCTGAGCAAGTTCCCAAAATATTTGTAGAGAGCATTAAGCAGTCACAACAGAAACAAGCTTTTGTTAGTATGAACATTGCCGAAAGAGACGTGAATTGCTGTCAAACTGAATTGTCGGATGCCAAAGAATGTTTTAATACATCATTACCATTTCAAATACCATCACTGCTAGAAGAGATAGCGCCAACAAGCACCACAATTATTCCAACAACAGCAACAACAACAACATCGATGATTCATTTAAACGGGCAACAACAGAACCGCGGAAGTATATGGGTCACACAACAACAACAATCGTTAGACATACCAAGCTCGAATCTCGGTCATCTCGGCTCATCTCGGGAGGACGATGATAATCGCAGTCAGCATTCGGCTCGCACATTCTCATCGTCACGTCGTCAAAGCACCGAGGATAGCATCGATACAGATGACGAATACTTTTGCTACGAACTGCGACAACTTGAAGAGCTTGAACAGCAGCAGCAGCAGGCACTGACACAGGAAACACAACCAGATAACACACAACAGAACAATATTGTCAAAGACGACGAAGTGCTCTTTTCACAAATTGGTCAGTTGGCTTTGGTTGTTGGTGGCGACTTAAGTATTAACGGCAATCAAAATTTTGAAAAAAACCTCATCAACTATGATGATGATGTACCCGATGAGATTGTCAAGCGTCAGATGAGTGAGGTACTGAATGAGCTGAGGTGCGCTGTCAAACTTGAACCGGATATATCGTTTCAAAAAAGTTTGGATGCAAAAGAGCATGAATCTCTCTCTCTAAGCAAGCAAAAACACTTGGTGCGTGCTAATAATGAAAAGTTGATTAAAGTCTCTGATATGCATAGCGCTTGGCAGGATGCCAATATTAATGAATATCAGCTAACAGGATCAAATCAGGATTTAAACATGAATAATGATGGAAACAATCATACGGATCAGCGTGTTGGCTCTCCAATAAAACGGCACAAACAAAGAAAATTGCGCGAAAAAGGAGGAACAAGGGGAGTTACAATTCAACCCAGTGACCTGGCATTTGAATCTAGTTCGTCCTACACATCAGAGGATGAATACGAACAAAACCAAAAACAAAAACGAAAGCAAATGCAAAGCAGAAATGAAATGTTACAACCAAACACTGCATCAGTGGGTGATCTTTCAAGTGAATCGGATATCGTGCACAACAAGTCATCAAGTGCCACATCGGGACCCGATACACCCGCAGCACTAAGTGATGTTGAAATGGACGGCGGTTTGGCGGAAGAGGAAGACAGGCTGGCAGAATCTAGTACAAATCTGGTAAATAATACATACCCGCAACGTAAAGATTCTGCAGGACTTTGCGAAGCATCAGAAGCAACTGCAACTGCACAAGAATGTGAGCTGCTGGAGGAAACAGATCTAGGATCCATTCATTCGACGACAATAGGAAATAATACTACGGCGGTGCCGTCACGTCCTTTTAAGCTTATTAGCCAGGATTCAAGTGTCGATGGAACTCAGCCATCAGCAGCACTGGGTACAGCAAATGGAGCAGCGACAAATTTAGGCAGCAGTAAATGGAAATTGCTCAAGACTTTAAAAGAGCGTAAAATCGAGGAGAAAAACAACCTGGATAAAATGAAGGAAGAAGAAATGGCTAAAGATAAGGAAAAGGTAAATTCGACCGTTGTATTATCGTGCGGCGAATAGTTTCTAAAATGTAAACCAATTTCACTTTATTCGTAATACAAGAATCGAGCTGAGATTAATACGTATTTTGCGTTGTAGTTTCATTTTTATACCGTGAACACAGGAAATAATGGTTTTGTGCAAAAGTATGTAACAGGCAGAAGGAATAATCTCCGACCCCATTAAGTATATATATCCTTGATCAGCATCAATAGTCGAGTCGATATGGCCATGTCCGTCTGTCCGTCTGTCAGTTTGTATGAACGCGTCGATCTCAGAGACTACAAGAGCTAAAGACTTCAGGTTTGGAATATAAGGTATCCTGAACCATGAGCAGACCAAGTTTGTTCCAAATTATCGATAGCTATTCTGGTTTCCGATATACACATGGAATCGATTACAAAAAAATATCGAATTTGAAAAATGTCAAAATGGGGGTTGAAAAAAAGGATAACGATAGAAATTTTCTGAGAATTTCGTTCAAATCGGCTCAGAAACACCGGAGATATCGTAAAGTTAAGTCAGTTTTAAGTTTTGTTTCAATTGATTATATTTGAAGCATTCTTTTAGGGCGCAAGAAGTTTGTTATCGTTAAGGCAGCTTTTTCGTTCGACTGTGTCTCCTGACTTATTTTGTAAATCTGACCAGCACGAACAAGTTGTTAACTCTTTTTGGTACAATGACACACACAAATTGAAAATCTAAATTGGATCAGTAGATCTAGAAGTTATCCTCACCTCTTTTAATGTTATAAGTATAGATTATTAACTGGTAGTATTAATATATATTATATTGGCAATTATGTATACTAATATATCATATAATATTTTTTATTTATTTTTTTCAGAATGGTACAAGTACTGGAGATGTTGGTCTTCGCTCTAATGGCCATCCGAGCGACAATCCTTTCTACAGCAATATTGATAGCATGCCCGATATTCGTCCAAGGCGTAAATCCATTCCCCTTGTATCTGAACTCGTAAGTTTTGCGCCGAAATTTTGATTAGTTTAAAACATATATACCATATATATTTCCCAAACTAACATCCAACACGAAAACTGCACATCGCAAATATGCATATATTTAAAAAAAAAAAACCTAAAATATGTTCTTTCAAGTGTGGATACGTTGAAATGATATATATGCTATTACAGACATCTCATCATATTTTATGCTATCATATATATACTTTATACGATGTTCAACTTTTATTTTCTTTTGTACAACGATAAATGATTTAAATGGACCAAAGGTGCTCAAGGTATAGAACACGATTGTCGATATCTCTTTCTCTCTCTCACATACTCGTATATAAATTTATTAATATTTATTTACAATTCAAAATAATTATGTTTATAATGTTACAAACTGTAATATAATTAGTGTTAGTATTTGTAAATTTGCATTTAGCTTTGCGTTGAGAAAATTTAGTTATATGCACACAATTCTTTAGTAGAAGCGCATTCACATACAGATACTATTTATAAAACAAAAAATCTTACTCTGATATTATAATATAAAGCCATATGGCAACTTATTTTTGATAGCAATTATTATCGATTTGATAACACACAGCTAAATATGGTTTTTAGTGCGTACCAAGTAGTGTAAAACCGATAATTTCTATTATTGACAAGTTTGATGTAGAACAATAAAAAAAAAACAAGTAGAAACGTTGCAGTCGGACGCACCCGACTGCGGTATACTCGATACCAGTAGTAAAACAGATTAAAAGAGAGCTGATTGCAATGGTGTGTGGATACGGCTTGGTGGTTGGTAAGGGGGGGCGTGGCATCCAATCTTTTGCTGTAGATCTATTTATGATGTCAATTGCTATCCTCAAACAGAATTTGGTGACTCTAGCTCAAAGTTAGTAGAATATGGTAGAAGGGGGGCTAGGTGCTGGGGGATGGTATGGGGAGGCGTGGCGTCCAAAGTTTTGCTGCAGATCTGATTGTGATGTTAATTGCTATCCTCATACCAAATTTGGTGACTCTAGCTCAAAGTTAGTAGAATATGGTGGAAGGGGGGCTGGGGGCGGTATGGGTGGGGGCGCCATCCAAAATTTTTGGGTTTGTTCACTTCCAATCTTGGCACCAAGTTTGGCGGCTCTAGCTCAAAAGCTGTGGAAAATATAGGCACTTTTGATTTGGTTTTTTGGGGATCGTTAACAGCTATCTTCCTACCAAATTTGGTGACTATAGCTTTAACTCTTTGGAAAATACACGCATTCCCGTTTTTAGTGAAGCATTGGGGCGGTTTGGGGCAGCTTGGGCAGTATGGATTGGCGTGGCATCCAAAGTTTAAATGCATTTTTTGGAGGTTGTAATCACCTATCTTGGCACAAAATTTGGTGGTTCTAGCTTAAAAACTGTAATAGATATAAGCATTTCTGTTTTTAAGCTGCGAGGGGGCTGGGGGCGGAATGGGTAGGTGGGGCCCAAAACTTTGATGCAGTTTTGGGGGGTCGTTTCCAGCTATCTACCTACCAAATTTTGAGACTCTAGCTCAAACACTTTCGAAGATACACGCAATACCGTTTTTAGCGAAGCGTTGGGGTGGTTGAGGGCGGATAGGGCAGTATAGCTGGGCGTGGCATCCAAAGTTTTTATGAATTTGATTGGGGATCGTCAACACCTATCTTGGAACCAAATTTGATGGCTCTAGCTCAAAAACTGTAGAAGATATGGGCATTCTTGGGGTTAAAGTGTGGGGGGGCTGGGGGCGGTATGGGTGGGCGTGGCTCCAAAATTATTTATGCAGTTTTTTGGGAGTTGGTAGCAGCTATTTTCTCCCCAAATTTGGTAGTTCTAGCTGTAAGAACTTGCGAAATAGCTGCATCTATCGATTTTGCGTTATCGAGTTTATCGATTTGCCAGCCCCCTAGTTATCGTAGAGCTCCAATCTTGACACTTTAATTTACTATGCCATAGATAAAGAGATTTGCAAAGTTTGAAGTCTCTAACTTGAAGGGTGTGGAAAAAAGTTGCGAACATACGGACGGACAGACGGACAGACGGACAGACGGTCAGACGGACAGACACCATGACGGACATTGCACAAACCCAATTTACTCTTTACCTTCGGTATCGAGTATAACAACATTTAAGTTATTAATGTACGTGATGAAAGCGATTGAAAATATTTTGTTTGCTTTCTTAAACATATTCATAAAAAAATTTTAATTTAAATTCATAAAAACTTAGAACAGTAGCTTCATACTAAATATTGAGGATGCCTGTCAAATGATTATTGCCGAACCAACAATACTATACTAATAGATTATTTAACGCTTTGCAATAATAAGTTCAGATTATGGTATATATTTAAAAACCTCATTGCCAAGATAGAAGGGGATTCACACTCCCATTCGCAGTAATAGTTAAATGTAATGTACTTGCAGCAATATAGGCTTTTTTCAAAGAGCTATGCAGGCCTGTTCTTAATTCCGAGTCGAAAAGCAAACTGATTCGATATGCATTTACATGTTAAACTCGATTTTATAAAAAAATGAAGCAACATTCTCGAGTCCCAATTACATCTATGCATTCTGCTTGCAGTAGAATCGGGGTATTACTAGAACAACAAATAAATGCAAGACGTATGATGGAAATCAAGTTAAATTATGATTAATAGCATATGAATTGAAACAAAAATAGTTTTGATGTTTATAAACGTCATCCTTTGAGTAGTTTATTTATTATTAGAGAGCTAATTTTCAAAATATCTATTTTTACTCGGAATCGAAACTTAGAATATCAATACGTTTGGAATCGAAGTAGAACAGGCCTGATTAAGTTACTGTATTCTGATCTAGTGAAATCAGTTGTATTTTAAAAGTTAAAGTATCCCATTTTCTTATTAGATTTTCAGAGAACTATTTTAAGCAAAAGTGTTTTTGAAAACTGACTCTGAACAGCCTATTTGAAATCAATTCTTAATAAATTTTCACCTACAATGTTTAAGATCTGACTCTTGACTTGAGAACGGGAGTGTAGAGTTATAGAGCATCTTTTAGTCACGAATAATAATATACAGATTAACCTGACCTATAAATAATAAGAAACGAAAAAATTAAAGCTGTTTGTCGAATCAAATACGATGTAAATGGTTATGCAGCAAAATAATTTTAAATATGTTGTACGAATTTTTGGGTCGAAAAGTTACTTTGAGTCAAAATAGTCATTTTATTTATCGGGCTAATAAACATTGTAGCCCATGGCACACACAAATAACGTAGCTTTCTATTGGAAGAGGAATTCCAAAGTTGGCTCAGTAGATCCAAAGATTGCCTGCTACAATCTTAAAACCTTTTCATCTTTAAAACAGTCAAATTTCCATTTAACGAATTTAAAAAAAAATGTGTTTTTAATTGAGGTTACATTTATAACATTCATAAACTTATTTTGTGAGGTTTTTAATAAATATTAAATTTAAAAATTTTTATTAAATACTTTAAGCACTTTAAGTGAACCAAACAATTTTTAGTCACGTTATTATTACTCTCGTCAAAAAGTGCGAAGTACTTAAACTGCTGAACTTGAATCATTTCCCATTTTTCGCAGGCAGTAATTCGCTAAGTAGCAGATCTAAAATGCAGTGTTCTCGAATTAAATTCGGTGCATAGATAAGTTCGTTGTATGGAAGTTCGACTGTAGTACAAAAGAATAGATTACATTTTTCAATTGAGAAGTTATAGCTTGCATTCAAACATTATTATAATTGCATCTTTTTAACAACGCTTATATTCAACACATATATTTTTACAGGTGTAGGTTGATTTTGATCTAAGAGCAAACTGCAAAAATTTTAAATAATAATAAAAAGTGTGTTAAGATTGGCTTGCATTTCTTAAAACGAATATTTTGCCTGCATCGCATACCGTTTTTTAAATTACTAAAACCGTTACAGCCCGGTTAACGTTGCATAGTAAATTACACGTTACAGATCTCTGCACCATTTGACGAGCAATCATTGTTTATGTTGGTTTTACTAAATTGATTTTTGTGTTTTTATTGTGAACAATGTAGACAATGGCAGCTACAAAACGCAATGCTGGATTAACATCGGCTGTGCCACGCGCAACACTTAATGACGAAGAACTGGTAAGACTAACGATTACGATTACGATTATTCAAAAGCTATGATAAATGTAATAAATTGAATTTGATACAGCTATAAAAGTACAGTTATCTTTAATGTAACAACCGTGTATGTTGCCAGACTGCGGTACAAATTTGTAGCTGTAGGGCTGCCATTTTTCGAGACAATTTAATTGATTGAAAGTTGCTTTATTCCAAACAGCTGTTTTGTGTCAATGAACTGGAGAACAGCTGATCTATCACAAATACGAAAACAGAAAATTAGCTTCACTGTAATAAGCGTATACGTATATCAGCTTATTACTTTACCATAGCTTCTTGCATTATTAATATTAATAGTACTTATGTAAACGCTCTCTATCTCTCGCTATTTAGAAAATGCACGTCTATAAAAAGGCACTACAGGCACTGATCTATCCAATTTCGTCGACAACACCGCATAATTTTGTGCTCTGGACCGCAACATCGCCAACTTATTGCTATGAGTGCGAGGGGTTGCTGTGGGGCATTGCACGGCAAGGCGTGCGTTGCACGGAGTGCGGCGTCAAATGTCATGAAAAGTGCAAGGATTTGCTAAACGCCGACTGTTTACAGCGTTAGTTGAAAACCTTCTTCGCCCATTGTTCAAAGATTATTAATTAAGTTTGTATATATGCAGGTGCCGCTGAGAAGAGTTCAAAGCATGGTGCTGAAGATAAGGCAAATTCGATAATAACTGCGATGAAGGAGCGCATGAAGCAGCGTGAACGTGAAAAGCCCGAGATATTTGAGTTGATCAGGTAATGAGTGTATTTGTTTGTTTTTTGTTCTTCTGTGCAAAAAAATCTCAATTTTGGCTGGTGCGGAATATTTCATATGTGTACACCCTCACTTTATGTGAGTTGAAAGCTGTTAATCGATTTGGATATACATAGTACATATAATGTCTCTTCTTCTTTGGATAACAGTTTATTTCTTAACCATAATTTAATTTATTTCCCACACAAATGTGGTGTAATTTGTTTGCTTCGTACTATATTTACTATACTATATCGTATTTAGAGCCGTATTCAGTATTGAAGAGATAAGCCATACCGGCCATATGAAGGCTGTGAAACAAAGCGTCCTGGATGGCACCAGTAAATGGTCGGCGAAAATCGCAATAACAGGTTTGATAATAATGCGCGCGCGCAACTGATTGATTGATGATTAAGTTGTGCAATTTTTCGCAAAATTTATGACTTATTCCCAAACTTAACTTAACTAATCAACTAATCATCATGTATCTATTATGAATGTATGTATGTATTTCCTGAAAATTTGATTTGATGTTTCTTTCTCATACTATAATAATGTGTTACACTTATTTTTATAAATATACATAAATGTCTTAATGTATTCTGCTGCAGCTACCTACAAACATATCTATAGTATATATACAGTGAAAACTAACTAAGCAAAATTTTTATCAAATATATATTCACCAAAACAAACGACGAAGCAAAGTTTCCGCGCCCTATCCGGTTATAAAAAGAGGTGTCAATGTTATAACCAAGTATTCACTGTGTATATATTATAAAACATATATAATTTTCATATGCGTGTAAATGTTATATATATTTAATTGTATGCATGTATGAATGGTTGTAAACTTGTACTCATACCCAGAATGCATACAAAATGAAGTAACACAAACAACATAAAGATTTATAAATAGGCTAAAAGCCAGCTTTATTTCCTTTCAAACGACGGATTGACTGTGTTATCAGTACTACTGCTAAGAATACAATTTTAATTTAGTTATTCATTTATTGGAAGTTGACACAAAATTATTAAAATACAAAAATTCAGCTAAAATTTAAAATTGCAAGTATATTATAAAATTAAATTACAAATTAGTAAAGGCTATTTTCTAGAAAATTTTCTCGTTTTGTGAACACCCAAAAAATCGAATCAGACCAGTCCAGTAGTATGAGATTAGTTATTAGATGTAATAGTTCGATTAATAAATACTATAAGCATATATAAATTTCTCAAAAGGTTGTGTTATGTTAGGTGCAGAATGCCAGTTTCGTCTCGAATCTGTGTATAATCAAAAATTAAGAACAGCTTGGCCAATTTCACTGCAATTTTTATATCAATTGTTTGTAATTTGCCATGCGAAGTTGTTATCGAAAGAACTTTTTGGCAAATCCTTCGGGAAGATGACTAAATCGTTTCGCTTACCATCATTCTGGTTTGTAATTTGTATCTTTTTAAAATTCTTCGCTCGCGTAGAAAATTAGCCTTTATTATTTCGCTGCCTACTTTTAAGCATGAATATATAGTATATAGCCTTTGACATTTACGGTTGAGAAGACCCAGTCACCGACCCCACAAGCTTTACCTCTTTATAATATTTTATTATTAAATATAAATAGTTCTAGAATTTTAGACTTCAATTTTAAGGTTAATATTTTTAGTCCCATGGAGTTTTTACTCAAATCGCAAAAATGTACAAATACGTTTTTTTTTTGTAGTTTTGTCCCAAGTTTCATATAAAAGTGAACAACCAACAAACTTACTATATAAAAATCAAGTGAGCACTGTGATATACTCGTGATCTGCATAAAAACATATATGATATGTACTAAGTCAATGTTATATCTCTAAAAGGCTGAAAAATAAAAATAATTTACTTGAGCGGCTGCCGAAAGCGATTGTTGGTGATATCGCTGATAAAGATGTTATGGTTTTTGTTCAACAACTAATAAAATGGTTCAAGCCGAGTAGGCAGCAGTATCTGCAGCTCCCCCCACCTTAACATAATATGAAATTTTCAGGCTTTTATCATAACATTTAATAACATTAACATAATCACCAGATGCTATTTGCCTGCTGAGCTTGCGTCGTGTGTGAAATAACTATTAAGTAAAGGAAAATCCAATTACTCTACATATTCAAAAAGGATTCTAAGAAATATTTTAAAATATTTTTGGTTTTTTTTTTTGACTAAATCCAATCTAAAGGTTTGTGCAACAAAGAATTAATATTAATTCTTTTGTTTGGACTCATTTTTTAAAGTTGCATACATAAATTTGTGGTCAACAATCTTTAATAATGTTGAGCTGATAACATTTTCGAAACATTCTCTATATGTACATATACAAAATATATGTGATTTATTATTTGCGAAACAAGTATTAAAAAACATTAGTGATTTACAGAATACATATACATACACAGTATATGTACGAATAAAAGTAAGCGCACCAGCCCATCGCCCATTTATATATAGCCCCAACTAAGAAGTTGTTTCAATTTACATATACTACACAAACATGCTTTTTTTATCATAATTATTTTTGCAAATGTATTCAATTCATTCAAGGATGACATTTGGTGTGGATCCAGACACACACATAGATTCATTAGAACAGGCTGAGCACGCAACTGTTGAGGGAACATCTAAATGGTCATGCAAACTAACAATTACAGGTACACGGGAACTATTCTTTTCAGCGATTTGCGATTTCTTTTATAAGTTATATTTTTTACTTACACAATTCTTTAATCTTTAACCCTGTACCCTACGCAAATTCAAAGTGTCAAAATTGATCAAGCTAAGTTGTTGTACATGTTTATTACAGCCCTTAAATAAAAAGTAGCGATCGAATTTTTTCAAAGCCTTTGTTTGTAAATTTAAGATTTAAAATGTTTGTCAAAAACAAGTGGAAACGTTGCAGTCGGTACACTCGATACCTATATAAAAATGGGTAGCAAGGGGGTAATGATGCGCTGCGTTCAAAGATTGTCTGATGCAGATCTTTTGGCTATGTCACCATTTGTATTGCAAACAAATTTGCTGGGTCTACTCAAAAATCTGAGAACGATAAATGCACTCCCGTTCTTAAAGAGCCGGTGGGTTGGTATGGTTGGGCGTGGCATCCTAAGTTTTAATCCAGTTTTTAAGGGCTATATTCTTAAAAAATTTAGTAACTCTACCTTAGGGTGTGTTGGAAATATACGGATTTATCGGTTTTGAGTTATCAAATGAATCAATTTGTCTAATCTTGAGACAAAAAAACTGTATTAATAGTCGTCTGCTTCTTTAGTGGAAATTCTCACATTTTAAATAAATTTAAACAAAATATATAATACTTACGAATACTCAACAGGGTACTGGGTATATCCTAGTCGACCGCATTCGACTATAGCATTGCTACCCGTAAACATACTCTATATGTTTTCGAGTCTTTGACAGTTTTATGTTTTTTTTTTTAGTGTTTTCGATCACTTTTGATTTACATTTAACTTAATATTTATAACAAAATATTATTTGATACAATCCATTTTAACAACCCCGTTAGTTCTATTATATTCACTTAAAATCTGACCTACAGGAAATAATTTAAATAAATAGTACAAATGGAAAACTAATTATTTCTAAGATTTAAATAAATTTGTGCAAAAAAAACCACTAAAAATATTTGATTTAAAGTTAATTAAAAACCCGTAGTCATGTAATTCTTCTTTGCCTTGTAAGGAATTAACCCCCAGACAAATAAATTTGTTTTATAAAAAACACTTTCTAACAAAACCTTATTTAAACAATATTTTTGCTGTAAATATTTTTTCACATTATTTTATGCAAATAGTTCATTTGTGCAAATACAAGCAATAATCTATCGATTATGAAACTCTACATAACTTTTATTTCACTCAATATAATAATATACACACACGTGTGAGTTTCGCATGCACATCAACAAAACAAAATCAAAAACCATTAAACCATTTATACCGCAAACCTGATCACTGGGGCAACGCCCCAAAAGAACAATCGAATGAAAATCAATCGATGAAACTGATAGTTTTTTGATGCAGCCCTTCTTAACACACAACACTTACTAAAATTCAAATAGTTTATATGCATCCCTTTCAGATGTTTCTTACATAGTTACGCCCTAAATTTTTCGTTTCGCTAACAAAAAATTTTAAGGTACTGAAAAATGACATATGAATTTTTGGTCCACCATCTCCGCTATTACATGCTTCTTATTCAAAAAATTACCTCTTACTACGACCGAATTACTGCATACTAAATTCTCACGTTCTCACTTGTAAATATTATGAAATGTGTGGTAACCGTTAAAATTTTGTATTAAAAATTATTGCATTACACACAGTTACTTTAAAATGCATGCCAGTCAATCAAATTAACTTTATGTGTGTCGTTTATGGATCAATAAAACGAGTGTTCTTATATCAACCATAGAAAAAGTTACCAACTTATTAAGAAATAAAATAAACTGGGTGCTGTGTACAGTGTCATCATCATCAATAAATTGATACATACATATATGTACATAAGAATATTGACTTTTAACCTTGTTTTTTATACTCGATACCGAAGGTAAAGAGTATATTGGGTTTGTGCAATGTCCGTCATGGTGTCTGTCCGTCCGTATGTTCGCAACTTTTTTCCACACCGTTCAAGTAAGAGACTTCAAACTTTGCAAATCGCTTTACCTATGGCATAGTAAATTAAAGTGTCAAGATTGGAGCTCTACGATAACTAGGGGGCTGGCAAATCGATAAACTCGATAGCGCAAAATCGTTAGATCCAGCAATTTCGCAAGCCCTTACAGCTAGAACTACCACATTTAAGGAAAAGATAGCTACTATCAATCCCCAAAAAACTGCATCAAAAATTTTGAAGCCACGCCCACCCATTCCGCCCCAGCCCACCGCAGTTTAACACCAAGGTGCCAAGATAGGTGTTGACGATCTCCAACCAACCATTCATAAAAACTTTGGATGCCACGCCCATCTATACTGCCCTATCCGCCCTCAAACACCTCAACGCTTCACTAAAAACGGTAGTGCGTGTATCTTCCATAGTGTTTGAGCTAGAGTCACAAAATTTGGTAGGTAGATAACTGGTAACGACCCCCCAAAAACTGCAGTTTTGGAGCCACTCTTAACCATTCCGCCCCCAGCCCCCCCCCCCCCCCCCCCCTCCGGAGTATAAAAACAGAAATGCTTATATCTTTTACATTTGTTGAGCTAGAGCCACCAAATTTTGTGCCAATATAGGTGATTATAGCCCCAAAAAAAATGCATAAAAACTTTGGATGCCACGCCAATCCATACTGCTCAAGCTACCCCAAACCGCCCCAATGCTTCACTAAAAACGGGAATGCGTGTATTTTCCAAAGCGTTAAAGCTAGAGTCACCAAAAAACTGCATCAAAGTTTTGGAGGCACGCCCCCCCCCGTTCCCGAGCCACCTGCCTTTTGAAATCAAAAACGCCTATATTTTCCACATTTTTTGAGCTAGAGCCGCCAAATTTGGTGCCAAGATAGGTGATGAAGAAACCCAAAAAATGTGGATGGCGCCCCCCATCCATACCGCCCCCAGCTCCCCTTAACATTAGAGCGTCGCTCCAAAACTGTGATGCAGTTTTTTGGGGGTCGTTAACACCAAAATTGGTGAAAGGGTGGGCGTGGCTCCAACATCTTTTATGCATTTGGTAGTTCAAGCTGTAAGCGCGTGCGAAATAGCTGGATTTATCGATATTAAGTTATCGAAGACACTTCAATTTACTATGCCATAGATAAAGACACTTGCAAAGTTTCAAGTCTCGAACTTGAAGGATGTGGAAAAAAGGTATACCTTCGGTATCGGGTATAAAAAGTATTTCATTATTATATTGTGTGTTGACCCTAGTTGATCCTATTTATATTATTGAAAGAATTCTTCTTGACTTGAAATACGTTAGAAAGTTTTATGCCGAAAAATGACTACGATAAAAGTTATTCGGGTTTAACTCTGCAGGCAACTTTATAACATTTACGTTTAGGTTTTTATTGATTGTGCTAACAGCCTAAAAAAATAATACAAAATCAAAAATTTTTGAAAATGTCCAACTGAAATAATATGCTTCGTCAATATATTAGAAAATCTATAGAAGTCGAACCTCTCTCTTAATTAAAAAAAAAAATAATTGCATTTAGCGATAGCTTGCTAATCGTAGTTTTAAATTTTTCAAGTTTTGATAATTTGATTATTCAAATATTTTATAGTCTTTGGGTAGGATAATTAATAGTATACATTAAATTTGCAAATCAAAAAAAAAAAAAAAAAATATATATATGTATTTAAATATTTCATTGTCTTTTAATGTAAATAATGTAATAAATATTCGTCTTTAATTTGAATATCTGTCAGTAATTGTCAGCTTTTTTCCACGGCCAACAAACAAACTGTAAAATATACATACATATTCGTACGCTATCTCCCTTAATTAATTAACAATGCATATTACTTTTTGTATATATCACACATATTAAGTAAACCTTATAGATTGACTTGTCATAATCTAACTAACAAGAACTACCAATTATCAATGTGCAATAATTAAAGAAATATTCAAAATATTGTATTTACTTGTAATTATTTCGAGCCCTAAAGATTACATTAATATATATATATACTTTAATATATATAGATCCAGTTTTATAATTTATTTTTGTTTTTATTTCTGTAGATAATAATTATTAGATTATTTGTGTGCACACAACTCGGAACTCGAAACTTTTAACAAAATACAAAATATTATCTTAATATATTTTTGTGTGTTGAGTGGGTTTTTTGGTATAATATATATGTTTGTTATATTTTTGTTTTGTCCTCTCTTTACTGTGAATGCCTAAATGTGTTTTGTTGTGTCTTTAACCTAAGAACTCTTTCACACGAAATATTTGTGCCGTTGCAATTTAGTAGCTTACTTACGTTCTAAATGTGATATTAGGCTGAGTCTCGACCGACTTCTGCCTGACCGCACCTTTATTGCGAGCTGTTTTCAACAACAAGATCATAGTATAATAAAACAGAAAAACTTCCCGTTTTTTCTCTTCTTCTTTCTCCCTTGATAAACAAAACTGTGAACAACACCATATGAAAAATGAAAATCAAAAATCAACCAATTGGAATCGTATACTAAATCAAAAAATTTAAAAAAAAAACTATCCCATAACGGTTAACATTGTTTCAAACTTCAAACAAAAAAAAAAAACAAAACTACTTTTATACCGTTGAATTATACACAAAAAAAAAAAAAAAACAAACACCTACACTAAACATAAATATACCAAATAACGTGATCGACTCCAAACTACAACGACATGTTAATTTTTATGGGTACCCCGGGCGTTGAAACGAATGAAAATGCCAAAAAAACTAAAACAAAAAAAATCAATCAAATATTCAACCGATCTGATGTTAACTGTGTGCAGTGATTTGTGCTCAAGGATTGATAGCGAAGGATAAAAGCGGTACGAGTGATCCATATGTGACGGTGCAAGTTAGCAAGGTGAAAAAACGAACGCGCACAATGCCCCAGGAGCTAAACCCTGTGTGGAACGAGAAGTTTCACTTGTGAGTATTTTTAATTCAAAATTTTGTACTACTTTCTCTTTTCGCTTTCTTTGTGTTGGCTCTCTCTCTCTTTCTATCTCTATCTGTGTATGTATGTATGTATGTATGCATCAATCAGTATGTAAATATATATGTATACAAACTGATTTACATACTTACTTACAGTACACATACTACACCACCTACCTCAAAAACCACAAACCACTCGACTATTTTTGTATTTGTATTAACTACACCCACACAGAATAGTTTCTTCTTCTATAACACGCACTCTTTCTTTACTCTTCACTCCTTCAACTTCTACTTCATTTCTTTTCTCTCTATATATATACATATATGTATTTATATATGAGTTCAAACTAGAACAAACTTAGCATAATTTCTTTAATTTTTCCCTTTTCCCTTTATAGGATAAATTTGAAAGCGTGTTTCTCTATTAAGGGTTGCTTGGTTTTTTTTTGAAAGCCAATCAACTTTCTTACTGTCTTTCGGCTACTACTCTTACTGTTTTCTGTGCTATTTTACTTAAAGTACAAGTGCACAATACTCGAAACAATCTCGCACTAAATATAACCTGTTCAAAAGCTGCGTTTCTAATCGTTATTTCTCTGTTAAGCACACTGTCTTCTGATTAGCTTATACCTCTTCTCAGTGGTTGATTTATTTATCTTTTTTTTTTTGTATTTAAATAACGCTTTTTCTACAAAAAGCTTCAATTAAGTCATAGCCTTGATTTGGACTCCATATCCTCGTTTTTTCGTTGTTGTTGCCTAAATGATGCAGTTAGTGACAAAAACAAAAGATTCTTTGCTAAATATTTATTTAGTTTTTATTTATGAATGCGTATTCATTTACTTTTCGTTTTAACGTCTTAAGTTAAGTTAAGAAATACCAAAAATTAAATTTTTATGCATAATTCGCATTGTTATCGAACTAAAGACTAGAAAAACTGATTTACTTATAGGATAAAATTATGCAACGGTCATAAATCTGATTAAAAAAAAAAACTAGTCTATAAAGTGAAGTATTAAAGTTTACTGGTTACGACTTGCCGCCGTATTACAAATTATAATCGAAATAATCAAAGATTTGATTGTTAATGTTGTGTTGCAAATATACATAAAACTTACTGTTAAGTGCACTTGACTGCTTCTAACTAATTGTAGCTTTTGATTATTAAGTTCAAAATTTGAATAGTAGAAAGTCTTTAACCACAGCAAGTAGACGGGGGTTTTGTTTTTCAATGCGTTTAAAATACTTTTAATGTACATTTCTTCTCCTTATATACCAACAACTTTTTAACTGACAATTTTTGCTAATAAATCATTTACAAAAACTGATTAACCGGGAAACGGTTTTTTGCCCATGCATGCATGCAATTCTCTAAAAACACCTTGTATGTACTACATGGCACGTATGTAATCTTTAATGGTATCGTACCAAATACTTAAAATCACACATTTAATCAACAATATTGAAAACTTTTAATCACACAAATGTAAATTGCGTTTACGCATATATACAAAAAAATTACTCATGGGATATGCAGCGAATGCCACAACTCTTCCGATCGTATAAAGGTTCGTGTTTGGGATGAGGATAACGATCTGAAATCAAAATTGCGACAAAAGTTGACGCGCGAATCGGATGATTTTCTTGGACAAACAATTATTGAAGTGCGAACATTATCTGGCGAAATGGACGTGTGGTATAACTTGGAGAAACGTACGGACAAATCAGCGGTTTCGGGTGCAATTCGTCTACACATTTCGGTTGAGATTAAGGGAGAGGAGAAGGTAGCACCATATCATGTGCAGTACACATGTCTACATGAGAACCTTTTTCATTATTTATGCGAAGATAATTGCGGCATGGTAAGCAATTTAGCGACCTCTTCATGATACAAATAATAACAAATATTTCGAATTATATAAACAGGTCAAGTTACCCACACAAAAAGGCGATGATGCATGGAAATTGTATTTTGACGAAATCCCTGAGGAAATCGTCGATGAATTTTCCATGCGATATGGCATTGAGAATATTTATCAAGCAATGACCCATTTTCATTGCCTATCAGCTAAGTATCTGTGTCCGGGAGTACCGGCCGTAATGAGCACCCTTTTAGCGAATATAAATGCATATTATGCTCACACGACAGCATCTTCAGCTGTTTCAGCCAGTGATCGATTTGCAGCAAGCAATTTTGGGGTACGCATTATAATTATTACGTTATGTTTTCATATTGCATTCTAATTCGTCAATCTCTTAAATCTCTTTTATAGAAAGAGAAGTTTGTCAAACTGTTGGATCAGCTGCATAACTCATTAAGAATCGATCTATCAATGTATAGAAATAACTTTCCGGCTTCCAGTCAAGAAAAACTTATGGACCTTAAATCGACTGTCGATCTTTTAACCAGTATAACATTTTTCCGCATGAAGGTTAGCACTTTTATGGCAGTGTTTCCTGCAGAAGCCATCAAAATTTAATAACCTCTACTCAACAGGTTCAAGAGCTATCTAGTCCGCCAAGAGCAAGTACGGTTGTCAAGGATTGCGTTAAAGCTTGTCTTAGATCCACTTATCAATTCCTTTTTGAAAACTGCTACGAGCTGTACAACAGGGAGTTTCAGGTATGTTTTTAAACTCATTAAAATTAACTAGTGTAGGGTTTGTACAGATTTAACTCTGTCAAAAGAAAATATTATAAAGTATAACTTAATAATTTCTTTTGACAAATTTTAGCTACAATACTAAAATTCAAATTTAATACTAAAATTCAAGTATCTTTATTCATTAATTCTAAGACCGATCAAAAACGATTGACAATCGTTATTGTTGCTTACAAGTCATAATTATAATAAAAAACCGAATACTCTATATCATTTTTTTCAAGGTGGATCCAAACGAAGCGAAGCGTGATACCGATGACCACGGACCCAAACTAGACAGTGTTGACTTTTGGCATAAGCTTATTGCATTGATTGTCTCTGTAATTGATGAAGACAAAAACAGTTATGGGACAGTGCTCAATCAATTTCCACAAGAGCTCAATATCGGACAGGTACTCAATTTATTTTTTCTATCATTATTCTGACTAAAAATGACAAATAGGCAGAAATAGAAAAACAAGTAGAAACGTTGCAGTCGGACGCAACCGACTGCGGTACAAGAATACAAGCAATAAAACCGATAAAAAATAGACCTGATTGCAATGGTGTGTGGATACCAAACTTGATAGCTCCAAAATTTGATGCAGTTTTTTGGGCCTTGTTAATAACTATCTTTTCCCGAAATTTTGTAGTTCTAGCTGTAAGGGCGTGCGAAATAGGTGAATTTATCGATTTGGAGCTCACGAATTTATCGATTTGCTGATTATCCGGGGCTGGCGATAACTCAAAATCGATAAATACACATATTTCACACATCCGTACAGCTAGAACTACAAAACTTGGGGAGAAGATAGCTACACATATTTCACACATCCGTACAGCAAGAGCTTCCATTTACTTAGTGGAAAGAAAGCTTCCGGCGTCCCCAAAAAATCTGCATCAGAATTTTTGATGCTGCGCCCGCCCACTCATAGCTTACCCGACTCTTTACAGCAGTGCGTGTAAATTTCGCAGTTTTTGAGAAGGAGTCACTAAATCTATCGGCAATGTAACTGGCGACATAGCCAAAAGATCTGCAGCAGCCAATCTCGCATCCTTACCCCTTGACAATCTCAACTAATATAGCTTCTATGTTAACTAACTTAGTAAGATCATTAACCATTTTATATGCACATTTATTTATTTTTTTTATTTATTTATTTATTGTCAGCTATGAACAGCTGATATGAAAATAAAATTAATTAAAAAAATTATAATAAAAATAATTAAGTTTAAAATAAAATTTAAAATTATGTGTATTTCTGAAAGTAAATTAAGGTTGAAATAATTATAAAGTTAATGTTAAAGCTCTGGGAAATTCAACAAGAAAATAAGTGGCCCAACATTTGTTGCGTGGATTGGGAAAAACCCAGAAAAACCCAATCAGACCAGTGGTAGATTAGTGATTATTGGTTACGATTAGGTAAGGCAGAAAGGATAGATCGTTTTAGTAATAAAGCTTGTTAGAGTCAGAACATAATACACGAAATGGTTCATGAACTTAATAGTTGCTCGAGCAACGATCGAGGCTAAGGGGTAAAAAGTTACGTGTGGATCTAATGGGAATATTTTATTTTATTCGACTTAGAAGAACTGATGTGTCAATTTCACCATTAAGTATATTAGTGATAAATACTACACCATGCATAATTCTACGGTTCAACAGGGATTTAAGAACACAACATACATACATTTAAATCTATCCATCCGTTGTTATGTTAATTATCTCGTGATCATCATCTAAAGCGTGTTAAATTTCTAGCTATACACGATAGTACCAGGCAAACAGAATCAGCAGCTCAAGGACTAACCGGATGCCAAAAATAGCTTTTGGCCTGCCAATTCATTTAAGCCGATTAAAAGGATAAAATTCTTTCAAAAAGCGAAACCTAGTTAGAGCTAGTTTTGTAAATCGATTTGCCTAGTTTATATTCCATCCTAAAAGTATGCTTTAAAATTTGAAATTTTCAACATGTAAAAAGAGCCATTTTTAAATTGTTGAAGCCCATCACGTTTATTGTTTTCTTTAAAAATGTTTATGTGCTTGCTCTAGAACTCACGCAGCTTTGAGCTTTTCTATTTGGTTGTTCTTACTCAAAACAATTACCTGCTATTGACTTCTGGTACTTTAGCTAGAACGTTTGCTGGATTTAACCCCTGCTCAGAGTTGAGTTAAATGTTAATCTCCCAGCAAAGTCAAGCTTAATGTAATACAACCCATAGCTATACCGAAAAAACGAACTGAATTGCGTATGTCTTTAGATGTAGAGTCGCCAAATTTGGTGGGAAGATGGCAAAAATTGTAATGCCACGCCCCCAAACTATGCCCCACTGCCTCTTCGAAATTGAGAATGGAGTCACCAAATTTGGTAGCAATATAGCTTTTGGCATCCCCATTTGCATCAGACAGTCTTTGAGGCCGCGTACACACCCGCCGCATCCGTACCTCCTTTGCAATCAGACCTCTTTATACTCGGTTTTAAACAAAAGTCACCGAGTTTTCTCGTCGACTGCAATAATTTTAGTGTGTTATTAATTAAGATAAACCTTTCTTTCTGTATAGTTATCAGCTGCAACTATGTGGGGCCTATTTGCTGTTGACATGAAGTACGCTCTCGAAGAGCACGAACAACATAGACTGTGTAAATCATCAGCGTATATGAATCTGCATTTTCGCGTCAAATGGCTATACAGTAACTATGTTAAGGAGGTACCGCCATATAAAGGTGCTGTACCCGAGTATCCTGCTTGGTTTGAGCCGTTCGTAATGCAATGGCTTAATGAGAATGATGATGTATCATTAGAGTATCTTCACGGTGCGTTTAACCGTGACAAAAAGGATGGGGTAAGCTGAGCTCATACACCCATAACAAATACATATTGTTACTACCATAATATGCGCTAATTCATGCGCTATTTCATGGGCTTGTTACCCATATATATGTACAAATTAGTCGTTGGACACTAGATTTGTTATGCAACTTTCTAGAATCTCTGGAAAATGCTCTTTCACATGACTCTTCCATTTTCATTCTATCCAAAATTAGTTTCAAAAAAGCAGTGAACATGCTTTGTTCTCCAATTCGGTAGTCGACGTTTTCACACAACTGACGCAATGTTTCGATGTTGTTAGCAAGCTCGAGTGTCCAGATCCAGAAATATGGAAACGTTACATGAGGCGTTTTGCTAAAACAATCGTAAAAGTGTTAATTGCCTATGCTGATATTGTGAAAATGGAGTTTCCAGAGCATATGAGGGACGAACGAATTGTAAGTAAAACAACAATTAAATACTATATGACACGCAATCAATATGAAAAGTCTTCTTCTTTAATATATGAAATCCATCTTGTATTTTAATAACACTTTTCGTGTTTTTATATTTTTAATAGGCCTGTATCTTAATGAACAACATACAGCAATTGAGGGTTCAACTGGAAAAAATGTTTGAATCGATGGGCGGTGATAAGCTAGAGGAGGATGCAGCTAATATCCTTAAAGAGCTACAGCAAAACCTTAACTCAGCCCTAGATGATTTAGCTACGCAATTTGCTATAAGGTAGATATCGTCCAACTCTGTTTTGTTTCCCACATACAAAACTTTAATTTGACTGAGAATAATTTATTTCTAGCTTGGAGCCACGTATAACACAGTCTGTACGCGAACTTGGTGACATGTTGCTATCGATTAAGGGTGGCAGCGGGCCCCTGACAGCCGGAAATCAAGTGGTTCAACGCAATACAGTTGCTGTCGAAGCTGACGATGTACTGCGACCTCTTATGGATCTGCTTGATGGATCATTAACTCTGTATGCACAGTCATGCGAAAAGACTGTGCTCAAACGTTTGCTTAAGGAACTTTGGAAAATTGTTATGCGAATCTTGGAAAAAACAATTGTGCTACCACCAATGACTGATAAAACGGTAAGTAAAAATTTGTAACAATAACAAAACATATTTTTTTACATTTCTAACTAAATAATAATAAACGAAAATACTTTTTTTTGCGAAGTAAGAGAAGATATTAAATAACAACTTAAAAAAAAATTAGAAAAAATTCCTAAGTACTCATATTTTGTTGATTTTTAATTAGATGATGTTCAAGCATCTTACGGATAATGCGAAAAACTTGGCTTCAAATGCTAAAATCGAAGACATGGGCCGATTATTTAAATCGCATATGGCTGGAAAGCAGGATGTTAAAAGTGCTCTTAGTGGTGTTATGGACATATCAAAAGAAGTCGAAAAGAATCTATCTCCAAAACAATGTGCCGTACTAGATGTTGCCTTAGATACAATCAAACAATACTTCCACGCTGGAGGCAATGGCCTGAAAAAGACATTTCTTGAAAAGTCTTCAGAGCTGCAAAGTTTGCGTTATGCACTTAGCTTATATACCCAGATGACAGATACACTGATTAAGACCTTCATTTCAAGTCAAGTGCACGGAGGTAAGTTTAAATGGTATCTTAGAAAATAAACTTGTTATTTAAAATTAACTACTCTGATTTGTAGTTGATCCTGAAAATGCAGAAGAAAGTGTGGGTGAAATTTCCGTGCAAATTGATCTTTTTTCGCATCCCGGAACTGGAGAGCACAAAGTAAACGTAAAAGGTAAAGAAATACATAATTATTATTTTGATTACAGATAGTCCTGGTTGTTCTAGCATTCTGCAAAATTTTTCCACATTTTTAGTTGTAGCTGCTAATGATCTGAAGTGGCAAATTCCGTCTGGTATGTTTAGACCATTTGTAGAGATAAATTTGATTGGACCGCATCTTCAGGAGAAAAAGAGAAAATATGCAACCAAATCAAAGTCAAATAACTGGTCTCCGAAATACAACGAATCGTTCAGTTTGTAAGTATTATTATTGGAATTATGTAACAGTATTAAATATACAAATAATCGTTTTTCAGTGCGATTGGTAATGAAGAACAACTCGATTTCTTTGAGCTTCATATCTGCGTAAAGGACTATTGTTTTGCTCGTGACGATCGTCTGGTTGGAGTTGCAGTTATACCTTTAAAGGATATATCTGAAAAGGTTTAGTCCTAACACAATAACAATAAGTATCAATTTAAATAGACATGAAACTTTTATTATATTTTTTATTAGGGATCAGTCGCGTGTTGGCTGCCACTTCAGCGGCGGATCGAAATGGATGAGACAGGTTGGACAATTTTGAGAATATTATCACAACGCAATAACGATGAAGTAGCCAAAGAATTTGTTAAACTTAAATCAGAAATACGTCAGGAACCGACCATGGGTACTTAAATACGTGGATACAAACTTACAAACATACAAACATACATACAAATATACAAATATGCTCAATCAAAACTCAATCCTGTACACGAAAACATCTCAACAACACAAAATAATAATCCGTTTTCACAATTGTTCATAAGAGATTATACTATTAAAATACCATTATGATGTCTAACTAACACCTAACAAATACATTAACAGATCTGTCTTAGCTATGATATTATTTATGGGGTGTACAATCTTGATAATGTACAACCTTCATAATTCATTCTTAAAATGCATATTATCATAAAAGTACACACTAACATACAAATGTGTATGTCTGATGTACTAATGTACAAAAAATAAAGTTTGCTTCCCAAAAAGAACCAAAGGATACGTTCCATTTTCATGAATACATATATACATAGATATATGTTGATATATAACTGGAATGTAACTTGTCATTAACGCACATTCCTATTTTTTTGTAAATAAAAAACTGTAAAAATTTAATTATTTGAGTACAAGTTTGTTATTTATGATTTTTGTGCATACTAATTAAAAAACTTAAAATTAGTACTAGGTTATGATTGTATAATTGTCAAAATATATACTATATATATAAAATACTTACATAAATATATATATAAATATATGTTTTAAAAAATACGTCTATATTTGATAACAATTATTGGTCAGAAACTGTCCCGTATTATCCAAGATGCTTTTCTGTAAGTACGGTTGAAAATTGTTAATAAGGTTGTATAGACTCGTGGAAATGAGATTGCATAGCATACTTTTAGGATTGATATCAAACCACAAACACTTTAATATATTCCATTGGAAGGCAATCGAATTTGAGCTGATATCACAAAATCCTTGTTTTCTCGACAACTGCATGTAGATGTCCTTTGGACAGTTGATAAACAAGCATAAATTTTTTGACAGGATCCGGCAAGTCAACCAGGATTTTCTGTTTTAAGAAAAGTCCTTATATTAAAGCTGTTTGAAGGAATTTCATTCTTATGATATTCTTATATGAATTGGCAGGACAAGACACATTTTTTGATCATAGGACAGCGGGTTAGTCCTTTAAATGGACGAGCTATAAAGGATTTTGTGATTTTTCTGAAATTTTCCGACCTACCCCCTTGATTAATTTTAGGCAAAATATTTTTGTCGTATCCCAAAAATCCTTGAATGCAGATTGTTCGACCTTTTTCCTGTGAGCTCGAAAAGGTGTGTCCTTTTGAAATCCGAAATAATATGACTGAGCTATGGACAAAATAAGGTCTAATTTGGGAAAATCTTTGCAGATTTTCAAAGGTCATGGTGCGTTGGCGACGCTAGGATCAACTCCATCGAACTCTTAGAACCCAAAAACTTGTAAAAATTTCATCGGAGGGCGAACAAATTTAAGTAGGCAACCTTTATGCATATAGGGTGATTAAGTACTTTTAAAGCAAACATACAAGCACTCGGAATAATTTATTTAGCTATTCTAGCAATGTATGTATGTATGTAGCCTAAATAATCTAAATAAATCAATCTCCGAAAAATTTGTATTTAGATTTATATATTTTTTTTTTGATTTTATATGTATGTAATTAAACAATAAGTTTCATTATATATTTATTAATTCTTAACCATATGATAATTTGATGATCTGTCGAATAAAACCTATGTACATACTACATATCAAGTTGATTCGCAAAGGATAGATCAAAAATGATTTTTTTTAGTTAGACGCTTTATTCATTTGTTTTTTGGGACATTTCTGCGAAATACGTACGTATAGTACATATAGTATATATGTACATAGGTTTTGGGTAAGCACATATAATGAATGTTTTTGTGTAATCTTAAATTTCATTTAAATAAATTTAATATTTAAGCGATACTCTTGCGATATCGTATTGTGCATATTACATAATAGAATATAATATATATGCTGGGATAAGGTTACGGATACGGATACGGATGTTAAGAATAACTATGTCATCCAAGTTACTAACTACTATCTAATAATAAATGAATATTTTGCTATGGCATTGGTGCATGAATGGCACAAAATATCTGAGCTTTTGCTTCCGCTAAATTCTCATCGACTAATCGATACACTCGTATCTCAACTTAAATATTATCTGTATTGTATTGTATTTTATGTAATGGCACTTGAACTGAAACTTAAGAGCTATACACAAATTCTAGTTATTTAATTATCTTTATCGTAGTACATATATATATTTACAAATATATCAAAAGGCCACGGACTGACCATTACTTTTTGTGATTTTGTTTTTTTCTACCACATTTCAAATTTGTTAACGTTTAGTGATAGGTGCTATGATCCTTGTAACATAGAAAAGAAAAATCAAAGAACATTAAGTACACATATAAAAGCATCAAAAAATAATTGAATGTCCAATGACTCGTCAGAAATGTTGGTTCGAATCAGAACTGACGAATTTTAATGTATTGCGTGCATCAACCATATTTTCCCCACTTCCATCATACTACAATCCCCCTCCCCACTCAACCTCCTATTTAGTGCAACATCTAAGCCTCTAACTAAAGAAAATTGTGTATGTTTGTTGTGAATGCAACACAGGAAAAGTGGTGCTAACTTTATCATCCGAATCGGAATCAGATATAATTTTTTTCTATTTTCTTTTTAGTTTTTTTTTAGTCATCAACATCACGCAACGAAGACATTTCAATATCCTCGGATACTGAGAAGCCAGATGGGGATAAGCTCTCTGGTGGATAGTAATAGCCACTGTTGGCGGCATCTATTGGCCCATTGAGGATAAGCGATGCAGAAGGTGGAGGAGCAGGAGCTGGTGATGGCTCCTCACCATCGTCCAACACCTGACTCATCTCTTGCAGATGATAAACGGCGGCAGCAGCCGCTGCCGCCGCCGCAGCCTGTAGGCTGCCTCCCTCTGCGCCTCCTCCACTTCCAGAACATTCGGCTGGTGAGCCGCCTGGTCCGGGACCTGTGCCACCACCGCGACACCAAAGTTGTCGCATTTCAGCACGTCGATTCCGCATTAAGACTTTGTACTCGGATATACGCATTTTTTTGCCATCCACAATGCAAGTTCGTTTGGGACGGGGTCTATAGCGATAGTCTGGATGTTGTTCCATATGCAATTTTGAGAGACGGGACTGCTCCTCATAATACGGTTGCTTGTCCGCATTGGACATTGCCTTCCAGCGTGCACCCAAAATTTTTGATATATTCGAATTGTGCATATCGGGACATGCTTTCAATATTTTCCTACGCTCATCCTTAGCCCAAACCATGAATGCATTCATCGGTCTCTTGATATGAGGCTTGCTATGTGCATGTCCATGTCCATGACCATGTCTCTGTTGCTGTTGTTGCTGTGATCCTGAACCTGATCCCGATCCGGGCAGAACGCATCCTAATTGCGAATGTCCATGATGGCAGTCGGCATCCAATACAGCCGAACGTTCCGAACTCGTTCCGCAACTGTTTATGGAATCACGACTTGTCCGCCCAGCCCGAGCATTCCCCGCTCTACCCACAAGTAGATGAGGATCGCTGCTGCCACCGGTGCTGTGATTCCACATTCGGCTCTGCAAAAAAAATTTTTATCAAATGGGTGAACTTAATCTTGTACAAAATTAATTTAGGTCACAAATTTGACTTGTCAGATAATTAAAAACTGTTACAATTTGTCAAACGTCGCACAGTGGTGCTTTTTCTGATTTTGCGTCGCAAAAATCCACAAAAATTTTTGCCCTTACAAAATATTGAATGAACCTATTTTATAGAAAATTCTCCGATTTCAAATCTGCTATCTATAATACAATCAGATTTTTTTTAAGAATATATAGCCTTTCAAAGTAGTCTGATTTTCAGTGTTAAAAATGTAAATAAAAATAATCAACAAATTGTACTATTTGCTTTGCGTTTGGCGCAGTAAATTTTTTCACTATTTCTCAACTTTGATCGAAATTAAAAAAATCTATAAAATGCTATATTTTCTATGTTTTCACATAAATTTCTATGGTTATTCATTAATCGAATGCAAAACAATATATCTGCCCACCATTGCCCAGTCTTTTTATACTCGATACCGAAGGTAAAGAGTCAATTGGGTTTGTGCAATGTCCGTCATGGTGTCTGTTCGTCTGTCCGTCTGTATGAACGCAACTTTTTTCCACACCCTTCAAGCTAGAGACTTGAAACTTTGCGAATGTCTTTATCTATGGCATAGTAAATAAAAGTGTCAAGATTGGAGTTCTACGATAACTAGGGGGCTAGCAAATCGATAAACCCGATAACTCAAAATCGATTAATCCAGCTATTTCGCAAGCCCTTGTAGCTAGAACTACCAAACTTGTGGAGAAGATAGCTAATAACAACCCCCAAAAACTGCATCAAAAACTTTGAAGCCACGAAAACCCATTCCGCCCCCAGCCCCCCGCAGTTTAAAACCAAAAATCCCAATATCTTCTACAGTTTTTGAGCTAGAGCCACCAAATTTGGTGCCAAGATAGGTGTTGACGACCCCCAACCAAATTCATAAAAACTTTGGATGCCACGCCCATCCATACTGCTCTAGCCGCCTCCAACCGATACAACGCTTCGCTTAAAACGGTAATGCGTGTATTTTTCAAAGCGTTAAAGCTAGAGCCACCTGCATTTTTAAATCAAAAACGCCTATATTTTCCACAGCTTTTGAGCTTGAACCCCCAACCACACTAACACCATATTCTGCTAACTTTGAGCTAGAGACGGCTGGGAACGTGGGGGCGTGGCTCCAAAATGATTTGATGCAGTTTCTTGGAAATCGTTTACAGCTATCTTCCTACCAAATTTGGTGACTCTAGCTCAAACACTATGGAAGATACACGCACTACCGTTTTTAGCGAAGAGTTGGGGCAGCTTAGGCAGTATGGATTGGCGTGGCATCCAAAGTTATATGCATTTTTTCGGGGGCTGTAATAACCTATCTTGGCACAAAATTTCGTGGCTCTAGCTCAAAAACTGTAAAGGATATAAGCATTTCTGTTTTAAAACTGCGGTTGGGCTGGGGGCGGAATGGGAGGGTGGGGCTCCAAAACTTTGATGCAGTTTTTTGGGGGTCATTAGCAGCTATCTACCTACCAAATTTGGTGACTCTAGCTCAAACACTATGGAAGATACACGCACTACCGTTTTTAGCTAAGCGTTGGGGCGGTTTGAGGCAGCTTAGGCAGTATTGATTGGCGTGGCATCCAAAGTTATATGCATTTTTTAGGGGGTTGTAATTACCTATATTGGCACTAAATTTGGTGGCTCTAGCTCAAAAACTGTCAGAGATATTGGGATTTTTGGTTTTAAACTGCGGGGGGCTGGGGGCGGAATGGGTGGGCGTGGCTTCAAAGTTTTTGATGCAGTTTTTTTGGGTTGTTATTAGCTATCTTCTCCACAAGTTTGGTAAGTTTAGCTATAAGGGCTTGCGAAATAGCTGGATCTATAGATTTTGCGTTATCAAGTTTATCGATTTGCCAGCCCCCTAGTTATCGTAGAACTCCAATCTTGACACTTTTTTTTACTATGCCATAGATAAAGACATTCGCAAAGTTTCAAGTCTCTAGCTTGAAGGGTATGAAAAAAGCTGCGCTCATACAGACGGACAGACACCATGACGGACATTGCACAAACCCAATATACTCTTCACCTTCGGTATCGAGTATAATAAGGTCTTTCCGTTGTTTTTATAATGTGATACCGTTGATAGGGTATACTGGATTTGTGCAATGTCTGTATGTCTTTCTGTTTGTCTATCTGTCTGTCTGTATGGTCACGTTAGGGCTACAGACTTGAAATTTGGCGAATATTTTGTGTTATGTGCTCTTCACAAAAAGTGTCAAGATTGTGGCACTACGCTTGCAGACAGTCTGGGAATTCGATTACGAGTCGATACAATCCGAGGTGCAAATCGATAAAAAAACAAATACTTCCCACATTTTAACAGATAAGGCCACCAAATTTGGTGGCTTTCTTCGTGAATTTGCATACGGAAAATGAGGAAATGTTTGAGTGTGTTCGAACTTCGAACACAAATTATTTAAAACAAGTTTTTAATACTGATATCAAAGTATTTCACAGTCGGTTGCGCCAATCTGCAACGGGTTATTGTTACGACAAAAAAAAAATGCATCAATTTTTAAATCGATCGAACGTTTTGACGTTGTTGAAAATTAGGTTGTAAAATTTCGTAGCGATTTCGTGAATAGCAAAAATTGACTTTTTTTTTGTTTTTTCTCTACTTACACGAGACTGCAAATAGCTGGCTTCAACATCGGCAAACAATGGCGAAGACTGTTGATGTTGCTGCTGAAGAGAGAGGGCGGGGGTAGGGGCGGTGGCGATAATTGGTTGTTGTCCCATTTGTTGCCAATTTAATGGTGGGCTAGGCACAATTTGGGTTTGGCGATCCCTTAGGCAACTGCTGATGGTTGGGGATGAGTCAGGCGATCCCTTGGGCTTGGACAGATTAAGTGGTGCATCCATTTCATCAGACTTGTTGTTGTTGTTGCTATTGCTGTTGTTGTTTTTGGCTAGACTTTTGCGATTTTCCGCCGGCGACGAGGGATAATTAATTAAAGTTGTTTGATTATTATCGCCTTGAGGCGAATCTGGCGGCGTATTGTGACTGTATGTAAGTGCGGTTGGTGTTACCGATCTTGACTTGACTTGACCACCACCACTCTCCCCACACACACCCACACCCACACCCCCTTCTCGTCCTGCTATCTCAAGTGTCTGTTCCATTGGGCTGTTGTCGTTGTCGGTTGCATCGGATGCATTCGCCACATACTTTGCGCCGCAGCGAATTGTCGTTGTATCGTTATTATTATTATTATAATTATTACTATAACTAATATTATTACTATTGTTATTATTGTTGTCATTATTAGTAGTAGTATTATTATTATTTGTATTATTTTTATTGTTATTGCTACTTGTGTTGGCAGCCACAGCCGCTGCAGCAAGTGCCGCTTGAATGTGTGCAGCCGCAACTGCCGCTGTGGGCCACATTGGCGGCTGCTGCTGCTGTTGCATGGCAGCCAACTTATGGGCGTGAGCATGGGCGTGGCCATGAACTCCAAGGCTGTGCGTTTGACTATAATGAGACTGAGACTGCGATGATGTCAGATGACCGGGCATCATCTGTGCCAGCTGCTGTGCGGCGCTTGGCGCTGGAGGACGAAGGAATGGAAGAAATGGCACCAAATTACTAGCCATTGTAGGTATCGAATGCGGCGGCTGCGGCTGCTGCTGATGATGATGATGATTATGATGGTGCTGTTGATGATTATGATTATTATTATGGTGATGCGAGGATGCAAAACGACCTAATCCAAATTGTGCTGTCAATTGTTGATGCAACTCCTGCAAGCAGCTCTCTTGATGCATTCGTTGAACGTTATGCAATTGTTGTTGCTGTTGCTGCTGCTGTTGCTGAATATTTGTTTTTATATCGGTCATACTTTCAAATTGTACCTGAAACGAAAACAAGATCAATTTAAAGTTAGTGGTAGGATTCCCTTTGGGGTTGAAACACCAAAACATACAGTCGAATTCGAATGTAGCGAATTATATACATTTGGCCTGTTGCGAAAACTGAGGTGGTTGCGAAAACCGAGGGAAAATCTTTTGTTGACTACGAGACCTATTTCCAAAAGTAGATGCATTTTCTTATCATTTAAATCAAAGTAAATCGAGTTTATCTGCAAGGATTTCATTTTAATTTATTAAGTTTTTGATAAAATTATAAATTGTGGTCTGTACTTTGTATGATTTCCTTAGAAAGTTGCGTAAAATGAGGTAAATTTTTTTCAAGTTAAGAATTTTGGTGTTGCGATTATCGAGGAGTTGCGTTTAACGAGGGTTACGTTGAGCGAGGTCTTACTGTATATAGCATTATACTATATTCAATGTTCTCGTAGTCCTGTAATTATATTGATTGAATTAGCAGCCATTGCTTTTGAAACTAAGTTAGTTTTAATGTTAAAATTATACCTAACTAATATAAATTGATAATTAAATAAAAATGTATGGTGTAGGTATTCGAGATTAAAGGTCGTCGATTTTGAGTTGAGCGAAAACATTCGGACCGGAACATACATACATAGCATCAACAAGATTTTATAATTATAGAGGGTTCAATCAGCGATTTGCCAACTAACTTACCAGTTCTGTTCTTTTTGTTTTCTTTCTCGTGGGACTGCCGTTTGTTGCTTCGTGAGTTGTGGGCGCATTCGAAGTCATTCGGGTTGCCGGATTCGCTACGACATGAGCTGCCGTAGCACAGCCAACCCAGCCGTACTGTGTATGTGTGTATGAGCGCGATCGCTGCGCGCAGTAGCTTCTGAAATCGGCAGCGATCGCGCTCATACACACAGTTACACACATGCTATGTATCAAGTTAGTTGGCAAATCGATGTTTGAACCCTCTATATTTTGTTGGTTAAAGTACTCCACACCTTTGTGCAGAGGAAAACAACGTATTTAAGAATGCTTTTGGTTCACTTACAGTACTTGAAAAATTGATTTTCGACGAGGAAGTGAAGTGGACAATCTCAATCTCAATCCCAAATTAAAATTGCTGATTATTTTAATTAATTTCTTCTTCTGTATATATCGGGGTTTTATTCAAAACAGACAAACAACCATCCCGATTTTTACTTTTCTTAGTAAAATTTTTTAATGAGCGACAGGTATAAATATTTATTTTTTTGTTGGTTTTTTCGACGGTTTTTTTTTTGTTTCTTTTTTATACTTGATTTGCATATTAATTGTTGTGCGACGCCCAACCATAGCACCCCAAGCCCCGCACAGTTTTTGAGCTAGAGTCACCAATTCTGTGGCAATGTAGCTAGTGGCATCCCACAACGATCTGCATCAAACTATCTTTGGAAGCAGAGCACACACTTGCCGCAGCCGTAAGCTCCCTTTGCGATCAGCCCTCTTTTAACCCATTGTTTCCTGGTATACCGAACTGTACAACGTTTTCACTTTTTACTTAAATTATATTAATTATTTATTCTATTTAGTTTGCGATTTCAAAAATATTTTTGACAGCACAAATATTATAATTTATAAAAGTCCATTTAAAAATTTATCAAATATTTATTCTACTACACATACATGATTGTACATATGTTGATAATATCGAGACTTATTTGCAAAAATAACGTATGCGCCAAAACTCAATTTTACAGGAGAGAGTTTTTTTCTTTTTATTTTAGAATTCGTTTAGTGGATTTGTGTCGCTTACGTTATAATTGACAGGCTAATATCTCCGTTAATATGTACAATTGAAATGGAATATTTTGGGTGCAGATGGGGTTAGTGTTTTTAAACAAATTTCCACTATAACAAATTTTTCGGAAAATGGTGCATACGTTATTTTTGCAAATAAGGCTCAATATAGTATGTGGAAAGTTTTATTTAGTAGCTTGTTGCACATCTTTTTAAACACTATAAACACTTTATTATGAATACGTAATATGACGGATATTTATAACGGATACTTTTTGTTTGCTAATAAGAATACACGACATATTGTCCATTCTGGACTACGGCAAAGCGAACATTAAACACCTTCTGCATCATCAGAAGTAGCGCCGTAACAATGACTCCGATGGATGCTGTGTGCCTGTGTCCCAAATGAGATAAAAATCATATACAAATATGTATGTATGTATGTACGTACATACATATGTATGTGCACAAAAGCTACCGAACCCGAACCCCGATCTATTGTCAGGGATATGCCGACCACGACTCTTGGACCTTCGCGTATTTTTGAGCTGTGATTGGCTGAAAACAGTTCAGAGTTTTGTTTTTTCGACGCTTTTGTCTTTTCGCAACACAAAAGGTACATACACATACCTACATACATATGTATCTATCCTTACCGATTTGAGTCGAATCCCGCCGTGGAGCGGTTGCCAGCTCAAGTGTTCGGTGCGCAAGGCAAAACGTTTTACATACATATGTATGTATGTGTGAATGTGTGTGCGTACGTAGTCCCGTTAACTTTGCCGTTATTGTTACTGTGCTACCTTCCCGCTTTCGCAGCGACCAAGTTGCGTTAGCTTTCGCGCTCGCACACTCATCGTGTTCGCATTTACCGTTAGCATCGACACATCGGAACAAACTGATGCGATGCCGAGTCGCCATGGCAAAATCTTGGTTGCTCTGCTAATAGAAACAACAATTTCTTCTTTGTTATAAATACTACTGCGCATGTCTGTTCTTATTATTGGGCGTTTAACCAAAAAATAACCACGTAAAGAGAGACAGCGAAAGAGAGAACAGAATCAACGAATAATGATTGTGACGTCATTGCAATAATATTGAGTTGTTTAATGTTAAGTAAAATACGAAAATGCATACGTACATCGTATACATATGTATGTATGTATGTATTCATGTACGTAATGTATATGTGCAACGCCCGCAAAATTGTGTCGCGAAGACGCGAACAGTGACGGGAGAGAGACAGAGCAAACAAGAAAGAGAAAGAGAGAGATTGTATTAAAGAAGGCGTGCAGAGGGTTCCTAACCTGAATTTCTTTCTCTTAATATCTGTTGGGCGTGTGCAGTTCAATTGTTCGTGTTTCGCGATTGTTGGCGAATTACCGAAGTATTCCCTCTCTCTCGCTCTCTATCTCTCTCTCTCATTGTGCATTGTCGTTGGCGTTGCCCTCGAATCCTATCCTATTGATTTTCGTTTTAACAATAACAACAACAACGATGCTATTATATATATATGTATATATGCACATACATACATACATACATACGTATCTGTATATGCATATGCACTCATAAATTTGTCTCGTTTGAATCTATGTATGTTTGTATATAAGTTTCAACATGTATTTTGATCATAGAGAACGCAGTATAATCTTAAGCCTCGAAAATAGAAACAAAAAAACACAAAAAGAGTGAGAGTAAGAGAGAGAGAGAGAGAGTATTGTGTAATATAATACCTACGAGCAGTCCGGGCAAGTACAAAAACTAAGCTCCTCCCCTAAATGGTGCATCATCATCATAATCATCATCATCATCGGCAGCAGTGGCAACTCTATAGAGCCGCACAACCAACAGCGCGGTGGTTAATGCCTGGTTTGTCTCAGCCAATTGTCTCGTCAATTATTTTTCCCATTGTGCCGAGCCGTACGGTGTTTCGGTTGGCTGACGAGTTAAACGCCGTTGAGAAGGAACAGAAACATATATACATACATATGTATATACCTACAAATATATGCATGTATGCGTGTATGTACATATGTATGTTCATGTACAGTACCTGTGGATGTTAGCTGTAAATTCCTTTCATAGATGTACATACATACATACATATGTGTGCAAGCACTTAATAATTAAAGAGGTGGGAATAAGCAACTTTGTATACAACAGACATATGTACATACATACATTGCTGATGTTCTTGTAGGATTGAGGTGCCGTTACATATTGTATGAAGGTATGTATGTACATACATACATTCATATGTACATATTTATATGCACATGAGTTACAGTTACTAAGGTATAAAAATAAACATTGATTGTTTCCAGAGCTTTTTAGCAAATTGTGGCTAAGTTATCTCTGATCTGTGTCTATGCTAAGGCTTTCATTCCTATAATTATTAAGTTGTTACATAAGTTTCGTTTTATGCATACTGTAAGCTTTGGAAAATTCCAATAGGAATTACGGGATTGCCACGCATAATTCTTAAGCTAGCGTTTTTTTTCTTTTGAAGTTGCGAACCCTATATGTTCATTCGATTTACAAGGTAGCGCTGAAATGGATTTATGAAATAAAAATTTTATATTTTTCAATTAAAATTTTGAAGTGAAAAACACGATAATTCCAAATAATATTTTATCATTAGCCCAACATTCAGACATTCAGCGTTCAGAAAAATCAAGTCCAATCGCATAGTCATAGATATACTATCTAATCTATATATATAAAAAAGAATGTCTGTTTGTGTGAGGCTTATAAACTCGAAAAATATGCATGATATCAAACTGAACCCTTATATCAATTTGTTCAGCGAGTCTTGAGGATTGTTTCTAATAGGTTCGACACCCCTCAGGTAGGTGCCGGTAGCTGTATATGCCAATTTTCAAACAATGAAGAACAGTTGCTTTTGAATGCTCTTAGTTGGCTTTTTAAACTATATTTTGAGATAGTAAAGTGAAGTTAGAAATTTTTACATTCAGTCAAGCCAGTTTATTGTGTACGAAACTCAAAATTATTTTTAAATTTGAATCCGTTGTGAAAAGTCGGTTCATTTAAAAACCCGTGCCGAGACCAAAAAGAAATTATAAATTTTTAAATTTGAATCCGTGTGTGAAAAGTCGGTTCATTTGAAAACCTGTGCCGAGACCGAATAGAAATCATAAATTTTTAAATTCGCTGAGTTTAACTGGATTACCAATTAAAAATCGGATCAGTAATCATTATGTTGCGGAATATAAACCAGCCGGTGAAGAAATTAATGAACAAAGTCATCGAAGCCACAATTTTGAAAGGGAAACATAAAGGTGAAGACGTTTTAATTCCACGGATTCGGAATACCAACAAAACAATTTATATACGCGCAAGAAAAAAAACCAAGAATATTGTACATCATAAAGCATTAGAATAATTAAATAGTAATCGATAACACAGGACAATGTCAGTCGCGTGTGTGTTTTTGGGGCAGCAAAGCGCACGGGGTTAGCTAGTATGTATATAAAATTTTCTAAGAAAAATAAAAATAATTACTATTATTATTTATATTAAAAACCATCGTACCTTTGAAATTTGTTAATTTGAATTACTGCATGCATAGCACTGGTTGAAGGCGTATAGACCTTCCTAGGTTGGCTGACATTTTCGTTAAATTTTTCCTCTCGGTTAACCATATTTAATTAAACAGTGGCCGTTGCACTCATTCAAGATAGAGCCGCCTGACAAAAACAACCGTGAAAGTAGTGCTGCAATTTAGTTGCTAGATTGAGCAACTTTTAAAAAAATTTCAAATTTTTTTAATGCTTTTTAACAAATAGAAATAGCAATTTTGAATTTTTTTATAGCAATTTTTGAAGTTTTATTGCAAAACTAGCAATTTTGTATTTATTATTATTATTTTTGCCTCATTTTGACTGCACAAATTACGATTAACAATGGTTCACAAAGATATCGAAACTTGTATATGACTCAGTTAATTTGATAATATGAACAAGTTTGAAAGTGTTTGCTCACTCTTTGCTGTGCTTTTGGGGGTTTTGGGTTTAAGATGTGTAAAACTTATTAAGAACCTTTTTCGATGTTCAAAATTCAATAATTATAATAGAAAAACAAAGTGAACATATTGAAGTTCAAATATTTTAACAGCTATGGACGGTGGGCGCGGGCCGAGCGTTTTTTCGTGGCCCTCGGGCTTGCACAGGCCCGGACCTCAAACGTGAGTTTCGCGTGGGATTCGTGCGGGCCCAATAAGGCCCGAAAAAGCCCGACAAAATGATGAAAATAATTTGATTAGCTTTTAGCTTTTGATTATTGCACTTAATGCAAAATAAATGTTGATCGATAGTACTATTGATTGCTCACATATTAACTTTTTTTAAACGTACATACATAATCATGTGTTAGTTTCGGGCCGGGCCTCCGTGCAAAAAGTCGTGCGGGCCCGAGTCTCAGAAAACAGGCCCGAGCCCACCTCTAGTATGGACTACACAGACACGGAAAATGTTGCGACAACTGTGCTCTTCCGTATGAGTACTTGACACAAAATTGCAAGCAACGAGAAGTTACGCTTATTAATCGAAGCTGAAGAGTTAGATAGTATTTTGAGTATTATTTAGTTTAATAAAATTATTATTGTGTAAGATAATGAAATCATGTTTATTTCTAATTTAAGTATTTTTTAATTTTGATTTATTTTTTCCTTCAAATTCGACCACTCTTTTGTTGAAAACAAAAATTTTGATGTTTTATCAATTTTACAAAGCTTTTTTTTATTCCCAAAACTAGCAGTTTTTGCTTCGGAGATTCAGACGATGTAGCCTTTGAACGCAGTGTGCAGGTATCAGAGTATACCGTATTCGTTTGCAGGTCAATTTAACAATTGATTTAACCTAAAAATTATTATTTTCTTTTTTTTCTTTTCAGTTTTAATTTATTACGTAGTATATCTTTATTGATTTATGTGTTTACTAATTTCATTGTATTTTTTGTTTTCTTGTGTTTGTTAAGTACACCCTGTACCCATAGAATATGGGATGTGACAGACAGAAGGATGCATTTACCCGACCCCATAAAGTATGTATAGACAATATAGTTGTAGAATTCAAATTAATACGATTTTGAGTGGTATTGACAAATTCGCATGCCCGGAGTATACCGCTAGCATATTATTATTGTTAATGGATAGATAAAAGACCCACCCGTTCCTAAGTGACTGCACTGCTCTCCTACGGCTCGTTAACACAAATGTTGTATCTATCAGCCCAGTTGTAAGTAATTTGGATTGGGGGCCTAATGGGGGGTGGTACTAAAGGGCTGAGAGTATGTTCATATATATTTTGATTCACTATTGGCATTTGTGTTTAGTGTCTATTGATTATATAAACGTGTTTATCTTGCCGAACGAGTCGCAATTTGTGATTTACATAAAGATATTTAGTAGGACGAGAGAGAAGTTTAATGTGGAATTTATTTTGCTTTATTTGTTTAACTTGTTAATTTCGGTTATGGGGCATCAAAAGCCGTAGCAAGAACAACAACAAAAACAACTAGGTTGAAAATTACGCTGAACATTGGTTGGATTGTATTTGTGTATTTGTGTTTGGTTTGTCCTCAGTGTAGAAAATGGTTGACTGATGGGTGGGTGTTGGGTGGCCCATTACGATGACGAAAAAGATCAAAGGACAATTTCCTGATTGTTTTATTTCGTTATTTTATTTTGTTTGTCTTCGCTATGTCTCCTTTGCGTGTGTTGCTTTTTTTTAAATTTTTTTTTTTAAGTTTTGTTGTCTTTGCTTATTTATTTCTCTTCGTTTAATTTGCCAGGAGCCGTCTGGTCGCGTCGCGGCGCATCTAACCACCCGCCCGCCTCACCCTTAATGATCTTAGCACAGCACACAACATACGCATAGATTAAGCATCAATGTATTTGTTTGTTTGTTTTCATTATTAAATCGTACTTCATTTGTATATTCCGTTTCGTTTCATTTTAGCCGTGTTTTGTGGGTGAATGGTGTTGCTTTTTAGATCCCCAACATCAAAGACGCACTCTAAACACATTTAATTTAATAAGTGTCCTTTTGCATCAAATAATGATAATGATCCCACCCGCTATTTCAACTGACCAATGGCTGTCAAGTGCTCTTAAAATCATGAATATATAACTCCCAATCTCCACACGCAACATATGTTGGAACACGAATTTTCTTGTTCGAGTTTTCGCATATTTAAATCAACAACTATATCTAGTTAAAAATTAATAAATACATATATATATATATACAAATAATCGAGCTTTTTACATACATACGAAATTATTTGATGTCTACTTTATCTAATATGTACGATTCAAATCAATTTAAAAACAAAAAAATTTACTTAAAGTCCATACTTTTATTAATGGTCGCATTTTATTTTCCATAAATTTCAAGAAACTAGAAAAATCATCAAAACAAATCAACACAGTTCAATTTAATTATCTTAAAATTCTGCAATCTGCAGGTTCAAAATTAAGTTAAGTTAAGTTGAGTTGAGAGTAAACGCTAAAATTGAGAGCCATAAGGTAGGTAAGGATTGAAGGAAGGTAAGGATTGAGTCAGCTGACTCTTAATTTAAGTTAATTTAAGTTCAGTCGAGAGTAAACAGGCCTTTAGAGCGCGCTAGAAACCGCCAGCGATCGCGCTCTTACACACATACACAGTATGGCTGGGTTGGCTGTGCTAAGTCAGCTCATATCGTAGCGAAGCCAGCAAGCCGAATGACATCAAATTCGCTCTCGACTCACGAAGCAACAAACGGCAGTCCCACAAAAGAGTAAAATCGCCAGACAACAGAACTGATAAGTTAGTTGGGAAATCGCTGTTTGAACCGTCTATAAGTATAAAATCTTTTTGGTATAACTTTAATGCTCGTGTTAAATAAGTTTGGTTTTCTCAATGCAAAGTTAACCTAATTCGTTCAAATAGTATCGCGCGAATGGTGCTGCCACTCCCGTTACGAGGAAATCATCTGTTTGGTATGGTATTTTTTTTTGTTTTGTGACTGCCAAATTCGTAACAAATGCTTAAAACATTAAGGGCCGGTTTCTCAATGTCCAGTTAAAGTGCCAATTAGTTAATCTCGGCATAACTTTAATGCTCGTGCTAAATCAGTTTGGTTTTCTCAATGCAAAGTTAACCTTATTCGTTCAGATACTATCGCTCTAATGGTGCTGCCAACTAATTACGAGGAAATCAGCTGTTTGGTGTGGTATTTGTTTGATTTTGTGACTGTCATATGCAAAACAAATGCTTAAAACATTAATTTTATTGAGCGCGACTAAAATATTTAAGCGCCAACGTAAGAAAAGCGTTTCGGTTGCTGAGAAGCATGCAGTTAATGTTCTTGTGAAGTCAAACCAAAATATTTTGTATAATAATAAAACATATACAATGCAAGTGACGGCTTGAGCCAGCTGTTTGCCTAACGATGGTTTTAGCGATATTTATATCGGCCCTTTAACGAACGATAAATGTTAGCCGGCACTCAGGCATCGGTTAAGTTTATCGCACGCCCTAAACGAACGTTGAGAAACTCAATTTGGACTAAACTTGGGATAATTACGCTAACCGGACACTGAGAAATCGGCCCTTAACTTATCGAATTTAACTTGATGAACTTAACTCAAATAGGTCTGTTTAATGCAATGACTCGGATCGTATGTGAATGTATACATAACTTGAATGTGTGTACTTATCCTACTACATAATTTTAGCGAAGAGTTCATATTAAAATTAGATTTGAACAATATATGAATAATATGTTGAAACGTTGAATCACAAGCGATTTGTATATTTAGGAACTCAAACGGTGTGATGACTATACAATTAAATTGGTATTTGCTTATTAAATTATAGCTGATTTTATTACACTCAGAAAAAAAATCCGAAAATCAACTATGAAAATAGTTGATTTTACTATGCGAGTTTTAACTATGAAACGTAGAAAATTTAACTATAGAAAATGTTGATTCAACTAAAAACATAGTTAAACAGCAAATCGAACATGAAAAATAGTTAAATCAAAGTGAGTGCACTTTAAAACAACATGTTCAATTTAACGTTGAAATATATTTAATTCCAATCAATACCACCATAGTTAATTCTAACTTTATTGTTATTAACAATGAGTATGTTCCCTATTTAAATTAAAGAGCAGACATCTTACTTCCTTTCCGAAGCGTTTGCTTTAGTTTAAAACTAACCGAGTGCGAAATATATTCGGCAACAGCGCAATTGCTAAGGCATCCGCTTCGTGAACATACATCAGGTTCGAATCCCGGTTTAGGCCCATCATATTTCGTAATCGGTAAGTTTGATTTAATAAGATTTCGATGTATTTCTAGCAACTTTTAATAGTTAATAACAATTACCGCGAGTGAATAAAAACTGACAAATGGTATACTTGGATTTGCTGAACTCGAAATGTTAAAATAAGAAATCTCATGTTCAGTTCCATTATAATAACGTTAAATACTTTATTTTTGTGCATCAATATTAATACGTTAACATTTTAAATCAACTATGAAAAATGTTGATTTTACTATTTTATAGTAATTCTTGATTTAACATGTGCACATGTCAAGTTAAGCATTTTCATATTAGGAATGAACTTATGTACGAAAATAGTTGAATTAACCATGAATATGCTTATTTTTACTACGTTTTTTTCTGAGTGTAGGATAAAAACAATAATATATATTTTAAACAAAACGGCGAAGGATTTACAGTTTTTATTTTAGAAAGATATTATTTGCAAAATAATCAAACGATAAATTATCCTTTTTTTGAATAGTATTTTACCTAAGAAGGTGTTTTAAATGAAAATTCTCTGTCATCAATTTGATTACACACATCGTTTGAAGGAGTTATTTTTCTCATTGTTTGGGGGTTAAAAAGAAAATAATAGATATTGAAATAAATATTTCCATATAAAACTTTAAAATAGAACACTTTTAATTAAAAAAAAGAAAAATTTAAAGTGTATACGATTAACATTGTTATTTTTTGCGGGCGTGTACACAGCACGACGATGATGATATTAATGAAGGTTACCCGGGTAAGCCATAGATAGGACCAAGCATCTCATTAACGCAACGTAAATGCAACACAATAACACAAATTTCAAGTGGACATTCAACAGAGCAGTGCATTTGAGGTATTATACAATGTATGTAGCCTTTTGTTGTTGGCTTGCTTTGTTTGTTGCTTACGATGCTCGAGAGTCTGTCTGGCCGGGCGAAAAATGATAAAGAACCGCAGTAAAATTCGCAGATGCAGATGATATCTCTGGTGGGACTAGATAGAGATACTCATTTTATATTCATTGACAACACAGCCGCAGAAAGATTGTGAAGCGAATGTGGGATGTGAGGAACGGGATGTGAAAGGTGAAGTCACAGTGTGTAAATTTCTCCCCAATGCTTCTTGTTTCGCACAATACGACGACAAGATGATGATGAACCTCGCTTATTTACGTAGCATGTTGAACATGTAAACAAGTAAAATTTCTGTTGCAAGAGTGGCCTGTGTAAATGTGAATGGGCGCGAATACAAGATACCCTGTGTTGACTTTTCGAAAACTAATTTCATAATTAATAGCTTTGGGCATTGCATTAACTTGGGTTAAAATTTAATTTTTTTGTTTTTTGATAAATATAATCAATACAAAGGTTTAGATAATTCTTAGTTGAAACTGTGCTTTGTTGTTTTTTGGAGCAATTACTTTGTCTACCCTTCTACTACGAACTGGGCTTGTTGAGCTAAGATATCCTTGTTTCTTTGTTCCTTGTCCGTTTAACGATCGAAATCCGTGAATCATGCACGATGCTACGTATCGAGGGGGTTGCAAAATATTTTGAAAGAGTTGTCCTTGCCCGTCTTATGTACAATATGTTTTAAGGGCCAAAGTGTCGTGCGGTGGCGCTTAAATGCATTTTCTCTGTGTTATTTTTTATTATTATTATATTTTTTTATTTCGTTTTCATTGATGCGCGTTCGTTCAAATGAAGTACGACACAAAGTCATAAATAAATAATAAACCAAAAGGCAAAAGCGAGATAAAAAATGCTCGAGTCGGGATAGCGCACTCGAAAAGATACATTTAGAATCAGGAACATACAGTGGCGGTTATATGTATAAATACGAACTGCAAAATATACCTTACTAAATGTGAAGCAACGTCTGTGTCACATTGGCAAGTGGGTATTTTTGTTTATTGTGTTTCGAATTACCCTTAAACGTAGATTATAAGTATTAATCGATACGATATAAATATCGCTAAAACCATCGTTAGGCAATTACCTGATTCAAGCCGTCACTTGCATTGCATATGTTTTATTATTATACAAAATATTTTGGTTTGACTTCACAAGAACATTAACTGCATGCTTCTCAGCAACCGAAACGTTTTTCTTACGTTGGCGCTTATATATTTTAGCCGCGCTCAATAAAGTTAATGTTTTAAGCATTTGTTTCGAGTTTGGCGGTCACAAAACAAAAAATATACCACACCAAACAGGTGATTTCCTCGTAATTAGTTGGCAGCACCATCAGAGCGATAGTATCTGAACGAATAAGGTTAACTTTGCATTGAGAAAACCAAACTGGTTTAACACGAGCATTAAAGTTATGCCGAGATTTACTAATTGACACTTTAACTGGACATGGAGAAACCGGCCCTTAGTGTTTTGTATGGATGCTTTGTATGGGAAGGCGTAGTTATCAATTATATTTCTGAAGAACGTAAGGAAATGGTGTCGAAGTTTCTTAGCCTCATAACATTAGAAAGTGGAGATGCAATTTCGATTGTGAAAATATCAAGGATGAACTCAATCGTTAGACGTTGGATCTGAAACACCTCATTGGAATTGGGACAGATAACGCAAGTGTTATGATTGGCTAAAAAAAAACAACTAATGAATGTTAGAACTCACGAGCGATGTGTTAACACCTGTTTGTACCTGTTTGATTGCTATATATTAGCACAAAAAATAAAAGAATAGTTTATTGAATTTAGTTATTTTTGCAATAAATAAGATTCTTGGATATGAACGATAGCTTGCCTGCTTTACGTATTCTATGACCTTTTGATACCTGTCCTACCCCACAAAACACATGCACTAGCAACTGATATGCACCTAGCCAAACAAGTATCTTGAGCTAAAAATTAGGCTTCTGCAAACACTTGTCCACAAAACTATTTTTCTTCCCCCATCCTTGCGCATGAGTAAGAAAAAAAGATTTTGTCTTCCAAGGCAGTCAAATATCAGTTTTGCTATTGCTGATCATACATACTCTTCCCAATTTTTACCCTATGACACTTTCTAACAATCCTTGCCATACAGTTATGCAAAGATGTACACAAATTGCGAAAGTGTATTCAGTAGTGCATTGGTACATATGTAAATGTAAGCGCGCGTTTACCGCCGACACAGAAAAATGAAAAATATCAAAAATAACAAAAACCTCGATAAGCAGGCACAGCAAGAAATATATGTTTCAAACGCACTTTCATACAATATGTACCAACAACTTTTTACCGCTCTTGCTGTCCGCTGACCCGCCGCCTCTCCTTTAATCGACGGGCCGCTGAACGCAAAGGGAAACTGAACAAAACAACAACGTGCTGGCGTGTCGTTGCTGAGACGTACAAACTGCACAATATTCAATAATTGTCAATGAAAACTCTAATACATATATAATATATATATAATATATAAACAATAAACAATGCTAGAATATAAAAAAATATGTATAATTGAAATTATATTAAAGAATCTCAAGTTTTGCTATTCAATTGCACAAAGTTCATATTAAGTTTATACTACCCTTCCAACTTGGACACATCGTTAGCAAGACTTTGTGTTTTACAGTTATTCTCTGCCGATACACCAATACAATCAGATTCAGATGAATATGTATATGAAATTTTTCAGTCGGTCCACGACAGCACTCTAAATTTGTTCGTAGTTCGAGATCAGCAAAGCGCGGCACGCAGCATTTGTTTGCATGTATTCAAGTGGCAGAAATAGATACCCGTGCCTATAGATGTTAATATTACGAACTGCAAATGAATCAATTTGCTTTAGCAATTCATAATTGTCAGAAAGTCTGAAAAAACATGAACAACAGAATAGCAGACGCACTTAATTAGAACAAGACCTAGTGCCTCCTTTTTCAGCTCAGTGTATATACTTTTGATGTGTTAACATCTATAGGCACGGGTATCTATTTCTGCCACTTGAATACATGCAAACAAATGCTGCGTGCCGCGCTTTGCTGATCTCGACCTACGAACAAATTTAGAGTGCTGTCGTGGACCGACTGAAAAATTTCATATACATATTCATCTGAATCTGATTGTATTGGTGTAGCGGCAGAGAATAACTGTAAAACACAAAGTCTTGCTAACGATGTGTCCAAGTTGGAAGGGTAGTATAAACTTAATATGAACTTTGTGCAATTGAATAGCAAAACTTGAGATTCTTTAATATAATTTCAATTATACATATTTTTTTATATTCTAGCATTGTTTATTGTTTATATATTATATATATATTATATATGTATTAGAGTTTTCATTGACAATTATTGAATATTGTGCAGTTTGTACGTCTCAGCAACGACACGCCAGCACGTTGTTGTTTTGTTCAGTTTCCCTTTGCGTTCAGCGGCCCGTCGATTAAAGGAGAGGCGGCGGGTCAGCGGACAGCAAGAGCGGTAAAAAGTTGTTGGTACATATTGTATGAAAGTGCGTTTGAAACATATATTTCTTGCTGTGCCTGCTTATCGAGGTTTTTGTTATTTTTGATATTTTTCCTTTTTCTGTGTCGGCGGTAAACGCGCGCTTACATTCACATATGTACCAATGCACTACTGAATACACTTTCGCAATTTGTGTACATCTTTGCATAACTGTATGGCAAGGATTGTTAGAAAGTGTCATAGGGTAAAAATTGGGAAGAGTATGTATGATCAGCAATAGCAAAACTGATATTTGACTGCCTTGGAAGACAAAATCTTTTTTTCTTACTCATGCGCAAGGATGGGGGAAGAAAAATAGTTTTGTGGACAAGTGTTTGCAGAAGCCTAATTTTTAGCTCAAGATACTTGTTTGGCTAGGTGCATATCAGTTGCTAGTGCAAGTGTTTTGAGGGGTAGGACAGGTATCAAAAGGTCATAGAATACGCAAGGCAGGCAAGCTATCGTTCATATCCAAGAATCTTATTTATTGCAAAAATAAACAGGCTTCTGCAAATACTTCTCCTGTATTTATTTGTTGGTATGTTTCTTTGTTTGTGTGTTTTAATCGTAGTTAAATGTTATGAAATAACAGAAGTCAGCAGCAGGTGGTTTTGTTGAGTTAGAAGTTCTAACTTAAAACAACCAAATCAACAATAAAGACTTCTCTCTCTTTTTGTCTTCCAAGGCAGTCAAAAAACACTTTTGCTGCTGCTCATCATACATACTCTTCCCAGTTTTTCCTTTATGACACTTTCTATACAATAATGCAAAGATGTACACAAATTACGAAAGTGTATTCAGCGATGCATTTGTAAAGGTCAGTTGCCGAAAACTCGGAATAAAGTAAAGTAGAATAAAAACAAGTAAGAAGGCTCTAGTCGGGATAGCCCGACCAGAAGATACCCTGAACCCAGTTGCAGTCCTTGCGTTCTAAAAGTATGCTTCAAATAATGATCACTTTAAACAAAACTCATAATTGACTTAACTTTACGATATCTCTGGTGTTTCTTAACCGATTTGGACGAAATTTTGAGAAAAGTTTTATCGTTACCCATTACACCAACCCCCATTTTTACCTCTTTCAAATTCGATATTTTTTTGTTATCGATTCTATGTGTATATCGAAAACCTGAGTAGTTATCGATAATTTGAAGCAAAATTGTTCTGCTTATGGTATAGGAGAACTTATATTCAAAATCTGAAGTCCCTAGCTCTTGTAGTCTCTGAGATCTACGCGTTCATACAGAGGGACAGACGGACAGACGGACTTGGCCATATCGACTCGGCTATTGATACTGATCAAGTATATATATACTTTATGGGGTCGGAGATGCTTCCTTCTGCCTGTTACATACTTTTGCACAAAACCATTATACCCTGATTTACCCATTTTATGGGTTCAGGGTATAAAAATAGACAGAGAGACTGGAGAAAGGAAAACTAAATTCAATAAACTATTCTTTTCTTTTTTATGCTAATTTATAGCAATCAAACAGGCACAAACGGCTGTTAACACATCTATCGTGAGTTCTGACACTCATTAGTTTTTTTTGCGTTTTTAAAAGACTTTTGGGTTTTTTGGCTGTTTTTTGCTAATCTCTCCAAAAGTTATGGCAACACGGATCTAACCACTCGCTGGATCTAATCATTTTGTATATGAATGCGTTCATATGTGAGTCAGTGTGAGCTGTTTGTATGCATAGTGCGTTTGCGGCCGCACTTCTTGTTGATTGAGAGGGCGCGCGGGGGGTAGGCAATCAACTGGCAAAATGCATTAGTATATGAATACGTGTGAGTTTGGTTTGGTTGGACTGCCTGCTTTGTGCTTTGCCTAGATTTTTGATATCCTTCTCTATGCCTTGCATTTGCATGTGTGTGTTCATGTATGTATATCCAGCTCGTTTGTATGCGTGGTAATTGTTCTGGCATTAAATGACCTGTCGCACTTTTAGGATTTTGGCATTTTATAAATGGGTTGAGGAACATAAATAGCTAGAGAAAAGAAGTGCAATGTTAGATTTAAATGTTTATTTATTATTAATTGCTATACTTATAGCCATTTATCACAGTTTACATTAAATCCGCAAATATAATAAAAATACAACGACCTTTTGTTACACGGTACCTGTTCAATTACTATGAACCAGGGACCGCAAATAATAGTTATGAATTGAAAAAAATTTAAGGCCAAAATACGCTCCACGACGAGTGAAAAATAGACAAATATGTTATTTTTGAATGGCATATTCAGAGAAACGATAAACTTTAATTTCCAATTTTTTTAATTTTAAATTATTTTTAATTATTAAATAAAATATATTTTGTTGATAAAAACACAAAATAGTTTTTATATTTTTTTTATTTTTATAGTAAAATTAAATCATAGCTTTTATCAGTAACTTTGAAATTGCAAATGAGAATTACATTCCAATTTTTATAATAAAAATTGAATTCAAGGAGCTAATATACGCATCAATACCTTTCATTTGATATATAATTTTGTATGTACAAACGCATGTACAGTCATACATACATACATACATATATGCATGTTTACACAATAGTCTAGTTTTGAACTTTTAGACCGCCTTATCAACGGCTCAAGCGCTAGCGATAAAAAGGTAGTGAAGAAGAGTGAACAATTTGAGGATACGCAAGAGACAATAACAGAGGTATCCAAAAGTATGTTTACACCGACACAAAATATTTTGGTTTATTTTAAACGATGCTGCAATAATATTAGTTTTTGTTATAAGAACTGCAGACAAAATTTGGTTGGAAAATATTTATATATACGTATATAATGTGTGTGTATACTTTTATCGACCTCTGTTCTCTGGATAATGTACAAAATAAAAACAATTCGGTTTGCGATGAGAAGTGGTTAACGCAGCATCGTTAAAATTTTTTTATGCATTGGTTCTTGTTAACTTGTTATTGTAATCACCCCAAAAATCGAAAATCGAAATTTCATTATATCTCCACGTTCCAAGGTATTTCTAATGATTCTCGATGATTTTCAACAAAATGTCTGTCTGTGTGTGTTACTAGGTATGTATGTGGTCAAAATTTTGACCCCCGATTTCTCGCGAACGGATGGTCCGATTTGACTTTTTTTAATCGATGCGTCTTCACGTAACTTATCCCTGATTAGATTTTGGCTGGAATCGATCCAGTGGTTTTCGAGCTTTTACGAAGAACAATATTCAAAATGAGAAAAAATACCCAACTATTTTTTAATCGCATAAGAATCTTTTAAAAAACCGATTATAATAACGTAAAGTTTATAATTTTTCAAATTTTTTTTGAAATTTTTCCGTTTTTCTATTAATAAATGCGAAAGAAAAATTTTGTATAGAAATTTTTTTGAAATTGACTGTCGTCTATTCTGATTGGTCAGTGAGTCGTGTAAGTTAGTTGCTAAGAATGTACGTGTTTTTTCCGCGTGTCTCATGATCCACATTCAAAATGGATATTCAATTTCTTCAGAAACCGGGAAGTTATTGCTGCGACCCGCTAAACGGGTCACACCAATATTGCAACGCGCCCACCCATGGGAGCGAGCTTGCGAGCGACCAACAATGCCGTTACGGTCATTGCTATAAGCACATTGCATATAAAATGTCTTATATTTATAATCGATTCATATCAAAGCAATCCATGTAGGATCCATGTTATCAAGAAGTTTAGACATTAAAGAGACAATTTGTGTACATTGCGTCCAAATATTTTGTGATCGATTTTTTGATTTTTGGCCTATGAACGTATGGATTCTTGTTGCCTTTATATTGTTTCACCATGCTGCTAATGTTCTATATTATTTTCTGCTTAGTGGTTGTAGTCTTTTAAACTCGTTTTGCGCTTATAGTTTTCAACGGTGCTTCTTCGGATTCGTTGGTTGAATCGCTTTTCTAAAACTTGGTAAGTGCGTGAGAAACATGAAATATGTAAACATGCATTAGAGTCGATTTAATTTTACAACAAAGTTGCCAGTTGCCACAGATTTTAAAACTGACGACAACGCGCCTTCATAACCAATTTTTAGCCGGAGTAGCAAGCTAACATCAATCAAAATAAACGTGGACACAGCTGCTGCTGCTGCTGCTGATGCTTTTACTATAAAGCAATGGCGATGATGAACTCCGCTGATTCGAGCAAGCTGCTCGACTTTAATCAAAAGCTGGAAATTAACCTGCTCGATAAGATCGTTGAGGCCCTATACTCATTGCAGGGTGAGCAGCTGCGACTGGCGCACGACATTCTCACCAGACTCAAGGAGCATCTACAGGCATGGAAGCGGGACGATTGCATACTAGAGTACTCACAAATTCAGCAAACCAAGTTTTATGCACTGGAAATACTCGGTGAAGTGATCAAGACACGCTGGAAGGTCCTTGCGCGCAATCAATGCGAAGGCATTAAAAAGTATATTGTTAGCCTGGTCATAAAAACATCCTCGGATCCGGCCATAATGGAGCAGAACAAAGTCTACTTGAATAAGCTGAATATGATTCTGGTGCAGATACTTAGCGCGAATGGCCCCGCAACTGGGAGACATTCATCAGCGACATTGTCGGTGCATGAACAATATGGTTATACTGAAAAACCTAAGTGAAGATGTCTTTAATTTCTCGCTTGGACAAATAACGCAGACGAAGGCCAAGCATTCGAAAGACAAGATGTGCTCGGAGTTTTCGCAAATTTTCACTCTCTGCTCATTTGTGCTGGAGAACTCGATGAATGCAGCATTAATACAGGTGACGCTTGAAACTTTGCTGCGTTTCCTCAACTGGATACCATTGTGCTACATGTTCGAGACGCCGCTCATTGAGACGCTGATCTTTAAGTTTCTCAGCGTGCATTTGTTTCGCAATGTCACCCTTAAGTGCCTGTCCGAAATTGCCGGCATATCGGCGGCCAATTACAATGATAACTTTGCCACACTGTTCAAGGACACAATTTCAGTGCGACGATGATACAGAACAGGAGCTAGTCCTATATCTGGCCATGTTTCTGTGCACGTTTCTCAAAGAACATGGTAAAATCGTCGAGGACGCTAAGTATCTCTTACGTATCTGGTAATGATCAGTGAAGTCGATGATGTTGAAGTCTTCAAGATTTGTTTGGAATACTGGAAAAGCCTCTGTGTACCACCGAATTCTTTCATCCCACGCTGGAGTCGTCGAAGCGTCAATAAGTTTATCCCTGGTTTATGTCCAACGTTCGTTTTATTATAATTTCACGCATGGCAAAACCAGAAGAGGTACTGATGGTCGACAACGAGAACGGCAAAGTTGTGCGCGAATTTATGAAGGATACCAATTCGATTAATTTGTACAAAAATATGAGAGAGACTCTAGTATTTCTCACCCATTTGGATTGTGCGGACACTAAACGCATAATGACCATCAAATTATTGAACCAGCTCAATGGCACTGAATTCTCCTAGAAAAATCTCAATATGTACTCTATGCTGGGCCATTGTGAGCGTCAAGGCATACAAAATTGCTTTATCGTTTTATAGTTAGATAGAAATAAACGGCAAAACTTGATTTTGATTCGGTTCCATTTCTTATTAATTCGGTTATATCCATATTAACTACATGTATTCTGCAGGTGCCTTTTGTGAGGTGGACGAAAATCGTTTTCTGCTTTCTGTCATCACGGATCTGCTTGAGCTGTGTGAGCAAAAAAAAAGGCGAGGGCAATTGGGCGATCATGCATCCAATTATGTATGTGTTCGGACAGTATCCACGTTTTCTGCTGGCCCATTGGATAATCCTAAAGACGCTGGTGAACAAACTATTTGGTCATATGCACGAAAAGCACGATGAAGTGCAGGATGTGGCCGCCTGCAAGACACTGGGCCATGCCTATGTCAATCAATTGGATCGCATCTATTTGGAGATGCTTGACGTGTACAAGATCACGTCGGAGAACATTCAGGCCATCGAAGTGAATGGTGTCAATGTGAACAATCAGCCGCTGATTAAATCAATGCATGTTGTGAAGAAGGAGACGCTCAATTTGATAGCTGAATGGATATCGCGCTCCGGTGACAATCGCCCTTGTTGGATGCTATCTTAATGGATTATCAGGTGCGTATATCGCTCAATATTTTATTCAAGTTGTTGTTGTTGAAAAATTATTTATACTTTGTTATAGCGGTGTAAAATACCAAAAATATTCGATGCTGTATTTGAATGCACGTTGGGCATGATCAATAAGAATTTCGAAGATTTTCCGCAGCATCGTTTTAGTTTCTAAGATCTGCTGCAGGCAGTCAATGCGCATTGCTTTAAGGCGATACTCAATATTCCGCCGGCACAGTTTAAGCTCGTGTTCGATTCTGTGGTATGGGCATTCAATGTATCTGATCTGGGCTTGCAAAAATACTTTACGAAGTAAGTATAAGATTTGATTTAGTTTTATAGCTTTCATATTGTTAAATTTTATACTGTTGCTGTTTGTAGATGCTGCAGAACTTCGAACAGCATCCGAATGCGGCGCAGAGTTTCTATCAGACCTATTTTACGGATATACTTATGCCAATTGTCTCGGTAGTCACTGATACTTCGCATACGGTAGGCTGGCCTGCCAAATCATGCTATCATATTGGCCAATATGTTCTCGTTGGTTGATAACGGTTGATCTGGGTCCCATACCGGACAATATGATATTCATACAGGAATATGTGGCCTCATTGCTGAAGTCAGCATTTAATCATTTATCAGATAATCAAATCAAAGTCCTTGTTACTGGCTTTTTCAATTTGGATAAGAACTTACACGCATTAAAGGATCATTTGAGAGATTTTCTCATACAGATATGCGTAAGTAGAAAACATGGTATTAATTCAAGTTGAGAACTATATGAACATTCAATTATTTTCGCAATCAACTGGAGGCAACCGGTGAGGATGACTCGGATCTGTATCTGGAGGAACGTGAGGCGGCATTAGCCAAGGAGCAATCCAATAAGCGTTTAATGCAGCGTAATATTCCGGGCATGTTAAATCCACACGAACTGCCAGAGGATATAAAACGAGATAAAAGCCGCCTTGCTGTGCTTGCATATTAGTTGAAGCTTGAGAATGTTGATGAAAAAATAAACGATTGATGATTGATAATAATAGAGCATGGGTCGGCAACCTGCGGACCTGGACCTTTTTTGAATAATAAAAAAAAATTTAACAAATAAATAAAATATATAAATTAAAATGATTTTGTCTAATTTGTTCATAAATTGTCAAATCATAATAGTTGAGACGATTTAAGAAATGATATACAATTGCTACGCACACATTTGAAGGTGCAGCATATGCATATATGAACACACACAGCCAATAATACTCTTACATGTTTTTAGTTTAATGACACTAGCCAACAATTTTGCCATCGCAACTACCATACAGTTATGCAAAGATGCGCACAAATTTCGAAAGTGTATTCAGTAGTTCAGTAGTGCATTTGTGTCGATGTCGTTTGCCGCCAAGACAGAAAAATGGAAAATATCTAAAATATCAAAAACCTCGACAGGCAGGCTCGGCAAGCAACGAAACAAACGCACAAACACCCAAATACAGTTATTGTTTGTTGGTCAACATTTGGCCCGAGAAGAGCTTTTACTGCCAATTGCAGAGTCTATATCTTAGACTGTCTGTGCTCTAGCCCAAAATTTGTTAAAAGTGGGAAAGGGAGGCTGGCGGCGGTGTGGGCGCATGGCATCCAATTTCTATGTGGGATGTCAATTGCTATCCTCCTACGAAATTAGGTGACTCTAGCTTAGAGTTTGTAAAAGATGGAGAAGGGGGTCTGGGGCTGGTATGGTATCCTTCTGAAAAGTTTGGTGAATCTAGCTCAAAAATAGTAAAATATAGTGGAAGGGGGCTGGGGTCGGTTTGCGTGGGGGTAGCATCCAAATTTTTTGGGTTTCTTCATCACCAATCTTGGCACAATATTTGGTGGCTCTTGCTCAGAAACTGTGCTAGATATAGGCATTTCTGTTTTTAAATTTTGATGCACTTTTTTGAGGGCTATTAACAGTTATCTTCCTACCAAGTTTTGGCGTTTCTAGTGCAAACACTGGAAGATACACGCATTACCGTTCTAAGCGAAGAGTTGGGGCGGCTAGGGCAGTTTGGATGGGCGTGGCATCCAAAGTTTTTATGAATTTGGTTGGGGGTCATCAACACCTATCTTGCAACCAAATGTGGTGGCTCTGGCTCAAAAAATGTGGAAGATATAGGCATTTCCGTTTTTAAACTACGGTGGGGCTGGGGGCGGAATGGGTGAGCGTGGCTACAAAATTTTGGATGCAATATTTTGTGGTATTTAGTAGCTATCTTCTCTCCAAATTTTGTAGTTTTATTTAAGGGCGTGGTGATGAAAAAAACCAAAAAAATTTTATACCCACCCATACCGCCCTCAGCCCCCCTTCCACCATATTTTATTTTTGAGCTAGATTCACCAAACTTGGTAGGAGGATAGCAATTGACATCATACACAGATCTGCAGCAAAATCGAGAAGCCTCATAGCTTCTCTAAAATATATCTTACTGTTGCATAACTGTACCAAATTTTGAATTTTGATTTAAAGAACGCTTGTGTACACTTTACAAGAAATCGCATAAAATATTGTAATTTCTTATCGATTTAATGTTATGTTGAGAAGATGTATCAGAGCTGGTACAAAAATTTTAATCCTAACCTTTAAATTAAATCTATTAAATCTGACTGGTAGCTTAAATCTTTTTCTATACAAATATTATTTAGGACGTTTTTAAGGTTGTCGGGAGTAATCTTTGGATCTACTGTGAAGTAGGCCCGGCGCGGGCCACCCTCACATATATACAAATAGCATACGAGTCACGAAACACACACAATTAATAGACATAAGACGAAGATAAATGTACTACATAGAATAAGTTTGAAATGAAAAGAGTAAATATATTGAATATAATTGAATACTAAAATTTTAGATTTTAAAATTATTCGTATTAAAATATAAAACTTAATACGATTCGTATTAAAATCAATGTGGAAAAATTTCGATTTGAATAATTACTACTCAAACCTAAAACGAAAAATTTTAAATTTAAAAATGCACCATATTATAATTCGTATTTAAAACGACCGCATTTGAATCGAAAATTTAAGTTTTAGAAATCAGTATGAAACGCTTTAGAATTTAAGTGTATATTATTATAAATCGAATTTTTTTGTTTTAAATTTGAACAAATCAGAAAACTGATTAAATCCAATATTTACATTTTATATTTCAGATTGAAAAATATTATATTTAAGCATATTCATTTTTGAATCATAGTGCTTCATCTTTCCTGCACAAGCCTCAAATGAAAAATTTTAAATTTGAGATGTGCCCATTCTAAGTGCTTAAACCAAGTGCGAAAGATCTTGATTCAAGTACGATTCAATCTTAGCGGCATTCGTAAAACTTTTTTTTGTCGCTGTTAAATATTGATTTTTTGTGAATAGTTTACTATTGTTCTTATTCTTTTAAAAGTTATTCCAAAGCATCAAAATGCCAAATAAGCTGAGCTAAAATAAATTTACTTTACTTAAGCATTAACTACAATCATAGTGTTTTTGGAATTGGCTCAACAGCTAAGGCATTCGACGCTATATTCATACCTTAGACCGTTCAAATCACGTCACGGTAAGCATCCAAATAAAATATTATAATGATTCTTTCTCATTAATTTCATTTCTAGCATTCTACATAAAAATGATTGCCAGATCTTAAAATGCTATAGTTGCACTATGTATTTATCTTGGAGTTAAAAAATCTAAAATGTTTCATATTAAAAACTAAAATGATTCATATTAAAAACTAAAATAAAATATTTTAAATTTAAAATTTTAGCTTTAAAATTGTAATTTAAAATTCCTCTATTTGAATTTAAAAAAAACGGTGTAAACGGAAAATCGTTCCAAAAAATATTAGAATCTAAGTGTAAATTATACGATTTACTACTTTTTTTTATACCCTGACCCCATAAAATGGGTAAATCAGGGTATAATGGTTTTGTGCAAAAGTATGTAACAGGCAGAAGGAAGCATCTCCGACCCATAAAGTATATATATTCTTGATCAGTATCAATAGCCGAGTCGATATGGCCATGTCCTTCTGTCCGTCCGTCTGTCCGTCTGTATGAACGCGTAGATCTCAGAGACTACAAGAGCTAGAGACTTCAGATTTTGAATATAAGTTCTCGTATACCATGAGCAGAACAAGTTTGCTTCAAATTATCGATAGCTACTCTGGTTTTCGATATACACATGGTATCGATATAAAAAAACTATCGAATTTGGAAAATGTAAAAATGGGGGTTGGTGTAATGGGTGTAATGGGTGTAATGGGTAACGATAGACTTTTTCTCAAAATTTCGTCCAAATCGGTTAAGAAACACCAGAGATATCGTAAAGTTAAGTCATGAGTTTTGTTTAAAGTGATAATTATTTAAAGCATACTTTTAGGATGCAAGGACTGCAACTGGGTTCAGGGTATGTTCTGGTCGGGCTATCCCGACTAGAGCCTTCTTACTTGTTTTTTGTGTGTAGGCTAATGCATTAGAACGCAGCGGAGCAAGAGAGCCAAGCAGCCAAGCCGGCGACAGAGGAGCGGGATCAAGCGCGACACGCGATCTCAAATGTCGCGAGCAAGGGCAGAAAAGAAGTGCGTTGAACCCAAGCGCGAGAATGGCAGATCAGTATGGCGGATCTCCGATGCGGTTAAGTTCGATATATATGTGGTTTGAGACAGTAGTTAAAGAGAAGTGCACAAGTCTATCTTATCTTAAATATCTTGTGACGCGGGCCGTGGACGGACTGAGATCTGTACCCCGACAAAATAACTGCTTTATACTACTGAGCTGGTTTTAAAAATTTATCAACCATTAGGAAACCAAGTTATTTGTAAGTGTCAGAGGATATATATAATACAAAAAAATTAAATGATATAGTACTACTGAACAGAAGGGTAAAAAACAGCTCTAGACATTTAAACGAAACATTTACACTGAGTAAAATAAATAAGAACAAATTATTTACAGATGCCCTCGATTTGTGAGACTTTTATTCATATTGGACCATAATAAGAACACTAGTAGTCAGTTTCACTTTGATCTTCTTGGAGAACAGACGTGCTACTTCTGCGACTACCAAGGTGCCCAAAGAGCAATCAAAAAAACCTTATCAGCTAATAAGCGAAAACAAACAAGTGCACATAACAAAATACGAAAAATACAAAAACAACAAGTACTAGCAAAAACACAGCGGAGTGCAGGGCGCGAGCCCTAAAACAAAAACAATGGATAAACCGCCAGACATACACAGACTTACAACAACACCATTTCACAGCAAATATGCAAACGCAGACAACCCAAAATATATTGTGATTAATAGAAAAGACAATGAAACATTCGAAAAAGTATCCCCCTTTCTTATTAAAAAAACAATAGACTACACATGCGGAGGAGAAGTCGAATCTTGCAAAAAAACACGCGCCGGTTTCTTATTAGTTAAAACCAAAAACAACATACAAGCAGCAAAATTACTCAAACTAAAAAACATGGCACATATAGAAGTTACAGTCGCTGAACACAAATCCCTCAACCAAACCAAAGGAGTTATATACAGCAACGAACTGCGCAACATTGACCAAACAGAAATACTAGAAGAACTAAAAACACAAAACGTAATCGAAGTCCGCAAAATACTCAAAAAACAAGAACAAAACCTGGTCGAAACCGGACTCATCACAATCACCTTCGCCTCGCTCACGGTGCCGGAATCCATAAGAATAGGATACGAACGAGTAAGAGTCCGCCCCTACATCCCAATGCCGCTAAAATGTAAAAGATGCCTGCGCTTTGGCCACCCAACACCGACCTGCAAAAGCCCAGAAGAAATATGCAAAACCTGCTCCGGAAAAACACACACAGAGGAAAATGAGACCTGTACTAACGAAAAAAGTTGCATAAACTGCATTAATAATCCAGAAGTGGATTACAAACACAGCCCACAAGACCGTAAATGCCCTGCATTCCTTAAACAACAGGAACTCGTGGCGATAAAAACAACAGAAAAAGTGGATCACAAAACAGCATTAACAATATACCACACGCGACACAGCCACCAACTAAGAAACAGCTATGCCAAAACCCTAGCCAGCCCGACAGCAAAACAAACCAGCAACACAGCAACATCAAATGGAGACACAACGACATCAAACGGACCAATAACCACGCACTCTAGCACCTTAAGGCCGCCAACGTACAACAACATATCACAACAAAACCCAGCTACCTACGACCTACCAATGGACCTACCAACTACGTCAGCCCACTCACGCATTGCCAATACAACACAAAAATACACACCTGCCAACAGCCTACACGCTGATGACATGGATATGGATCTAGATGACCCAGCTAACACAAAAAATCTAACATGCATACAATCAAAAGACTTAAAACTACGAATTTTTTCCAAAGACAAGAACAACACCCTAGCAACCAACCTCAAGCCCACAAAACCCAACATATTAAAAACAAAAACCACAAATAAAAATAAAAACAAAAACAACAGCGAAAGCGACAGCACTTAACACTAACAAAAACCAAGACAGAGCCCACAATTGACGACCTATTGGGGGCTCCCACACGCTGTAGGTACAACAACCACACAACCATTCTACCACACAACAAAAAAAAAAAAAAAAAAACCAGCCACATAAATGACAATTAAAATCGTGCAATGGAACATCAACGGATACCTCAACAACTACAGCGAACTGCAAATATTAATATCTAAACATACACCACACATTATAGCACTACAAGAGACACATAAAATAAACACCCACCACACACCCATCCCCACCAACTACCAACTATTAACAAAAAACACTGCCCACCCTCATGGAGGCGTAGCGTTACTAATTCACAAATCCCTGCACACACAAGAAATCACCCTTAACAACGACTTTGATGCAATCTGCGTAGAATGCACTTCCAAAAAAAAATTTAGACTGATATCGGCATACATAGCGCCAAATCAAAAATTCTCTCTAAACAACCTTCAAGCCGTCCTAGAAACATCACGCACACCAACATTAGTCACTGGCGACTTCAACAGCTGGCACAAAAACTGGGGCTCAAGTACAAACAACGCTAGAGGAAAACTTCTAGAAAAATTCATAGCCCAATCAAACTACATCCTACTAAACGACGGATCCCCAACGCACCTCAGCACCCACAACACACTAACGAATATCGACCTAACCTTTAGCAGCCCCACACTCAAAATAGACAGCACATGGCAAACAGAAAATGACCTCTATGGCAGCGACCACTTCCCAATCTTAATATCCCTTTTCTCGTCATCGACACCAAACAGACAACACTTAACAACAAAACCAAAATTTATCACGGACAAAGCTAACTGGACACAATTCTCGAAACTAACAGAAAAATACTCCTCAGAGATACCAACAAGCACAAACATAAACAAAGAATCAGCCACAATAAAAAAAATAATAATCACCAGCGCCCACAGAACAATCCCTCAATCACACCCCATGACACACCCCCACAATGTCCCCTGGTGGAGCAAAGAACTACAAATACTAAGAGATGAAAAAATAAGAAGATGGCACAGACTCAAAAGGGAAATAACATCAGAAAACGTCGTACAGTTTAAAAAAGCCAACGCACTATTTAGGCTAACCCTAAAAAGCTCAAAAAAAAACTGCACCAAGCAATTCACAGAGCAAATAGCCCCAGAGACCCCACCAAAAAAAATTTGGAGCAACATCCGAAGACTTTGCGGACTCAACCCCCAAAAACACACCCACTGCATCCTTAACCCTAACACAAATACACACCATACCAACAAACAAGAAATTGCAGAGCTTTTCTGCAAACACATCTCAGAATTAGCGTCCGACCAGAACTTCACTACCAAATTCACAAACGCAAAACTCACAGCACTGAACAACTCACACAACTACCTCCCCAAAAACAGAGCCTTAGAAATCGAACAACCAATCACCTTCATAGAATTTACAGCAGCACTCAACACACTCAAAGGTAACACACCCGGACTGGACAGAATTAACTATATCATGATAAAAAATCTTGACAAAACAACAATAAACAGAATCATAAACCTACAGAACGCCATACTTAACAACTACATCCCCCAAGCCTATAAAAACAGCATCACAATCCCAATCCTAAAACCCAACGCTGACAAAACCTCACTAAACGCATACCGACCCATATCACTCAACCCATGCCTTTCCAAAATCCTAGACAAAATAATAGCAAAGCGGCTGTGGTGGTTTGTTTCTAATGATAAACTCATCCATAACAGCCAAACTGGTTTTAAAAAGGGAAAATCAGCTTTAGATGGTCTACTCCTAGTAGACCATCTACTAGCTAGATGCATCTCCAAAAAAAACCACACGTCAATTATATCCCTTGACTTTGCGAGAGCCTTCGACAGAATAGGAATCCACACAATCCTCGACCAACTTACAGAATGGAAAACGGGACAAAAAATACTGAACTATGTCAAAAACTTCATGAGCAACCGCAAAACAACAGTGCGCATACACTCAGCCTATTCCTCCTTCCACCCCATCCCCAACGGCATTCCTCAGGGATCACCCCTCTCGGTAGTGCTATTTGTAATAGCTTACAACAAACTTACCGTAATGCTCACCCAACACCCCAACATAAGCTTAAGCGCATACGCGGATGACTTCAACCTGATAATAAAACTAAAAAACGACAAAAACGCAAACATAAACCTAACCCCCATCCTTAACACAATAACAAACTGGAACGACTACTCAGGCGCCACGCTCTCCAGCACAAAGTGCAAACACCTGCATGTTTGCAGAAAGCACAACTGCAACTGCACCCTAACCACAGGACAAGGACAAATACAAATTAATAACGTAACATCAATTAAAATACTAGGCCTACATTTCAACAACAAATACAGATGGCAAACTCATACCGAACAACTCACACGCAACCTTAAACAAACAACAAACATAATAAAATGTCTCTCAAACCCAAAATTCAACTGCAACACATCAACCCTAATAGACACAACCAAAGCACTTCTGACCTCAAAAGCAGACTACGGACTCGCAATATATGGAAATAGCCCAAAATCGACCACACGCACAATCAAATCTGCCATAAACACAGGTTTCAGAATTGCTATAGGAGCTTTTAGAACAACCCCAACCCAAAACATCCTCTACGAAGCACGAGCTGAAACACTAGAGGACAGAAGAGAGCTCCTAACAGCCAACCTTATCAAATCCCTTATAACAGCAAAAAATTCACCCATCAATAGTATACTAAAAACACACCGAGCGCCAAAAAAACAGAAACACAACTCTACAATAGACCATATAATACAATACAGCAAAACCCACAATTTACCTTTCCAGCCCATCAACCTACCACTCCAAACCACGCCACCCTGGAACACAAAGAAAATACACATAGACACAACCCTCAGGAACCTAAACAAGAAAAACACATCTCCCGAAATATACCGGGCAGAGTTTAACCTAAAAAAATCGAAAGACAGCAACAAATACACATACATATACACAGACGGATCCCAAATCCACTCAAACACCACCTTCGCCATCACACACGAAACATCGGTCATCAAGACAAGCCTCCTGCCACACTACTCGTCGGTCTTTTCTGCAGAGATAATTGCAATAGCAGAAGCTTTAGATCTCCTCAAAAGTAAAAGGGGAAAATACTGCATATGCTCTGACTCCCTATCAGCCATCGACGCTATAAACAACACAAACAATAACGAATACTACAGCGCACTCATACGAAACAACTTACAAAAAACATTCCCAAAATTCAAACTGCTATGGGTACCCGGCCACGTTGGAATAACGGGAAACGAACGGGCAGACACCGCTGCAAAAAACGCAGCCAACGAACCACACATAACAAAAAACAACTACAACATAAAAGACATACAGAAATACATAAAAAAAACACACCAATCAAAAACACAAAACAAACTAACAGAAACTTCCCCTTGGTACCAAAATATTAATCACAACAAATACAATAGTTACCACCTTTTTAAGAACAACCAACTTTCCCTAACCCGGAAAGATCAAATAATAATAACGAGACTCAGACTAGGACACACAAAAATCACGCACAAATCCTACATCGACCACTCCCCCAGGACATGCCCATACTGCAACGAAAACCTTTCAATAGAACACATACTTGCCAACTGCAACTCCCTCAAAACACAAAGACAGGCAATATTTAAAACCACCAACCCACTACAATACCTCTCCAACCCCACACCACCAAATATATCAAAAATCCTACAATACCTCAAAAACACTAACCTATACTTTAACATATAAAACAATAACACGTCATAAATTACACTTATCAATCAACTAACCAATAAACCATGTAAATATGTAAATACTTAACTTAGAATAGAATAAATATGTATATACTTAAACTTAGAATAGACTGAGCTGAAGGCCACCGATGCCATAGCCAAAAAAACAAACGCTAGCATATAATTTTTAATTATAAGTTAGCTCTAAATAATAATAATAATAATAAAAAAGAACACTAGTTCTTAATTTTGTACAATAAGAAGAAAATTTGGAACAGATGAAAACAATTTCCGCAATTTCTAAGGCGAGAGGTTTCAGTTTCGATTATTGGCAAAGGTATTGGCTTTCCATAAGTGGTGTTATGTAACAAATCAATTTAAATTATATTTCTAACATTTTCAAGCACCATGTTTAGTAGGCTGATAGTGGTAGTTGGTACATAGTACCACAGATCAATACATTACCGATGAATGTGGCGGTATGTAGATATAAGTGACACGATACTATCGACCTACTTTAATTAATTGGTAAGAAAGTCGTTCTTAGATCAAGAAAATCGGTTCATGGCGCAGACTTTTGTCAACGGATGCTCTTGACCGGATTTTCCTTTTCGGTGTAACGTTGTGAAGCTGCCAGTCAAATATTGTATTTTGGCATATGTACTTTTTGTCAAATAGCCTGTGGAAGGGATCCAAGGAATTTTTAAAAGTTATGGATAGAATAGAATAGAATATTCGTTTAATGCAAAGTAACAATGCCACAATTATTTCACAAAGTTGATAAGAAACGAAAAAAATCTTTTGACTGCAAGCCAGAGAAAGAAAAACAGAAAGAGAGAGAGAGACGGTCCCGCTGTTATGAAGCCCACTTTTATGACACATCCCTTCCCTTTCTAAAGCTAAGCCCACCGATACATCTCCCTCTTTGTCTCCCATCCCACCCCACTCGAACACGAGTAAGTCAATGATGCGATGAATGACACACAGCGTGTCATCGGTGTAATTTGCAGCCAGAGTGGAAAAAACCGCAGCTATTGCTAAACCGAAACCGAAGCCGCAGCCGCAAGTCACCTTTCAACGAATTTTCCTTATCCTTGGGGAACTGTTTTTGGGCTTTTTCTTTACCGCTTTAGGCGACAGTCGTGACAGTGACAGTGACATTGGCATTGGCATTGGCATTAGAAGCGTCCAATTGGGAATCATCAACAATAACAACAACCAACAACAACAACCTACAACTTAAGTCGCTGCAGTTTCTCTTTTAAGCCTTGAATGCGAAATGCTTTGTTCGAGGGCGCTCGCTTCCTTCTTCTCAACCAGATGTCTGTATGTACATACATATTTATGGCTCACGGCTTATCTACCTTCACATCCATCCTTATCGGATAGCATTTGTACCAGCAGCAGCAGCAGCGGTCGGTCGGTCGGGCGTGCCAATGAATTTTAATAGCTGTTCGCAGTTCAAGTTAGACGGTTGCCAAATTTTCACAACTCCGATAACGATCGGCCACGCTCATATCATTCCATCCTTCCCCCATCTATCAAGAAATTTAATCATAAAGCACCTTAAGCAAACATAAGTAAGAGGCACTATATAGATAGAAAGCTCAATAGCTCCATTGAGGCCTGTCAATGTAAACAATCGATAGCTCTACCCGTTTTCGATAATTGCTGTTCTAAAATTAGACTGAGAAAAAGCCTGAACTTGATATAATTTTATACTTATTTTTAGGTAGCTATAGGCTTGTCAGCTAAAGTGCCAAGGTTTTTGATGCTGGGTAATCCATAAAATGGTGAAACGCCCACGTTGGAGCCAAACGCAAACCGACTGCGAAATACTCTACGAAAACTGAAATCCTTGCAGATAAACTCGATTTACTTTGATTTAAATGATAAGAAAATGCATCTACTTTTGGAAATAGGTCTCGCAGCCAACAAAAGATTATCCCTCGGTTTTCGCAACCACCTCAATTTTCGCAACAGGCTAAATGCTAATAGGTTGCGTTAAGCGAGGTCGTACTGTACTTTTCTTCAAAAAAAAAAATGGCAACGGGAGAAGGCGGTTTCGTGGCCCCAACATTTTATTTTATTTATTTAGTTAAATGATGAACTTTTAAAATGAATATTTTAAATTTAAATTAATACATATTTTCTTCTATTCGCTTTTAATAATTTACTTAATTTGTATTTCAATTAATTTTGGTTATGTATTAGTTAACGAAATAGTCAGTTAATATAAATATAGGATGGTATTTCTGCTTAAGCTCAAACTAAACCAAAAATTATTTTGTGCCTTTTGTTTGTAGAGTATAAAATCAAGCGTGTTTACCCTCTTTTTGCTGCTGCTGCTTGCATGAGGCTCAGGCAGCAGGAGGCCCGAAACAAAATAAATTATTAAACACAAATGAAATAATAATAAAATTTAATTTAAAACTGATTATTCAGATTTTGTACTTTCATTCAGATTCAAAGTGGCGTAAAATTCAAATAAGTACAACTCAATTATAATAATAAACTGCTGCATCTTGTTTTTTGTTTTTTGTTTTGTTTTGCTTTAATGTTCCTATATGCGTTGGTGTTGTTGTTATACTCGATACCGAAGGTAAAGAGTATATTGGGTTTGTGCAATGTCCGTCATGGTGTCTGTCCGTCTGTCCGTCTGTCCGTCTGTCCGTCTGTATGTTCGCAACTTTTTTCCACACCCTTCAAGTTAGAGACTTCAAACTTTGCAAATCTGTTTATCTATGGCATAGTAAATTAAAGTGTCAAGATTGGAGTTCTACGATAACTAGGGGGCTGGCAAATCGATAAACTCGATAACGCAAAATCGATAGATCCAGCTATTTCGCAAGCCCTTACAGCTAGAACTACCAAATTTGGGGAGAAAATAGCTACTAACAATCCCCAGAAAACTGCATCAAAAATTTTGGAGCCACGCCCACCCATACCGCCCCCAGCCCCCCCGCAATTTAACACTAAAAATGCCCATATCTACTACAGTTTTTGAGCTAGACCCTCCAAATTTGGTACCAAGATAGGTGGTAACGATCTCGAACCCAATTCATTACAACTTTGGATGCCACGCCCATCTATACTGCCCTATCCGCCCTCAACCACCCCAACGCTTCGCTAAAAACGGTAGTGCGTGTATCTTCCATAGTGTTTGAGCTAGAGTCACAAAATTTGGTAGGTAGATAACTGGTTACGACCCCCCAAAAACTGCATCAAAGTTTTGGAGCCCCACCCACCCATTCCGCCCCCAGCCCCCCCGCAGTTGAAAAACAGAAATGCTTATATCTTTTACAGTTTTTGAGTTAGAGCCACCAAATTTTGTGCCAAAATAGGTGATTATAGTCCCAAAATAAATGCATAAAAACTTTGGATGCCACGCCAATCCATACTGACCAAGCTGCCCCAAACCGCCCCAATGCTTCACTAAAAACGGGAATGCGTGTATTTTCCAAAGCGTTAAGGCTAGAGTCACCAAATTTGGTAGGAAGATAGCTAATAACAATCCCCAAAAAACTGCATTAAAGTTTTGGAGCCGCGCCCCCCCTGAACCCGAGCCCCCTGCATTTTGAAATCAAAAACGCCTATATTTTCCACATTTTTTGAGCTAGAGCCGCCAAATTTGGGGCCAAGATAGGTGATGAAGAAACCCAAAAAAAGTGGATGGCGCCCCCTACCCATACCGCCCCCAGCCCCCCTTCCACCATATTCTACTAACTTTGAGCTAGAGCCACCAAATTTGGTATGAGGATAGCAATTAACATCATAAACAGATCTGCAGAAAAACTTTGGACGCCACGCCCCCCCCATACCAGCCCCCAGCACCCAGCCCACCTTCTACCAAATTCTACTAACTTTGAGCTAGAGTCACCAAATTCGGTTTGAGAATAGCTATTGACATCATAAATAGATCTGCAGCAAAAGTTTGGATGCCACGCCCCCCCTTACCAACCCCATCCCCCCTTCCCACAAATTTTACTATTTTTGAGCTAGAGTCACCAAATTTGGTATGAGGATAGCAATTGACATCATACACAGATCTTCAGCTAAAATTTTGATGCGAAGCCCCCCCCCCCCCCCCATACCTCCCCAAGCCTACCATCCACCATATTCTTCTAACTTTGACCTAGAATCACCAAATTTGGAAGGAAGATAGATTTTTGGCATCCCCATCTGCACCAGACAATCTTTGAGGCAGCATACACCCCTGCAGCAGCATACACCCCTGCCGTATCCACACACCATTGCAATCAGCTCTCTCTTTTAATCTGTTTTACTACTGGTATCGAGTATACCGCAGTCGGGTGCGTCCGACTGCAACGTTTCTACTTGTTTTTTGTTGTTTAAGAGCTTGTTCTCGTTGTTCGTTCAATGCTTTTTATATAATTGCACCAATTATAAATTATTTAATGGAATTTTATGCATTTTCTCGCCCTCTTTTCTTTTTTTTATAAGAGCTAAAGGACTTCAAATGGTTATAGCTAAGATCTTCAATAGGTAGACCAGTTTTGTATTGAATGACTGATATTTCTTGTTGCTAAATACACACACGTGCTATCGATTGCGAACGATATTGTTAGAATTGTATTAAAACCGTCAAATAACATCGGCGATATCAAAGGTTCTAATGTATCGACGAGAGCCTTCCTTCTGACTATCGATAACAATCGGACATTTTTTAAAGCTTTGATATCAACTTTGACCGATATTGTAGGTTGTATATATCGACGAGAGCCTTATTAATTTTTCTTACCTTATTATCGACAACAATCGGACAGTTTTTGAATCTTTGATTCAAATTTTTATGTTGTACGGCTAACTAAATTTTGGTACCTTATGTTATTTATTCTTTGTCGGTAAAATACATAAATAACCGTAAAATGTACATATATTTTTTATAAATTATATCGCAAGGTAAGTATTTCAAAATATGACATAAAAGTCTTTATTTTTTATATATATATTAACTTTATTTGAAACTTTTTTGTTGTTTTTAGCACCTTATGTCGTTTGCTTGTCGCCAAAAAGAGTTGTGATGCGCATTTCCAAGTGTATTTATGAGAGTTCTGGAACCACTTGCAGCACGTGCCGCCGGGCTGCATAAAGCAAAAAAACAGCAAAAAGAAGGGAACGTTCGGGTAACAAGAAAAAAAGGCTTCTATGCTTTTAAGGGGGTTGGAACACTAGAATGTCGACGACGGTCGCGTCCAGAACACCATTCAGTGCCATTGATCCACTCGACATTTGGCTTTATTCTAATTATAATGCCCACTCCCAATATATAAGACTGTGATGGGTCTTGAGCCCACCCGGCGCGCGACCAATGTCAAGTGCAAAAGGTCTCAAGTAAAAGTCGCGATATAAATGTACATACATGAGCTAAGGCTGTGGTGAGGTGAGGTGGAGTTGGTTGAGGTGAAATGTTGCCAATAGATTTAAGGCTCTGTTTCGTTTCGTTTCGGACCGCCCAGTGTGTTCGTTGTAATTGTTTTTCTTTTCTTTTCTTTCTTTCAACAAAAAGCTACTCCTGGCTGCATTGTGTGCATCCTGTGTGCGTCCGCATCGCCGGCGTCAATTCAATTACAAGTTATATTTTACTGACGCTGACGTTGACGGGACACAAACATTCAGACATCGACATAGTACTACATGTTCATATATTGAAAAGAGGCGTCGGCAGGAACTGATTCTGGGTTTGGGAGATTGAAACCGAATGGTATGGTATGGGGGCATCATTTATTCCCGGCCAGGAAATTTGCGTACAAATTGGGGAAATTGAAATTTGAATTGAAAACATGATTTCTACAAATTATAGATGTGTTGCCATGTTTTTTATTTAAGCTCCAACTAGAAACAAAGAACATTTGCCTCCAAATCCAGAAAAACGCTGTCCATCCCTTCCACCCGTTCTTTCGTTAATTTGTCAGAATCGCTTTTGGTCACATATTAGTCAGGAGGATAACGTAATTTGTCCACCGCTCCCCACCCTGGGGAACACACAAAGAAACAAAATTGAGAGAGAGAGAGAGAGAGAGAATTTAAGAGAGAGAAAGAAACATAAAGGAACTTGAGCTTTTCCATTCATATGTAGCTGAAAACAATAGTGACTCTAATGATGGGAAACGCGCCCAGCCCAGCCCAGCCCAGACCCAGACTCAAAGAAGAGATGATTAAATCTGGGGACAACAAAGGATAAAATAGCATTCAAATTAGAAGTTCATTGTCGTGTTTTTGTTGCCAAAGTAGCGCCCAATGCCAACAGCTTTGTCCATTCACAGACAATGGTGACACAAATTATGGCTACAACAGCCCCTAAAATACTATAATAATACAACATGCACTTGTTCTCTAAACTCTTGGCCATGTCCCAAAAAAGATCAAGACAAAGTATAGACTTTACTTTTATCTACAATACTATACAAAGGTTAAGCTTGTAAGTTCTTGCGCGGGTTATGCTTAAACAAACCTTATTGCTTAATATGAACACAAAAAAAGTAACAAAATATTTGTGATGCTCGAGACTTTCCTTATTTATTAGACCGTTGCTGTATGCCCAAAAACAGTTACGAGTCCGCGCAAGACTTAACTCAATGATACAATAAATAATGATCATCAAAGGACGCCATCAATCTTCATCCATAACCATCATGCACAACAATATATGTCTAATCAATGAATGGAAATGGCAATGGAATAGTGGTGCGGTTTTTAGAATTTGAAAGATTGTTTTGTCAAAGAGCCAGAAAACGAAATTTCTTACTGATGGGAAGCCATCAGCCCCCCCCCCCCTGCCTGGTCATTTTTAAACCGTTTGCAAAAGCACATTGTTCTGGAAACAAAACAGGTGCCTTAACGTGAAACCTTTACAGAAATCAAATAAAGCGTCGTCAAAAAACTAATTGCCTGGGAATTGTTTTTTTTTTTTTTTTGTTTTTGTTGTAAATCTACGCCCCCTTTAATCCACGTATTTAAATTGTAATCTGTCATAGCAGCGGCACACGACGGAAGTTCAGGCACAGAAAACTTTGAAAACACTTTTTTTTCTTTCCGACTATCCTCTCAACAGGGAAAATTCAATAGCACGTCGATATTCTGTGAGTTTGATTTCCATGCGCTTGAGACTTTTCAGAGAAAATAATGTCACTATAAATGCTGTTCATGTCTAAATATATAACATTTATGATTTCCCCTAAGATATATAAAATATATCCGACACTTTTTTGACAAAATACCCAACGAAGCTAAAATATAAATAAACCGTCCGCTCTTCCTCTGTTCCACAATAAAACATGGCATTCGACAACAATAAAAGCATCGCAAAAATTATCTTCTATGTGCACACAACACACACGTCACTTCTTACCTTCTTCAAGGAAAACACGTTGAGAAAGCTCGACTAGAAGATACCCTCAAAAAATTGAGTATATATTTATTGTTTGTAAGAAGCAAATGTTTTTTTAATGGACTAGTTTTTGGGGCAAAAAAAGGCGTCCCCTTTAAAACATACCGTAAATTGAAAACATATGACTGGTAATTATATTACCGAACCTGTTGTTTGAAAAACTAGACCTGTAAATTCAAAAGACGATTTCTCAGAGACAAAAAATTATATATTTAAAATTTAGGAAAGTTGTTGGAGGTTAGGAACAAGCGAACTGTTTCTCTATAGGGCTTAGGATTAGGTACGAAGGTATCAATTGAAGCTACTTCTGTTTGGTCGTAAATTCCTCTTTGGTAAGGAGTGCCGTTTATCTAAAGCGACTTTCGATCTGCGGGGGTCGGAACTCGGTTGATATACGCAACTTTAGGCCGAGGTTATACTCTACCCGCTTTTGATTTAACCACAGCCCACCACGATACTCCCCGAGGGGCCGCAACCAAAAAACAGGACGAAACACGTTCCGCTGGCTCCTTACTACCCGTGGTACCGAAATTTAAGCCTCTACTCTACTCTATACTTATAAGGTACTTGCATTTTAAGCTCACAAACAGATTTGGTTTGGTTGACCGGAGATACGAACAGTAAATTCGGCTGACAGTTAGACAAATCGAATTATTTGTTGGTATACTGTTTTCCATTGTTATCGATAACTTTTGGTGATTTTTAACGCACCAATTTCTACCCATTACACACGTATTTTTTGTAAACCATATACATGTGAATGAGAGGGTGGGTATAGGGTACCTAGACATTGCAACCGTATGCAGTAGTTGATTGGTTTTGAACAGGGGCAAGTTACATAGGCAAAGATGTAAATGCTTTTGGCCTATTTGCGGTTGCTGTTTGTCGTACTAATACCAACAAGCATACATACATATACATATATAGATGTACATATAGGATGCGTATGCGAGTTACTCGATTTGCACACAGATTTATTTACCATTTTAGGAGTCATTAGATACGCAAAAGACCTAACCGACCTAACCCCGACACCCTTGGCAAATTTCGTACTTTTGGCGTTTGTTGCAATTGCAATTTAACGGCAGTGAAAATGCTTACATAATTACTGGCAATTAAGGCAATGCCTAAGGCTGAAGACTGATTCTATCAGGCTTGCCCCGGAAGTGGCATTGACTGAAGTGTGGATGAGATCCGATAGGTGGCTTTGATGGCTAATTAACCTTTTGGTCAAATTGCATCTTCGAGAAACGCTTTAATCCATGCGGAGACGGCGTGGTCATCAAAACTTTGCCTGTTCCATGCTAGTTTTTTTTTTTTTTATGCCAATCAAGTTATTATCCAGGGCTTCCGAAAACCATTTGTCAATAATTACAATTCTGTATGTACATATGTAGGTATGTATGTACGTCGGTCGGTCGCATGAAACGTGCTGGTACTCCATAATGCCATTCGCATGCTTAAGGATTATACTTAAAGCTACTACAGTTACATATTTATAAGTAAGTAATAACAGTTTCACCCTAATTTGACAAGCCCTATCTCACTCAATCTCATTCTCTCACGTGTGCCCTAAGTAGTACCGTGGATGGGAATGAGTAATAGGGGTCGTAGAATATTGTTAATACACGGAACAAAGTGGTGTAAGGTTGTTATTCCTGTTAAACTTTCGAGCCTCAATCGCTGTTAGCGTATCATACTTTGAGTTACAAATAAACAAGTGATAAGTTAAAACTGAAAAAATAACAATTTTGTTGAAGCAATTGTGGGACTCATTAGAGAATAAGCTTTTTATTGAAACTTTAATAGAAGAGAAACAAAAAATGCTTCAAACTTCAAGCGGTTGAAGCGTTTCCTTATAAAAACAACAAACAAATGTGTTTTATTTATCGAAGGGAAAACAATTAAAATTGATTCGGTGAAAAGCCGCGTCGACTCTGTATCGTCACCAAGCGTAAGTAATGACTGCCCTTTGGGGCATAAGCAAACGCTTTATCATCACTGTTTTCACTCTTTTGACTTTATTTTAAAATTAGTTTTGCTTTACTTTGGCGTTTGGCTTACGCCTCATTTCTAAAGTGGACTGCGCTTCTAAGAATAGGTGACTGCTCCCGATCAGTACCAATCCGATCCGGTCCCCTCTCTTGGATTGTATGAAAAAGGCGATGAATGCGACAACAAACGGTTGAATTGTGAATTGTGAATGTGAATGTGAATGGGGAAGTGAATTTGAATGGAGGAGGATTATACGAGCAATGAATATTGTTCATGAATGTGTATTTACAAAAGTGTGTCTAAGAGTATTCACTACTTTTAGGTATATGTATATACATACATGTACATAAACATATCTCACCTCATTATAAATATCAAAATATATAGAAACTTTCTCAAAAAAAAAAAAAATTTTGCTTATCGTGGCAACAAGTACAAACTTTCTTAAAGGTAGTATTGATAAAATAACTCAACATTGGTGGCGTATAAGAAATATCGGCATTGAATGCGGATAATGGAGATAAACTGGTTTTAACAGGAATCTGGCAAGAGATTGGATAAGTTCAGTTTCAAACATCTATGTATGAGAACATGTGACAAACTACATACATATTTTATATATATACACATATTCATATATTTTACTGAATATTGGGGATTTAACTAATTAAAAATACTCGTTTCACAAATATTACTAAACACATTTATTATATTTGGCGCAGAAACGCCACAACAAAACGTTTCTGCAAATAACCAGCGAACTTATACGATTAATATCTTTCTGTGAGTGTGAGGGATAGCATAGATAGATACAATACATTATTTGGATAACATATGTCTCCTGCTGGCTTGAAACCACACACAACAAACTGACTGGTGTGCAGCTGTATGTTTTATTGCCCTGAAAATCCGGCCGTTTGGGTTGCCTGACTGGCAGAAATAGACAATCAGCATTTTAAAGAACAAAAAATTTATGAATTTTATGACATTTATAGATGTGTTTAACATTTCCCCGCTTGGCGTGCATATAAAATGTGAGCCATTCGGTCAATTTAGATGAGAGATGTGTAGAGCATAGAACTTTTACTATCTATGTAAAGTCACCGCCCACCACACCATGGAATCGCCCACAGTCGAGTCCAATGGACGGATCATAAATTTTATAAATATGCAAGCTAAATAATTTGACTATTTTTTTTAATAATACAGACATGGCCATATAAATAGCACACAGACAAAAACAATAAAAAATTAATATTTTCTATAAAAAATGTTCATTTTCAACGGTTTAAAATCCTTTTGCTTGAGTCAATTTAACCCTTCGTAAAGCGGTAAGGTCCGTAGGGACTTTTTTGATTTTGAAATGCAAATTATTCCTATTTCGGCCACTACGACCCGCCATAAAGTTACCATGTATTCAAAGAATCATTATTTATGTGTTTTTTCAGATATACACAATCCAGATTAAAGACTGGGTTTCGAGAAATAAGCGTTTACTCTTTTGTATACGCGGAAGATCGGTAAGGTCCGCTGGGACCTAGTATAGAAAAATTATATGTTTTTATTAAATCATTTCTTTAAACTAATATTATTTCATTATTCTGCTGGCTGATTCCTTGACGTTTTGCACGGCATGCAACGGTACATCTCCTCTGAATGCTCCTTTCAACCAAATTCCTACAGTCGCAGCATGAAAACCTTGTTTTACGTTGCCTATTGTTATATTGTGCGCATAAGTAACAAGTTTTACCTTGATCTCTGGATTGTACTGGCGGTGCTTCCTTCTTAATGCTCTCCACCAAGGGTATGACATTGTAGTCCATCATCGCTCTTTTAATGTGAGGGAAGCGTGTTACACAATTATTGAGCGCGCTTTTTTCGACTTCGGGGGGTAGCTAGCTGCTGAATCAATTCGTGAAGGAAAGATCGCCTTCTGTCACTTTTTTGGCATGGATTAAGCTCATTAGATGCGACAAATGAGGCTAATGCAGCACCGTGCACAATATCATAAAACATGGCCAGCGGCCACAACGAAACGTTGTTATCGTAGTAGCCGAATAATGTGCTATTAATTGGGTGCTGGCGATTCTTCAAAAACTCCCTGAAACTCCCAACGAATGCAGTTCTCTGAGCCAATAATAATGTTGAAAAAAGTTTTCTGCTACACAGTGCGACCTGTAAATAGGTATTTATGTACGAGCCTCGTCGTGATTTTGTAGCCAAGCTGGATTACAAGCTCCTGTCCTGGTGCTCTTTCTTAATACAATGAGTACACAAAAAACCACTGGCTATTATGGACTACAATAAAAATAAAGTTGGTGTAGACACGATGGATCAATTGCTAGGCTCATACACTTTTAAAAGGGCAAAAAATCGCTGGCTGCTGGCCATGTTTTATGATATTGTGGACGTTGCTGCATTAGCCTAGTGGATCATTCTAAGGAGATGCACTGTTGCATGTCGTGCAAAACGTCAAGGAATCAGCCAGCAGAATAGGGAAATAATAACATTCGACGTTCGTACTATTACTGGCCCACGAAGGCAAGTTTCAATTTTGGCAAGTTTAAAGATTTTAATGCTATGGATACCACGTATGTATCGAAAAGGGTTATCGAGAATATTTAACCGATTTGCTCGGCCCATGACTTAGGAATGACTTTAATTACGAACCTATAAGCCAGACAGATCATATATACGAGTACAAACGAACAGAAAGTCATGGCTATATCGATTAGGCTGATAAAGAATATATCATTATATTTATAATCTTCTGTTCGTGTGTGTGTATGTAAACTCCTCCTAAATGGCTGGACCAAATTTTTATAAAACTTTTTACCAATATAATAGATTTTTATGTCTGTTTTGATACATTGTAAGATTCCGATTCCGATAAAATTTTAAGAAAAATATATATACTGGTATCTCTCGTATAACGCAGTACTTCCGTACCAGAATCGCATTTTAAAAGACTTAGGTGTTATAAATATATATTATTCATTGCCAAAATTTTTAATGTGCTTTCGCTAGTATGTGTCTGATTCGTTGAACATCATATTTGCTTATCAGAAGAAATTGCCTGCAAGTTGATTTTTTGTTTTAATCGCTTTTTATCGAAAACGCGATGTAGAAGTACTGCGTTATGCGAGAGGGATATCTGTATAAGTTTAACGTTAAAAGGGAGTCGCACGCTAAAAACTCTTTTATGTTTTTATGTATGAGTCTCTCCCTCACTTCTACTATCCCTCTCTCTTTTTCTGTCTTTCTGTTTTTCTCTCTCTTAGTTTCTGACTTGAAAAATGATGTGTCATTATCGGATCTTAAACAACTCTCATTTACTTATGCCGTTTATAGATTTTTGCCTCGTGCTCGAAATTTTGTTACGAAAGCGACTGCAACTGCAACTGTGACTGCGACTGCGACAGCGACTTTACTCTCGCCTTCTCGGCATACGCCTCCAACTTCGCCATCTTCATCTTCATCCACATCCATATTCACATCCACATCCACATCCAGATCGTCATTCCCATCGCCAGCCGCTTTCCGTTTGTTGCTTCAATTTCTGGTTTCATTCATAAATTTTGTATTCAAAAATAGAATTTTCCATGCCCATCACGATTCGTATAAAGTAAGTACGTAGTTCATGTTGTCATGCCAACAAGTCGACGTTGTCGTTTATTTTTTTTTTTATTTTTGTTGTTTTTGTTTTTTGATGCAGCGGCCTGGCAAAGCAAGGCAAGGTTAGCACACTTTGATTAATATTAGAAAATTTGCTGGTAAATTTTGTTTTTTTTTTTATTTTTCTCAAATGCATTTCCGGTGCGATTTGCAATTGCGATGTTTGGTGTGTGCTGTAAATGTCGTATGTAAATGCATGAATGCATAAATACACATACGAAAATATGGAGTATATATATATATTTATATGGAGTAAGTGGCACTTGGGGCTACAGGGTCGACAACCGTTTACAACATTTTAATTGTTTGTAATTCTAATTGTTTTATAAGATTGTAAAAATATTAAGATAAAAAAAAACAAATGAAAATATAGAATAGATCAAAAGAAATTTGACGAACTCGGGCTTATGATGTTTTTTTGTGTATCTAAGAACCCAGAATCTTTATTCACAAATGAAACAGTACTGTCTAAACGAATTAATGGTGAAATTGCTTCAATCCAAACGTGAATCTGAGTTTTACTACAAACTTTTCATTTTTGGGAAATATGTGGATAATAAGAAAAAGTTTTGGATGTTTTCGCAATTTATAACATTTGTTTTTCGGGAACGGGAAGAGTTATCGAAAAACAAACTTCTACTGCCTATGGTAAGACACAACTTTATCCTTAAAATATTAATGCTTTTTATACCCTGAACCCATAATTTGAAGCATACTTTTAGGACGCAAGGACGGCAACTGGGTTCAGGGTATCTTCTGGTCGGGCTATCCCGACTAGAGCCTTCTTACTTGTTACTAATTGAGAGCGACGAAAATTGTCATTGTCAAATCAAAGTGTATATATGTAAGTGTTAATGTGTTTTTAATGAGCACCTTTGAACTAATACTTTGAGTTCTGATCTGTATCTAGCCGACGCGCTTTCAATTGCGGCAACGACGAGCGCAACCCGGTTGTCTTTTTAGGATATCGTTCTAGGCCTAGGATGACAGAAAAACAACCCCTTAGCTGCCATGCGGAGGAAATGCAGATTTGTTGGACTTACATTAGATAATCTTTGCCCCATCATGCTTTGCTGCTGCCATTCTGCTGCTGCTGTTCAGCGAATCTGACAGATAAACATCACATTAGCGTGATTTCAAGCCGATTAGCCCGGCCACACGAAAACCCATAAGTTGCGCACTCATCGTTTCTTGAATAGTGCTACCTCATTCGAACTTTTGTTCCCAAATACCTAAACGTCAATACAAAAAACAAGAAGAGTACAATGAGCGCTTTAAGTGAAAAAAGCAAATAATGCCATTTTGGTGAAAGCGACTTGAATGATTGTAAAAGGTTACGCGAACAAGAATGCCACAAAACAGGTTATTTTTTAGTTTTCAGTCCCGAAATTAGATTAAAAAAAAAAGGACAGCCATTACGAATTAGGCTATTCACTTTTACCTATAGAGAAAGAGAGAGAGAGAGAGAGAGAGAGAGAGAGAGAGAGAGAGAGAGAGAGTGAGAGAGAGAGCATTAACCGGCTGAAATTTAAAACAAATGCAAAAAAGCTTTTATTTAAATTTCATCAACATAGAAATAGCATTTGACAAATTTTGAGTCGGTGGAGTAATGGCTGCTAATGCATTATTATTAACTCAAGTTCAAAATTTATCAAAAACAAAAAAAATACATCCACACAAGGTAAAAAGCAAGAGTCTGATGCATTTAAGCCCACAAAATTTTGTACAAAATTATGTTAAAAGGTGTTAAATGTTAAATAGTACAGCTAGCGCATTGATGAAAGACTATTTGAATCTGACTTCGAGCAATGATGCAGATCACGAATATATTTATGTGGAAATCGATGATAGGCCAGAAGAGCAAACAATCGATAGTGCAGCTGAGAGCCACGAGAAGCGGCCATCCCTATTGAAAGCAAGACAAAAGCAGTTGATGCCGAGATCTCGCCAACTAGGCACGCGCACAAAGTACAATGTTCACTATAAAATATACCAACACGCATAATTACTTATTTAAAATAATGAAATAAAACTAGAATATTAATTTGCTGTCTGGAATAATGCATCTTGCATTAATCTCGACCTACATTTATATAGTTGATAGGTTCGGTGACGATATCTTTAGAGGGTCTGCAGGTGAAGAATACATTTAATCTTTGAAAAACTATCCAAGACAAAAAATCCTCCATGGCAAAAGGAGGCAGACAGGACAGGCTTCGAAGTCACGTGTGAAGAGGATGAGCAAATAGGAGCAAAATACGCTTTTGGACTTCCGTTTGCGACAGTCGAAAGCCGACGGGATGATGAACAGAGCCAAAAAGAAAAAAAAACAAAAAACGTGAAGGAAAACATGAAAATGGGAAGAAAGAAAAGCTTATTGTTCAGAGCTTGAATGCCAAACGTAGCACAAAAGCTATTCAAAAGAAAATTTAAGCATGGAACAAAACACAAACAAAAAAAAAAAGTACAAAAAAGAACTGAAAGAGAATTCTAAGCAGCAGAATGGAATAGAATGCTTATAGAGACCACACACACACACACATACTCACATTTACGCATACACACAAATATTCACTGTGAAGAAAAGCAGCAGAAAATAAAAGAAAACCAAAATAATACTACTTTGTTGTTGGCACAAAGCCAGGCAAATGCAAAAATGAATGCAATGAATAGAAAACAGCAAAATGAAATATGTAATAAAAAAAAAGAGCACATAGAAGAAAATGTATTCATAAACACACACACACCTTCATATATACAAACATTTGTACACACACGTATGTACTTTTATGTATTTCGCATACAAAAGTACTTCTATTTTCTCAAATCTAGCATTGAAAGTTAGAGTACTACATGGAAGACACTAGCTAAAAGGCTCATTAAATTACGATGTTGTTTTTGGTTTTCTGTTTTCCAAACACTTGTCGTTATTATATGTACTTTGATAGCGATAAACGGTTAAAGAGTACATTGATTTTGTGCAATGTTTATCATGGGGTCAGTCAAAAGCCACCGTATTTGGAAATCGGAATCCTTTATGTATTTCACAATTTTGGTGCTTTATTCAGATGTTTTGTAGTTGCCATATAGCAAGGGAGGTCCCCAAAAGGCCTGTATCTAAAATTTGATTGGCATGCTTACCACACCCACTTGGTGCCAAGATAACGGTGATAAAGTCCCCAAAAAAAAATACGTCATCAACATTTTTAAGACCACGCTAGAGCTCCCATATAAATGCCACGCGGAGCCTCCCACCTAGAGCTAGAGTTACCAAATGTGGTAGCAATTTAGCTAGCGACGACCCATAAGATAACGCATCGATCACGTAAGCATACCCGTTTTTACACACAGGCACTAGAGTATACCGCAGTCCGTTTTGGTCCGATTGCAAAGTTTTTTCAATTGTGTTCATTTGATTAAGGATTTGGTCATTAAGTTGAATTGATATACACGATATTAGGAAACAATTCGATCGTGAAATCCCTATTTGTTTATTAGACAGCAAACAATTTAATTTTTGTCCTTAGAAAATAAATTAACAGATAATTCTTTGTGGAACCCAATTCTCAACGTTAAAATTCATCGTTTCTTTGTCGGTTTCAACTAGGTTAACATTTTATTTAATTCTTATTGTTAAGTAATTTGCATTTTTTAAGCAATTGCACGATATTGATTTGGTTCTGAAACGATTAATTCAAAGAGTTCGCGTTTCGGAAATTTAGTATGATAAAAGTCGTTTAAAGAATTGAATTAATTGACGCGTGACTCGGTTGCACATAAAAAAAGCTGAATTCAATCAAATTTTAATACGGTTCTGAATAGGAGCTTTTCGTGTTGGTTGGGTGGCATCAAATGAAGCGCTGACAATTGCCAGTCAACGCCGAAAAGCCAGAAATAATTGATGTACCCATTGTTGTGAAATTGTTAAGCCTAAACTTAGCAAAATCGAAGTTCGAAGCGCAAAGCACGCAAAATAAAAGACAATTATTTTCTAGCTTTCATTTAAGTATCACAAATACACAAATACATAATATTTTTCAAAATACACCTTCAAAGTTTCAGATAAATTTAAAAATGTATAAAACTTATTTACCTGGCTGGTCAATTGATTTCGTATAAGTTGCAGATGCCGAATCATATCGGAGACAGCCAAATCCCTAGTAGCCGGTAAATTATCTCTGAAATTAAATTTATCAAACATTAATTACATTTTTAATTTGAGTTATAGTTATGCAACCTCTCTAAAGAGCAGTTGTTTATTTGTTCTTTATGTTTTCCTATCTGTTCATCTGTTTTTATAATTTTATAATTTTAAATTTTACTTTAAACTTAATTGTTTTCATTATGATTATTTTAATTAGATTTATTCTCATGTCAGCTGTTCATAGCTGACAATAAATAAATAAATAAAATAAAATAAAATACTCGATACCGAATGTAACGAATATTTTGCGTTTGTGCAATGTAAAAACGGTAATGCGTGTAGTGTTTGATCAAGAGTCACCAAGTTTGTTAGAAAGATAACTCGTAATGACCCCCAAAAAACTGCATCAAAATTTTGGAGCCACGCCTCTCCGTTCCCAAACCCCTCCGCAGTTAATGTACAGAACTGCCTTTATCTTCCACAACTTTTGAGCTAAAGCCACCCGATTTGGTGCCAAGATTTTTGATGCAGAAAGCCAAAAAAGTTGGATGCCACCCCAACTCATACCGCCCCCAGCCCCCCATTCCACCAAATTTTACTAACTTTGAGCTAGTCACCAAATTAGGTAGGAGGATAGCAATTGACATGATACACAGATCTGCAGAAAAAATTTGGATGCCACGCCCCCCATACCACCCACAGCCCTCCTTGCCCTACCTTTAACAAACTTTGAACAAGAGTCCCCAAATTTGTAAGGAAGATAGCTTTTTGGCATCCCCATCTGCATCAGACAATCTTTGTGGAAGCGTACGCCCCTGCCGTATCCGCACCCCATTGCAATCAGGTCTCTTTTTATCGGTTTTATTACTGGTATCGAGTATACCGCAGTCGGTTGCGTCTGACTGCAACGTTTCTACTTGTTTTTTTCTTGTTGTCGACCAATAAGCATATCAAAGTTTCTGTAATTACCGAATGACCCATAGCTTCCGTAGCTGTTTTACCAATCGCCGAATCTAATTGCATTAAAAATGTAAACGATGTTCTAAACTAGCAAATAAGTTTATGGCAAAATTCAGTTCTACCAATGAACATTGCTGCACAGTGGTTAAGCAATCTGCATCAATTGTTTTGTCCTTTAAGCATTTGCGTCTTTGCAATTAAACAAATAAAATAAACATCAAACACTTTTATCGATATTATATATACATATATTGTTTCGATAAGAACCATACTTTCTTTGTAAGAAAAAATACTTAGAACTAAGTCATAATTGATATGACATAATTTATAAATTTTATACTACAATTTTCGATGACATGAAACCACTATGACGAAGAGATTTGGCTTTGCCGTTCACCCAATCATGAGTCGCTGCGAGTTTCAAGTTTCAGTTTTATGCTTTTAGCCAGCAGTTGCCTGAATAATTGAATGCTTCAAACGGAAATTGTGAGAGCGACCACAAAACTTCAATACACAACAAGCAATTTCATCTTATTTGCATGGAGTCCCAACTCACAGGCAATTCCGATGGTGCGCGTTTTGGAAATGTCAAAAAATAAGTTAAGGATTTAAAGTGCCGATAGAACATGTGCATTGTTGAATATACATACATAATCACGAGAGGGTTCAATAGTGTTGTAACTTTGTTAGTTTAACCAAAGTAGAGTTCAGCTGTTAATTGTGTGAATTTAATGTAGGAAGTAATTGCGCAGTCCACTTGATGACGCGCTTGAGAGATAGAGAAGAACATCTGAAATATCGATGTTTCGACATGCAGTGAATGTGAGAAGTATTGCCAATTGTATTTCCACCAAAGAGTTACAAAAATAATTAATTTGCAGAACAAAATCGAAAGTGTTCAGACTCTAAAGTACAAGTTCAATACTAAAATATCTGTAGCCATACAAAGTTTCGAGAATTGGATGGATGGATGAAATTAAACAATCGTAGGTATACGCAAAATGAACTCACCTAATTGATTTTAGCAATGTGTCATTCTCCATTTCGCTCTCAACTGCAGGATGCGGTAGAATTAATGATGGCATATCGATATTACGATTATTAATGAACGTTGAATTTGGACAAGACATATGAAAATCACTCGGCTCCGAACCAATTATTTTTTTGTTTATGATTGGTTGATCTGATGTTGTGAGATTAGTTTCTGGGCTTGTGTCATTTTCCTGTTCGTCTTGTAGCGCTCCAATGCTTTGCGATAATTTCAGAAAAATTCCGTTTTGGTCATCGATATCGGTGTCGATTGTCCGATTCATCGCATAGGCTGCTAAGACATCTACAGGGTTTTTACCACGTGTTTCGCGGGATCGGTCAATCGTTGTTGCTGCTGTCGACATCAGTTGCCGAGATTTTGATTTCGAGGTCTTCTTGGTGCGCTTCCTTGCCGACGCAGCCGGAGAAAGAATAAGTCGATCTGCCGACTGCATCTGCAACACAATTAAATCAATTAAAGCACATTCATATATTCATAAAATTTAAGATACAAATAAGTTGTAAAAACAAAAAATCGATTCAAGTGAAAAGCTGTCAAATCAAATGTTATAATAAGGTTAAGTTTATCTGGTTCATATCTAATTTATGTTTGTTACGGCTTGTCCGCTGGGTTTCAAAGACTTTAGATTTGGAATATAAAATCAAAGTTTGATTTTAATAATATCGATAACGACTCATGTAATCGGTAGTTAAATCACACCAACTAGAAGTACTCACAAACTTAAGACAAAAAATATTGATTTGAATCAAAACAACTACATATTGAAGTATACAATTCATCTAATACTTCAGCCTTCCTTAAAATATCCAACCTATATACATGCAAACCTTGATAGTGTGAACACTCTTTTGTTTTAAGAAAATATTTTGTTCACACTATCGAATGTGAACAATCAAAACCTCTGTAGTATGAACATTTAATTCTTCATTCATTTTTATTGCTCTTTCGCTTTGACTTTTGTAAGAACCGTTAGAACGGGTTCTGCCAATTTATATGTAAAGGCTAACATCGATGGTGAGAACAAAATATTTTGCTCACACTATCCAGTGTTCACACCATCCAGGTTTGCCTGTATTTCATTTGCTCTTTTGTCGCTTTGACTTTTGTTAGATTGGTTATAACAGTACCGTGATGACGTAAGTTGAAACAAGTAGAAACGTTGCAGTCTGACGCACCCGACTGCGGTATACTCAATACCAGTAGTAAAACAGATTAAAAGAGACCTGATTGCAATCCGTACCCCGATACGGCAGGGGTGTACGCTGCCTCAAAGACTGTCTGGTGCAGATGGGGATGCCAAAAAGCTATCTTCCTTCCAAATTTGGGGACTCTAGCTCAAAGTTTGTTAAATGTAGGGGCTGGGGCGGTATGGTGGCGTGGCATCAAAATTTGTGCTAAAGATCTATGGATCATGTCAATAGCTATCTTCAAACCGAATTTGGTGACTCTAGCTCAAAGCTAGTAGAATATGGTGGAAGGCGGGCTGGGGGCTGGTATGCGGGGGGGGGGGCGTGGCGTCCAAAGTTTTGCTCCAGATCTATTTATGATGTTATTTGCTATCCTCATACAAAATTTGGTGACTCTAGCTCAAAGTTAGTAGAATATGGTGGAAGGGGGGCTGGGGGCAGTATGGGTGGAGGGTGGCATCCAAATTTTTTGGAGTTCTTCATCACCAATCTTGGCACCAAATTTGGTGGCTTTAGCTCAAAAGCTGCGGAAAATATAGGCGTTTTTGATTTCAAAATGCAGTGGGCTTGGGAACGGGGGGGGGGGGGCGTGGCTCCAAAGCTTTGATGCAGTTTTTTGGGGATCGTTAACAGCTATCTTCCTACCAATTTGTTTCTAGCTTTAACGCTTTGGAAAATACACGCATTCCCATTTTTAGTGAAGCATTGGGGCGGTTTGGGGCAGCTTGGGCAGTATTGATTGGCGTGGCATCCAAAGCTATGCATTTTTTTGGGGGTTTTAATCACCTATCTTGGTACAAAATTTGGTGGCTCTAGCTCTAAAACTGTGTAAGATATAGGCATTTCTTTTTTTTTTAACCACGGGGGGGGGCTGGGGGCGGAATGGGTGGGCGTGACTCCAAAATTTTTATGCAGTTTTTTGGGAGTTGTTAGTAGCTATCTTTCCTCCAAATTTGGTAGTTCTAGCTGTAAGGGCGTGTGAAATAGCTGGCTTTATCGAAATTGAGTTATCAAATTTATCGATTTGCCAGCCCCCCAGTTATCGTAGAACCCCAATCTTAACACTTTATCTTACACGGCCATAGATAAAGACATTTCCAAAGTTTCAAGTCTCTAGCTTGAAGGGTGTGGAAAAAAGTTGCGCACATACGGACACACAGACGGATAGACGGACAGACACCATGACGGACATTGCACAAACCCAATATACTCTTTACCTTCGGTATCGAGTATAAAAATTTAAAGTCTTTATTTGAGAAAAACTCAAAGTTATAATGCTGCTGTATCATCATTGTTTTATCAGCTCCTAACAGACAAAATATTTGTTTCTGCCAATGAAAAAGGTGCACCTGGAATGAAAGCAGCTATGAAAAGAGTTACAGTTCTAGGATTAAATATGTACCTTCAAACATATCGAATGTGAATATCGAAATAGAATATGTAACTATATGTTAAAAATGTCAGGTTAGGTTTTAATATTTTCTAGCCTAAATAATAAAAAAATGAAATAAATAAATATAAACCATCAACATTTTAGCAGCCAGTCGGTTTTTATACCCTGAACCCATAAAATGGGTAAATCAGGGTATAATGGTTTTGTGCAAAAGTATGTAACAGGCAGAAGGAAGCATCTCCGACCCCATAAAGTATATATATTCTTGATCAGTGTCAATAGTTCTCCTATACCATAAGCAGAACAAGTTTGCTTCAAATTATCGATAAATACTCTGGTTTTCGATATACACATGGAATCGATAACAAAAAAATATCGAATTTGGAAAATGTAAAAATGGGGATTAGTGTAATGGGTAACGATAGAACTTTTCTCAAAATTTAATTTGAAGCATACTTTTAGGACGCAAGGACTGCAACTGGGTTCAGGGTATCTTCTAATCGGGCTATCCCGACTAGAGCCTTCTTACTTGTTTAACTCTATGTATATGTCGGATCTAAGCTTATAGCGTTAAGTTCGTCTTCGTATTGTACCACGGGCCTTGCATTGCCTCGACTGTGAAATTTTTCTTTTAATTGACTGTATTTTTCAAAAGTTATTATGCGATCGTGACCTTTTCATTCAAGAATCACTGCCACACTAACTCGGCACGCTTTCAGATACACACTACAGCCTTCTCGCTCTAACTCCTGACACACTAAGGCTACACAGAACAGGACTTTTTAGCATAAACACTAATTAATAATTATCCGACACATATACATATTTTGATTGCACTTACATGGCCGCCAACATTATCGATATCCGATTCAATTGAACCATCTTTCGGACTTATGCTTCTTGTATCGATATCCAGATCGGTGTGCTCGCCATCGCTTGCCGAAACCATATTTAAATCCATTCGCATAGAATTCTCACGTTCCTCTGCACCAGCCTCTCCACCATCATCGCCTTCACTTTTATTAACCACGTCCGTTTTACAAATAAAATCGCATTGGCTGTGGCTTTTGTTTAAATTACAGTTCACGGCTTCGCTTTCGTTATAGTTGTTGTTGTTATTTAGAAACTGTTGTTGCATTTTAGCAGCGGTGATTTCGTTAAGATTGAATTGAAATTTTCTTCCCGCATTTAATGTAGCTCCGTTAAATCCTTCCGAACTGTCAGAGTCTCCATCAAACTTATTGGGTGGCGATTTCCGTTTTCCCGACATGCTGAAAAAAAAAAAACAAATTTTATGAAATACGAACGCTTTAATAAGACATCATCATTGAGAAGCTATGTTTTCTTATAGACTACAAACAAACAAACAAAAAACATATATGTGTCTAGTTTTGAGTATTTCTTCTTTTCTTCTTTTAAGTTTTCCATCATCGTTAATTATAATTTGGGGAAAGAGATAAAAAAAGTAATACTACTTTAATCCTTGGTAAGAGCTAAAAATATTTAGCTCGTTTGGAATATAACTTTAATCATTGATAATAGGTAGTTTTTAAAATGTACGAAAACATCAATCAAAGTTAATATTATGCACAAACATCCATACATTCTTCCTTACTGAATTTATTTCTCTATAGCCCACAAATCTCACATAAAAGTTTGTCGATTGGGCTATGTTATGTATAAAGTTGAATTGTTCTAAAATTTTGCATTAAAATAAGGCACCAAAGCACATGTTAGAATAATACTCCATACTATATGTATGGAAACATCTAAACAAGTTTTTCATTCAAATAGTGTGTCTTATTCTCTCTCTCTCACTCTCTCTCTCGAGAGAGAGAGAGATCGAGGTTGAAAGGGATTTCTATCGCTTCGGATGAAGAAGGGGTGAAGAAAACGACAGTTTGCAATGCAAAAACAAAACAAATGATTGTTTTTCCGATTTGCTTTGAAAACTGAACATTTTTATTTATAATGATGACTTCCGTTACTTTGCGACTCTAACAACAACAACATAGCATACACGCATAAACAAACGCACACGCACACTCGCATCAATTCAAATATTGACTTGTACATTTACAAATTGCTTCCGCAAAGTTAACTTCGAGGGCTTTTTGGTTGCCTTTTTTTCTTCACATAAATACATAGTATAGTATGTAAATACATACAAAGTTCGTTATAGTATGTGAATGTATATTTTCATAGAATAAGTATATATGTATGCAAATAAAATTGTATTTATAGATATCTCTTATTATTTAAAGACATTAAAACTTAGATAATATAAAGAGTTAAAGAATCAAATTAAGATTCCTATCCTTCTATCCTTAATATCTCATAAATCATAAAAGGCAGAAGGAAAATAATTATAATAAAGATAGCAACATTTTTGAACGCTGACTCCAATCTTTTCTATTCTAAATTTAAATAAAAGGCAATTTATGTGGATCCATCGTAGAAACGTAGAATATTTTTTGGTTCAGTGGAGTTGTTCCTAATAGACTCTGAAACCGCTGAACCGATATTGATAAAATTTTGGTGAGCTGTTGTGATCACGCCTGGGAGTTATCTAAAATTGTACAACGCCATCCTTTTATACCCATATCGTCTAATCTGATCAATAATTATCATTACCTCACATATATTAAAGCAGTAAAGATATTTTCTTAAAGAAATTTAAAAATTCAGTTTTGTAAATTGTTCGAAATTCCTTAAAAAAAAGCAAAGAATCCAAGTAAACATTCCAGAAGAGAAACAGATGATCCATAGAGTAGACGTCAAAAAGGTTCTAGGGATGTGTTGTTAAAACGGTAAAGTAGTTTTGCCAAAGTTGACTGAAACACCTGAGTCGCATTAAAGTTATTTAAATGGAACTCAAAAAAAAAAACGATAAATACAAGTGTATCTTTGGATCGGCATTGTTCCTTTGATGATTCTTCTCACTTTCTCGTACTCCAAGTTTCAAAGGGTATACAAAAGTACTTACTATATAGGAAAAGACAAAAAGTATTTGATTGTGTTCATTTCAAATGTTTTTCATTATTTGCCGCCGTTTCTTGTTGCAATTTATCATCCAATGTCGAATATAAGCGACTACAATTTGTCCGTAATAGTCGTAAAAGGCCAGCTAGCTTCTAACCACATTGGGGGGATGGTATCGACTCTGGCACGCGTCAGCAGCGTGACCAATATCCAAAACTGGAGGGATTAGTCAAAATTCAACAGAAGTTGGCTTAAAAAAAAAATAATTCTCTCCTCTCTTTACCTTTGCTCCACTACTTAGTAAGAGCTACATATCTATAAACATACACATATATACACATATATATATATACATATGTAAGTAGATTGGCAAATACGCCAAGATTATGATGGTTGGGCGTGTTTTGCGAGCCGTGGGGGGGATGGCTTAAGGTAAATAAAATAAATGTTATTCTTCCTTTTTAAGCACCGCAAAACAATATTGGCAAACACAACAATATGAACAACACACACACATAAAAAATAAATAAGAATTCAAAAAAAAAAAGAAAGAGAAACTCAAAATAATGCCTGAGCGCAATAATGAATTTTCAATTGAAATCGGTTGCCCCGCCCCGTCCCGCTTCGTTACGTCGCGGGTGGCTGTGTGAGCTTTTTTTTTTTTGGGACAAAGGCATCAGGTCCAAAAACACACACACACACACAACTCCATCGACTGTTCTGCATTGTTTACGAGCCTTCGGCAGTAGCCTTCATGTCTTTGCACACGTGCTAGCATTAAAAATGAATTTGGTTAGCCAAGGAAGGACCGCCGAAGCTGCCGCTGCCGCCGGCGATGGAATGAATCTAATGGGGTCTCCACCTATTATTTGAGAGAAGGCCGATTACCACTTTGCAAATTACTGAGTCAAAAAGAAACGTGACGAACCCATGACGACTAACTGCCTGACGGACTTTTTACTGTATGTTAAATATGCGTACATACTTTCCTAAGTAGCAACTTCATAGGTGAAGTTAATTAACAGTACGCAGTCAAACAAATAAACAATGAAAGGAAACTAACCAAATAATAATCAATAATAATAAATAATAATATAAAATAGTTTAAGCTCTGAATTTTCGAATTTCTGTTAATTTATTTTATTCGCCATATTTCCTGTAAATAGTCACCCATAAATGTAAAAGCTGTTATGTAGTGCTTTCCCCATTTTATGAAGTGCTTTAAACAAATTTGCTTATTGTCTTCAAAAGAAAGATTGTAAAAAAAATCAAATTTAAAAAAAAAAAAATTCGAATAATTTTTGTGGTACATTAAAAATTAAATGTAAGTTATCGTTATAATTGTTCTGTGTTTTTTATTAATTTATTGTTATTAAAAGCTTTCCAAGTGCTACAGGTTACTATTTTACTTTTTGATTAATGTTCTAGTCACAATTTGGAGCCATTCAAAATTATTTATTTTAATTTTGTTTTTTGTTTCTTAATGTTTGTTTTATTTTTAACATAACTCATATGTATGTATTTTATTTTTCTTAACTTTAAGCTTCTTTTGAAGACATTTTTATTATTATATTATAATTCATTGAAAATTGAAAAAGTGTATAATGGTTTAGTGCAAAAGGTAGTTACAGACAAAATTAATCATCTTCGAAAACATTAAGTATATATATTCTTGATCTGCACCAACAAACGGTTCGATACAGCCATCTGTCTATCTGTCTGTCAGGAATAACAAGAGCTAGAGTGTATCGATTTGAAACATACTCTTCAAAGCCATAGGCAGATCAATTTTGTTAAAAATCAGTATCAGCAAATCCTACTGTTTCTGATAAACACATGCTACCGAAAACAATAAATTCAAAAATAGTAAGATCTGTAAACTTTCTTTTATATATCGAAAATATTAAAAACTATCGATAATTGAAAAATCACTTTCTATAAAATAAGCTGCAAATAAATAATTTGAATGTTATCGATAATAAAGGCATATCGAAAACTTTAAAAATGACCGATAATTGAAAACAAAATTTTCAGCCTGTGTATACAATTTTGTTTGCATATATTGTATTGTATTGAATTCATTAGAATAAAGCTCGTACAAATACAAATAAATGCATATGTATGCATGTGAATGTACGTATATCCAATGACTGGCTGGCTGGTGTATTTTTGAACTGTTTAGTGCTTGCAAATCGTAGTTCAAAGAGCTAAGGGAACCTTTTGTATTTGTTTTTGATACGCTTTTGTCTCTTTTGTTGGTGGCGCACTCGTTTGGTCAAAAGGGCGCAAACAAAAGGTCGACTGAGCCACGGTTCGGATGACATCGCCCAGCATCCGTACGAATTGTACGGATTGTAGTACCCATCTGGGGGTCAGTCAGTCTGCATAAGGTTCATTCTCTCTCGTGTACTTATCCATTATTTATGCCTGTTGATGTTTGTTCATTTTTGCATTACACTTTACCGCATCGTGGCAATATATGGAATGGTGTGGGTTGGCGATGCAATAAAAGGAGCTAAAGTTGCCCTCTTTAATGCCATAGCACTAAACACAACACATTGTTAAATATATACAATATATGTACAAACATTCATACATATAAACAAATAGACGCAACCGACTCCGTTATACTCGATACAAGTAATAAACCGATAAAAAAAGACCTGATTGCAATGGTGTGCGGATACGCTGCCTCAAAGATTCTCTGATGCAAATGGGGATGCTAAAATTATATCTTCCTTCTTAATGCGGTGACTCTAGCTCAAAGTTTGTTGAAGGTTGGGAAAGGGGGGCTGGGAGTGGTATGGGGGCGTGGCATGCCAGTTTTCCTTGCAGATCTTTGTGAGATGTCAATTGCTATCCTCCTACCTAATTTGGTGACTCGAGCTCAAAGTTTGTAAAATATGAAGGAAGGTGGGCTGGGGGCGGTAAGGGGGGGCGTGGCATCAAAATTTTTGCTGCAGATCTATGACTGATGTTAATTGCTATCCTCCTACCAAATTTGGTGACTCTAGCTCAAAGTTACAAAAATATGGTGGAAAGCGGCATCAAAATTTTTTGGTTTTCTTCAGCACCAATCTTGGCACCAAATTTGGTGACTTTAGCTCAAAAACTGTTGAGGATATAGGCGTTTTCGATTTCAAAATGCATGGAGCTAATGAACGGGGGGGGGGGCAGATGCAGACTTTTGGGGGTCATTAACAGTTATCTTCCTACCAAACTTGGTTACTCTAGCTTAAACACTGTGGAAGATACACGCATTCCCGTTTCTAAAGAAGCGATGGGGCGGCTAGGGCAGTATAGATGGGCGTGGTATCTAAAGTTTTTTATGAATTTGGTTGGGGGTCGCCATCACCTACCTTGGCACCAATTTTGGCTGCTCTAGCTCAAAAACTGTAGAAGATAAGGCATTTTTAGTTTTAAGCAGCGAGGGGCTGGGAGTGAAATAAGTAGTCATGGCTCCAAAATTTTTAGTGTTTTTTTGGTGGTTGTTAGTAGCTACCTTCTCCCTAAATTTGGTAGTTCTAGCTGTAAGGGCGTGTGAAATATTTTCAGTTATCGAGCTTATCGATTTGCCAGCCCCCTAGTTATCGTAGAGTTCCAATATTGACACTTTAATTTACTTTGCCATAGATACAGACATTTGCAAAGTTTTAAGTCTCTAGCTTGAAGGGTGTGGAAAAAAGTTGCGTTCATACAGACGGACAGACACCATGACGGACATTGCACAAACCCAAAATACTCTTTACCTTCGGTATCGGGTATAAAAAGTACATAGCTGTGTGCGTATTTTTATAAAAGATTCGAACGAGTTTTCAACTGTTACCATTTGTTCTCATTAACTCTGTCTTTTCTTTATTTACCCTGGAAGTTAATGTTCCTCAATGAAAGTGAATTGTTATTACTATTATAGTAAATAATATTTGTTAACTATACTATCATGTATGAATATTTAAATGAATATAACAATCAAGAATAAAGTTGCCTTTACAAAAAGTTTTTTACCTTGCACCTTGCTCAAAGTAATTTTTGGCCATTCATCAAACCGAATGGCAACAGAAATAAATCTGCCCTTGCGCAAGAATCGCACGGAAGCCCCCAATCCAAAATTTGTCTGGTGTGATTATTACACTTGTCGCGCCCTATTGTGTCCTTGTGTATTGTTTGTGTATGATGGGGGGGTTGTTGCGAAATGTATGTAGTAAGTCTTCTGTTGAAATGTCGACCACAAAGCTGCACGCTAATGTTGTTTCTGGTTTGAGATGCACAGATGATTTTTGTTGGTTTTTTACGCAATGTCATATCGCCTCTTAACGACTGACTATCCCTGCCCCCGTCCACGCCCTGTCAATGTATTGATTTTTTGTTTTAGGCACAAAGCAAGAGTGGAAATTTTTTGACACAGCCTTATCCGCTTAAGTATAGTTATTTTTCCATCAAACTTATTTTGAGCCCCAAATATGTAATTCGAGTGTATTCCATTAAAGGTCAGCGGATGTTCTAGACTCATTGAAAGGGCAATGAAACTTTGATTATAGTTCTATATATCTTTATACGAACATATGCAGTCATACTGTCGTACAATAACAAACATATCTATACAGCAAGTAAATTTAAAGTTCACCTTTTTTTGGTTCAATATTCATTGTGTTTTTCTTTGCAAATAATGCGTTTTCGTATTCCCTATAACAGATATTTTAAAGCTCGATATCGAAGGTAAAGATTTACTTTTTTCGACGCCCATCAAGCTAGAGACATGAAAATTTTTAATGATAAAGTGTAAAATTAGGGTTTTTACTCATACTGAGGGGGGCTGTGAAAACGATCGATTGATCAACATATTTCCCACATTCGTACAGATAATCTGACGATGTTTGATAGGGACATAGCTACTGGCGTCCCCCAAGAAACTGCATCTTGAATATTACCGACTTTAAAAGGGTATCAGAGAATACCGAGACAAGAAAAACTGCGTTATGGATAAAATTCGTTGATGCAGTGTTTTGCAGATCTTTGGGGATGCCATTGAATTTGATGACTCTAGCTCCAAAACTGGTAAGGAATTGGGATACAAGATTTTACAACCCGCGTAAAAAAATTGGGCGTGTAATCAAACTGAGTTTGGTGACTCTTGCTTAAAAAGTGAAAGAGATATGCGGTTCCAGTTTCCAGACGCCTATATCTCTATCGAATTTGGTCACTCTAGCTTAACGGATTTGGGAAATATGTGGATCAAACGATCGTTTTCACAGCCACCCTAGTAGGCTGTAGAGCTATCCTATTTTGCGCTATCTGTCCAGCTCAATTTTCAGTTGATTCAAAACAAGACCCTATAAAAATAAAAAATATATACAAAAAGTAAAAACTAATAAAATATGTACTTACATTTATTTAATTTGTTAAGTAAAATCAATTAAGTAGTAAAAAAAGCTTGAAATTGTGTTAAGTGCATTAATGAAAAAAACTAACAAGACTTGCAATTAAACTAATTAGTAAAAACGAAAAAAATTATATAAATTTCAGCAACAAAACTGAATTATTTTTTCATTGTTTAAGCTAAAGTAAAGAAAAGTTTTTTGTGAAATCGCATCTGTGCATGGATATAAATTTATTTACATATGCAGTATAATTTGTATATTCCCATTGCACAGAAGGGAGAGCATGTTTTTTATAGTTCTTGAATTACTTGAAATGTAACCACTTGACCGACCAATCAATGAATATAAAATGCTGCTTGAATTTGGCAAATACATATGTTGAATGCCAAAACCCAACTCGCTTAAACTCGAGCTACCCAATTCCCATTCCAGACACACACCCCCTAAAACCCTAACCCAAATCTCGAAATTATGTTCCCAGTGCGTCGCATTACTGTGGCAGATAGCCAGCCTTTGAGCGTTCTAGTTGATTAAGCCGCCTGCATAAGTGATTCGAGCATTCGGGACACTGTGTCCCGGTATCAAGTTTAAGGTGCTCCAAAAGTTCCCATTTAAAGTATCGAGCTAACGAGTAATACTATAGTACATAAATTTATTTATTGATGTACATTTGAACCCATGCTAAAACATATGTTGCACTTCGTTCGGTAAATTCATTCATTCCATCCCTTTTACCCATTTTGCCGAACAACTCTCACACAATTATAAATGGAATTTGTTTTTTACTCGTCGGAGCTGACTGTTTTGTATTCATTTTTTGTTGATGACAGTTGATGACAATTTGAGCAATGCAGTGATTGCTGTAATTCTTATTGCTGCTACCATCTATAAGATAACATTTAATTAGCTATTTAACGTTAACTTTTTATCTGTAAAACTTTAGTTAGATTTAATTTTGAGTCGACTGTAAATAAATGTAACTCACTTTATGAATCTGTGTTATTATACCCTGAACCCATAAAATGGGTAAAACAGGGTATAATGGTTTTGTGTAAAAGTATGTAACAGGCCGAAGGAAGCATCTCCGACCCCATAAAGTATATATATTCTGGATCAGCATCAACAACCGAGTCGATAGGACCATGTCCGTCTGTCCGTCCGTCTGTCCGTCTGTCTGTCCTTCTGTCCGTCGGTATGAACCCGCCGATCTCAAAGGCTACAAAAGCTAGAGACTTCAGGTTTTGAATATAAGTTCTCCTATACCATGAGCAGAACAAGTTTGTTTCAAATTATCGATTACTATTTTGGTTATATCTGATATACACTTGGAATTGATTACAAAAATATATTGAATTTGAAAATGTAAAAATGGGGGTTGAAATAATAGGAAACAATAGAACTTTTCTTAAAATTTCGTCCAAATCGGTCAAGAAACACCGGTTATTAGTGTTGTTTAAATTGATCAATATGATCAATGAAGCATACTTTTAAGGCGCAAGGAGTAAAATATTTATTGCAACTAGGTTCAGGGTATCTTCTAGTCGGGCTCTCCCGACTAGAGCCTTCTTACTTGTTTTAAATTCGAAAACACAAAACAAAACCCACACACACATACACTTTGGGAAGGCTGGGGAGCAGGAAGTGAAAAAGACAAAAGATCAGAACAAATCTTTGACAAAGAGATAGTATAATGACAACAACACATCAGAAAAACACACATCTGGCCAACACATGGAGCAATGTTTCGAACGAACAAACAAGAACGCAATCCGCTGAGTTTCAGGCCCAAGCCAAAGTCCAGGGCCCTTTTCAAATTTAGTTGTTCGGTGAGTGCGACATTTGATTATAAATAAGCACCTACTATATACTTAATATATTTATGCGTTTTTGAATAAAATTGCTTTGTCTTAATCTAAAGTTTTTTATCTCAACTCATTTTTTTTTATTGCAAAAATGTGTTAGGTCTAGAGAAAACTATCATTAACTTTGAGCTAACTTGTCACAATAGAATGGTAGTTTTTTTTGTACTCGATACCGAAGGTAAAGAGTATATTGGGTTTGTGCAATTTCCGTCAGTATGTTCGCAACTTTTTTCCACAGCCTTCAAGTTAGAGACTTGAAACTTTGCAAATGTCTTTATCTATGGCATAGTAAATTAAAGTGTCAAGATTGAAGTTCTGCGATAACTGGGGGCTGGCATATCGATAAATTCGATAACTCAAAAGGATAACTTTTGGCATCCCATCTGCACCAGGCAATCTTTTAGGCAGCGTACACCTTTTTTCGGTTTTATTACTGGTATCGAGAATACCGCAGTCGGTTGCGTTCGACTGCAACGTTTCTACTTGTTTTATATAACCCTTTAAAAATTCGTTATTCGTAAGTTCGACTTTACAACTATAAATAAAAGAACTAGTCTCAGATAAATATACATATATTGTTTATACAGTTCGACCTCGCTCAGCGCAACCTATTCATATTTGGACAATTGCAAAAAAACTGCGGTGGTTGCAACAGCAAAGGGCAAGTTTTCTGTTGGCCACGAGACCTTTTTCCAAAATGAGATTAAAGTAAATCGAATCAATTTGTTTTCAAATCAATGATTTAATTTTATTTATTTTTTGAAAAACTGACAAATTGTGATCTGTACTTTGTTACAATTTATGCTTTATAGAGCTGAATGTAAAGAATTCGGGTGTTGCAATTATCGTAGAAGTGTGTGTAACGAGGGTTTCGCTGAGCTAGGTAGATCTGTTTATATTTTATTCTACATAGTTTTTTGAAACAATAATTAACGAAATACGAAAGGTTAATAAATATTTTTCTAAAATAATGGTCAAAAATCAAATTAAAACAAGTAAAAAAGTTGCATTCAGACGCAACCGACTGCGCTACTCGATGCCTGTATAAATACTGGTAAAGAGAGGCATGATTGCAAAAGAATCGAATGCGCCAGGGGTTTACGCTGCAAATTTGGTAGTTCTAGCTGTAAGAATGTGCGAAATAGGTGGATTTATCGATTTTGAGCTATCGAATTTATCGATGTTTCATTCCCCTAGTTATCATAGAACCCAGTCTTGACACTGTATCTTTCTCGACCATAAATAAAGATATTTGCAAGATTTCAAGTTTCTAGATTAATGGGTGGCGAAAACAGTTGCGTTCATACAGACGGATGGACGGACGAACGGACGGACGGACAGACACAAAACCTAATATACTCTTTACCTTCGGTATCGAGTATAACAAGTGCAAACGTTGCAGTCAGCCGCAACCAATTACAGTATACTCTGAAACCTGTTAAAAAAAAATGTGTGTGTCAGTTTCGACGCACGGCTCGAGTTTAATCTTTTTCGGACTAACATAACGGACTTCTTTACTAAAAGAATTAACTAACAAATGTTGGACACCCTAATAAAGTATAAGTGCTACTATGGTTTTGTAGTTCAATTTATTTATTTATTTATATTTGAAGAAATTTCTCAGTTGTTAACTGAACGCTAACCTATGCTAATTGAAATATGCAATCATTGCAAATAAATTTAAATATGTTGAACATAATATCTACAAAAGCACTGATATATCATTACAATATTTAACACGCATACACGCACATACTTGCAAAGTGATAGAACGGAATGCTTTAATAATAAGAGAATGTACTAACGAATGTTGGACACACTTATAAAATATAAGTGCTACTGTGGATATGTACATAGTTCAATCAACTATTTATATATAAAGCACATTCTCAATTTTAGCTTAAGCGCCAACTTATGCTAATGCAAATATGCAATTATTGCAAATATTTTCTTGAACTATATATCCACAATACACTTATGTATATGCTATAAGGGTATCCAACATTCGTGATTCGCTAGTTTTCACAAAAAATTTACGAAATTTGTTCAGTTGATTTTACTTCTCATGTTTTTTCATACCGGGCTACTTATATGCAAATCGATTTTAAGGAGTAAATTCCAAAAATCAGTTACGCTCAAGTGTGGGTGCATTAAGAGATAGTTTGATGCACATTTTGGGGGACACCACCAGTGGATTTGCCACTAAATTTGGTAGATCTACCTTAGGAACTGAATGGGTACGGAGATTTCAAAATTTAAATGGCGTGTGCATGATTAGACTTCGTATCCAACTATCCAGCTATCTTTACCCACAATTTTTGACTAGCCTTACAACTGTCACAGTAACAGCGTTTCCGATTTTTAAAACTGGGAGCCTTATAAGTACTCTCGCAAGATGGTTAGGGTGCGATGAGAGCTTCCTACAGTATTGTACATTTTTTTCCGCTGACTTTTTTCCTCGTTGACTGATAGAATGTTTATGTCTCCCTGACTGTTTTCGTTTCGAACATACCACGGTGCTGGTTCTCAAGACTGTGATCTCTGGACAATGTCGATGCTGTTGTTGCAGGCGATCCCCCATAACTGGAAACTACAGGTCCAGATTTGTTGTAGAACATAGTTGTAGAGCAGGACCTTATTGTCCATTAATAAGCCAATGGGGATTATTGGCTTTCAGTTTGTGTTTGTGTTCTCTTAGCTAGCAGTAGACGTATATACCCAATCTTGATAGCGTTACGGGTGCCAAAGTAGCGTTCATACAACGACTTTAGATTTTTTGCATTATTTGGTGAACCTATCTTCACGCTCGTTTTAAAAATAAAAAGAATTCCTTTTTTAATTTTTGGCTAAGTATGGAAATGCAATCGGATAACAAACGATATATGTTCCATATTGTTGGTTCTAAGGGGCTATGGTCGTACCCCGTATGTTTGTATATCGTATGTATTTATTGCCATTAAGTTTTCAAACTTTCGTACTAGTGATAATTTTACTTCTTACGATAGGAAGTTTCGATTCATCGATTGCTATCGACTACTATGAATTGTCAAAAATACTCGAAAATATCTGGTCCGTCATGTTTGATATGCCTTATGAAGTAGCTCTCTTTTCTGTCTTATTGACTTTAAGCACAACAACTGCGCTGGAAGCTTAACATTTTTTTGTCTTCGTTATTAGGATTAAAGCCGATTACCTTAAGATAACCACACGCCAATGCCTAGAGAGAAGAGAAAAATTATGTGAAGCGTCGTGCAATTGGCGCGAAAGGGGTCCAGGTACATTCGGGTATACTTCATGCGGCAGAACAGCGAACATCTCTTATAACGATCACAACTAGATTTGAAACAAGGACTGCAGACAGCGACTGCGATTGCAATTGCAAATGGGACCGGGATGACGCTCCGCAAAGTGGTATTTAACGCGCACTCTCTCTCTTTCTCTCTCTCTCTCTCTCTCTCTTTCTCTCTCTCCCTCTCTCTCTCTCTCTGTTTCTTTCCCTTTCGATCGTTAAGGCAAATAGCAATGTTGTTGTTGTTGTGTGTGTGTTGGTTTTCAGCAAATGCATCGAGCTGAACAGAACCCAACAGAGTCAAGCGAGATGCGTGGCATGTAGTAAGTCGTTGACTTGCAGCTATTTTTATTTTTTCTTTTGTTTTGTTTTCTCGTCATGGGTTGCTCTGTTCGTTTTTATGCCCTGAACCTGAAAGTGTAAAACAGGGTACAATGGTTTCGTGCAAAAAGTATCTTACAGAACGAAGGAAGCATCTAAGAGCTCATAGAGTAAAGCCTTACATATGTACGTACATACATACTTATATACTCACTATGTTCGACTTGAGATTTGGTTTTTAGGCTCCACTGAGTTCCAATTACAACTATATATAACTCTAGAGATTTATTTTTTCCACGTGTTATCGATCACAACACAAAAAAAAAAAATTTTTTAAGTAAAGACAATAGATAAATGTTAATTTCGTGAAATTTTTATTGAAATCGGTTAAGAAACATCTTTGATATATCTACGTTTAAATTTTTTTCACATTTCTTAAATTCTTAAAAGTTATCGATAGTTTGAAACAAAATACGATGTAAATAGTTTATGGGATCAAAGAAGCGTTCTTTTGGTTTCTAAATATATTGGCACAACCCTTTGGTTTTTATTGGCCAAAGCTAATGAAATAACAAACCAAAATAATCGGCATATAGCACATTGCTTTATCAATAACAATTGACATGCTGAACTTTCAGTTGGCAACTCTAGAAATGAGTGATAATTGTAATGCGCTTAGTTCCACAGTTTCACAGTTGGACTTGGCAATTTATTTTTATTTTTGAGCAAACATCAGCAACAAACACTTTGACTGTTTGTTTTGACACCATTCGGGCAATCCTTTGTATCAGCATTCCAAGCTGAGACAATGCTTCTATTGTTTTCATTAAAAAGATACTTTTGGGCTTGGTAAAGCATAGCAAAGAAACAGTAAATGGGGCGTCAAAATTCAGATAACCACAAATGTTCTAAAAATGTTATTCTGATTGCATGCCAATTTTAGACGACGCTCATCTCAAGGCTTTACCTATCAAATCTTGTAAATAAAAAAAATTAATAAAATGCAGTGCTTATTAACAGATTGATACTATTTATATCGACTATAGCTTCATATACGATCAGTTTCAGTTTAAATACAATTTTGAGATTGCTTGGCAACATTGGAAATAGATCAATCTGGCCGGCCAGACCAAACTGTTTATTCCCAATTTTCATTTGTTTTGAATAAAGTCCATCTTAAGTTTAAGTTTGGCAAATCGATAAATTCGATATCTCTAAATCGATACGTACACCTATGTCGCACATCCTTACAGCTAGAACTACCAAATTTGGAGAGTAAATAGCTACAAGCAACCCCCAAAAAGCGGCATCAAGAATTTTGGATCACGCCCAACCATTCCCCCCATCAGAATGCATAAAACTGATGATACCTGAGTACAATACAAAGGAAAAATTACGAACGGGCTTAGTCTATTCAGGTTTGCCTGTTTATGAATTTTGTCAAAATCGCTGTTTAGGTCTTTAAGTATCCTTCAAAACTAGAAGAAGAGACAAAGTCATCTAGTAAAAGAGCATTGGTCAATAGGAAGTGGTCAGTGGTCAATGATCGGTGTGAATAAAAACTAAAAGAAGAAGGCACATTCAGCGTAGAGAAAGAACAAGAGAGCGAGAGAGAGTGCAGACGGACTTGCTTAGATCGTCGTCGTCGTCCAAGAAGAAGTAGAAATCGAGTTAGTTGCTGTTTCACAAATGATAAACGCAATCGTGTCTTCACTTCCTCCGTCCAGTTTTCATCTGCAGGAGGCGGCTTAACTGGCGGCCTGCTTGCCCGCTCCAGGTTTTTGGTCAAGTATTAAACAGGAAACAACAATGTTGTACGAGAAATTTGATTTCTTGTATTCGCATTCGTTGCGTTCGTTTGCTTTTGTGTTCGTTTTTGTATTCGAATTCGCAATTCGCAGTTCGCATTCACCTGCTGTTGTTTTTCGAGTGTGTTTATTTGTTTTTTTTGCGCAAGCGACGGCGACGCCAGTCAACAGGCTACAACAATTACAGCAACTAAGGCAACAGAGAACAACAACAACAGCAAAAACAACAACAACAACTAGTTTTCCATGTTTCGCCGCATCGCGCATTCCGAAGTTTTTCGACTCCCTCTCCGTCTTCGTCTTCAAAACCGATCTTAGTATCTCAAACTCTCGTCTCTGTCGTCGTCGTCGTCGCAGGTTAGACCTGAAGCGTCGGCGCCGCAATTCAGATTCAGCTTTATCTATCTACTTCAAAATACACCAAACAAAAACAAAAACAAAAAACACGTTTTTCGCAAAGCATTTTCTCAATAGACAGACGACTACTGCACGCAAGATTTTTGCGAGCCCAAATCAACAACAAAAACAACAACAGAAACAAAAAACTACACATGTACACGTAAGTTTTTGAAAATTTCGAAATTGAGATTTTCTATACTATACTTATGTATCTATATTCTCTACTAATATTATTTTGGAGTTAAGTCTTAAACTTAAGTTCAGGAGCAGCCATTTAATAGCTATGTGTAATTTTACTGAGTACTGAATGCATCCAATATCGATAAATCATAGATTAAGACTTATGTCATTATGATATCGTAGTAACACAGATACCTTAGCATGGGCACTTTGGTTATGGACTGCTATGTGATATGTGATCAGATCGCCTCATGCAGCATTCAAGTTAATATAACTGAATCGCTTGTAATCATTACAAACTTGTCTTTTTATAGTAATTATTAAATAAAAACAAATTAAATTTTATAATAATAGCTTTTGCTCTTCATGGATCTAGTTACAATTATGCTGTATATTTCTAACTATCGATAGTATTATACACAATTTTAGTATCGTATATAAAACAACTGGGATAATATAGTATTAATACTCGATGACTATAGCCCGTATCTTTTCTTGTCTCAATAACATATAATTTAAAGTTGATATACGAGTTCGGCAGGGCATCATGCTAAATTAAATTTGAGTCGAAAGCCCCAGCAGCCAGTACTCACAAAACTAGTATTAAGTTTAGTATTATTTACTACATTTAATTTATCAATTAAATACATCTAATTTTTTGTATTTCACTTTACTACTGTATTTTATTAAATTAATATTTTATTTACCTTTAATTTTGCTTTCGTCGGTCGCGAAATAATACGTATTGCCTAAATTCAACTTTCTATCTTTTCACGTAGTTCACACATTTTCTCAAAAACATAATCAGCAATTTCTTATTTCCTTAAAGATAGATGATGGGGCAATTCGATTAGGAATTGAAATTGAAATTACGAATTTCCGTACAACAAAGTTTCTTTGGTATAAAAAAAAATAGTTCATGCTTAAGAACAAATACTATTAAACAAAATACTTATTAAAGAAATCAAACACAGATGTCAATCATATATAAAGTTTGATAACATTGAAATTGAAATTGAAACTGGAAACAAAAGACACATAATAATAATTGTAGTTAGGTCAGGTAGCAGGAAACATATCGATTAAGTAGCTTTAAAGTTTTAACCACTTAAAACAAACTTTTAACTAGGCTATAGATTAAAGCATATTTGAAATGCATGCGAAAAAGCAAGTTGATTTGTTAAAAGAAAAAACAACAACAATATTATTCTTTTTGACTTTTTTTTTGCGCTTTATTTGTTTTGCCATTGCACTTGTCCAGTTTTACCAGCTCCTCAGAGAACTGGATAAAAACCTGTCGCGTGTATACGAGTATGTCCCGCCCGCCCTAACTTCTCTTCCCCTTAATGGACAAAGCAGTTCAGTTCTGTTTAGCTTAATGAGCATGCGTGCGACGCAAAGGTGTGAATGTATGTGTGTGCGTGTGTGTGTGTGTTTGGGTGTGAGTGCGCTAAGATTGAAAAAGACACTCATGACTGCTGCATGCTGCATACTCTCCAATGCGTTTGGTATCATGGAAAAAGTACAAAATAAAATCAGATGAACGAACGTTGACCACACACATGCATACATAGCTAACATTTATGCATATGCATATGCCTCATCCTGAATAGATTATAATATTAATAAATGTATGTACATAGATGTATCCGTGATCCCTATCCAGAAAATAATAATATAAAATAAGCTTGGAACATATCTTATATGAAACTTGTCATTCAATGTTGTGCATCGCATATAAGGAAATATAATATACTTGATCGATTTTTTTGGGATCTGTTGCAGTTAAATCATTTGTCCAAATAATGCAACTACATATCTAGATGCTATACACATGCAAGATCTGACAGTATTTTAAATGATGTCGTATGTGATAAGTTTCATCTGTCTGTCATGGAACGAGCAAGTTAAGAAAGCTAAAGAAAAAGTATAGTTGTAATAAAACTGTAATATTATTTTGTATCCGATAGTATTAGTAGCAATAGGATCAAATCATTTATCGTTTTAAGAAATGATCGATGAAGGTGCATCTCTATGTAATCTCTCTTATTATTGATCGTCAAAGCCAGTCACGTATTACAAGTCAAATAATTAGTCATTAATTATAATAAGACTCAAACTTATTACAATAGTAAATGTAGTTTGCTATGTGTTCGGGCTAACAAGCCCCGTTATGCCTAGTTTCGACGTCCTAATAAATTCAAAAACCCTCCGCGTCTCACATATAAAAATTGATACAAAAAGCCTAAGTATACATTGGTTTGATCACATAAAATTTACTATGTACGAAATCGCCGCGACATCGGACAACGACGAATGCAGGAAATGTAAGGCTAAAATGTAAATGAAACGCTAGAGCTCCTCCTCCACACTCCGAAGGACGTCACACCGAGACAGTCCCAACTCTTCATTGTGTTCCGCAGGCTTGCACAGGGCCGGTGCGGGCCCGGGCCTCAAAAGTGGGTTTCGTGCTGGCTACCTAATTGCTGGTAAGGCCCGAAAAAGCCCAACAATATGCTGAAGAAAATTTGTGAATAATTTTTGTTTTTTGATTATTTCACGTACTGGAACCTGCTTGCATTTCAAAATAAATGTTGATCGATAGTTCTATCGAAAAGCTTATAGTTTTTAGCTGCATTTAACACTACTGAACTTTTTTTTTAAAGTTAACAATTTCGCGACTAATCATTCAGGAAGCCATCTATAAAAAAAAAAATGTGGGTGTGTATTGCCATATGAAAAAGGCAGTGTGCAATATAATAGTAAAAACGTAGATTTTGTGTGTTGCCGGAGCTGTAAGCATATAATGGCTGGCCTTTAATGCAAAACAGGGACGGGCACCCTTAGCCATCAGCCGTAAGTGCGTGTCTCAACAGAGGGCGCTTAAACCACAGCCCAAAATTGACATGTTCACGAAAGGAATTGTTCCGTCTCGCTTTTGCGAACCTTTAGCTCACAAGCAGCTTGCCCTAGTGGCAAAAAACTTGTACTGTAGGTTCGTACTTTTTCTTATTGCACGTATAATTACTTAGCAATAATTATGTAAATTGTCTGATTTAGTAGGTAGCGGTTTTCGCGAATATAGCCAAGCGCTTCTCGATATAGGAGCAGAATTTTTAAAGCTGGTGTTTTCGGTGATTTGGTAGTATGGTAGAAAAGTGCTAAGCACTACCATCATGCAAAAAGAGTATGATAAGTTGAAGGGTCAACTTATTACGAACTTGAAAGGCCAACAACTTGCGTACACCGAACTTTATATCGCTTACTGTCCACTATGTGGATGACACGTTCCAGCTGAATGCCGAAAAAAGTGTTTTGCTATTAACTTATTCCTGGGATAGACCTACCCCCGTATTCAAGTAGACTTATTTTAATTAATCTTCCTTCCCTCTTGAACCGTACAACTATGGATGGTGTAGTATTTGTCACTAATCTACTTAATGAAGAAATCGACTCATCAGTTCTTTTAAGTCGAATAAAATTAAACGTTCCTATTAGATCTACCCGAAACTTTTTACCTCTTAGCCTCGATCGTTGCTCAAGCAACTACATATTTAATTCATGAACCATTTCGAGTTATTTGTTCTGACTACAAGAGGCTTTATTCCCTTGTCTCTTTGGAGACCTCAACTGCAGTACTAAAACAGTCGATCCTCTTTTCTTTATCAAATCGTAACCACTAATCACTAATCTTCTGCTGGTCTTATTGGGTTTTCCTGGGATTTTCCCAATCTATGCAACAAATGTTTGACCACTAATTTTTTTGTTGAACTTCTCAGAGCTTTAACGTTAACTATTTCAGTTTTTTATCTTGAGCTTTAACGTTAACTATTTCAGTATTTATCTTAATTTAATTCCGGATCTTCATATGATTTTAAATTTTACTTAAAATCTAATTATTTTTACTCTAACTATTTTAAATTAATTTTATTTTCATGTCAGCTGCTCATAGCTGACAATAAATAAATAAATAAATGTATCTTCTGCAGGCATCAGGGAATTCTTGGAAGAAAAGAAAACGGGAGAAAATATTCTCAAAAATGTCCAGGATCAACTTAACAACTAACTTTCTAAAACCTTGAAGCTACATAGAAAAACACTCTGGAATTCCAGAGCCCTCTTTATAAAGCGATGAATATCCTCTCAGAGGACAAAAAATCTGACGTGTTAGCCACGGTTAGAGCAATGCTCTCCGAAATACGCTGATTTAAATTTTCTTAAAATATTAGCAACATCAATACTTGCTATTCCAGCTTGTTCAGCCACAAGCGAAAGGCTGTTTTCAACATCGGGCTATGTATTGAATGAAAAACGCACTAGATTAAAAAGATTAAACTCGAAAAAAAAGGTCCTAAACAAAAATATGAAATAGTGCGTTTCATTCAATACAGTGCCCCAAAGAAGTCTCATAAATGTAAAGTAATAAATATATATTAATAGCATACTGTTACAAAATTAAGTGCATTTTAAAAATAAAATATAGACATTTATTTATACTTTGATTGCATATATTGCTTTTTATACCCTGAACCCATAAAATGGGTAAATCAGGGTATAATGGTTTTGTGCAAAAGTATGTAACAGGCAGAAGGAAGCATCTCCGACCCCATAAAGTATATATATTCTTGATCAGTATCAATAGCCGAGTCGATTTGGCCATGTCCGTCTGTCTGTCCGTCTGTCCGTCTGTCTGTCTGTCTGTCCGTCTGTCCATCTGTATGAACTCGTAGATCTCAGAGACTACAAGAGCTAGAGACTTCAGATTTTGAATATAAGTTCTCCCATACCATAAGCAGAACAAGTTTGCTTCAAATTATCGATAACTACTCTGGTTTTTGAAATACACATGGAATCGATAACAAAAAATGGGGGTTGGTGTAATGGGTAACGATAGAACTTTTCTCAAAATTTCGTCCAAATCGGTTAAGAAACACCAGAGATATCGTAAAGTTAAGACGGTTATGAGTTTTGTTTAAAGTGATCATTATTTGAAGCGTACTTTTAGGACGCAAGGACAGCAACTGGGTTCAGGGTATATTCTGGTCGGGCTATCCCAACTAGAGCCTTCTTACTTGTTTTTAAATGTACATGCATACCCATGCATGCATATGTTTCAGCCGGGCCGGGCCGGGCCGGGCCTGGCCGGGCCTTTAAAAAAAGACTTCGGGCTTGTGCGGGCCTTAGAAAACAAGCCCACGCCCTCCTCTAGTCCCAACCACCGACCCCAATAAGGACCCTTTAGGGTCAGTCGGTCTAACCTTAACTAATTAATCGCCGCCAGCTAAAAACCTTCTATAGACGAGAACCAAGCCTGATATGCTCAGTTAGGCAAGAATATACTATTCAGCTTTGCAACAAAATGCCAACTGAAGTGTAATCCATTACTAGCGCACCACAACACAATCAATTACAAAATTATTAAAGAAATTAAAATTTATAAATTTAAAGACAACAATAGAACTAAATAAAATTATACTTAATTAACCAGATGTGGAACTAAGATAAGGCTTGAATTAGGAACAACAAAATGTATAAAAATGAATTTAATTAAATTAATCAAACATTCTAATAAGCAACAACTAATTACTTCGTTTATTCTTTCATGCTCCTGCCATTTTTCATTTGTAATTTTCATTTGTTTTGCAATTAGTTATATCATGTCTGTATGTATTTTTATAGCCTGAACCCATAAAATGGGTAAATCAGGGTATAATGGTTTTGTGCAAAAGTATGTAACAGGCAGAAGGAAGAATCTCCGACCCCATAAAGTATATATATTCTTGATCAGTATCAATAGCCGAGTCGATATGGCCATGTCCGTCTGTCCGTCCGTCTGTCCGTCTGTATGAACGCGTAGATCTCAGAGACTACAAGAGCTAGAGACTTCAGATTTTGAATATAAGTTCTCCTATACCATGAGCAGAACAAGTTTGCTTCAAATTATCGATAACTACTCTGGTTTTCGATATACACATGGAATCGATAACAAAAAATTATCGAATTTGGGAAATGTAAAAATGGGGGTTGAATTTCGTCCAAATCGGTTAAGAAACACCAGAGATATCGTAAAGTTAAGTCAGTTATGAGTTTTGTTTAAAGTGATAATTATTTGAAGCCTACTATTAGGATCCAAGGACTGCAACTGGCTTCTGGTCGGGCTATCCCGACTAGAGCCTTCTTACTTGTTTTTAATTAACAACACTTTTGCCTCATATAATATTAACTCTTAATCTAAACAAGTTAGAAGGCTCTAGTCGGGATAGCCCGACCAGAATATACCCTGAACCCAGTCCTTGCGTCCTAAAAGTATGCTTCAAATAATGATCACTTTAAACAAAACTCATAACTGACTTAACTTTACGATATCTCTGGTGTTTCTGAATGTATTTGGACGAAATTTTGAGAAAAGTTCTACCGTTGCCTTTTACAACAACCCCTATTTTTACATTTTCAAATTCGATATTTTTTTGTTATCGATTCTATCTGTATATCAAAAACATGAGTAGTTATCGATAATTTGAAGCAAACTTGTTCTGCTTATGGTAAAGGAGAACTTATATTCAAAATCTGAAGTCTCTAGCTCTTGTAGTCTCTGAGATCTACGCGTTCATACAGACGGACAGACGGACAGACAGACAGACAGACAGACGGACAGACGGACGGACAGACGGACATGGCCATATCGACTCGGCTTTGATACTGATCAAGAATATATATACTTTATGGGGTCGGAGATTCTTCCTTCTGCCTGTTACATACTTTTGCACAAAACCATTATACCCTGATTTACCCATTTTATGGGTTCAGGGTATAAAAATATTAAATCGATGCAAATTTTTATACTCGATACCGAAGGTAAAGAGTATATTGGGTTTGTGCAATGTCCGTCATGGTGTCTGTCCGTCTGTCCGTCTGTATGAACGCAACTTTTTTCCACACCCTTAAAGCTAGAGACTTGAAACTTTGCAAATCGCTTTATCTATGGCATAGTAAATTAAAGTGTAAGGATTGGAGTTCTACGATAACTAGGAGGCTGGCAAATCGATAAACTCGATAACGCAAAATCGATAGATGCAGCTATATTGCAAGCCCTTACAGCTAGAACTACCAAATTTGGGGAGAAAATAGCTACTACCAACCCCCAAAAAACTGCATCAAAAATTTTGGAGCCACGCCCACCCATTCCGCCTCCAGCCAACCCGCAGTTTATCACCAAAAATGCCCATATCTTCTACAGTTTTTGAGCTAGAGCCATCAAATTTGGTGCCAAGATAGGTGTTGACGATCCCCAATCAAAATCATAAAAACTTTGGATGCCACGCCCATCTATACTGCCCTAGCCGCCCTCAACCGCCACAACGCTTCGCTAAAAACAGTAGTGCGTGTATCTTCCAAAGTGTTTGAGCTAGAGTCACAAAATTTGGTGGGTATATAACTTGTAATGACCCCCAAAAAACTGCATCAAAGTTTTGGAGCCCCACCCTCCCATCCCGCCCCCAGCCCCCTCGCAGCTTAAAAACAGAAATGCTTATATCTTCTACAGTTTTTGAGCTAGAAACACCAAATTTTGTGCCAAGATAGGTGATTACAACCCCCAAAAAAATGCATAAAAACTTTGGATGCCGCGCCAATCCATACTGCCCAAGCTGCCCCAAACCGCCCCAATGCTTCACTAAAAACGGGAATGCGTGTATTTTCCAAAGCGTAAAAGCTAGAGTCACCAAATTTGGTAGGAAGATAGCTGTTAACGATCCTCAAAAAACTGCATCAAATTTTGAGCCACGGCCCCCCGTTCCCCAGCCCTTAGCATTTTGAAATCAAAAATGCCTCTATTTTCCACAGCTTTTGAGCTAGAGCCGCCAAATTTGGTGCCAAGATTGGAAGTGAAGAAACCCAAAAATTTTGGATGGCGTTCCCCACCCATACCGCCCCCAGCCCCCCTTCCACCATATTCTACTAACTTTGAGCTAGAGTCACCAAATTTGGTTTGAGGATAGCAATTAACATCACAAACAGATCTGCAGCAAAACTTTGGACGCCACGCCCCCCCCATACCAGCCCCCAGACCCAGCCCCCCTGCTACCATATTCTACTAACTTTGAGCTAGAGTCACCAAATTCTGTTTGAGGATAGCAATTGACATCATAAATAGATCTGGAGCAAAAGATTGGATGCCACGCCCACCCTTACCAACCCCAGCCCCCCTTCCCCCAAATTTTACTATTTTTGAGCTAGAGTCACCAAATTTGGGAGGAAGATAGCTTTTTGGCATCCCCATCTGCACCAGACAATCTTTGGGGCAGCCTACACCCCTGCCGTATCCACACACCATTGCAATCAGCTCTCTTTTAATCTGTTTTACTAGTGGTATCGAGTATATAGTTCTGCTAACAGAAGTTGCTCATGTTAACTGTTAACAGGATGCAGATTATCGGTCAGCGAATAAATCGAGAATGCTCTCAAAAAGGATTTAAATTAAGTAAAAAACATGAATCAAACACAAACCGAAGCATCATCGAACCGATGCAACTTAGTTATAAGCCAAGTTATAAGATTTATTAATGTACAGGAATCAAGGATAATGGATAAGATAAAAAACTATTCACATGCTTTAAAGTCAGCAGGGTGACACTGTTCAAAAGTTGCATGCTTAAAGGCTATAATAAAGCTGTGCCAAATAGCTCTTCTAAAACGGCTTTTTTAATTATTTATTTTTTATTTAGTCGACAACTAATGGAATTCAAGTTAAAACAAAGCTCTTACTGTAAGTTACAGTGAAAAAATCTAAAATTTCAAGACCACAACAATTGATTTTTCTATATAATCTTAACTTTTGTTCAATAGTTTTATAATTATTATTCATTACAAAATTGCATTTATTTCATTCCTTAAGATTTGCTTTATGGAAGTTTGACTGTATTACATTACATTTATTTTAATGTATCTTTGTCTGTCTTTGTTTTCTCCTTAAATATGTTTGTTTAAAAATGTCTTTGGCTTTTTGCCGCCTTGAGTACTCCTCCTTACTGGAATACTTATTGATGCACAAATGTATGTATATATATGTATGTATGTTCATATGAACTCCTGAAGGCACATCTACACATTGGCAAGTGAGTAGTAAATAGAGGAGAAACTCTCCTCGCATCTGGCCTTAAACTTTAGCTTCATTGTTTTTTCTTTTTGATTGTCTCTTTGATGTGTCCGTTTGGATGCTATTACAACTTTGGTAACAAGTCCATACATATGTATGTATGCATGTATTTTTGGCAGTCTCGCAATTTATGGCGATCCTAGCATGACACTCTCAAACAAATACAATCGTGCTAACAATCGACAAGAATTCAACCATCCCGTCCGTCCCGAGCCGCAAAGCCCAATAACAAATAACCCAACAAATGAAAAGCCCGTGACAGATGTAACGAGTAATAGTATTATTTCTTCTCGCATCCTGAGGGTTTTGCGTCAACGCACATGCAAACATACATATTGCATTGCCGAATTTTCGATTCTCTTTGAGACTCTTGACTCTGGAATCAGCTTAAAAATCGAAACTTAAAGGCATATCAAAATAATTAATGTCAAATGTTAAGCGTTCAACCTTTTACGTGGTGGGATTTTTTTGTAATATTTCCCCAACCGTTTTTGATAATTATAAAAACTCAATCAAAAAATAAAAGGTGCTTCAAATTACGATTTAATTAACTATTTTCTATTCCTCAAAAAAATTAGATATTTTATTTCATTTTGTATCTTATACACGAACTTATAAAGAAGCTTTCTATATAACGAATTAATTGTCAGAACTCTGCAGTTTGGTACAATCAAAAACCTTATTCTATACAAAAAAATTTCTTTATAACTATAGTTTTTCTAGACCAATTGAGATTCAATTTTTGGAAGTTCGACTGCATTACAATTTAAAAATTACATATATTATTATCATTTTGAGAATTAATGATGCAGGAGAACTCTTAATAACGAACCACTAAACACAGAATTCGAGTCAAAACAATGACAAAGTTAAAGCGAATGCCGCCCTGGTTACAGTTATACACATACATATGTACACAAATTCATGCATATGTATGTAGTTCTATGTGAGTCGCGATTTGGTTCTTTTCTTTTCGTTGTTGTTATTTTTGTTTTTTTTTTTTGTCGTGGCACAAGGCAACCGCATTCGGGAAACAGAGAAACCAGTCACAGTTTTCCTCCCAATGTATTGAATGCATGATCTGAGTTTAAGAGCTGAAATTTGCTAGTACTTCGGCCTCCTCCCCTACCCATACCCACTATGTAGTTCAAGAGAGGCTGTCTGCGTGGCAAATGCACCTGTCGCGCTCAATGCCTGTGCGCAGCGAGCAGACAGCAGCCAGTGGCTAGTTACTAAAAGCAAGCTAGAGCGAAGTTAGTAAGTAAGTAAGTAAGTAGGGAGAACAGGTCCCGGGGCTCAATGATGAAAATGATTGCACAGCATAATAGCGGGGTAGAGTTTAATTCAAGTTATTTATATGTGTACGCACACGCACACACACACACACACACTCATGTATGTTTGTATTTGACCGTCTTTTGCAATGTAACTCATTTAAATAATATTTGCATTTTATGAGATATGACAAATTTGCCCGTTATAATATTAAAAGTTAAAGTTAACTGTTGATCGGTAAGCATACAAAAAAAAAAAAACAATAAATATATGTAAATGTCTTGCTGCTGACATGATTGGGTTTTTGTGGGATATTGATTGATCAATTGATCAAACCATCAAAAGATTAAAAAATATATACACTAATTTGAATTATGTTTTATTTTGCATCTCACCTTTGTTGAACTTCTTTGTTTTTGAGCTTTTAATTCCGTAAATGCATTTGTATTCCACATGCATTAAAATGTTTATTTAATTAAGTATTTTTTTTTATGTTATGATTATTATCAACCATTTTTTATATATGACTAGGTCCGTTTATAATAATTAAATCCATTTCAGTTGTAATAACTTGTATATGGCACTTCAAATATTGTTAATTCTCAATCCTACAGGTCACATTGCACTTGTATCATGAAGACTTCTTAATGTTTTAAGCAAGGATCGAAACGATCCAAGAACTTTACATTGAACAAACGTATGTATGTACACTGCAATGTACAATGCACTGACAATGTAACATTATCTCGTTTGTATGCGTGTAACATCATGTCGAAATGCTGTCAATTTACCCAAGACACATACACACATACGACAAACATACATACCACATACGACGTATGTATGTTGATCCCGTAAGACACTACACATTTCAAACATACATTAAGTTTTTTGATTTTGTTTTGCGTTGATTAATGTTTGACCTTTCATTGCCAGTTCAAATTTAGTTTTCGAATGAGATACCAGGGAAATAGTATGTTACTCTGTCTCTCTCGCTCTCACTCTTTCTCGCTCACGCTCTGTATCACTGCTGATCATATACAAATTTGTAAGATGAGCTCAAATCGATCGAAAACATCCTTTTGTTATATGTAAGCCAATTCATGCGCTTTTTCACGCTTGGCACTCCGGTTTCTCGGTGTCATTTGCGAATTGTTACAAAACGGATGAATTTTCGAATCTGAAGTTCAATGCACGCGTGAAAACGGACTAGCGGGAAAACGGTTTACCGACAACTGCTGCAACGAACGGGGCAGCCGCAGCCGCAGCAACGACAACGACAACAGCAAACAACAAATGTGTAACAGCGTCGCGACAAGTTGGCTCCCACACCACCAACCAACCACCACAGCGTGGCAAATGTTCAATTGTCACTGATTTTCAATTGGGATTTCATCTTCCACCTTCAGCAGCCTGCTCTATACAGTATGAGCCAACACGCCGAGTGCAAGAGGGATGCTCTTCGGCTCCACTATTTAATTTAAGAGATTCTTAGTTTGTTGTTCATTCGGGTTTTTGGTATCGTTTCGGTTTCCGTTTTGGTCTCGGTCTCGTATTCGTACTCGTACTTGTTCGGTTCGCTAAACAGCAGTATTTCTTGTTTTTTGCATACACATCTCTTTGGCTTTTGTGCTCTCTATCTCTCTCACTCTCTCTTTTAATTTTTAAAAGAGAGCGTGCAGTTCTTGTCGGCAAGAGAGTAGCTACTAAGTTAATTAGTAGCGTTGGAGGAACCAATGATATCTTCGCACTCTGGCTATCGACGACCAATCGTTGATTTATCGAAAAACGTTTGGGCCCCGCCCATCAAGCTTTGTATCTGTGTGTGTGTGTGTGTGTGTGTGTAACTTACAACCTTCTTCTTTCTACCCTTTAATATATATCAAAACAAAAAAACAACATGAATTTGTCTTCCACACTGAATCCACTCTAAGCTCAGGCTCTACTACCACGTTTGTGTATATATTTTATGTCACGTTTAGCATTTTTTGATTAAATTTGATGTTATATTGTACATCGCCATAAATATGAATATTGCGTTCAACTTGGTTAAAATACATACTACTAGAAGATACACTGTTTTCAACAAATTCAAAACGTGAAAGGCATTTCGATAGTTGCCATTTCAATAGCTATATTTCGCTTAAAAAAATGTAAGAGATCAAAAAGTTGAGAAAATTACTCTAATTAGTTCGAACAAACAAATAAATTTCCATATGCCTGAGAAATGAAGAGTAAATATATATAGTTATATAACAATAATAATGCATATAAATATGCATATTTAATCTTTATATTTGATATAAGAGGGCTTGCGAAAACCACAGGCAAGTCAAGTATGTTTTTAAAATAATCAATAGCTCTTATCGATAATTATAACGGTCAACTTCCCCATAAAAACAGGCGCTGCAAATTTGTCACAAATTCAACAGACTTCGATTAAAAAATTCTACAATATATTTTGTGTTCTTTATTCATAGAGTTAACATCAATAATCAACACGTCATCGCGTGTTTGTTTTTAAATATTTGAAGCAGTAATACTAGTATCGGACATGCCTCGGACATGCCCCAAATTACGTGCTATAAGAATCAAAGTCAAACGAAATTAAACCTTTTTACTTTTGTTTTGTGACAAGCAACATTAACATTAAATAATCTATATAAACAATCGAAACAGATGCAAACAGCGCCAAGTGGGTTTAGAATATTTGTACCTTAAAAATTAATAACATTTTATTTCATATGTCAGCCTAAGAGTTTTTTTTTTTAACTCAAACAACAGAAAGATGTAAAAATTTATTGACTTATGGTATTGAAAAGCTTTAAAAATAATTTTATTAATTTAGGCTGTGCCAAGTTTTAATAAACAAGATTAGTTAGGATTAGGTCGCATAGACCAGCTATACAAATTAACTTTTTCCCGTCAAATCTTACGTTTTTGCATAACGAAATTCTTGGTAAATAAGCGAAGGAAGCAAAGCTGGCACTTTCTTTTGGCTGATCCGATATTTTTTCAGTAAATAAAAAAAGCATGCGAAACTTCTCAGATATATTTAGACTCATTTATTATCTACATACGCGTTGCCGATGGGCAGCATTTCGAGCAAATGCCGTGGTCTAACGCCGAACAATTGTAAAATCAAAGCTAAGATATATGACGAATTTTAAAACATATTTTCTACGTTCTTTAAAGTTGGCATTAAATCTATAACGCCATCTTTTGGTAAGTTTGGCAAGCTTCCCATTAAGGATTAAGTTTTAGTCATGTTTGAGACTACAGTTGGTTTGAAACATTTTCTAAGTAAATAATTGGGAAAGATCTTGAAATAAGACACAAACTGCAGTGTAGCCAAAATTTTAATTTAATAGACAAACGGACGAGTGTTCTTAATGTGTCAACTCGGCTACCTTGGGTGGAGCTTAAATATGTAACGCCATCTTGTTGTTATCATTTGAAAGCTTCACAATTTGTACATACTGATCTGCCGTGGTTGACGTTTTAAATCTTTAACGGCGGTTGAATATGTAGCTCCATCTAGTGGTAACATTTCACAATTAGTATATATGACATTTTAAATCTTTAACGCCGTCTTGTGATAAGCTTTGTAAGCTTCACATTCATGATTAAGTTTAAGCACAGGCAGCCGAATATGTAGACTGTGCCATTGCTAACAAAAGCTTTAAGAGCATTCGCGTCTCATGTTTCCGCACTTGGGAACTTCTCTTGTTGTTGCCAGGTTTTGCCTTCGCAAATCATTTTTTTAATAGAAAATGTAATCACTTCATATATATACATATATAGTTTAAAATAAAGATTGAAGCCTTGGCTTTAAAATGAAATTAATTTTAGGAAAATCTATTCATTAGTTCATGAGCAATGAGCGATTTTGTGAAGCAACCATATTACAACAACACCTTTTTTGGATAGCACACTCATTACCGTAACGTAATACCATGTTCTGATATACCAGTTAATCTCGCGATTAGCGTCGTTGAAGAGATTAAAGCGCTAATCTACTTGTAATCGCGAGATTAACTCATACAAGAACTGTCAAACGTAATCCCCTCACTGACGAGATTAACTTTTAATCTAGTAGATTATTGGAGTGCAACCCTCTGTTTGTTTAACAAAAACGACAGATGGCGCTGTTTTTGCATATTTTAAAGCTGATTGCTATGAAAAAACTTAAATTTGCTAGAAGAACTCAAATGCGAACAGCTGTTATTTGTTGCAGAAAATAACAGAAGTTATGGCAGCAAAAAAGAAATAATTAATTGGTGGCAGAAATCTGCCTCATCGAGATATGGCAGAGCAGGAAATGGCGGTAGAGATGCGGAACTTTGGCTTTGACTTCACGGGCGCAAAAATAAAAGTTAAAGTGCACAACACAAATGCCTCAGATATGGCTGAACATAACGTGCGGTGCATTTTATATTTCATTAGCACAAGATTTCTTTATGCTCTTGAAGTATTCAGCAGATCCTCCATTATATTCGCCATATCCAGCATTTTTGTCCTAAATAAATAATTTTAATAATATTTGGTGGCATTTTTATTCACTAATGGTTAATTTCAATATTCTCTGCTGTTTGCTATTTAATTTGCTTGATTTATAAATGTAAACAATCAACTGTCAAACTTAATCTTATGCGAATCAGCTGTTTGATGTGTGAACGCATAAGATTATCGCAAGTAGATTATCGTACTGACGAGATTAATTTTTCATAGTGTGAACATGGCATTAATTTCAGTAACCGGTATAAGGTGCAAAACTCTGCTTAAACTACAATACGAATTTGGATATAATTTTTATCCGAAAAAGTTCTGTGGCTTGGGTGACCAGAAAGTAAGTGTCTTGAAGTGTCTGGTGTAATTATTTGCTACGGTGCATAAGTTGACTTAAAACTTAACGAAATATCAATTATCATTCTTCGACTAGGTGGAAATGCCTAAACAAGGAAAATTTTTAACAAATCCGATTTGTATAGATATTTGATCAGGTGCACCCATAGACTAACCAGAATGTTAACCAGAACAGTTTACAGAGCTGGTGATGTTACAGGCTGTGTTGCCATTTCCGCTTTTTTCCCGTCAGATCTGGCTTTTTTCAAAACGTGATTTCGGGAACATTATGAAAATAGCGGGAAGCGGGAATTCTGGCTTTTTTTAGAGTCCAAACCGCTCTTTTTGCTTTTGAATTTATTCAGTTTTTTCTTGATTTTGTGAATAATGCCATCTGTAAATTCTATTCTTGTTCAGGCATTAACATATCGATGTTCCATTTATATCGATATAGAATCGGTATTCACTCTTATCGCATAATCTCCCACTTCTAGCTTGGGCATTTATTCTTGTACTAACGTTTGTGTTCTGGAGAAAAAAAAGTTATGCCAAAAGAAAATTACAAACAAAAAGTCTGAGATGTCTGGTTGCAGAGCTCGGAGTTTTCGGTATGGCTGCGGAAAGATTTGACAAATCCCACACGGGTTTTCTGCAGTTACTGCAAATGCAGCATAACTGCAAAATTAAGTGACTTGCGTGCACATGCGGCCACCAAAAAGCACACTAGCAGTATAAAAGGAGTTGCGCAGCAAAGAAAAATAGTTGATTTTGTACAATTTCCTACAAAAACAATAGAGCAAGAAGCAGCGCTTTGCCTGTTTATTGCACAGGACACGGCAATTGCCCATTTGAAAAAAAAATTTTGACGACAGCTGCACTGCAACAAAAATTAAATTACACCGGTCAAAATGTTCGTACATTATAAAAAATGCGTTGGCTCCCCATTTTTTGAATGACCTTCATGTATACATTGGATACGGCAAATTTAGTTTGCTTTTGGACGAAACTACAGACATAAGCTTTACTAAATTACTGGGTAAGACATGAAATTATACAATAAAAGTATGAATTTTTTATATTAAATCAATTTATTTTTAAATTGTGACGCATAATTACACAGCAAGGTTTAAAATTGTGCTTATTTACGTACATTAGCACAAAAGTTGATATTGTTTAACTTAATGTTTAGGTGTGGTCGTTAACTACTTTTCCGTGGAACGTGGAGTGGTAATGTCTACGTTTTAAGTTTGGTTCAATTAGAAGGTGGAGATGCCTTGTCTATAGCAGATGGTTTAAAAACTGAACTTAAGCGGCAGAAATTAAACATTCAAAATTTAATCGGGATTGGAACTGACAACGCAAGTGTCATGATTGGGACAACAACAGCGTGTATCAACATTTGAAGAAGGATGCACCATCCCTTATTTTAATTAAGTGCGTTTGCCACTCGGTGCAATTGGCAGTATCACGCATGCAAGATGTCCCTTCCAGAGGAATTGGAGTTTTTGATTTACGAGACTTACAACTGGTTTTCCAAAAGCTCGATTCGGCAAATGGTATATAAAAAAATGTATGAGTGCATAAATAACGAAAAGGTATACCTAGTCAAGAATGTTTATATGTGTTCAATGTGATTTTCGTAGCCAATCTAATCATATATTAATATTAATGATTGCTCTTAACATTGTAAATTATTTATTAATATATTTTATACCAAAAGGAACCTCTGAAAATTACAAGGGTTTGCGACACAAGGTGGTTGTCCATAGAAATAGCAGTTACAAGAATTTTAGATCAAGGGCATGAACTAAAAACTCACTTTGGAATAGCTGCTACCGAGGAAAAGTGCCAAAAAGCTAAAACATTGTACAAACTGTTTCTTGACAGTAAATACCGTTTGTACCTTCTTTTTCTTAAACCTATATTGCAAGACATGCAAAAAGTTAACAAATGCTTTCAAAGCAATAGCTTAAATGCGACAAAATTATTAAATGATCTTGAATTCGCTATAAGCTCTTTAAAACACAAAATAATTCCGCCTTACAACGAAATCGACATTGTTAACGACGATGATTTCGAAAATCATGTTGTTAGAGATTTATATCTTGGATATGAATTTGAAAAAGAACTCAAAAATATGAATATTGAAGCTTTGGAGGAAAATGTTGTAAGAAAATGTTGCACAGACTTTGTGGTGGACCTGGCAAAACAGCTAAAGCAAAGGTAAATATTTTCTTTGATTTGATTTTTCGTTATAATAAATAGTAATTTTTTTTTTATCAACTTTAGGTTACCGGAAAACTTCAAAATGTTGAAGCAAATCGATGTGTTTTCTGTAGACAATAAAAATTAAAAAACAAACAATAACACCAATCCTGGAGTATTTTGGGATTTTAGACATTGACAAGGTGGAACGTCAGTACTATGACATTCACTTAGTACAATGGGAAAATGTTGAAGAAACAGTTCAGTTTTGGAGTGAAGTGCTGAAGTTCCGAGATTCCGGTGGAAACTGCTGCTTTTTCGAATTAGCTTCAGTTGCGCTTCAATTTCTTTTACTGCCTTGGTCCAACGCTGAAGTGGAGCGGGATTTAGTCAAGTAAATCGGATAAAAACTAAAATTCGGAATAGGATGAACGTTGATACGTTGAACTCCATTTTGACCATAAGGTAGATAGTTCAATTTATTTGATCTGAATAGATATATATTTATTTAAAATTTTAGATACGGATTGCGCCGTCACAACAAATGTTGTCATAACTTCGAAGTTCCACCAAGCTTGTAAGGAAGTTATCTAAGCGATGCCGGATAGCCACAAAACGTGCAGAGAAACGCTCGGAACACGCTTTATGGCCGTACGGCACGGCCTCGACTCCTCTAGAATTTAAAGAGTGGCAAAGGCACTGGCAAGACTCCCTAAAACGCACAGAGAACCCTCGGAATGCGCTTTCTTAACCTTTGCGAGTGCCCGAGCAATGCCGGACAGCTACGAACACGTGCAGAGAAACGCTCGGAACACGTGATCGAACTGTACCGCATGCCTTCGCTTAGAAAGGGGGTGGGGGGTAAAGAAACCCACTTGTGCGCGCGCCCAAATCACAAATGCACTCGGTTGTTGTTTTCTATTTCTTCTCACTTTTATTCCCCTAAATGGCGCCTACTCTCGTTGCCTACCACACCGCAAAATATTTATGAAAAAAACACACTCCCTCCCATTTAAAACCCCGCAGACTTAAGGTCAGCTTACCCCTGTCCCATGTTTTGGTGCGGCCGTGGTTCGTCGTTGTTGTTGTTGTTGTCGTTCATTTTGTATTTTTTTTTATTGTTTTATATTTAAAAATTTGTTCTGCCTTTGCGTAGGCACTCCGATATATTTTGACAAAAACTCATGAAAACGCTTTTAATTTTTCTTTTGTAAAGTCTCGGCGCGCCCGCGTGTAGATTGCGTGATTTTGACTCTCGCGCTTTTCACTCCTGCGTTGCTTTGCTCTCCGATCGCGAATGCCCGCCTTGATTTTATTTTGCGCGTGCCAAGTTTTTCGGCTGCTTAAGCCGCTGTCGTGGCCTCTGCCGCTGGGCCTCTGTCGTAACCTCTGCCGCTGGGCCTCTGTCGTGGGCCTCTGCCGCTGGGCCTTTGCCGTTGATCATTCTGCCGGGGCCTCGGTTGTCGCCGGTGACTGTTGTCTGCTTAACCCTCTGCCGTAGCCTCCATCGTGGCCTCTGCCGCTGGGCCTCTCTGCCGTGGTCTCTGTCGTCGTTGCTCTCGCTCTGGTGCCTGCATTTCTGCCAGTGTCGCGTCTGCCAGACGCCGTCTGGTCCCTTTTTGTTGTCGGGCTTTGCTGTACTGTGCGCGAGAGCGCACATGATCCCGTTATAAACCAGTGATACGCACCGCTATCAGTGATGCGCACTGATGATAGTGATGCGCATCACTGGTTCTTTTGCCTACTTGTTCCCCAGTATTAAAGCTCTGCTTAGGTCTAAGTGTTGTGGGGGAGCTTTATATCTACCTCACACTCCCTCCCTACTTCGGGGTAACAAAACAACGAACACCTCGCGCGATCGGTTGACGCTGTATCGCATGGTGTGTTGCCCCATCCTCTTGAGGTTCCGAACTCCAAGTCGCGCGTCGGGGTCGCTGATGTAATCCTGGATGAACCGGATCATCTGTCGTGGGAGTTGTCGGGGTTCGGGTCCGACTCGCCACCCTTCTGGGGCTGTGGCCCATTCCTCGTCCTTGGCCGTCTCTTCCCCTGGGTCGGTGTCTACCAAGACCTCACCGACGGTTGGGTGCTCTTCCAGCACATGCATCAGCCAGTCTGCATTCTCCACCTCGAGTGGTGGGGTGGGGTCTGGGCTGGCTCCGTCCCCTTGTATTCCTACCGGCTGTGGGTTACTACTAGCCTCGATGGCCGTCTCCGTTATGTCGGAATAACTACTGGACCGCAGAACGCCCCGATCCTCCACCAGCCATGGCCCGTATGCGGGGGGCGGGCTGGGTGGATATTGAGGGGGGTACCCTTGTTCGCCGTAGCGCACCGCCAATCGGTATGCCGCTGTGCTCGCTATGCTGTCAGCGGATTCCGTGGGTGCGGGGGATACCGGGTGGCTTAGGGGGCCGTCTTCGGTTCGCTTAGGCGAGCGTCGGGTCGTGCTGCGGTCGTTGTCCTCTATGTAGCGATTTAGGACCGCTACGTCCCAATTTAGGGGGGTCCGGACACCTCCAGTCCCGAAGCGGCCGTCGGGCTCCACTTCTGACTCCGAGCTGAGCGAGATGATGTCCTCGCTTATACTAGCTACCCAGCCCTGAACGGCGCGCATCCGAACTGCTGGCGGTAGCGGCTCCGGGTGCCAATCCTCCGTTGCTTCGATCCAACGCAGGGCTGGTTCCTGCGAGAACTGACCCCATGGACGCCCTACAAATACGTCTCTTGCTCCCAGGTGACTCCAGTTCGTCTTCCAATGATGTCGTAAACATTTTTTTTTTTTTTTTTTGTTTTTGTTTTGTTTTTTTTTTTACGCACACTTTGTGCGGTTACCCCCTCTTGGGGCGGGACGTTATATTGGCTCACCAATATAAGTGGCCCCCATGACTTTGCTGTGGCTGGTTATCCGTTGCTGGTGTCGTTGTCTCTGGTGTCGTCGTTGCTGGTGTCGTAGTCTCTGGTGTCGTCGTCATCTGTGTTGAATTCCTTGAGGTCGGCCAGGCTCGCCGTTTTCCTCTGTCGCCCGGTCAAGCCTTGCAGTCGCACTATGTTCGGTGATATGAACTTTACCACCTTGTATGGCCTGTCGAACTTTGCGGCTAGCTTCGTTGTGAACCCTTCGGTGGCCTTTGAAAGGTGGTGTTGTCGCACTAATACCCAGGAGCCTAGTGTAGGTCTCCACTCCCTCCTTCGAAGATTGTAATTCTTGCTTTGCTCCTGTGACGCTCGCTGAATGTTCTGCTGAACGACCTGATAGATGCCTTTTAACCTGGCTGCCTTGGTCTCTGGATCTCCGGTGTTTTCTCCGAGTCCGGGCGTGACCTCCTCATAGAGGGCTCCTGGGAGTTTAGGTTCCCGACCCTGTACTAAGAATGCGGGGCTAAATCCGGTTGTGTCTGACGTGCTGCTGTTAATTTCCAGGCTCAGTTCCGGCAGTAGTTCGTCCCATGTTTTCAGATCTCCATCGATGTACTGCGCTATCATTGTCTTGATAGTCCGGTTCGCCCTCTCCGTGGGGTTCTGTTGTGGGGTGTACGGGGCCGTGTGTTCCAATGTCATTCCTGCCGTCTTGCAGAACCTTTTGAACGACTTGCTGGTGAACTGTGTGCCGTTATCGCACACAAACTTCCGCGGTACGCCAAATCGGCAAAGTATCCTCTTCCTAAACGACTTTTTCAATTGGGCGGTGGTGGCCTTCCGTAAGGGCACTAGCTCTACCCATTTGGAGAACACGTCGAAAAAGACCAGGAGGCTGGTATTGCCGTGTTTGGACCTCGGGAGGGGCCCCATGAAATCCGCGCAGTGTATGTCGAACGGACCCTGGGCTTGTCTTGTGTGCATATGCCCTGCTTGCTGGGTTTGACTCACCTTGAACTTCTGACACTGGGTGCATCTCTTGATGTACCTTGCCACATCCCGGAAAATGCCTGGCCAATAGTATCGCTGTTGTATCCTGGTCGCTGTCTTTCGAATTCCTAAATGTCCTGCTGCCGGGTGGTCATGGCACTCTTCCAAGACCCGTTGTCGTTTGTCGTTGGCTACGCAAAGTTTCCAAGTCACCTGTTCCTCCGCGGTAGTTAGATTTGCCCGTTTTCGCATATGTATTCGGCGCACTTCCCGGGTTCTTTGTCCAGCCGTCTGCTTAGTCGTAGTAGCCATGGACACTTGGTGGCTTCCTCCTGCGTGCGCTGCAAGGTGTCCAAGGGTTGTCGGGAAAGGGCATCCGCGAATACGTTGTATCGGCCGCGTCTGTATGTTATGTCAAACTGGTACTGCTGCAATTCTAGCGCCCAGCGCGCGATCCTTCCAGTTGGGTTGTCGATTGAATTGAGCCATTTCAAAGCGAGGTGGTCCGTGATGACTTCGAAGTGGTAGCCCTCCAGATAACAGCGTAACTGCCTTATCACCCAGACAATCGCTAGGCATTCCTTTTCCGTAGCTGAGTAGTTCTCCTCGGCTCGGAGGAGCCGTCGACTTGCGTAGGCGATTACTCGTTCTGTTCCCTGCAAGTTTTGCGTCAGCACTGCTCCGAGTCCATAGTCGCTGGCATCCGTTTGAAGCGTAAACTTCTCCGTAAACTCAGGGCATGCCAAGACTGGTGTTTCTGTGAGTTTGCCCTTTAATTTCTCGAACGCTGCTTGTTGTTCCGCGCCCCAAATCCACTTCTTGTCCTTTCGCAGGAGACTCGTCATTGGCTGCACGATGGTGGCGAAGTTTGGGACAAAACGGCGATACCAAGTTGCCATTCCTATGCAGCGTCGCAACTCTTTGGGTGTAGTTGGCGGTACCAAGCGTTGCACTGCTGCGATTTTGTCCGGATCCGTATGTATGCCGGTCTCGCTTATCATGTGTCCTAAGTTCACCAGCCTTCGTTGAAAGAAGCTGCACTTCTTCTGGTTCAACTTCAGCTTCGCCTTCAACAGTCGTCTGAATACCTCGCGTAAGTGTTCCACGTGTTCATCCAGCGTAGCTCCGATGACAATAATGTCATCCAGGTAAGCGAGGGCGTATGGGAATGTGGCTGGGGCTGAGTGTAGCCCGAACGGCATAACCTTCCACTGGTAGAGGCCTCTTCCTGGAACCGTGAACGCGGTGTACTCTCTGCTTTCTTTGGCCATTGGGATTTGCCAGTACCCGCTCTTAAGGTCGAGCGTGGATATGTACTTGGCGTTGCGTAGCCGTTCCAGTATGTGGTTGATGCGTGGTAAGGGGTACGCGTCAGGCACCGACCGCGCGTTCAACTGTCGGAAGTCCACGCACATACGCATCTCGCCTGTCTTCTTGCGCACCAGCACGATGGGTGCGCTGTGCGGGCTCTTAGAAGGTTCGATCTGGCCGTTTTCCGGTAGCTCATCAACCTGGTCGTCGATTATTTTCTGCATTGCTGGGTTCTTGGGAAAGTACCTTTGTTTAACCGGTTTATCGTCCTTCATGGTGATGGAGTGTCGGGCGATGTTTGACACTCCTGTCAGCTTCTCAAACTTGCTTAGCTCCCTTTCCAAGAAAGCACCGACCCAAGTGGGTAATTCGTCCCTCGTGTTCGCCTCTGTTGGTGTCCCTTCGCCTCCAGTGTCGGCTGTGACTGCAGCCAGGCTGACGGGAAGCTCTGGTTGGTAGTTTTCCTGTTCCTCCAAAATGTCCGGTAGCGTTCGGGGTCGTTTCCGAAACGGGTTCACTCTCCGGGCCTTGCAAGCATCTGCCAATGGTTCGAAGATAAAGTCCTGGTAGGGTCGCTTTGTCGTGCTCGGGGTCTGCCTAGTTGGCCCTGTCCCTGCGATGTCATGTGTGTCCCGCGTGGCGGTTTCGGTTATTGGGGTCATCAGCATTGGGTGCGTTTGCGGGTCGGGCGCCTGTGCCAGTTGTAAGAAGGCGCGCCCGCACAGGATTTTTGCGCGAATTTCACACAAAAAATCCATGACCAGAATAGCGTCGTCCAGGATCGTGGGCATCACTAGTAGAGGTACTACGGTTCCCGGTCCCGAACAGTCTCAAAGTTTGTTACCAGCTGCGTCAATTCGGCCAACGTGTTGAATTCGTGTCTTCGTGTGAACAACTGGTACTGTGGCAACAAATTCTCATAAGTCCTCTCTGGCTCCCGCTCCGGCGAATACTGGGCACGTTGCATCATCACCCGGAGTACGATTAAGAAATCCTTGAAGGGTTTGCCTGGCCGCTGGAACCGCGTCTGTATGGTACTTTCCAAGCGTTGAAAGTACCGTGGGGGTAAGAAGAAGTCTAGAAACTCGTTCTTAAACGACTCCCAAGGCTCGTCTTGCATCTTGTATGTCCGGAACCATCCTTCAGCCCTACCGGTAAAGAGACCGGATATGGTTCGCGGCAGCTGGTCGGCATTCACTCTATATGAGGTTCCTTGCTCCTCCAGTTTTTCCACGAAGCTGAGTGGGTCCGAGATGCCATCGAACATGACACCCCAGCTGCGTAGCTTATCGGCCAGCACCGAGCAGGATATCTCCTCTCGACCTATCTTCTTGAACCTGGCCCCGGTGTCGTGGGTAACGGCCCGTTCCTGCATTAAACCCGGCAGAGTGTGTACTGGCACTTTGAGCCGGTACTCCTCCTTGTGCACTTGGACTTCCGGATTCGTGGAAACGGCTGGTGACCGGCCATCCCGAGGGCTGGCGGCATCCCCATAGCTTACCTCCAATTCTTGCATGCGGTCGCGCATTGCCTCCGAATGTTCTCCCCTGGACACGAAGGCGGAGATCCGGGCACGCAGGTCCTCGACGGTGCCCGTGGTTCCCAGGCCAAACTCGTCGGCTAAGTTCTGCAACTCGTCCTTGCGGCGATAGGAGATCCATTTCACTCCCATGTCTAAGCGGCTTGTGGGTTTGGTTTAGCTTATAGCGTTTGTTCCCGGATTATTGTCTTGATCGTCGTTGTATATTTGGTTCCACGTTCACAGGGTTTTATTATATATTTATTTTATTTTATTCGAATGATTTTTATTTTTCCCGAAGGATTTTATTTATTTTATTTGAAGGATTTTATTTTTCCCGAAGGATTTTATTTTTTTTTTTATTTTATTTATTTTCCGAAGGATTTATTTTATTTTCCGAAGGATTTTATTTATTTTATTTTATTCGAAGGATTTTTATTTTTCCCGAAGGATTTCATTTATTTTTTATTTGGAGGATTTTATTTTTCCCGAAGGATTTTATTATTTTTTTATTTTATTTATTTTCTGAAGGATTTATTTTATTTTATTTATTTATTTTCCGAAGGATATTATTTATTTTATTTTATTCGAAGGATTTTTATTTTTATTTTATTTCCGAAGGATTTTTACTTTTGCGCGTTGTCTACGTTGTTCCTCGATGACTCCGTGTCGGTGACTGCCTAGTTCTGGTCATAGCGCTGCTTTATATCCGCAGCGTGATCGCACCACTTCCTCGATGATGCCGGTGGCTTCGTTGCGCTGCGCCTCTGCTGCTGTGTCGTTGCTCCTCGGCTCGGTGAGCGAGTCGGTCTAGGCTCGGCTGTGTTGCGGCGCGGTTGCTGTGTTATTGACTGAGACGCGGCAGCGGTGTTCGGCTTCGATAGGGCTCGGGCGTCATCTTTCTCTGTTCTCTCGCAAAAAAAAATATGGTTAAGAGGAAGCTGGACCCTACTGTACCCCGGAGAGTAAATGTTTAGGAGCGTTCTTTCGTGCGGTTGGTTAGTAAAAATAACAAACAAAAAGAAAAAAATACCACGACTGTACCCGGAATATCGAATGGCGTTGTAGCAAGCAAAAAAAACTATTCCACATGTCGCTGGCCGCGTGCTTCCATATATTTTTTTTTCAATTTTCTCTTTTAAATTTTATTTTTCCAAAACAAAAACAACATGTGTGCAACATCGTTAAATTTTTGTTTTAACTACTGAGATCCAAACAAAATTTTTTTTTTTCAAATTTTCTTAAAACGCTAGCATTTTTTTTTTTTGCCTTTGATTTTTAAGATTAAGAAGGGGTTGAACACCGCTCCCACTGACTAACAGAAAAGATGCTCAAAATGCCTAAATCTCAGAGTCCCTGCTCGGGCGCCAACTGTAAGGAAGTTATCTAAGGCTGGGGTAAACTCTGTCCAGCCCAGAGTCATTTTACAATAAAATTTATAAAATACCGAGACTTAGAGGGGCATCTTGACAATCCCTATTAGGTAAGGCTAAACACATCGAGAAACGCTCGAGATGTGCCCAGACTAGGAAGACGGTGAGACACCACACAAGTTCACCAAAACGCGCAGAGAACGCTCGGAACGCGCCCTGCTGAACCCTGTGGTGTCTGAGCGATGCCGGATAGCCACAAAACGTGCAGAGAAACGCTCGGAACACGCTTTATGGCCGTACGGCACGGCCTCGACTCCTCTAGAATTTAAAGAGTGGCAAAGGCACTGGCAAGACTCCCCAAAACGCACAGAGAACCCCCGGAATGCACTTTGTTAACCCTTGCGAGTGCTCGAGCAATGCCGGGCAGCTACGAACACGTGCAGAGAAACGCTCGGAACACGTGATCGAACTGTACCGCACGCCTTGGCTGCCCTAGCGAAAAACATATAACGTAACAAAAAGGTTTGCAGGGCACGTGCAAGATTTACCAAAACGCACAGAGAACCCTCGGAATGCGTTTTGTTAACCCTCGCGGGTGCCCGGGCAATGCCGGACAGCTACGAACACGTGCAGAGAAACGCTCGGAACACGTGATCGAACTGTACCGCATGCCATCGCTTAGAAACGGGGTGGGGGGGTAAAGAAACCCACTTGTGCGCGTGCCCAAATCACAAATGCACTCGGTTGTTGATGTGTTAACATCTATAGCCACGGGTACACGTTTCTTCCATTTGATAATACATGCAAACAATTTAGCGTGCAGCTCTGCTAAAAGGGCGTGCCGAACTGTAACGGGCTCGAACTACGAACAAATTTAGCGTGCAGTCGTGGACCGACTGCAAAATTTCATATACATATTCATCTGAGTATGACTGTATTGGTGTAGCGGCAGAGAATAACTGTAAAATACAAAGTCTTGCTAACGATGTGTCCAAGTTTTTAGGGTAGTATAACTTAATATGAACTTTGTGCAATTGAATAGCAAAACTTGAGATTCTTTAATATAATTTCAATTTTACATGTTTGTTTATATTCTAGCATTGTTTATTGTTTATATTCTAGCATAAACAATATATATATTAAAATCAAATATTAGAGTTTTTATTGACAATTATTGAATATTGGTTCAAGGGGTATTTACTCTTTGTGCAGCTTGTGCGTCTCAGCTACGACAAGCCAGCACGTTGTTGTTTTGTTCAGTTTCCCTTTGCGTTCAGCGGCCCGTCGATTAAAGTGCGTTTGAAACATATATGACCTATGCAAAAATACCCTTTGTACCAATATTAAATAATTTTCGATGAACACTCTAACACTTACATAATTATATGCAAGTTCTTTTATTGGATATGAATACCAAACCTTTTTGCGGAATGTAAATAAAGCTCTCACGTTAAGCTGTAGAATTGCACAAAGTTCATATATGTAAGTCGATCCCGCCCTTCCATAATAGAAAGCAGCGGGTATATTCCAATAAGACCCCTTTTACACGATGAACTTTTTGCTTCTGCTGCATTCGTTTGTTGGCAAAGGGGGTAGTGGTGAAACAGCTGCAAGCAATGCTTCATGACATTGGTAGCAATGATTCAATTTTCTCATTTTGCTTTGCCCTATTCCGATTACATGTAAACACAGAGTTGCACAGTGTTCGATGTGAATATTAAAATTATCGATACGAAATATCGCACATGCAACTATTGCCGCAATTAGTAAATACGTTGTTCATTATTGTGGTTTAAAATTATTAATTAAAATGTTTTGGACAAGAGAGTTGATTGAACTGCTGTTAAGTCAATATGAGCAACACGAACATTTATATAATGTTCGGAGCGATATTTATAAGGACATGGTAAAGCGCTCCAGCAGTTTGCATTCAATTTGCGAAACGTTGAAGGTGAAAGAGCCCAAAATCCAATGCCTCAACCGCCATACCTGTCGCACTCAAAAGTTCTTTTGCTAAATCCATTTTATTTACTTGTTTCTCTCTCAATCAATAATCATTTGTTAACAAATAAAACAATCGATGGCAACGATTAATGTTTGTCGACCATAAATTTAAACCAGAGTTGCAATTACACAGATCACTGCATAAAAAGCCTCATTAAATAAAAATTATACTTATAAAAGGGAAACTAAATTCAATAAACTATTCTTTTCTTTTTTTTGCTAATATAAAGCAACCAAACAGGTACAAGCAGCTGTTAACACATCGCTCGTGAGTTCTAACACTCATTAGTTTTTTTGTTTTTTATTTCTTCTCACTTTTATTCCCCTAAATGGCTCCTACTCTCGTTGCCTACCACACCGCAAAACATTTATGAAAAAAACACACTCCCTCCCATTTAAAACCCCGCAGACTTAAGGTCAGCTTACCCCTGTCCCATGTTTTGGTGCGGCCGTTGTTGTTGTTGTTGTCGTTCATTTTGTATTTTTTTTTATATTTAAAAATTTGTTTTGCCTTTGCGTAGGCACTCCGATATATTTTGACAAAAACTCATGAAAACGTTTTTAATTTTTCTTTTGTAAAGTCTCGGCGCGCCCGCGTGTAGATTGCGTGAATTTGACTCTCGCGCTTTTCACTCCTGCGTTGCTTTGCTCTCCGATCGCGACTGCCAGCCTTGATTTTATTTTGCGCGTGCCAAGTTTTCGGCTGCTTAAGCCGCTGTCGTGGCCTCTGCCGCTGGGCCTCTGTCGTGACCTCTGCCGCTGGGCCTCTGCCGCTGATCATTCTGCCGGGGCCTCGGTTGTCGCCGGTGACTGTTGTCTGCTTAAAGCTAGGCATACACGGGTCACATGTTGGTGTGATTTGTTGGGCGTCGCTTCGCCATACACGGGCCAACATGTTCATAAACATAATTTATTGTGGGAATTTTGAGAAGACAAGATGAGCGGTACAACTGCGGACGACGCAATTGATGCTTTGATAACAATGACTCGCTGCTTTTTGCACAATTTTTTAAGAAAAAAAAACTCTGCTGTTTATTTAAGAAACAGTATGGATGATGAACATATGCAATTGAACGACTTCGAGGCCGTGAATTATGGAAATGTAGCATCTTCACCCTTCGACAATTCGTTTAAACTGACGAATTGTTGTAGTACAAGCCCACACACGACGAGCATGTTGGTAAAAAAACAAATTTGTTGAAAACTAGCCCATACACAGCCAACATGTTGGGCAGCAAGTGCGTGGTAATCGAACAAGTTCGTAAACCGCGCACATGTTGGCCAACAAGCCCATACACGAGTGATTTTCATCCCAACTTCAACAAATCACACCAACATGTGACCCGTGTATGCCTAGCTTAACCCTCTGCCGTAGCCTCCGTCGTGGCCTCTGCCGCTGGGCCTCTCTGCCGTGGTCTCTGTCGTCGTTGCTCTCGCTCTGGTGCCTGCATTTCTGCCAGCGTCGCGTCTGCCAGACGCCGTCTGGTCCCTTTTTGTTGTCGGGCTTTGCTGTACTTTGCGCGAGAGCGCACATGATCCCGTTATAAACCAGTGATACGCACCGCTATCAGTGATGCGCACTGATGATAGTGATGCGCATCACTGGTTCTTTTGCCTACTTGTTCCCCAGTATAAAAGCTCTGCTTAGGTCTAAGTGTTGTGGGGGAGCTTTACAGCTACCTCACAAGCTGCTTAGCTTCATTAGGCAAAAAAGATTTTTACCCAACGGACGACGCCGAATCGTTAGACAAAATATTAGAAACTTTGAGTTTTGAATAAAATTGCTAAGATTAAATGAAGTAATTGATATTTAAAAATAATTATATATTTTTTTTTAACTTTATTTTTTTGGGGTTCAGCTTTATTTGCTTTTTTTAAATTGATCTAGCTTTTTTAGCTCTTGGAAAAATGTCAACACTGGTTACAGCCCCTTTGAAAATGGGTGGAAGATGCAAGCGCATGAAGTAGCGAGTAAAAAATTAATTCGTTTTTCATCAAAATTTTAGCTGAAGATCTATTTATGATGTCAATAGCTATCCTCATACCAAATTGGGTGACTCTAGCTCAAAAATAGTCAAATTTGGGGGAAGGGGGGATGGGGTTGGTAAGGGTGGGCGTAGCGTCCAAAGTTTTGCTGCAGATCTATTTACGATGTCAACTACTATCCTTCAACCAAATTTGGTGACTCTAGCTCAAAGTTAGTAGAATATGGTGGAAGGGGGGCTGGGGGCGGTATGGGTGGGGGCGCCATCCAAAATTTTTGGGTTTCTTCACTTCCAATCTTGGCAACAAATTTGGCGGCTCTAGCTCAAAAGCTGTGGAAAATATAGGCACTTTTGATTTCAATATGCAGTGGGCTAGGGAACGGGGGGGCGTGGCTCCAAATTTTTTATGCAGTTTTTTGGGGATCGTTTCCAGTTATCTACCTACCAAATTTTGAGACTCTAGCTCAAACACTTTGGAAGATACACGCACTACCGTTTTTAGCGAAGCGTTGGGGTGGTTGAGGGCGGATAGGGCAGTATAGCTGGGCGTGGCATCCAAAGTTTTTATGAATTTGATTGGGGATCGTCAACACCTATCCTGGAACCAAATTTGATGGCTCTAGCTCAAAAACTGTAGAAGATATGGGCATTCTTGGGGTTAAACTGCGGAGGCTGGGGGCGGTATGGGTGGGCGTGGCTCCAAAATTTTTGATGCAGTTTTTTGGGGGTTGGTAGTAGCTATTTTCTCCTCAAATTTGGTAGTTCTAGCTGTAAGGGCTTGCGAAATAGCTGCATCTATCGATTTGATGTTATCGAGCTTATCGATTTGCCAGCCCCCTAGTTATCGTAGAGCTCCAATCTTGACACTTTAATTTACTATGCCATAGATAAAGAGATTTGCAAAGTTTGAAGTCTCTAACTTGAAGGGTGTGGAAAAAAGTTGCGAACATACGGACGGACAGACGGACAGACAAAATGACGGACATTGCACAAACCCAATATACTCTTTACCTTCGGTATCGAGTAAAAAAATATACCACACCAAACAGGTGATTTCCTCGTAATTAGTTGGCAGCACCATCAGAGCGATAGTATCTGAACGAATAAGGTTAACTTTGCATTGAGAAAACCAAACTGGTTTAACACGAGCATTAAAGTTATGCCGAGATTAACTAATTGACACTTTAACTGGACATGGAGAAACCGGCCCTAAGTAAATTATCTATTTACATACTTATATTATATAGTTTTCATTGACAATGATTGAATATTGGTACATGGGGTTTGTTTAGTTTGTGCAGTTGGATCGTCTCAGATACGACAACCCAGCGCGCACTGTTGTTTCTCTTTGCCTATTCTCGATTGGCACACGCAAATGCATACACACAAAGACGGGCCTAACCTAGGTTACGTATTGCAGCCAGCTGCAGCCGATTTGACGTCGGCAAATCAAAACTTTGTCTAATAAAATTTATTTATACTCAAAAACTTAATTTACAATTAAATTGATAAATTTATTTTTTAATCAAAAATGCAAATACGTATTGGCGGCCCGTCGTTTGTAAGTAAATTAAGCGCTGGCAAATTGATTAAAAAATCGAAATCTCAAAACCGGTAAAAAATACTTATAGTTTCCATACTCTAACACGTAGAGTTATCAAAGCTGGTAACTAAATAGCTTCTGGCGAACCCAAAAAACTGCATTAAAAACATGGTAGCCATGCCTACTCATTCTGGCATTGCCTTAGCCAGTCCTTGAACGCAGAGCACACCCAGGCCGCATCGAGTATACCGCAGTCGGTTTTGGCAACTCCATCAGCATCCGATAGTCGTTGTGGCAGCTTACACCCCTGCCGTATCCGCACCCCATTGCAATCAGGTCTCTTTCAATCTGTTTTATTACTGGTATCGAGTATACCGCAGTCGGGTGCGTCCGACTGCAACGTTTCTAGTTGTCTTACGATTGACGACGAGCGAAAGGGCAAGTGAAACAAAAACGTCTGCAACATGCTATTCGCATTCACGCTCGCTCGTACCTACTCAAGCGAAAGCAAAACCCCGCCAAACCAAGAGAAGTTGCCAGCTCGAATAAATGAGAAAGAGCTTTGCACAGTCTATATATTAGACTGTCTGTGGTTTAAGTCATCTTTAGAATTACAGTTGGGTTGAAACTAAGAAAATAATTGGTAAAGATCTTGAAATAAGACACAAACTACAGTGCAGCCGAGAATTATGAGAATGTGTCAATTCGGCTGCATTGGGCGAAGATTTAAATATGTAATGCCATCTTCTGGTAACTTTTGTAAGCTTCGCAATTTGGATTTTGGAACCACTTTCAAAAAAATTAACTGGTAAAGATCTTTGCTAACACTCAAACTACAATGTAGCCGAACTTTAGGACAAGTGATTATTTTTAATTCTCTAAATACATATTTAATTTCAGTAACCGGTATAAGGTGCAAATCTCTGCTTAAACTGCAATACGAATTTGGATATAATTTTTATCCGAAAAAGTTCTGTGGCTTGGGTGACCAAAAAGTAAGTGTCTTGAAGTGTCTGGTGTAATTATTTGCTAAGGTGCATAAGTTGACTTAAAACTTAACGAAATATCAATTATCATTTTTCGACTAGGTGAAAACAACAAAATTTTCCAATTCCAGATAAGTGCCTAAACAAGGAAAACTTAAAACAAATCCGATTTTTATAGATATTTGATCAGGTGCACCCATAGACTAACCACAATGTTAACCAGAAGAGTTTACAGAACTGGCGATGTTACAGCCCCTTTGAAAATGGGCGGAAGATGCAAGCGCATGAAGTAGCGAGTAAAAAATTAATTCGTTTTTGACTTTAAGTAAATTATCTATATACATACTTATATTATATAGTTTTCATTGACAATGATTGAATATTGGTACATGGGGTTTGTTTAATTTGTGCAGTTGGATCGTCTCAGATACGACAACCCAGCGCGCACTGTTGTTTCTCTTTGCCTATTCTCGATTGGCACACGCAAATGCATACACACAAAGACGGGCCTAACCTAGGTTACGTATTGCAGCCAGCTGCAGCCGATTTGACGTCGGCAAATCAAAACTTTGTCTAATAAAATTTATTTATACTCAAAAACTTAATTTACAATTAAATTGATAAATTTATTTTTTAATCAAAAATGCAAATACGTAATGTAAGTAAATTAAGCGCTGGCAAATTGATTAAAAAATCGAAATCTCAAAACCGGTAAAAAATACTTATAGTTTCCATACTCTAACACGTAGAGTTGCCAAAGCTGGTAACTAGATAGCTTCTGGCGAACCCAAAAAACTGCATTAAAAACATGGTAGCCATGCCTACTCATTCTGGCATTGCCTTAGCCAGTCCTTGAACGCAGAGCACACCCAGGCCGCATCGAGTATACCGGAGTCGGTTTCGTCCGACTGCAACCTTTCTACTTGTTCAACTTTGTCACACTAGCCAACAATTTTGCTAAAAGTTATGCAAGATGCGCACAATTTCCAAAAGTTTTCTCAGCAGTGCGTTTGTCGATGAACTTGTATGAACTTCTATAGTTTTTCATAAATTGTGAAATCAGTATAGTTGATATAAAAGTGCTGCATATGCATACACACACACACACACACACATAACACAAATTATGAAGCGGTAGCCTAATAACAACAAACACATAGATGTTTTATTTTAACTGTGTTTGTTGTCATTTGGCTAATTTTTTGCTGTTTACTGCAACACTGGTTAGCATCTCTTATATAAGTACAGTAGATGCCGGTTATAACGACACCGGCTTTAACGATTTGCCGCTTTTAACGATTCACACTAGAATGTTTGGTTGGTTTTCACACAAACTTGTATGAAAGCACAATCGGCTATAACGATATCGGTTTTAACGATAAACCGCTTATGGCGATGAAATTTTGAAAACAAATACCGCTTATAACGATCACAAGTAAGATCAAAAACAAGAGAATGAGCATTTTACACAAGCGGTCGGCACAAAGCGGTCCAAAAAATTGCTGCGTTCAGGAACTGCTTAGCGTTGCAAATGGTTTTGCACATTAGTTCAGCGAACGATTACTAAACATGTTTTGTAAGCGCTTAGTTCCCTGAACGCAGCCAATGCATTTGTGCAAAAGTAATTTCGGTTCGACACTCTTAAATACACTTCGTGGTAACTTCGGCCTATCTGTGTGAATTGCCGTTATGTTTGCTTATGTGTGTATATCAAAAATTAAGCATTGTGTAAAACGCAAATGTTTGCTTTGTTTGTTTTGAGTGGCACGCTTTGCTTTAATTTGCAAGATGGCATTAAAACAAAAATGCTTCTCAATGACGAAATAGGTAAAGCACTTTTGCAGTGGTTTAAAATGCAGCGCAGTCGGGAAATTTCCATAAGTGGCCCGATACTTCAGAAAAAAGCGAATATTTTTGCAAAGGAGTTCAAGATTGGCAATATTGTTTGTCCATCAAGTTGGATTCAGCGTTTTAAAGCAAGGCTAATTTAAAGCAATCCAAAAATACTGTTTTTTTTTTAAATGCCTAAAATATATTTATATTTAAACAATCTTAGAAAATAAAGCACAAATAAAAAGTAAAAAAATAATTACGAGAAAAAATAGTTTTTTCTTTAACACCGGCTATAACGGCTATCGGCTATAACGATGATATATTGCCGGTCCCTTGAGTATCGTTATAACCGGCATCTACTGTAGTACAAAAATTGACTTGAAATAAAAATATGATATAATTTATTATACTTATCAAAATTTCTGCATAATTAAATTTAAAATTGTATTTGTTTTTTTATTCAATGCAATAACTTTGTTACTGTTTCACAAGTTGCGAAAATCAGGGCTGCCACCTTGAAGACGAATTATCGATAGTTTAGTTCCCAATAGTTTATATGATATTTTTGCACATATTAATTGTTTTGGTGCAAAGCCATGATTAAATGTGTAACAAAAACAATAAAACATGATTTCGGAAACTTGCACGCAAATTTCTGAATTTATAAAATTGGAGTAAACATATTTTATTGTGATAGAATTGTTTGTAGCTGACGCTTAAGCTGAACTTGTTCATTTACACCCCTGGCACGGAAGAATTTATGTAAGAAAATTTAATTATGCCCGAATATATTAATGAAATGTCTACATTTAGAAGCTATCAGTCATGACCGCATAGATATCGAACGAAAGGAAATGAAGTCTACTTTGTATTAAAAAAGTTTTAATCGATTCTATGGCTTTTGTGATTTTTGCACTGATTTTTTGCCTTTAAAAGTTATATATTTGGCAAAAGTATAAAAATGAATGAAAATAAATATAGTTTGAAAAAACTAAAAAATACGCTTTTTAAAAGCATTGAACAAAAAACTTAAAAAATAATTTCTAATGTAAGCTTAAACATCGAAAAATTCATGAATTATTGTCAAAAAAGCGTGGGCGCTTTGTGAAATATTTTTCGTGTATCGAGCGCCAGACGCTTTTTCACAATAATTCAAGAATTTTTCGATGTTTAAGCTTACATTAGAAATTATTTTTTAAGTTTTTAGTTTAATGCTTTTAAAAAGAGTATTTTTTAGTTTTTTCAAACTATATTTATTTTTTACTTTTTAGTAAACAAAACTTAATTTGGCTAAAAGATTAAAACATCCATATGCCCATACTGGGAATTGAACCCGGACCTCCCGAGTAAAATAAAAAAAAAAACCTTAAAAATTGGCTAAAACATTGAAATCATTCATTTGCTCATACTGGGAGTTGAGCCAGGAACCCCCTGTTGAGAGTCCGGCACCCTTATCACTAGACTATATGAGAGTGTATCCGATGAGCCTTTGATACCCAATTTATACTTTTTTTTTTGAGTTACTCAAACGCCTCATGTGAAGCTAATAAAAAATCAATGTAAACAAAACTAAATTTGGCTAAAAGATTAAAACATCCATATGCCCAGACTGGGAATTGAACCCGGACCTCCCGGGTAAAATAAAAAAATTTTAGCTGAAGATCTGTGTATGATGTCAATTGCTATCCTCATACCAAATTTGGTGACTCTAGCTCAAAAATAGTAAAATTTGGGGGAAGGGGGGCTGGGGTTGGTAAGGTGGGGCGTGGCATCCAAGCTTTTGCTGCAGATCTATTTATGATGTCAATAGCTATCCTCAAACCGAATTTGGTGACTCTAGCTCAAAGTTAGTAGAATATGGTAGAAGGGGGGCTGGGTGCTGGGGGCTATTATGGGGGGCGTGGCGTCCAAAGTTTTGCTGCAGATCTGTTTATTATGTTAATTGCTATCCTCATACCAAATTTGGTGACTCCAGCTCAAAGTTAGTAGAATATGGTGGAAGGGGGGCTGGGGGCTGTTATGGGGGGGCGTGGCGTCCAAAGATTTGCTGCAGATCTATTTATGATGTTAATTGCTATCCTCATACCAAATTTGGTGGCTCTAGCTCAAAGTTAGTAGAATATGGTGGAAGGGGGGCTGGTGGCGGTTTGGGTGGGGGGCGCCATCCACTTTTTTTGGGTTTCTTCATCACCTATCTTGGCACCAAATTTGGCGGCTCTAGCTCAAAAAAATGTGGAAAATATAGGCGTTTTTGATTTCAAAATGCAGGGGGCTCGGGATCAGGGGGGGCGTGGCTCCAAAACTTTCATGCAGTTTTTTGGGGATTATTATTAGCTATCTTCCTACCAAATTTGGTGACTCTAGCTTTAACGCTTTAGAAAATACACGCATTCCCGTTTTTAGTGAAGCATTGGGGTGGTTTGGGGCAGCTTGGGCAGTATGGATTGGCGTGGCATCCAAAGTTTTTATGCATTTATTTTGGGGCTATAATCTCCTATTTTGGCACAAAATTTGGTGGCTCTAACTCAAAAACTGTAAAAGATATAAGCATTTCTGTTTTTAAACTGCGGTGGGGCTGGGGGCGGAATGGGTGGGTGGGGCTCCAAAACTTTGATGCAGTTTTTGGGGGGTCGTTACCAGTTATCTACCTACCAAATTTTGTGACTCTAGCTCAAACACTATGGAAGATACACGCACTACCGTTTTTAGCGAAGCGTTGGGGTGGTTGAGGGCGGATAGGGCAGTATAGATGGGCGTGGCATCCAAAGTTTTTATGAATTGGGTTGGGGATCGTTAACACCTATCTTGGCACCAAATTTGGTGGGTCTAGCTCAAAAACTGTAAAAGATATGGGCATTTTCAGTGTTAAACTGCGGGGGGGCTGGGGGCGGAATGGGTAGGCGTGGCTCCAAAATTTTTGATTCAGTTTTTTGGGGATTGTTAGTAGCTATTTTCCCCCCAAATTTGGTAGCTGGATCTATCGATTTTGCGTTATTGAGTTTATCGATCAATCCCCAAAAAACTGCATCAAAAATTTTGGAGCCACGCCCACCCATTCCGCCCCCAGCCCCCGCAGTTTAACACTAAAAATGCCCATATCTTCTAGTTTTTCAGCTAGAGCCATCAAATTTGGTACCACGATAGGTGTTAACGATCCCCAACCCAATTCATAAAAACTTTGGATGCCACGCCCATCTATACTGCCCTATCCGCCCTCAACCACCCCAACGCTTCGCTAAAAACGGTAGTGCGTGTATCTTCCATAGTGTTTGAGCTAGATAACTGGTAACGACCCTCCAAAAACTGCATCAAAGTTTTGGAGCCCCACCTACCCATTCCGCCCCCCGCCCCCCGCAGTTTAAAAACAGAAATGCTTATATCTTTTACAGTTTTTGAGTTAGAGCCATCAAATTTTGTGCCAAAATAGGTGATTATAGCCCCCAAAAAATGCATAAAAATTTTGGATTCCACTCCAATCCATACTGCCCAAGCTGCCCCAAACCGCCCCTATGCTTCTCTAAAAACGGGTATGCGTGTATTGTCCAAAGCCTTTAAGCGAGTTTATCTGCAAGGATTTCATTTTAATTTATTAAGTTTTTGATAAAGTTAGAAATTGTGGTCTGTACTTTGTATGATTTCCTTAGAAAGTTGCGTAAAATGAGGTAAATTTTTTTCAAGTTAATAATTTTGGTGTTGCGATTATCGAGGAGTTGCGTTTAACGATGGTTGCGTTGATCGAGGTCGTACTGTACTTATAAGAATTGCTAAAATTTTTGTGGTCTGATTGGCTCTATGGACTTTTGGGATCCTTATCTTATTTATTTTGCAAACGTGTGTTAATAAGTGCAAGAAAGCGTAAGACGTTTTTATACATTTATTTTTAACTTATAATTAAAACGCACATTTTAGTCAAGTATTCAGGACTGTGGTTTTTCTAATTCATGTCCATAATAATTTAGGGGTGGGCGCAGTGTTTAGTATTTTCAAACACTAAATTGTAAGAGGCATTTTTTACATATTAGGTAACAGTTCTATAGGCGGGGGGGGTGGTGTGATCATTGTTTTTGATTGATTTGCTCTGGATGAGACCTCGAGATTGGCTCGACGAGCTGCCGCTGCCATATATGTGCCATAATATCGACTCAATAACTGTGAATCGACACCGTTTAGATCCACATAGGCTTTAGGTAATGAGATCAATGATCGTTCGGTTCCTTCGGGTCTTTCTGAACGTGAACCTGTAGCAACAGTTAGGGAACACTCTGTTGCTTCTAATGAATTTGTATCATGTTGGCTACTGCTGGAGGGTGGAGAAACGGTGGCAACTAGAAAGTTTCGTGGCTCCTGATCTTCAGGGTCTGCATCAAATGAGGATCGCCTCGCATCATCACTTAGGTACGAATTATTGTCTTGCTCAGGAATCTGGTCAGCATTCGTTTCAGCATTCCGTTCATTATCATCTCCATTTCCATTCCCATCCCCATCATCACCATCGACATCAATATCTGCATCGGGATCGATATCAAGTAGATTAGTATTGGTAGGAGTATTTCGTTGCTCAACAACTTGAATCATTTGCTGATGTTTTTTCACTTGAACCTTTGTGATAACCGTGTGTTGTGTTTGTGTCGCAGATCCCTCATCGTCTTCAACGATATCAACGATTTGGACATCGGGCGCCAGTAATGAAGCGACATCAAATTGACGTTTCCTTGTCTGCGAATACAAATTAGCGATTGTTGTCGTTGTTGTCGAATTAATATACGATATATGCTGGTGCTGATGCTGATTATGCTGATGATGCTGTGCTTGATGATGATGATGTTGGTGCTGATGATGTTGATAGCTAGATGGATCCCTTTGGAGAGCCGCGTACTGTGGCAAATTGCGTCCAAAAAACTGTCCAAAATAATGCTGATGATAGGGATAATTAAGTGGGGCAAGCTGTTGAATGGCGGTGGCAGCGGCAGCGGCGGCGGCAGCGGGATTGGGCGGCAGTGGTAGTGGCGGTGGTGTCGTCAAATCCAATGGAGGTGGACTTGGTGAATCTGTGCTAGCATCATCCACCGAGAGACCCATATGCTTGCGAACTTTTCGTTGTGCTTTCCGGCGACGAAAATCTCCCTTGCGAAAATCATCCATGTTTGCCGGATGTATGGCCCAATAATGTCCTTTTCCATTGGCACTACGACCCGATTTAATAAAGCAATCATTCAATGAGAGATTGTGACGTATCGAATTACGCCAGCCGGGGCCGCGTGTACGAAAATATGGATAATTATCCAATATATATTGATAAATGTCCGATAGCACCAGTTTCATATCACTCGAACTCAATATGGCCATGGCAATCAAGCCAATATAACTATGCTGTGGCTTTGGCTCCTCGGGCTGGAAGATGCGTTGAGATTGTGGAAATAGCGAGATTGTTGAAAGTGTTGCCAAACGATTGTTGCCACCACCAGTTGCACAGTGCGAACTATATGGATGCAGCCATGTGGGTAATGCTGTGGAGGAGGAGGAACCATTCCCTGCCGCATATTGCGGACATCTTAAACGTTCGATGTTCAGTGCATAATTGTACAATTGTAATCGATATTGTTCCAATGACATGCTGTTATTGCTAACTTGATGATGTTGTGCTTGCCTTGGATAAATGTCTGTCACAAAAAGTGGCTTAAGATTTGCTGCGCCAGAGCCAGCATGGATCTGGTCTTGTTGTTCTTGTTGTTGTTCTTGTTGAATAGGCGAAAATGGGCGCAACGGAGCCAAATTCGTATTTGCCATCAGTTTTTCCGTTTAATTTTTTTTACCCTACTTTAAATATCCAACATTCTACCAGATGTAGTATGTCTCGTCCGCAGTATTCCTTAACCCCTAACAGCTGAAAAAAAAAAGAAAAAAACATTGAATAACAAGAAATAATTTTAAAATATAGATGCAATGGGATCTGATCTGTATTATGTATGATCTTAGTATGAAAAGTTGCCTCTTATAAACAATTTAACTTCCAAATGTATCGAATCTCCGCACTAAGGTACACAAACACCTATAACTGCAAAATCTCTAAAATAATGTGCAAAACCTACGACGACAAACTAACGCAATACATGCTACAAGGGCATGACTGTGTCTACATTTGCCTCTTCCGCATGGGGAAAACAGATAGCGTTGGTTGTATTTATGGTGATGCGGCTGTTAACGACGAAGTGGAACGATTATAGATGATTGCTGGAAAACAAAATTGGACCCATTGAGCAGGAAAACAGTGTGGGGAATAAAAGGCGCAATGATGTGTTGATGTGCCTAGGCGATGGCAGGATCCGGACGCGGATGAATTACCGAGCGAAAGAGGCACCATTTCGAAATAATGCGAAAGCGATCCTAAAGAGGACAAAAGGCCTAAAGAGGAGGGGTTTCTAGTGGGTTCAAGCCCTACATATCTCTCTTACCCCTCCTCAAACGCAAAAAAAAAATAAAATTACAGTATACTCACAGGCCACTACCTAGTCGCAGTACATGCGAAAAGACTAACGACGAATGCAGGAAATGCAAAGATCTAGGTGTTAAGGAAACGCTAGAGCAACTCCTTTGCAGCGACCTAGCACCGGCAGCGAGCAAGAGCCTAAAAAGCTTCTAGCGTTTGCCCGAATCTCCAACCACCGACCCCACTAATGACTCTTTAGCGGTATATGTGTGTCACTCCCCTGGGAGGGTCGGTCGGTCTAACCTAACCTTACCTGTCCCATTTTTTTGAAAGAATGGCAAAAACAAATATATAACATTGAAACCGACTGCATCCGATTTTTATGTTTCATTACAAAACAGTAATATATCGAATCAAACTTGAATCCGAATGTTAATGTTAACTTTAAAAGATAATGTTCTAAGAAACTAAATAGGAAAAGACAAGTGGATGAGTGCTTTTTTCTGGTGCTGTTCACCAAACGCAACTTATCTGTATAGTTTTCCCCATATGCTCACATTTGATAAAGACAAGCCAACTCTGACTTAATTTATTCCCTATTAGAAGTATAGGTTGAATGAGCCGTTAGCCATTTATATTAACATTATGTGGGGTCCTACAACTGCGATGCCCTCGACAGACCAATGATCATAGGTGTGTTGATCTTTTGGTATATATGTTAATGAGTGCTCCACTTGATGTCACTTGCCAAGTGGTTTGGTTGCCGTGTTTCTTATTTTCAAGCTTGATATAAAAAAAACACACTTCACAATTTTAAGAGAGTATTGCATTGCCATCGTTTGTCTTTAAGTAGGTTCGAAAGCAAGTTCAAGCAAGTATCATAAATATGTATGTATGTATCCTAAACAAATGTACTGGAGGTGCGGTTAATATTTTCCCTCTTTCGTAAATTATCATTATTGTCTCAAAATACTTTTAACATATTATTTCTACTATATGAGCTAAAGACAACAAGTATAAACCTATGTAAGCAACAGATCGCGTTTATGTTATTTTAATCAAAGATTTTTAAAATTTATGTACAGCATTTTTGTGTTCCATTGTTCGTTACATTGACTATTAGATTTATTCTGTTATCTCCTTTTATTCCTTAATTCCATTACTAAAAGTAGCTCTTCCTTTATACGGCTGATCCAGTTGGGGCTTTGCCGAAACGCAACGCAACGTTGCACTACTAATTATTTTGAATTTACCTAGAAAAGTATATTGTTTAACATTTGTTTTGTTAAATTTTCTTTCAGGCTTAAAAAAAATTCTTGAAAATGAATAAATAAATACAACATCAAATTTAAGGCTCAAATCCAGATGTATCGGCGAAGTCTTTAATTGTGAAAAGGTAGGGTGTGTGGTTATTTGAATTTTTAATCAGCTATCAGTTTGACTGTTCTTTATGCCCATTCTTGTATAAAATGTGTTTTAAAATTCATATTGGTTGTGTAACAGCCAGAACGTTGTATCCCTGACATAAAGTATAAATATTTTTGACGTAAGTCTTTTCTGAATGTACATATTGTGGCGATCTGGCTATTCTAAATCATTAATCGACGACTATCGCAATCGATCGAATAGAGAAGAAGAAGAACACGCGATACGCGAAACGCAATTATACATTGTAAAAGAATATTATTAATAAGGCTAATCGTTGAAAATTTACTCGGATGGAACATTTTTACATATTTATTCACAGCGTCATAACGCGATAATATTGACGCGTCGAGCTCGAAAACTATAAAAGCTAGAGCCACTACATTTGATAGATACACATGTCCTCTTTCTGTTCGCCCTCCCTCTCTCTCTCTCTCTCTCTCTGGAAATATATGCACATACATATGTACATAAAAAACGATATTTGCAGATGGATGTCACAGATTAACTTTCTTCAATGTTTATGCACGCATTTAAATTTGTGTATATGAACTTTTAATGTTTTTCATATAATTATTATTTACTTATTAAAAATTGCATACTTTTAAAGTATTTTTTATTTCTTACTGCTTTTGATTTATTACGGTATTTCTTCAATTAGTCATAATTGTTGTTTGAATATTTTCTTTATTAATATTATATGTGTTATGTTCACAATGGGCGAAGAATTTAATATTTGGCAGTGCTTGCTTCACAAAAATATTGGAAACGTGTGAAATGTAAACGCTTAAATCTGTATAAGAACATTTAAAACTATCACTGAAGCACCAATTTAGTTGATATTATTGCACAATAGTTGTTGTAGTACCTTTGGGCATAAGCGCGTAACCGAATCGATCGATCGATTTGAAAATTAGTAGGTTGCAGCAACTATCCGTATCCGCGATCCAGTCCAAACAAATGGACTAAAAACTTTTAAGTAAAACCTTCGCCTTTGGACAGCGTACAATGCGTGCGTGTGGTCGACACTAAGTTTGAACTGGGTCTGGGTGAGTAAGCGAAAAATATGTAGCTAGGCAAAATGGATGGTCGGTCAGGTCTCAAACGAGCAAAGTCTCACGCCTTACTCGGGGTAGGCAACACTGTAGCTGAATCGCAAATGCTCCGCCTCTATTTGTGTTGATTGCTTGATTTTCATTGGTGCTCGCAATGCAAGGGCTGATTGTTTGCTATCCGAAAAGTGGGTTCGACCGAACGAATAACCAACCGAATGAAAGCAAATGCAAGTAGCTAGAGGTTCTAAACAAAAAAAAAAACCCCCTGATGGCTTTTGTTGAAGTTTCCCTTTTCTTTTCTCTCCATCCTGCTTCCTCCGCAATCGGCATTCCTCACACCGCTCACACCGCATTCTCACACTAACACTCGTGTGATATTAAAGAACAGGTTTTCAAAGAAACGAAAACATCTTCGAGTATTTTAAAGCATTTTCATTAAATTAACTCTGAACAGCTATAGTGAAAAATCACAAAACAAACATACTAGTATTACACATCGGTGTATACATATAAAAAAAAACTAATGAGTGTTAGAACTCACGAGCGATGTGTTAACAGCCCTTTGTACCTGTTTGATTACTATATATTAGCATAAAAAAAAAAGAATAGTTTATTGAATTTAGTTTTCCTTTCTCCAGTTTCTCTGTCTATTTTTTTATTCTACTTTACTTTATTCCGAGTTTTCGGCAACTGACCTTTACAAATGCATCGCTAAATACACTTTCGTAATTTGTGTACATCTTTGCATTATTGTATATCAAGGGCTGTTAGAAAGTGTCATAAAGGAAAAACTGATAAGAGTATGTATGATGAGCAGCAGCAAAAGTGTTATTTGACTGCCTTGGAAGACAAAAAAAGAGAGAAGTCTTTATTGTTGATTTATTTATTTATTTATTATTTATTTATTGTCAGCTATGAGCAGCTGACATGATAATAAAATGAATTTAAAATAATTATAATTAAAATAATTAAGTTTAAAATAAAATTTAAAATTATATGTAGTTCTGAAAGTAAACTAAGGTTGAAAAAATAATAAAGTTAACGGTAAAGCTCTGGGAAATTCAACAAGAACATAAGTGGCCCAACATTTGTTGCGTGGATTGGGAAAAACCCAGAAAATCCCAATCAGACCAGTGGTAGGTTAGTGGTTAGTGGTTACGATTAGATAAGGCAAAAAGGATAGATCGTTTTAGTACTGGAGTCGAGGTCTCTAGAGAGACAAGAGAATAAAGCTTGTTATTGTCAGAACATAATACACAAAATGGTTCATGAATTAAATAGTTGCTTGAGCAACGATCTGAGGCTGAGGGGTAAAAAGTTACGTTTGGATCAAATGGGAACATTTAATTTTATTCGACTTAGAGTTAGAACTTCTAACTCAACAAAACCACATGCTGCTGACTTCTGTTATTTCATAGCATTTAACTACGATTAAAACACACAAACAAAGAAACATACTAACAAATAAATACAGGAGAAGTATTGACAGAAGCCTGTTTATTTTTGCAATAATTAAGATTCTTGGATATGAACGATAGCTTACCTGCCTTGCGTATTCTATGACCTTTTGGACTAGCAACTGATATACACCAAGCCAACCAAGTATCTTCAGCTAAAAACTAGGCTTCTGCAAGCACTTGTCCACAAAACTATTTTTCTTCCCCCATCCTTGCGCATGAGTAAGAAAAAAAGATTTTGTCTTCCAAGGCAGACAAATATCAGTTTTGCTATTGCTGATCATGCATACTCTTCCCAATTTTTTCCCTATAACACTTTCTAACAATCATTGGCATACAGTTATGTAAAAATGTACACAAATTATGAAAGTGTATTCAGTAGTGCATTGGTACATATGTAAATGTAAGCGCGCGTTTGCCGCCCACACAGAAAAATGAAAAATATCAAAAATAACAAAAACCTCGATAAGCAGGCACAGCAAGAAATATATGTTTCAAACGCACTTTCATACAATATGTACCAACAACTTTTTACCGCTCTTGCTGTCCGCTGACCCGCCGCCTCTCCTTTAATCGACGGGCCGCTGAACGCAAAGGGAAACTGAACAAAACAACAACGTGCTGGCTTGTCGTTGCTGAGACGCACAAGCTGCACAAAGACTAAATACCCCTTGAACCAATATTCAGTAATTGTCAATGAAAACTCTAATATATGGTTTTAATATATATATTGTTTACGCTAAAATATAAACAATAAACAATGCTAGAATGTAAACAAACATGTAGAATTGAAATTATATTAAAGAATCTCAAGTTTTGCTATTCAATTGCACAAAGTTCATATTAAGTTTATACTACCCTTCCAACTTGGACACATCGTTAGCAAGACTTTGTATTTTACAGTTATTATCTGCCGCTATACCAATACAATCATACTCAGATGAATATGTATATGAAATTTTGCAGTCGGTCCACGACTGCACGCTGAATTTGTTCGTCGGTCGAGATCAGCGCAGCACGGCACGCAGAATTTGCCCACCATGCAGAGCGCCACTCTAGATTTTTGCATGTATTATCAAATGGAAGAAAAGGGTACCCGTGCCTATAGATGTTAACACATCAAAAAACCTAGCCCTACTTAACCGAGGACCTTTATTGATCCTCAATCTGTTTATTGACGATCTTCAAGCTGTATATAGGTTTGCTGTGTAACTTACTACCGTCGAATTTGGGTGCATTTACGTAAATTATTATTGATTCTCACATATCGTCGATGTAAGGCCATTATTGTCATTGGCTTCATCAAGCGGTGGTCTGAGGAGTTTAATTATTCCTACACCACTAAAACGTTTTATGCATCCCTACTACGTCCTTTCCTGGAGTATGAATCTTGTGTGTGGTCCCCTCCATATGGGATTCACCAGGATCGAATTGAATCTGTGCAGAAGAAGGTTCATCTGTTTGCCTTTTCTCATTGCAGGCTATTTCTAAATTATTTTACTTTCACTTAAATTATTTTGACCATTTTATTTTAATTTTAATTAATTTCTATTTTATGTCAACTGCTAAAAGCTGACAATAAATAAATAAATATGATTATATACTCTGCAAAAGTTGTAAAGGCAAACTTAGATAGTGTGAAAAGGCAAAATTTAAAACATTGAAATTTTTTCACACAGACAAGTTTGTTTTTATTTTGTTAATAAATTGATGTATATGAAATTCATATTATGAATACAACACAGTGAACTAAGTCATTAAATTTTTAGGTTTTCAAAATCACTTTAAAAAATAAAATCCATTTCCATAAATTTGTGTTAAAATAACTTTGTTTATGTTTTAATTGTCTATGTAGAATTTTCAAATGCTTAAAGAAAAGTTGGCCTTTTATACTCGGTACCAAAGGTAAAGAGTATATTGGGTTTGTGCAATGTCCTTCATGGCTTCTGTCCGTCTGTATGAACGGAACTTTTTTCCACACCCTTCAAGCTAGAGACTTCAAACTTTGCAAATGTCTTTATCTTTGGCATACTAAATTAAAGTGTCAAGATTGGAGTTCTACGATAACTCGGGGGCTGCCAAATCGATAAACTCGATAACGCAAAATCGATAAATTCAGCTATTTCGCAAACCCTTACAGCTAGAACTTCCAAATTTGGAGAGAAGATAGCTACTAACAACCTCCAAAAAACGGCATCAAAAATTTTGGAGCCACGCAGTTTAAAACAAAAAATGCTTATATCTTGCACAGTTTATGAGCTAGAGCCACAAAACTTTGTGCCAAGATAGGCGATGACGACCCCAACCAAAATACTTAAAAACTTTGGATGCCACGCCCATCCATACTGCCCTAGCCGCTCCCAACCGCCCCAACGCCTCGCGAAAACTGGTAATGCGTGTATCTTCTGAAGTGTTTGATCTAAAGTCAAATTTGGTAGGATGATAACTGTAAACGACTCCAAAAAAACTGCATCAAAGTTTTGGAGCCACGCCTCCCCCATTCCCCAGCCCCCAAACAGTTGAAAAACAGAAATGCTTATATCTTCCACAACTAGTCACCAAATTTGGTAGGGGGATAGCAATTGACACCATACATAGATCTGCAGCAAAAACTTTGGATGCCAAGCCCCATACCGCCCCAGCCCCCCTTTCCCTACCGTTAACAAACTTTGAGCTAGAGTTACCAAATTTGGAAGGAAGATAGCTTTGTGGCATCCCCATCTGCATCAGACGATCTTTGAGGAAGCGTACGCCACGGTCGTATCCGCAGTATATGCAGCCATGACTGATAGCTTATAAATGTTGAAATTTTATTAATATATATATAAGTTAAAAGAATATGGTGGATGGTAGGCTGGGGGAGTAATGGGGGGGGGGGGGGCGTGGCATCAATATTTTAGCTGAAGATCTGTGTATGATGTCAATTGCTATCCTCATACCAAATTTGGTGACTCTAGCTCAAAGATAGTACAATTTGGGGGAAAGGTGGCTGGGGGTGGTAAATGGGGGTGTGGAATCCAAACTTTTGCTGCAGATCTATTTATGATGTCAATAGCTATCCTCAAACCGAATTTGGTGACTCTAGCTTAAAGTTAGTAGAATATGGTGGAAGGGGGCTGGGGGCTAACATTGGGGGGAGGCGTGGCGTCCAAAGTTTTGCTGCAAATCTATTTATGATGATAATTGCTATCCTCATACCAAATTTGGTGACTCTAGCTCAAAGTTAGTAGAATATGGTAGAAGGGGGCTTGCGGCTTTGGCGGCTTTAGCTCAAAAAATGTCGAAAATATAGGCGTTTTTGATTTCAAAATGCAGGGGGCTCTGAACGGGGGGGCGTGGCTCCAAAACTTTGAAGCAGTTTTTAGGGGATCGTTAATAGCTATCTTCCTACCAAATTTGGTGACTCTAGCCTTAACGCTTTAGAAAATACACGCATTCCCGTTTTTAGTGAAGCATTGGGGCGGTTTGGGGTAGCTTGGGCTGTATGGATTGGCGTGTCATCCAAAGTTTTTATGCATTTTTTGGGGGCTATAATCACCTATTTTGGCACAAAAGTTGGTGACTCTAACTCAAAAACTGTAAAAGAAATAAGCATTTCTGTTTTTAAGCTGCGGGAGGGCTGGGGGCGGAATGGGTAGGTAAGGCTCCAAAACTTTGATGCAGTTTTTGGAGGGTCGTTACCAGTTATATACACTATGGGAATTACACGCAATACCGTTTTTAGCGAAGCGTTGGGTCGGTAGAGGGCGGATAGGGCAGTATAGATGGGCGTGGCATCCAAACTTTTTATGAATTTGGTTGGGGATCGTCAACACCTATCTTGGCACCAAATTTGATGGCTCTAGCTCACAAACTGTAGAAGATATGGTCATTTTTAGTGTTAAACTGCGGGGGGGCTGGGGGCGGAATGGGTAGGCGTGGCTCCAAAATTTTTGATGCAGTTTTTTGAAGATTGATAGTATTTATTTTCTCCCGAAATTTGGTAGTTCTAGCTGTAAGGGCTTGCGAAATAGCTGGATCTATCGATTTTGCGTTATCGAGTTTATCGATTTGCCAGCCCCCTAGTTATCGTAGAACTCCAATCTTAACACTTTAATTTACTATGCCATAGATAAAGACATTTGCAAAGTTTCAAGTCTCTAGCTTTAAGGGTGTGGAAAAAAGTTGCGTTCATACAGACGGTCAGACGGACAGACACCATGACGGACATTGCACAAACCCAATATACTCTTTACGTTCGGTATCGAGTGTAATTATATCCCAATAAAATATGTTTACCACAATTTTATAAATTCAGAAATTTGCGCACAAGTTTTCGAAATCATATTTTATTGTTTTTGTTGCACATTTAATTATGGTTTTGCACCAAAACAATTAATATGTCCGTGCAAAAATATCATATAAAGTATCGGGAAATAAACTATCGACAGTTCGTAAATGTTTGTATTATTTATATCAGAGATGCTAACCAGTGTTGCAGTAAAAACAAAAAATTCGCCAAATGACAACAAACACAGTTTAAACATCTATGTGGCTGTTGTTATAAGGCTACCGATTCATAATTTTTTTTTGCCCGAGGACAGACGCATTATACGGTTAACCTATGCGCCCGTGTGATCTAACACAGGCAACAATAGCTACGAACCAATCCCAAAAATCAGCATCAAAAACTTTGCAGCCACGCCTACCCATTGCGCCCACAACACTCCCCGGCAGCTTTAAACTAGAAACGCCTATATCTTCTACAGTTTTTGAGCTAGAGCCACCAAATTTAGTGCCAAGATTCGTGATGACAACCCAAAAAAAAAATCCATAAAAACTTTGGATGCCACGGTATCTTCCAAAGTGTTCGAGCTAGAGTCGCCAATTTTGGTAGGAAGATAACTGGTAATGACCCCCGAAAAACTGCATCAATGTTTAGGAGCTTCACCCCATTCCGCCCCCAGCGTCTCCGCGGCTTAAAAACAGAAATGTCTATATCTTCTACAGATACTACCCTAGCCACCCCAACTGCCCCAGCGCTACGCTAAAAGCGGTAATACGTGTACCTTCCGAGTCACCAAATTTGGTAGGAATGTAGCTGTTATAGATCCCCAAAGAACTGCTACGAAGTCACAAAATTTTGTAGGAGGAAAGCAATTGACGACCTCCAAAAATTTGGATGCCCCGCCCCAATTCCCACACCCTTTATAAACTTTAAGCTAGAGTCGTCAAATTTAGTGGGAGGGTAGCAATTGACATGCCACAAAGATCTGCAGCAAATAGTTTGCATGCCACGCCTCCATACCGCCCCCTTTCACTACCCTTAACAAACTGTGCGCTAGAGTAACCAAATTTGGAAGGAAAATAGCTTTTAGGCATCTCCATCAGCATCAGATAGTCTTTGAGGCAGCTTATACCCCTGCCGTATCCGCACCCAATTGCAATCAGGTCTCTGTTTATCTGTTTTATTACTGGTATCGAGTATACCGCAGTGGGTTGCTACCGACTGCGACGTTTCTACTTGTTTATTGCTATTTTCTATGCTCATACTAAAGAGGTTTTGTGTAAATTTAATGAATTTTATATGAATTTCTTCAACTTGTTCTAGAATTGCCACGCACACATTAAAAGTTGTTGCATATGCATAGATGTACACACACAGTTAAATTTCAGTTTAAATACTCTTCCGCGTTTTTAATTCTATGGCACAAGCCAACAATTATGCCATCGCAACTACCATGCAGTTATGCAAAGTTGCGCACAAGTTCCGAAAGTGTATTCAGCAGTGCCTTTGTCATTAGCAAATGCAAGCCACTCAAATAAGGAAAAATATAAAAAACCATAAAATCTCGGCAAGCAAACTCAGCAAATACTAATACTCAACTCACAAATACTAAGAAATTTTTACAGTTCTCGGTTGTCGGTCAATAGACGACTTCAGCCGTTAAGCGCAAGAAGGAGTGAAACAAACTTGTTGCTAACACAGCAAAGCAGAGAAGTGGACTACCAGTATAAATAGGTAAACAGGATCAGTATTCATCAGTTTTCATTAGTATAACAATAGTAACATTGATTTGTAACTTATTGGTTTCAGCATTAGTTTTAAAAACACAAAGATTCTTTCAGGACCGCAGCTTAGGGTAAAAAGTTTACTTATGTATATCTCCGAAAACATAATTTAGCAGCCAAAAAAGTTAGACTTTTCTTCTTAAATTCCAGAGATTAATTTACGTTATGGTAAACTTCTAAGCGTTGTAAACAAAATAAGCTCGCCTAAAAGATAACAAAACTAGATGTTTGATTTTTTTATCTGCAACAAATATAAATAAAGTCAGAAGGCTACCCTGAACGGTAATATATTTAAATATATTAAAAAAGAAAAAAAAGTTCTATCGTTACCCAACTTTTCAACCCCTATTTTTACATTTTCCAAATTCAATATGTTTTGTAGTCGATTCCAAGGGTATATCGAACACCAGAAAAGTAATCGATAAATTGAAACAAACTTGTTCAGCTTATAGGCCTGTACGCAGACGACAGAACAGCGCCCCTACCGTAAAAACTTCATATAAAACAAGTAGAAACGTTCCAGTCGGACGCAACCGACTGCGGTATACTCGATACCAGTAATTAAACCTAAAAAAAGAGACCTGATCAATGGGGTGCGTATACGGCAGAGGTGTACGCTGCCTCAAATTTGGTGACTCCAGCTCAAAATTTGTTAAAGGTGTGGAAAGGGGGGCTGGGGCGCTATGGGGGCGTGGCAGATCTGTGTATGATGTCAATTGCTATCCTCATACAAATTTGGTGACTCTAGCTTAAAAATAGTAGGGGGGGTTTTGCTGCAGATCTATTTATGATGTCAATTGCTATTCTCAAACCAAATTTGGTGAATCTAGATCAAAGTAAGTAGAATATGGTGGAAGGAAGGCTGGGGGCGGTATGGTTGGAGGGTGGCATCCAAATTTTTTGGGTTTCTTCATCACCAATCTTGGCACTAAATTTGGTGGCTTTAGCTCAAAAGCTGTGGAAGATATAGGCATTTGTGATTTAAAACTGCGGGGGGGCTGGGAGCGGAATGGGTAGGCGTGGCTCTAAAATTTTTGATGCAGGTTTTTGGCGGTTGTTAGTAGCTATCTTTCTTCTAAACTTGTTAGTTCTAGCTGTAAGGGCGTGTGAAATTGCTGGTTTTATCGATATTGAGTTATCGAATTTATCGATTTGCCAGCCCCCTAGTTATCGTAGAACCCCAATCTTAACACTTTATCTCACACGGCCATAGATAAAGACATTTGCAAAGTTTTAAGTCTCTAGCTTGAAGGGTATGGAAAAAAGTTGCGCACATACGGACACACAGACGTACAGACACCATGACGGACATTGCACAAACCCAATATACTCTTTACCTTTACTATCGAGCATAACAAGTAGGAAGGCTCTAGTCGGGAGCGCCCGACTAGAAGATAACCTGAACCCAGTTGCAATAAATATTTTACTCCTTGCGCCCTAAAGTATGATTCATTGATCATATTGATCAATTTAAACAACACTAATAACTGACTTAGTTTTACGATATCTCCGGTGTTGACCGATTTGGACGAAATTTTGAGAAAAGTTCTATCGTTACCAATTATTTCAACCGCTATTTTTAAATTTTCCATATTTGTTTTTTTTCTAATCGATTGCATGTGTATATCGGAAACCAGAATAGTTATCGATAATTTGAGCAAACATGTTCTGCTCATGGTATAGGAGAACTTATATTCAAAATCTCGAGTCTCTAGCTCTTGTAGTCTCTAGTGCACTAAAAATAGGGGAATGGGAGTTTGAGGCTCATATGACTTTTTTGCTGGATATGTCAGAAAAGAAAAAGTAAGTCATTTTAAATTAATAATGTTTTTATTTCATGTCAATAACAATTGATGTACATATGTTTATTTCAGAACGATAGGTTCGTCTTGTAGTGGAGAGGACGAAAGTAACGCCAGCGTAATGAAGTGGGTCCTGGCGCTTTGCTTTCGCGTCCCTCCTTTTGTTATAATTACAATAATGGTGTTGCTTAAGCACAATATTGCAAGTAAATTTAGCTGTTAGCAATCCATATTTTCAATTTATTTATTTTTTTGGCGTGGCATAAACATTTTAGCTGAAGATATGATGTATGATGTCAATTGCTATCCTCATACCAAATTTGGGGACTCTAGCATTAACGCTTTGGAAAATACACGCATTCCCGTGTTTAGTGAAGCATTGGGGCGGTTTGGGGTAGCTTGGGCTGTATGGATTGGCGTGGCATCCAAAGTTTTTATGCATTTTTTGGGGGCTATAATCACCTATTTTGGCACAAAAGTTGGTGACTCTAACTCAAAAACTGTAAAAGAAATAAGCATTTCCGTTTTTAAGCTGCGGGAGGGCTGGGGGCGGAATGGGTAGGTAGGGCTCCAAAACTTTGATGCAGTTTTTGGGGGGTCGTTACCAGTTATCTACCTACCAAATTTTGTGACTCTAACTCAAACACTATGGAAGATACACGCAATACCGTTTTTAGCGAAGCGTTAGGGTGGTTGAGGGCGGATAGGGCAGTATAGATGGGCGTGGCATCCAACCTTTTTATGAATTTGGTTGGGGATCGTCAACACCTATCTTGGTACTAAATTTGATGGCTCTAGCTCAAAAACTGTAGAAGATATGGTAATTTTAAGTGTTAAACTGCGGGGGGGCTGGGGGCGGAATGGGTAGGCGTGGCTCCAAAATTTTTGATGCAGTTTTTTGAAGATTGATAGTAGCTATTTTCTCCCCAAATTTGGTAGTTCTAGCTGTAAGGGCTTGCGAAATAGCTGGATCTATCGATTTTGCGTTATCGAGTTTATCGATTTGCCAGCCCCCTAGTTATCGTAGAACTCCAATCTTAACACTTTAATTTACTATGCCATAGATAAAGACATTTGCAAAGTTTCAAGTCTCTAGCTTGAAGGGTGTGGAAAAAAGTTGCGTTCATACAGACGGACAGACGGTCAGACGGACAGACGGACAGACAGCATGACGGACATTGCACAAACCCATTATACTCTTTACCTTCGGTATCGAGTATAAAAACATGAAAAATCTACAATAACAGAATATAATAAAACTAAATTCTTTATGTTTAATAACTAGTTGGCTGTTTACAGTCGAACAATGTTGAAAAAAAAAATTTCTAATTTTCTGGAAATTGATTATCTCGTCGACTTATTGTCTTTTCTTGAGTGTTTGAAGGAAAAGATGTTGAAGAACGACAAGAAAGTCATAACAAAAATCTTAACACTCTTGGCCGGAACCAGCAATGCGATTAGAATGCGATTTCAGAATTGATCCACTTGGCTTTAAGCCTATTGTTTTGTTTTTTTTTTTTTTGTGCAGTTTTGAGCATAATTTCGCATTAACTCGAAATCCTTCAGAAAATCCGGTGCACTTATCATTGTTTTTATTTGTTTTAACCACCTAACAGACCGGGATGTTTGTTTTCCTTTAAAAATATGGTTACCGTTGTGCTTAACAAAAGACTGTGTGATTTTTCACAAAATATTTTTCAAAATCAAAAACCCAGCCACATTAGAAATAAGGTCTTATTTGATCCGGGTCCAACCATGTTCACCAAATGCTTTTGGGGTAGCTGTATTCAAATGATATTGTAATAAAATAATTTTACATACGGAATCTGATAGCGACATATTTAAATTATCAGAACTCTTTATTTCGTTCTTTATTATATCGATCATCTACTTTAAGATTTTTATACTCGATACCGAAGGTAAAGAGTATATTGGGTTTGTGCAATGTCCGTCATGGTGTCTGTCCGTCTGTCCGTCTGACCGTCTGTCCGTCTGTCCGTCCGTATGTTCGCAACTTTTTTCCACACCCTTCAAGTTAGAGACTTCAAACTTTGCAAATCTCTTTATCTAAGGCATAGTAAATTAAAGTGTCAAGATTGGAGTTCTACGATAACTAGGGGGCTGGCAAATCGATAAACTCGATAACGCAAAATCGATAGATCCAGCTATTTCGCAAGCCCTTACAGCTAGAACTACCAAATTTGGGGAGAAAATAGCTACTAGCAATCCCCAAAAAACTGCATCAAAAATTTTTGAGCCACGCCTACCCATACCGCCCCCAGCCCCCCCGCAGTTCAACACTAAAAATGCCCATATCTTCTACAGTTTGGAACCCACCAAATTTGGTTCCAAGATAGGTGTTGACGATCCCGAACCCAATTTATAAAAACTTTGGATGCCACGCCCATCTTTACTGCCCTATCCGCCCTCAACCACCCCAACGCTTCGCTAAAAACGGTAGTGCGTGTATCTTCCATAGTGTTTGAGCTAGAGTCACAAAATTTGGTAGGTAGATAACTGGTTACGACCCCCCAAAAACTGCATCAAAGTTTTGGAGCCCCACCCACCCATTCCGCCCCCAGCCCCCCCCCCCCCGCAGTTTAAAAACAGAAATGCTTATATCTTTTACAGTTTTTGAGTTAGAGCCACCAACTTTTGTGCCAAAATAGGTGATTATAGCCCCAAAATAAATGCATAAAAACTTTGGATACCACGCCAATCCATACTGACCAAGCTGCCCCAAACCACCCCAATGCTTCACTAAAAACGGGAATGCGTGTATTTTCCAAAGCGTTAAAGCTAGAGTCACCAAATTTGGTAGGAAGATAGCTAATAACAATCCGCAAAGAACTGCATGAAAGTTTAGGAGCCACGCCACCCGTTCCGAGCCCCCTGCATTTTGAAATCAAAAACGCCTATATTTTCCACATTTTTTGAGCTAGAGCTGCCAAATTTGGTGCCAAGATTGGAAGTGAAGAAACCCAAAATTTTGGATGGTGCCCCCACCCATACCGCCCCCAGCCCCCTTCCACTATATTCTACTAACTTTTAGCTAGAGTCACGAAATTTGGTATGAGGATAGCAATAAACATCACAAACTGTTCTGCAGCAAAACTTTGGACGCCACGCCAACCCCCCTCCCCCCATACCAGCCCCCAGCACCCAGCTCCCTTTCTACCATATTCTACTAACTTTGAGCTAGAGTCACCAAATTCTGGTTGAGGATAGCAATTGACATCATAAATAGATCTGGAGCAAAAGATTGGATGCCACGCCCCCCCTTACCAACCCCAGCCCCCCTTCCCCCAAATTTTACTATTTTCGACCTAGAGTCACCAAATTTGGGAGGAAGATAGTTTTTTTGCATCCCCATCTGCACCGGACAATCTTTGAGGCAGCATAAACCCCTGCCGTATCCACACACCGTTGCAATCAGCTCTCTTTTAATCTGTTTTACTACTGGTATCGAGTATACCGCAGTCGGGTGCGTCCGACTGCAACGTTTCTACTTGTTCGAGTTAAGAATGCAGAAATATATTAACTATACAGTCAAACTTCCTTACAACCAAGTTTTCTTTAAAACCAATTTATTTCCAGAACACTGAGTTATGGTTTAATCGATAAATCATTATATATATATTTATAGCATGCGTAGACTTACATTAACATTACCATTAGCGTAACATACTTGTACATGATCATTATGCTCGATACCGAAGGTGTAAAGAGTATATTGGGTTTGTGCAATGTCCGTCATGGTGTCTGTCCGTCCGTCCGTCTGTCCGTCCGTATGTTCGCAACTTTTTTCCACACCCTTCAAGCTAGAGACTTCAAACTTTGCAAATGTCTTTATCTATGGCATAGTAAATTAAAGTGTCATGATTGGAGCTCTACGATAACTATGGGGCTGGCAAATCGATAAACTCGATAACGCAAAATCGATAGATCCAGCTATTTCGCAAGCCCTTACAACTAAGAACTACCAAATTTGGGGAGAAAATAGCTACTGACAATCCCCAAAAAACTGCATCAAAAAATTTGGAGCCACGCCCACCCATTCGGCCCCAAGCCACGCCATTCCATAGTGCCCAAGCTGCCCCAATGCTTCACTAAAAACGGTAATGCGTGTTTTTTCCAAAGCGTTAAGGCTAGAGTCACCAAATTTGGTAGGAAAATAGCTATTAACGATCCCCAACCACCTGCATCAAAGCCCCCTGCATTTTAAAATCAAAAACGCCTATATTTTCCACATTTTTTGAGCTGGAGCCGCCAAATTTGGTGCCAAGATTGGTGATGAAAAAACCCAAAAAATTTGGATGGCGCCCCCCACCCATACCGCCCTTAGCCCCCCTTCCACCATATTCTACTAACTTTGAGCTAGAGTCACCAAATTTGGTAAGAGGATAGCAATTAACATCATAAATAGATCTGCAGCAAAACTTTGGACGCCACGCCCCCCATACCAGCCCGCAGCCCCCCTGCCACCATATTCTACTAACTTTGAGCTAGAGTCATCAAATTCGGTTTGAGGATAGCTATTGACATGATACATAGATCTGCAGCAAAAATTTTGATGCAGATCTGTGGAAGATCTTAGATGACTTTTTTGGAAAGACTGTAAAAAGTATATATGAATGTATTGTTAATTGGGTGTTCAGTTATCGATTTATCGATTTTCCGGCCTCCTAGTTGGCGTTGCACCACAATGATGACACTTAAACATACAGACGGACAGAAACGGAAAACGTATTTTTAAAAATGAAGTTACAACTTTTACTTTGTTACCTTAAAAAATTATTATAAAAAATATTTATATATTTCTAATTTACTTTATTTTAATATCAAGCTACTCCCAAACACTAATGCAGGCATTTTGCTTGGTTTATCAGAATGCTCAGCTGTTCTCCATTGTTATTTTTTTTTTTTTTTTTAAAGATGTGCAACAAAATGCGGCACACCTGCGGGAGTGCTAACTCGAAGATTGCAACCGATAACAGTTTCTCCTTTTCACACATTTTACAAATGTGGTAGGAATCAAATAATTATTAGGCTCGATTGAAAATATTGATAGTACTAAGTCTTTTTAAACGCTTAGAATTTGAGAAGTCATTCTAGTGGCTTACCAATGATGGTCGATTGTTTGTTGCCGATGTGTTTGTATGAAAAGAGACAAAGAGAGAGCTCCGCGTCTTGTTCTAAGGTGCGCCGTCGGAGCAATCAATTAGGCGCAATCAACAACTCAATACCATCAACACCATAATCCGTCATATATAACAGTTTCTGTTAACATACATACACACATACAAACATATATGTATGTATAAGGTGCGTCTCATATATATAACGCCACCGCAAATTTGCTTTTAATTTTTGAACAAAAGAGTTTATTCAATAACAATGTTCGGCGCATTTGTGTGTAATGATGAAAAAATAATGTGTACCAAGCTAGACGGCGCCTCTGATAACGGTACATTTGTTTTGCTGCAAAAACTGAATTTCGGTAGTTTCACATATATAACGCCACTTTTAATTTTATGATTTTTTATTTGTTTATATATGTTTTTGTTACATATGAGTACTAAATAGTGTTTCCATGTTTCGAAGCAACTTCAAAAATGCGATTTGGCATGCTCTTGTTCAAGTTGTCAATAGTTTTTTTTTATCAAGTGCGTCCCATTCTTGAATAATTGTGGTTTTGAGCTCTTCGACCGTTTCAAATTGCCGGTTTTCCTTATAAACACGGCGAACTAAAATGCCCCATAAGTTTTCAATCGGATAGAAATCAGGTGAGCGAGCAGGCCATTCCATCAAAGCAATTTTTTTATTGTTGAACCAGGTTTTGCTCTCCCGACTCACGTGAATGGAAGCATTGTCCTGCTCGAAAGTCCACTGGGTGCCATTATTTTGCCGCAAGAAGGGTAACATACTGCATTCCAACACATTTATGTAATCACTACTTTTCATTCTGGACGACACGAATTGGACTTCCAAGCAACCGGCAGCTGAGAAAGCACCCCAAAGCATAACACTGCCACCACCGTAATTCCTTTTCGAGAAGCAAAGCTCATCCTTTCGGATGTCGTGCCAATAGCTTCTATTACCATCGGGTCTATCTAAATTCCATTTTTTTTCTTCTGAGAAAATAACCTTGAATTACATAAAGTTACAAGTTAATTAAAAACATCATGCACTCAAACGTACAGTTTTCCAGTTTGTCGTGATGTTTCGTTTGGCGAATTCCATTCGTGCATCTTTATGCTGTTGTTTTAACGCTGGAATGCAATTCATTTTTTTGTTCACTATAAATGGAGATTCTTTAAGAGTGCGCCATATCGTTGTGCGCAAGACCTTTTTATCCACAACGCTCGTCAAATCGCTTAAACTGCGACAGGTGTTGCTGGCGGCACGCTCCACCTTCCTTTGTTCCCTGTCAGTAAGAGTTTTTTTCCTTCCGCTTCGCTTACGGGTACCATATTCCAGTGGATTACTTAAAAAATTTTGAATAACCCTGTGGCTTCTCTCGATCCTGCTCCCAATTTCCCGCACTCCATACCCCTCCTCCCACAAACTTAGTATTTTGCCTTTTTCCTGCTCCGTAAGCGCTGTTCCACGTGGCATTATGTTTAAATTGCACAACTATCAAAATAATATAAAAAAGATTCCGTTTCTTTTTCAGTTTTAAACACAACCTTCACTTTTAAACTCATAATTGGAAGTGGCGTTATACATGTGAAACTACCGAAATTCAGTTTTTGCAGCAAAACAAATGTACCGTTATCAGAGGCGCCGTCTAGCTTGGTACACATTATTTTTTCATCATTACACACAAATGCGCCGAACATTGTTATTGAAAAAACTCTTTCGTTCAAAAATTAAAAGCAAATTTGCGGTGGCGTTATATATATGAGACGCACCTTATAGCGGTGTCAAAAATAACACAGCCGCACAAAAATAAATAGTTCTTACCCGGGAGTTTTACTTAGTCTAGATTATAAGTTTTTTTTTGGGTGACAGTGTAATTAATCCGATATTCTGACATTGGCATACTGTTTAGGGTGATCACCTGGGGCTCAGGCCATTCCGGGACGTTCGACCAAATTATTCCTATTTATTAATTATGTTAACTTATTTATTGTTGTACTTCTCCACACTGCCAATTTTTTCAATACACTAGTATTCTTTTTGTCCATCAATTCCTTATAAAAGTTCGAACAACTCATGTCTACAAAATTTAATTGAACAATCATTAAGTTTTCAACATTCTCCACCAGTAACCTATTTCTTTCGTCCGACCACTGCGAATTTATTAACGAAAAAAACCTTTCGCAATTTGCATTGTGCGGAGGAATTGCATAAAATAATTCTGCTATTTTCAATACTTCCGACTCGGAAGTTCCGAGTAACAGCTCGAGTTTACGTTTGCTGCAAAAAACTGTACCAGCTTATCTGCGGAGCTTTTCTCAAAAAACGTCTTCACTTGTCGTGACAAAAACTTCTTCAAGTTGGCAATTTGGTCGAACAAGAGTGAATCGTCTATCGAAATGTTTTTCTCAAAAAATTATTCAACACACTTCGCTACACTTTCATCATACGAAAAATTCGCGTCGTCTAGTTGCAGCCATTTAAAAATCCGTTAGTCATCGAAACAATAGAAAACCGGGATAATTTCGTGTCGGGTCGGGACACCGGGACATTACCTGCAAAAGCGGGACATGTCCCGGAATTCCAGGACGGATGGCAGCCCTAATACTGTTGTCCTTTGGTTAGGACAGCTGTAAAAGAAAAACAGCGAGAGAGAGAGAGGGAGAGAGAGCAAATGTGTAGCATTTAAACTCTAGTTGCAGCTCACTACCAATAAAATTTGCAATTCTGTTTTTACACACATACATAAATATGTATGTACATACCAAGTACATAGTGGGCGTCGTGCGTGAGATAAGAAGACTACTCAAAATCATAAGTCGAGTTCTATGGGCAATGAGAAAACAGCAGCGTTGGGAAGCATCTAAGTAAGATGGGCAGTGGAATGAAGAGACGACGGGGTTTGAAACTTGGACGAGTTCGGCGTTTATTAATTTTGAGCTTAACGGGCGGGCGGGCTTCTTCAATGTGGCCTCAATTCCCCACGGTCTTTATTATTATTTTCTATAAACGGATTACATTGTAGCTAGTAGCTAAGTAGATCACATCAAGGTAGTAACGAAAAAAACATTCGCTTATTGATAATCGAAACCATCGTAATAGAAATAGCATAGAACTAGCACGAAAGTAGACTTTCTTGCATCTTTCTGTACTCCTTTTTTTTGCTATTTTCATCGCGGTCTGATTCGCTTTATTGTTGCTGTTGTTTTACTTGCATGGCTGCTTCTGCGTTGCTGATGCTCTTGAAATAATACAATTTTTGTGGTTGCTTCCTGTTGTGTGCGTGTGTCATGGGATTAGCCGCGTCCCAGTCCCCAATCATAGTTACCGTCCCAATTCTCTCTTGTGCTGCTGCCTTGTTATGTTTAAATACCGTTTAACAATTTCCCCGACGGCGTGCTTTTTATGTGTCCCGTTGTTGTTTGGTCAAAGCAAATGAGCAAAAAAGCTAGCTTTGCTACCCTTATACGCCCACATATACAGAGATATGTAGTATGTATGTATCAGTTAAGCTCGTTGTGAAAATCAATTCCCTAGGGAGAGGTGATTTTCAAACAATTTGCACGCATTACGCGTATTTATACGCATCTACATGTACTCACATACATACATCAATGGTGGGCAGCACTAACACCACTCGAAGCATTTCATAATCCACTCGTGTTATCGATGGATGAAAACTGCCCACCACTGATAGTGACTGATGTTTTCGGTGTATTAGCAAATATTTTTATTAATTTTCTCTTGTTTTTGACTTGCCTATGAAGATGGCTGCACTAAAGAACTTTCATTTAAAATCCCCCTCGGACTATACATGATGACATTAATTGAATAAAAACGATGTTTTCGTTCACTCGCATGACAAGTGTTAAGTTTACATTTTGAGTGCGAAAAATTATAATGTCAATTTCGAGTGGAGTGAAGTCTTTCTATCATTTGAAACTACCACCACTACCACCTTTTATCGAATTGTGTGCTATGGTGCTATCCACCCCTCTTCTCTGGGCGACAAAATAACTAGCTCAATCAAATAATACGCAGGTATCTGGTTACATCTGATGTTGCTGCTACTGCGCCAACATCTGTCGTATTCAAGTACAGGTAATTGAGTTAGAATATTAAATTTGTCAACAAAACGAATAAAAAAATTTAGTGTTAATGATATGATTATATTACCCTTCGATCCACTGTAAAAGTGCATGCTAAACGTATTTTATGAGAATTCAGAATCGATGTCTTTATTTAAATGTTGAGGTTAACGTAACATACGTCTTCAGATTGGTTTCATAAAAACTCATTTTCTATTAACACCGATCAGACACTTTTCTAACTACATATATCCGTCTTTAGACTTGCAACCTTTGCGGATCATATGTTTCAACTATAATAACCTTTCATGTGTTCTATCTTTTGTATTATTTCTCATGATAGATCATCAAACGTAAGCTTTGAACTAATCTGAGGAAAAGTTAAACTAACAACTTCAACCCTTTTGCGTTTGCTCACATTGTTGCATTGCGCATATATTTTCCAGGCTTGGGGCTATAGTTTTTCTATATGGTTTGGGCGATGCATATATGTTCATACATATATAAATACATACATATGTATACATGTATGTTTTAGATTTTAAGTCAATGCTGTGTTGACAGTTGAATGCAAAAGGACAAAAGTCGTTAATTTGTTTATTGGATTGCGCAATGTATACAGTTTTGCACTCGAGAAAGACCAAATAATAACATTTACAACAAAAGGCAACGCGAACGTGTCACCATCATCGAGACAAAGCCGAGACCATTGTGTGTTTTCTATTCCCAAACCCCCCCCCCCTCCAAGCTGTATATTTAACACGCCCAAAGTTGAATTCGCAAATCATTGAACTAGAAACTTGGACTCGGAGGCTTTGAAATTTGCAGGGACATATTTAAATATAAATGTTATGTATAAAAAACAAAATAAATATTTTTGCGAATCATTTACAAAAAAAAAAAACGTGTTTAATTAGTTAATAAGGCCTCACATATATGTTAATAATGACTAAACTGTCAGCCTATTTCCAACTGGGTGGGTGCCTTGTATTCGGCGTCACTGCTGTTCATTCCGAAATACATATAGATACATAGTATATGTATGTATGTTTTTACATTTTGTGTATTCGGGTTCTGTGTTCCTATAAAGCGCAAACGCGGACAAAACCCAGAATTGCCGCCTTTTTTCTCCTTTGATGGGTGGTAATAAATGTAAAACGGTTCTAAGTTTCGACGCAACGAATACAACTCGCTTTCACATTGCGACGGCAAAACTTAGCTATACTTAGTGACGCTTTTACCCATTCAGCAAGCATTAAACAAAAGCTGTAACTATTTACCAGCTCTCAATTAAAAAACAAACATATATGTAATTATAAACGCACTCGTTTTCCGATTCGTGTTACATAATATCAATAGTTTATAAAAACAATATTCGGCATTCATTACGAAATTTATGATTGTATAGTAATCAATAACATGTGTGTATCAAAGGATAGAAAGAGTAATCATTAATATGAAACAAAATCAATTTCCTTTGTATATACTACATGCAGATGACCATGGTTTTATTGATTCAGCTGTTGATGCAGGACGACCTCGCTCAATTCAACTCATCAAAATTTATCCAATTCCGAAAGCTGAGGTGGCTGCAAAAATCTAGGAAAAATTTTCTGTTGGATACTTGACCTCTTTCAAAAAAAAATATTAAAGTAAATCCAAGTTCAATTCAAGGATTTCACTTTATTTAATTTTTGAAAAACTTCAAAATTTGTTAGGTCGTATCAAGAATATAGCCAATATACTCTCGTTAATTCAATTCATGGTTTCAGAATACGGACGGACGGACATGGTTATGTCGACTCGGCTGTTAATGCCGGTCTTACCTTATGAGTTCCCAGATGCTTTTAATCTGTGTTCAACAGATTTATTGATCCGGTCATAAAGCGGTTATTATATATATGTATTTCATATATAACATATTTTACCGAGAGCTGGGTTTTCAATATTTTTGGTAGACAATCTGAAAATGTAAAAAAAATTCATATCTTTATGCGTGTGTTTATTTATAACAGATTTAATACCACATCCAATTGTGACCTGTCTTTCAAATCTAATTCAATTTCAATCCTATATCTAGCAACTTTCGATGATCTTCTAAACGGTTACGGTCCATCGACATAATCGCGACCACCAACATTAATTCGACCCTCGGCAGCAGTTACCGAAAATCCAAGAATGCGTGCATCCATTTTGGTCATCTTATTTTTTTTGATTTTCTTTTGTTTGTTCTGAAAAAATTATTTAAAATTACAGAGTATTAAATATAGGAACATATAAAAAAACAAGTAGAATCGTTGCAGTCGGACGCACCCGACTGCGGTATACTCGATACCAGTAGTAAAACAGATTAAAAGAGAGCTGATTGCAATTCAAGTTAAAAGAATATGGTGGATGGTAGGCTGGGGGAGTAAATGGGGGGGGGGGGGGGCGTGGCATCAACATTTTAGCTGAAGATCTGTGTATGATGTCAATTGCCATCCTCATACCAAATTTGGTGACTCTAGCTCAAAAATAGTAAAATTTGGGGGAAAGGTGGCTGGGGGCTGGCATTGGGGGGAGCGTGGCGTCCAAAGTTTTGCTGCAGATCTATTTATGATGTTAATTGTTATCCTCATACCAAATTTGGTGACTAGCTCAAAGTTAGTAAAATATGGTGGAAGGGGGGCTGGGGGCGGTATGGGTGGGGGGCACCACCACATTTTTTGGGTTTCTTCATCACCTATCTAGCTCAAAAGCTGTGGAAAATATAGGCGTTTTTGATTTCAAAATGCAGGGGGCTCGGAACGGGCGGGCGTGGCTCCAAAACTTTGATGCAGTTTTTGGGGGGTCGTTACCAGTTATCTACCTACCAAATTTGGTGACTCTAGCTTAAACACTATGGAAGATACACGCACTACCGTTTTTAGCGAAGCGTTGGGGTGGTTGAGGGCTGCTAGGACAGTATAGATGGTCGTGGCATCCAAAGTTTTTATGAATTTGGTTGGGGATCGTCATCGTGTAGCTCAAAAACTGTAGAAGATATGGTAATTTTTAGTGTTAAACTGCGGGGGGGGGGGCTGGAGGCGGAATGGGTGGGCGTGGCTCCAAATTTTTTGATTCAGTTTTTTGGGGATTGATAGTAGCTATTTTCTCCCCAAATTTGGTAGTTCTAGCTGTAAGGGCTTGCGAAATAGCTGGATCTATCGATTTTGCGTTATCGAGCTTATCGATTTGCCAGCCCCCTAGTTATCGTAGAACTCCAATCTTAACACTTTAATTTACTATGCCATATATAAAGACATTTGCAAAGTTTCCAGTCTCTAGCTTGAAGGGTGTGGAAAAAAGTTGCGTTCATACAGACGCCATGACGGACATTGCACAAACCCAATACACTCTTTACCTTCGGTATCGAGTATAAAAATTACCTTATTATCGCCATTGTCATTACTTGACGGAGTAATTGCCGGTGCCGGCTTACACATATCATCGTTATGTGCGTTTTGAGCACGTTGCAAACTTTTGTATCTGCTGCGTCGATCTAAGAATTGCTTGGCAAAGTCGGTAGACTCTTTTCCATCACCTGGAAGTATATATTAAAAATAAATTAATTTAATTAAAATTTAAATCTATATATCGTTTAAGTTTAATAATTTTAACTCTGTTTTTTTAAATTTAAATCTTTATCTGGTTTGCAAAACTAAAATATTTACATATATTAAGTTAAATCAAATTTTGGTAACTCAATTTGTTAGGATTTTTGATTTTCGGTAATATTTTTTATTTAAATTTTCTAATTTTCAAAACTTAAAATTACTTGCTTTAATTGTGTTTCAAAGACCTGAATACTACCATTATTTTCAGGGCTGACAATATTTTATAGCCGGTGGTTTATGGGTTTCATTATTTAGATTTATTTATATGTAGAAGAACTTATTCATAGTATGAATAATTCTCGAGATATTCGGTTAATAATTCATATAGAATTTTGATATTAAAACGAAAAAAAAAAACGTACCCAAGTAGATGCGAACATAATCCTTAACTTCATACGGAGCTTCCAAATCCTGTAAGAACGCGACAAATGTTGGAACTGCAAAATACAATTTTGTCTTATATAAGTGTATATTTTTTCGTTTAATTTCGTTGCTTACTATCCACTTTAGCTGCCATAATGTCCAGACTCTTGATACACCATGTGTTGAATTCATTTTCATATTCGTTAATCTTTTTGTTTGAAGACGAGGCATCAACGCCGCCAACATTTTGCAGTGCAATCTTGGCGCCCGAAGAAACTTTGACCAGCGCTTTATTTGTCGAAGTTTTAGATTTCTCCTGCGGCTGCTGTTGTTGATGAGTTGTTTGTCCGGTGAGAGGAGTTCGGGATGTCTTAGTAGCAACACTTTGCATTGTCGGCAATGTTTGACTCTTACGCAAATTGCGTGGCGAGGGTATAATGCCAACTGATTTGGCAGTTTGTGGCTTTGTTGTCAAGCCGCTGGCTAGCACGGAAGCAGCTGTTGTTATAGCATTGTACTTAGGAGCAGGTGTTGGAGCAGGTGTAGGATCATCCCATAAGTTGCCCATTGTGCCGCCGACTGCAGCAATAGCAGATCCGCTCCATGCCTTATTAGTACTGCCCCAAATATTTGATAAACCGCTCGAAATGTTGAGGTTGGCAGCTGTTAGGTTTGATTGCTGCTGCTGCTGCAGCAGAAGCTGATGCTGTTGCAGCTCCTGTTCGCGACGACGCTGCAACTCGATTGATTCATTAGCCAAACGCTTGGCCTCCTCGGCTTGGATGTCCACCAAGCTCATAACCTGAGCTGGTGCTGGTGATGCCTGCCATTTGAGTAGCGCATCATTTGCTTCCGCGGCAGCCGCTGCAGTGGCACGCATTTGCTTATCAAGCTGCTCCTGTTGTCGTTGCTGATCCGCACGTCTTTCCCGCCGCTCAGCTTTCTGTATTTCCGCCAATCCTGGTCCGGCAACACTATTAACGCTTGGTGCCTGAAATGACCATGGTGCAATCGATGCACCATGTGAGCGATTCATTGATTGCTGTTCATTTTTGCCAGTGCCGGTGCCGGTTGTCAACTTATTGCCTGTTCCAGCGGCAGCAATTGCAGATGAAGCTGGCAAAATGTCAATTAAAACCAAATCAATACAATTTAACTTAATAACTCTGCACAATATTTTGTATTTAAGGCCCGCCGTGTGTTGATCTTTAGTTTTCAATTTAATCGATATCCGAACGATATCCTATCGTTAACATGAATTTAATAGCCTATTCACACTAGGGCACATATCGGGGAACGATGAGAAGATGTGAAATTCGTGTTCACATTGCAACATCTAACATTTAACATCAAGCGTCTTCTTCTACATTTGTAACAGTTGCGTTTATTTCACCACCTATTTTTTGTCTTAACTAAATATTTATTAAAAGATTGGATACAAGAGATTTAGCTATATCTATTGTTGCTCAACAGCAAAGTATGCGTGTTGATCTTGTTGGCCATTTGGAAGAAGCCTGTAAAAACGAGGATTTCGACGATGAGCAACTTGTGGCACTTGATGCACGCAAGTCTTGTAAATTCTCTAGCCACAAGTCCAGGAGGAATGCCTCCTTTTCGGGCGGCCAAAGTGTGCGATTTGCTGTGTTTTTTCTTAGTAAATTCGAAAATATTATAAAAATACATACATAATTTGCATTGGACATATCGATCTCGTTGCCCGCCATAATTTAATTGCCATTCATTTGCGTAGACATTGTTTACATTTTGGTTGTGAATGACAATTTTTTATTGGTGGAATCAAAAATATCGAAACTTACTTAATAAAAACACTTGGATTAGGAACATTTCCAGAAGATGTTGGAATATTTTGAGAAAACTTGGAACGGGAATTCATACGTAACATCTTTGATGTAAGATGTTAGATGTTAAATGTGCCCTCGTGTGAATTGGGTATAACATCTTTGATGTAAGATGTTAGATGTTAAATGTGCTCTAGTGTGAATTGTATGTGTGGAACAGATAATGGTTTTTCGATCAGACAAATCAATCAGCTTTTGTCAGCTCATTATATGTCAACTTGTTTTCAACAGTTGTCGTCAAGCTGCACCGTCATCCACTAAGCTATTAACTTGTTAGATAATAGCACGCAGCGTCGCCGACTTAAAAGGCACCACCCCCTTTCGGCCACCCAAATCGTGGTAACTCTTCATAAATAAAAATTGGCCTGTAAAATAAGTCAACTTAAGATCTCAAATAACTTATGCTTATACAATGTTATGTTAATAATAATAATTCCCCATAAATGAAACAATTTCCTGTAAATATAACCATATAAAGTTTACTTGTTATCTCAAAGATAGATTGTAAATAAAAAAATGTTTGCTACTAAACATTTATTGTGTACGGATTACTATATGAAAATTAGATAAGCAGCCACACTTTTATACCCTGAACGCATAAAATGGGTAAATCAGGGTATACTGGTTTTGAGCAAAAGTATGTAACAGACAGGAGGAAGCATCTCCGACCCCATAGAGTATATATATTCTTGATCAGCATCAATAGCCGAGTCGATATGGCCATGTCCGTCTGTATGAATGCGTAGATCTCAAAGACTACAAGAGCTAGAGACTTCAGATTTTGAATATAAGTTCTCCTATACAATGAGCAGAACATATTTGTTTCAAATTATCGATAAATATTCTGGTTTCCGATACACATATGTAATCGATTACAAAAATATCGAATTTGAAAAATGCAAAAATGGGGGTTTAAATTATGGGTAACGATAAATCTATGTCAAAATTTTGTCCTAATCGGTTTAGAAACACCGGAGATATCGTAAAGTTAAGTCAGTTTTAAGTTTTGTTGCAATTGATTATTATTTGAAGCATACTTTTAGGGCGCATGGAGTATAATTTTTTGCAACTGGGTTCAGGGTATCTTCTAGTCGGGCTCTCCCGACTAGCCTTTTTACTTATTTGACTTCAAACTGAAGTTTTCTTCTGGGGGTTGAATCTACCTAAGATTTTTTTCTATTTGTCTGTATTAAATCTTGTATTGTTTTCCGTTTCTCACCTGTGGGTTGTGGTGTATTGTTATTACCAAGCAGAGCTTTGCGTCGTTGAGCCTGTATTTGCTGTTGACGGTCCTTTTCTTCTTGTTGCTGTTGATTTCTCTCCTCTTCGGCTTGCATCGCACGACGTTTCTCTTCCTCTTGCTGCTGACGTTTGCGTTCATCCTTAAGGCGACGTTTCTCTTCCGCCAGCTCTTTACGTCGCTCCTCTTCAAGCTTTGCCCCTTGTTGTTGTTTATTAGCCAACTGTTGCTGTTTATTGGCAATTTTATTAGCAATGGCTGCCGCCTGTTGTTGTTGTTGCTGCTGCTGTTGTGCTTGTTGTTCCTTGCGCCGCGTTAGAAGATCCGTTACAACGCCGGGAGCTAATTGCTGCTCTTGAGTTTGAATAAGATTAGCAGCCGAAGCAGCCTCAATTTCGGTCTCATTGTATTGAATCTCTGCAGCTAAACCCGAATGGCTTGCTGTGGAATTGCTGCTGGTAGCAATATTTTGTTTATATTGCAGCTGTTGCTGCTGTTGTATCAATAGTTGTTGACTCTGCTCTTCTTCCAATGTAGCCACATCCCACAAAGTGACTTTAGCATTGGTCATTGCATTGGGCCATGGCTGCTGTTGTTGTTGTTGTTGTGGCCACATTGGCACCATCAAATTTTGCAGCTGCGATTCGGTCATAAAATCAACAACAGGTTTAATTGGCTGTTGCTGCTGACTGCCATTGCCACGCAGCAACATTCTCAAATTATATTCATTTAATAAATCTTCATTATTGACTTTGCCAACTGTTTGTGTTTCGTTGCCAAATGGTTGTTGCTCTGTTTGAGTCTGTTGTTGTTCTTGATTCCTTTGCTGTTGCTGTGCATTCAATATAAAATCATTGGCATCCATAAAATTGTTGCGTTGATCAACACTGCTGCTTCCCGTAAAAATTTGCTGCTGCTGCTCTTTCTTTGCCTGCTGTGCAATTGCATCGTTCAATTGATTGCCTGCTTGAGGATTAAGTGCAGCTAAAGTGCTGCTCAAACCACTAAAACTGCTTAAATAATCGGGCAACGTCAACAATTGCACTTTATTACGCAAATATGCTTCACGCTGCGCAGCATCCATGCGTTGGAATCCTTCGTTTTTAGTTAGTTCCGAGAGTATCAAGTATTCCTGGTGTTGCATATATTGTTCCTGCAACAATTGAAAGCGCATTGTCAACATATGCGATGTGTCAATGGCGTGTGCTGTTGTGCCAACTAAAGGATGATTTTTAATGGCAGCACTCAAAGAATCGGCTGCCGCAGTAACATTTGCTTTCAACTGTTCATCAATATTAAGACCGGGACGATGGTGTAAATGTGAATGTGGATGTTGTTGTTGATGCGAATGATGCTGCTGTGATTGTGATTGCTGTTGCGATTGCTGTTGCAAATTATCCAAATCAATTGGTGTGGGCAACAAGTGGCTATGCGTAAATGGCATATTGCCGTGACACAACTTAATCAATTCACCCAATGGACGGAAGCAACTGTCTGAAAAACGACGCACGTAAAGAATCTCATTAAAATAGCCGGCACGATACCATTCGGTCATTTCAATGGCACTAAATGGTCCTTGGACATTCGATTGGGGATCGCGATAAAACCATAAATCATTAATTTTAGCATTCATAACATGTGGTGGCAGAACAGCTAAATGTTGTTGCTGCTGCTGTTGTTGTTGTTGCAAGTGGTGCTGTTGGATTACTAGTTGCTCACCAAATGGCAAAACGGCAGGTTTATGGGTTAAACCACCAAGCATTGCTGATACTGTTGCTGTCTCCGAATGTTGCTGTTGTTGTTGCTTTAACAAATGATGTTCATTTATTAAGTTGATTGGCATTCCATAGTTACTTGTTGACGCTGCGACAGACGCCACTTGACAATCCGGTTCATCATCCATGATTAATTTTTCAACCTCATCGGCAACGGCTTGAAAACGTTCCGAAATGTCACCATGGATAACAGGCATTGTTGTTATTATCTTTGTATCATCAACATTTTTCTTTGTTTCCGCCGTTAATATTTTCAAACCATCTTTGCTGCTATTATTGTTATTGTTGTTTTTATTAATGTTGTTGTTGTTGTGGTTTGGATTTGTTGTTTCGACAACAATATTGCTGCTTGTTTTCCTAACAGGCTTTATTGGTGCCAAAGACTCGCTGCTGCTGTTGTCCGGCGGCTTTGACAGATTTTGGCCACTGAGTTTAACTAAGTTGAGTTTGTCCTCTTTTGTTGCATCATTTTCATTATTTGCATCCATAGCATTTAAGCCATCTGCGGGCTCTTGTGTTTTACTGTTATTATTATTATTTTTAGCTTGCAGCTGCTCCAAATCGACAATTTCGCCATGGAACGCCCCACTCGAATCAAATGTGCCGCCCATTTCTGATGGATTTTCCATTGCCCATTCGGGTAAATTTTCATCACCATCAGCGGCACCCCCCGGCCATTTTGAGCTCATCTGTCGAGCAGCAGCTCCTGTTGCCTTCGATCGCTCCGAGTTTCCGACGGTTCCAATCACTGAAATTGAGCGTTGCATATTGTTGTTGTTAACTGCACCAAAATTTGTGCCAACATCAACATTACCAGCCGAAATTTGGTCCTCATCGCGCCAGCTCGTTGATCGTCCTATAAATATGCCAAAGCGAAAAGAGAGAGATATTAAGATTACACCATCATTTTTTTTTTCTTATCTAAAGCTTACCCCAACGATGGTTGCCACCGCTGCGCCATCCCGCTGCTTCTGTTCCAACAACGTTGCTGCCTGATGCAGCTGTTCCATCGCACGAGCCATCTTCATTGCGATTCCTGCGCCAATTTTCCATGTTGCGATTGTGATGACCTAAGAAATCTTTGCGAGGACTCGAGCTTGGTGTTCCATTCCAGTCTACACCGGCAATTACCGGACCACCGCCTGCACTACTGCCCGGCGCGGCACCAACAGCTGCTGTTGAATCACCACCACTACCACCACCAGTGCCATTGCGTTCGCTCCAATTACGTTCCGGCTGCAAAGAAAGGTTTTAATCTACAAATAATTTATATGCGTTCCCAATCTCTAATTCACCTTTATTAAAATTGGAGACAAACTGTCATCGTATATTGCATTTGGTCTCTGATACATTGGATGGTAGATCGATTTACCACGCATTCGTCCCCGCTCCACCGTTCCACCCCTCCCGGAGCCACGCGATGCAAGACCAAAACCGCCAGGTGACCGCTGCAACCAGGCCGGACGCGACTATAAATAAACTTAATTAAAATTATGCATTTAAGCAACAAAAGAGATTTGTGCACTTACATTACTCCCAAGTTGACTTTGACTATTTAACTCATCTTCGGAACTAGGCGTTAAGGCTAGCGGAAATTGTACTTTCTCAACAAATAGCTTTTTGAACGAAGGTAGAATTTGCGGCAATAAACAATTTCGATCAAACAAGGATAACATCTCTTCGCGGCCATAACGGTACTCCGGAAACATGTTACGAGAGTTGGCAACACTGCCGCCACTGACGATGACGCCGCCACCACCACTAAGGCTGTGTAAAGTGAGGCTGCTGCTGCCAGTGCCAGCAGCTAAATTATTGGTACTGCTGCCGACTGCTGAGGGCTCCGCCGACATATTGCGCAACCATTCTGGTCCGAATTTCATTGAGTCTGTCATTTTCGTCACTTCTTGAATTGGTGTTCTTCTTAAATTGTATCGCTGAAGTAGCAAAAAAAATAAACAAATAAACAAAATTACGCATGTTAATAGAGACTGCGAATTCGATTGCACTTTTCAAAATATAAATTTTATAACTATGTATGTAATAAAAATGATCTTTTACAACTTCCACTGCCTACATATGTTCATACGTTTTGTAACATACTACAAACTACGTTTTTAAATATATGTATGATATCGATGTAAATGTATTAGTGTAAGAAAATAAAAGCGAAAATAAGAATAAAAGCTTGAAACATAACCTTAAATGCGGGCTGAATATGGCCAATTAAGACGAATCGCACTTTTTACTTTAAAGGGCACATTTTCGCTAATCAAATTTTCTGTACGTATTAATGCAAAGTTGCATGTATATTTATTTACCAAATAACGAACAATTTACAATGAATAGACGGCTTAGCTATATTCTGTAATTTGTGTAGCACTACGTTAATAAATGTGTTTACATATGCACAAGATTTTTTTATTGCTAAATACTGAATGAACATGGTCACTTTATTGCCCTTATGACGATTTTTAGGTCTTTTTATATACTTTTTAAGAAAGTTGGCAGCCCATTCCAAGACTACTCCTGACAGGCGTGTGCCACCGCACACAATACATACATACATGCAAATACACATACACATACATATTCACACCCTCAAATGAAAAAAAAGTATTTGGCACAATTACATTTCGTACTGTTTATGTTTGACGAGTTACCTAGCCGTTCGATCATACAGTATTTAAAATTACTTGCCAAGCGGTTTAAAATCAAAAATTCTGTTCTATAACTTCGCAACTTTTAATAACTATTAGTAGTGTTGGCACTCACTTATAGTGTTAATATGCAATGATTGTATGTGTAAGATAGGGATGGGGGTGACTAAAGTAACAGTTACCTATCAAAAGTCTATGATGAAAATGTACGGAACAAATATTCAAGCCCAAACTATCGATAGGCTCTCATCAATGAATTGCAGTCATCTTAATATATCGAAGCTTGTTTCAAGTAAAAATAAATACCATGTTTTACCCAATGTTTAAAGCAAAGTTTTTTGAAAATGATCTATTATATCACTTATCATTATATTATTATTCATTTTGCAGCGCATATGACAACGGGTTCGGTTTTCAAATATTCTATTCTTATCGCATATTCATTAGTTAACCTTTTAATTTTCCAGCGCTGAATCTAAAACATTTTCAGGAATTCATAGAGTTCGGTTTTTATTTTAGTCGATATGTCAATGTAACGATGTGTGAATGTATCGCTAAGGTCGATGTCAATTGACGCAATAAATCGATATGCGTTTGCACATCTCCATATCAGAAAATGGCGAAATTTTAATTGTGTTAAAAAAAATATTGTTTGATCGACACAGCCAGCAAATAAACAAAAACGCAACAAGTGTTTGCCGAAAGCTAAAGCTTGTTGACATTTTTGCAAATTAATAAAAAGGTTTTCGAACAGAATATTGTGTAAACGCGTGTGTGGGCATTTATGTATGTGTGTTTGGGTGGGTGTGCGTGTCTGCGTTGTGGTTCGTGTTCCATTACATTTTCATTAATTATTTTTTATTTGATCGAAGCTACTTGATTGAACCAAGTTAAGAGCTCTTATAAGTTAATATGTATGCGCCCTATTGTTTTTTTTTTTTTGTAAATGATTAAGCACGGTATTGAACAAGTGTTTATTTTATGCTTGCACTTATGTACGTATTTAATAAATACATTTCTACCCTACTGTTTTCCGTGTGTGTGTGTAAATAAAAGTACATAATTTAAAAATATCACTTCACTATGCGCTTATGCATGTAATGAAAACGTGTTTTATATCCAGCGAAAGGCTGCACAATGATATATGTTCATACATATAAACATATACATATACATATATGCATAAGTATACAATGAGTTTGATGTTTCGATATCTTTGACAGCTCATGTAAGTTTTGCTGTGTGTGCGTTATTGGGACGAGAGAGAGACATCTGAAGCTATTATTGCCGTTCCTTGGATCCGGCAGACTTATCTGGGTTATTCTGGTATAAATGAACCAAAATCAAATCCAGCAATTGACAGTACACCTATCGCAGGCACTTGATCAAAACTATGATGTAAGTGTTTGATCTAAATTATTCTTAATAAATTGTGATTATTTTAATATGTATTTATGTTTTTGTTTCTTTTTTTTTAACTGAAGGTCGTCAACATGGAGGCCGTTCTCTCTGTTATTTGTACACTTGAAGGTACAACGATCACAAAGGAGCAATTGGAGGCCACCCGATTGGCTAAATATATAAATCAACTACGACGTCGAACGAAAAATGATCAGTTAGCTCGTCGGGCCAAATCGCTATTAAAGAAATGGCGGGAAATGGTCGGAATAAATCAGGCGGCTTCAAACGATTCTCAGCAGCCACCGCCGCCGCCGGCCACACCGTTTAAACAAATTATTGGAAGCAATAATACATCCGAATTGAATATAGTTGATACAGAGGTAAATCAAAACATTTCACAGCCGAACTCATCGCCTTTGCAACGAGTTATTACGGATTTGCACTCAAACATTGATTCTACAGAGACCTCCCACAGCAGCATTCAGGCTGGTAAAAAACAACAACAACAGCAACAACTAAATCATACAAGCAATATCTCAGGCTTACTTAATCATCAGAATAAAAATTTTGATAAAATTAGTGGAGAGTCTCCTCTAGGTGTTGTCGTTAGCAGGCCCTTAAAACATCCGAGAACAACGATGGAACCTCAAGTCAAATCAGCAGCAACAATTATTAATGATCATTCATCCAATAATTCAGTAGTCATTAAAAAATTTAATGATGCTTCAATTGTTATTGATATTGTTTCTGATTCGGATGAAAATGATTCAGTTAGCAACAGAAGTCAACAGAAGTCGTCGGCGACGACAACACCACTATCATCTGCACAACAACCATTTCCCGCATTCAACCCGAGGCCTACGAAAAAACTAAAAAAAGATAAGAAGCGCAAAGAGAGAGAAAAATCATCATCATTATTATATAATAATAGTACCAAGGAGGATAGTCCACAGCATTCGAGAAGTACAAATCGAACTAATTTGAATCACACTTTGTTGCAAAAAGGTGATAGAGTTTCAAAACCGTATTCTGCAGATTCGGGTAAACGATTTTAATAAATAATCCACTCTATAGCAATAAAAATAATTACGTTGTGTTTTTCTTCTATATAGAAATTTTGTCATTGTCAAACAGCTCAATGAGCTCAATATTATCGGGAGATGCCATAACTGGAAGTACGCAAACGAATAACCGATTACGCAACACTGCGGATAATTTGACATTTGCTGGACGGTTTAAATCGGTTAATCAATTGGATACATTAATTTCTGATGACAACGCCGTGCACATAAATGGTCAAAAAACCATCAAACGAAAAGAAATAAACGTCTCAAGTTTTGGGCAGCAGCAGCAGCCTTCGTCAACTCGTCACATTTATGATGATTATATAAATAACGATTCGAGCACTTCGTTTAGTCGTCTGTCGCCATTTGAAGAGCTTGAAGCCAATCAGCAGCAGCCGCAGAGTCGAAACTTTGATGGAAGTAAACATCAAGTAAAATTATCATTATCTCAAACGCAGCCGCCGCATGACAGCAAGTTAGAATATCAACTTCCTAAAAAGCGTGGTCGTAAAAAAGGTTCTAAAGGTGTCGATTCGGTAATTGCCAAGGAATCAAGTTTGTCACAACAAATATTTTTTGGCGCCGGTGTTAAGAAAGTGAAAACGACTAAAGAACTTTTCAATGATATACAAAGTCGTAAGCCAAGTATTTCGTTTCGCGGTGATTCTTTACCAGCAGCAAATAAAATGTTAAATACAAACACCCTACTAAGTCGCGAATCGCGATCGCTGCTAATGCGACCAACATCATCTTGTTCTGGTTAGTGGTTTAGTTAAAAACCATTTTAAAAAAAATTCAATTGATTTTTTTATTTATTTTTATTCAGAAACCTCAATGCACTCGCCGCATACTCTAGAAACCTATTCTACTAATGTGTCTCTAGTGGATACCGACAAGTTTTCGAATCCTTTCGAAGGTGAGTCAATTTTTTGATAAAAATTAAGACTATTATTATAAGATGTGCGAAATAAATATATCAAGTCCTCTTACATGTGATTCCTGCAGTTTTGTAGCTTAAGAGGGATTGAATTTTTAACACTTTTAGACCTAAAGCAAACATACCTTTAGCATATTTGGCTTTGCAATATTTTCTGCTTTCTCGTAATTTAACGCGTTAGGGCTGGGTCGCAAAGCGAAATCGATATAAAACTAAAAACACCATTTATTTTCCACATCTAAATAAAAAGTCACCAAGTTTAGGTCACCGCATATTTTATAATGGAAAGTGAAGAGTAAAAATATCTTTCACAGGTTTGAGTTAAAGCTATTTATTTTTTGAGGTCTGATTCTGGTAATAAGCAATATGTCGGCAACGCTCACTTAAAAATTAATTTTCGTTAGTCATGACTTCATTCTCTATCGTCAGCTGGTGATAAATTGATTCCATAGTATTAAACAATCGGAAACATCTTTTACATGAACAATCACTAATAATGAGATGAACTCGATAAAACTAACGATACTTTTTTTTTTGCCGATGCCCGTCTCATCGACAAATAATATTTTATTTTGACGTCGGTTCTGTCAACAGAAGCAACTGTCTACACATTATTTATAGCCTTAATATGAAATCTTTGATATAACTCTTTTCGTTCTGTCAAAATGGCTTTTTTTAAATAATAATTTGAGTACTTTAATACCGTCAAAAAATTAAAATTGGAGCTGTGAAGAACGCATTTGCAATACCATAAAGTGAGAATATATATTCGCGTTTTATTCTGTAGAACTTCCATAAAGGGAATCTTTCTTCGTTCTAGTAAAAATTCGTATTGCAGTTTTCTGGAGATTATAGCCTTGTAGGGAAAGTAGCTGCGATTTTGATACCAAGTTTTTTTATTAAGGTTAACCTAAAAATTAATTTTTATTTGATAAACAAAAAACGTAAAACTTTTAAAAATGTTCAAATTATATTTTTCAGGTGCTGGAAATACGGATAGTGATACGATTACATCGGAGCCATCACGTGACAGCATGAAATCGCAAAGGTATAAGGCAATAATGCATTCACCCGAAAGCAACAGCAATTCGATTCAAACAACGTCAGCAAAGCACGAAGCAGAAGAATCTTTAACAGCAGCAACAACAACAAATTACAATGATGTGACAACGCAATTAATGCATCTCGTACGCAGCTTAAGTAATCCGTTAAGTGTTATTGATGCCGAAAAATTGTATCAATCAAAAATTGTGCCATGCACTTGTACAATTGTTGAAAATATACCAAATCAACCAACAATCGATGAAAGTGAAGAAAATGACACACACAATAAAGTAAATGATACATCAAGAATTGATCTGGAAAACGTAGTGCAAGAAAAGCGGCATGATAATAATGAATCTAATCTAAAAGTTGGAAATACCCGTCAGGAAGAGTTGGCGACGGCATCATTGCTGACTCAAAAACCCATCAAATCCATATTTGATTTAGATTTTGACGATGACGAGGATCCATTGCATTCGATCATACAAAATATAATGCCAACAAAACTAAATTTAAAATCAAATGATAAAGAAAATGATAATGAGAATAATGTTAAATTTTTGTTAGCAACAGAAAGTCAATTGAATGAAGCTGATTTAGAAGCAACATGTGATAATAATTCGGATGCGGATCCCAATCCGGAGGAATCAGCTAATAGTTTTGTGGAACCACATCCGATTTTTACGGTACATGAAGATCCAAATTGCATAGCAAAAAAACGTTTTGACGTGCAAACCAATGATGTTACCAGCTTTCATATAAATGCATTGCACAATTATTATGTGCCAAACATAAATGGCAATTGGAATTTAATTGAATCACCAAAAGATATGGCGCAATTTTTGGAATCATATAAAGTTAGCGATGGCGCCGACGTTGTACCAAAGTTTGGCTCACTCACATATGAATTGATTCGTAAGGATCTAAGCAATCTGAAGTTTGCTCGAAGTTTCAGAAAAGCGAAAAGCTTTAAATCGTTTTTACCAACATTTTTGGGTGTTGCCAAATGTTTACCAACCTGTCGACAGGCAGCTAAACGACGATTAAAGCTATTAAATTCGATTGAAAGATTTCAGGATTTAAAAGTGATAAGCCCTAGCCCCTTAAAAGTTGATATTCATCATCATAACAATAATAACAACGATAATCAAGTGCCAATAATATGTTCGGATAGTAACACAGCAACTTTAAGCTATAATTTGCTTAAGATGGTCAGTAAAATAGAAGAAGATGATGATGCCGGTAATTGTCAAAGTGAACCAACAATTTGTAGGACTACGACGACAACAATGCGACGAAAAAGCAGTACGAATAGCAGCAATTGCAGCAACACAAGTTTAAAACTGACACAGAACTCAATCAATGAGAAATTACGAAATCAAAGAACTGTGAAATCAATTTCCGAACAATTGGAGCGCAATGTTGTTGAACGTAATCGTAAGAAGCGACGAAAGACGATGACGGCAAGCCGTGCTAGTTATAACGCCTTGAATTTCAACGACAAAAAGCAACGAGTTAAACGCATCAGAATTGCAATTAATGGTAATATAGCGAGTGAAAGACAAATAACGGATATCAGCGATGGTGACGGTGATGGTGAAGCTGATGATGATAATAATGAGGAGTCAAATAAGGATATGGAAGGTGGTCAAAGTGATTTAAGCAATGATCAATCAATCGAGTATGATATATATCAAAGACATCATTCGGCAAGTGAAGAAGACGAACATGAGCATGAATCATATCGTAGTCAATCAACAACAACAGTTGATGATGATGGACTAATGGAGAACGAATATGATTATAGCAATGATGATGAATATGCTGTTGTGCAGAGACCAATGTTGGGCGATGGCAGTAACAATCACATTGTTCTAACCATAAAGAAAACACCCAGTAAAATGAACTCACCGGTTAGCTCAATATCGCCCATTGTTAATACGAGTACGAGTGTTGCTGATATTGAAGAGAATACAACGGAGACTTTGAAAACTTATAATAATAATCCCTCGAAAAATACTAACAGCAATTGCACAGAGTCGAATATTATGAAAGAATCGTATTCTTTAGAGTCGAAAACCGTTGATTGTTCTATCAAATTAAACACCAACACCTGTCTTAATAGTTTTCATCGATGTTATCGCTATCGACGTCGTCATCGTAATCGATATCGCAGCCTTTTTGATCCCGACAGCTTTAATGAAAGCATAGATATAACCCTTAAACACTTATTCAATGACGCAAGACAAGGTAGCAACAAAAAAACTCATCGAAAAATCTTTTTCTCAAATGAATTAAACCGAGAGGATGGCTTTGGACAAAAGGAGCGCATTGTTAACTACAGCACTGACGAGGAAAGTGAAATCGAAGGCGAAAGGGTTAAAAAAGAGGACTCTTCGTCGTCGGAGGAAAATAAACAATCAAGTTATAATAAATTAAGGAATGAGACTGATCAAAGCGTATCTGTAATGAATGATGACCACCAACAACAACAACAGGAGGATGATGATGATGATGATGAAGTAACATCATTATCATCTGGTGATGATGGTGATGATGCAGCGGCCGATAGTGACAAAGATGAACCAATAATGGTTACGCATAATGAATTAAGTTTAAACAATAATAGAATGTTGCCAACATTTAATGCAATTTATACGGATCATAAGGGATCATTACTGGAACGACAAAGCAGTCAGATTTGCTCTAATCGAAATGCAATAACAATTATTGAGGGCAAAAGCGAATTAACCGAAAACTGCGATCGATTTATGTTTAACCAAAGAAATAATGAGTTGTCATCGTCATCACCGAAACCTGCTATTGAGAATCGGACTGGCATTCGAGCGATTTTTGACAACGTAGCACTTAATAAAACAACGCGTATCCAAGAGTTTAAAGAATGGCATCAAGTTCTGCAGCTGCAATCGTATAACGATGAACCATTGATTGTTTTGCCATATGTTGTGCTTGAATGAAAAACATCTATTGTTAAATTGAGAAACCTAAACATTTATTATTTTTTAAGCCATCTGCTGTGCACTACTTCATCATGCACGTTAACGGCATGAAATGGAATTAATGCTGATCTATTTTTAATAACTATAGAATTCTGAAAAAATAAATTAACATTTAAGAGCGAGTCACAATCCATAGCTTTTTTTTGTTGACTCACAATATTTCTTTAATGTGTTTATCATTGAGCAACATTTGGATTCTATTGATTAACTAGAAGCTTTTCATAATTAAGTAACAAATTATATTTTGTTAGGAATATTCTTTCGTTGATAATTTTTTGCATCTTTATATAAGTATATTAATATCATATTATTTGTTTAAAATCGACATATTATTACATATGTGATTACAAAAAAAAAATGAATTGTACATGGAATGTAAATAAATATAGTTATACTGCGCCAATCTTTGTCCTTGGTTAATGGTGTAAATATCTTTTCATTTTGTCTTTTTACATGTTGAAAATTATATTTTGAAAAAATATTTTTTAGCATACTCTTAGGATGGAACTCAAACTGGACAAATTGATTGACTTGCAGATTTTCAAAGGACAATAGTGCGTTGGCATCGCAAAGACCAACTCATCGAACTGCACTCAAGGGCATTGGGGTAGTCTAAGAACCCAAACACTTGTAAAAATTGTATCGGATGGCAAACGAATTTAAGTTGAAATCACCTTGAAAGACCTTTTTTCTCGTCAACAACAGCAAAAATGTGTTAACACATCGATGAATGTCCTATCTTATTTCCAATATAATAATAAATACAAAGTTCATATACTAGCTTTCCATGTTTGGCAGCAGCAAGCAGAATGAATCTAGAATTGGCAAAAGTAAATTGTGTGAAGGCAACAGATAATTTAGTTTGCAGTCAAAAAAAAGCTGAAAAATAATGACCGATTTCACTTATCTGCAACAGCTGGCTCTCAGCGAGTATGATGAAAATAGTCGGCTATTTATTGTTGTGCTTAGGTGTCGGCTTCGAGTTTGTAACGCTCCAGCTCTGATGTCATCCTGCCTTGTTCTTTGTTTATATACCACGAAATATGGTAAGTCAAGCTTTTAAATTATGCTTGAAATTAATAAATGAACGATTTAGTTACTCATTGCACTTAATTTATTAAACAAAATTCGTTATTTAATGTATACATATAAATATTATTAAATGTATTTTTGGGTCAATAGGCGCGAACGTACCACAGTTAATAATAGTTCACACATACTACATAAAGTAATAGTTCTATAGCAAGTCATATGACACAAATTACAGTTACGGCAGAATACAAACGGAACCGGAGCCCATTTTTGTGACCATTGTGTATTTTAAGTTATTTATTGAGGATGCCAGCAGTCACAAAAACTAGCTCCGGATATCTGTTTGGCTAGCTTCTTCGTTGTTATATCGTTTAGTGTTTGTGTGTGTGTGTATATGTGTTTGTATATGTTTCGGTGAGTTTTTCGTAGTTGCAATACATAAAAAATAATATTACATTTTTGAAGGTTGACAAAAATATAATGTTACATTTCGCTTAGATGTACATATATGTAAATGTATTTTGGCAATAATATTTTTTTTATCTCTTAAAGTTTATTTAATTTACGAGAGAGAAAGAGAGAGAGAGTACTTATTGCATTCACAGTTAGTATTACATTTGCTGCTCTCTCATGTGTGTGTGGTAAGCTTATCGTTGTACGATAAATTTATGCAGGTGCATGTGCATGTAAAATGAAATAGTAAGATGAGTCTATTTTTATGTTTCGATTTGATGAGCAGTCTAATTACTTTGTTTTTTTTTTAAGTACACACATTCGAATATAGCTGCGTATATATATATAATTATAGTATATGCGAGTTTGTACGTATGTACTTATGTTTTTAAGAAGTCAAATGAAGGCTTTTTAGGCTTCAGTGCTTAGAACATTTACCGAAAATGCGCATAAGCTTTCACCCTTTTTGGCCACGGCCTTTGCCTGATATTGTCCCACATCATCCAAAGCACATTTAATAACGGCAAATGTATATCGATTGCCATCCTTAGTGAATGTGTAACGTGAGCGTGTTTCATCGATCGGTTTGCCATCTTTAAGCCATGCCAACCTTAACAATTCACTATCGTCAAGCTCACATTCGAAGGTAGCAGTTTCACCTTCGACAACTGACACTGAGACCGGAAACTTGACGAACGTCGGCTGTTTTGTCTCATCGCCCGGTACGTTAACATTGATTGTGCAGGTACTAAACGATTCGCCCGCATCGTTGAAAGCTTCGCAAGTATAAGTGCCGCCATCTTCTGGGAATATTTCAGCAATTTGCAAACGATATATATTCGCCTCGTTCGTATATTGGAAATCTTTGCTTGGCTTTATCTCTTTGTTATTGTGCAGCCAAACAACATCAAATTTATTTGCGCCAATTATGCGACAAGCCAACGTTACAGCATCGCCGTCTTTAACAAATCTTGATTCCAAATGGCTTACAATTTTTGGTGGCATATCAATGCCAGCCGGCTGACGTTTGCTCGATTGTTTGTCCAAAGCTTAGAGAAATAATGTTAAGAATTTAGTCAATCAAATAAAAACAAGTAGAAACGATGCAGTCGGACGCAACCGACTGCGGTATACTCGATACCAGTAATAAAACCGATAAAAAGAGACCTGGTTGCAAAGGGGGGCAGATTCGGCAAGGGTGTACGCTGCCTTGAAGATTGTCTGATGCAGATGGGGATGCCAAAAAGCTATCTTCCTTCCAAATTTGATTACTCTAGCTCAAAGTTTGTAAAAAGTGTGGGAAGGGGGGCTGGGGGCGGTCAATTGCTATTCTCCTACCAAATTTGGAGACTCAAAGTTTGTAAAAGGTGGAGAAGGGGGGCTAGAGACGGTATGGGTGGGGATGGCATCCAAATTTTTTCTGCAGATTTTTGGGGGTCGTCAATTGCTATTTTCCTTTTAAATTTGGTGACCCTAGCTCAAAGTTTGTAAAAGGTGTGGGGCTGGCTGCGAAATAGGTGGGCGTGGCTGAAATAATTTGGATGCAGTTTTTGGGGGTTGTGAGTAGCTATCTTCTCCCCAAACGAAATATGTGGATTCATCGATTTTGAGTTATCGAATTTCTCGATTTGCCAGGGCACCAGTGATCGTAGAACCCAAATCTTGACACTTTAAATTACTAGGCCATAGATAAAGATATTTGCAAAGTTTCCAGTTTCTAGCTTGAAGGGTGTAGATAAAAGTTGCGCACATAAGGACGGACAGACACCATGGACTTTGCAAAAAACCAATATACTCGGCGTGGCGTGGCATCAAAATTTTATCTGAGATCTGTGTATGATGTCAATTGCTATCCTCATACCAAATTTGGTGACTCTAGCTCAAAAATTGTAAAATTTAAGAGAAGGGGGGCTGGAGTTGGTAAGGGGGGCGTCGCGTCCAAACTTTTGCTGCAGATCTATTTATGATGTCAATAGCTATCCTCAAACTGAATTTGTTGACTCTAGCTCAAAGTTAGTAGAATATGGTGGAAGGGGGGCTGGGTGCTGGTATGGGGATGGGCGTGGCGTCCAAAGTTTTGCTGCAGATCTATTTATGATGTTTATTGCTATCCTCATACCAAATTTGGTGACTCTAGCTCAAAGTTAGTAGAATATGGTGGAAGGGAGGCTAGGGGCGGTATGGGTGGGGGGCGCCATCCAAATTTTTTGGGTTTCTTCATCACCTATCTTGGCACCAAATTTGGCGGCTCTAGCTCAAAAAATGTGGAAAAATTTAAGCGTTTTTGATTTTAAAATGCAGTGGGCTCGGGAACGGGGGGCGCGTGGCTCCAAAACTTTGATGCAGTTTTTTGGTGATCGTTAATAGCTATCTTCCTACCAAATTTGGTGACTCTAGTTTTAACGCTTTGGAAAATACACGCATTCCCGTTTTTAGTGAAGCATTGGGGCGGTTTGGGGCAGCTTGGACAGTATGGATTGGCGTGGCATCCATTTTTTTTGGGGCTATAATCACCTATTTTGGCACAAAATTTGGTGGCTCTAACTCAAAAACTGTAAAAGATATAAGCATTTCTGTTTTAAAACTCCGGGGGGCTGGGGGCGGAATGGGTAGGTGGGGCTCCAAAACTTTGATGCAGTTTTTGGGGGGTCGTTACCAGTTATCTACCTACCAAATTTTGTGACTCTAGCTCAAACACTATGGAAGATACACGCACTACCGTTTTTAGCGAAGCGTTGGGGTGGTTGAGGGCGGATAGGGCAGTATAGATGGGTTTGGCATCCAAAGTTTTTATGAATTTGGTTGGGGATTGTCAACATCTATCTTGGCACCAAATTTGATGGCTCTAGCTCAAAAACTGTAGAAGATATGGGCATTTTTAGTTTTAAACTGCGGGGGCTGGGGGCGGAATGGGTAGGCGTGGCTCCAAAATTTGCAGTTTTTTGGGGATTGATAGTAGCTATTTTCTCCCCAAATTTGGTAGTTCTAGCTGTAAGGGCTTGCGAAATAGCTGGATCTATCGATTTTGCGTTATCGAGTTTATCGATTTGCCAGCCCCCTATTTATCGTAGAGCTCCAATCTTGACACTTTAATTTACTATGCCATAGATAAAGAGATTTGCAAAGTTTGAGGTCTCTAAATTGTAGGGTGTGGAAAAAAGTTGCGAACATACGGACGGACAGACGGACAGACACCATGACGGACATTGCACAAACCCAATATACTCTTTACCTTCGGTATCGAGTATAAAAAGTTATTTATGCTTAATGACACTTACGTTTAACCGATAGCTTGCATTTGGTTTCAACTGCGCTTATTGAATTTGTCGCTGTGCATGTGAAAAGTCCTTCATCTTCTGGGAAAACTTCATGAATGGTCAATGTTGCGATACCATTTTTATATTTCAAGTCCATTATTTCCGATGATGAAATCGTTTTGCCATTTTTCGACCATGTTATTTGTGGTTCTGGATCGCCTTTCACATGGCAACTTAGAACCAATTGTTCGCCATCGCGTATCGTTAAATCGTGCAATGCTTTGGTAAACTCTGGCTTACACATTAGGGAATCGTCGGGTGGAACTAAAAAGTTAAGCAGTATGCAGTATATTAGTAACAAGTATTATTAATTTTCGACATTTTTGACAATTAAGCACATACGTATTAATTCTTTGGTGGCACTACGAGATCGTGATGGGCTGCCGGGTGCCTGTAAGGAACTTGCCGCATATTTCTTTTTGTTTGAAATGCTATTCTGTTGTGTTGTTGTTGTTGAGGAACTTGTGTTATCGTTGCTGTAAGTCTGTGAAATGTGTGAACAAAATTATAAGTTGCTTTTTAGTTTGTTTTTTTAAACTTACCTTCCCATCCGAAGATGTTCTGTTGCTTGATATTTGCTCCGAGTGCTTGGAACTTGCTGACGATGATGTAAATTGTCGCGCTGTTATTATTGGCGGTGGTGCGGGCTTTATCGGTTGCTCTATATATTTGCGATCTGAATGAAAACATTTTTAATTAAATTAAATTCTTTGTTTTTCTTTTTATTATCAATTAAAATTTCATGCAAAATTTTTTTTGTATATCAGCTGGACATTATTAAGCCAAAAAAATTCATTACTCAATTCATGCACTGGGTTGGTAATTTATTTTTAGGGATTTTTGATTATTTATTTTGCTTTTGATTTTGGTTAAAACTTTTAATGAAATTCAACTCAGGTTTTAAAGGAACAATTAAGTTTATATTAATATGATTAATTTGCGTGGACGTCAAATGACTACAAATCCAACTGAAACAATCACATAAATTGTCTGATTTATTTTATATTAATGCCAGATACTTGGGCAAACCGGTTTTAATTACAAGTAGTTATAGTATTATGATCAGGAGGATCAACAGGATCATTACAAGAATCTGCCTCAAATTACACAGGTCAACAAGATTTTCGTACCCAGAATCCAGAAATCACTATTTACAACTTTAATTTGAGGTTTTTTTCATTCTCAATCTTTTGAAGATTTTTGAATCTTAAGTACTATTCAAAAAAAAATTATAGTTTAGTTTAAAAATCTTTTCTTTTTCCCCTGATGAGCGGAAACAGAAAATTTAAGTCTGTGGTTTCTGGTTGGAAAAATTGATTGCATTTGTTGGACTATGTTGACTATGAAACGAAGAAAGAATATGGCATGCTTATACGAGAAGTATGTAAAAGGTAATGTAGTGTTATTGTTTAAATCGTGTTTTATTTATAATCAATTACCTCCTGAGTATAGGAAGTTGTGTGCAAGTTCTGCCTGCTCAGGCGTAACCCATTCACCTGAAGAAAGTTTATCGAAGTTGTTGTAAAGACAGAAAGTCATGTGTTGATTGTTAGTTTATATGTATGTAATTCAAGAATTAAAGGCTAAAAAATTAAGCATTTCACAGAAGTACCCCCAGCTAGAAATAATGCTAACACATTGTGAACTTATTTTTCAAAGCTGGCAATAACTAACTAACTGAATGCTGTGATTCTTAACATTTAATTATAAGTATTGTTTCATATTGTATTTTGTTTTGTTAAATAATTACCTTCAACTATAACGACACACTCGGTCTCATCAGTTCCATGACAATTTGTTGCTTTGCATGTATATTTGCCCGAGTCAGAAGGTTTGCAATCAATTATTTCCATTGTGACAACTCCATCCGAATGGGTCATTGCATATTCATATTTACTCAATTCACGACCATCCTTATACCATTTAACCGTTGGCACTGGTTTGCCACTTAAGCAACAAAGTAGCTTACAGGTGTCGCGAGCTTGCATCACACGTGGACGTAATAGGAATGTAAAACTGGGCGCCGTTTCGGATTCTTCCTGCCAGAAGGTGTATGGCAAGGGTTCACGTCGGCGAACCGGTGTGGATTCAGTTCGATACCTTGGCTGTTCTTTAGGCAGTGGATGGACATTGAGGAAGACAACTTCTTCTCTGGAACCATAATGGTTTTCCGCATGTATTATGTATTCACCGCGATCATCAAGCTTCACACGATTGATAATAAAGTAATAATCATCGGCAGCATAGCGTTTCATAAACTTAACACTTTGCCTTAGCTCAATGTTGTTGTGGGACCAAGTTAATGTCGGCGTCGCAGTTGCAATGCAACGGCAATAGAACTTAACACTTTGACCCTCATAACAGAATTGTGAAGATGGCCGAATGACAAAGCGTGGTGCCGCCTGTCTTCGATCGAATTCGGCATCATGTATTTTATATTTTTCCATAAACAGTTTACGTAGCGCTGAATACTCCGACAAGCGGCCAATTGGCAGCAGGAATTTATCAAAGTCTTCGTACTTTTTACGCAATTTCTCACGGTACGCCAAATAACGATCGCGTGCTATCTTTTGCGTTAAATTGCTATGATCACCCGATAACCATGGATGCAACAAACATTCGTGTGCCGTCATACGTTTCTCTTTGTTTGCGAGCAACAGTTTGCGTATAAAGTCTTTGCCCTCTTCCGATATATGCCTGAATGCATCCATATCGAAATCCCAATCACAGGCTTTTACATTCTTTAGCGTTTGTACATCGTTATCACCAGCGAATGGCGAAAGTCCACTTAGCCTATATAAACATATATATGTAAGTAATTTTTATTATAATTTTTTGTTACACTTGACTTTTATTCTACTTACAGAACGTATGCAAGCACTCCGGTTGCCCACATATCCGTGTAGAAACCAACTGGCTCTCGGTTAACAATTTCGGGTGCTGCAAATTCAGCTGTCCCAGTTGTGATTTTAACAACTTCATTGGGATCTAATCGTGTAGCTAAACCAAAATCAATTAGCTTAACATGTGTACTGCTGCGTGTTTGGCACATTATATTTTCGGGCTTTATATCCAAATGAATGATATTCTTTTCATGCATGTGACGAATGCCTTCGCAAATTTGCCTCATGTAATTAATTACTTCGGCCTCGCTCATAACATAACCATCAGCAGTAATGCGCTCAAATAGTTCGCCACCAGATAAGCTGTTGAATATAAAGCACAACAATAAAATTAATAAATGACAAGTAAGAAGGCTCTAGTTGGGAGAGCCCGACTAGAAGATACCCTGAACCCAGTTGCAATAAATATTTGACTCCACGCGCCCTAAAAGTATGCTTAGCAAGTAGAAACGTTGCAGTCGGACGCACCCGACTGCGGTATACTCGATACCAGTAGTAAAACAGATTAAAGGAGAGCTGATTGCAATGGTGTGTGGATACGGCAGAGGTGTACGCTGCCTCAAAGATTGTCTGGTGCAGATGGGGATGCCAAAAAGCTATCTTCCTTCCAAATTTGGTGACTCTAGCTCAAAGTTTGTTAAAGGTAGGGGCTGGGGCGGTATGGGGGCGTGGCATCAAAAGATCTATGTATCATGTCAATAGCTATCCTCAAACCGAATTAGGTGACTCTAGCTCAAAGTTAGTAGAATATGGTGGAAGGGGGACTGGGGGCTGGTATGTGGGGGCGTGGCGTCCAAAGTTTTGCTGCAGATCTATTTATGCTGTTAATTGCTATCCTCATACCAAATTTGGTGACTCTAGCTCAAAGTTAGTATAATATTTGTGGAAGGGGGGCTGGGGGCTGAGGGCTAGTATGGGGGGCGTGGCGTCCAAAGTTTTGCTGCAGATCTATTTATGAAGTTAGTTGCTATCCTCAAGCTCCAAAACTTTGATGCAGTTTTTTGGGGATCGTTAATAGCTATTTTCCTACCAAATTTGGTGACTCTAGCTTTAGCGCTTTGGAAAATACACGCATTCCCGTTTTTAGTGAAGCATTGGCGGTTTGGGGCAGCTTGGGCAGTATGGGTTGGCGTGGCATCCAACATTTTATGCATTTTTTTTTGGGGCTATAATCACCTATTTTGGCACAAAATTTGGTGGCTCTAACTCAAAAACCGTAAAAGATATAAGCATTTCTGTTTTTAAACTGCGGGGGAGCTGGGGGCGGAATGGGTAGGTGGGGCTCCAAAACTTTGATGCAGTTTTTGGGGGGTTGTAAGTAGCTATTTTCTCCCCAAATTTGGTAGTTCTGGCTGTAAGGGCTTGCGAAATAGCTGGATCTTTCGATTTTGCGTTATCGAGTTTATCGATTTGCCAGCCCCCTAGTTATCGTAGAGCTCCAATCATGACGGGTGTGGAAAAAAGTTGCGAACATACGGACGGACAGACGGACAGACACCATGACGGACATTGCACAAACCCAATATACCTTCGGTATCGAGTATAAAAACTGACTTAGCTTCAATCGATTCAATTCGATATCTCCGGTGTTTCTAAACCGATTTGGACCAAAATTTCTGAAAAGTTCTATCGTTACCGATTATTTCAACCCCCATTTAACATTTTCCAAATTTGATATTGTTTTGTAATCGATTCCATTTGTATATCGGAAACTAGAATAGTTATCGATAATTTTAAAAAATCTTGTTCTGCTTATGATATAGAAGAACTTATATTCAAAATTTGAAGTCTCTAGCTCTTGTAGTCTCTGAGATCGAAGAGTTCGTACTGACGGACTATATCGACTCGGCTGTTGATGCCGATCAAGAATATATACATATACTTTATGGCGTCGGAGATGCGTTCTTTTGCCTGTTACATACTTTTGCACAAAACCATTATATCTTTTTACCCATTTTTGGGGTTCAGGGTATAAAAACGAGATATTGGGGCAATATATGTTTTCTTGACGAACTAAGTTATGTGTATAAACATAAAAAAGTCAACCTTAACATTATTTACTTACAATTCAAGTATAAGAACCATTTCGTCATCATCTTCGAAGGCATCATGTAAGTTAATAAGTTTCTGATGATGCAATTGATTCATAATATCAATCTCACGCCGAATCAGATCTTTCTCAACTGCATGCGATACGGGTATAAATTTCGCAGCAAATGTATTGCCAGTGCTACGCTCTCGGCATCGATGTACAACACCAAATGCACCCGTACCGATCTCTTCGAGTATGTCGTACTTATCATAAACACTTTGTTGCGATATTTCCACAGGCTGTGGCACAAATTTCGAATATATATCAAAGACATATGAATCGTAATCTTTAATTGGTCCATCAGCTTTGCCGCGTATCCTTTTGCCGCACTCATCTAATTCCCACTTACGTTCAACTGGTTTCTTTTTAATTGAATCCTTTGTTTTAATTAATGTGCTTATTTCCGATGAGTCGGAACGACCATAAACATTATCGGCGAAAATTCTAAAATCATATTCCTTGCCGGGCGTCAGGCCCGTTACGGCCATTGATGTAAATCGTGTATTGCCCACACGTATCCATGAACTCAACGGATGTTCACGACGTTCAACCAGATAGTTGGTTATATTGCTGCCACCATCCCAAATCGGTGCCTTCCAGCTCAGCGACAATGAATCGGTGCCAATGCTCTCGACCAATGGGTAACGTGGAGGATCAGGTTTATCGCTGATTTGTACTTGAATTATAGCCGTGTCGGCGCCTAACTCATTCTCCGCCGAGATGCGATATGGCCCAGAATCCAGACGTGAGCCATCACGTATTGTTAGCACAGCATGACGTTCCTTAACCTCAACATTATAATGCCCACCAGATTCAATATTCTCGCCTTCTCGGACCCAGTTTATGCGTGGCTTGGGGAAACCAGTGAATGGTATTTTTATCACAACATTTTCGCCCTTATCAAAGTAGGCGGTATCTCTAAATCGTGGTGGCACGTTTAATTTTGGCGCAGCTGTAAATCAAATAATTTTTAAATAAGTCAATGAGTCAATGTCATGGAAAACATTATGTTTGAGGCAATACTTTTTTGTCAAATTGATTAATAGTATAAAAAAGAATATTTTTAGGGTCAATATTTAAAAACTAATGTTTTGATTGATAGTAAAAAAAGTTAATTATGTTCTTCAATATAATAAACAAATAAATGAATATTTAAAAAAGTACGTACTCATAATAGCAAGAGCTGCACGAGTTGATTTGGCACCAGCTTTGTTAACCGCACGACAAACATATTCATCAGCATCTTCGCCAAATACATCGTTAATATGCAGGAAGTGATTATCACCCTCAGAGTAAATGTGATAGCGAGCACCGTTTGAAATCTCACGAGCACCCTTATACCAGGTAATAACTGGTCGTGGTACGCCCGTAATTGTGCATGTGAATTGTGCATTATGATTTTGTATGCAGTTTTCATCGCGTAGAGGTTTAACAATAATTGGGGGCAAGGCTGCTTTGGGATCGATTATTTTAACAGCTTGAGATGCGCTCGATTCCTTTGATAGACCTGCGGTATTTTGTGCAAAAACACGGAATTCGTATTGACGTCCTTCGATTAGATTCGGGCAATTGATTTGATTAGTTGCCGTTATGATGATGCTAACACGTTGCCAGGTATCGCTGCCAACTTCACGCTTATCAACCCAATAGCCTTGAATGTGAGCACCACCATCCGACTCTGGTTTGCTCCATTCCAAATGGGCAAAATCACCGCCAATTTCAGTGATTTGAGGTATGCCCGGCGGTGATGGCGGATCAATTGGGGCCTTGGCACGGATTGGGTTCAAACCTTCTAATGGTGGACCCATGCCGTTTTCATTCACAGCCATAACACGGAATATATACTCTTGATTTTCAATCAGGCCTTGCACATTAAAGGATGTATCCTTGCATGAGCTTGATACGGTTATCCAATGTGGCGACGATATATCTTTACGTTCAACAACATAATATGTTATTCTCAAACCGCCATCATAAGCTGGTGGACGCCAAGCCAATGTGCACGTATGCTTATTGATATGGGATATTCCCATTGGACCACCAGGTGCCGATGGTAAGCCTGTAATACGTACATCAATTTGTCCCGATGCACTGCCAGAATCATTAGTCAACTCAATATGATAATTGCCGGCGTCTGTTTTAACAATGTCACGTAAAAATATTGCAATATAATCATCAAATATGGTGAATTTAAAGTGCGACTCATCAGCGCCATCCGAAATCAGTTCGTTATTTTTGGTAATCCTTACGGTAAGTGGTTGATCACCGGAGTAATATACCTTAATTTTAGTATTATCACCCTCGGGAATATACAATTCATTAGGGCATCTATTTATAATTGGTGGTGATCCAATTTTCAGATAGCCAGATGTATGAACAAATCCTAATGAGTTAATTGCTTCGCAAGTGTAATCGCCATCATCACCAGACTGCACATTACATATATGAAGCCTGAAAATGCCATCCCGGCTATCACATGTGAAACGTCCTCCAGTTGGCATTTGTATCTCTTTACCATTTTTGAGCCATCTAGCTGTGGGCATTGGCTTGCCGGACGCGGCACATTGTATTGTAAAATCTTTGCCATACGGTGCAACCCTGTCCTGCAATCTTGTGATCCAATTGGGTTTTTCGCCACCCAAAACTTCACACACCTTAATAGGCATGGTGCATAAACTAGGCTCGGAACGACCTGCAGCATTAACAGCAAATATACGGAATTCATAATCACCCATTTCAATAAGATTAATCACTGTAAATTCGGTATCCAAAACATTGTAGTCATTGCATTTAACCCAGACAGCACCGCCAATATCACGCCGCTCAATAATATAACCCGTGATACGTGAACCACCATCACTTGTTGGCTTCTCCCATTTCAGGTCGACATAATTTTTGCCAACTTTCGTTACTTGTGGGGTTCCCGGTGGTGAGGGTACGTTGAATTTACCCTTTAGCTTGAACCTTTGCGATGGTGGCGATGGCTTACTAAATCCGGCAGCATTTTTCGCTTTGATACGGAACTCATATTCGCTACCATTTGTTAAATTATACAATTGATATTTGCTGTCTTTGATTAAATACTCGTAAGTATTCCATGATGAATCATTAACAATGTCTCTGTATTCAATTTGATAGCCTTGAATGCGAGATCCACCATCACTTGCAGGTCGAGTCCATATTAATGTTACGTTTCCTGAGTCCCAATCAATTACCTTCGGCTGTCCGGGCTCATCGGGTACGGTGAATTGATGTTTGGCCGTTATTGGCTCTGGTATATCTAACGGATCCGATAATCCATATTGATTCTCAGCACGAACACGGAAATGGTATTTGTGATTTGGTTCCAATCCCATAACATCATAATGGGTATTACGTACGAAACTGCTGACCTTTACCCATGTACCACTGCTATCCAATTTCTCCACAACATAGTTGGTAATGGGTGATCCGCCATCATCCAATGGCGTCTTCCATGCCAAAGTACATGTGTCTGGTGTAATATCATAGGCATTTAGTGGGCCTTGTGGTGGTCCTGGTCTATCGACAACGGTTACATGACACGATGCTGTGTCTGAACCCTTGCTGTTAGTTAATGTGATTGTATACGATCCAGTTTCCGATCGCTTAGCACTTTTGTTATGATAAACCGAACTATAATCATCCGTATCAAAACGTATTCGTTCATCGTTCAACACTTCAATACCATTAATATTCCATGATGGTGTTGGTCGTGGATTTGCATGGTATGGCACTGTAATATGGAACTCTTCGCCGGCAATAACAACAATATCTCGAATCGATAGATCTGATGTTATCTTGGGTGCATGTGGTGGTCGACGACAATAGATTAGATCGCTTGAGGCACTGAATGGTGATTGACCTGCCGCATTTACGGCCGCAACTCTAAATTCATATTCTGCATTCTCAATGAGGCTGGGTATCTTACATGTGAGATCTGGACAGAGAGCATGTACGGCCTTTGTCCATTTTTCTTCGCTTAATAAACGTTTTTCAATAACGTAACCGGTAATCGGTGAACCACCGTCATGTTTCGGCTTAGACCAAGCAATTGTTATGCTGTCTTCGGTGGAGTCAATGCCACGCGGTATTCCGGGAGCATTTGGTACATCAAATGGATGTCTTGCACGTATCGGTTCGGTTGTTGTTGCTGGATCCGATTGGCCATATTTATTTTCAGCAATTACACGGAATTCATACTCTTTGCCAATTGTTAGATTGCGAACACGAACAAACGGTACCGTACAGAAACTACTGACCTTCGTCCATGTCGAGGAACGTGCTTCTTTTTTCTCAATAATATAGTTTTGTACTGGTGAACCACCGTCATCTTGTGGCGGATTCCAATATAATGTTAATGAATCCCCAGCAAACTCATCGGCACGCAAATTCTTTGGTGGTTTAGGTCGATCCAAAACCTTAACATTGATCGTGGCAGTGTCGAATCCATGTGGATTCTTTAACTGTAAGCGATATTGTCCTGAATCTGAGCGCTTTGAATTCTTGACAACGAACGAAGCAGCTTCATCAGTCAGATGCTGATGCACACGTTGATCATCATCTAAAATTGTATCATTTGAGTACCAGAATGCGGTGGGTTTCGGAAACGCAACGTATGGAATATGAATGCTGAAATCTTCACCGGCACGACAGATAATATCGCGTACGCCACCCAGTTCCATGCGTGGCTTATTTGGTTGCTCTTCAATCGTTATGGGCTGCGATGGCTTCGATGGATCAGAGCGTCCAACATCGTTCTCAGCAATGACACGGAATGAATATTCTTCGCCTTCTTTTAAATTCGGTACGGTATATACAGTTGAATTGATTGGCAGTTCATTAACGGGTGTCCAGTCCTTTGAGTTTTTGGGTCGCACTTCAAGATAATAACCTTTAATTTTGGATTTACCATCGTTGCGTGGTGGACGCCATGATAGTGTGACACTTTCCTTTGTGATACGATCTGGTTTTGGCGGCTCAGGTGGATCAGGACGGTAGCGTTGCAATTCGGCAGTCATTGGATCTGATGGCTTGGATGGGGCTCCAGGACCAGCTTCATTAACGGCTGTTATGCGGAATTCATAGCGAGCACCCTCACGCAAATCGGGAACAGTATAACTTGTGTTTGGTGTAGGATAATTATTACATTTAATCCATTCACCACCACGTTCTCTCCGTTCGACAATGTATCCAGAAATAGGTTTACCACCGCAATAATCTGGGGGATGCCATTCCAAAGACGCCGAGTTTGGTGTATAAGCGGCAACTTGAGGCTGTGTGGGTGCACCGGGCGGATCAAATGGCGATTTCGCCACAACAGGTTTGCCCTCCAGGGCATCAGAAACACCATAGATATTCTCGGCCCTAACACGGAATATATACTTTTTGCCTTCGATAAGTCCCTTAACAGTGTAACTTGTTTTTGGGCAATAGCCTGGAACTGGCTTCCAATCATCGACACCAAATTCGCTAAATTCGATAATATAACCGGTTATGTCGCTACCGCCGTTATCCTTTGGTGAATACCATTGCAACGATATATGATCGGGTGACGTCTCTGTGTACGTCAATGGTCCTTCTGGCGGTGATGGTTTATCCACAACAATTACTTCAATATCAGCTGAATCTTTGCCAAATTCATTAGTTGCTGTAACCTTGTAGATGCCAGAATCTTGTCTAGTCGAATCATCAATGCGAAAAATAGTTCGCTCTGAATTTGTATCATATGAAATTTTTTTGCTTTCGTGCAATTTTGTATCGCCACGTTTCCACTCGATCGTTGGAGTTGGTGCACCCGATATTGATATATTAGCATTAACTGGCTCACCGGCACGAACCTTAATTCGCCTACCGAGCAGGCCGTCTAAGTGCAGCTTTGGCTTTTCACGCATTGGACGTGCATGGAGTGTTGACGATGGCTCTGATGGTTTGCTGCTGCCAGCTGCGTTAACTGCCGAAACCCTATATTGATATTGGTGATTTGGCGATACTCGGTCATCCCGATATTCGGTTGTTGGGACAGGTTCACCGTTTATTTTAATCCATCTTCCGGTATTGACATCACGTCTCTCAATATCGTAGCCTAGAATGGATGACCCACCGTTGCTTATCGGTTGTTTCCATTTAATCGTAATGTGATCCTTGTCACTGTCGGATAATTCTGGTTTACCGGGTGCTCCAGGCACCGTATATTGATTTTTAGCTACAACCGGTTGCTCCGAAGTCAATGGATCGGAACGTCCTTGAAGGTTTTCGGCCATAACACGAAACTCATATTTGGTACCTTCCAAAAGACGTGGCACAACAGCATGGTTATATTTTGCATTGACATAGGTGACAGCTGGTACCCAACCACCACCATGTGTAAGATCACGTTTTTCAATAACATAAGCAGAGATTTCAGAGCCACCATTATCCTTTGGTGGTTTCCACGAGACAGTCACAGAATTGGCAGTGATTTCTTCATACTCGAGAGGCCCATCGGGAGGACCAGGACGATCGAGAACAATTAATTCAAAGCTACCTTCATCAATACCTGAGTCATTGCGCAACAGCAAATGATAAACCCCAGAATCGGACCGTTGGCAATTAACCGTGTGAACAAGAGTGTGATGCCCAATTGTTGAAATTGTAGATCTTTCGTTTGACTTTAACGGTTGGTTTTTGTGTGTCCAAATTGCTTCGGGTGCGGGTTCGCCAATAAAATCAATGTCCATGTGGAATATAAGACCGGCCTTGATGCGTACTTCATGTAACGATGTTATGATCTTTGGTGGTAGATAACGTGGCTTTGCCATTATCATGTCGGATGGCTCAGATGGCTCAGATTGGCCAGCTTGATTAACAGCAATCACTCTAAATTCATACTCTTGTCCCTCAACGAGTTCGGGTACAGATGCTGTAGTTTTGTTTGGCGCTACATGCACAACATTCACCCAATATGGGCTACCCTTTTCTTTCTTTTGTATAATATATTCGGTAAGAGGTGCGCCACCATCCGATTTTGGTGAGGCCCATTGTAGATCAACATGATCTCGATCCCAGTCCGTGACAATTGGTTTGCCTGGCGTATCGGGCTCATCAAACTCATTCTTTGCAACGATACTCTTTAAGGCTTCTAATGGTTCAGATTCACCAATAGCATTGACAGCTTTGACACGGAACAAATATTCTTTGCGATGTACGAGTCGTGTAACATCATGTACGGGATGTGTGCTCATGCCAGCATCGGACCACGTGCCACGAGACAAATCCATTTTTTCAATAATATAATGCAATATTGGTGAGCCACCATCATCATCGGGCACTTGCCATGCCAAATGGCAGCCGTCCCTCGTGATCTTTGTTATGTCCAATGGACCCTTTGGTGCTGATGGTCTGTCCAAAACCGTAGCATGTGCTGATGCATCAAATGAACCATGCTCGTTCTTTAGGAATAATGTGTAACGACCTTCATCCGTTCGAAGTGCTGAAGATATTTCAAACGAGAGCTCGTTTTGGAAAAGATTTGATTCAATTCGGGTACTTGATGGTATTTCTTTGCCATTAAACAGCCATTTGATAGTTGGACGCGGTGATGCTTCAATTGGAAGTGTCCATCCTAATCTTTTTCCGGCATGAACGGTTATGTCGTTTAATAACGATTTGTCAAAGAAGGGTGCCAAGAATCGAGGCTTGCAAATTATGGTGCTCGAAGGATCTGAAGGATCGCTTTGCCCGGCACGATTTACAGCAACAACACGGAATTCATACTCCCCGCCATCGGTGAGGTCGGGTATATGAGCCTTGGGTTCGTTACCGAGAATCGTAGCAGCGCGCTCCCATTGACCGAATTTAGGTCGCTTTTCCACAATATATGAAGTGATTGGTGCGCCATTATTGCGTTTTGGCGCAGCCCATTCCAAGTCCACAAAATCTTTTCCCCAATCGACAGCTTGTGGTTGACCCGGTTTATCAGGATGCGAGTAAGGATCTTTAGCCGTAATTGCTTGACTTGTTGTTAACGGTTGTGATTGTCCTTGCTTATTCACTGCGCGTACTCTAAAGTTATAATCATGATTCTCAATCAGATTTTCTGCACGAATTTCAGTGCCTGCACATTCACCGACTGGCACCCAGCGCATCGCTTCATTATCCATCTTTTCAACAACATAATGAGTTATTTCAGAGCCACCATCGTCTCGTGGTGGTCGCCAACGCAGTGTCATTGAGTTTTTGGTTATCTCATCACCACGTAATGGACCTTCCGGTACAGTCGGTACATCCAAGACGGTCACTTTAACCGTATGCCTGTCTACACCGTTGATGTTGCGAGCAACCAATGTGTATGATCCGGTGTCGGCACGTTTAGCATCTAGAATACGTAATTTTGTGCGATCATCAAAACTCGAAATTTTCACTCGATCCGTATTGATAACCATGTTATCTTCGTGTGACCATTCTTTGCTCGGAATTGGCTCACCAATTACGGGAACATCGAATTCAAAAACGTTGCCAGCCCGTATCTTAATATCCAACATGAAATTTCGATCAATTTTGGGAGCCAAATTTTTGGCACGCGCAACATGGGGTTCAGTTGCATCGCTTGGAATACCCGGACCAGCTTTGTTCACGGCCCTCACACGGAATTCATATTTGACGCCTTCAATTAAATTGGGTACATGACCTCTTGTTTCATCGCCTTCAATGTCTGCACACTTCTCCCAATCCGGCGAGTATTTGTCACGTTTTTCAATAATATAACCGCTTATGGGGGAACCACCATCACTTTGAGGTCTCGCCCATTCCAAGTCAACGAAATCTTGATCGAAATCTTTAATTGACGGTGTGCCGGGTTTGGTGGGTTCATTATAGGGATTTTTCGCTTCAGTCGCATGTGGTGTGGTCAGTGGATCTGAAGTACCTTGACGGTTCTTGGCTCGTACTCTAAATTTATATTTGTGTCCGGGCGTTAAGCCTTTCAATATCAAACTAGTTGTCGGTCCATTTGTCTCACCAGCTGGTACCCAACGACCCGATACTTCATCTAGTTTTTCCACAACATAACTTTCAATCGGCTGTCCGCCATCATCGTCCGGTGGACTCCATTTGAGTGTGCAACCTTCGGCATGAACATCTTCCACCTTCAGCGGTCCGTTTGGTGGTGATGGCCTATCAATAACGGTGACTTTAACATCAGCACTGTCATCGCCATTAGCATTTTCAGCATACACCGTATATAGCCCTGAGTCGTTTCGTGTCGCATTTGTAATTTTCAATTTTGTATTATAATCGATGTGCGTCACCTTAATGTTGTCCCTTGTATAGAGTTCCTTCTTTTTAAGTAGCCATTTAGTTGTGGGTGCTGGTTCGCCGGATACCTTGCAATCAAATGTAAATGGTTGACCACTTTTGATACGCACCTCAATGAGGGTCGAGCGATCAATAATTGGTGGTTTATTGCGTGGTTTGGCAATAATGGGTGCTGTCGCATCCGATGGTTCTCCGGGTCCAGCAGCATTTATTGCACAAACACGGAATTCATAAGCTTGACCTTCCTGTAAATCCGGTACAGTTGCTTTGCATTGATCAGCTGGAACTTCCAGTGCTTTCTCCCAATGCCCATATTTGTCTTTCTTCTCCACCAAGTAACCCGTAATTGGAGAGCCACCATCATTGATTGGTGGTGTCCAAGCCAAATCGATATGATCTTTATCCCAATCGGTTGGTCTTAGATTTTCTGGTTTGCCAGGCTCATCAAACGGATTCTTGGCAATAATTGATTCCTCGCCCACCAATGGAGCCGATTCGCCCTCAGCATTGACAGCCGACACTCTAAACTTATATTCGTTGCCAGGTGTAAGACCTGTGATATCAGCTTGAGGCTCTGTGAAGCGTCCGCATGGCAACCAACAACCAGTTTCGGGATCTAATTTATCAATTTGAAAGTACTCAATTGGTGTGCCACCATCATCGTTCGGTCGCTTCCACTTCAAATGACATCCTTCCTTATGCACATCGGATATTTGTAGAGGTCCATTGGGTGGCAAGGGCTTATCGGTAATGTTGACATTAATAAGCACACTGTCTTTGCCCGAGCTGTTTGTGGCAATTACTAAATATTCACCAGAGTCACCACGTTGTGTTGGGCGAATAACGAGTTTAGTATAATAATCTGGAGTTTCAATTGTTGTATTCTTTCCGGCCTGTAATGGATAGTTTGAGAATTTCCATTCCACTTTTGGCGCCGGTTCGCCCGTTATTACAGCATCTAACTTTAAGGCTGTGCTTGCTGATATTGTTAGGTCACGTAGATTTCGTCGATCAATTTTGGGAGCAAGATAGCGGGGTTTTGCTGTAAAGGTCTTGCTCGGATCCGAAGGCTCCGATTGGCCACCCTTATTTAAAGCAATTACCCGGAACTGATATTCATTTCCTTCAATTAATCCGTTTACCACAGCGATTGGCTCAGTAGAGTCCGTTTCAATTGCTTTCTCCCATAATGGACTGTATTTATCTTTCAACTCAACTATGTAACCAGTTATAGGTGAACCGCCATCGCTAGCTGGCGATTGCCATGCAAGCTCTGCTTTATTGGCTGTCCAATCGGTTGGTTCCGGAGCTCCGGGCTTTGAGGGTGCAGCTAAAATAAATTTAAATATCGATTGTTAGATTCTAGATTCCCAAACAAACTTTTTATACTTACTAAATGGATCTTTTGCGATAATTGTACCAAATGTCTCTAATGGCTCCGATTCACCTTCCTTATTTACGGCTTTCACACGGAACTTATATTCGTGACCAGGTATTAGACCATCAACTGTCATTTCTGGTACATCACTTTTACCAACAGGCAACCAAATACCGGTATCAGGATCAAACTTTTCAATCAAATAACTCTCAATTGGTTCACCACCATCGTCTTTTGGCTTTTTCCATTTTAGTTTGCAGCCATCTTTGTGAATGTCGGATACTTCAAGTGGACCCTCCGGCTTTCCAGGCTTGGCTGTAAATTTAAATAACGAATGCGATTATATCCCTCCACTTTCGATATACTAATATGTGTAATAATACTTACTTATAATGTTTATATTGAATTCGACTTGATCTTGACCATAAAGATTGTGAGCGACAATTTTATATACTCCAGTATCCTTACGCTCTGGATTATCGTTGATGTACTTAGTGTTGTAGGGAACATTATCAATGCGGCAAACGGATGATGTTGAATTAAAGGTTTTGCCACTTTGTGTCCAAGTTATTTCAGGTGCTGGTTCGCCACTCACAATTATATCAATAAATATCGGTTCACCAGCCTTGACATTATATGTACGTATATTTCTACGATCAATCTTTGGTGCCAGTTTTCTTGGCTTTGTGATAACAGATTTGCTTGCATCAGAAGGTTCACCGGGCCCAGCGGCATTGATTGCCTTAACACGAAACTCGTATTCGCAGTTTTCATCAAGGTTGGGCACTGTCGCTTTACATTCCTCACCAAATGTGGGTGCGGGTATGTCGATTCCCTTGATCCATTTGTCTGTTCCTTTTTCACGCTTTTCAACTACGTAGCCAGTTATTGGAGATCCGCCATCATTATGTGGGGGACGCCATACTAATTCAACGCGATCCTTGTCCCAATCAACTGGCTCTGGAGTGCCTGGTTTGCCAGGTTCATCAAATGGATTCTTTGCAATTATTGACTGTTCGCCAACTAATGGCTCCGATTCGCCTTCAGTATTAACAGCTAATACTCTGAACTTGTACTCATGACCAGGCTCCAAATTGCTTAATTCAGCAAATGGCTCTTTAAATCGACCCGAGGGTAACCAACGTCCCGACTCCACATCCATTTTTTCAACAACATAATGTTCGATAGGCACACCACCATCATCTAGGGGTGGATTCCATTTCAACTTGCATCCTTCTTTGTGAATATCCGTAACACGTAGCGGACCTTCGGGTGCAGCTGGCTTATCCAGGACGGTTACCTCAAACGAAGCTTCATCATGACCCGATTCATTTTCAGCCTTTAGTGTATATTTACCGGTGTGCATACGTTTGGCAAATGGTACAGCCAGTTTGGTGCGGTATGGTTCCATGTCAATATTGAAATCATCTTCCCCAACTCGAGCCTTATTATGAAACCAGGTTTTACTCGCTGGTGGCTCACCCGAAACTTTAATGTCATAACGTATCTGTTGACCGGCCTTTATTGTTATATCCTTAATATTGGTTCTATCTATTTTGGGTGCTGCAAAGCGATCCTTAGCAATCATTTGATCTGAAGGCTCCGATGGTTTACTTTGACCAGCTTTGTTAAGAGCTTTAACACGGAATTGGTATTTGGTACCTTCAATCAAATCGTTGACACGAGCTTTGCAGTCGGGAGTATTTGTTTCCAATACTTTTTGCCATTTTCCGGTAACATTATCCTTCTTTTCAACTACATAGCCACTAATTGGTGCGCCACCATCATCATCGGGCGCACGCCATTTAAGATCCGCATGATTTGCAGACCAATCGACTATTTGCGGTTTTCCCGGTGTATCCGCAGCGTCGTAGGGATTTTTCGCCATTACCGGGATGTCGGTTACTAAGGGCTCTGATTCACCCTCACTATTTACAGCTTTAACACGGAATAAGTACTCTTTGCCTTCCGTTAAACCGGTGACATCAGCATCTGGATTTTTTGTTGTTAACACCGGCACCCATCGACCGGTTTCTGTATCCATGCGTTCAACAACATAATGATCGATGGGCTCACCGCCATCATCATCTGGTTTATCCCATTTTAGATGTACACCTTCTGCAGTCACATCAGAGACAACCAGAGGACCCTTGGGTTTGCTTGGTTTACATAATACCTCTAGTTCAACCTCTACCGTATCTATGCCCGAATCATTTTTAGCTGTGACAATATACGTTCCTTTATTGGCACGCTTCACTTTTGGCATAATAAACGTGGTTTTGTATTCCTCGTTCTCAATTTTGATAGTGTCGCTGGATTTAATTTCAGCACCATTGTATGTCCAAGTTATTTTTGCTGGTGGTTCGGCCTTAACAGCTGCATCCATATGCAACATTTGACCACTACGCATAATTTTCTTTTGCAAATTCTTGCGATCAATGTGCGGCTTTAAGAAACGCGGCTTAGCCACAACCGATTTGGAAACATCGCTTGGCTCGCTGGGACCCGCTTTATTAACAGCAACAATGCGGAATTCGTATTCATGCCCTTCTTCAACACCCGTGACAGTTCCCTTCGTTTTGTCACCAGGAATAGTAGCTGCATCTACCCATGCTCGTCCCGATTTGTCCCGCATTTGGATTATATATTTTTGTATGGGAGCACCGCCATCGTTTTTAGGCGGATCCCAAGCTAAATCAACGAAGTCCTTATCCCAATTGGTTGGCTCGGGTCGGCCGGGTTTGTCTGGTTCATCGAATGGATTTTTAGCAATTATTGGCTTTTCAGTTTCTAAATCTTCAGACTCTCCTTCCTTATTGACAGCACGTACACGAAATTTGTACGGTTTGCCTTCATGCAGACCAATTACCTTTGCTTCAGGTTCGGAACTCTTGCCGCATGGCAACCATTGATTGGTATGCGGATCAAGCTTTTCAATTTCATAATAATCAATTGGAGCACCGCCATCATCGTCTGGTTTCTCCCATTTTAACTTACAGCTGTGCTTTGTTATATCATTGACTTGCAGTGGACCCTTTGGTTTACTGGGTTTGCCCAACACCGTGACATTCAATTCAGCAACATCCTCTCCGACTTCATTTGTTGCACGTATAATGTATTTGCCACTTTGAGTGCGTTTCGCACGCATCACAAAAAATTTGGTGTTATAGTCGACACTGTCAATTTTAATGCCCTCCTCATCGCTTATGACTGGCAGATCGTTAAATAGCCATTCAACTTTTGGAGCTGGTTCACCTTTAATATTGATGTCCAAACTTATTGATAAGCCCGTTTTTACTGTGACAGGTTTAAGGTTTGTTCGGTCGATGTATGGCTTAACTGAAAAAAAAAGAGTTATTGTAAGCTATCTATCATTTCGTATACACAACTTACGGTAACGTGGCTTTGCCGTATGCCAATTGGTTTGCTCGGATGGTTCAGATGCACCAGCTTTGTTCACCGCACGAACACGGAATTTATATTGTTGACCCTCTTCCAGTTTTTTAACCACTCCCTTACACATTGGACCCTCGGTTTCGGCGGCTTTGACAAACTCGCCGGAATCCTTATCCATGACCTCAATGATATAGTTTGTTATGGGTGAACCACCATCTCGAATTGGTCGTTCCCATTTCAACTTGACATGATGCTCATCCCAGTCTTCAAGTTCGGGTAGACCAGGCGGTGCAGAAACATCGAATGGATTTTTAGCAGTTATTGCCGATTCCGTTTCCAGGGGCTCTGACTCGCCCTCTTCATTGATAGCCTTGACTCTAAACTGATAACGATGATTTGGATCTAAGCCCTTGACATCAAATTCTGTCTTCTCGGGATCAACAGTTCCAGCTGGTACCCATTTACCCGATGCAGTATCCATTTTTTCAATTGCATACCCAGTAATGGGAACACCTCCATCATCTTTGGGTTTCTTCCATTGCAATTTGCATCCTGTTTTATGTATATCGGATACCTCCAAAGGTCCTTCGGGCTTAGCTGGTTTATCCAAAATAATAACTTCAACATCAGCTTCGTCAACACCATTAATATTTTCCGCTCTTAGTTTATAAGCACCACTATTTTTCCGAGTGGTGTCCAAAAGCGTGAGTTTTGTATTATAATCCTCATTATCCAGCCGTGCTTGTCCACTGGTTGTTACTTCTTTTTCCTTAAAAAACCAAGTAAGAGACGGTGCTGGTTCACCTTTGACATCCACGTCAAACTTAACAGTTTGTCCAGCTCGTACTTTAATAGGCTTCATTTTTTCGCGATTAATCGACGGTTTAACTACAATGATTTAATTATTTTTTAAATTTGGAACAGATATTCGATTTTCATTAAAAAAAAGAAAAAAGAACTCACAACAAACTTATGTTTGGCTTAACATAAAAACAAGCATTTGCATATATTTTATACGTACCAAAAATAAATAATAAAGATAATTAAGAATATAATACGGAGCCAATAAGCGAATAAAGTATTTATAAAAAAGCTGAAAAATTTTATGTGAAGACGATTTCTTACGATTTCTTGGCTTTGCCAAATGTGGTTCGGTGGCATCGCTAGGCTCACTTGGGCCGGCCTTATTAATTGCTCGAACACGGAATTGATATACATTTCCCTCGCTAAGCCCGTCGACAGTTGCCTCCGTTGCTGGTGTCTACATACATTGTGTAATTTTTATTATTTATTTAATAATATCAGGTTTAAAGTTATATACTTGAATAACACTCAGCTTTGAGTGTTTATCCTAGTGTTACTTACATTAGTGGTAAGGACTTCATCCCACAAGGGTGAAAATTTATCCTTCTTTTCAATAATATAACCAGTTATTGGTGCACCACCATCATCTTTGGGTGCCTCCCACTTCAACTTTACCATTTGCTCATTGTAATCATCTATTTTTGGTGTACCCGGCTTACTGGCAGCATCATATGGATTCTTTGCCAATATGCTGCCATCGGTCTCCAAAGGTTCCGATTCACCTTCCTCATTAATGGCCTTAACCCGAAACTGATACTCATGGCCCTCCTGAAGGCCCTTGACATCAAGTTCGGTATCATTGCCAGAGGTACGACCGACAGGTACCCAACGACCTTGTTTCTTGTCGAACTTTTCGACTTGATAACATGTTATTGGTTTACCACCATCATCTTCTGGTTTTTTCCACTTTAATTTACAACTATCTTTTGTAATATCTTTAACAGCGAGAGGACCCTTCGGTTTACCAGGTGGTCCCAACACATTAACTTCAACTGTTGCCTCATCTTCACCATGCTCGTTAACCGCACGAATTTTGTATGTGCCTGTATGCATTCGTACAGCATCGATAATTGCAATTTTAGTATTATGTGGAATATTTTGGATCTCAATATTGCTCGGTAATTCCTCCGACTTAAGTTCTTTGTCGTTCTGATACCATAATATTGTTGGCACAGGTTCGCCACGTACATTCACATCATACTTGATCGGTTTACCAGCGCGTATCAATAACGGTTTCAAGTTTGTTCGGTCGATACGGGGTTTTACTAAAATAAATAACAAGTCAAAAAGCTATATCAACTAGGCAAAAATAAAAAAATAGTAAGAAAGAGTAGTTAAAAAACTTTTCGGGAAATAAGAAAGATTAACGTTAACTTTTGCAAGAACCTTTTTTGAAATTTAAAGTTAAAGGTGAAAGTTAAAAAAAATATCTTTGTTAATTCAAGCCGGTTTTTTCTATCATTATATTTTTTTTTAAATTGTAATACTTACATTTTTTGTACTTGACTATTTGTGGAACACTGGCGTCTGATGGTTGAGATGGCCCAGCTTTGTTGACGGCAATGACCCTAAACTGATATTCACCATATTCTCGCAGATCTGCAACAGTTGCTTTCAATTGATCACCGGGAATTTCAATAGCCTTTTCCCATTCCGGTTTGTTTTTGTCCTTCTTCTCAATAATATATTTCTGTATCGGAGCACCACCATCATTATTGGGAGCAGTCCATTTTAAGCTGACACTCTGATTATCATAATCAGTGACTTCCGGAGTGCCTGGTTTGTTGGGTTCATCGAATGGATCCTTGGCAACAACGCCTACGAGTGTTGTCAATGGTTCGGATTCACCCTCCTCATTGACAGCAGAGACGCGGAACATGTATTCTGAACCAGGATTTAAGCCGGTTACATCAAAGCTTGGTGGTTCTTTTTCGCCGGGCGAACGACCAACCCTTACCCATTTGCCAGTTGCTGTGTCCATTTTTTCAACAACATACTCTTTAATTGGTACTCCGCCGTCATCCTCGGGCTTTTTCCATTGCAATTTACAACCAGTTGCTGTCACATCGCTGACAGCCAAGGGTCCTTTTGGCGAACTGGGCTTGCCAAGAACAACTAGTTCCACCGTCTCTCGATCGACACCATTACGATTTTCCGCTTTCAATGTGTAGAATCCGCTGTCCTTACGCTTGAGATTCGTGATAGCAAAATCGGTATGATAGTCTACATATTCGATGCTGATGCGATCTCCAGTTGTTAGCGGAATATCATCACGCCAACTCCAGTGAAGTTCTGGAACGGGTTCACCGCTTACATCCACAGACCATTTGTGAGTGCGACCACATTTAATTGTAACACGCTTAAATGTGGATCGATCAATTTGTGGCTTAACTATATACATAGATTTTAGACGACAAGAATTTTTTGTGTAAGTCCAAATGTACATACCTATATATATATATTTATATTTGTATGCATTATTCTTAAAGAGCAAATGCTATTTATTTATTTTTTTTTTTTTTGGTACATACGTACTGGATTAAAAGCGGTGAAAGTTGAAGCGACTTTGCTGCAAAAATTGATAAAACTTGAGCAATCTTAGCATCCAAGCGTTAAATGAGTTAATGAATTGTTGAAAAGACTTCTAGATGTACAATACAGCCTTCGGGCTACATAAGTAAATACAGTCGAACTTCCAAATAGCGAATCAACGGGGACATAAAAAAACCACTTTGTTGAAAAAAATGTCTTCCAAAGCATAGTTATTTTTGTTAATTTGCAGTGTTTTAGAAGTGAATTTATTGTCGACTGTACAAACTTAAAATACCGTTCAAGCATTTCGTTCCTGTTGTTTTATATTTAAAAAAAAGAAGCAAACATTGTGCAATGTGTGAAAAATTCCCAACGTTATGCAACAAATAAATAAAAATAATAATAGAAAAGCACATGAAAGGCGATCCTTCTGAAAACAATCAATTGAATATTTTTCTGCATTGAAAATATGTTAAGCCAAAGCCAAGATAAGTTTAGTAATTCATGCTTAAGTCCATAAGATACCCTGTAGCCAGCCCAAATGTTTACATATGCATAATTTTAGATGTTAAACGGCATTTCTATCAAGTTTATAATTAAGATGAGCTTAATAATATAAATTCAAAATTTTTTTTGTGTTTACTTTTACATTTTTGATATTTGACGGGCCCATTAGTAAAAATGACATGCAATACCAGCTACAATAAGATAAAATCAAGCCTATGATACTTAAAAAAAAAGTTGACCTCTTTTTGGCACAAAAACTTTTAAAATCAGTTCAGTAGAACCTTACAAACTTTATCTCTTTATAATAAAAACAACTGAATACTATTATATACGCATTTTGAGCTGGGTGTACAGGGTATAGAACGTATTTTTAAAACATATAATAAATTTGGAAAAGTTGTTTATTGTATAGAATAGTATAGTACTTACGGTTTTTGTGCTTGCATAGATGATTGTCAGTGGGTTGAGATGGTTCAGAGGGTCCAGCTTTGTTGACGGCACGTACCCTAAACTGGTATATCATTTTCTCCTTGAGACCTTCCACTTTACACTCAGGCGTTGGATCCTCAGTTTTCGCCACTTCAACCCATGTGGGTGAGAATTTATCTTTAATTTCAACAATATAATGTGTAACTGGGCGACCGCCATCCGATGGGGGTCGCTTCCATTTAAGCAAAACACTCTTATTATCATAATCATCAATAACCGGTTGGCTTGGTGGACTTGGTGGATCATATGGATTTTTGGCAACGATTGCATCTGTGGTTTCAAGTGGTTCCGATTCACCTTCTTTGTTGATGGCTTTGACACGGAACTTATACTTTTTATTCGGTGTTAGACCCTTAAAATCATATGATGTTTCATTGGGACCAACTTCACCGGCTGGTATCCAGCGTCCCGTTTCTTCATCCATACGTTCCAGAGCATAGCCTGTGATCTCACATCCACCATCATCTTCGGGACGTTTCCATTTCATCTTAATGTGTGTTGCACGTACCTCATCGGGCTCAAACGGTCCACCCGGTGCCAATGGACGATCTAATACAACAACTTGTGCCTCCGACTCGCAGGTACCCGAACTATTAGTCAATACAAGCTTGTACTTTCCGGTATCTTTACGAACAGCCTTCTTGATTGTCATCGACGAATTGCGCTCCAACTGTTCGAGACAGACACGTTGATTGTCAAACTTCAAAGGTTCATCAAATTTGATCCAATTAGCCGTTGGCTCGGGCTCTCCATCGTATTTAATGTCATAACGTATGGTCTGTCCTTTTTTCACAGTGATATTTTTAAGACCATCACCAACAAGGAATGGTTTAACAAAACGGCATTTGGCAATAATTGCTTTAGTCTTGTCGCTCGGTTCGCCCGGACCAGCCCGATTGACAGCACGGACTCGAAATTCGTACTGTTGGCCCTCCTTGAGAGAATCAACGGTTGCGGTTCTAGCATCTCCAGGAACTTCAGTACCGGCCACCCAATCATTTGAGAATTTCTCTTTATATTCAACAATATATGATGTTATTGGATCGCCACCATCCGTATCGGGTGCCTCCCATTTCAGGTCGGCATGATCCTTATCCCAATCGGTTAGATCAACCGCATTGGGTTTACCTGGCTCATCCCACGGATCTTTTGCTAATATTGTGTTCTTAAAGGTGGCCGGATCGGATGGACCAATTTTGTTAACAGCACGTATACGGAATCTGTACTGTTTCTTTGGCACTAGGTCATCGATTTTTTTGAGACACTGTTCCGTAGGTAGAACCTCAGCGACAGGCTCCCAGCCTTGTTTTTTGCTTATATCTTGCCGTTCGATAATATATTTTGATATCGGAGTACCACCATCATCTTCTGGCGCCTTAAATTTAACCACACACGATGTTTGATATACATCACAGATATCAACGTTTTGCGGTGGCTGTGGCACATCTTGACAAATAATATTCACATCTTTTGTATCTTCGCCTTGAGCATTTGAAATTTTGATCTGATACGGTCCAGATAAATCTCTTGATGGTTTCTTAATTTTAAACGTAACCTTATCATCGGTGACAGCAACCTCAACATCCTTGACTGGCAATGGCTTGCCGTCTTTGATTAATTTTGCTTCAACTGGTGATTGTTTCGTACCGCTTACTGTAAATGACAATCGACAAAATAAATATCTTAAATAAACATCATATTGTATTATGTTCTAGTTCCTACCTTTATATGGTACTTCGATAATAACAGGTGCACTAATTGGTCCAGCAAATTCATTTGGACAATCAATGTTGGGTTTACTTTCACCCTTGCGTACGGATAGCTTACAGCTGGAGCTCAACTGGCCCGATTCGCAGGTAACTTCACCAACATCTGATAAATCCAAACCATTAAAAACTAGTTGATGTTTGCCACCGCCCAAGTTCTTAATTTCAATCCTTTCATTTGGAACAATGGGCTCGCCATTAAACTTCCAATCGCATGGAGCCGTTTGATCCTGCAGTTCGACATCTAATACAAGTTTCTCGCGCTCGACAGCATCCGTGTCCTTAAGTTTCTTGTTGAATCGATTTTGATCTTTGAATAGATTCAATATTGTTATTAGTTAATTGTACATAGTGCCATAAGTCGTAGTTTCTTGGAACACTTAAGATTTTCTAAACAAATAAAAAGTTAAATAAATACACACTCCCACACACTTTCAAGTAAATACAGAAAACGATCAACACTAAAAAACGATATTTTATTTACTTACAATTGATAATGATTTCGGCATCAGTCTGATCGGCATTTGTTGTACACTTAAATTGACCGGCATCGGTAACTTTACAATCCTTAATAATAAGCTTGCGCTTGCGACCATCTTTAACAACCTGAATGCGTTTATCGGGCTTAATTTCCTCATTATTGCGGAACCATTGAACATCGCCCTGGGCATCATCGATTTCGCAAGCTAACGTTATGGTATCCTTTTCGATGCATTGCTGCGATTTAAGTACCTTGACGAACTTATATGGATACTCGACAATCTTTAAAGCACATTCAGTTTTATCGGGTTGTTTATCCAATTGGCATCGATATTGCCCCGCATCCTCCATCACCGATTCCTTGATAATCAACTTAAGGTTACCATTTATATCTTTAGAGATTAAAAAGCGTGAATCATCCGATTCTAGCTTTATATTATCCCTAAACCATGTCACATTTGCCATGCTGCTGCTAACGGCGCACTCCAATGTCGTTTCATGCCTGGTGAAACCTTCTAATTTCTTTTTGAGCGGCTTTGTAAATGTATACGAAGGATCCGCTTCCTCAACATTCAAAAATCCTGTGCTTGAAACGCCTCCAATTTCAATTGTGTATTTACCGGTATCCTCAACCTTTGGCCCAGTAATAATTAGCTGGTATGTTTCGTTCTCCTGCTTGAACTTGAATTTACTTCCTGTAAACACTTCCTATTAAATCAGATCAGAATTTTACGTTAATGTTTATACATAAAATAAATTTCAATTGATTTATATCTCAATGGACACGTCATAATACACAGAATGTTATACTTACATCTTTTCGGAATAGCCATTTTGGTTTGCAGTTGGGTTTGCTGAATCTCGCTTCAAACACAACCTTCTTATCCTTGCCTTCCTTAGCGAACTGATCAATCAGTGGACTAAGGAATGATTCTACCTTCTGCGTTGTTGTTGTTGTTGATGTTCGGTGTTGTTATCGGGAGTTATTTTTCGTTGGATTTGTTTTAATTTTCGTTGTCAAAAATGGGTAAAGACATCAAATTGGATATACGATTATTTTTTAGCATTCATTCTCTCAAATGCGATTACAATACATAGATATGTGGGACATTAAACAAATACGGCAAATAATTTTTCGTTTGTTTTTTGTCTCTAAATCATATCTGTACCATAATTATTTATTTATTTTAAGTTATAGGTAGCGGGCACCGCTTTTGCTTTTAAACCTTATTTCATTAAGTACAGCAAAAAAATAATAATAATAATTGTAACTCAAAAAACAAAACTACTACGCTTGATTGAAAAACATGTTTGCAAATTGGTTTGTAGTAATGGTTCGTACCCATAACTTAATTTTAAAAAAATATATATGTATATGTATCGATATGTCATGTATTCAGTAATACGTACAAAACACGTTCGAATTTCTCATACAATAATGATACATATTTTAAGAACTCGTGTTGTACCCTAGAAATTTATATGGTAGTTCGACTGTATACTAAATACATATTTATTATCGATAAGTTGATACAATGTTAAAACCAATATAAGTTCGAGAAACACTTGTTTATTGTTAGTAATTTTTTAAGTGTTCTACTTATAATTGGTCACCAAATCCTTGTTTGACAGATAAGGAGTACTAATATTACTCTTTCCAAAAATTAATCAAAATTGTATTAACTTTGACTGATCTGCCTTTTTTTTTTTTTTTTTGTGCTACATAAAAATGTTTCGATATTTTGTTTAAACACAATTATGTCTGGCCTATGTCGTATATCGAATTGTTAGTTATCTATTTTTTTTTAAAGATAATTGCTAGCAAATTGTTCTTAAAAGTTATGCAAAAAGAAGGCACATAACGCAAAACCAGATGTTATCAAAATTGTCATACTAATGCACAGCAAATATGTGTGTGTGTACGTGGCCAAAATTCAAATGGAAAAAAAGTTTTACATAAAAAAAAGAATTCGCGAATCGAATAAAGAAAAAATACTTCAACTCCATTTACCTTAAATCCAGTTTTAAAATTATTTGATAACTGGATCGATCTAGAGTCTTTAAAACTCGTCGTATTATAACTTTTTAAGTTCAAGTTTCGAATGAAAAAAATAAAATAAAATAAAAAGACAGTAAAAAAATGGGCTGCACGCATCCAAAATGCTAGCAAGCAAAAAATCTATAAAAATCAACAGGAAAATCAGTCGTTTTTTTCACTAGGAATGTAATGAAAATTTATAGATTATACAATAATTATGTTTGAATAAGATTTTTATAATCTCAGAATAGTAAAGCAGCGCACCTCCTCACGACGAAATGGATGTAACGTCGGCCAATCGGGGATCAGCTCAGCTAGCGATGGTCTACGTGACATTGGCCCCTGTATTATATATATATATATATACATACATATTGATGAGATCGTATATATAACTTTCAACTAATAAAAAACTACTTTGCAGAAATGTGGCACAAATTCACCAAATTTGGTTGAGCTTTAGCCAACCATTTTTGCATTCCTGCCAATTGGTTACTATTATTGTTGTTTTTTTCTTAAACTTTTGATTTGAATAATTGATTTTTAAAATGTTTTCAAAGAAATATCTGAATCTACTGAACCGATTATTAACTCGAAAAATATTATTTGAAAAGTGTTTTCTTATGGTATCGGAATAGCACTAGGTCGAAGAAAGCATTTTGCCTTGCATTGTAAGTAAGAAATGGCTACGCAAAGACTTCTTAGACTTTTTAATTTCATAAAATAAAATTGTTGCCATAATTAAGTCGAAAACCTTATTGGGTTAAAGTAAATATATATGTTTTTTTTTTAAGTCTAAAACGTTTTTCGCGAGATTTCTTTAATAATAATCATAAATAATCTCTTGGTAGATATTGAAAGTATAAAATGAATAAATAAATAAAATGTTACAAAACTTTAGATATTTTTTTTTTTTTTTTGAGCACGTACATACACATATATTGTGCTGAATTAAATTGTCTTGTATTTAATTTAAATTTGTATGTTGAATGAAATTGATTAATGTGTTTGTTTTTTTTTTGTTTTGAAGCTAGCAGATTAAGTTTTGAAGCGAACGAGCTATTTTTGAAACTGCTTCTTACCCTTTCGACTTTCTTTAAAGCCGGCAATGGCTTTTCAGTTTCTTTGAGATCACCCCAATTGGGATCTTGCTCATCTTTGTCCCATTTTTGATAACGACGTTTCTTAAGCATGGCACGGAAATCCATGCCACTCGAATCGGAGACATACAATTGCATCTCCGCTGTATCCTCGCCATGTATATTTGCAACAACAACCTTATATTTGCCCTCATCATTCGGCTTGCATTTACGCATACACAATGTAATCGTATTCGTTTGTCCATCGGTCAGGAACTTATAACGACCGCCCTCGATAATTTCCGTTACACCCTTGTAGAATTTAAATGTGGGTGCTGGATTGCCCTCGACACCAACCGTAAGGTAGGCGGTCGAGTCTACAATTAATATGGAAACAAAGCAAGACATTAATAATGTTTTGTTGTTAGTCACACACAATAATGATAAAGGACCGCTTGATTGCTCTTATTAAAAGTTATCGATAAGCGATAAAGCAACAAGCAGACCTTTTGGTATTCGAATGCATGTTCCTCTGTGTTTTATGAATACTTTGCCACATGGTACAATTGAACAAGAAGACGCGCACACAAGATGCAAAAATATTTACATACCTTCAACCGCTGAATATGATTCTTGTACATCGATAATTGTTGGTGGACCGCCATCGCCAACAGGTAGCAATGGCGTCGACGGCTTGTTTATAAGATCTTCCAAATCCTGAACGCTTGGTCGGCGCACATCGATAGAGGGACGTCGACGCTTTTGTTGTGTTAATCACGATGACAATAAATGGGGATATAAACATTGTTGTTGACACACACACGAAACATTTTAAAACAAAGAGAAACAAAATGTCAGTTAATAATTGTTGTGGCCTATGGAAGGTGGGGTTAATAGTACATTGAGTTTGATTTAAATAAATCGAAGTGAATATTTATCAAAAATACGGATTATTTACAAACGAAAATCAAAAAACGCATACTGCATACTTTGTGGAATTGTAAGGTATAAAAAGGTTTCAAATAATGCCAACTACTACTTAACAGAAACATCAACAACTACAGCAATGATACACAAATGTTGGGGTGTGTCTAAAAATAAATAAAAACTAAATCGGATACACACTTAAAAGTGTCTTTTTTGACATGGTGCAATTTTAAATGTAAAATATAGATTTGAATATGAGTTGATGTAAGTTAGAAGAATTGTGAATGAATCATATGTGATGTGTAATAAGTTACTTGCATGATAACTCAATGCAATGTTCTAGTTTGAAATGTGTGAAAATTTTATATAATTAACTATTTGCTTGAAAGCAACAGCCATATTTTAATTTTATTTGTTACACATTTGTCCTTAAACTTTCGACAAAACAATTCCCATCATTTTTTTTTTTTTATTTTGTTTTTTATTTGTATATGTATATGTACATTAATTAAATGAGGAACTGAAACTAAAAACCCCTATCTAAAATATATATATATATATATATATATATATATGTATATATAAGGCAAAAATTATTTACATAATATTAAAAATGTTCCAAACATATTTAAATTATTTACGTACTATTTAAATAGTAGCTTTAATATTTACAAACAAAAGAGTATATAAATTCTTGTTGAATGTTATTTACGCCGTTTTCATAATACAATGTACAATAATCAAATTAATTGATCAACAAAGAAAGAAAGAAAGCAAGCGAATAACATTTGAAAACAAAATGTGCTTCATTATATTCGGAACACAATTTAAGACCTGTTTTGAATCCCCCATTTCGCCAGGTCGCTGTTGTTTTTGCTATTAAAATCAAACAAAAAAAAACATTAAATTATTTGAATACCTAGCAAATATATATATATATTTTATAACACCTATATACGTATTCATGCAGTACGTTTAGTAAATGAAATCTTAGAATGCTCATTACCAAACCCATTTTTCCATTACACACGCATGTTTTTGGGGTTTGGATTATCTATATCTATAATACTAAGAAACATCTTTATTCAGAGCTTTACTTATTTCTTAGTAAAATGAATCATTTTTCATGGCACGAAATTACATTCAGAAAAAAATGTTTAAGTGTACACTGAAATGAAATCTTAGAAATACTTTGTCTCAAAAATATATTTTTTTAATAATGGCATAGTTTTAGATATTGTCCAAACATAATTGTATTTTAATTTTAATCCCTTTTTCGCGTTTGGAAAATAATAATGAGGCTTTCCTTTAATGGTTTCCGTATTAAACAATATGCATTGATATTGATATATATATATATAACAAAAGGTAATAGTGCCTCGGACACTCATTAATAAATAAAATAATATATTTTAATTTAAAAATCAGGTTTGAATTGTTGTTGAATGTAAACATATTATGATTTCGAAATTTGGTTTTTAATTTAAAATCTTTTTTATTGCCGCATTTTAGAGATAATCGTTTTCGATTTTTACCAAGTGATAGCAAAGGGAGTATAATCTAAAGAGATTGCAATTGGTAGGAGCTTTCGTTTCGCTGAAAGCCTTTTATTACCGATTGCAATCTCTTTCGATTCTATTCTCTTTGGTGGCAGTTATTATGTGTGTTTATTTGTTAAATTGCAAAAAAAACCAAATTAACTTTTGATCAATGTGGAGGGTTTCCTTATTTGGTTAGCATTGGTATTTATGCATAGACGGTATTATTATTAAAATTCCTCGAATTAAAATAAAAAGTTAGACGAGCTCGCAAATTGTATGCAAGTAAGAGAATTATGGTTAATATGTGTGCGTACGTATGTATGTATGTATGTATTTATGTTTGTGTATATTGTAGGGCTGTGCATTGAACATTGGTGTAAAAGGCTCAAATTTTAATTTGCCGAACATCTCATAACAAGTTTCGTTAGGAGAAAATGGCGACCAACAACTACGAATGAAGAGTAACAAAAAAAAAAAAAATGGCACGAGCATAACTAACTCTCACCTGTCCTTCACCAACCTCGCCTGGCCTCAACAACTGTAATATTTATTTTTTTAAGTTCAATTAAAAAGTTTCGAGCACAAATTAAATTTTTTTATTTCATTTCGTTAGTTGGTCTAAGAGGTTCTTCATATGTGATTTATATTATGCAACTTAAATTCAAGAGCTCGCAGAAAAGAATGTATGTATGCAATGTGTCTGTGTTGTATGTACATATATGTATGCAAATACTAGATCTCTCTACTTCAACGAGTTTTTTTTATGCATATACATACATACAGAAGTTCCACCTTTTTTACAGTTCAATGTTAATGTATATATGATATGCTTCAAAGTAGTACAGTGTTACAATGTTACTTAACAGCTAGGCCTAGAACCAAAGCTACTCCTGACACAATACATATGCATGTGTGCACTTATATATGTTAACAGTAAAAATATCAACAAGAATTTATACTTATAGAGGGTTTAAACAGCGATTTCCCAACTAACTTTCGAGCTCTGTTGTCGTTTGTTGCTTTGTGAGTCGTGAGCGAATTTAAAGTCATTTTGCTTGCTCGCGAAGCAACAAACGGCAGTCCAATCAAACGGTAAAACCGCTGGACAACAGAGCTCGAAAGTTAGTTGGGACATCGCTGTTTGACCCCCCGATAAGTATAAATTCTTGTTGACTATATGTTACACAATCAGTAAAATAAGCAAAACGTAACGGCACTTACGAGTGTTTGTTGTGTAAGTTACTAGTTGCTAAAATAGCCTGTCTACATATTTGAAAAATATCAAAGACTTTATATTTCCAATCACTCAATTTAAATTAATCAAAATTGTTAATTGTATGTTCGTTGGGTGCGATGTTTATATTGCTCTTAACCCGCGAAAAACACACAACTGAATGTTCATTTATTTAGCTATAGCAAAATCACCATCAATATGGCAACACAATGCTATCGGTGGTATATTAATGTTGTGTATTTATCTTATGTATGTATGTATGTGCATTCATTTCGATCTATGTACTAAATACATTAGTATGTATGAATATGAATATACATATATATGTATGTAAGCACTTATTATTTACACACCTTGACGAACCTTTGGCATGGATTCTTAAAACTTGCTAAGTGCAGATCTTGTTCGAGGCACATTCTCTCTATTCTCTATTCTTTAAACTGAACGCATAAGAAAAATATGAATATGCCACGATTTCAAGGGCAAGAAATATGCATAATTACATATGTATGCATGTATGTAAGGACAAACATATTTGTGTAGTCGAAAAATCATAAGTACGCCCAGGGTTGCACTGTGGCCTCCCAAATGCATGCGTTTTATGTTATTTATGTATAGTTGCGTTTTACGGCTGTATTCAGGTTGACATATGTATTTGAATGTATTTATGTATTATTACACAAAAATTTATCGAGTGGATCTATTTATAAATGCCTCAAGCGAGTAAACGACAAGGCTTATTTCTTGCGAATTTTAAATGTTGCAAATTAAAAATTTATACACAAAAATAAAATCCTAAATATTTATATGCTTAAGCTAATTGGAAAATTCCTAATGTTCTTCAGTCTGATCACGTAAAAGCTATAAAGTTGTGCATTATGTGAGATCTTATATCATATGCATATGTTTGTATGTTTTTGTATATGTTTGTATGTTTTGGAATGTCTTACCCGTGGGTCCATTACTTCTCCGGGGCGGAGTTTCTTCTGAGAGTTTTTTTTGTGCATACAGGTTTGTGCGTGCAGGTATACATATAGATGTGTTTGTGTGTGTGTTTTTAAAATGCCAAATGGTTGGTGGTTTGTTGGTCGTTGGTAATGGGGGTGGCATTGTTGTTGGTTTCGTTGAGTTCAGTTGCGTTGAGGGGAACGCAGGTGTGTAGGTGTAGTAGGGCACAATCAAATGTTATTTAATAGTGTTGGTTGGTTGGATTCGATGAGTTTGGTTTGTTGTTTAGTTTTTTGTGGACAATATTCATACATGGTACATAAAAGGGAACATATTATATTAATGTAAGTGATTAGGTACAAAATATAATAAGGTACTAATTACATCTACTCATAATTTATAAGCACACTTACTCATTTACATATACATATGAACATACATAAGCACTGTTGTTAAAAACGACGTTTACAATTAATCAAAGTATGAATATGTTCCTAAAGATTTTTTTCCACCGTTATCAACCGCTCTCATACGCTGAATACTCCATGAATTCTCGAATCCTTAACGCAGGGTAATGAGTTAACTCTCCCATATCAATTTACAGTTTTCATTTCCATATATGTATATATGTATGTACATAGCCCATTGTTGTTGCTTTACAATTTACAACTTTTGCTCTCCCATTTAAATTTACAGTTATTGCTCACATATTAGCTAACTGCTGTGCTACTAAAAATCATGGAGTAAATGCATATACAACATGAATGTATTCATATGTATGTATGTGTATGTTTGCCTGTACATATGTGTATACTAGCTATGATTTCATTTTATGCACTGAACATTAAATCTTAACTCTGTTCTGTTTTTTACAATGCAGGGTTGCGTTGCAGCTTTCACGGTTTCAATACATTTGTACATACATATGTATGTATGTATGTATATGAATTTAAATGTTTATCTAAATGTGCAGATTACTAGGCACAAGGTTGTATTCAATTTTGTATATAAGCGGTAACTACATAAAAAATAAATTTACGGATCGGCTGGGTAAAAAGAACGCAATGAGCGAAAAATTAAAGATGAGCGATATGAATGGTATTTAAATTGCCCATTAATAATATTATAATACATTTTAATAGCCGAATGAAGCATGTGCATAATAATTGAAATAATACTATATCGCTCATCTGTCTATACTTAAACTAAATACATATGTACATATGTATGTAAAATATTAATTTCACGGACGCTACAGAGATCAAACGTGCCCATTTAATGCTTTAGCCTTCGTTAAGATTGTTCGTTTTTTTGTTCACAGAGCATATTTGATCACTGGCAAAGAATGTTATAACAAATGTAAACAAATTACCTCGTCATTAATGATTAACGATGGACGACGACCCGTGTCGGCGGGTGGAACCAGGGATCCACGTCGACTGGGCGGCTCTGGTGCTAAAGATGGCCGCTTCTCCCGTATGACCTCGATTTTTGGTGGCTCGCCGGGCGCGGGAGGTTGCATTTTGGGTTTCGGTTTGTCCTCCTAAATACACAATCAGTTATTTCCTTTAGAGTATTAATTAAACTTTCTAAATTATTATTATATTTTTTTTACACATACATTTGTATGTATGTTAGATTTTAATATGCTGAACTTGTGTAATTAAGGTTAATATAACAAGTGCTTGGTATTATACGTATGTTTCTATGCATGGACATGGATATGTATGCAAAATCAAGAGTTTGTGGTGATTACGAACCGTAGGTATTGTCACCGTTATGGTGGTTGCCATTGTGCCAAAACTGTTATACTTTTAGAGTATAACGGTAGATTACTTTAGAAATGTATTAGTAGTAACAGTTAACATTATAAAATGTTGAAATTAGTTTCTTATCAAATTCGTTTTGATGTCAAGATGAAACTCGCGTTAAAATGCGGTAAAATTTCAACCGTTTGTCATGAACGACAGGAGGAGACAGACATCAAATATTTGCGTGAGTATACGAATACATACATATACATATATATATATATAAGGTGTGTATGTTTAGATTTTTTTGACAAAAGATTTTCAACACTTAAATTTTTAAAAATATATAGATTTTATGTATACTATATATGTGCATTCGCGCTTACAAAAACATATATATATATATACAAATAAGAAAATCATCATTTCGAATATATTATTGTTGCGGAGCGCATATATTTAAAAATAAATATATTAACACATAAAAATGAATATAAACAGATCGGATACACCTTTATTTCTAAATTTATACGTAGTACATATGTAATAATTTTATAATAATAGTATAGATGTTGTTTCACAACGTGATAAAAAACCGTCCAATAATATTGTTAAGCTCTTCAAATTAAAGCGTAAATATGCAGATTTTTGAATAGCAGATAAACATACAAATAATTGAACGAAAATACAGCGTATCGAGCTGGAAATGTGCATTATTGGGTCTCAAAATTTACCTTCGGTTCTTCCATGGGTATATTCACTTCTGGAGTATTTTGATCCGGTGACATTTTAACAAGGGTGGTTTTTTTGGGCTTCGATTTCTCAATATCGATGGGCTCATATTTTTCTAACTTGGGTCGTTCATAATCATCCACTATGTTTGCTAAGACTTCGGGCTTTTTCATGTCCGATATTTGCGCTTTGGCTGAACTAATGGGATTAAATTGCTCCGTTGCACTTGCCTATTCCAAAGCCAAAAATATTTGTTGTACCAATCAATTAATACGGAATCGAAAAGAAAATATTAAATGCTAACTGTGCGGTATTTAATTGCAAAGCTAGCGGAATTGATAGAAGAACGAGCAAATAGGTCAAAATTGCGTATAGATCAAATAGGAAAGAAGAAAAATATATTGTAAATTTAATTTGAAACAAACAATGCTTAAAGAGATTTGAGTTGGGAAAGAATAATGCGAGATAGAGAAAAAAGGAACTAATACAAAGTAACATAACATTAAAAGATAAAGGGAGAGAAAGACAGTGTGAAAGCATGTAGAAAAGACAAAAACAAAAATGAAAAAAGAGAGAGCAGTTAAGAATGGATATAATATTTTCTAAAGGTAGGAAACTACCTTTAATGAATTCTTGCCCGGGTAAAAAGTCGATGAAGATCGATAGATTCGATAATGCTCAATCCAATCAGGTTTTTTTAACGCAGATATAATCTAGACTGAAAAGTGAGTTTTGAACTGGTTTATTTATTGGTACTAATGGCTTTCTCGATTGATCCATAAAACATAGCTTAAGCTTTATTATTTAAAGGGAAGATAGATGTACTCTTACAGTTTGAAAGAAAAAAATTTAATTTTGGGAAATGCATTTTACGTTGACAGTAAGAGCTATTTTACAAAAGGTTTTTTTTTTTAATTATTTATATATTCCAAATTTTAGGTCTTTAGCTTTTTATTCTAAAGGTATACCCAACCCAACAATCAAGAGTTTTCTTTATTTTAGTAAATTATTAGAATAAAAATATATAGAAATAAAAGCTGAATATTGAAAATAGAAAGGTATAGAGATGTATACAGAATTAAAATATATGAAATAGTTTTGCAGTTTAGCGAACAAAATTCAGAGCCAGAGAAGAAGAAATAGAGTGAAATATGAAAAAGAAGACATATTTTTGCCAGGGCCGCCATACACAGCCAGAATGCCAGGGCTGCTAAAGCACCATTTTACCTTAAGTAATTGCTTAGCTTGCTGGGGTTCAACTTGCTCTTTGGCATCCTTTAATACGGGTTTCAGTATAACACCAAGAAATGATTCGTTTTTAATAGGCTCCTTGGTCATCATGCTTCTAACTGAGGAACGACGTCGCTGCTTTATAATATCCATCAGAGATGGTTTATCAGCCTGAGAGGAATGCATTTTTGAATGCATTTTAAAATTGAGTTTTTAGTTTCAAGGCTCATTTTCTCATCAATAGTATGCATACGATCTTTTCGAATGTTTCTCAAACTCAAAACCAAAACTCAGCAAAATATTATTTTATAACATAACGTTTTTAGCAATAAGATTTTTCAATTCTCAATCATTCAAAAATTTAGTTTGTTTTTAAATTAAAGTTGCGATAGTTTCATTAAGTTTTGATTTTAACGTCGATAAATTAAAATATATTTTAAAAGTATTTAAATTTGGCTTAACATAAACTTTAGCTAAATTTTATGTTAATGATTCACTTACCTCCGGTTTCTCAGCGTCTGTGTTTTGCATATCTTTCTGCTTGTGTTCGTGCATGTTGTGTTTTGGGTGGGGGGGTTGAAGGTGATGCAAAAAATAGAATACATAAAATATAAAAGTATTTAAGAGAATGATGGTAAAGGAGAAGGACGGAAGACGGGATAAAGCGCGCGTACTTCAAAAATAGTTTAAAATATATAGGCATATTTAGATATTGTTTCTATTGTTTCTAAACCTTTACTTGCTATTTTATTTTGATTATTTGATAAACAGAAAACGTTCAGAGACACTTACCTCTGGTTCGACAATAACAGGTTTGAGTGTGGCACCATCGCGTTTATCCTCTTCATCGGGCAATTTGCCTTTGCCCAATTTAATGCCCTTCGGTTCTTCCAATGGTTGTTCAATAATTTCCGATTTCTTTTTATCATAACACATACATGCAGACAAAAAAAAGATTATGTGAACAGAAGAAACAAATATATAGATCACATTATAACGGATATACAAATTGGACAAAGGCACTTAAGACACGAAGTAAACGCAAACATACATACATATATATAATTTAATCTTTCTCTTTGCTTATATCATAAAAAGTGGTAAAGTTTTGTGAGTTTGTTGTGGGCCATCTCTGGATCTATTAAACCCTTTTAAAAAGTTATCTAACTAATAAAAAGCTACGTTTAACGCGAGTGTCATAAGACGGAAAACAGGCGTTTGTGTAAGATAAATAAGCATTACCTTTGGCAAGCCATTTTTAAGTTTAGCTATTTCGGCTTCTTTTTTGGCCGTCTCCAATATTGGTTTCTCCATTTTATTCGGAATTTCAAGTTCGCGTGCAAAATCGGATGGCGTAAAGTCGGATTTCTCGTATTTCTCGAGCTCGGGACGCTCATAATCAGCAATTTCGGGTAGTTCTTCGTATTTGGGCTTTGCCTTTGCCTTTGCCTTAGCTTTTGGCTTGGAAGCATCCGGTTTGGGTTCCTCCTTTGGCTGTGCAATCGATGTTTTACGTAGCTTAGGCAATTCCTCGACGGCCTTTAGCTCTGGCGTAGTCTGGGATTTTTTTTTTTTTACCAAGAACAAGTTACGTTTAAGACAGAAAAAACAGCATTAGTATACACACACACTAACATAGACTCACATTAATGTATGCAAAAAGAGAGATTCTTTGGAGTTTGAAACAAATAAATTTTGATGTTTTTATAGATAAACAGATAGATAAATAGATAAATAAATGAATAGATATTTTAATAGATAGAAAGATAGAAAAAGACATAGATATAGTTGGAAAGATACATAATTAGTTAACTAAATAAGTTTAAAGAAAGATGAAAAAGTATTCGTGAAAAATAAATTGCACAAGAAAGTCAAGCAACACGCGCGGTATCTTTAGCATGTTATCAAAATCCCCAAAAAAAAGAATTTCCACAGACCAAACGTAAGAAAATCTAGTTTATTTTTGTAAGTGGAAAGTTGTATCGATAAAATTTTATTTATATTTGTATTCAATATTGTAAAGTAGTAAAGTTTTTGATTTTTGTCGTTGCTATCTCTGGAGCTGGTGAACCGATTTTTAAAATTTAACATTTTTTGTGAGCGTCATTGGCTAACTTTAAAGCCCAAAAACACAGTTAAGTAAAAAAAAGAACAAGTAAACATGCTCACCAAACTGGGCAGTGATGTAATTATATCATTATATCATTAAAATTCCGAGTTTCAAATTAGTTCTAAAAAAGCATTCGTACTTGAATAACGCAGTAGCAGAGCTTATGAGAAGAAAGTAAAGATTAAGAAAGATAATAGAGCGCGGAAAGAGAGAGAGAGAGAGAGAGAGAGAGAGAGGCAGCACACTTATGCAAAGTAGAAGGAGCGAGAAATCATCAGCGTTGAGCGTTGTTCGTTTTATTATTTTTTGCCCATTGATTGCTTCATCATTATGGCGCTCACCTTTGGTATTTGCCGTTTCTCAGCTGGCTTTAGTTTGGGTATCTCTTCCTTAATTGATTGAGAATTTTTGTTTGCTTCAAGATTTTTGCCTGCTTCGACCTGCTGTATATCGAAATATTTATGCATATTTATGGTATGACTTATGACTTTTTAATACCCTACTGCACGTAAGTAGTTATAACTAAGTTGAGTTCAATACGTAATACATTTATAAATATTTCATTTTTATATTCACATTCATATATAAAATTAAACATACCTCAAGAGCCTTCCTTTCAACGACAGACGAACGTCTCGACTCCGATACAGAGTCCTCAACCTTTTTTTTAAACATAAAATTAAAGATTAATCATAATTGATGCGGGATAAACAAATGTGTTTCAAGCTTGTTTGCTCGTCGTGTCGTATCGTGTGTCTTACCGCAAGCGATGATTTTCTCGATACAATTTTTGTTTTATCTTCAGTAGATTCCTGTTGGCTTTTAATAATGGACTTACGACGTACCTCAGACTTGGATTCTTCCTGGACCGACACAACACTTGCCTAATGATAAACAAATGATAGACACAAACACAAATGATAGACACAAATACGGATATTGGAAAAGGAGACAAAAATTGATCTCACAAAGATTAAGAATAGTTATGTACTTCAGTTTGAAGTGTTGATGACATCGAGTATTAAGTAACTTACTTTGCGCTCGACCTTCTTTAAAGCAATCTGCTCCGCAGTTCCTTGCTGCAAAATATAATATAACAGTAAGATTAATAAATTCTAAAAATGCGAAGGTAATATTTTGCATTCCGCATGCAGCACATTTAAAAGAGTATTAATATATACATATGTATATATATATATATATATTTTTTTTTTTTGTTATAGTTTTGTGTTTTTTGTTTTATATTTAATTAAAGCTTTTTACATTGCATTTTGATTTGAGATCCATTTACTATTTACCTCTTCGACATTTGGTGCATCTGATTTTGTTTTGTCTTTGGAAGTTTCAATTTCTACTTGTTTTTCTGGCTCTTCATTTTTTTGAGCTTGTTTAGAAGATTTGCGTTTTGGCAGGGGTTCCTCCGTTTTCTTTTCCTTTTCCTTTGTTTTCTTTTGTTCATCATTTGTTTCTTCTTGTTTCGGTGCTTGTTTAGCAATTTTCTGTTTTGGTTGGGTATCATAGTCCTCCTCAATTTTCTTTTTATCATCAAGCTTAGGCTTTAAAGGTTGTTTATCTTCACTCTCCTTGAAATTCTCATCTTCTTTCAATTTATCAGCTTCAAGTTTGCTTGAAACTTCTTCCTCTTTGTCGACGATTTCAACGACCATTTTGTCATCTTGCTTCTTGTCTTCCTTTGGTTTTTTATTTCTTTCGTCTTTCTTCTGATCTTCATCGATCTTTTTATGACAATTGGTTTCAGTGTGTGGTGTTGTTGTGTGTGTGTTTAAATTGGTTGTTATTGACAAAGATAAAGAGATAATGTTAGTAGTATTTTAAAAATCGGCAGAAACATTAAACATATTACAGGATTTTAAATCATAATAATTTCATGATTGTAACACACAATTAACTGTAAGATATTTAAACATAAAGACAGATAAACATAGATAAATAGATAGTCTAGAACAAGAATAGAACAGTAAGAAAATCAAACCCAAAAAGTAGATAATAAATAAATATTGAAATATATTTTGGGAACAAACGAATTTTATAAAGATTTGCTAGAGCGAGAACCAGTGATCAGATAGAGAGATAGAAATAAACGTGAATAGACTTTAAAGACTGAATAATATTTATAAATTAAATAACTTTCTGCCAACCTCAACTGGCGCATGTTTGACCGGCGTCAATCGTACACCAAATATATTTTGCGACTTGTTATTAAGTTGAGAACTGTCTTGGAGTTGGCTTTCCGTTGACTTATGCGACTTAAGCTTAGGTATTTGATACAAAGAAACTCCCAACTGTTGGATATAAAAATAAAATAATACAATTTTCCACGTATTTAACTTGTACTTTTTAAAGCCTAAAGGCCAAATAAATTAATTTCATCTGTGGTTAAAGAATAATGTGAAAACAAAATCTTCATGCCAACTTTTTATAATTTTTATGTTTTTAATTTAATAAATTACTTGGATTCGTCCAGTGCTTGTAGTTAATTCGCAAAAACAGAAATGATAAATTGAAATTATTTAAAAAAAAAACAATTAAGAAGGCTCTTATCGGTAGAGCCCGACTACAAGATACCCTGAACCCAGTTGCAATAAATATTATACTCCTCCCTAAAAGTACTCTTCAAATAATAATCAATTGAAACAAAACTTAATACTGACTCAACTTTACGATATCTTCGGCGTTTCTAAACCGATTTGGACGAAATATTGAGAAAAGTTCAATCGTTACTCATTATTTAAACCCCCATTTTTACATTTTAAAAATTCTATATATTTTTCTAATCGACTCCACGTGTATATCGGAAACCAGAATAGATATCGATAGTTTGAAACAAGCGTGATCTGTTAATAGTATAGGAGAACTTACATATATTCAAAACATGAAGTATCTAGCTCTTGTAGCCTCTGAGATCTACGCGTTCATACAGACGGGCAGATGGACGGACAGACGGACATGGCCATATCGACTCGGCTATTAATGCTGATCGATAAAATATGTACTTAATTGGGTCGGAGATGGTTCCTTCTACCTGTTACATACTTTTGCACAAAACCATTATACCCTGATTTACCCATTTTATGGGTTCAGGGTATACAAATTAATTTGTTTTCTTCTAGTTTCGAACTGGTTACCGATGTATTTTTGTGAACACGATTCGCCTTTTCATAAACATCGCACATAAAGACAAGCCTTTATTATACGGTAATGACTTATCAAATTGAAAATTTTTAAGATAAGTAAATTAAATAAGTTGACCTCACTTTTTCAACATTCTTTTAATTGTTGGGCTCATATGGGTTTTGAAGTTCATATGGTATTATAATAAAGAGGGGCGATGAATCCTAATTGACGCACATGTCGCCTAACCATCTAACTATAACCAACATTCTGTTATATATCAAGTTTAAAATTACTTGCACTGGGAAAATACTAAGTAGTTACAATTCGTTATAATAACGAACAATTGTATATATATATCTACATTGGTTCATATATAGATATATGTATATGCATGCATATATAGCAAAGAGAGATTGTCACGTTGATCTCGTTGGAATGGAGTAAAAATATGTTGAGGATTTTGCAACTTATATAAAAAAAAAAAACATAGTATATTGGGCTTGAAAAGTAATTACTATTTCGAAGCGCACTAACCATTGACTGCGAATCGGAAGTAGAAGTTGAAAGTGTTGCTTGAACTTGAACTGTCGCATGTGTTGATGACTTTTGTTCTTGTACGCTCAGTTTGCTACTACTGTGGACTTCGACTTCTTGACTTTTTGAACTAGTACTAGATTCAATTTGTAGCTGTTGTTGTTGGGTTGTATTGACATGTCGCTTTTGTTCTTGGATTTTGGTTTCTAAATGAGTTGACTGTTCAATAGTAACTTGATCGTTAATAATAACACTCATCTGTTGACTATCATCAATCCTAATTTTGTGTACATTTTTACTTTGTTGTTGCTGTTGTTCTACTAGAACTTGTTCTTGTTCTTTGCTAACTTGTTCAAGTTCTTGTTCTTGTTGTTGTTGCTTATTATTTATTTCAATTACCTTACGCTTCTTTTCAGCTTCATCCTTTACCGTTTCCTGTTCAGCTTTCTCATCTTTCTTTTTATCCTTTTTCTCAACGGTTATTTTACAAGAGCTTTCATCCTTGCCAACTTCGTTTGTTATAACAACTTTATAGTTGGACGTATGCTCCGATTTGGCACTACTAAATGTCAATCGGGCCGTTGTACCATCAAATGTCGTTGTTATATCTTTTGTTTCACGTATTATGGTGCTACCCTTGTACCATTCGACCTTACACTTACGATCCGATTGTTTTAAGCATGTGATTAGCTCAAATGTTTTTGATTCGATGACCTTTTGATCGACCAACTTTCGTGCGATTTCCGGCTTTGATGGTTTGCGTTCCTCTTCAGGAATATCAACAAGATTGACAACTTGTGACACTGCTTCACCCTTTTCATTGCTTGCCACCAGCTTATAGGCGCCCTTGTCACTTTCTTCAACTTCATTGATTTCCAGTTTAACGGCAAATTCACCTTCTTTCGTCATCTCAACCAAATAAACATGTCGCTTACTCTCTGTAACCGTATTGGATTCCTTGTACCATGTACATTTCGGTTCAAATTTGGATGCCACAACACATTCGATGACAACTGTACGCTTTTTGATGATTTTGATAATTTTCGGTTTTTCCTTAATAACAGGAACAACTGTTTATAAAATAAAAATTCATTCGTTATACAAATGTTTTAAGCAAAATTCAATATGCTCACTTTCAATATTGAGCGTAAGATTCGCATTCAATTCGCCCAATGTGTTCTTAATGTTGCATTTGTAGAGACCCGAGTCCTCCAGTTGCGGATCAATTAACTCTAATTTAATATAATATTGATCTCCACGCTGTTCAATGGACATTTTCAATTTATTTGTATCTTTGATAAGCTCCCCGTTGCGATACCAAACGACATCTGGTTTTGGATCTGCCTTGACTTTGCATTCCATTATGACGAGTTTACCATTATTTTCAGATATAATGCGTGGCTTCTCAATGAATGTTGGACCTTCACCTTCAGGTTCGGGTTCAGCTTCAATATTTAGATTAAGATTTGCATTCGATTCGCCGTACTCATTTTTCACATTACATCTGTAAGTGCCGCCATCAGTTGAGCCGGGATCCTAAATAATAAAAACAAAAATAATCATTAATAGATGCATACAGAAATCGAACATATGTATAATATTTATTACCTTTATTTCCAGCGTCAATTCATATGTGTCCTCAGCAATAACGATACTGTTGATTTTAATTTTTTTACTTTTCTCCACTAAATCTTGTCCCCGATACCAAGTTACAGTTGGCTCTGGTTTCGCCTTGCACTTGCATTTCATTGTTATTAGAGTGCCTGTGTCATTGGGTATTATCCTTGGTTTCTCGATAAACGACGGTGCAAATCCATTCGCATCATTTGCGCCTGGATGTTTTTTCGAATAAAAACGATTGCATTTAGTTTTAAAATAAATATTACCTAAATTTATTCATAACACAAGTAATCACAAACAAAAGCAAGCACAATTCATACATGACTTTATTTTTGTATACTTCCAAGAACTTTACGGTACACTAGCGGTTTAAAAATTTGGTTTCGCTTGCTTCATAATTCAATTCTTCAAAATATTCTTGGAAAAGTAAAAATTTAAAGTAAATACGACCAAGATTTTTGTAAATTTGGATATATCTTGGTGACGCTTTCGATGTTGGTCATCAAATTATCGACAAGTCAATTTTATGTGGAAATCTTCAAATTGATGGCAAGACAATTAACTACTAAAATTACATCAAATTTATGTATTTTCATATACATCAACTCATTTAATACAATTTTATATGCAAAACCATCAAATTGATGACAGTACAATTTTGTATGAATATACATGATAATGATGACATTACAATTTTGTATAAAAATACATCAAATTGATGACAATACTCTGTCATCAATTAAATGACAAACGTCGTTTGAAGGAATTTTTAATTTGCTGACAATAACAATTCATAACATGATCCGAAATCATAGATTTATCAAATAACTGATACCGAAGATAGTACAGGTTGATGTGATGAAAAATATTATAAAAAAAAGACATCGAAATTTAGAAAAATCGTTATATAATAATAAACAATAATAAACCATAACTATTTTTTAAGTTAAACTAGATTGTAGTGTTGTGCAAATTAGTTCGTTATTATAAAAAGCATCATTGTACGATAGTTCCTTTTACAGAGGTTTGACTGTACATGCATTTTGAAAACTTGCTAGAATATGCAGATGATTAGAAGTTTTGTATTTAGTTATACAAACATTGTTTATACTTTGAGTTATGCAGGCGAATAATGATATAGTAATGTGTGTGTATGGGTGTGTAAGAGTGAGTTCGTGTATGTGTTACATGCCAGGTAAATTATACTATATGCTATACAAAGTTTTTTTTTTATTAACTAAATTTAAATACATTCCATTCCGGGAGACATTGATTTGTTTTTTTTTTTGTTTTTTCTTAGCATAAAATTGGGTATACCTTGGAAATTTAGAGCTATATTTGCATTGCTTTCGCCAAACATATTTATTGCATTGCAACGATAATTGCCGCCATCATCTTTAGTGGGATTTTGTATCTCGAGCGTAAGGATGTAGCTATCTTTTGTCACGGCCTTGCGTGTCATTTTCGTTCTGGCATTGTCCGATATTTGCTTATCTGAGCAATACCAGGTAATATCCGGAACTGGATGTGCTTCCAGCAAACATTCCATTATTAATATATCCTCCTCTTGTCGTATTGTTGGTTTCTTGGGAAATCGCGGCGATTTACCATCGGGTATTCTGCATTATTAAATTGTTGAATTAAAATTATGAATGTAGATTGTAGGTTGGTTGGATTGGAAAAGGGCGTTTTATTGAACATTGGCCTTACTTCATTGAGCCGCTTTCGAAATTTAAATTTATTGTTGCCACACCCGATCCGTGCTTATTTTTCGCCTGCGCCTTGTACTCTCCCTGATCGCTAGAGACAACGCTACTGATCTCTAAGCGCGCCATGTGATATAGCTTTTGATCCAATGTCATTGACATTTTATAGCGTTTCCCTTCACTCAACACTGTCTCGCCATGCGACCTTTTTTTTTTGTTATATAGAAATAATATTTTTGACTTAAGTAAAGTCGATTCCAATTGTGATTTGCGTGTAATCATGTAGTAAAAGGTATTTTAAGGCAGTTTTGATTTTTTATTTTGCGTACCATGTTACCGTGGGTGTGGGTTCTCCAACGCATCTACATTCAAATGTGACATTTCCACCATCTTCACTTTGACGAATGACGGGACGTTCGGTAAATGTGGGTCGTATTCCATCTGTGCTTTCCGGCACCGGTGCTTCGTCGCCTATGAATTTTTGAATTTTTCTATGTTACATCATTTTGATATATAATTTTTTGTTTGTTAAGGTACTTTTTTGTTAAGAACTACAGAATATTATACATAAACATTTATGTTGGATAATTATTAATAAGTAAGAAAAATTCTTTATGCTTAGAATATCGATATTTTGTATGGAACATCGCTTTAGTTAACGAGATCGGTCGATCGTTTGAAGACTCATATCTAATAAAGTCATACTGTAATACTAACGAGTAGTTTGCAGCAAGGTATACTTAACATACTTAAGTAAAACTTGGTTTGGAGTATCGGTGGTCCTCTTCTTACTGATGTGGTACTGTGCGCCCAACAAAGATCTTTGTTCTGTGTAGCGTCGGTGTGCCAAGAGTTAGAGCGAGAAGGCTGTAGTGCGTAACTGAAAGCCTTTAAAAATACGGCGCGTGCCGAGTCAAAGTAGCAGTGATTCTTCAGTGAAAAGGTCACGATCGCATAGTTACGTTTGAAGAGTCGATTAAAAGAATAATGTCACAGCCCGTGGTTCTTATCACGACGTACAAGGAGTGGAACTGAACGCTATAAGCTATAACGCTCTAAGCTTATATATTTAGTATGTTCTTATGCATTCAAATTGTGCAAAATTTCAAATAGCATAATTTTGAAAAATTTTTAAAGCTTATGATTTCATAAGAAAATAATGATTTAAAAAAAAAAAATTTGTTTTTCCGAAACACACATGAATTAAACTGAATGTATCAATATAAACTTATACCCTAAACTTTGCGGTATAATAATTCTTTTAAAATATTTATTTTATCGTTCTTCCCGACCTGTAACAATTATTTATTATTTACCAACTATAAAAAAAAATTAAATAGATTTTATATTAAATATAATGTTTTTTAAGCTCTGGTGGGTTGTTAATTAAGTTTTATCTCAAATTACATACACATTTGTAATTGGACTTTTGCTTATTTTAGACAAATTTCAAATTTTGAATTCAATTTATTATACATAATAATTTGGCGATTTTAAATATTTGAAAATATTGATATATATTTTTATTCTATTGTGTATGCGTGTTTGTATGTATGTCTTTATTTTTTTAAATCGGTTTATATGTATGTATGTATGTTTGCGTTCATAAATGCATATGTGTATGCAATTATTTTCTGTTAGCTTTCAATAAATGATTTGATATAGCACATTTATGTGGAGCTTAAAGCTTTCGGGGGTATGGTCTAACGGTTTTTAAAAACAATCAAAGCTATTTTGATAATTTCTTTTAAATTAAATTAAACATAAAAACAGCCTTTTTTATTGGTTTTGTTTTAATTTTGATCGGTGAACTGAAATTTTTATTTTTTACCAAAAAAAATTCGTTCTAAAGTAAAAATAATCAAATCTAAATTTTTAAATTTGTTATCCATCCGTCCCCTTAAATTAAAGCATTTAAGTGTAAATGTGTATTAATAATAAATCAATTACAAAAAAAAATCTTTAAAAACTGAATAATAGTTTATATGTACGTATATATGCATATGTATATGTATATGTATATGTAGGTAGGACTTACTGTCAAAGTTAAGGCTTATCGTTGCATTACTTTCGCCGAGTTCGTTTTTTGCGTTCACTTTGTATTTGCCAGCATCCTCAACTGTTACATTTTGTATTTCAAGTGTTGCAAAATACGAATGGACATCCTTATCAATAGTAAGCTGAAATAATTATAATACAAAATTTAATAATATTAATCAAGCCATTCAAATGTTAAAGAAATATAATTGATTAGTCAGGATGTATAATAAATCGAAAGTAAAATTACTTTATGTCTCGGCGATTCCTTGACGGGCGTACCGTTATGGTACCAAGTAATATTGGGTACGGGATCTGCGTTAACACGGCACTCAAACAATAGCCTTTTGCCATCTTCTTCTTGTCGTATTGCAGGTTTTTTCGCGAATGTCGGCGCGAAACCGTCGATTTGTCTGAAAACATTCAGACCACAGTTGCAATAATTGAAAACCTTTTGAAATTAACAATGCAAAGGAATTGTAAAAAAAGATAACCAAAAGCGTGCATCAGATATTATTGAAAAACAAAATGAATACAGTTAAAAGATAATTGATAACTAGATTTTAAATGGTATTTTGTTTTTTACATTTAATATATACATGAGCATTCTAAATGAGCTTAGCTGACAAAAGATTATTCTATATAAAGAAAGCAACAAGAATTTAGTCATGTGATTAATACAATAACAAAATAACAAAACGCTTCTCAACTCACCTGCTGACGACTTCGAGAAGTGTAAACTTGCCCACTTGCATTGGTTATAAAGCATTTTGATTTTATATTGAATAGAATGCAGTTTTTAAAGCAGTTTATACAAAAGACGTATTAAAAATTGATATTAAAAAAAATATATGTAATATAATCCTAGCTAGATCGAAGCCTATGCTTTTCTGTCAAAACGAATCATAGTAAGGCCACTTAGCGTAAGCATCGGTTAAAGCGATAGATGCATAAATAATTAAATATGAACATAAAACGGTTTTAACTTATTATTTTTGTGGCTTGGCTTACTTTTCTTTGGGCTCATCGGCAGCTGAACAGAATGGTAAACATACATATATATATTATTTTAGATAAATAATTCAAATACAATCAATTTTATAGCTTACAAATAATTTCAAAATATCCTATTTTTCTGTCTTTTAATTATAAGTTGTAATTAAGTGATGCAGAATATCTTTGAGAAGTTTTCTTTATGCTAAAGGAAAATTTTGTTGTTTTTGGGTACTTACGTGTAAAATTCAAATTAATCGAAGCAGAAACTTCGCCTGACTTGTTTTTTGCCTTGACTTTGTAAAGGCCAGCATCGGTTTCAAGGACATCGTCCAGCTCTAATACTACCGTAAATTTATTGTCACCAATTGGTTGGATTTTAAATTTGGTACGAGCATCCTCTGTTAATTGGTCGTCACTACGAAACCATTCGATATCCGGTTTCGGAGACGACAAAAGCTGGCACTCAAATATTAAACGATTGCCGTCATCTTCTTGATGTAACTGTGGCTTTTTCACAAAGCTGGGAGCGAAATCTTCAGCCACCCCCATGGCTGAGGGTTCTCGTTTTTTCTCGTCTTAAACGGCTCAACCTCTTAAGCTCTGAGAAATAAAGAATAGATAGGACATTCTAGCAAGTTTTTTACTAAATAACAATCTGATTAAGATCAAAATTATGCCAAATTAATAGATAACTCCTTAACTTTTCATGCTATGTATCTATAGATTCGGTTTGTTACGAAGCAAAGCCCAAGTCGATCGATAGGTGACGACAAGTTTAACGACATACAATAAAAGTAAATTTTACGACGTTCAAATCAGACTGTCACTTTGTTATTGTTAACCCAAAATAAACGGTCTTGACATTGTTCACTTTACTCAAAAAGGTCTGTTAAATAAAAAAAATGTGATCGTAGGCATGTGTATGTGTATTTACTTTATTTATTAACCTTTATTTATTATTTATGTATTAATCACTAGCTAACACCCGACTGACATTGTCCTGTCTTAACGATTACAATTTAATTCGTTTGTTGATTATTCTAACAAAAAATTAAATTTGTAAGAATTTGGCAGCGTTGGCAATAAGGAACCTGTTTAATGGTATATCTCGCCCAATTCCGGAAACCAATGAATGTAATGGTTGTGTTGGCCGTACCAATGGCCTCAATTTGACTTGACCGCTCGCGCAACATAATCCAGTTGCTTCATTTTTATACCCGGAACCCATTAAAATGGGTAAATCAGGGTATAATGGTTTTGTGCAAAAGTATGTAACAGGTAGAAGGAACCATCTCCGACCCAATTAAGTACATATTTTATCGATCAGCATTAATAGCCGAGTCGATATGGCCATGTCCGTCTGTCCGTCCGCCTGCCCGTCTGTATGAACGAGTAGATCTCAGAGACTTCAGGTTTGCAATATAAGTTCTCCTATACCATGAGCAGAACAAGCTTCAATGGGGGTTGAAATAATGAGTAACGATAGAACTTTTCTCAATATTTCGTCCAAATCGGTTTAGAAACGCCGAAGATATCGTAAAGTTAAGTCAGTTTAAAGTTTTGTTTCAATTCATTATTATTTGAAGCATACTTTTAGGGCGCATGGAGTATGATTTTTTGCAACTGGGTTCAGGGTATCTTGTAGTCGGGCTCTCCCGACTAGACCCTTCTTGCTTGTTAAATTTAAAAGCCTTGCAATATTGGCATACAACGTTTATTTGCCTAATATCAACAAATTTCTGTGAATTGTACTCGATTTCTTTGTTATAATTGAAAGCAGCTCGATAGGGGTTAAACGCAACATTTCGATTCCCTCTACTCCTTTGAACTTCAATCCTCGCTTCGCGTTGCTCGTCAGTTTCACGTGCTCTTGAATATTTTAATATCGCAGCATTGCGAGTTCTGCGACTTAAGTTTGTACGTCTAATAGCTGGCATTTTCTAAAGATTTATTTTTGGTCTCGGCACGGATTTTTAAATGAACCGACTTGTCACAAAACTTATTTTATATACTTTAGTTCCGCACACAATAAACTGGCTGGACTGAATGTTAAAATATCTAACTTCACTTTACTATCTCGAAAGCAACTGTTCACGTATACAAAACAGTAATAAATTTCCCTATACCACGCAATTTTTTATAATAGGGACTCATTTTTATATCTACATACAGTACGACCTCGCTTAACGCAACATATTAGAATTTGGCCTGTTGCGAAAATTGAGGTCGTTGCAAAAACCGAGGGATAATCTTTTGTTGGCTACTAGACCTATTTCCAAAAGTAGATGCATTTTCTTATCATTTAAATCAAAGTAAATCGAGTATATCTGCAAGGATTTCATTTAATTAATTAAGTTTTTGATAAAATTAGAAATTGTGGTCTGTACTTTGTATGATTTCCTTAGAAAGTTGCGTAAAATGAGGTAAATTTTCTTCAAGTTAAGAATTTTGGTGTTGCGATTATCGAGGAGTTGCGTTTAACGAGGGTTGCGTTGAGCGAGGTCGTACTGTATATAAAGATTATTATATTGCAAACGATCTTTACTTGTTTAAGTAGTATTTTAACACAGTGCGAGCAGCTTAATAGATTCCTGCTAGTGTTGTCGATTATTAGATGTGTATAAGTATTTGTCATGATAATAAACACATTAACGCATCCCTGTGAGACATACCCTTGAGCTATCGTTTAACTTCATACATATGTATGCATGTGTTCGATAAAAAGATCAGCTTGAAAATAAAGTAAGTCCAAATTCAACCATATTATGTGTGCACTGAAATATTTATGTACATAGTACATATACACCGATGTGCATAAAGCTTCAGTTGAAAAATTGCGCACGACTCATCAATATTTTGGAAGATGGAAATCTGATCGCTTTCTTCTCGGTCGGCACTAATGGTTTGATGGAACAAAAACAAATTTCCCACCGAAAACCAAAAATTTAAATGTGTTGCTCGTTTATTTTTAGTTTTTCGTAGTCACGGTTTTATTTTTTTTTGTTTTGCATATATAAATATATGTATGTATGTACGTACATGTGCGTACAAAAACAATACACACAACTTTACTACGTGTGCACGAGTGTATGTATACATACATACATATGTAGTGATATTTGTGTTTTTTTGATAGTGCATAGTGGAATTGTGAAAAAGTTAAAAGCTACAATATAACATATTAACATATACATATGTGAGGATCCATTGTTGCTAAATTTATTGAATCATTATCGAGAAATATATGTAATTTATATATGTACATATTAAGGTTCATTATATTAAAGTGGCTGAATCGTTTATATACATATGTATGTATGTTAATGTGTTATGTGTGCTTTACGAAGTGGTATATGCTTATGTACATATGTACTCATAATAGCACACACCATACTCATGTATGAATACTACACAATTTAGTTATTATCGATTTTCTTTGCCTAATGGCTACTAAGAAGCACCATTTTTATTATAAATCAGTAGCGTTAACAGTATGCAGAGTATATAATCACAGATTTTCAACTAATTTTTACTTGACCACCCTTTTTGGATATTAATACAAATGAGCCATTTCTATTTATATGCACGACAACCGTTACACAATTCCACGAATAGAAGCAGCTATATATACATAAAAAAAAAATATATATATATATATATATATATATGTACTAATGTATATATATTAAGTATGTATAAGGAGGAATATTCACAGTTTTATATTTAGACATACAACATACGTATGTATTTATGTATTTATTAATAGATTTGTATTTAAATGTATTAAGTTGTTGGATTGCATCAATCAAGTCAGTTGAATTAACATTATTATTATTGACTGACTCACTCAAAAGAGTGCACTTTCACTTTACATAAACACACACACACACACACACACACAGCTTTTGGCAAACATATGTATGTATAAGTAATTATTTTATGTACTTATGTATGTATGTAATAAAGTTGATACGTACAACTAGACTACAGATAACACACACACACTGCAAAAGAGACACACAGTAAGAACGAAATAATCCTTGCTGTGGAAACGAAGTGAACTCCACGAGTGTTAATCTATTACTGTTTCTACAAAAGTGATCATGATGAGAATGGGGCATCAGGCAATAGACATTTTGCAGCTTTCGCCACTTGTTCTCTGCTCGCATTTTCATACATACATATACTCAGTTCTCGCTCTCATTTCTTATGTTTGATTTGTGGAATTTATCGTGCCTCGCAGTTGCCTCAATACGCTCAGATTAATGATTTAAAAAAAAAAAAAAAATCCATTACAAACATGTATCGGAAAACTGAAACAAAATCAAAAACAACACCCACACATTAACACACTTAAGGCAGACATAGTATATGTACATATGTGGTATTTGGTCAGAAAGTTGCAAGTTTAACCGACACAGAAACTTTCTTCCTAACAAAACCAAATAAAATCAATAATTGGGATTTAAGGTGGTTCCTAAGTGTAACATTGTGAATTGTAAATGTATTCGCGGCTATCGATAGCAATAACATTAAGAATTTGGAATTTTGGGGAAAGATATAATTAAACAAGTAAGAAGGCTCTAGTCGGGAGAGCCCATTTTTCAAATTCGATATTTGTCTGTAATCGATTCCATGTGTATATCGGAAACCAGAATAGTTATCGTTAATTTGAAACAAACTTGTTCTGCTCATGTTATAGGAGAACTTAAATTAAAAATCTGAAGTCTGTAGCTCTTGTAGCCTCTGAGATCTGCGCGTTCATACGGAAGGACAGACGGACATGGCCATATCGACTCGGCTGCTGTTCAAGAATATATATACTCTATGGGATCGGAGATGCTTCCTTCTACCTGTTATATACTTTTGCACAAAACCATTATACCCTGATTTACCCATTTTATGGGATCAGGATATAAAAATATATCTGTATGTACATATACATCTCATACGAGTTACGAGAGTCAAAATACATATGTATATAATTTACTAACTTAAATTAAAGGTTATTGAACGCCCAGACCCCCACCGTCCCTCGTTTAATATATTTTTTTTTTTACTATATATACTATGTCCGACAGCTCAACGCTTTCACTTTGAGTTTTGTTTATACATTTTAAGATAGTCATATAAAAATGAATTCTAAAAATTTTATTTATAACACTTGTTCGTTATTGATGACATGTTTGCACGAAAGCATTCTATTTATAAGCACAACACACAAAAAAATAGCTAGTATATAGATTTAATATAATAAGTGTGACTAATGTTTTCAAATTTCATCACAATGTTAAATATTCATATTGTTTATAGAAAATTTTAAATAAGTTTAAGCCCAATGTGATAAAAGCGAAGCTCTAAGCAAAGTGAGTTATTTAGTATTATTTATTGTAGTTCTGCTGGGGTCAATCCAACAAAAAAAAGTCATCAACGATGCGTCAACGGGAAAGTAATGCAGAATGCGATGGAATAAAGAGCAGCAGCGCTATTGACTCTCTGCTAACGGCGTTATGATGTTTTCATGTTTCCGGCAGCATTGCCAGCGTATGGTATAAGTGAATTGCTTGCTTTTGCACAAGTGAACTGCTTGCTTTTGTTAAGTGAACAAAAGTCAACTCGTAATTATATTTGGATTGATCGAGCAAAATTGTTTTTATATGTGTATTACAGTACTGCTGGAGTCAATCCAACAACAAAAATCATCAACGATGCGTCAACGGAAAATAAATGCAAAATGAAGTGGAAAAAACAACCGCAGCACTATAAGCAACAAAAACAACCAAAAATCTAATGAGTGTCAGAACTTACAAGCGATGTGTTAACACCCGGTTGTTTGTACATTTTTGATTACTATATATAAGCATAAAAAATAAAATAATAGTTTATTGAATTTAGTTTTCCTTTTATTTGTTTCATAAGCAGTTATTGCATTTGATGAAGATGGTTGCAGGGGAAAATCAGTAGTTTCGGCATGTTGTGCTTGATGCTCCTGTTGTCCTTGTTGCTGTGTTGAATGTTGAAGTTGTTGCTGCGCTTGCTCTTTCTTCCTCTTTCGATGCTCTACCATATATTTTTTATTTGGTTGTCTTTGTTGCTCTTACTGTTGATCTAATGAATGCTGCATCGTTTTTAATAAAAACACCATAATTATACGAAATGTACTTACTTCCATTACACACAAATTTATTTTAAAATAAAATTGATTTGGTGTGGCTAGTAAGGGGTTTTTGCCGTTCTTATTCTTTTGTTTTAGCGCAGTGAGTTTCGAACACACAGAATAGATACCCGTGCCTAAAGATGTTAACACATCAAAACTGGACAACTCGGCTGCGCTCTTAGTTAACGCCGTTGACGTAATGGTGTTTTCAGGTTGCCGGCAGCATTGCCAGCATATGGTATAAGATGCATAGTATAAGTGACCTGCTTGGTTTTGCACAAGTGAACTGCTTGCTTTTGTATAAGTGAACAGAACACTTAAAAGAAACACAATTCATAATAATTATATTTTGACTTATTGTGCAAAAATGTGTTTATATGTGCAAAACATTCAATAATCAAACATATAAAGCTGAACATAAGGGTTGTAAGAACAAGTATTCACATACTGAATACACATCAGCTAATCTCGTTCAAATTAACTTGGCGTGTGATTGAGAGTACGCTCGCTCTCTCTCTCTCTCTTTCTCTATCTCTCCCTCTCTTTCTCTCTTAGCAACCACTTTGCAATATTGTTTAATTTGCGAATTGAATCAAACAAGGCTTTAAACCCGTATTACAATGCGTCTATATATATATATTTATGACCCTCTTGCATTTAAAATAGTACTTGAAATACATTGAAGAAACTTCATTAAAATTGTTTGTTTAACTTAACTTTTATCAAGGACCCTTACGAACCCAGCGAAAACAAATTGAAAATGTGAGACCGTAATCAACTGATGCGATGCGATCTGCTTATAAATTGAAAAGCTATAATCCGGACCCCCCAGCCGCTTGTTAAAAATGAACTATGTATAAATATTTGTCTGATTTCAACAAAGTTTCAAAAAAACGTGCCAGATGGCTTATAAAACATATATATTTGGTTCCAGTTGGAAAATTATCCTCCATAAGGAAATTAAACAGTTAATTAATAATAATAAGATTTAGTTAAACATGATTTTTTATTCAAAATTATATTTCATTTGAATTAAATCACACCAATACTAGTACATAATAAACGTGGAATGGTGGAATCCTTGGGCGGAAATATACAATTACAACCTTCATGCTGCTGCTTTGCTAAATCAGTGATTTTGAAGTAGTTTTGTATTTTATTTATTTAAAGATATGTAAATTCGATTTGTGAGTTTTATATAAATTTGATGTTTTCTTGTTTTTTTTTTCTTTTTTTTTTTGAATGCGCATGAAAGCTGTGCTGAAATTAAAAATCTCTTATACCCAAGGCGAGTAAAAGCAAGAGGCAAAAAACTGTTGTTTTCCTGAAGCATGTGAATTAACGCCACCGCTAGATGGCGCTGCTGCATAATTATAGCTCATCTGCGCATATGACGGCGGCATTGGTGTTGATGATGATATAGTTTCGCTACCAAATCCTCCAGACGACACATGCCCCATCTGGCTTGGACTCGGGCATGTTGATTGGCGGTGGGGCGGTTCCATTGTAGTGTGATGTTGATGCAGGTGGCAGGAGGCACTCGCTGGTGACGCTGTCTGTGGCGGGGGCGGTGGTGGCGGTGGCGGCGCCAATCCGTATGCTGTTAAAGATTCGTATCCTCCAGAGCCGCCGCCGCTTGTGCCATTCACTCGTGAATTGCTGCTGTTGCTGTTGTCAGAATTTGCCGCACTTGCTGCAACATCATGATGTGTTGCTATTGGCGGTGGCCGCAGTGGCATGTGGCAGGGATACATTGTTGGCGGGGTCAGATCGCGTTGTTGTTGTGAAATTGAAGAGGAATGATTGAAGCTTGGCATAGATGCAACCGATCTAAAAGTAAATACAAATTTTCATATAATTTATTTATTGATTTATTAATACTAGCTTAAAGCTAAAACTTAGGGCTAGTAGTATAGCATATTTCTAGTTAATGCATACACATATTTAATTTGAAGGGGGCGGGCAACTAGTTTGTAAGCGGGAGTGCGCGGACAACAGCCACTTACAAAATGCCAGTTAACATTAACATTTAGTAAACAGTGAATAGCTCAAGAAAACAATCACTTAACGAATACTCAAACAATCAAGTGCAATTGTGATGTGATTTTGTTATGTTGCTATTTTCGATGCTTATTTGTAATAATTCTTATACAACTCACCCATAACTTTCACTCATTGTTAATGCATTGTGATGCATATTTGAATACATTGCGCTCATTGAACTGCTAAAACCGCTGTTAAAATTAAGACGTGGTGAAATCGGTGGCACTAGTGTGTGAGGAATATGATGATGATGATGATGATGTTGAAGCTGATGTTGATGTTGTTGTTGCTGTTGTTGTTGTTGCTGTTGATGGCGTTGGTCATTAATGCCACCCAGTCCGGGGGAGCATGCATTAACCACTTCACCACTACTGCCAATGGAATGCTGCCCGCCACCAACTCGTACTTGTCCATCCGAATTTTCAGAAGCACCGTTTGGTGTAACGATTAGATTCGGCGATGCTAAGCCATTGCCAAGACCACCTATAAAAGAAAGCAAGAAAGCATTCACAATACATTCAAATGTAACAAGTTACGAAGGCGGAGGCTACGACTCTAGTATGCATTAAAGCATACATTACTTCACTACTTACTGCATAGATGACTGAACTTTAATCTTTGAATCTCAACAATGTTATTTACTAAATTATATGTATTAAATTGTGCAACATCTAATTGATCCCTCAAGCCAATATTATTTTACACTCGACTAACTTTTTCCGATTAAAATATTTGATAATTTCACAAATTCTTTTCTAAATAGAAAATAAAAATGTTAAGCATCTAGAAACAAAATATATATTTTATAGGTGCAAGTATTAATGCTTTCCATATTTGCGCCGGTGGGATGTGATGCCAAAAGCGGAACCTTGGTGGTGGCTGCTGGAAACTTTCCCAATTGATATGTTCCGGGTCGGATGAATGCGCAAATGTATGCGAATCCTCTTTGAGGTAAACTTTTCGCAGGACCTCCATAATGAGGACTAGATATTTACCCCGTTATAGCAGTGGGCAGCAATAAATCCTGACGGAAATCCAATTGAGGACCTTTAGAGCATCTTTACGGCCAAGTCTTATGAGGGTGGAAGGCAATTTGAGTCGTTGAAGGACTTAAAATTGATCATTGTCCAAAAATTAGCAATTATCGATTAATTTGGTGGCCAGCCGATTGCCATTGGTTGCACAACATGAACTATATTGTATTTCATCTTGATTCACTTTTCTAAGTTCATACATTAAATTAGCTTAACTCCTGTTTACTATTCGATAATATATTTTGAAATTTTACTGGAGGTAAATTATCAAAATTGTGAATTTGCTTACTTCCTGTTGAACCAATTAAATGCGTCGAGCTGCCTCCTCCAACCAAACTGTTTGGGCTATCGGTCATCGATGTTGTAGCCGATGTTGAAGTTGAAGTTCCGTTTGTGCCTGTCGAGTTTGGTGTTCGACGCTGATTACGTAACTTCTCTTCACGTCTCCATTTGGCACGTCGATTTGAGAACCAAACTTGTATTCTCGCCTCGGGCAATCCAATTTTTCCCGCTAATCTTTCGCGTGCAAAGACATCGGGATAGTGCGTTCTTTCAAACTCTGTGTGAATGAACAAATCATAGAACTCATTTTTATAACGTTGATTTCCAGCTCCGATCAAATTAGACTTTTTTACCTTTTTCTAGGCTATCGATCTGTTCATTTGTAAATGATGTTCGATTCCTTTGTAGTTTTCTTTTTAAAATTAATCGAGCTTGATCGTCTTCAGTTGTTCCTATATTCGAACCAGCGCCATTGGAATTATCGCCTTCACCGGAACCAGTTTCGTCTGATTGATGACCATCGAGCTCTGCGAAACAGATAATACATTTTCAGCTTAATCAAAATATAGAAAATTAATCATAACTTTTTTGTATTGTTCTATATGGTATTTTAATGTCTGTCAAAACTGTCAACTTTAAATTTGAAGAAGGTTTGTTACATACTTGAAATTCCAAGCATCGATTACTATCGGACATAACTCATTTTACTCAAAATGGTCTGTTAAATAAAATAACTGTAATCGATTATTAGCCATCGTGGTGAAATTATATACTTTTTAGGTCTCTGCTGCTCTCTGCTCTCGTAACAGCTAAAGGCGTTTAAGCCATTGTTCAATTATACAAGGTTAAGTCAACGAGATGTTAAACAAACGGCAGTCCCGCGAGGGAGTAAAATCGCCAGATTCCAGAAATGTTAGGTTGGTTGGAATATGGCTGTTTGAACCAAGGCATACTTAACAAGGTGGCCGCACTGTTGCTATCACCCTCTTTTTATTGCCTTATTCGTCAGTCTCGTAGCGAGCGTTGTTAGCGACGCACTTCCGCGGACAATTTTTTTCCGTAGGTTGCCTTACATTTTAGTCTCGTTGCGAGCGTTGTCAGCAACGCATATTGGGCATATGAGCAGGGTTCGGAACCCTACGATAATTATCTGTGTATTATTTTGGGCTTTAGTACGATGTACGATAGCATATTATTATCGTACGCAAATTTGAGAATTTATATTATTTCACTCGAACGCTGATAGTCTAAACCGCATTATTTTATTTTGTCCAATAAAATCTTGGGGAGAATACCGGGAAATACAATTTCACTACCCTCTCATATCCATTTCTTCTTTATAAATACGAAATTTTAGCGAGTTTCAAACCGAACTAGCATGGGAACAGTGAAAATTTGGCCGAGTGAATTTTAAACTTGACGCGTTTATTGAACTTGAAGTGGAAAGGTAATCGGTTCAGGTCTGTACGACGCGTAAAACACTTGGGTTTCAGTGTTCTGTTGATTTGAAAGCGGAGGTTTAAAAAACATAAGATATAGAGTACTTGCATACATATCAATATTACAATTACTAAGATTAATTTATATATAGACATAAATAATTTCGATCCATTTTCGATCCATGTACGATAATTTTACGCCCCTGGTACGATAATCAGTCCGCTTTACGTTGCTAACACTGCATATGAGTATGAGAATATTAACTACTAGCTTTTGCCCGCGACTTCGTCCGCGTGGAATAGTGACTTCCGGCAGATTTTTGGTTTTTCCCACATAGTTCCCGTTCTTGCGGGATTTTCGGAATGGTCGAGTTTCCGCAGAATTTTTAGGATAAAACCTATGTTTTTTTTTCGAGTTCCAAACTATTTATATCTGTACAATTTTTTAAGTAAACTAAATTATTATAGAACTTCTGCATATACTACATTTTTTGTTTTATTGTCTTGTGGCAGAAGAATATATTGATTTTCGCCACAACCTGATCTTGATAAGGCGACGTATAACTGGCCGTGCGAAAAACAGTCTTGGCGTAAATCGATCCCCACGTGTTTGAATGTCTGCCCCTGTGATTTATTTATTGTGACTGCGAAGGATAATTTAATCGGAAATTGAATAAAGATTAATATTATTATGTTGATACAACTTAAACAAATTATTTCGACCAAATTTGGTACCATAAAAACGGTCATTGTGACTAAACCTTAAAAGATAGACATATGCCGTCGCGGACTTTTTTTTAGTCATGTATAGAGGAATAATTCTTTCATACATATTTTTTGTGTATCTTGAACCGTTTTCGCAGCGCACGCAAAGAAAGCCTTCAAAAATGATAAAAATAATTTTCCCCGTTTTTTACACATTTACCGCTCTGTCTTTGCTCCTATTGGTCATAGCGTAATGTTATTTAGCCTATAGCCTTCCTCGATAAATGGACTATCCAACAAAAAAAGAATTATTCAAATCGCACCAGTAGTTTCGGAGATTAGCGCGTTCAAACAAACAAACAAACAAACTCTTCAGCTTTATTATATTAGTATAGATGTCGGTGTCTGTGTGTGTGTTTATTTATTTGCATTTATTATTTTCTTGGTACGCAGCAGAGTAAATAGTGTAAAGTTTGTTAAACAAAAACCTCGAGCAAGGTCAACCAACAACAACTATTGAAATACTTCGACAGAAAAAAAAAAAAATCAGATCGATCAGACGAACTCGACTTGCACTCCTATTTCAAGTCAGCATCAGCATCATCAACATCCACATCAAAGAGGCCGCCGGCGAGAGTCCGCAGCATTTGAATGTTGGCGCGAGTGTGTGTGTGTGTGCAAGTATGTGAGTATGTATTGTAACTGGCAGTGAATGTTAGTGAATCTGACAGAGCAAATAGATGTTGATAGCTCTGAGATATGCCGCAGGTCCAGTTCCAAGTTCAGTCGGACGAAGCACACGTCACTTGCCTAGCTAACTGCAATGTACTGACAGGGCAACAACAACAGCAACAGTCACAAAATTATGTGTGGGTAATATGGGGGGAGAGAGCGAAAGAGAGATTCAAAAGTCGGCAACAAAAACAACATAGCACAAACAAAAATAACTACAACGACAAATATATCTCGAATACAGATAAAATGACAAGGTATACATGAGACAAAGGTAGAGGGGTAGAGGGAGGTTGTCGACAGAGTGACACTCTTCCACACAAACACACACAGACAGTTAAATACATTAGAGACAAAACCAGATAAGACGAAAAATTTGTAGCATGAGGTTTTGCAGATTTTATATATAAATATGTATTTTACGCTCGTATTCGTATCGCTACTATTTATGCACCCCATCGCACCAACACCCTAATCATATCTACCTCCCCCGCCACATTTTTTTGTCGTTTAATGAAGTGTCATCGCCTGTAAAATGAGTCTGCAAATCGCATTAAAGCAACAACTACTGCTCGGTTAAGGGTAAGCCGCTTGTCAAGTACGTTAACAGCAATGCCCCCGCTTGTCGCTTTTACCGCTATACCGTTAGCGTTGTACCGTTGGCCCCCAGGCCTCGGATTACAGTTACAGTTACTTCTTTTAGCTCCCTCACCCAACAACAACAACAGTTAATTCAAAGGCGACACGCGCGGTTAGATTTTTTGAAGCACAGATTTTGTTTTTTCAAAAATGCGTACTTTGATTGAACTTATTTAATCTTTGCTCTTAACTCTCGTCATTACCACCTGGTGAAACAAGTTAATTAAGTTTTGTTTATAATAGCTAGGGTTAAGTTAATTATTATTTAATATACATATGTACATATAAGCAAATTATTGTGTTGAATTTTCACCTCCTGACACTCTGAGGACCATTTAATATGGTATGATTCGAAAGAATCAACTTTAATGTTATTTAAATTTGATCTTGACCCGATGCCATAACTGTGCAATGCATATATCCAAATGGGATATGAATATAGACCTCTGCTGTACAGTGAAACCCACTCCATCTTTCCGGCTTTTACATAATGTAAAGCTTATCAAATTCAGTTTCTAGTCCAGTACGGCACCCTAGATTAATGCTTATACTTGACTTGATTGTGTGCTATAAGCACATTGTTCTCGTCTAACACCATGTTTTTTAAAAACTACATACAAGTTGGAATGGTTTTTCACTTTATCCTTTAAATTCTTCGAATGATAGGACAAATCTAAGAATAAAATTTTTAAAGTCTAGCCAGAATAGTTTCGAAGAAGCATTTTTATTTATATGGAAATGACTATGACTGATGAAATTGTAAAACTGATCAGATGTACAATATACCTTCAGGGGAACTTCCATATAGGAAATCCCAAGGGGAAAAATATCTGTACGTAAAATAACTAAGGAAGCATGCTTAATGCGTGAGAGCATTATTATTAAACTAACAATCTATTTCCCTTGATTTGATTTGTTTTGTTCATCTTAATGTTAAAGGCAGATGTAAGAAAAAACAAGTAAGAAGGCTCTAGTCGGGAGAGCCCGACCAGAAGATACCCTGAACCCAGTTGCAGTCCTTGCGCCCTAAAAGTATGCTTATAATAATGATCACTTTAAACAAAACTAATAACTGACTTAACTTTACGATATCTCTGGTGTTTCTTAACCGATTTGAACGAAATTTTGAGAAAAGTTCTATAGTTACTTATTATTATAACCCCCATTTTTACATTTTCCAAATTCAATATTTTTTTTAATCGATTTCATGTGTATATCGGAAACCATAATAGTTATCGATAATTTGAAAAAAACACATCGCCCGTGAGTGAGTTCCAATAAAATAATAACTTTTATAATATATAATATTTGAGGTATAAAAAAAAACTACTTATAGTTAGACATTAAAAGATGGCTTGCATATATAAAAAACAACATATCTTTTTTGTATATGAAAAATGAAGGTTTTACTTTACTAAAAATCAATCGTAACAAAAAATAATAAAAAAAACGCACGACTGACTCAAAGCCCGTTTCGGTGTGCACAGCCTTTTTTATTAATGTTTAGTGCATAGTATTTATTTACATACGCTGTACATACCTTGCTCAGCACTGTGATTGTTTTATTGCTGGAATTTTTTTTTTTTTAATTTTTTTTATCATTCGTATTATCAGCGCAGTCAGTTCGACAACGGCAAACTCTTGTCATCGTGCGTGCGTAAATATAAACGGCACGTGACCAAAGCAACCTACGAAACTTGATTGTCCTCGCTCTGTTTGTCTCTGTCTAGTCCTTCTTTTTCCCTAACAGAAATATATTTTGCTTAGTTACAGGAAGTTACTTGAGAGATGTAAAGGTGGTTTCACCTGAGTAATGAAAAGTATTTCGCATATACATAATTTACGTTAACAATATTTTATTTTAACAACAGTTGTAAAAGTTTACTATGTTAGTGCAGCGGAAAATATGTACATTATAAAATTCCATCGACGTGTCGAAAGTGAAAACTCATCAAGTTAATAGCTATCAATGCATTTTCCATTTAAAAATATAACCAAATTCTTATGAAATGTGTTTGACAACAGCGCAACTAAAGCATCCGCTGGGTGAGCGAGTGTTCCAGGTTTGGATCCCGTCGTAGACATATTATATTTCATAATATTAGATAATTCAAATTATTTCTATTATATTTCTAACACTTTCATAATACAAATTTGAATATTTATAACAACAACTATTATTTAAGGTATCAGAGATAGCAAAATAATTTCAAATTATTTGTTGGCTTTTTTTGTGTTAGGTTGTATTGTGCTACCTTATATAGCGGCCGTGTTATAGTTAATAAACAATCGCATATCGACACTATTGTATAAAGGCTACCGATACTTTGTAAATACCGATATGTATAAGAGCCAAGGAATTCGTTTCGCGGGTTAATTGATCAATAGCCATTGACAAAAGCAGATTGTGCGAATCTGCATTATTCACGCTCTGGCAACGACACACGGACGATTTACAAATTGCCACCAAACAAATTGCACGTTTTTATGAGATTTTCAAAAGCCCAATCATCTTATCCTTATATTCGATTTGTCTTGCCGTTACGATTCGCTAAATCTTGTTGTTATTTTGGACTACTTTTTGGATTGATGTTTTCATTCGACATTTGAATACTGTTGCTTAGCCATCTAGACGCTAGATTTTAGAGTCCTTTTCCAAGAAATAACATTGAAAATATGAAAAAACCATCCCAGATAGCACTTAGGTCCTGCGAGGAGCAAATGATCCTTCTATAAGCTTCAAGCTCAAGGTGATCTGCATCAAAATTAAATTTTGATCGACCGAATGCAAATTCAACTACTATTTTCATGGTACATATATGTAAGAAAGAAAGAACACTATTTGACCAGTCACCACATCCGTGAGGGGGTATAATGCTCTAGGGTGCTATATCCTATAAAGGTACATACAAAAAGTAAGATACAACGAGCTGCTCCTAAATGCATTCCTCCATCTTTCCAAACTTTTCGAGCCATTATCTTGGACGTTTCAACAGGATAATGGCCCAATCTATACTGCTCGAGTGGGAAAGAAGTGGATAACTTAATGGAGTGGCCCACATATTTTTCTGACCCCATTACGCTTCGCGTAAAGTTTATCGATCTACTAGACAATTTGGGGATGTTGAATCATTAAAATCTGCCATTAAGAACACCTGGAGCGAAGTGTTCTTAGAATACATAAAGGCAATTCTACAATTGAATCCCTGATCGAATTAATGAAGTGATTTCAAATTAGGAAAAGCGTTATAAACACTAATTTAATAATACATTTTTCAATAAGTTTGTTTTTATACTTGATACACACCCTTCAAGCTAGAGACTTGAAACTTTGCAAATGTTTTTATCTATGGCATAGTAAATTAAAGTGTCAAGATTGGAGCTCTACGATAACTAGGAGGCTGGCAAATCGATAAACTCGATAACGCAAAATCGATAAATCCAGCTATTTCGCAAGCCCTTACAGCTAGAACTTCCGAATTTTGGGAGAAGATAGCTACTAACAACCCCCAAAAAACTAAAACACACAAAATTTTGGAGCCACGCCCACTAATTCCGCCCCCGGCCCCCGCAGTTTAAAACCAAAAATGCCGATATCTTCTACAGTTTTTGAGCTAGAGCCACCAAAATTAAGTGCCAAGAAAGGTGATGACAACTCCCAAACAAACGCAGAAAAACTTTGGATGCCACGCGAATCAAAACTGCCCTAGCCGCCCCCAACCTCCCTAACGCTTTGCTAAAAATGGTAATGCGTGTGTCTTCCCAAGTGTATGAGCGAGAGTCACCAAATTTTGTAGGAAGATAACTGTTAACGACCCCCAAAAAAACTGCATCAAAGTTTTGGAGGTAGGCCCCCCCGTCCCTCAACCCCACCCCAGTTAAAAAACAGAAATGCCTTTATTTTCCACAGCTTTTGAGCTAAAGCCACCAAATTTGATGCCAAGATTGTTGATTTAGAAACCCAAAAAATTTGGATGCCGCCTCAACCCATACCGTCCCAGCCCCCCTTCCACCAAACTCTACTAAGAGCTAGAGTCACCAAATTTGGTAGGAGGATAGCTTTTTGGAATCCCCATCTGCATCAGACGATCTTTGTGGAAGCGTACGCCCCTGCCGTATCCGCACCCCATTGCAATCAGGTCTCTTTTTATCGGTTTTATTACTGGTATCGAGTAAACCGCAGTCGGTTGCGTCCGACTGCAACATTTCCACTTGTTTATATTTAGTTTAAGAACCATAAGTGACCGCTTCTTAAGGTTTATTTAAGAACAAGTTTATAAAAATTAATTTCAATATTATTTGTCACACGATGTTGGGGCGGGGCATATTTAAACTTACCCTTCTTGAGCATAACATCATCTGGATTATTGGGACAGTTGTTTAAATTAACGCTTGAACCTCCACCAACGCCTCCACCAATATTGATGAGATCACTTGGTGGGGTTAACGGTGCCAACGAAGCGACCCCATTACCATATCCCGTCAACGATACAACACCGGGAGAGGGTGGAGGTAGTTCACTGCTACCATTGAGAGGTGCTGTATACCAAGATCCAGTGGAGTAATGTCGAGGTGGCCAACTGCTCTGTTGATGCTGATGGCAATGTGAATGGATTGTGTGATTTGATGAATGATGAGGATGATGATGATGATGCGGATGATGCGGACTAAAATGACTTGTTGGCACCACCACACTTGTAATGAGCTGCTGCTGCTGACCATGGCTGGACGGTGTTGCTGGTGATGCAGTTGACCCCGACGAAACTGGTTGGGTATTCAACAGACGCAACTTCTCATAAATGGACTCTTGCTCCTCGCTGCCCTCACCCGAATTGCTGCCAGCCCCACCGCTCTCTGATGAATTTAATGGTGTTGTTGCCGTCGGTATAAGATCATTTGGCGTATCTGGCAATGCCGAACTCATGCTACAATTATTGCCATTACTGTTGTTGTTGTTGTTGTTGCTACTATTCGCGTTTAGATTTGAATTTGTGCTTGTGCTTCCACCACTTTGCTGTTGTTCCTTTTGTGCTGCCAAGTTCCTCAGCACTCGATTTATCGATGAAACCTTGAACAAAAACAATTTGCAACTATTATTATAGCACATAGTCAGAATTAGTTTGTTTTAAATAATCGATTATTCTTTCGGTTTTCGATATTAATACTGTATTGATAACAATAAAATCTTTTTTTTTTGCTTTGACATATTTTTATACACGATGCCGAAAATAAAGAGTATATTGGTTTTGGTGTCAGCTCGTCGGTATGAACGAAACGTTTTTCGACACCCCTGAAGCTAGAAACTTAAAACTTTGAAAATATATTAATAGCCTACTGGCACGCTGTGAAATCAATAAATTTGAGAACGGCTAATCGATAAATCCGATAACGGCTAACATAAATTCACATAATTCCCACATTCGTACAGCTAGAGCAAAGTTTTTGATTTAGTCACCTAAAGTGGCATCGCTGAAAGATCTGCAACAGCTAATCTTCGAACAAAGTTCACACCGTACTCCCCTCTATGCGATCAGGCCTCTTTTAATACAGGTACGGAGTAAACCATTAACACTTGTTTTTATTTAAAGAATTATTCAATGTACCAAAAAATCGTTTGAGATACACCAAAAATATCGGAGACTGAAGTTTATTCAAGCATTCATGCAGAAGTAGTGAAGTAATGCATTCGTTTTCGTCACACGCAACCATCATGCAGGCAGGCACAAACAATGTATTCTAGGGTAGTCGGGCGGGTATCTCTTCTTGACGAGCTTTCTCGACTATGGCCGCCTTTTTACTGGTTTCTATTATTATTATTTTTAGGGCAGTGCCTGCGCATGACAGCGCATTTGCAATGATTTCAAAAGGCAAAAGCGAACGAAAAAAAGAAAGAACGAACGAACGAAAGAACAAACGCGCAAACATCCTATACTATATAAATGTGCGAGCAGCGAAAATAACAACAGGGAAAAAGTGCACTTGAGTGGAAAAATTAGGCAAAAATGTCCTTTCGAGGGAATGAAAAAAAGGACGCTTGGTATAAAAACTTATTTAAAAAAAAAAAAATAATAATAAAATGAGCGCCGCCGCCATCCCCGAAAGCCTTATACACATTCATATATACATAATTTTTTTTATATATTAACACATACTTACGTAGATGTCATAAATATATGTACATATATATTTTCAGATAATAGGGGCATCGCCGAACAGATGAAGCTGTAGCATGAAATCGTTAACGGTGAGTACAAACTTGACTTCTTTATCGTTCGTACATTGCAAGCATAAAAAACCATTTACTATTTATTTGCTTTACATTCTGTTTACATATTTTTCACACTTGAAACCATTTTCCACCGTTATGTTTAAAATGAGGCTATGACAATTTTGCTCAAAAAGGCAAAAATTTAAACTAAGACTTTTATCATTATATCGAAAGCAAAAGGAATGTTTTTGAATTTGTCAAACAAGAGAACTGTTGCTTTTTTAATCGAAAACTAAGTCGGTTTAGTGTTACTAGTATTTCGATTACTCAAAACAATATATAAGCTTTTTGACTTTTTTCTTCTATTGTATTAAAGCAACAGTTTCTTTCTCCTTTTTTATGAATCAATCAATTTTTGTTATCAAAAGTCCTCAATGGCCATTCAGGAAAAACCCTTAGACAACCTCCTGAAGTAAATTATACCCATGCAGCAAAGCGTCCAACTTTCAAGCTGGCGGCAAACACAACAAACAAACGGTTTTTGTTTCCCTGAATGGTAGTATTTTTTTTTTCTGTTCTTCCACCACCTTCAGCCTTAGAATACCCCGCGCCGCACCTCTCCTGTGTTCGGTCCAACCGGTCGTTCGATACTATTTCCCCCCCTTCCTGCTCACGCGTGAATTTCAACGCTTAACGCTTTGTGGTGACGAGAGCTGGGCCGTATTTATTTAATTTATTGTACGTTTTTCCATACTATTTTGCTAGCACACTGATTTTCCCTCTTTGTGTCGCGTTTAATGTGCATAAAAGATTTTGCCCTTCCATTTGAATGAGCACATTTTCCACACACAACTGTCAATGAGGAAAAGTACAACGCAAGCCGAGCCAAGCCATGGACAACGCCGATGTCACAATTCATTTTCCTCCTTCTTCTTGGCATACTTAATAAACGATAAAAAAAAATAGAAAAAAATCGGCAATGCTAAATAGATGTAGGAATAAAAGATGAAGAAAAAATGGCGTCAAGCATTACAAAAGACTGGAAAAATAGCAGGGAAACGGACAGCATATAGCGCTCTCTGATGCTTAAATTATTATTAAAGCAGAACTAAATTGTTGGCACACATTTTGCTTTTGGGCACTTTATACTGAAAGCAAAGAATAGCCCAAAGATAAAAGAAAAACTGAATAGCAATAGCTATTGACTCAATTGAAGATTTAGCCGTATCGTATTATGTTCGCTGTGAAAGATGCATAAAAATTTAAAGTTCCTTGTGTTAGAAGTGCAAGAGTTTTGCACGTTTCCATGCGTTTCACAATTATAAGACACATCGGTTCGCAGTTTTGACTATAGTATTGAAATGTATATATATACATATAGTTTATTAAAATGGGTCGTTCTATGCTTCGGCAAAAGGAAAACAGCTCGATTCTTGCTTTTCAAAATCTTGCTGCACTGATTTTTGGAAAACACCAAAATGTAATGAGAGCGGGAAATGACAACATCAGTCTTGCTTCGATTTCCGGAAAGAAAGTGTCTGCCATTACTGTCTGGGCACATCCTAACAAGCCATTATATTACCCAGAATATTCCATATCTCTTCTTATCAAAAAAGACTAGTATTATTAAGTAACTGCTTATTGTCTGTATTTACATTAATACAATAAAACGATCGAGATGCAAAACCTTTCTACGTCAGATGCTTGAACATGCTGTCTGGCACAAGACAAGTGCAATCCAGAGTCCCCAAAGCTAGTGTCCTTGGCCCGACACTTTACACCTTGTGACAGCGGATATGCTAGTGCCTACCACCCTTTGCCTCCCTGCTGCCACATACACGACCCTTGCTTGGCTAAAGAAATGGAATAAAGCCATCAATTCAACGAAACCTGCAGGTTTAAACAGCTGATTTTGTAGAACGGACGTACAAATGCTTGATCGCGTATAAAGTATCAACGCACATTTATGAATCAACGCATAGATTCCATGACGGCATATTTATCATATATCGGAAGGTTCTTCGACGCGTGAGCCGGCCACATAGAGCTGCCAATGTGAGAAGCATTAATTCTCCAAATTTAATCCACACACTTCCAACGATAGTCCTTGTGCTTTGTTGATAGTCATAGCGAAAGCGATTCGCACCGGTTACTTCAAACGTTTGAACTAGAATGGCATATCTGTCTCGGTTATTGGGGTACGCGGCATCAGTAGTTCCAAAATTGATAGGAAGATAACTGTTTATGACGTTAAAAAAACTACATCAAAGTTTTGGAGCCACGCCCTGCCCGTGCGTCAACCGCTGCATTTTGAAATCAAAAACGCCAATAACTTCCACAATTTTGAGCTAAAGCCACCAAATTTGGAGCCAAGATTGGTGATAAAGAAACCCAAAAAATTTGGATGCCGTCCCTCACCCATATCACCCCCAGCCCTTTTCCCCCATATTTTACTAGATTTTAGCCAGAGTCATCAAATTTGGTTGGAGGATAGCAATTTACATCATAAATATATCTGCAGCAAAATTTTTGATGCCACGCCGCCATACCACCCCCATACCTCCCCAGCTCCCGTCTTTTACAAACTTTAAGCTAGAGTCACCAAATTTGGTATGAGTATAGCAGTTAACATCATACATAGATCTGCAGCAAAAATTTGGATGCCGCCCCCCACCCATACCGCCTCCAGCCCCAGCCCCTCTTCCATCATATTTTACTGGCTTTGAGCTAGAATCACGAAATTTGGTATGAGGATAGCAATTGACATCCCACAAAGATCTGCATAAAAACTTTGCATGGCACGCCCCCATACCACCCCCAGCCTCCCATTTCCACTTTTAGCCGCACCTCGTTGTAATAAGGTCTCTTTTTATGGATTTTATTACTGGTATCGAGTATACCGAAGTCGGTTGCGTCCAACTACAACGTTTCTACTTGTTTTTTACTTACACTTGGTATGTTGTCATTTGTACAGACATTTTCCTGCAATAATCTATCCCGAATTTCCCAGGCGAATATGCTTGGACATTCGCGTTTATATTGTGAAATTTTACTAACGACTTCAGCGGTTGCTACGCGTGGCTTAGATCCTCCAATTGCACGCGGACGAATGCTTCCCGTTTCGTAATATCTGAAATATAGTTACGATATAAATGTTATGACTTGAGTGTACTCCATACAAGAGTGCAAAATTCTATAAATATATATTTCCTTACATGCTCTTAAACAGTTTAAATTACCGAAAGGAAATACTCTACTGACAGTATAAATACCAAGGAGATTGTTTCTTATATATTATAGCCGCAAATCAGTTTTATTATAAAAACACTAAAACTGTTTCAAGCGATCAATGTGACATGTTGCATGTTTTTAATGTTGTATCTACTTTGTAAACTTTGACATTATATTTTATTGCTATTGGTTAACGTACAATTTATTGAGCCTGGCTGAAAACTACAAACGGGGCAACGTGGGAAAAATTGTTTGGTTGCTGAGCAGCATTTTCTTGTTGACCTTGTTAACTCCACAATTAAAATATTTTTGATGATAATAAAATAAATACTATGCAAGTGTAGCTGTTTGCCAAAAGGAAATTTAAGCGATATTTATAAAACGGGGTATAAATGTTAAATGGTACTCAGGCGTCGGATTAGTTTGTGTCTCGATTGAGAAACTTAGGTTGGTAACGCTTTCCGGACATTGAGCATATGGCCCTAAGAACAAGTTTTATGCATGGACTACCGGATACTGTTCTATATTTAATTTTCGATTAAATCTTATAGTTCAGAAACAACTCTAAATAGCTAAGAAGGTAAATAAACTCATGTATTTTTTTAAATAAATAGAGGTTGAAAGTTGCTTTTTTTGTGCTTAAATGAATAGGTAAATACCTTATCTGTACTCACCTGCCTAAAATTTTGCTAACACATCCATTGGATACTTGTAGAATCCGCGAAATATCACATGGTCGTGCGCCGGAATGCGCAAGCTCTACGATTTTCTGACGCGTCGAATCGGGCAATGGTCTTCCACCAACAAAGACGCCGCCCAACTGATTCACACCACTATGACCTGAAATATATTTTCGGGTAATGCAGAGCTTTTTTGAATAAGCAGGAATTATGGGTATTTGGGTTTCATTCTGGCTTTATCATTATCCAAAACCAGAGCTGTTAAGTTAGTATTACGATAAGTCAATTAACTTTTTGACAAAACAATATATTGTCGATTGATTGCGATTGTCAATTTGCACGACTTCTTATCGATAACGATTACAAATAAAAAAAAATTGACAGGGCTACTGAAATTTAGAAAATATAATCAATTATAATCTAAAATAATCAAAATATAATCCAACTAGTTTGTACGTTTTTTTTTAGGTTTTTTTTTTCGATTATTTTTATTTTTAAAGAAGCAGATAAAGAGACACGACTATTCGGATGACAGTTGCGTCATTTAATTGATCATTTAATTAATTTAATAACTTAAATTTTAAATCTGAGCACCAGAGCATTTTGATTTTAGTAGTGATTTGTCTTCAATTTAATTTTTGGAAAAAATTAAAGATTTATCATTTTTCAGATGAGGATATCGTAACACTTTCACCTAAGCAAGAATCACTGACTTACATGCTAAGAAATTCAGTTTTTAGCTATTTAAACAAAAATGCCAGTTTTGAAGAGACTTGGCTTTTGTATGGGTTGCTAAAGGAAGCTTTTGTGTATTTCAACATGCCGCTTACATAATCAACGCCTGTTAAACAGATGTTTTCTTTAGCCGGACTTGTAAACAAGTCAAGAAGGCAATCAATGTCAGACAGCTTCTTTGAGAATTTTGTTTTACCAAAAGCCAACGCCAAATATATATAAAAAAAAAATGTTCAAAAACTGTTTCCATCATTAAAAACAAGTTGAATCGTTTCAGTCGGACGCAAACGACTGAAGTATACTCGATACCAGTAATAAAACCGATGAAAAGATACCTCATTGCAATCGGGTGCGGATTCAGCAGGGGTGTACGCTGCCTCAAAGATTATCTGATGCTGATGGGGATGGCAGCTATCTTCCTTCCAAATTTGGTGACACTTTGGAAGGTACACGCATTCCCATTTTTAGCGAAGCGTTGGGGCGGTTGGGGGCGGCTAGGGCAGTATGGATTGGTGTAGCATCGATAATTTTAATGAGTTTTTTTGAGGTCAACACCGGCTATGTTGGCCTAAGTTCGGTGGCTCTTGCTCAAAAACTGTGGAAGATATAGGCGTTTCTGATATTAAACTGCTAGAGGAGGGGGGTTTGGGGCGGAATGGGTCGGCGTTTAATCAGCTATCTTCTCCCTAAATTTGGTAGTTTTAGCTGTGAGGGCGCGCAAAATACTATGCCATTGATAAAGACATTTGCAAAGTTTCAAGTCTCTGGCTTGATGGGTGTGGAAAAAAGTTGAGTTCATACAGACGAACACACACCCTGAAGGACATTGCACAAACCCAATATACCTTTTACCTTCGTTATCGCGTATAAAAAGTATTAAAAAGTTGCACTATTTTATTTTAAAATAGTTTATTTTTAAAGGAAATCATATTTTAATGCGGTTTTAAAGTAATTAAATTTACCTCTTTTAATCATTAATATTCAGCTGTCTTCCCCCTCGGTCCGTCAAACACACCCTTTATAAAACAGAAAGATCCACAACAACACACTGATAAAATTATAAACTAAGTTTTAACAAAAAAGGGCTAGTACCACTTCAATAATCGAAAAAAAAACTTAAAAACAATCGTTCAAACTTTGAATATTTCAGAGTATTTTTTATAATATTTGCTTATTTTTAAAAGCTCTGTCAATTCCATTCTAATCGTAATTTGTAATCGTAATCGATTATTAGTCGTGCAAGTTGACAAAGTAATCGTAATCAATTGATTGTTTTGTCAAAAAACAAAAACCAAAAGAATCCAACTACTTATGATTAAGATCAGTAATCATCACTTAACAGCCCTAACCAAAACAAAGGTTTTCTTGTATAGAGTTTATGTTTGAAACTTTCATCGTGATTTCCGATAGTTCCAGCGATAGGTCATTATTTTTCATGGTCGAAAATTAAGACAGTAATAAAATAAAAGCGTTGATCAAACTCCAACCAAAATCTTGGAGTTTAAACACTTTCTGCATTTTTAGCACGTGTTGTCAACCTTCGAATCAATTTGTCAGTTTCGTGCCGGGTTCACTTTCAATGGTGCATAAAATTTGTTTTGGCACGCTCTAAAAATGTCAAGACTAATACGCTCGAAACGCTGAGTATCTTCGTTATTTTTTTATCTGTATGTGTATGTACGCCTAGCAACTGAATTTGTGTATGCATGAATCTAGAGATCCCAAAAATAAAAATAATAAAATCAAATCAAATCAAGCGGTCAACGGTCAAAAAGGCTTTGAACAAAAAATAAATAAAAAAGGTTGAATTTCGTCGTCTAGTGGAGCATGGTTTTTTAAGACAAATTTCCTAGTATTGACTGTGAGAAAATCCCAAAACAAATCTGCGTATCAATTTAATACGAAGTTTAGAAGCCAGCGAAGCAAGAACTCAACTGCCACTTTTTACCCCATTACCCTGAGCGCTTAAAGACGATGAGGGTCGAGGACTCATCCAACTCAGCTTGCGCTAGCTGACCTGAGCTGAGAGCATTCGAGCATTCGACCATTAAAGAGTGGCTGGCATCAAAGAGGCATAGATAACAGTGTGATAGCGTCGCTTTATATCTATGCAAGATTAATGTGTGTATGTTGAAGGCTTATCTAAAAACTCTCATTACGTTTACACACAAGAAATAAAATGCTTGGGAACAATTTGTGACGACCTTAAGCAATTGGGGAACCCTTTTCAGTTTAAGCTTTCTTCTTGCCTCTGCACTGCAAAAATTAATAAATGTTTGAATGCCATTGGCTTGGAATTAAAAACCAGCACTTTTAAGGCAAGTCACCAAATTGAAATCTAACCTTCCTCACCTTTTACTGGTAATCAGTTAGCGACAGGGCCATTTAGGGATAAACCTTACAAGTATTTCGATTACTAGACACGTGAAAACGTTGCACTAAGACGCCGACTGTGGTAAACTCTTATACCAGGTGTAAAAGAGGCCTATTGTTAGTACAGTAACTTTTGGGCTTTGTCACCAAATATAAATTTAATTTCTCTAGCTTAAGAACTTTGAAAGATATACGCTATCCCGGTTATAAATTGGCAGTTGGGCGGATGGAGTATGTTACGCCTACAAGTATTTGGTGCAGGTTTGTGGGTGACATCAACACTTTTGATGTCCCCAAATATGACAACTATAGATATGGACGTTTCCGATTTCAAAATGCGGCGGGGCTGGAGACGGAATGTATGCAGTCTTTTTTGGAGGACGCCAGTATTTGGTAACTCCAGCTGTACGAATGTAAAATAAATATTTTATTTTATGGATTCACCGTTATCAAATTTATCGGCTTCCCAGCCCCCCAACCTAATCTTGACATTGTGTCTGTCCCGCCCACATAAAGTTTCAAAGTTTCAAAATGGCAAAGTTTCAACTCTTTAGCTTTAGGGGTGTCGAAAAAAGTTGCGTTTATACAGACGGACAGACACCAAATACCTTCGGCATCGAAAATTAAAATATATGTCCGGAAAGCAAGCTGGCATGCACATTTGTATAAATATATCAATTAGATGCAATTATGTATGGTAATTATAAAATGAATTAATATGATGATCTAGCTAAAAAAAAACTCAACAAAGCAGCAGCAAAGCGGCAGCCAAAGGCGCTAACAAAAAACATCTTGCCAAATGGGATTAACAATGTAATTGCAACAAAAATCAGTTTGGCAAACAATGGAATTTGAACCTAAATTTGGATCCTTGATCCTCGTGACAAGCATACAACAAAGACCGCTGCTCAGAAGACGCCTTTGTGTGTGTTTGGTGCTAGAGCAATAAAGAGCAAGAGAGAGAGAGAGAAAGACAGAGAGAGAGAGAGAGAGAGAGAGAGAGAGAGAGAGAGAGTGTGAGCCAGAAAGATAGAGAAACAAGGATTCACTAACAAGAGTGAGAGTGAGTGTAGTGGCAAAGTTGGGGTAACGATATGTAGCGGTTCATGTTCGACACGAGGGAGCACAAAAAGAATTTGGGAATGCATTGTTTTGTTTTCATTCGACTTTCGGCTTTCAACAACCGATAATTGTTTTCATTTGTAACGACATGACACGAACGAACATTCGGACTCGACGTACTCTCTTAAAGATCATTATAGGTGGAAAATGATTGTATTGATTTTACAAAGCAAAACAATGGCACGGACATAACTGAGAGTACTTAACGGCACAGCGGGTGCCAGGGGTGCCGTGTGAGTTCCGGGTAGGGGACGAACCATGTCAGAAAGCGAGGACAGTAGCTTGATCGTGTGTATCCCTTGTGAGTCCCTGTGTCAGTGTGTCCCAGTGTGCTGATAAACGTCTTTACTTGGACTTGTGAGACCTCTACACAACACTCATTCCATTCATTCATTCATTCATTGTCCACAATGATCAGCTTGAAAATGGTCTATGTGTTTTTTTATTTTTTTTTTTTCTGTGTTTTGTTGTTTTGTGTGTGATTCTGAAATGCGTGCTTTTGTACATTGTGGTGCCCATAATTGGCAACATGCATCTGGAACTAGAACTAAGACTCAAGTCATTCTCTTTGCACAATGACCCTACACAAACAATTAGTGTGTACAAATAGGGACGTGAATATATAAAAATGTTTGATTTTGCCACTTCACACACATTAAATACCAAAAATATCTATCACTTCATTTTCACAATTCTCATTATAGTACGGTATACTTTTCGCTACCCTCCTCTGAAGTCTTTTACGCAAATGACTTCATTACTATTAGGTCCTGGCTGATAGGTGGTAAATCACAATCTAAAGTTCGCCTATGTTTAGCCATATTGAAAGCCGGTTGTGGACAACAAGCTGGTGGTATACTGCTAGCAGCTCAAATATTCAAATTCTTAAGCGCTACCAATCAAAAACCTTGCTCCGTTCTTCACTTCGTGAATTCGTGCATACACTAAGATTTAAGAATTCCTTATTTAAAGGACGAAATTAATTTAGTAAAAAATTTATATTGATAGACTTGATAACTACACTCTTACCTCTCACACAAAACAATTGTAAGTTTACTGGAAACTTCCTATTCCAATTAGTTTTTTTTATATGTAACTCAATTTAACTAAAGTCCTGAAAGCGATTGTGAATAAGCATTCAAAAATAATTATATATTATTTTGTCTAGAAGTTTATATAAAACAAAAAAGCTTAGTATGCTAAATACCATGGTAGTGCACCAAATGCGGCGGGTGCGGAAGGTTAGCTAGCAACTACATTTTTTATACCCTGAACCCATAAAAATGGGTAAATCAGGGTATAATGGTTTTGGGCAAAAGTATGTAACCGGCAGAAGGAAACATCTCCGACCCCATAAAGTATATATATTCTCGATCAGCATCAATAGCCGAGTCGATATGGCCATGTCCGTCGTCCGTCTGTATGAACGCGTAGATCTCAGAGACTACAAGAGCTAGAGACTTCAAATTTTGAATATACCATGAGCAGAACAAGTTTATTTCAAATTATCGATAACTATTCTGGTTTCCGATACACACATGGAATCGATTACAAAAAAATATTGAATTTGGAAAATGTAAAAATGGGGGTTATAGTAATGAGTAACAATAGAACTTTTCTCAAAATTTCTATATCTAAATTATATGCAAATGTGGAGTTGTTCCTCTAAAACCGTTTAACCGGTTTTGATGAAATTTTGGTGGGTTTTTGTGATCACGGTAATAATATGGGGAAACAAAAATTAGCAAGACATCCTTTTAGACGTCAAAAAGGGTCCAGAAATGTGTTGTTTAAACGGTAAAGTTTACTGAACCCCAGCCGAGCCGCTTTAATGGAACAACTCCAAAAACCTTAAACACAAGTGTATTTTGGGTAAAGCAACGCGCATTGGTTCGGCTAGTTGTTTAATATTTTGTGATTGCATCCCTAACAATAGTAGTAACTGACACTTTTAAATGTCTATATTTTGAATAAAACTCAATTTTAAAGAAATAGTCCATTAAGTAGATCAGCATCGATAAAGCCATCAGTCTGCCTTCGGTCCGTCTGTTGCAAAGGAAAACTAGACTCATAGTTTTTTGCGCTATGATCGATATATGAAACTTTGGTCTCTTTGGCGTTTTCTTTTTGCCAATAGATAATTCAAATAGATAAATATATATACAATATGTATGTAGATACATTAGAGTTGTCTGGGAAGTTGAGCTTTGAACCTAGAATAACACATACATTCTTCATCGGTTAAGTGGTAATAAGTTGTGGTAAAGTAGGATGATGTCGAATGTGGTGGTGGCTGTGGCTGTGGCGCTGTGGTTACATCCGCCGCTGCGGCCGCCGCCGCCGCTTCCATCGCAGCTGTTGCAGCCGCTGCCGCTGCTTTTCCGCCAATGCTGCCAATGCCGCCAATGCTGCCAATGCCGCCAATGCCGCCCAATCCGCTGCCATTAGTGACACCCAAACAAGGCAGATTTCTCATAGAAAGGACATTGTCTACAATAAAATGAGAGAGGGAGAGAGATAGAAAGAGAGAATGAAAAGAGTATAAATGGAAAAACACTAATTAATAATAACTTAAGGCATATACAAATACAGGATGCAATATATTAATTTAGTGCTAATATGTGTATTTGAAATATGTAAAGCTCTTCATATTCAGAATTTAACAATTATGTTTTTGGTAAGTTTGATCTATCTCGTGTAATTAAATGAGTCAATTTTAACTGATTTCTATGCTGAAATGTATCTATTAACTGCTAGATGATTAATACAACAATATAATTGTATATTGTTGGAAACATATTTAGAAGGAGTTTTACCCACAAGCAACTATCGATACATAGATGTTAAGTGCAACTGTATTACTCTGTAACATTTATATGTAATGTAACATAAGTCTTCACGAGTGCGGCAGTTTGTATTCCGTAAGCAGCAAGTGCGGTCGATTGTGGATGTACACTTGAATAATGAGCTAGAGTTAAACTTACTATCAGACGTCTACACACACAAGATTGAATTTAAGTTACACATATAAATTAGTTTATGAGAATATACTTTTTAAAGTACAATACTACTAGGGGGTTTATCCCTGCTAGCTTTGCTCGCCAACCCCCTTCACTCAGCGAGCTCGCTTTTCCAATGCAAGCAATTTAAGCATGACGTTAGAATAATTATCGTGTTTTGTTTCAAAGCAGAACAAAACAGACACACAACAGACTTATTTCGAATAGATATTGGTTGATCGTTTTCATAGTTATAGGTTAAAATTAAAATTGCTTTGAATAAATTTTGTTGTATTAATTCTTCTATTACGCTGATCACATTCCAGATTGACTCAAACGACTTTCACCTGAACTTTCACTAGCACGCAACAAACGCTGTCTTGTTCTTTGCAATTTAAATTTATTAGTATCAGATAAGGATTAGTGCTGTATTGGTTAAAATTGCTTCCAAAATTGGCCATTATTTGTCGTAAAAAAAAAATTACAAAAAATTTCAAGCCTCCGACTCTCGCTCTAACCTTACTTAATCTATATTGGGCTGACACAATTTGTTTGCAGCTAATATGGGTATATTTTTGTTTTGCTTATTCCGTTATTAAGTTAAACAAATATTGTTTATCAATTTGATTAAATCGGCTACAGCAATGTTTGGTTACGCAGCATAAGAGCAACTTCTGAACGCAACTCTCATAACTTTTGTTTTGCAAAGGCTTTTCCCATTTCTTATTCTTGCATTTTCTATAGCCTTGGCCTGTAGCTCTGAGTGGAAGCCGCTGCTGCGATTCGGCAGCAGTTTAGTTCTATCAAATTCGTCGGTCGCGCATTCAACATTAACATTCAGAAATAGCTGTTGAAAAAGATCAATAGCTCAACAGACAGAAACATAGTATGAACCATAGTAAAATATCTCTTTTAATACGATTTATATATATTATAACGCCTATAGCATATATACTACTTGCTTTCAATGTATACGAGATCTTAAATTAAATGAAGTGAAAAGGCTTAAGTCGAGATAGCTAGACTAAAATATACTGAAATATACTGAATCTGCAATCTTCCATCTCTTCGGGTGTTTCTTAACAGATTTTCAAAGTGTTACCGATAACATTTATGTATCGGAAACGGCAAAAGTTATCGATGATTTAAAACAATCTTATGCCGCACGGCGGAATATACAATAAGTTATTTACATACATATATTCAAAATATGTACATATGTATATTGATGCCTGCGAGCCTTTACAGTCTCTGAGGAACGACGCGATCATAGCAACTAAATCGACTCGGCTTTTGATGCTGGTCAAGAATACATATGTACATACATATGTACACTTTATTGGGTCAAAGATGCTTTCTTCTTTTGCACAAAACTAGCCCAGAGTATATATACATATGTATGTTTATCAATGATGTTATATATTATTTAGTGAACAAATATGATTCTATTAATTGTGTACGAAAGCTACTTCAATTATCGTTTTTATATTGAAATAAAAATCGATAATTTCTGAATTTTATTCTCTAGTGAAAGAAAATTCGCCTTGTATGTACGTTCGCTCATACGTACATATGTACTTTGTCGGAGCTAAGTCATTGAAATGATGAACTCAACAAAGAGTAAGTTAATAAGTTCTTAGGTTAACTGTTAAATCATTTAAGTGAGAGCGTGGCGCATTGGTATTAATGAGAGACTTAAAGAATAGAATCCATAAAGGATGACACAGAGACTAAGTGTACAACAGAAAGACACCGGCTTCGTGAGTTAGGCACTCAGTGAACGTCGCGACGGCAAGAAGAATAGAGCGGTCGACAAATTCTTAAGTGCCTTTGAACTAATATAACCATTGCGACTCGCTGCGCAATCAATCGCTGACAATTAGCGATCACCCGCATATATTGAATCATTATCAGTTCCAGCATCTCCAACATGTTTAATAAGTATGTATGTACTTCAATTCATTAACATGCTACATACATAGGTAGAAGCTATCTGTATGAAGAAGTAATGCGACTGGCTGGCTGCCCACTGAGCTTTGGCTCTTGTAATAATTCAATTGCAATTTGCAAGTTGCAAAGCAATTCACGAAATGAAGGGGAAAGACCACACACGCCGCGCCGATCAAGTTTTTGAGTTATAGAAAAACCTGGATGGTTCGAACAGGAAGACGATCAAAATTTTGAAATTTGTTCTGAACAAACTCACCTTAAAACAAGTAAAAAGGCTCTAGTCAGGAGAGCCCGACTAGAAGATACCCTGAACCCAGCTGCAAAAAATTATACTCCATGCGCTTTTAAAGAATGCTTTATATAATAATAAATTGGAACAAAACTTAAAACTGACTTAACCCTACGATATCTCCATCGTTACCCATTTTTTCAACCCCATTTTTACATTTTTCAAATTCAATTTTTTTTGTAATAGATTCCATGTGTATATCGGAAACCAGAAAAGTTATCGATAATTTGAAACAAACTTGTTCTGCTCATGGTATAGAACTCCAAACCTGAAGTCTCTAGCTTTTGTAGTCTCTGAGATCTACTCGTTCATATAGACGGACGGACTGACAGACAGACAGACGGACATGGCCATATCGACTCGGCTATTGACGCTGATCAAGAATGTATATAATTAATTGGGTCGGAGATGTTTCCTTCTGCCTGTTACATACTTTTGCACAAAACCTGATTTACCCATTTTATTGGATCAGGGCATAAAAATGAAAATAAAATACTTTTCCATAAAAATGCTTTAAAATAACTTTGTATCTATGTGTGTGTACAATTTTCAGCAAACGAAAAGAAAACGAGAATTACTCTGGTTTGAAAAAGGTTTTTCAAAGAGGTTTGACTTATTTTTTGGTCCGTTGTTCCGGTTTCTTTCATATCGCACACTGATAGAAAAAAGCCGTGCTAAAATTAAGTACGAATGAACATGAATTAAGTATTTTCGATTCAAGTATTTCGTTCTTGATTTAAGAATGAAATACTTGAAATGAATGCACAAATACTTAAATCAAGAATGGAATACTTGAAATGAGTGTAAAAATACTTAATTCAAGTACAAAAGTACAAGTAAATAAGAAATAGTGAACTTGAATCAAGTATAATTAAAGAAATACTGAAATCGAGTAGGAAATTCTTGATTCAAGTACGAGTTTCGGGTTCAAGCCCCCCAGGGGATTTTTATAAATTTTTTTTTTTTTGCTGTTAGACATTCTTTATATGGGACTAGTAACTTTTGTTATAATTTTTTTTAAAATCTGTAATTATCTAACAAGTTTCATAAAAGCTGATCTCAATCAAGTTCACCTAACATGCACATTAACTACACTGAAAATGTGTTTTTAATTGGCTCACCAGCTAAGGCACTCGAAGCCGTTATAAGAGAGATCTAAGGTTCAAATCCTGGGGGGTGAGCATAAACCAAAAAATTTGCAATATTTCAATAATTTCCTACATTTCTAGCATAATTATGACATGGTTGGCAGCTTTAAAATGTCGTAGCTGCGCTTTGTATATATCTTAGAATTTCAGGAATTAATAAAATGAAGCATAGTCATACTTTGATCAAGTATTGTCACACTTGGATCAACTACACAAATTCTTGGAGAAAGAATAAAAATACTTTTTTTATGAACTTACGTTTTAAGAACTTAAAAGCTTAAATCAAGTTCAATCAGTGCTTGAATCAAGATTGGAAGAACTAAATTCAAGTTTAAAGAGAACTTACATCAAGAACAAACGAACTTAAGAAACCATACTTGAATCAAGTACGACATTCTCGGTTACTGTAATTCCGTATTTGTGAGAAATCAAGTTCGAATTGTTGGGTTTTAAGTACGGAATACTTGATTTTTTTCTATCAGTGCAGAGGTTTTGGTTTTGTTCGCAGTGTGTGGTATGAACAAAATAATTTCACACCACTTGCGTGTTCACATTATCCAGGTTTGCCTGTTAAGGATTTAATTTAGCGGGTTAATTGTACCATAATGTTAACTTTGGCTAAACATATACATAGGTTTATATTAAAACTGGCATGAAGTTGCCTTTTTTCCGCCTCAGGCTATTTGTGATTTAAACCAAGCCTTTTGGGGCTTCCTATTTTCACACTCTACTTCATGCAGTGATAACGATATCGATAACGATAACCTCATTTTTGTCTTGAATAAAGTTTAATTTGATTAAATTTTTTTTTTTTTTTTGATTATTCCGTAAACCATTTTTGGCCGAAATGTAAATTAAGGGCTAACTTGCATTTAGTGAATTTCAATGGGACAAATAAAGATTAATGTTCTTCTACGTAAAGTTCGACTATATTTAGCTTTAATAACAGTCGATATACATATGTGTATATATACCCTACCTTTATTGTTCATATCATCCAAATGTGGCATGCGCTCAATTAACGCACCAGCCGACCATGGTACCGTTCCCAGGGCTGACGGAGTTGGTTGTAGCGTAAACATAATTCACATATGTATATATATATTTGAATGTAGAGCTTGATAATAAGTATGGGTAGAATATATCCGGGTTGACAGGCTCCTGCGATTAACTCAGGTTTTAAATGTCAGTGTTTTGGTCGCCAAAAAATGGTCTTCACGTTAATTTTGTATTTCCTTTCTGTATGACGCCTTTGGCTAATATGTTTTACACGTCATTTGAGTGCGCGCACACACACACACATGCACCCATACCCAAAACCATTTAAACATATTAAATATACAAAATCGCAGCGTTCAGAACACTACAGGCGGCGGAATGGTTTGTTTCACGCAGCGTTACCGAAACGCGCACAAAAACACGCAGGATTAAGCCAACAATCTCGAAAGGAATTCATACAGATGTTGAAACCTTTTATTACACACACACATCTTTACATGCATATATGCATATTACATTAATGTTTGTTTGTTTTTGTTAACCCTTTGTCTTTGTTGTTTTTTTTGTGCTATGTGAGCAGCGCGCTACCTTTTGTTTTACTCGTTCACTTGTTCATTTTCACTTTTTCTCTTTTTTATTATTATATTTTTTTTTGTTATAAAGGGCAACACGAACCCATTATCAGAATTGCTGATTAAAATAACTTACATATAAGTATCACGTTGTCACAGTCACTTCACAGCATTTCTGGGCACCACACATACATACATACATATGAATATATTAATTTATTTAAATTATTAATATTCAATTTATATTCCTCATTGTTTGGAACCGAAAATCCCGCTCTCATAATCGTGTGTCGTCAAAATTATTAGTTACCGGTTAAGTGCACGGGCCGTCACAATGCGAATGCAAATGCCAATATGACTCGCTCGACCAACGAGCCGCGTTCCCAAAAGAAGATTGCAAGCGTCTGAACGAATTTTGTAGAGTGGTGGTTAAAGCGGCTCTTTGATTGGCTAGTCTTAGCTCTATTCACTTCCATCTACAGTTCTTTCTGACACAGACAGCCAACAATGATTGGCTGTTCGACTAGGCTCAACCAGCTCTCCTGCTCTATCTTAACTCCCCGTTGCCATATGCAAGCACAGTACAGCAGTATATAAGTTGAGAGAGCGCACAGTGTGTGTGTGTGTGTGTGTGTGTGTGTGTGCCTGGACTTTAGCCTGGAGCCCTGAAAATAATAATTAAGTTGGACAGCTGCACCTCTGCCTTAAAGTTTTTAACTGAAAAACAAAAAAGAAACAAGAAACTAGCAAACGGATAGTAAGTTGCCTTATTTATTTAAATATTTTCATCAAAACTGTGTGTAGGGGAAAAGGCAATCTTTGGTAGCTGTTCTAGTATCCCTACACATATAAAATCGGGAGCTCGCATATGAATATGTAGTACATATGTATATGTTAAATGGGGGCTAAACTAAAATTCGATTTAAATGTACATACGTCGAGTGTGTTTGTTGTTGGTGGATTCGCCCAATTGAATTTTGTTCATTCCGATGTACAATAACCGCTAGACTCTCGGTTCCGTTAACTACCCACACAACTTCCGTTGCGACAAACACACCATCGCAAGTTAAATTTTTTGGGGGCGGTGAATGGATCTGCGCTTTGCTTGCTGTTCCCCGTTCCCTGTTCCCTGTTCATTGTTCCTGTTTATGTATGTAGGCGTAGGCGTGCGGATGTTTGTTTTCAAAATGACGACAAGGAGGGACGCGTTCACGGACACACCCACATCTTTCTTTCTCTCGCTCTATTACTCTTTTGCCTGCCTGCGTGTTGCTCTCGTTAATATACCGTGTTTTACGAAAGAACGAGACAGCCATACAATCTATGTGTGTAGTCAAATTTCTGTTTTTTTCCCCAAAACGCTTATGAAATTTGTTACAAATCGACGACGTGTTTGCATGTTTCTCTTTTGAGCTCTCGACAAGACTTTGTTGCACACACTCGATTCGGATGTTGGTCAGGTTTAATATATTGAATTAAAAAACATATAAGAAACGTCGTCAAAAACGTTTTGGTTTCACTTCACTAGAGCTTGTTAATATACTAAATGATGTGGATTAAATAATGCTAACTAATTATATTGGGCTTATTTTTAAATGGATTTTACAAAGCTTTTCACCAAGAAATGAATGCAGCTTGAATTTGTTTTTGAAATCAAAAAATGCTAATTTGTAAACGTGTATTCAAAAAGTAAGAATTTAAAAAATGTTTGAGGAAAATATAGTTAAGCCGGTTAGATGGTATTACATATATTATTAATAAACAATTCTATTGTCTGTGTTCGTTTTGTTTATTAACATTTATTTTTATAATATTTCCTGATGCATTATTTTTGTGTTTCTTCATAGCCTGAAAACAATCCATGTCTTATTAAACTTGAAAATCTTAAAAAAAATTTTTATATAAAAAATAATCGTGTTTTATTATGAATTTGGATTGAAAAACTTAATTCAAAAAAAAAAAAAAACAGACGAAAATCATCTATGAAAATAGTTAATTTTAATATGCGGATTTCAATTATAAAACGTAGTAAACTTATTTTACATAACCTATAAATGTTACGGAGTAATACAGTGTTACACTTAACATCTAGGTATCGATACATAGTAACTTACACTGATAGAAAAAAGCCGTGCTAAAATTAAGTACGAACGAACATGAATTAAGTATTTTCGATTCAAGTATTTCGTTCTTGATTTAAGAATGGAATACTTGAAATGAATACACAAATACTTAAAACAAGAATGGAATACTTGAAATGAGTGTAAAAATACTTAATTCAAGTACAAAAGTTCTTTAAATAAGAAAAAGTGAACTTGAATCAAGTATAATTAAAGAAATACTGAAATCGAGTACGAAATTCTTGATTCAAATACGAGTTTCGGGTTAAAGCCCCCCAGGGGATTTTTTTAAATTTTTTTTTTTTTGCTTTTAAAAATTTTTTATATTTTGTTATAATTTTGTTAAAAATCTGTTATTAGCTAACAAGTTTCATAAAAGCTGATCTCAATCAAGTTCACGTAACATGAACATTAACTGCAGTGAAAATGTGTTTTGAATTGGCTCACCAGCTAAGGCACTCGACGCCGTTACAAGAGATCTAAGGTTCAAATCCTGGGGGTAAGCATAAACCAAACAATTTTACAATGGTTGTATCTAATTTCCTACATTTCTAGCATAATTATGAGATGATTGGCAACTTTAAAATGTCGTAGCTGCGCTTTGTATATATCTTAAAATTTCAGGAATTAATAAAATGAAGCATAGTACTTTGATCAAGTATTTGTCACACTTGGATCAACTACACAAATTCTTGGAGAAAGAATAAAAATACTTTTTTTATGAACTTACGTTTTAAGAACTCAAATGCTTAAATCGAGTTCAATCAGTACTTGAATCAAGATTTTAAGAACTAAATTCAAGTTTAAAGAGAACTTACATCAAGAACAAACGAACTTAAGAAACCATACTTGAATCAAGTACGACATTCTCGGTTACTGTAATTCCGTACTTAGTGAGAAATCAATCGAATTGTTGGGTTTTAAGTACGGAATACTTGATATTTTCTATCACTGTATGTATAACCCTCCTACTACAATAGCTAACTGTAACATTCTTGACATTAACAGTAAGTATGATCGATCCAATAAGTTTTCATTGTACTTCTGGCAATTGTAATAGCTATGAAACGATGAATGTCATTCCTGCTTTTAATGTACCCAATAAATTTAACATTCAGTTTCAGGTATGACCAATTATTTTTGGTTCAGCGGAACTAAAATGTCAAAACTTTTAATTAAATGTGATAAATGTTGATTTTACATGTCAAGTTAATCAAATTTATGTTAGGTTTAAAATCATAAACAAAAATTGTTAAATTAACAATGAACATGCTTATTTGTACTACTTGTATTTTCTGTGTGTATTTTAATATATGTAGATACAAATTGATTAATCTCTTTAAAGCTAAATTTGCATTGATAGAATTATCAATAAATTCAACAGACGATTTGTCAAAAAGATCAAAATTGATTAACTCAAATTTCAAATACATTTTGAAGAAAACATAAAATATTATTTAATTATTCGTAGGTTAAAGTGTCCGCATTATAGTCGCACTTCCCTATAGCGTAATCTCACACATTTTACACGTTGTTAAAGACAATTTCGTAATAAGGAATCGTTTGTTGATTGAACCAAAATACATTTAACAGCGAGACTCGATTTGTTTCATCGTTTCTATAGGATGAGGACTAATTTTTTTGAATATGATATGCTTTAGTTTTTATACCCTGAACTCATAAAATGGGTAAATCAGGGTATAATGGTTTTGTGCAAAAGTATGTAACAGGCAGAAGGAAGCATCTCCGACCCCATAAAGTATATATATTCTTGATCAGTATCAATAGCCGAGTCGATATGGCCATGTCCGTCTGTCCGTCCGTCTGTATGAACGCGTAGATCTCAGAGACTACAAGAGCTAGAGACTTCAGATTTGGAATATAAGTTTTCCTATACCATGAGCAGAACAAGTTTGCTTCAAATTATCGATAACTACTCTGGTTTTCGATATACACATGGAGTCGATTAAAAAAAATATCGAATTTGGAAAATGTAAAAATGGGGGTTATAATAATGGGTAACTATAGAACTTTTCTCAAAATTTCGTCCAAATCGGTTATGAAACACCAGAGATATCGTAAAGTTAAGTCAGTTATGAGTTTTGTTTAAAGTGATCATTATTTGAAGCATACTTTTAGAACGCAAGGCCTGCAACTGGGTTCAGGGTATCTTCTGGTCTATCCCGACTAGAGCCTTCTTACTTGTTTTGTATAAGTACACTGATAGAAAAAATCAAGTATTCCGTACTTAAAATTTGATTTCTCACTAAGTACGGAATTACAGTAACCGAGAATGTCGTACTTGATTCAAGTATGGTTTCTTAAGTTCGTTTGTTCTTGATGTAAGTTCTCTTTAAACTTGAATTTAGTTCTTCCAATCTTGATTCAAGTACTGATTGAACTTGATTTAAGCTTTTAAGTTCTTAAAACGTAAGTTCATAAAAAAAGTATTTTTATTCTTTCTCCAAGAATTTGTGTAGTTGATCCAAGTGTGCCAATACTTGATCAAAGTATGACTATGCTTCAATTTATTAATTCCTGAAATTCTAAGTTATATACAAAGCGCAGCTGAGACATTTTAAAGCTTCCAATCATGTCATAATTATGCTAGAAATTAGATAAAACCATTGCAAAATTGTTTGGTTTATGCTTACCCCCCAGAATTTGAACTTAGATCTCTTGTAACGGCGTCGAGTGCCTTAGCTGGTGAGCCAATTCAAAACACATTTTCAGTGAAGTTAATGTGCATGTTACGTGAACTTGATTGAGATCAGCTTTTATGAAACTTGTTAGCTAATTACAGATTTTAAAAAAAAATTATAACAAAAGTTCCTTGTCCCATATAAAAAATTTTTTGCAGCAAAAAAAAAAATTTATAAAAATCCCCTGGGGGGCTTGAACCCGAAACTCGTACTTGAATCAAGAATTTCGTACTCGATTTCAGTATTCCTTTAATTATACTTGATTCAAGTTCACTATTTCTTATTAACTTGTACTTTTGTATTTGAATTAAGTATTTTCACACTCATTTCAAGTATTCCGTTCTTGATTTAAGTATTTGTGTATTCATTTCAAGTATTCCATTCTTAAATCAAGAACGAAATACTTGAATCGAAAATACTTAATTCATGTTCATTCGTACTTAAATTTAGCACGGCTTTTTTCTATCAGTGTACGATATAGACTGCCAGCATCAGGTCAACAGACCCACAGACCCCCTGCCCCTTTTGTGATGCTTGGAATTTTAATTTGTTCAGATTAGATCAAAATGTGCGTATGATGGAATCGTTTCACGACCTTCATATCTTCTTCGTACGAATAGAAGAGAAGACAAAGCCAAGCAATAAAGTAATAATAATATATGTAAGTATTATTCCAATGCTGTGAAACACATGAAAGTAAAGTCTCTTCGCTCAGCAGGAAGCAGCACCCAACACTTTTTGCTATGCTTTTTTTTTGTGTTGTGTTCCAGTTCTTATTTCGCCACGTGCCGTGTGAACGACGGCGTTTGCTGCAAAAGTTTATCCTCCGCTCTATTCTACCAAGAGTGTCAATCTAAGAGACGATGGTGGTGTTGTGGAGGGGGGCAATGATGATGAGCAGATGAGGCTTAGACGTAGGCCGGATTCGCCGCCTGTTGCCTGCTTCGCACCAATAAATAGCAAATAACTAAAAATCCGAAATCATCTTTTGGCAGATACATCTGCATCAGATACATATATATGCACTTATGTATTTACATACTATGTATAAATTTTGTTTAAATACTTGATGAATTTCAGTTTTCATCATTCTTAAAAGTACATAATGCTAACTCACGTTTAAGGTTTTAATTTCTTTTCAAGGGAACATTTGTGCTTTTAGTTTACAGTTTAAATTTTATTTGAGTTTACTCCTATAGATTCGATTTGCATATAAGTTGCTCGGCATGAAAAAAAATATATGAGGAGTTAAATCAACTGAACAAATTGCGTAAACTTTTTTTTATACCCTGAACCCATAAAATGGGTGCAAAAGTATGTAACAGGCAGAAGGAAGCATCTCCGACCCCATGAAGTATATATATTCTTGATCAGTATCAATAGCCGAGTCGATATGGCCATGTCCGTCTGTCCGTCCGTCTGTCCGTCTGTATGAACGCGTAGATCTCAGAGACTACAAGAGCTAGAGACTTCAGATTTTGAATATAAGTTCTCCTATACCATGAGCAGAACAAGTTTGCTTCAAATTATCGATAACTACTCTGGTTTTCGAAATACACATGGAATCGATAACAAAAAATATCGAATTTGGAAAATGTAAAAATGGGGGTTATATTAATGGGTAACGCTAGATCTTTTCTCAACATTTCGTCCAAATCGGTTATGAAACACCAGAGATATCGTAAAGTTAATTCAGTTATGAGTTTTGCTTAAAGTGATCATTATTTGAAGCATACTTTTAGGATGCAAGGACTGCAACTGGGTTCAGGGTATCTTCTGGTCGGGCTATCCCGACTAGCGCCTTCTTACTTGTTAAAACTAGCGAATGACGAATGTTGGATACTCTTATAAAATAATAGTGCTATTGTTAGTTCATTCTCTCTTTAAAGAAGTCCGTTATGTCAGTCGTGCATCGGAGCTGACACACACAATTTTTTGCATTTACTATAGAAGCTTATATATAGTAGTGTAGTTCTTGAATCCAAGGTCCCAGCAACCAGTACTCCCAAAACTAGCGTTAGGTTTGTTATTATATACTAGACTTAATTTATTAAATAAAAAAAAAGGTAGCTCTTAAGATTAATAGTTAGTTTAACAAGTAAGAGTATTACCGTTATTATTATATTATCCACATTTTGTGATTTCTTTAAAAAAAGCTACAGCTTACCTTTTGTATTGCCTTTTGAAGGGCTCCAATATATGAAATGCCCAAAATGTGTCAGCTAATGTGGAGTGTTGAGTAATTCTCGAATGTTTTTTAAAAATACATGCACTCTTACAAATTATCGGAAACGCTCCTGTCTTAAAGTATCATTATTAAAGTATCCAATTATCCCAGCTCCTACTCTTTTTTCTTTTCATTTAGGTCAGACGAACGACTGAATGTCGACTTGATCGACATCTTTTTATATTACACTGAGATAATTACCATAACTATGACTGTCGAAGGCTAGTGGGTCTACTGACAGGCCAGTCGCAGTACATGTGAAAAGACTAAGCATAACAGATCGATTGACAAGTCTTGGAACATTGGCATTAGAGTCTGAGTTGGGAAGCAGAGGTTTCCTTCGACGGAAACGTAAAATGACCAAAGCCATCACTCGATCTGAGTTAAATGATATCTCTAATTAATCTGATTCGACTGATTCATTCACAACTAATGTTATAATACTGTAATATTATAATGTATCATATTGTATTAGTAGTAATAAGATCAAATCATGTATACAATTAATCAATAGCTTTAAGAAATTATCGATGAAGGTGCATTTCTATGCAAACTCTCTTCTTCCTGATCGGCAAAACCAGAAAGTCAAGTCAAGATAAACAATCATTAATTTTAATAAGAACCAAACTTATTACAGCTTACAATTATTATTATTATTATTTTTGTTAACGATTTATTATTTATTTTATTGAAACAAAGTTCAACTGAGCTCATAACAAATTATTTACATTTTTTTTTGTATGAGACACCGCGCGTTTCTTTGACATCCTTAAAGCAAGTGACTTGAACATATATCAACAGCTATGGTCAACAAATTTAGTGGTGAGCCGTACTAGATGGTTACTACTCCCCAGACCTCAACAGCCATTTAAAAACGGGAATGCTGCGTATATCTCTTGAACGTTTTTTGAAGTGACACGCCCCTCACACCCTTCACCTTCTAAAAGCGGAACAGTGTGCAGTTAACACACCTTCCACATTTTCAAATGGAAAACCCTATTTTATATCGTCCACAGTTTTAGAGCTAGTAAAGTTACCAAATTTAGTGTCATTATATAATAACAATGGCAATTTTCTCCACGATATGCAACTTGGTATCGAGTAGGCCTCAATAGCAGTTGCTCGATTTTAGCTCGATTTATTTGTTTATCACAGTGTAACAAAGTGTTTATACTCGATACGAAAGGACATGGTTTCTGTCCGTCTGTCCGTCCGTATGTTCGCAACTTTTTTCCAAACCCTTCAAGCTAGAGACTTGAAACTTTGCAAATGTCTTTATCTATGGCATAGTAAATTAAAGTGTTAAGATTGGAGTTCTACGATAACTAGGGGGCTGGCAAATCGATAAACTCGATAACACAAAATCGATAGATCCAGCTCGATAAATACACCTATTTCGCACGCGCTTACAGCTAAAACTACCAAGTTTGGGAAGAAGCTAGCTACTAACAACCCCCAAAATACTGCATCTCCCCAACTCCCCCACAGTTTTAAATTCGAAACGCCTATATCTTCTACAGTTTTTAAACTCGAGCAACCAAATTTGGTTGCAATCCGTACTGCCCTATGAGTACGGTTTTATTACTTGTATTGAGTATACCGCAGTTGGATGCGTCCGTTTTCTGTTGAATTTGTTGCGATGGGCGTGGCTGCTTACGGCCGTATGCGATGACGATGACGATAATAACTCGTTTAAGTGTAAAGTTGTAAACCTGCAGCTACTGCTGTTGTTACGCTCATGTTGTTGTTGTTGTTACACTCATGAAGCATGCGACTTGCTTGATATGAACGCCGCCGCAGCAGAGTTCGTTCCCCCTCTGCCACTGTGTCTGTGTGTGTGAAGTCTTGCGAGTAAGCGATAAGAACGAATCAACGACGACGACGCAATGTCCTATTATTCATATTAATCGTTAACCAGCAGCCCCAACAACAGCCGGAACAGGCATCAGGATACGCTTTGGCGCTAAATACATACATGTATACAGATATTTGTAAGTGTATAAATGTACAGTAAATAAACTTTAAAGTCGTTAGAGAAAAGAAAAACGACACAACTATTATTGTCACAATTTTTGGTTTTTTTTTTAAGCAAAACAAAAATTCGGATTGTTAAAGACTGTTAAATATGGTTTTGTATTGAACCGAATTGGAGTGTTTTGGAATGGAATTCGTTATATTAAAATCTTCATTGTCCTTTAGATGTTCGCTAAATATATTTATAGAAATGCGACTGTAAAAGCTGTTTTCGTTGGTCACTAATCGATTAATCCTTGCAGAGCAAATCGATATATTGCATAAATTTAAAGCGGTGGAAAGCGACGCAGTTTTGGCAAAAGGAAAACGAAAACCAAATAAAAATAATAAAAAAACCGTCACAAATAAAAAAAAATAATAATAATAAAATAAATATTATTAAAACAAACTTATGTTAATAAACGAAAATTGTATAATTTCATATAATTGCAAAAAATAAACATATTCACATATTCGTAGTTTATTCATTATATTATTATAATTCAATTGTATTGCGACGAAAACGTGCCACTTTGTATCCCTCCATTTGTTTCCCTTTAAAAGTTTGGCAAAAGTATTTCAAATTTTATACACAGATGAAAAATAAACAAGTAGAAACGTTGCAGTCGGACGCAACCGACTGCGGTATACTCGATACCAGTAATAAAACCGATGAAAAGAGACCTGATTGCAATGGGGTGCGGATTCGGCAGAGGTGTACTCTTCCACAAAGATTGTCTGATGCAGATGGGCATGCCATAAAGCTATCTTCCTTCCAAGTTTGGTGACTCGAGCTCAAAGTTTTTAAAGGAAGGGAAAGGAAGGCTGGGGGCGTTATGGGGCATGGCATACAAAGTTTTTTTATACTCGATACCGAAGGTAAAGAGTATATTTGGTTTGTCCGTCATGGTGTCCGTCCGTCTGTCCGTCCGTCTGTATGAACGCAGCTTTTTTACACACCCTTCAAGCCTAGAGACTTGACTTAAATTCGATAGCTCAAAATTGATAAATCCACGTATTTCGCACGCCCTTACAGCTAGAACTACTAAAATTTAGGAGAAAATAGTTACTACCCCCCTCGCAGTTTAAATATATATTTGCCTATATCTTCTACAGTTTTTGAGCTAGAGCAACCAAATTTCGTGCTGACTGTTGAATACATCGATAAAAATATGTGTCTGAATGCACTATATATTGTTATAAATCATGTATTGATTACGTTAAGTAAAATAAGTGTCTAAAATAAATTGATATTAATTAAGAATGGCTCCAAATTGAGACTTTGATGCACTGACTGACTGCGGTATACTCTAACACCAGTAAAGGGCGGGTGCACGGCAAAGGAAAACGCAGCAGCGTTCAGATAAAGTTTGATGCCGATCTTTTTGAGAATGTCCTTAGCTATTTTCTCAACGAATTTGGTGAACGTAACTCAAATTTTTTTGAGGGCAGCAGAACTGGAGGTGGCATACAATTTTAATGTGCACATCTTTGGACGATGTCGTTAGCTGTTATGAATAACTCACAAGCTGTATAAGATAGTCGCTCACCAATTTTTAAACGTCGGCGGCGGCCAATTTGTTGATGCTATTTCGGTAACTCTAGCTTCAGAGTGATACTGGCTTGTAGAAAGCTATTACAAAATTAATCTTCTAATATATAAAAATCTCGTGTTGCAGTTTCGGCCAACATCATTTTGTTATACCCTTATCTAAATGTATATTTTTAGTGGCCAAAGTGGCACTCGACTGTATTAATTGTTGTATATGTCGGATCTAAGCTTTTGGCGTTCAGTTCGTGTTCTTGTACCTCCTGATTAGTACCACGGCTCTTGCATTTCGTTGGCTGTGATATCATTCTTGTAATTGACTGTACTTTTCAAACGTAATTATGCTGTCGTGACCTTTTCACTCAAGAATCACTGCTACACTGACTCGGCACGCGCCTTTTTATTGGCGGCTTTTAGCTACGCACTATAGCCTTCGTGCTCTTACTCTTGTCACACCGAACAAAGAACAGTTAGAAGAGAAGGACCGGTACTGCAAACTACTCGTCTGTAATTTACAGTGTGACTTTATTAGATATGACTCTTCAAACGATAGATCGATCTTGTTTACTTCAGCTATGTTCCATACCCAATGATAAGTCCCCACTCGTGGCGTCCAGCATAATCCAAACTCAGCTGGACCGTCTAAACACATGGCTAAGACGGTGGAATATCGTAGTCAACCCAGACAAATCCACACACATTACGTTTGCCCTGAGCGTTGCCATACCCAGCAGCGTCACTGCAAAGTACTTAGGCATGGTATTGGATTGGCGCTTAACCTAGAGTAGTCATCTCACACAAAAACGTTTCCATCTTTGGCTGCTAGATAGAAGGTCCACCATCAAACTAGGGGTCAAACTCCGCATATACAAAGCCATACTTTAACCTATGTGGACGTATGGCATAGCACTCTGGGGCACTGCAAAGAGAAACAACAGGGAAAGAATCCAAGTCTTCCAAAACAAGGTTCTGCGCATCATTTCTGAGGCGCACCCATACCATACAATTGCAGAAATCCACCAGGAACTAGAAGTCCCTCACATAAGCAAGGAGGTGGCTAGGCTCACGAAGGCATATCTGGATAGGCTGGACAACCATGTCAACCCTCTGGCCATAAATCTGCTGGATAACAGTACAACGACTCGGCGACTGAAGAGGACCCACCCCCTGGATTTGCCACACATATAAACTTTTCAATCCTCCTCCTCCCCCTATCACCCCCTTCCCATTTAACAACTCCCAAGTCAATATATTATATAGAAAAGTCAATGATATGCATAACAATTCGCTGATAGTCCCCTTTGGGACTGATTGAAAATAAAGAAAATAGAAAAAACAAGTAGAAACGTTGCAGTCGGACGCACCCGACTGCGGTATACTCGATACCAGTAGTAAAACAGATTAAAAGAGAGCTGATTGCAATGGTGTATGGATACGGCAGGAGTGTACGCTGTCTCAAAGATTGTCTGATGCAGATGGGGATGCCAAAAAGCTATCTTCCTTCCAAATTTGGTGACTCTAGCTCAAAGTTAAAAAAATATGGTGGATGGTGGGCTGGGGGAGTAATGGGGGGGGGGGGCGTGGCATCATAGTTTTGCTGCAGATCTATTTATGATGTTAATTGCTATCCTCATACCAAATTTGGTGACTCTAGCTCAAAGTTAGTAGAATATGGTGGAAGGGGAGCTGGGGGCGGTATGGATGGGGGGCGCCATCCACATTTTTTGGGTTTCTTCATCACCTATCTTGGCACCAAATTTGGCGGCTCTAGTTCAAAAAATGTGGAAAATATAGGCGTTTTTGATTTCAAAATGCAGAGGGCTCGGGAGCGGGAACTCTAGCTCAAACACAATGGAAGATACACGCACTACCGTTTTTAGCAAAGCGTTGGGGTGGATGAGGGCGGATAGGGCAGTATAGATGGGCGTGGCATCCAAAGTTTTTATGAATTTGGTTGAGAATCGTCAACACCTATCTTGGCACCAAATTTGATGGCTCTAGCTCAAAAACTGTAGAAGATATGGTCATTATTAGTGTTAAACTGAGGAGGGGCTGGGGGCGTAATGGGTGGGCGTGGCTCCAAAAATTTTGATGCAGTTTTTGGGGATTTTTAGTAGCTATTTTCTCCCCAAATTTGGTAGTTCTAGCTGTAAGGGCTTGCGAAATAGCTGGATCTATTGATTTGCGTTATCGAGTTTATCGATTTGCCAGCCCCCTAGTTATCGTAGAGCTCTAATCTTGACACTTTGATTTACTATGCCATAGATAAAGACAGACGGACAGATTGGGCTATTCTCGATTTCTTCCAATTCACTCAACTCAAATGTTGAACCACTAATTTTCTTGTTTTCTTTGGTTTGTGCAATGTCGGTCATGGTGTCCGTCTGTCCGTCCGTCTGTATGAACGGAACTTTTTTCCATACCCTTCAAGCTAGAGACTTGAAACTTTGCAAATCTCTTTATCAATGGCATAGTAAACTAAAGTGTCAAGATTGGGGTTCTACGATAACTGGGGGGTGGAAAATCGATAAGTTCGATAACTCAAAATCGATTAATACACCTATTTTGCAAGCCCTTACAGCAAAAACTACCAAAAATGATGAAAAGATAGTGACCAACATCCCGCAAAATTTTGCATCAAAAATTTTGGAGACATGCCCACCCATTCCGCCCCCAGCCCCCCCGCAGCTTAAAGACATAAATGCTTATATCTTCCACAGTTTTAGAGCTAGAGCCACCAAATTTGGTGCCAATATCCATTCTGCCCTAGCCACCCCCAACCACCCTAACGCTTCACTAAAAGAGTAATGCGTGTATCTTCCAAAGTGTTTGTGTAAGAGTCATTAAATTTGGTAGGTAGATAACTGGTAACGACCCCCCAAAAACTGCATCAACGTTTTGGAGCCCCAGGCACCCATTCCGCCCCCAGCCCCCGCGGTTTAAAAACAGAAATGCTTATAACTTTTACAGTTTTTGAGCTAGAGTCACCATATACCAAGATATGTGATTACGACCATCAAAAAACTTACATAAAAACTTTGCCCAAGCTGACCCAAACTGTCCCAACGCTTCACTAAAAACGGTAGTGCGTGTATCTTCCATAGTGTTTGAGCTAAAGTCACCAAATTCGGTATTAGGATAGTAATTGACATCAAACATAGATCTGCAGCAAAAATTTGGATGCCACGCCTTCCCTTACCACCTCCCGCCCCCCTTCCCAAACATTTTACTATTTTTGAGCTAGATTTACCAAATTTGGTATGAGGATAGTAATTGACATCAATCACAGATCTGCAGCAAACATTTTTATGCCACGCCCCCAGCCCCACCTTTTACAAACTTTAAGCTAGAGTCACAAAACTTGGTAGGAGGATAGCAGTTGACATCCCACAAAGGTCTGAATAAAATAAAATAAAAACTTTGGATGCCACGCCCCCATACCGCCCACAGCCCCTCTTACCGTACCTTTAACAAACATTGAGCTAGAGTCACCAAATTTGGAAGAAAGCTTTTTGGCATCCCCATTTGCACCAGACAATATTTGAGGCAGCGTACACCCATGCCTGGTATCGAGTATACCGCAGTCGGGTGCGTCCGACTGCAACGTTTCTACTTGTTAGATTTAGTTTGAGTTATTTTGTGGCTGCTGTTCATAGTTGACAATAAAAATAAATAGCTATTATGTATTTTTGGGGTTTTGTTTATTTTTAATATAAAAAGATAAGAAGAATCTTTCTATTGACACACACACTCAGTATTTTTATTCTATTTTCTGTATAGTAGATATAATTTACAGCAAATTTGCCTAATCCATAATAAAACGCTACAATTATCACACTTGAAAATTGTAGAAAGAAGCTCCCCGCCCTGTTCGTGGTTGTCGCTGTTGCTGTTGCTGCTCCCCACTGGGAATTCACCTAACGAGCCATTAAACAATTAAAGCAACGCCGGTTAGCCGAGGCATCCAGGCAAACAAACCCAATCCAAGCAACAGCATAAGCAACACGATGGCCAGCCAGGCATTTTGACCAGCCAACCAAACAACAAAAACAACCGAAAACACACACATATCACTGGAAATGAAAGGAGAAAACGGGTGATTGGCGATTTGTGGGTTGGGGGGGGATATGCCGCTGTTCAGCTTAGCTTTAACGCACGCCCATAAACATATACAGAGTAGGTAGTAGTATAAGTGAGGACCACAACCACTGTGAATGAATATGCTTCAATTATTATGAGCATGTATGTTTCGTTTCGTTTTGCGTTCTTCAACCTCTCTCCCACGCACTTACATATACATACATACATACATACACGGACATAAGGACTATCACTTAACACAAGAGCTTAACTCATTTCACTCTCACACCCTACCATGCATAACAACTGGTAATATGCATAAAGGGGCCGTGTATGGGTGGGTACCACACGTTGAGCATTATAATGCATACGTAATTAAAAAGGAAACCATGCTGATTTGCAGTGTATGTTGCTCAGTTTCAAATGCTTGAAAAAATTGTATAAATATGGTCAACAAATACTATAACTCTCGACATCTATTATATAAATTTAGCTAAGCTATTTCAATCAAAATTAATTAATAAAATCGAGTTATTAAAAAAAGTTACAAATAATTGTTGTTGTTTTTTTGACACATGTATGTATGAATAAATGGCAAATTATAAAATTTAGAAAAAAAAATATATATATTTAAAACATGTTCTGGGAAATTCAAAAAGAAAATTATTGATCCGGCATTATTGGTTGCCTATGGATGGGTAAAAGAAATCGAGAAAAACCAAATCAGACCATGATTTTAAAATAATTTTCATAAATGTTAATCGTTGAATGAATACTGTTCATAATGGGACCTTAACTAGATAACTACCGTTTCTTTATCTGGCAATAGGTATAAATATTCCGCAGTGCTTGGTTGCTGTCGAGAATTTAATAAGTTTATTTAAGTAGTATTGAAGTTTTTTTTTTCAAGTGAGCTGTGACATTAGTCAAGGGTTTTGAGTTGTTTTTTTTTTTTTTTGGTAGGTGATGTATTCGATACGATAATATTACCTCATAATAAGTATTGTAAATATGCAACGAACCATGTTGACGATACCGTTTGTAACTGTTTCAAAACCATCACTATCTCAGTCGCATTCTGAACCACCCTCCCCTCTATCTCCTTCTCATCTCTCAGCAAGCGCATTTAACATGTCTAAATATTTTGTTATTACATACTACTTATATTCTTATTGCTCATCCCAGCCTCTCACTCGTTCCATATGCGCACCCTTCGTTTTTCGATTCATTGTTGGGGTTTGTTAGCGAGAATCGTATTAAATTCAACCGAGCGAAATATCAAAATTCGACAATGCCTACGAGTTATTATCAACGGATAGCAATCAAATTTAGCAACAAGCGAGAAATCAAATAAGTAACTGACAGAATAAAAGATACTCAGCATGAGAGTACACAGGACGTTCTAACGGGACACAAGACATTCTAAATGCTTTTTACAGATTTAAATCTTTTTTTTTAAGATCGCAAAATGATATTTATTCTTTGAATCTCTAACCAATGTTATTCAAATGAGCTTAAAATTACAGAACGTTTAATCGACACAACCGACCGTTTTAATGGATGATCAATTGAAATAAATAAATAATTAAAATTATCAAAAGTAAACATTTGATTTGTATAACTGAATGTCTTCAGTTAAAGCTTAAAATACTGGAATGGAGCGGCACACGAAATTAAAATATTTTTATGAATGTATGTATTGACATAAGTAAACTTGCATAAAAAACTAAAGAGCATAGGCCTTGGTAAGGATTTTTCTATGAGCTAGCAAAATAATTTCGTTTCTCTCTCTTACATCTCTGCTCCAAATAGCCGTTTCTAAGTTCGCCTCACTTTCTGTCTCGGGAATGGATGAAAGAATGGTTGATGGTGAGGGGAGGGGGGAATGTTGTTGAAATTCTAAAGGGGCTGAGCCATGTGAAAGCATTGTGGCCTGGCCTTATGTACGAATCGTGGAAAGAGTAAATGGTTGGGTTTTTGAAAAAATCAACTGGGTGGAACAAATAGAAAATCAACATTTTTCTTCACTTATAACTTACGCAAGCTCAGTTTTATTTCAAAATCACAATAGAAACATCTCGGCTTAGCGCGGGTCAAGTCATACTTTTAATATATGCAAGCATCAATTATGCACTGTTTATTTTGCCAAAATAATAGCAACAGAGCTAAACAGTTTTGTTGTATTTACATACATACATATGTACATCAATGGTTGGCCACACTAACACAATTAATCATGCATACAAATGGGCGCTATCCGCTCTATCTTTAATGCATGTGCACACACATGTTCATAACAAAGAGCAGCGAATATATGTACATACATACATACATACATATTTATACGTAAATTCTACACTCTTAGACATTTGTGTATGTACTATGCACTTGGCCAAAGAAAGAAAAAGCCCTCTAATGAATCACAGGACATGAATGGAACTCAAGATTTCTTTTAAGAATACAACAAATAAAACCATAATTGCATGTTTTCACACGAGAACCGATAGCCAAGTACTAAGTCCCTATACCTTTGCCCCGTTCTTCTTCTTCGTCTTCCTCCCCGTCGAAGGAGGGTTGCACAAAAGGCAGCGATGATCGGAACTGATGGAATTCACGAGTTTCCGTAAAGAGCACGCTGATTTTGCCACACGCTGTGCCGCATTTACCAGTAACCAGCTAAGATCAAAATGTTCGATCTGCCCGAAACAATGAACACTACAACAACACGCATAACAAATAACAACAATAAACACAATAAACTAAGCGCAATGACTTTTCTCAAGGCACATTTATATGTACATACAAATTTTTATATGTACATACATACTTTCATATTTATGTTTGCTACGGTATATTTGAAGTAAAGCTGTACTTGCATATGAATGTACTTACATAAATAAATATGTACATACATACATACATACGTATGTAGACAAATCGCATCCATTCAAAAAAAACATAGTCCATATTCCATTAGTCTATATGTACATATGTATGTATGTGGCACAAGCTTACATATGTATGAATGTACATATATACATATACATATGCATTCATTTAAATAATAAGTGCAAATTTCAAAAGCCTTTGCAACTTGGCATTGAAAATAAATTACCCAAACACTTGTTTGTGGATATTGCTAAAACCGCAAAGCCCAAAATCATCGCACCCACAATGCGTACAACAACAAACTGCAAACAAACAAAAAGGCCAAAGTCATGCACACACACACACACACATTTATGCACAGGAGATACACATCCAGATGTATGTAGATACATACATACATATATTTATTTAGGTCACAATGAAATTTTGCGGTAGACCACATTGGATCACGTCTAAGCTCTTCAAACCTTGAAATGGCAAGGGGTATAACAAAGTTGTGCACATGTATGTAACAGACATAAGAAAAGCTTCTCCGGCCCCATATATGTATGTATGTACATAGTATATTCTTAATCAGCATAAGTAGCAGAATCGATTTAATTTTTTTCCAACTTTATTTTAATATTTTATTTATTTATATGTTAATCAACCTTAAAGCTTAAAAATAAAAGAATGACTTTAAAGAAAACAATTATTAACACATAGTTGGAAGAACAAAATAAGATTAAAAAAACAATAGAAAAATAAATTTACCAATAAAAAAAATTTAAATTGTATCAATTTACCTATGTATCTTACTTATTAAAATTCGTTTGGGCTTTCATTTGAAAAAAAAAAAACAAATTGTTCGATTTATTGTGGCAATTATTAGGGCTATTATAATTATTATTATTGTATAATTTGAGCTTAAAAATTAATTCAAAGTAACAATGTTTTGGTTTTATAGCCAGAGCAACGGAGGCCTTCAGGCTGTCTATTGAGGTTAAAGCAATTGTAGTACATACCACAATAGGTAACTTAATTGGTTTGTTGTTTGGCGGTTCTTGTCTATGCTAAATGTCGTTGAGTGAGTAAAATGAAAAGTCGTCGACAAGAAAGTTTGATATATGAGTAAAATTATAAAAACAATCGATTGCTTCAGCTGCTGTGCAAATAACTGTTAGCCGCAATTATATAAATAACAATTTCATCAAAAACCTGTGAAAACACTGAGTGAGATACCCCAGCATCCTATTACCTTCTAAACAAAAGAACCGTTCGGTTCCGTAAACAGTTTGTAAATGTTTGTCCAGATTAGATTGTTTGCTTTTACGCACATATTTTCAATTGGCTCAGTGTATAATAACGCAATCAAGTTTATGTAGGATGTAAAAAATAAATGGCAAATCGTATCTGCTTAAGGGACAAACGACGTCGCTAAAAACCAGTTAGGACATCCATCCAACAGAACTAACGTCACACACAAAAAAAATGAATAGAGGAGTCGAAAAGTAAGCAATTGATTTTCTAAAGAGCAAATAACTGTGACAAGCAAGACGCACGACTCAAGTGTTGTACTAACTCTCATTCAAAACAAAAATGTCCAAGATGTTTTTAGTACGATTTATTTTTCATAAAATAATGTATTACTTAGTACGCTTAAGGCGGCACATACTGACATAACTTAATTTTCAGAGCTGTGTAAAGTAAAACTTAGTATTGAATTTTAATTTTAGCGAATTAATGGCAACTAGAGTAAGATCTATTCTGTGTCAAGCAAAAACAACAATCAGCAGAAGTAAGAATGCTTAAATGGACGGTGGTCGACTAAAAAATTCCCTACACACAAACAAATACTTAGTGTGTTGCGATCAAAAGATCCAGGTCCGCAGCTGGGGTGATTTCTGTAAACTTAAATTGTTAGTAATTACGCACAAGATTATATTTATTAGCTTATAGAGTTTAGTACACAGTTAAAGTAAATGAGTTGAGAATTACGGTAATCCTAATGTTATGAGAATATGTTTATGAGGCGTGCGAGAGTGCAAAACAATAATGCTTTCGCCACCCACACAAACACTCTCTCTCTCTCTCTCTCTCTCTCTCTCTGAAACGGGACCTGGTGTGCCCTGACCGAGCGTAGCGCACTCTCATCCTCAGCAGCGCAACAGAGCTTCTTATTTATGTGTGTGTTGTAGATGTGGGACTCGGATCAGTCAGTTTGTTATACGGCACGCTCAGGCTCTGTTGTGTATATCGCTGATTATTAGCTGGGCGTATTGCAACTGTTTATCCCTGCAGTGTTGTTGTTGTCGTTGTTATTCTTTTTTGTTTTTTGTGTGTGATCGTCGCCACCCCTTGAACAAACGCGCTGCAATCAAACAAAGCTAAACCAACTGAAATAATTGACAAATGTGCGAACATACATACATACATACATACATACTTATTTGCAAACAAACATCCATTTGAATTTAGTTACATATATTATTTTTGTATACGAATTTGCATTTATGTGTACACTAGAATAAAAAAATAAATAAATAAAAAATCACTAATATTCAAAATAGAATTCGCGAACGTACAAATAAGCAAAAAAATCGCATTAGCATCCATACTTATTTGAATGTCTTTAAATATATTCACACGTTTGTACACATGTATGCACATTAAATGTTGGTTATCTTGAATATGTACATATGTTTTGTGTATTTTGTGATCCGTTAAAAATGTATTTGCGCATGCAAAAGTACATATGTACAAACATATATGAAAATGTGTACATAAAAATGTATGTTTGTTTACTTATGTATTTAATTGTGTGTGCTTTTTGCATTGTGTGAAAGTGTATAAAAAGGGAAAGACTGCACTTCCAGAACTGAACTGAAGTTCAAGAGCACAAAAATTGATTATGATGCTTTTATAAATGGTTTTAATTGAGTACAATAGAGTAATAGTGAGAGTGATCTACGTCGCTTGTGAGTGAGATTCGCATAAGTATATGAATCGTTTATTATGCACACATTACCAATACACCCAGGCGTTCGCAATGCATATGTATGTGTGTGCATGCAAATAAATATTTATATATACATACATACATATGTACATACAAGAATATTAATATGTTTATATATTAATATTAATGTATATATATATATATACATACATTTTTTAAATCATCATAATTATAACAAAATATAATAAATATTATATATATATATATATATATATATATGTATGTATATATGTACATATATGTTTGTATATATACACAACTGTGTGTACATCAGCACATCGGCGAGCTCTAAAGAGTTGCAGTTTCAGAGCAAAAAACAAGCACTTAAAAAAGTACAACAACGACAGTTGAGGCACAACAGACCGCTAAGTGAGAGTGAATATTTACATTTACCAACAAATCAACGTACAAACATACACGTATGTATGTATGTATGTATGGAAATGCATAGCAAGCAACATATTAGTATATTTATTATCACGCAAAAACGTTTGTATGTATTCGAAATTCGGAAATAAATAAATTAAAAGAAACGCTGTCGTTGCCACGCTTGCCGGCAAATGTTAAATGCGTTCAAATTGTTAAACTCAAAAGAATTCATGTGCTTTTATGTATGTATGTATGAACATACTTACAATGCATTGCATATAAAAACTTAAAACGAAAAGTCCCAGCATTTACAGTTACATTCGTATATACACTCACACCCACGTTTATATAAAAGTTTTAATACATACATACATATACATATGCCTTAAAGTGGACAACAACATTAAACAGAATTGAATATGCCGAGATTGGAATTGTTAAGTAATTGTAGCTGCTGATTGTATAAATTTGGAAAAGATATCTGGTGAGTGCACACATACATATTGCCTTAGATTGTATGTTGATACACACATCTATATATACATACAACCAAATATCGTAAAACCACATACTCGTACATGCATCTAATCCTCTATTTATATTTGCGTACTCTTTTTTCAGAAACGAGTTCATAATTTATATCTGAAATTAAAAAAAACAAAAACAATGACTTTGCCGGACGAAGCTAGAAAGTTGACTAAGGAACATTTAATAGTCATGGATGACACTTATTCGACTAATTCGTTTGTCAATTTTTCTGAAAGACCTCCCACCACCTCCTCCAAAGCTGCCTGCTGCCATTGCTATCGGCAGCCAGTGCCGCGGCGTCAACAGATCATTTGCAGGAGCCGAAGCTGGCGGTTCCGGTATTTAGTCGCTCGGCTTGCAAGTACAGTTATATTGTCAATGGTGATTCTTATAGCATCTGCCCAAGATGTTAAATATCAACAACAACAACAACCAGCAACAGTAGCAGCAGACGAAACAGAGACAGAAAGCACAAGCAATAATTCATTTAGTACGGTTACTTTAATCGAAAGTCGTAATTTAAGTACAACACATGAGAACATAACATTATTGGCAGCGGCGAATAATGCAAACCAAAAAATCAATGTGCAAAGAGGAGGCAATCGACGAAGTAGCAAAAGATTTGAGATGCCAATGGAAGTGCATTCTGGCGTTAGCATAAATCGGAACAGTTTGATAAGCGGCGATGGTTTGTTGCAGCGTCAGTTGAGAGAAAAGGCCAAACAGGATAGTTTGGAATCAATTAAGATGCATATTCTGATGAGATTAAATCTAAAGAAATTACCAAATATAACCAAACCTATAGCCGTGCCGACTAACATTTTGGAAAACTTTTATAAAAACTACAATGCATCGCTAACAAAAAACTCGTTGAATGGTAATCATTTCAAAAGGTCATCAACTCTAATAACAAGTTCGTCCCGAACCGATGATATTGTAAGAAAAACGGAAACTGGAGCTGCTGCTGGGCAACAAGACATTGAAAACAAAAATCACAAATATGATAAGTCATCCGACGATAATTCATCCTCCGAAATGCTGGGTGATGATACTAATGCTTTTAAGGATATTCCATTTGTTTTAACGGAGCATCGAAAAGTCACTACTGATAGAGCTACTGATTTTACTTTGAATGATAATGGTGATGATGATGATGATAATGATGATGAAGAGCATGGCAGTATTCTTTCACACATAAGCAGCATTTATGTGTTTCCCGAAAGTAAGTAAAACATATACTGCATTTGAATTAAGTGTAAAAGTGTTCTTGCCTTTGGGATTAAAAAAGCTGATTTTTTTTAACTGTAATTTTTTCGACTAGATCCGCTAGTCTTCATATTATTTTTTTTGAAACCAAGAGGTACAAGAAGGGATGCTTTAAATTTTGAAAAAATAAAGTGTTTAATTTTATGAAAATGTTGCTTTTACAGAGCATAAGGAGCCACATTTGCGACATAATCGCAAATCGGACGTTCTGCGTTTCAATATCGATACTGCTGGCTACTCGGATATATCGTATATAACACTACATTTATATTTGCGTGGATTGGATTGGATAAACGCCCATCAACCGAAGCTCATTGAGGAAATTGGAAATCGTCAAAATAAGGATATTATTGTAACACTGCAGCGTGCTATACGGCGAGCAAACAGTACAAACTATACGCACAAGGCGAAAATGTTTGAATTTCGTCACAAGATACCAGCTGGCCTTGGGCAATGGGTGAATGTTGATTTAAAGCCATTATTTAGCGCTCGACGACAAGCAATGATGTTTAGCTTGGGCACAAACCAAAGTCAGGAAATTTTTATTAAAGGTGTTGAAACTTGGATGAGACCATTAGTTGTGACAACAGACAGCGCAGTGAAAAATCCTTTGGTACATATAGACATACAAATATGAACATTAATACGTACATGCATACCAATCAAGAAATAAGCTTAATAGAATCGAACTTCCATATAACGAATTTCAAGGAGACAAGTAAAAACTTTTTTATAGGGAAAATACGTAATACGGAATAGGATTTTTATTGAACCAAATTGCAGGGCTCCGTAAATTGATTCGTTGTATGAAAACTTCGTTATACGGAAGTTCGACTGCATACGGATGTCTTCTAATCAATTTTGTTATTTTTAGACAGTACACATTGAGATTGGATCACAGAAAAAGCATCGACGGAAACGCAGCGTTTTTATGGACTGCACAGAGAGCGATCACGATATGCGCTGCTGCCGTTATCCCTTAAAGGTCGACTTTACCAGTTTTGGTTGGCACTTTGTGGTTGCACCAACATCGTTCCATGCGTATTTTTGCAGCGGTGATTGCAGAGTTGGATATTTAGAGCAGTATCCCCATACACATTTGGCTGCGTTAACGACATCGGCGACGCCATGTTGTTCACCAACCAAAATGAGTTCCTTAAGCCTACTGTATTTTGATGACAATCACAACTTGGTGTTGAGTGTAATACCAAATATGTCCGTTGAGGGATGCAGCTGTTCCTAGACCACTAAAAAATTACATACATATGTATATGCATGTTCATACGCACATTTATAAATATATCAAATGCATACATAAGTTTTAATGTGAGAAGTTTAATCAAATAAGTGCTAACACAGCCATACATATGTACATACATACATACATACATATATGCACACATTTATTTTCCTTGGTATATTCATACTGTAAAAATCTTCATGTGAATATGTATGTACATATGTATATGTGTATGCATTTATGAACTAATTCAACATTTACAACTCAATCAAGTTTCGACATGATGTCCTAAATTTTGTTTTATTGATTTGGCTTTTTTTTTGTATGTTCTGTTACGAGTTAAACTAAACTTAAATGTATATGTATAATGTTTAGTGTCATGTAAATAAGTTGTGAGTCCCGATTTGTCATATTGCAATACGCCAAAAATAGAACGGTTAATATTTGTTGGCTTAAATGCCGCATCACAACCAACTAAATAAAATATATCACTTAATGCATTCATTAAATGAAAACATAATTTCTTTCCTATCCATTTTTCGTGTGACCATTGTCACAAAATTTAAAGCACAAGGTAAGCTTTCAGTATTTTTAAAATAATCATCATAAGTGAGGTATTTACGCGTGTCGTTGTTTGGTCACATTGTCTCGGCGAATTCAGCAATGTCTGTATTTCTGTTGTTGTGCTGGTCTTAATTCTTTTTTCTTTTCAACAAAATACAAAGAGGAATAATTATGTAATTTGTTACCAACATGTGCTCGAAAAACTCTGTTGGTTCTGTTGAATTGGACTTTGTTGTATTAAAGGTGTGTATTAAAACAACAGCGAATGAGGCGCGTGCATAATTCTACACAAACACACACACACTCACACAAAACGGTAGATTTTGCTTGTACATATGTATATTCGTGTCTGCGAATGTGGGTGAATGTAAACTGCATGCACCTTTTCGCCAAAAAATATATAAAACAAGTCAATAATTAAAGAAATTGAAATCATTATTTCACAGCTTAATGGTAACGATATAACATCATTATCAAGTTATGAAGCGGTTCAAATGTTCCTTCACGCCAAAGAAACCCTAGTAGTTGAATTATGCCGAAAAAAACATTCAATTAGTCCGACCATAAATGACAACGATTCTGTTGGAAACATTGAAAGCAACCCTACAACGGGTAATGTTACCACGCCAAAAAATTTTGATGGCAATCAAATAATTTTTACACTGCATGCTTTTAATGCCAACAATGTCGAAGTTGTTGAGCAGCATTTAAATGTCGCAACGAAGGAGACACAAACTTTTGAAAGTTTTGTTGACTTAAATCGAAAGAACCTAAATCGTACGACCGATGACAACAACAAAGTTCTTGCACAAACGATAGCCGATCATTTTATCGAACGCGAGCATCATCTATTCGAACAGTGTTTGGAGCCGGAGATCGATATTGAGGTGAGGCCATATTGATTTAAAATTTTGAACTTTTTTATTTAATCCTTTTTTGTTTTATGTATGTGTGATTTTGTTTGAAGGAAGTTACGTTGGTTAAACGAGATTCAAGTCATGATCGAACACTCGGGTTAAGTGTTTGCTGCAATAATGCTGGATTAGATAATAACAAGGATAGCGATGAAAATATGAAGCCTGTGATATGCAACGAGAACACAAATACAGAAGATCCAGATGGTGATGCTTGTGAGGATGTGTTCATTAGTGATATTCAAACAGAAAGCATTGCCGATCGAGATGGTCGCTTGAGACGCGGCGATCAAATCCTACGCATTAATGGCATCGATATTAAAAGTAAAAAACATGCCGAAATACAATTGGCTGAGAATAGTATGGAAATAATATTGCTTGTCAGTCGTCTTTTATATCCTGTAAGTGTTTTTCAGCTCATGAGTTCAATATTTTTTTATTAATCGCTTTGCTACTGTAGGAAGATGACGATGATGAGGATGATGAAGATGATGATGAAATCGAAGAAGATGATGATGAAGATGATATAGATAGAAATTTTGAATATGCAAATGGCTTTCTAACCGACGATTACACAAATGTTGTGGATAAATTGGATAAAGTTCTATTAACACAACAACAAGAGTCAATTAATCAAAAACCGGAATCATTTATCAAACTAATAAGTGAACAAAAAATACCAATGCCAACTGGTTTAAAACCTAATACAGAAAAAAAGCCAAGAAATATAAATCACTTCACGACAAATCCCGAAATAGCGATGAAACAAAAGTGTAATGTTAAAACAAAAAGTGTCACGAGCACAAAAACTAAACATTTTGATTATGATGAGAGCGAGCATATTTATGAAACAATACCCGAAGACTCAGAATCGGAACCCCTCTACTGTTCACCATATCAAAGTTCAAATTATATGACAGCAATGGGCTCATGCTCATCGCCAATGATGGCGGCCGATTCCGATATTTTAGAGATGCAACAACAAACGCAACGCGTTGCGCAGTGGTTAGGAATCAAATCATCACAAATGGTTACACCAAGAACCGTGCATACACTCGCTGCCAACCGTCCAAAAAAGCAGCAGCAACACCAACATCGGACATCGAATCGTGTTTATACATTACGCAGCGCAATCACAACAAACACAACGAGTGGATCGAGTAGTGATGGGGGTGGTGCGGGTGGAATTAATTATAATTTTGATGGTAGCGAAAAAAAATGTGAAACGAATCAACACGAAGAAGTGGAAAATTCATCAAGTGCCTATAATACAGGCGGCTCAAATAATAGCGCCTCTCCGCGTCAAGTCGTAGTTAATCTGGAAAATAAGAATGGAATGCACCAGTCCAGTTTAGCCAAGGATTCACATTTAACATGCCCAGTATTAAGTAATAATATGCTAATGCTGCCATTTGTCAAAACTGTCCCTGCCCGTACACCCAATTCCACACAACCATTTGGTATATCCGGTAAGTTTTGAAGTTTACAATTTCAAAAACATATTTGAAAACGCCTTGTTATAGATGATATGTATAAGGCAACCTCAACAGACGAATTGGGTTTGTTGTCATCCGCCAAAATTGATACAAAACTAATGCGAACCAAACCGACAACAACCGACGAACAACAACAATGCCCACAATTTAATGCACCCAATTTGAGTCGTTATCATTTTGTAAGCAGTCAAGAGGTAATTATTTTACAGTTGAACTTTATTCGATATTAGAAATTATTTATGTATGTAATTGAATGTTTAGGTCGCCAGTAAAACCAATCTTCCCGTGCCAAAAACAAATTCGATTCTTGTCACGTCGCAAAATATTCCCGAAGAAATTCCAATGGTGTGGAAAGTAAAGCGCCGTCCGGATGGATCGCGTTATATTGTTAAACGACCCGTGCGTAACACCAGTGTAGTTAATGTGGCGATACGTAAGGGTATACGCAATAATGATGTCAACACAACAACCGAGGATGATACAATATCCGAAGTTAAGATTGGTCGGTATTGGACGAAAGAGGAACGTAAACGACATATAGAACGGGCACGCGAACGTCGACATCAACAACAACAATTGCATCAACAACAACAACAACTTCACCCACAACAATAACTATTATACTATGATAATTAGTTCAAAAACACCCATTTAGAATAAATTGACTTGATGATGTTACCATATATAATGTAATCATACATACATATATATATGTGAGTGTGTATAGACAGACAGACAGACGTATCCAAAAATTACCGGGTTTCAAAAAGCGTTGCAAGTAATAATTATAAACATATTTGAAAAGATCTTGCTTTTGTGTAAAAATCAAAAACAAAAATTTTTCCATCACTATCCTATCTATAACACACAGACACACAAAAAAAAAAAAGAAACGAAAAGTCAGCAAGTATTTAAAATAATAATAAATCTTTAAATGGTATTGATAACTTTAAAAGTGTTGTGTGATTGAAAAATATATATATACATATTCAGATTCCACTGTTAATTAAAACCACGTTCACCATCTTTCCCACGTAAATTTAGAATATGATTATGTCGTCAAGGCTGTTTGCAGTGGGGCCCTAAAAAAAACTAATCGGGCTCAAATGATTTAATAAGCAAACTTGTCTCAAAAAAAATTATCAATCTGCTATTTTCGGAACGCTTAACACTTAACAGAAATTTTCGATAAATCGTGGCAATCTGATATAACCCAGCAACAAATCGCCACCAGCTACATATTCGTTCGTATTCTGTTATCGTGTTCTGTAACGTAGACCGATTAACATAAATACGTGAATTCAAAACTCATAGACGAACTAACAGAGAGACAGGAAACAAGAATTTTGTTAAGATGAAAACGAACCCAAGTTGCGAGCAACGTATATATACTCGTTGGTTGCGAGATGCGGCTAGTTTCCCTCTATTTTTTGTTTTGCTGATGGCTTGTTCATTGTGAACTGGTCTATGAATAAACTAACAAGACATGATAAAAGAGCTGTAAGCTTATGTCAACTAACATCGTCGCCAATGGAAGCAAACGCATGGGTATTTCTAAAATAAATATAAAAAAGATTTGGCAGACTATAAATATTTTAGCGACCATGTCAAGCACCGCGTTAAGACCATAGACTAAATAATGTTAATGTAAACAAAGAATCACTAATCAAAACAAGAGAAACGGCAAGAACCCGACGTTTTTACTCGCTACTTCATTCGCTTGCATCTTGCGCCCAATTCCACAGGGGTAATAACAGAACCAGTTCTGTTTACCCGTCTACTTAACATTATTTAGTCTATGGTGCGAGGCATTTGAAATTGCTTGCCCCTACTGTTAGGTGTGTCTGTATCTTTTACTTTTGACACATGTTAAATGTGTATATGTTAAATTGTGAAGCCGGCAAAAATTAATCTATAGCCGGCAAAATATAAAAAATTATCAAAAAATTTTATTGCAGTAGTGTAAAGTTATCTGTCAACTTCAAAAAGTACAGTATGGTTTGTTGTTAATTGAAAACATACAAAAAAAAAATGCATGGACTTTTGTGTGGTATTCTCAAAGTTGTTTGTGTATCAAACATACATACATATGTATGCGTGTACGTATGTACATATCCTTTGCCTTATAACCTGCGAGGCGTGGCTGCGATCCTACTGCTGCAGGAAATTGTGTAGATATGCACACTATATAGTTTGCGTGTGTGTGTACGTATGTTAGTGCATGTATATGTATATGTATATGCTATGTGCTGCGTTTCTGTACACAGTTATCTCGAAAAAGCGGAACATATATAAACATTTTAAAACATAAAATTAACTTTGGTATGCATTAAATAGAAAAAATGTACACATATACATATTTACATATGTATATGTTTTTACAAATTGAAGAAAAGGACATGTGTAGTGGGAAAAGCAAGAAAATCAGAGAGAGGTTACAGGGGTGAGTGACACAAGATGTGTAGCGTAAGTTAAGGGTTGTTACGAGGAAGAGAACACTAGGATATATGAGCATACATACATATGTGTTTATATGTATGTGTACACGGAAGCAACGCGGCTTAAACGGCAATCGGCTAAGCTCTTTAAATTCGGATTGTAACTTGTCTGTAATTTACGGGCATTAGGTAAAATAAAAACAATCAGCTAAAACATTATTTTGTGTGTGCGGTTTTAGTTGAATGACATTAGTACATACTTATACACATAATATAAAGAAAGCGAATTAATATTAAAAAAAAAACATGTATTCCAAGTGTATGCGTGTATGTATACCAAATGCATTTCAGTATTTTTGTGTCTATTGCAGAAAAAAGGAAACCGTATAGCCCCAAATGACATTACAGCATGAACGGGATTCATAACGCATCTGTGCACAAACATACATATGTATATACATGCACGTAAATGTAAAGTATAGATCGCCCCATTCATAAATACATACGTTTTTATTTTACATACACACATACATATAGAGAGGTCATGATGAATAAACGGGATCTTGGTTTGGAACACGAAAGGAATTAACCGTAAGTTGCCCGATACAAATGGATTAAGTGGATAAAATAAGAGCAACAACAACAATAATAATAACATTTATGGTCATGGCTCGTGGAAAAGTGGAATTATAGATTGCTGCAACAAAAGACAATACACATACATACATATAACATCAATCTCAATCTCGTACATTTCAACTAATATCAGATGCTCAAGAACCAAAATAATGTCTAATACGCCAATAGTGAACATTTCTGCAATGACCGACTCAATGCGTAAACTCAATCAACTGCCGCATAACAATCAATTAATTGGACAGGTAAACAAACAAACAGTTTCACCGGCGGCAATGGCATTAACCGAAGATCCACGCACCTTACAATTGGCACTGGAGTTGACAATGGTTGGCTTAAACAACGATACAACATTAACAACAACATCAAATAATTCAACCAACTACAATATTCAACCAATAATTATAAACAACAGTCAAAATGATTATGATATTAGTTCGGCGTTTGCTGCTGGAACTGAAATGCCAATTATGAATAATATAACGACTGGATCGGGATTACTAATGCCATCCTCCAATGGTCTCGAGGATCGCTCAAAGAAGTCACAAAATATGACCGAATGTGTTCCTGTACCAAGCTCGGAACATGTTGCCGAAATAGTTGGAAGACAAGGTAAGTATACAAGCTTTTTTAACGATAATAAGCAAAACATAATCGAATGTCTAATTTTTTGTTTGAAGGATGTAAAATTAAAGCATTACGTGCAAAGACAAATACATATATCAAAACACCCGTACGGGGAGAGGAGCCTGTATTCGTTGTGACTGGACGCAAAGAGGATGTCAATAAAGCGAAACGTGAAATTCTCTCAGCTGCTGATCATTTTAGTTTGATTCGTGCATCGCGTAAGCCATCAATTGAGAATAGTGTCAACAATGGAATAGCTGGAAGTGGTGTAGCTGGTGCTGGTAATTCGGGGCAACTCGCAAACATTGTGGCACGTGGCAATCAATCGGGTCCACCATGTTTGCCCGGACAGATCACAATACAGGTGCGTGTACCATATCGGGTTGTTGGTTTGGTTGTTGGACCAAAGGGTGCAACCATCAAACACATCCAACAAGAGACACAAACATACATTGTCACCCCTTCACGGGAAAAAGAGCCCATATTTGAGGTAACCGGATTGCCCGATAATGTAGAAACGGCAAGAAAACAAATTGAAGCACATATTGCACTGAGAACGGGTAACAACAGTAGCAAAAATAGCGGCAACTTCGGCGGTGCCCAGGGCAGTGAGAATGGCACAGAATCGTTGAATTCAAATGAATTTGCCACACTCCATACGATTAATACACTCACACAAATATTCAATGATGATCTAAACTCGGATATATTATCATCGATCTATAATAAGGGAAAAGACAGCTATGTTATTGATAACAATACTCAAAATAACAAAACGATTGATGGCATATTAAGTAACCATAACCATTCTTTGACCGCTGGTCAATCTGTCAATTTGAATCATACAACAGTTCATAACTTAGTTAACAATTGTTATGCCAACAATTCAGATTCATTAGCAGCAGGAACAACATCGACATCGGCAACGCTGAATGCTGCAACTCAAAGTGGTTGTGGTTCCAAAACCAATATAATATTCCGCAATCCAGCTTCGAACGGTAAAACATTAACATTTTGTCCGCCGTCGGCTGCCGTATTAGCGGCATCATCGTCTTCAACAAATGTCTCATCGATATCGGCTAGCATTTTAACCCGTTCATGCTCATCCGCATCGTCGACTGCATCAACGAAGAGCACAAATAATAGCGCAAATAGTACAACTAATAGCGTTAATACACCACCAGAGCTATTGAATATATGGAAAAGCTTGAACGATTCGATTGATGTTGATGAAGGAATTGGTGATTCGCCAAGTATTTGGAGTTTGCCAACAGGTGCAACAGTAACGGTCGCATCCAATTGCTCCCCAACCGCATCAATAAGTCCAACTGATTCGCTTTTGGCTGAGCATAATCTCAAAATAAGCAACACACAACACAAAAGCAGCAGCAGCGTCCAACAACAACAACTTCCACAAGTTCAAATCAATTCGGACAAGTCATCATCATTGCATCGTGAATGTTTTGTGTGCAATGAGAAAGAAGTGACTACCGCTCTAGTTCCATGTGGACATAATATGTTTTGTATGGATTGTGCAAATCAAATCTGTGTCTCCATGGAATCCATTTGTCCCATTTGCCATTCAATTGTCTATCATGCCATGCGTATTTTAGCTTAAATCGTATCATCGAATTACAATCTTTCTTTTTCTATTTATAAGTATAAGTATATGTTTATGTTCCATGCTTCTGAGAAACATTCAATGCAAGTACATATATACCGAGACTTAATGGAATTTAAAAAAAACTGCATAATGGGTAGCAGGCTCTCTATATAACGCAACAAATTTATAAACCGTGCGTTTATTTGAATTTTTAAACGTTTATTTAATCATCCACAAATCCCACTTAAATGCATTATTTTGTAAGCCTTTTGAACGCATGTAAATATTAATGAATTATTTGATTATATCTTACAATGGCATTGTATTCTATGAAAGAAGTTTTTATATAGTAGATAAAACGCAAAAGTTTATAATATTTTAATACTGCATGAATGGCTTTTAAAATGGTATTCAAACACAAATATCAAATCATGTCTTAAAAATTTCTAACAAAATAGCGGCGTGTGTGTGTGTTTGTGTGAAAGAACATGATTTAACTCTGTCTCTCTCTCTCTCTCTCTCTCTCTTGCTCTCTATCTCTCTCTCTGTGTGTGTGTCCGACTAAAACCAAAAGAAAGAAAAAAAATAAAATAACAACAAAATGTTCTACTCTATAAGTTGACTGATAAATAAGCAGTAAGTTTAAGTAAATCACATATATACGAACAACATATTTAAATTTAGAGTATTAACTTATACACAAATACATACTTACATACATAACAATTGTTCATTAAATACATACAAATAATATATATATAAGAAATTACAAACACACATACAAATATATATATAGAAATATTCATTGAAACCATATATACTTACAAATTATATATATATATATATAATAATGTGAATAAAAAAGACTTATATATTTATTTAGCCAATCAATCATTCTGAAGATTGACAGAGAACAGAAAAAAGAAAGTATCTTGCGCTGAAAATCAGATTCGTTACTTATATTTCGACTTTGTTTTTTACTATATTAGCGAACTATTTAAATATTGTATTACATATTATTATAAAAAGCTTTAAATTTTATTAATCTTGTATGTTTTATAATAATTATAGACAGCAACAGAAACACACAAAAAAAGGTCTAGTCCCAACAGAATCTACATATTAAAACTAGTGTAAAATATTACAAATTATATTAATGACTATTATTATTATATGAGGCTAAGAGATATGTTATTTATGTTATCTTATAAATATTTTATTATATATTTTTTGCATTTCATATATATTTTTATATTCATTAGTTTTGTTAAATCGAAAATTGTAGAACAGAAATAAATATGAGTGAGACTAAATACAGATTGAAAACAAAAACAAAATGCGCAAAATATTAAAAAAAATATATATATATTTAATCACATAAAGTATGTTAGTAAAATATAAAATTATACCAAAACGTACATATTTACACGATTATATTAAAAAAAAGAAGAAAAAAAATTAACAAAACTAAATATGAAAGATTAGAAAATAAAGGGTTCTTAAAATATATTAACAGAGTTTACAATAACCAATTTATGAATAACAATTTGCGTGCTCGCTTGGCTGGTTCTCTGTTGAACTGTGGAGAGCATTGTAAATTTAACTGTAAGATCTTCAAACAAATTTTATATGCATTTTTTAAATTTTTTTCTTATACTTGGTGTAGCTTGAGTCTCGAAATTAACTGACGTGTATTATTTTTTCTCCTGCGGAGAGTATTTAAAAATATAATTAAATTTGGTTTTAATTTTTATCTGATTTATGTTTCTTAATTCCCAAAATTAAATTTCTCAATATTTACCAAGAAGGTAAAAAAAAAACAATTTTCTTCTTATTTCCTACTTTATTTTGATGTGTTATTAACAGAATATTAATATATAAACTAAAAAAATGTTTACGAATAATTGTACTACATGCAGCACACTCAAACCGCGTGAAAATATTTTTTTACCACAGTATGTAAGCTTTTACATTATATATATATTTGTAGGGAGGTGGTGGTAAAAATATTTACAACGAATATTTTATAAATGTTTCTTATTTAAATTGTAAGACCTTAAAATTAAATAAATAGTGAAAATATCCGCATTGTGTTCGTAAGAAAGTATATATCTTAAAATACATTTCATATAAATCAACTTTAATCGACATTGATTATAAAACAAATACTATGGAAAAATACAAATGTCGATTAAAAAACAAAAACAATATGTATCACTAAATGGTTATATAATAAAAATTTTTCGAAAATATATAAATATAATAAGTGCGTGTTTCTTCAAAATCTCACCCAATTGAGCTGCAGCATTGCAATACTCGACTCGTTAAAGCAAAATTGTGAATAACAAGTTTTCGATGCGAAACGTTTTTTATACTCGATACCGAAGGTAAAGAGTATATTGGGTTTGTGCAATGTCCGTCATGGTGTCTGTCCGTCCGTATGTTCGCAACTTTTTTCCACACCCTTCAAGTTAGAGTTTTCAAACTTTGCAAATCTCTTTATCTATGGCATAGTAAATTAAAGTGTCGAGATTGGAGCTCTTAGATAACTAGGGGGCTGGCAAATCGATAAACTCGATAACGCAAAATCGATAGATCCAGCTATTTCGCAAGCTCTTACAGCTAGAACTACCAAATTTGGGGAGAAAATAGCTACTATCCATCCCCAAAAAACGGCATCAAAAATTTTTGAGCCACGCCCACCCATTCCGCCCCCAGCCACCCGCAGTTTAACACTAAAAATGCCCATATTTTCTACAGTTTTTGAGCTAGACCCATCAAATTTGGTGCCAATTTAGGTGTTGACGATCCAAATTCATAAAAACTTTGGATGCCACGCCTATCTATACTGCCCCGTCCGCCCTCAACCACCCCAACGCTTCGCTAAAAGCGGTAGTGCGTGTATCTTCCATAGTGTTTGAGCTAGAGTCACAAAATTTGGTAGGTAGATAACTGGTAACGACCCCCCAAAAACTGCATCAAAGTTTTGGAGCCCCACCTACCCATTCCGCCCCCAGCCCCCCCGCAGTTTAAAAACATAAATGCTTATATCTTTTACAGTTTTTGAGCTAGACCCATCAAATTTGGTGCCAATTAAGGTGTTGGCGATCCAAATTCATAAAAACTTTGGATGCCACGCCAATCCATACTGCCCCAAACCACCCCAATGCTTCATTAAAAACGGGAATGCGTGTTTTTTCAAACGCGTTAAAGCTAGAGTCACCAAATTTGATAAGAAAATAGCTATTAAAGATCCCCAAAAAACTTCATCAAAGTTTCGGAGCCAAGCCCTCCCCCCGTTCCCGAGCCCCGTGCATTTTGAAATCAAAATCGCCTATATTTTCCACATTTTTTGAGCTAGAGCCGCCAAATTTGCTGCCAAGATTGGTGATGCAGAAACCCAACAAATTTGGATGGCGCCATCCACCCTTACCGTCCTCAGCTCCCCTTCTACCATATTATACTAACTTTGAGCTAGAGTCACCAAATTTGGTATGAGGATAGCAATTAACATCATAAATAGATCTGCAGCAAAACTTTGGACGCCACGCCCCCCCTTACCAGCCCCCAGCCACCATTCCACCATATTCTACTAGCTTTGAGCTACAGTCACCAAATTCGGAAGGAAGAAAGCTTTTTGGCATGCCCATCCTCACCAGACAATCTTTGAGGCAGCGTATACCCCTGCCGTATCCACACACCATTGCAATCAGCTCTCTTTTAATCTCTTTTACTACTGGTATCGAGTATACCGCAGTCGGGTGCGTCCGACTGCAACGTTTCTACTTGTTTCCATATATTTTATAGAGGAAATAAGAGAGAACAAAATATTGTGTAAGTCTCAACCACGTGCGTACACAATCAACAGTCTATTTTCAGGGTCGAATAAAAACCACACGGCTGCTTTAAAAAATTGCGTTTCTAAGTTCATTGGAATATTTGCTATTGGAATAAAATTACGATTATGATTTTTTTGAATTTACGTAAAAAAATTGCTTTGGGACCATAGTGCAGTGCTGCAAAACGTTAGTCAACTACAAAAAAGCATCTTAGCATCTCCTTTGAAATGGATGATCAATAGTTAATAATTTTAGTTAAAATTCAAAGTTTAATTTATTGCAAAAAGTCATAAGACTTTAAGAATATAATAAAAACAAATAGAAACGTTGCAGGCGGACGCAACTGACTGTGGTGTACTCGATACAAGTAAAATAACCGATGAAAAGAGACCTGATTGCAATGGGGTGCGGATACGGCAGGGGTGTACGCCGCCTCAAAGATTGTCTGATGCAGATGGGGATGCCAAAAAGCTATCTTCCTTCCAAACTTGGTTACCCTAGCTCAAAGAATGTAAAGGTGGGGAAAAGAAGGCTGGGGGCGTGGCATCCAAAGTTTTTATGCTGATCTTTGTTGGATGTCAACTGCTATCCTCCTACCAAGTTTGGTCACTCTACTTTAATGTTTGTAAGGCTGGTGTCAGAGTGCGCGCGAGAAGCGAAGCGATGCGATAATATTGGGCGACAACGCGCGATAAAGCTCTGCAAGCTGTTTTGCAGGCAATCGCGAAGCGCAAAGCGAGAAAATGTCAGAGTGAGAGCGAAGCGAGCAAGCAGTTTGCAACCTGCTTTTTTGCTTGAACTCGCTCACAACTTGGGTTGTTATTGTTGCATTAAGTGCTTTATTTACCGTTTATTTTAAAAGCTCGCGTTTTTAAAAGCTCAAACTGTAAATTTGTTGTTTTATCGCTCTGCTCTTCGCTCCGCTCTGACTCTGACATCTTCTCGCTTTGCTCTTCGCTTCTCGCGCGCACTCTCAAATTCAAATTTTTTCTGGGGGTTGCTATAAGCTTTCTTCTTCAGTTCAATGTGGATTTATCGATTTTGAGTTATCGAACATATCGATTTCCCAGCCCACCAGTTATCGTAGAACCCCAATCTAGACACTTTAATTTACTATGCCATATGCCAGATAAAGACATTTGCAAATTTTAAGTCTCTAGCTTGAAGGGTGTGGAAAAAAGTTGCGTTCATACAGACGGACAGACACCATGACGGACATTGTACAAACCCAATATACTCTTTAGCTTCGGTATCGAGTATAATAAACAGTTAGAGTTAAAGCTCTGGGAAATTCAACAAGAATATTAGTGGCTACGATTAGATAAAAACAAGTAGAAACGTTGCAGTCGGCCGCAACCGACTGCGGTTTACTCGATACCAGTAATGAACGATAAAAAGAGACCTGATTGTAATAGGGTGCGGGTTCAGCAGGGGTATACGCTGCCTCAAAGATTGTCTGATGCAGACGGGGAAGGCAAAAAGCTGTCTATATTCCAAATTGTTCTTTCGAGCTAGAGTCAGCTCAAAATTTGTTATTATTATTATTATTATTAAAGAGAAGGCTAACAATGAATTTTTAACCTACTACTTATTTTTAAGAGCGCTAGCTGCAAGGCTTTCGGCTCGTCAAAATTTGTTAAAAATGTGGTAAAGGGGTATAGGGGTCGTGGCACCCTAAGTTTTTAAGCAGATGATTGTGGGATGTCAATTTCTACTCTCCTACCAAATTTGGAGACTCTAGCTCAAAGTTAGCAAAAGGTGGTGGAAGGGCGACTGGAGGCGGTGGGTGGGCATGGTTTCAAAATTTTGAATGCAGTTTTTTGGGGGTTATTAGGTACAATCTTCTCCCCAAATTTGGTAGTTCTATCTGTAAGGGCATATGAAAGAGGTGGATTTATCGATTTTGAGTTATCTAATTTATCGATTTGCCATACCCTCCGTTATTGTAGAACCCCAATCTTGACACTTTAATTTTCTATGCAATAGATAAAGACATTTGCAAAGTTTCAAGTCTCTAACTTTAAGGGTGTGGAAAAAAGTTGCGTTCATTCAGACAGACAGACGGACGGACATGACCATTTCGACTCGGCTGTTGATGCTGATCAAGAATATATTTACTTTGTGGGGTCGGAGATGCTTCCTTATGCTGTCTTAATGCTTCCTTGCAATTATTGCAGCTATGTATATTGTTGAACAAAAAATTCACAATAGCACTGATAAATTATAAGAGTATTTAACATTCATCGTCCACCGCAATTCTGTTTTCGTTTTGTTCGAATGCACTTATACCCTTGCAAAGAATTATACATACTTGCAAAGAATTATAACGAGATTCTTTAATATTAAGAGAATAAACTATCGAATGTTGGACACACTAATAAAGTATAAGTGCTACTGCGGATATGTAGTTCCAATCAACTATTTATATTAGAAGCAATTTCTCAATTTTTAACTTATTTATTTATTTATTTATTTGTTTCTGCCATAAGCAGCTGACATGGAAAGAAAATTAATCCAAAACTTAGATGTAGTTATTGGAGGGTCCTTACCAGTTATCTACCTACCAAATTTAATGACTCTTACTCAAACACTTTGGAAGATACACGCTTTACTTTTTTTTAGCGAAGCGTTAGGGCGGTTGGGGGTGGCTAAGGCAGAATGGATAGGCGTGGCATCCAACGTTTTTATGAATTTGGTTGGGGGTGCCAACATCTATGTTGGCACCCAATTTGGTGGCTCTAGCTCTAAAACTGTGGAAGATATATGTAAGCATTTATGTCTATAAACTGCGGGGGGCTGGGGGTGGAATGGGTGGGCGTGGCTCGAAATTGCAAAACTTTGCGGGTTGTTAGTAACTATCTTCTTCCCAATAATGGTAGTCCTAGCTTTAAGGGCGTGTTAAATAGGTGGATAAATCGATTTTCATCATGTTTTCTGACGCCTGGGCCCGCACGAACCCGAAGTCTTCTTTAAAAGGCCCGGTCCGGCCCGAAACTAATACATACATGTTTATGCATGTACATTTAAAACAAGTAAGAAGGCTCTAGTCGGGATAGCCCGACCAGAAGATACCCTGAACCCAGTTGCAGGCCTTGCGTCCTAAAAGTATGCTTCAAATAATGATCACTTTAAACAAAACTCATAAGTGACTTAACTTTACGATATCTCTGGTGTTTCTTAACCGATTTGGACGAAATTTTGAGAAAAGCTCTATCGTTACCCATTACACCAACCCTAATTTTTACATTTTCCAAATTCGATATTTTTTGTTATCGATACCATGTGTATATCGAAAACCAGAGTAGTTATCGATAATTTGAAGCAAACTTGTTCTGATCATGGTATAGGAAAACTTATATTCCAAATCTGAAGTCTCTAGCTCTTGTAGTCTCTGAGATCTACGCGTTCATACAGACGGACAGACAGACAGACGGACGGACAGACGGACATGGTATAAAAATTTCACTGTTGCTCGCTTAAAAAGTGGTGGCAAAAGTACTATCGACCAACATTTATTATGCATATATTATACCCTGAACCCATAAAATGGGTAAATCAGGGTATAATGGTTTTGTGCAAAAGTATGTAACAGGCAGAAGGAAGCATCTCCGACTCCATAAAGTATATATATTCTTGATCAGTATCAATAGCCGAGTCGATATGGCCATGTCCGTCTGTCCGTCCGTCTGTCCGTCTGTCCGTCTGTATGAACGCGTAGATCTCAGAGACTACAAGAGCTAGAGAATTCAGATTTTGAATATAAGTTCTCCTATACCATGAGCAGAACGAGTTTGCTTCAAATTATCGATAACTACTCTGGTTTTCGATATACTCATGGAATCGATTACAAAAAACTATCGAATTTGTAAATGTAAAAATGGGGGTTTGTGTAATGGTAACGATAGAACTTTGCTCAAAATTTCGTTCAAATCGGTTAAGAAACACCAGAGATATCGTAAAGTTAAGTCAGTTATGAGTTTTGTTTAAAGTGATAATTATTTGAAGCATACTTTTAGGATGCAAGGACTGCAACTGGGTTCAGGGTATCTTCTGGTCGGGCTATCCCGACTAGAGCCTTCTTACTTGTTTCTATTTGCAGTACGTGAAATAATCAAACAGTAAAATTAAATCAAAATTTTGTTCAGCATTTTGTCGGGCTTTTTCGGGCCTTACCGGGCCGGGCTCGCGCCCACCTCTATTAGGGATCAATAAACTCTTTTGGCCACCATTGATGGAGCCAATGACCATTGACGATAGAACAAGTGAGGTGGCAAATACAAAAATTGCATGTGCCCCTACAAAATATTGAATCAACCTAATTTATAGGAAATTTTCCAACGATTTCAAAGCTATCTATAATTCAACCAGATTTTTTTGTTAAGAAGATATAGTTTTCAAATTTGTCTCAAAAACGGATCGTCATAATTTATCGATAGATGTATGTATAAAGAAAATAATAACAAACAAATTGTACTGTTTTGCGTTTGGCCAGGTATATCCACATTCTACGATAACTAGTGGGCTGGAAAATCGATTAGCTCGATAGCTCAAAATCGATAAATCCAGCTATTTCGAAAGTGGGGAGAAGATAGCTACTATTAACCCCCAAAAAACGGCATCCAAACTTTTGGAGCCACGCCTCCCCGCAGTTTAAAACCGAAAATGCCTATATCTTCTACAGTTTTTGAGCTAGAGCCACCAAATTAGTGCCAAAATAGGTGTTGATGACCCAAAATCAAATTCAGTCAACAAAAAATTGCATCAAAGCTTTGGAGTCACGCCCCCCCCCCCCCATTCACCAGCCTCCTGCGTTTTGAAAACAAAAGTTCCTATATCTTCACAGCTTTTGAGCTAAGGCCTCCAAACTTGGTGCCAAGATTGGTGATGCAGAAACCCAAAAAACTTGGATGCCGCATAAATTTGCAAGGAAGATAGCTTTTTGGCCCACATCTGCATCAGACGATCTTTGTGAAAGCGTACACCCCTGCCGTATCCGCACCCCATTGCATACTTGTATCGAGTACTCCGCAGTCGGTTGCGTCCGGCTGGAACGTTTCTACTTGTTTTAGAGGTAAAATAGTGAAAAAATATAAATGTGTTGCGTGCATATAACTGTGAAAAGCCATTCTTTTTGTTAATATGTACGTTCGTTAAGGTTAAGATACATGATTTTTGTTTTTCAGTAATACTTACTTGAGATCATTTGTCATACTAGTCTCCAAATACAGTCTCCAGGTACAGTTACAGGATATATGTACAAACAAACTACCAAGTACGCACAAAATATAGACATTGCGTATGCGTACAAGCATTCTCACATCCCATACAGGTAGGCACGAATCAAACTCGGAGACGTGCATAATATCAAAATTGCATGTTTTGAACTACGCCCATATCTAAAAGGTAAATTTCATAAATCCTAAATGCATACCGCATCTATCAGGTAGTATATTAGACTATATGCCATAATAAATCCAAGACGGATAAAAGCAAACACAACGACAGAGATTCTACTCCAAATACAAGGACTGGCTTTATGATGATACCATCCTGGATAAATTGACAGAAGATGAATCCAGCACACCAACCGGACGTGCAAGAGGAAGACCAACAACGGAACGTTTATCGGAAGCGCTGATGATGAACAAGTTAGAAGGCTCTAGTCGGGAGAACTCGACTAGAAGATACCCTGAACCCAGTTGCAATAAATATTTTACTCCTTGTGCCCGATTTCGACGAAATTTAGAGGTAAGTTCTATCGTACCCATTATATTAACCCCTATTTTTACATTTTCCAAATACGATATTTATTTTGTAATCGATTCCATGTGTATATCGGAAACCAGCATAGTTATCGATAATTTGAAACAAACTTGTTCTGCTCATAGTATAGGAGAACTTATATTCAAAGCCTGAAGTCTCCAGCTATTGTAGTCTCTGAGATCTACGCGTTCATACAGACGGACATACGGACATGGTTATATCGACTCGGCTATTGATGCTGTTCAAGAATATATTTACTTTATGGGGTCGGAGATGCTTCCTTCTGCCTGTTAAATACTTTTGCACAAAACCATTATACCCTGATTTACCCATTTTATGGGTTCAGGGTATAAAAAGTAAGGTCAGATAAAAAGAATTAGGAAGTATGGTTTCGAAGAAGCTTTGGCTTTGTTTATGGACTTCGGGCTTTCTAAAGAGAAATATAAAATTCTACGGGCATCTTAAAGGCAACATGGAGCTGACATTTTAGCCGGATAAAAGCACTCCATACAGAGTTTAGCCTTTTAGATACTGTGTTGAAGATTGTGAGCAATATATTAGAAAAAATTTTAAAAGTACATACAATAAAAAACTATTTTTTACAAATAAAAAACTTTAAATGTGTTATGTGCTCAGTACAGGACATAGTGGTTGAGTTCAATCTCGATTCTCTGAATCGCAAACACAATGAAAACGAAAATTATACTGCTAAAACAGCTTTACGCCAATACAAACCTACATGGTTTAAAAAATTATGGTTCACTCAGAAAAAAACGTAGTACAAATAAGCATATTCATGGTTAATTCAAGTATTTTCGTACGTAATTTCATTCCTAAATTAGGAATGACATGTGCACATGTTAAATCAAGAATTACTATAAAATAGTAAAATAAACATTTTTCATAGTTGATTTAAAATTTTTTACGTATAAATATTGATGCACAAAAATATTAGATTTAACGTTTTATGAAAATGGAACTCAACATGAGATTTCTTATTTTAACATTTCGAGTACATCAAATCCAAGTATACCACCATACGTCAGTTTTTATTCACTAGCGATAATTGTTATAAACTATTAAAATTGCTAGAAATACATCGAAATCTTATTAAATCAAACTTACCGATTAGGAAATATGATGGGCCTAACCGGGATTCGAACCTGATGTCTGTTCACGAAGCGGATGCCTTAGCAATTGCGCTGTTGCCGAATATATTTCGCGCTCGTTTAGTTTTGAACTAAAGCAAACGCTTCGGAAAGGAAGTAAGATGTCTGCTCTTTAATTTAAATAGGGAACATACTCATTGTTAATAACAATAAAGTTAGAATTAACTATGGTGGTATTGAATGGAATTTTTGTTTTGTTTTTTGACTATGCGTTAATAGTTGAACTAAATGTATTTCAACGTTAAATTGAACATGGCATGTTGTTTTAAAGTGCACCCACTTTCATTTAACTATTATCATGTTCGATTTGCTGTTTAATTATGTTTTTAGTTTAGTTTTCTAAAGTTAAATTTACTACGTTTTATAGTTAAAACTCGCACAGCTAGAAATTTGGGGAGAAAATAGCTACTAACAATCCCCAAAAAACTGCATCAAAAATTTAGGAGCCACGCCCACCCATTCCGCCCCCAGCCACACGCAGTTTAACACTTAAAATGCCCATATCTTCTATCATAGGTAGATAACTGGTAACGACCCCCCAAAAACTGCATAAACCCATTCCGCCCCCCCCCCGCAGTTTAAAAACAGAAATGCTTATATCTTTTACAGTTTTTGAGTTAGAGCCATCAAATTTTGTGCCAAGATAGGTGATTGTAGCCCCCAAAAAATGTCGGTTGCGTCCGACTGCAACGTTTCTACTTGTTTTTTTCTGAGTTTTATAATATGCAAAACGAAGAAATCTATAGTATTTTCCAATTTTTTATATTTTTTATAAGATCTTGTCTTCAAGTTTTTTCAATTTTGATAGTTCCCTGGTCAACCATGTGGTTTATTAACACTTGAAGGACAAGTGATAATTAAATTATATAATAATGGGATTTTGAAATAATCTCTTATGTGTGTTTGTTTTTGCTGCAATTTTGTGATCGTTCTTTTCACCGCTGGTTCGTCAAGCATCATTAAAATCAATCAAATAAAAATTTACATTTGCTCTGCTCACACCTCGCTCTTGGGTTTTCGGCGACCTCTCAGGCGAATCATAGCGAAACGTTTCGTTATTTGCTATTACAATTGCTACAGATGGAAACGCGACAAAACTATTGAGCAGAGCAGAGCATAAAACATTTCTTCGTCGTTCGGCTATGTCTCTGCAGCAGATGAGTTCAAATCGAGAGCGGTAGCGAGAACGAAGCAATATTTGTATTGGTCCAAAAAACAAGTGGAAACGTTGCAGTCAGTGGAGGATAGTTTGAGGGCGTTCTTATGACGTTTTTTTGCGAAAGTCTTTACTTTCGGTATCGAGTATAAAAAGGTGTTTTGCCGTCAATTTAATTAAGCATAATTTAGTTAGACGATCATCAATATTAAACACACAAAGACAGAGATTCTACTCCAAATATAAGGACTGGCTTTATGATGATACCATCCTGGATAAATTGACAGAAGATGAATCCAGCACAACAACCGGACGTGCAAGAGGAAGACCAACAACGGAACGTTTATCGGAAGCGCTGATGATGAACAAGTTAGAAGGCTCTAGTCGGGAGAGCTCGACTAGAAGATACCCTGAACCCAGTTGCAATAAATATTTTACTCCTTGTGCCCTAAAAGTATGCTTCAGATAATGTTTAATTTAAACAAAACTAAAAACTGATCTTAACCGATTTCGACGAAATATAGAGGTAAGTTCTATCATACCCATTATATTAACCCCTATTTTTACATTTTCCAAATTCGATATTTATTTTGTAATCGATTCCATGTGTATATCGGAAACCAGCATAGTTATCGATAATTTGAAACAAACTTGTTCTGCTCATAGTATAGGAGAACTTATATTCAAAGCCTGAAGTCTCCAACTATTGTAGTCTCTGAGATCTACGCGTTCATACAGACGGACATACGGACATGGTTATATCGACTCGGCTATTGATGCTGTTCAAGAATATATTTACTTTATGGGGTCGGAGATGCTTCCATCTGCCTGTTAAATACTTTTGCACAAAACCATTATACCCTGATTTACCCATTTTATGGGTTCAGGGTATAAAAAGTAAGGTCAGATAAAAAGAATTAGGAAGTATGGTTCCGAAGAAGCTTTGGCTTTGTTTATGGACTTCGGGCTTTCTAAAGAGAAATATAAAATTCTACGGGCATCTTTAAGGCAACATGGAGCTGACATTTTAGCCGGATAAAAGCACTCCATACAGAGTTTAGTCTTTTAGATACTGTGTTGAAGATTGTGAGCAATATATTCGAAAAAATTTAAAAAGTACATACAATAAAAAACTATTTTTTTTTAATATTTGTAAAAGTATTTTTAATTTATATAAGCCTTTTGAACAAAACATTACAAATAAAAAACTTTAAATGTGTTATGTGCTCTGTACAGGACATAGTGGTTGAGTTCAATCTCGATTCTCTGAATCGCAAACACAATGAAAACGAAAATTATACTGCTAAAACAGCTTTACGCCAATACAAACCTACATGGTTTAAAAAATGATGGTTCACTCAGAAAAAAACGTAGTACAAATAAGCATATTCATGGTTAATTCAAGTAATTCAAGTACATAATTTCATTCCTAAATTAGGAATCCTTGTATGAAATTGCTTAACTTGACATGTGCACATGTTAAATCAAGAATTACTATAAAATAGTAAAATAAACATTTATCATAGTTGATTTAAAATTTTTTACGTATTAATATTGATGCACAAAAATATTAGATTTAACGTTTTATGAAAATGGAACTGAACATGAGATTTCTTATTTTAACATTTCGAGTACATCAAATCCAAGTATACCACCATACGTCAGTTTTTATTCACTAGCGATAATTGTTATAAAATAATAAAATTGCTAGATATACATCGAAATCTTATTAAATCAAACTTACCGATTAGGAAATATGATGGGCCTAACCGGGATTCGAACCTGATGTCTGTTCACGAAGCGGATGCCTTAGCAATTGCGCTGTTGCCGAATATATTTCGCGCTCGTTTAGTTTTGAACTAAAGCAAACGCTTCGGAAAGGAAGTAAGATGTCTGCTCTTTAATTTAAATAGGGAACATACTCATTGTTAATAACAATAAAGTTAGAATTAACTATGGTGGTATTGAATGGAATTTTTGTTTTGTTTTTTGACTATGCGTTAATAGTTGAACTAAATATATTTCAACGTTAAATTGAACATGGCATGTTGTTTTAAAGTGCACTCACTTTCATTTAACTATTATGATGTTCGATTTGCTGTTTAATTATGTTTTTAGTTTAGTTTTCTAAAGTTAAATTTACTACGTTTCGTAGTTAAAACTCGCATAGTAAAATCAACTATTTTCATAGTTGATTTTCGGATTTTTATACTCGATATTGGGTTTGTGCAATGTGCGTCATGGTGTCTGTCAGTCTGTCCGTCCGTATGTTCGGAACTTTTTCCCACACCCTTCAAGTTAGAGACTTCAAAATTTGCAAATCTCTTTATCTACGGCATAGTAAATTAAAGTGTCAAGATTGGAGCTCTACGATAACTAGGGGGCTGGCAAATCGATAAACTCGATAACGCAAAATCGATAGATCCAGCTATTTCGCAAGCCCTTACAGCTAGAACTACCAAATTTGAGGAGAAAATAGCTACTAACAATCCCCAAAAAACTGCATCAAAAATTTAGGAGCCACGCCCACCCATTCCGCCCCCAGCCACACGCAGTTTAACACTAAAAATGCCCATATCTTTTACCATTTTTGAGCTAGACTCATCAAATTTGGTGCCAAGAAAGGTGTTGACGATCTCCAACCAAATTAATAAGAACTTTGGATGCCACGCCCATCTATACTGCCCTGCCGCCCTCAACCGCCCCAACGCTTTGCTAAAAACGGTAGTGCGTCTTCCATAGTGTTTGAGCTAGAGTCACAAAATTTGGTAGGTAGATAACTGGTAATGACCCCCCAAAAACTGCATCAAAGTTTTGGAAATGCTTATATCTTTTACAGTTTTTGAGTTAGAGCCATCACATTTTGTGCCAAGATAGGTTATTATAGCCCCCAAAAAATGTCGGGTGCGTCAGACTGCAACGTTCAAGTTTTTTCAATTTTGATAGTTCCCTGGTCAACCATGTGGTTTATTAACAGTTGAAGGACAAGTGATAATCTTAATATATATAAATCTCGTGTCACAATGTTTGTCCTCAATGGACTCCTAAACCACTTAACCGATTATAATAAATTTCGCGCACCATGTGCAGTTCGATCCAACTTGAGAGATAGGATAGTTTAAATCTCAAATTATAGTCGCAATTTTTATTTATTGCTAATTATTTGTCTGTTATTATTTGACAGTCACAATTATCTGTTAACTCCAAATGATTCTAACAGATGTCGATACCTGTCGACTGGGTTGAGTAAGTTATCAATAGATGGCGCTGCTATGGTAAATCTACGAACGTGACACAATGTAAAAAATTCAGTTAGAGAACATTTTCTTCAGTGAAGTATACACGTTGACCGTTTTCAAGATGTATTGCCAGATGTTGGACAGCAGGATCTCTTTCAAGCTTCATTGCTGCTAATGTATCTGCCCATTTGGTATCGTGCTATTTCGTTATTTTTATTTATGTTTTGTACTTCAAATATGGCCAAATCACTGCCTTTGTTTACATATTTACAAGTATACTTAATTGATTTAACAGGCCATGGCCCATGGATCATGTGTTTGGTAACAGTATCAAATAATTCTTGATCAATTAATTAGTTCATTGAGCTAACTTTTTTATTTCTGTAATCACCTAAAAAAATAAAAAATAAAATGCAATACGAAAATAAAATCTATACATACAGTAAGAAAGTAAATAGATAATTGTCAAATTTATTTATTTGGATCATACTGTTTGATATTATGTTTGTATTAGTTCCTAACATATGCTACATTTTATATGGACACAGCTGATTGACATTTGCTTGATTGGTTTGTGACCGTACTACACCGTACTTGCACAACTGATCGGGTTGTGTCCATACTACATTTGTAACGGTAAAACACTGCTGATCGGTGTTCTCCAAATTTTGGCGTTCCATGTGAATTATATTAAAGTGAACAAATATTAATTATGCCACCGAAAAAATCTAACCTCAACAACGCGAGCAGCAAAGGGTCACGACGCAAACGTGTTGAAAGAGCTCAGCAATTACCAGATCAAATCGAAACAAGAAATGCAGCTCAAAGAATCAGGACTGCAGAAAGTCGTGCACAACAATCTCAAGAACAGCGTGACGAACGTCTGCAACAGAATATTACGAGAACAAGAGCGGCACGAGAACGAAACATAGCTACAGTACGAGCACTAGATCGACAAAGGCAACGGATCAGCCGCTCATTAACACGTGCATCATTCGTTCGGCTTGCCTTTGAAAGCTCCGCCGGAGCCTTTATTATCCCTTCTTACTGGCAATTCAGATGATTTCAAATTATTTTTGCGTAAGATACGCAAATTTAATTCTTGCTTCCAAATGACGTCATTTGGGGCAACTAAAATTCGCGATCGTGCATCCGATGGACGTAATTTTGAAACTACATTCAAAATTCAAGGCCAGGTGTACCATAAAATCGGATCACTGATGCCAATGCCTGGTAACAATCCAAAATTTCTTCAAATTTATTTTTTGGGCCATTGTGCAGAGCGCGTGACGACTCGGTGCCTGTATAATTTTATTGAACAAGCAGAGGAAAGAGCAATTGTGATATTATTGGAAAATTTTTTAGAAGATCACAATCAACTAATTCAATTGATCAAAAGAGTTTCGCCACGACTGCAAAATGACAATTATCAAATCGTCATAAAAGCCGACAAAGTACCATTCGGTGAACATGCTGGTAGATTCAACGCTCCAACTGTTGATGAGGTTGCTGTAATCATGGTTGGTGATCCAGCTGACAAAAGATCCATAAAAATTACACGGCGAGACAACACTGTCAGTACGATTTCGGATCTACACCGTTCATATGACGCACTACAATATCCATTAATGTTTTGGCAAGGACAAGATGAATATCACCTTAATATCAAACAGTATGATCCAAATACCGGTAAATTTGACAATTATCTATTTACTTTCTTACCGTATGTATAGATTTTAATTTCGTATTGTTTTTTATTTTTTATTTTTTTAAGTGATTACAGAAATAAAAAAGTTAGCTCAATGAACTACTACGCACACCGAATAATGGTAAGATAACATCAAGACAATTATATCCTTCGATATCGTCAGCTGTTCCATCAATACATTGTTGATATGTATGCTAAGGTCGAAAGCGAACGCTTGCGATTCCTTCGATTCAACCAGGCAAAACTACGATCGGAAGAATATATTCACTTACGAGATACTGTTGCTGGAAACATCGATGGAAATTTAAATCCCAATGACATCGGTAATGCTTTCATTTTACCTTCAAGCTACATCGGCAGTCCACGGAACATGCAGGAATACATACAAGATGCGATGACTTACGTACGTCATTACGGCCGTCCGGATTTTTTTATTACATTCACATGTAATCCGAATTGGGAAGAGATACAAACTTTACTATTGCCACGACAACAAGCCATTCATCGTCACGATTTAACTGCACGTGTGTTTAAACAAAAATTGAAATCCTTAATTGATTTTATTGTTAAATATTCAATTTTTGGTATCACACGTTGTTGACTGTATACGATAGAGTGGCAAAAGCGAGGTTTGCCTCATGCCCACATTTTGGTTTGGCTTAAAGATAGAATCCGTCCTAAAGAAATCGATCAAATAATTTCAGCCGAAATTCCAGACCCATTAATTGATCAAGAATTATTTGATATTGTCACCAAACACATGATCCATGGGCCATGCGGTGCTTTCAACATGTCGTCACCGTGCATGGAAAATGGAAAATGTAAAAAAAACTTCCCAAAGCCGCATACGAATGACACGATCACGGATATTGATGGTTATCCAATGTATCGCCGCAGATGCGACTGCCGAACTTTCCAAATCAAGTTGAGTTTGATAATCAGTGGGTGGTACCATACTCACCACTACTTTCAAAAACTTACAAAGCTCATATCAATGTTGAGCTTTGCAGTTCTGTTAAATCAATTAAGTATATTTGTAAATATGTAAACAAAGGCAGTGATTTGGCCATATTTGAAGTACAAAACATAAATAAAAATGACGAAATAGCACGATACCAAATGGGCAGAAAATGTTCTCCAAAGAGCGTTCGAAGCTCCGAAAACGACTCTAACTGAATTTTTTACATTGTGTCAAAAGCCTTCTGTTTTTTGCCAAGACATTGCTGTTTGGTGATGTTCCACGTTATTTCACATGGAACAAATTCAGTAAAAAATGGGAGCCACGGAAACAAGAAAAACCACATCCTTCTATTACAGGCATATTCAAAGCTAAGACATTGGGGAGACTTTACACGGTACATCCAAAGCAACGTGAGTGCTTCTATTTACGTTTGTTATTGGTGAATGTTCCCGGACCAACGTCTTTTGAATTTTTACGAACAGTTAATGGTCGAGTATTCAATACATACCAGGATGCATGTCGTGAACTGCAATTGCTAGAAGACGATAACCATTGGGACTTAACGCTTGCTGATGCTGCGTTGACATCAACACCGAATAACATTCGTCAGTTGTTTGCAATTATTTTGACGACATGTTATCCCTCGCAAGCACAAACTTTGTGGGAAAAATATAAAAACTGTATGACAGAAGACATCTTGCACCGAATTAGACAAAAAAATCAATGCCAAAACATAGATTATACACCAGAGATGTACAATGAAGCATTGGTCTTGATCGAGGATTTATGTGTTTTTATTTCAAACTAGTGTACCCGGACCACGCGTTGCTGTGGTGCTTTTTGACTTCAAGAATATATAATACTCAAAGTCATATCTGTCCGTTGAATTTTGATCTGAATTCTAGATCAAGCCTCCCGTACTTACGCACGTTTATGAGCGCATCCTGCGTGTACTCATGAAGATAACTCGGGCTTTTTACAAATGACGCCGGGAGTGTTACCATTTGTTTGGATCTAATTCCACATTATTCGTGATCGCGTCTTGATTATGTATTTAGTTTTCTGCTTGCATTTTTGATTGGTTCAAGGCAATAATCCTTAAGCGCTCACTCTCCACTTTGACATACATGTCCACCAAAAACTGAAGAAAAGAGGTCTAGAAATCTATTTCATGCATTACGTTCACGCTGCCTTGCATTAGCTTGTGCGCGTTCGTCTGCAGTCTGTGATTGTCTCAGTAATGCCACATCATTTGCATTACGCGTTTGCCGACCCATATTTGCTCGTCTGGCATTTTTTCTTTAACAGTTCAAAACTTACTGTTTATGTTAATACGTTTGACAATTGAATTCAAAAAAAGTTTTTACGTCTAATTGCTGGCATTTTCTAAAGATATATTTTTGGTCTCGGCACGGATTTTTAAATGAACCGACTTTTCCCACACGGATTCAAATTTAAAAATTTATTTTAGTTCCTCACACAATAAACTGGCTTGCTAAAATTTCTAACTCCACTTTACTATCTCGAAATATAGTTTAAAAAGCCAACTGACACAACATTAAAAGGCAACTATAAATTCAAATAGGAATTTACAAACAAACCAATTACTGGTGGACCACCCTTAACCTTTAGGGGATGCAAAATATATTCTAGCCCATTCTCAGACCTACTGAATTCGCATATAAAATTTTTTAAAAATCGGTCGAGCCGTTTCGAAGGAGTTTCATAACGCACCGTGGACACCGTGGACACACGGGAACGCTGTAGAACGGGATAAAAAGTATCCTATGTCCGTCTCCTGGCTCTAAGCTACCTCCCTACCAATTTTCAGCCAAATCTGTTCTGCCGTTCTTGAGTTATAAGTGGTGTAACTAACACGACTTTCTTTTATATATATAGATTTACCACTTAATCATTATGGTATGCCATCACCTAATCGCCAAGCCACCGACTTAGTCAATACCGATTTACAACGAGAAAAGCAATATGGCCATGGAAGTTTAGCAACAATTATCATGAACAGTGAACCATTACTGACAGCAGAACAAAACATTATTTATGGTCGGATTATGCTGGCTGTTGCTGCTAAACAAGGCGGTTTTTTTTTTCTTAGATGCAGGTGAAACCGGTAAGACATTTTTAATATCGTTGATACTTGCAAAATACGGTCGTATCAAAAAATCGCATTAGCAGTAGCATCGTCAGGCATTGCGGCTACTTTACTGGATGGTGGGCGAACAGCACATTCAACATTCAAGCTGCCATTGGACGTTCATAATAAACCAGATGCAATATGTAACATCAAAAAGAATAATGGAATAGCTGCAGTGTTGCGGAAGAGTTCTATAATAATTTGAGTGCACAATGGCACACAAATATTCACTTGAAGCATTAAACAGAACTATGCAAGATTTAAACAGCAAGAATAAACTTTTCGGTGGTGCTATCTTACTTTTGTCTGGTGACTTTCGGCAGACCTTACCGGTTATACCTTGCTCTACTTTCGCGTATGAGATTAATGCATGTTTAAAACAATCATTCTATTGGCGAAGTATTGAAACACTTCGATTGACCATAAATATGCGAGTACAATTGCAAAATGATCCATCAGCACAAATATTTTCCGAACAACTACTAGATATTGGGAACGGTAAAATAGAACTGGAACCAAATACGCAATGCATTAAACTACCAGACAATTTTTGCACTGTTGTTCAGGATAAAAATGAATTGATTCAGAGTATTTTCCCGGATATACAGAAAAATTATTTGAATCATGAATGGCTTAGTCAACGGGCGATTTTGGCAGCCAAAAACGTTGATGTTGACGAAATTAACTTCCAGATACAACAGTTGTTACCAGGCGATCTGATGTCTTTTAAATCAATCGATACTGTTGTTGATGAAAATGAAAGTGTAAATTTTTAAATTCATTAGATATCCCTGGAATGCCACCACATAATCTTCGATTAAAGATTGGTTCCCCTATTATTCTCCTCCGTAATTTGAATCCACCTCAATTATGTAACGGTACGCGTTTGGTCATCAAAAAGATTACCCGAAACATTCTTGAAGCAACCATTTTGGCTGGGAAGGAAAAGGAAAAGTGGTCCTGCTGCCACGTATTCCGATGATACCATCAGATTCTACCATACCCTTCAAAAGGCTACAGTTTCCAATTCGTTTAGCTTTCGCTATGTCTATAAATAAATCTCAAGGCCAAACAATGTCCATTTGTGGTTTAGATTTGGAAAATCCATGTTTTTCTCATGGGCAACTATATGTTGCGTGTTCACGTGTTGGGAAACCGTCGAATCTATTTGTGTTAGCTAAAGACAGGTTAATCAAAAACATTGTGCACCGATTGGTGTTAAATTAAATTGAAATTGAAAGTATTTATAATTCAAAAAAATAGATATTAATGTTTAAAAGTTTAAGACTGTCTGCCTTGCCTACCTCATTCATGAGTTTAAGCGTCACATGTTATTTACTGTAATATACTTATTTGTTATAAAATTAAATGGAAAAAATAAATCTGATAAATTTTTATTTTGTATTGATTTATGCTTAATATCAAGTGTAAGAACATTTGAATTAATTGTGTTCACCGTACTTCACCTTCAAATCTCAATCCAGTGAATTCGTAAATAATTTTATTGTACTAAAGGGTTATAGTAGTAGAAAGTCAAATAAGGAAATCACCATATTTTTTTACAAATACCATCTGTGTGAAAAAGCATAGTGGACTCCGTGACTGAGGCTCTCTTATTGTTCCTCTTAGATTGTTTACTATAATGTTATATAACAAAAACTTTAGCCACAGCAACGCATGGCCGGGTCAGCTAGGCTGGGGGCGGAATGGGTGAGCGTGGCTCCATAATTTTTGATGCAGTTTTGTTAGTAGCTATTTTCTCCCAAAATTTGGTTGTTCTAGCTGTAAGGGCATGCGAAATAGCTGGATCTATCGACGAATTTATCGATTTGCCAGCCCCCTACTTATCTAGAAAGGGTGTGGAAAAAAGTTGCGAACATACGGACGGACAGACGGACGGACGGACAGACACCATGACGGACATTGCACAAACCCAATATACTCTTTACCTTCGGTATCGAGTATAAAAACAACAAATGTGGTTTACCAAAGAGCACTTCAATGAAACGGATAATTTGCGGACACGTATAACGCTTCGATTCAGTATTTACTCTGGACTTACTTTCATTTCGTTCTTCACAAGTTCAACTAAATAACACTTCATTTTTGTAATCGAAATGAATTCATTACTGTTGTGAAATGAAATAAAATTTGTTGGCGAAACGGAGTTCGCCGGGCTTGCTACTTAAATTATATAATAATGGGATTTTGAAATAATCTCTTATGTGTGTTTGTTTTTGCTGCAATTTTGTGATCGTTCTTTTCACCGCTGGTTCGTAAAGCGTCATTAAAATTAAGCAAATAAAAATTTACATTTGCTCTGCTCACACCTCGCTTTTTGGGTTTTCGGCGACCTCTCAGGCGAATAATAGCGAAACGTTTCGTTATTTGCTATTACAATTGCTATAGATGGAAACGCGACAAAACTATAGAGCAGAGCAGAGCATAAAACATTTCTTCGTCGTTCGGCTACGTCTCTGCAGCAGAAGAGTTCAAATCGAGAGCGGTAGCGAGAACAAAGCAATATTTGTATTGTTCCAAAAAACAAGTGGAAACGTTGCAGTCAGTGGAGGATACTTTGAGGGCGTTCTTATGACGTTTTTTTGCGAAAGTCTTTACTTTCGGTATCGAGTATAAAAAGGTGTTTTGCCGTGAATTAAATTAAGCATAATTTAGTTAGACGATCATCAATATTAAACACACAAAGACAGAGATTCTACTCCAAATATAAGGACTGGCTTTATGATGATACCATCCTGGATAAATAGACAGAAGATGAATCCAGCACATCAACCGGACGTGCAAGAGGAAGACCAACAACGGAACGTTTATCGGAAGCGCTGTCTGTTAGATATACAACTGATGATGAACAAGTAAGAAGGCTCTAGTCGGGAGAGCTCGACTAGAAGATACCCTGAACCCAGTTGCAATAAATATTTTACTCCTTGTGCCCTAAAAGTATGCTTCAAATAATGTTCAATTTAAACAAAACTAAAAACTGACTTAGCTTTACGATATCTCCGGTGTTTCTTAACCGATTTCGACGAAATTTAGAGGTAAGTTCTATCGTACCCATTATATTAACCCCTATTTTTACATTTTCCAAATTCGATATTTATTTTGTATTCGATTCTATGTGTATATCGGAAACCAGCATAGTTATCGATAATTTGAAACAAACTTGTTCTGCTCATAGTATAGGAGAACTTATATTCAAAGCCTGAAGTCTCCAACTATTGTAGTCTCTGAGATCTACGCGTTCATACAGACGGACATACGGACATGGTTATATCGACTCGGCTATTGATGCTGTTCAAGAATATATTTACTTTATGGGGTCGGAGATGCTTCCTTCTGCCTGTTAAATACTTTTGCACAAAACCATTAGATTTACCCATTTTATGGGTTCAGGGTATAAAAAGTAAGGTCAAATAAAAAGAATTAGGAAGTATGGTTCCGAAGAAGCTTTGGCTTTGTTTATGGACTTCGGGCTTTCTAAAGAGAAATATAAAATTCTACGGGCATCTTTAAGGCAACATGGAGCTGACATTTTAGCCGGATAAAAGCACTCCATACAGAGTTTAGTCTTTTAGATATTGTGTTGAAGATTGTGAGCAATATATTAGAAAAAATTTAAAAAGTACATACAATAAAAAACTATTTTGTTTTAATATTTGTAAAAGTATTTTTAATTTATATAAGCCTTTTGAACAAAACATTACAAATAAAAAACTTTAAATGTGTTATGTGCTCTGTACAGGACATAGTGGCTGAGTTCAAACTCGATTCTCTGAATCGCAAACACAATGAAAACGAAAAGTATACTGCTAAAACAGCTTTACGCCAATACAAACCTACATGGTTTAAAAAATTATGGTTCACTCAGAAAAAAACGTAGTACAAATAAACATATTCATGGTTAATTCAAGTAATTCAAGTACATAATTTCATTCCTAAATTAGGAATCCTAATATGAATATGCTTAACTTGACATGTGCACATGTTAAATCAAGAATTACTATAAAATAGTAAAATAAACATTTATCATAGTTGATTTAAAATTTTTTACGTATTAATATTGATGCACAAAAATATTAGATTTAACATTTTATGAAAATGGAACTGAACATGAGATTTCTTAATTTAACATTTCGAGTACATCAAATCCAAGTATACCATACGTCAGTTTTTATTCACTTGCAATAATTGTTATAAACTATTAAAATTGCTAGAAATACATCGAAATCTTAATAAATCAAACACTTACCGATCAGGAAATATGATGGGCCTAACCGGGATTCGAACCTGATGTCTGTTCACGAAGCGGATGCCTTAGCAATTGCGCTGTTGCCGAATATATTTGGCGCTCGTTTAGTTTTGAACCAAACCAAACGCTTCGGAAAGGAAGTAAGATGTCTGCTCTTTAATTTAAATAGGGAACATACTCATTGTTAATAACAATAAAGTTAGAATTAACTATGGTGGTATTGAATGGAATTTTTGTTTTGTTTTTTGACTATGCGTTAATGGTTGAACTAAATATATTTCAACGTTAAATTGAACATGGCATGTTGTTTTAAAGTGCACTCACTTTCATTTAACTATTATCATGTTCGATTTGCTGTTTAATTATGTTTTTAGTTTAGTTTTCTAAAGTTAAATTTACTACGTTTCATAGTTAAAACTCGCATAGTAAAATCAACTATGAAAATAGTGAAATATGAAAATAGTTGATTTTCGGATTTTTATACTCGATATTGGGTTTGTGCAATGTCCGTCATGGTGTCTGTCAGTCTGTCCGTCCGTATGTTCGGAACTTTTTTCCACACCCTTCAAGTTAGAGACTTCAAACTTTGCAAATCTCTTTATCTACGGCATAGTAAATTAAAGTGTAAAAGATTGGAGCTCTACGATAACTATGGGGCTGGCAAATCGATAAACTCGATAACGCAAAATCGATAGATCCAGCTATTTCGCAAGCCCTTACAGCTAGAACTACCAAATTTGGGGAGAAAATAGCTACTAACAATCCCCAAAAAACTGCATCAAAAATTTAGGAGCCACGCCCACCCATTCCGCCCCCAGCCACACGCAGTTTAACACTAAAAATGCCCATATCTTCTACCATTTTTGAGCTAGACCCATCAAATTTGGTGCCAAGAAAGGTGTTGACGATCTCCAACCAAATTCATAAGAACTTTGGATGCCACGCCCATCTATATTGCCCTGCCGCCCTCAACCGCCCCAACGCTTTGCTAAAAACGGTAGTGCGTCTTCCATAGTGTTTGAGCTAGAGTCACAAAATTTGGTAGGTAGATAACTGGTAACGACCCCCCAAAAACTGCATCAAAGTTTTGGAGCCCCACCTACCCATTCCTCCCCAACCTCCCCCCCCGCAGTTTAAAAACAGAAATGTTTATATCTCTTACAGTTTTTGAGTTAGAGCCATCAAATTTTGTGCCAAGATATGTGATTATAGCCCCCAAAAAATGTCGGGTGCGTCCGACTGCAACGTTCAAGTTTTTTCAATTTTGATAGTTCGCTGGTCAACCATGTGGTTTATTAACACTTGAAGGACAAGTGATAATTAAATTATATAATAATGGGATTTTGAAATAATCTCTTATGTGTGTTTGTTTTTGCTGCAATTTTGTGATCGTTCTTTTCACTGCTGGTTCGTAAAGCATCATTAAAATCAAGCAAATAAAAATTTACATTTGCTCTGCTCACACCTCGCTCTTGGGTTTTCGGCGACCTCTCAGGCGAATCATAGCGAAACGTTTCGTTATTTGCTATTACAATTGCTACAGATGGAAACGCGACAAAACTATAGAGCAGAGCAGAGCATAAAACATTTCTTCGTCGTTCGGCTACGTCTCTGCAGCAGAAGAGTTCAAATCGAGAGCGGTAGCGAGAACAAAGCAATATTTGTATTGGTCCAAAAAACAAGTGGAAACGTTGCAGTCAGTGGAGGATAGTTTGAGGGCGTTCTTATGACGTTTTTTTGCGAAAGTCTTTACTTTCGGTATCGAGTATAAAAAGGTGTTTTGCCGTGAATTAAATTAAGCATAATTTAGTTAGACGATCATCAATATTAAACAAACAAAGACAGAGATTCTACTCCAAATACAAGGACTGGCTTTATGATGATACCATCCTGGATAAATTGACAGAAGATGAATCCAGCACATCAACCGGACGTGCAAGAGGAAGACCAACAACGGAACGTTTATCGGAAGCGCTGTCTGTTAGATATACAACTGATGATGAACAAGTTAGAAGGCTCTAGTCGGGAGAGCTCGACTAGAAGATACCCTGAACCCAGTTGCAATAAATATTTTACTCCTTGTGCCCTAAAAGTATGCTTCAAATAATGTTCAATTTAAACAAAACTAAAAACTGACTTAACTTTACGATATCTCCGGTGTTTCTTAACCGATTTCGACGAAATTTAGAGGTAAGTTCTATATCGGAAACCAGCATAGTTATCGATAATTTGAAACAAACTTGTTCTGCTCATAGTATAGGAGAACTTATATTCAAAGCCTGAAGTCTCCAACTATTGTAGTCTCTGAGATCTACGCGTTCATACAGACGGACATACGGACATGGTTATATCGACTCGGCTATTGATGCTGTTCAAGAATATATTTACTTTATGGGGTCGGAGATGCTTCCTTCTGCCTGTTAAATACTTTTGCACAAAACCATTAGATTTACCCATTTTATGGGTTCAGGGTATAAAAAGTAAGGTCAAATAAAAAGAATTAGGAAGTATGGTTCCGAAGAAGCTTTGGCTTTGTTTATGGACTTCGGGCTTTCTAAAGAGAAATATAAAATTCTACGGGCATCTTTAAGGCAACATGGAGCTGACATTTTAGCCGGATAAAAGCACTCCATACAGAGTTTAGTCTTTTAGATACTGTGTTGAAGATTGTGAGCAATATATTAGAAAAAATTTAAAAAGTACATACAATAAAAAACAATTTTGTTTTAATATTTGTAAAAGTATTTTTAATTTATATAAGCCTTTTGAACAAAACATTACAAATAAAAAACTTTAAATGTGTTATGTGCTCTGTACAGGACATAGTGGTTGAGTTCAAACTCGATTCTCTGAATCGCAAACACAATGAAAACGAAAAGCAGTAGCTAAAACAGCTTTACGCCAATACAAACCTACATGGTTTAAAAAATTATGGTTCACTCAGAAAAAAACGTAGTACAAATAAACATATTCATGGTTAATTCAAGTATTTTCGTACATAATTTCATTCCTAAATTAGGAATCCTAATATGAAATTGCTTAACTTGACATGTGCACATGTTAAATCAAGAATTACTATAAAATAGTAAAATAAACATTTTTCATAGTTAATTTAAAATTTTTTACGTATTAATATTGATGCACAAAAATATTAGATTTAACGTTTTATTATAATGGAACTGAACATGAGATTTCTTATTTTAACATTTCGAGTACATCAAATCCAAGTATACCACCATACGTCAGTTTTTATTCACTAGCGATAATTGTTATAAACTAATAAAATTGCTAAAAATACATCGAAATCTTATTAAATCAAACTTACCGATTAGGAAATATGATGGGCCTAACCGGGATTCGAACCTGATGTCTGTTCACGAAGCGGATGCCTTAGCAATTGCGCTGTTGCCGAATATATTTCGCGCTCGTTTAGTTTTGAACTAAAGCAAACGCTTCGGAAAGAAAGTAAGATGTCTGCTCTTTAATTTAAATAGGGAACATACTCATTGTTAATAACAATAAAGTTAGAATTAACTATGGTGGTATTGAATGGAATTTTTGTTTTGTTTTTTGACTATGCGTTAATGGTTGAACTAAATATATTTCAACGTTAAATTGAACATGGCATGTTGTTTTAAAGTGCACTCACTTTCATTTAACTATTATCATGTTCGATTTGCTGTTTAATTATGTTTTTAGTTTAGTTTTCTAAAGTTAAATTTACTACGTTTCATAGTTAAAACTCGCATAGTAAAATCAACTATTTTCATAGTTGATTTTCGGATTTTTATACTCGATATTGGGTTTGTGCAATGTCCGTCATGGTGTCTGTCAGTCTGTCATTCCGTATGTTCGGAACTTTTTTCCACACCCTTCAAGTTAGAGACTTCAAACTTTGCAAATCTCTTTATCTACGGCATAGTAAATTAAAGTGTAAAAGATTGGAGCTCTACGATAACTATGGGGCTGGCAAATCGATAAACTCGATAACGCAAAATCGATAGATCCAGCTATTTCGCAAGCCCTTACAGCTAGAACTACCAAATTTGGGGAGAAAATAGCTACTAACAATCCCCAAAAAACTGCATCAAAAATTTAGGAGCCACGCCCACCCATTCCGCCCCCAGCCACACGCAGTTTAACACTAAAAATGCCCATATCTTCTACCATTTTTGAGCTAGACCCATCAAATTTGGTGCCAAGAAAGGTGTTGACGAACTCCAACCAAATTCATAAGAACTTTGGTGCCACGCCCATCTATACTGCCCTGCCGCCCTCAACCGCCCCAACGCTTTGCTAAAAACGGTAGTGCGTCTTCCATAGTGTTTGAGCTAGAGTCACAAAATTTGGTAGGTAGATAACTGGTAACGACCCCCCAAAAACTGCATCAAAGTTTTGGAGCCCCACCTACCCATTCCTCCCCAACCTCCCCCCCCGCAGTTTAAAAACAGAAATGTTTATATCTCTTACAGTTTTTGAGTTAGAGCCATCAAATTTTGTGCCAAGATATGTGATTATAGCCCCCAAAAAATGTCGGGTGCGTCCGACTGCAACGTTCAAGTTTTTTCAATTTTGATAGTTCGCTGGTCAACCATGTGGTTTATTAACACTTGAAGGACAAGTGATAATTAAATTATATAATAATGGGATTTTGAAATAATCTCTTATGTGTGTTTGTTTTTGCTGCAATTTTGTGATCGTTCTTTTCACCGCTGGTTCGTAAAGCATCATTAAAATCAAGCAAATAAAAATTTACATTTGCTCTGCTCACACCTCGCTCTTGGGTTTTCGGCGACCTCTCAGGCGAATCATAGCGAAACGTTTCGTTATTTGCTATTACAATTGCTACAGATGGAAACGCGACAAAACTATAGAGCAGAGCAGAGCATAAAACATTTCTTCGTCGTTCGGCTACGTCTCTGCAGCAGAAGAGTTCAAATCGAGAGCGGTAGCGAGAACAAAGCAATATTTGTATTGGTCCAAAAAACAAGTGGAAACGTTGCAGTCAGTGGAGGATAGTTTGAGGGCGTTCTTATGACGTTTTTTTGCGAAAGTCTTTACTTTCGGTATCGAGTATAAAAAGGTGTTTTGCCGTGAATTAAATTAAGCATAATTTAGTTAGACGATCATCAATATTAAACAAACAAAGACAGAGATTCTACTCCAAATACAAGGACTGGCTTTATGATGATACCATCCTGGATAAATTGACAGAAGATGAATCCAGCACATCAACCGGACGTGCAAGAGGAAGACCAACAACGGAACGTTTATCGGAAGCGCTGTCTGTTAGATATACAACTGATGATGAACAAGTTAGAAGGCTCTAGTCGGGAGAGCTCGACTAGAAGATACCCTGAACCCAGTTGCAATAAATATTTTACTCCTTGTGCCCTAAAAGTATGCTTCAAATAATGTTCAATTTAAACAAAACTAAAAACTGACTTAACTTTACGATATCTCCGGTGTTTCTTAACCGATTTCGACGAAATTTAGAGGTAAGTTCTATATCGGAAACCAGCATAGTTATCGATAATTTGAAACAAACTTGTTCTGCTCATAGTATAGGAGAACTTATATTCAAAGCCTGAAGTCTCCAACTATTGTAGTCTCTGAGATCTACGCGTTCATACAGACGGACATACGGACATGGTTATATCGACTCGGCTATTGATGCTGTTCAAGAATATATTTACTTTATGGGGTCGGAGATGCTTCCTTCTGCCTGTTAAATACTTTTGCACAAAACCATTAGATTTACCCATTTTATGGGTTCAGGGTATAAAAAGTAAGGTCAAATAAAAAGAATTAGGAAGTATGGTTCCGAAGAAGCTTTGGCTTTGTTTATGGACTTCGGGCTTTCTAAAGAGAAATATAAAATTCTACGGGCATCTTTAAGGCAACATGGAGCTGACATTTTAGCCGGATAAAAGCACTCCATACAGAGTTTAGTCTTTTAGATACTGTGTTGAAGATTGTGAGCAATATATTAGAAAAAATTTAAAAAGTACATACAATAAAAAACAATTTTGTTTTAATATTTGTAAAAGTATTTTTAATTTATATAAGCCTTTTGAACAAAACATTACAAATAAAAAACTTTAAATGTGTTATGTGCTCTGTACAGGACATAGTGGCTGAGTTCAAACTCGATTCTCTGAATCGCAAACACAATGAAAACGAAAAGTATACTGCTAAAACAGCTTTACGCCAATACAAACCTACATGGTTTAAAAAATTATGGTTCACTCAGAAAAAAACGTAGTACAAATAAACATATTCATGGTTAATTCAAGTATTTTCGTACATAATTTCATTCCTAAATTAGGAATCCTAATATGAAATTGCTTAACTTGACATGTGCACATGTTAAATCAAGAATTACTATAAAATAGTAAAATAAACATTTTTCATAGTTGATTTAAAATTTTTTACGTATTAATATTGATGCACAAAAATATTAGATTTAACGTTTTATTATAATGGAACTGAACATGAGATTTCTTATTTTAACATTTCGAGTACATCAAATCCAAGTATACCACCATACGTCAGTTTTTATTCACTAGCGATAATTGTTATAAACTAATAAAATTGCTAAAAATACATCGAAATCTTATTAAATCAAACTTACCGATTAGGAAATATGATGGGCCTAACCGGGATTCGAACCTGATGTCTGTTCACGAAGCGGATGCCTTAGCAATTGCGCTGTTGCCGAATATATTTCGCGCTCGTTTAGTTTTGAACTAAAGCAAACGCTTCGGAAAGAAAGTAAGATGTCTGCTCTTTAATTTAAATAGGGAACATACTCATTGTTAATAACAATAAAGTTAGAATTAACTATGGTGGTATTGAATGGAATTTTTGTTTTGTTTTTTGACTATGCGTTAATGGTTGAACTAAATATATTTCAACGTTAAATTGAACATGGCATGTTGTTTTAAAGTGCACTCACTTTCATTTAACTATTATCATTTTCGATTTGCTGTTTAATTATGTTTTTAGTTTAGTTTTCTAAAGTTAAATTTACTACGTTTCATAGTTAAAACTCGCATAGTAAAATCAACTATTTTCATAGTTGATTTTCGGATTTTTATACTCGATATTGGGTTTGTGCAATGTCCGTCATGGTGTCTGTCAGTCTGTCCGTCCGTATGTTCGGAACTTTTTTCCACACCCTTCAAGTTAGAGACTTCAAACTTTGCAAATCTCTTTATCTACGGCATAGTAAATTAAAGTGTAAAAGATTGGAGCTCTACGATAACTATGGGGCTGGCAAATCGATAAACTCGATAACGCAAAATCGATAGATCCAGCTATTTCGCAAGCCCTTACAGCTAGAACTACCAAATTTGGGGAGAAAATAGCTACTAACAATCCCCAAAAAACTGCATCAAAAATTTAGGAGCCACGCCCACCCATTCCGCCCCCAGCCACACGCAGTTTAACACTAAAAATGCCCATATCTTCTACCATTTTTGAGCTAGACCCATCAAATTTGGTGCCAAGAAAGGTGTTGACGAACTCCAACCAAATTCATAAGAACTTTGGATGCCACGCCCATCTATACTGCCCTGCCGCCCTCAACCGCCCCAACGCTTTGCTAAAAACGGTAGTGCGTCTTCCATAGTGTTTGAGCTAGAGTCACAAAATTTGGTAGGTAGATAACTGGTAACGACCCCCCAAAAACTGCATCAAAGTTTTGGAGCCCCACCTACCCATTCCTCCCCAACCTCCCCCCCCGCAGTTTAAAAACAGAAATGTTTATATCTCTTACAGTTTTTGAGTTAGAGCCATCAAATTTTGTGCCAAGATAGGTGATTGTAGCCCCCAAAAATTGTCGGTTGCGTCCGACTGCAACGTTTCTACTTGTTTTTTTCTGAGTTTTATAATATGCAAAACGAAGAAATCTATAGTATTTTCCAATTTTTTATATTTTTTATAAGATCTTGTCTTCAAGTTTTTTCAATTTTGATAGTTCCCTGTCAACCATGTGGTTTATTAACACTTGAAGGACAAGTGATAATTAAATTATATAATAATGGGATTTTGAAATAATCTCTTATGTGTGTTTGTTTTTGCTGCAATTTTGTGATCGTTCTTTTCACCGCTGGTTCGTAAAGCATCATTAAAATCAATCAAATAAAAATTTACATTTGCTCTGCTCACACCTCGCTCTTGGGTTTTCGGCGACCTCTCAGGCGAATCATAGCGAAACGTTTCGTTATTTGCTATTACAATTGCTACAGATGGAAACGCGACAAAACTATAGAGCAGAGCAGAGCATAAAACATTTCTTCGTCGTTCGGCTATGTCTCTGCAGCAGATGAGTTCAAATCGAGAGCGGTAGCGAGAACAAAGCAATATTTGTATTGGTCCAAAAAACAAGTGGAAACGTTGCAGTCAGTGGAGGATACTTTGAGGGCGTTCTTATGACGTTTTTTTGCGGGAGTCTTTACTTTCGGTATCGAGTATAAAAAGGTGTTTTGCCGTCAATTAAATTAAGCATAATTTAGTTAGACGATCATCGATATTAAATTTTTTTTTATTTAGTAATCTCTAACACAAACATCAAGCAAATTATCTAAAATGTCTTCATTCTGATTGATTTCATTACAATGAATTGAATAGTTGAACGATTCGTCAACATCGTTAATGTATGGTCGAAAGTTTGAGTAATCGCAATTAATCGCTGTTGGGCTGTCAAAACTTGAATGCAATGGAACGCTATTAGTATCCTTATTGAAGTCCATTTTATTCGATGATGATATGACAATTTCATTTTCATTAAATGATGGTATCTCAGCTTCTGTATAGATCTGAAATGAGAATAACTACTGATACAAGAAATATAATAGAAAAGATCTTAAACTAACCATATTAGTGCAGCCAAATTTGCTGCTTAAAATGCTATTTAGGCAAGTGGGTTCATCGATTATCCCAGTCGTGGTGCTAATAATAATTGTCCCCAGCTCGTATTGCTGCGGCAGGTTCGTAGTCAAAGACATTGTTAAGTCATCCGGATACAAGAAAATGCCATCGGAATCACGTACACGTGGACTGAGTACATTCACATTAGGTAATGTTAGACCCAAGCTCAAAGTATCTCTATTAATCTCGTTCAAGTTTATCGATTCCGATTGCACATTATTTATATTGTTTTCAGCTATAATGCCATGATAACATTCTTGATTACTTTCATTAATGCTGCGAGGTTTCTCTTTCTTGGTTAGCGTTTCTAAGTTTTGATTTAATTTTGTTTGTGCCGTTTTGCGATTCCTAATGCGTTTTCTATCACATTTCTTTGGATCTACACCCAATTCCCAGTAGCCACCCTTGCCTTTATCCTCGCGCTTTCGATTCCGAAAACAATGATGCAACGATAGATTATGTCTGATAGAATTCTAAAACAAAAGTAAATACATGTTTAATGCGTCAATCATAAATTGTTAAATTGAAAAGATTTTCACTAACATTCCATTTTTTGCGAACTCGAAAGAAAGCAAACTTCGACTCAATCCATGTACAAATTTGCTGTAATGTTGCTCGTCCATTTTCCAACATTGCCATACCAATTATATGCGAATAATTAAATGGCGGCTTCTCTGTAACATCTGTTTTATATTTGGTCGCTAATTTTTCATACTCTGCCATATCACTGTAAAAAACAAACCAAAACGTATATTTTCATTATTTTATTTTGTATTGTAATAATTCAAATCTCTTTCTATTTCTCTCTCACCGTTTTATTTTATTAATGAATATATCATATCGTTCCGCTGGACTTGGACGTTTTGAATGTGCTGCGGCTGTTAGTGTTGTTTTTGTTTTTGACTCGGGAAACATAACGAGATTTCGTTTTAAGTATTTGTTAGTCATAGTCTTTGGTGTATTAGTATAATCAAATAGCTTGTGTTTCTTGGAAATATTTATTGTATTTTCACAATCATTTGACAATTCTGTATTGCCGCCGTATTGATCGGTATGAATATCATCTTCAAAATTTGAAATAATTGTTTTTGGCCATGTTAAGTTCTGATTCCTCAAAAGCCAATTTAGATTGGTTAGCTCACGCTCTTCGTCCGACTCATCAACATCTACAGCTCGAACAATTTGACGGCATGTTGTAGAATTTTTATTCTCAGTTCCATTCGATTTGTTTTTTATAGCTTTTATCATCATGTTCTTGCTTGCTTGTTGCCAGTGCACAGTGGTCCATAGGCCAAAAATCAAAAAATTCGATATTTAGACACAATGTATACAAATTGTCTCTAAAATGTCCAATCTTCTTGATGGCAAACGGGTTTTGTCTGGAAATCTAATGGGACTTTCAAAAAATAAAATTACTGTTTTGAAAATGTGTTCATATTTGCAAAGCTGCAGTAGCTTAAGTGTGATTATTGTAGAGCAATAGCGCTATTTTTAAAAAAATCAAACTTTCCACAGAGTGCTCCGATTTTTATACTCGATACCGAAGTTAAAGAGTATATTGGGTTTGTGCAATGTCCGTCATGGTGTCTGTCCGTCTGTCCGTCTGTATGAACGCAACTTTTTTCCACACCCTTCAAGTTAGAGACTTGAAACTTTACAAATGTCTTTATCTATGGCATAGTAAATTAAAGTGTCAAGATTGGAGCTATACGATAACTAGGGGGCTGGCAAATCGATAAACTGGATAACGCAAAATCGATAGATCCAGCTTTTTCGCAAGCTCTTACAGCTAGAACTACCAAATTTTTGGAGAACATAGCTACTAGCAATCCCCAAAATACTGCATCAACAATTTAGGAGCCACGCCCACCCATTCTGCCCCCAGCCCCGCCGCAGTTTAACACTAAAAATGCCCATATCTTCTACAGTTTTTGAGCTAGACCTATCAAATTTGGAGCCAAGATAGGTTGACGATCCCCAACTAAATTCATAAGAACTTTGGATGCCACGCCCATATATGCTGCCCTAGCCGCCATCAACCACCCCAAAGCTTCGCTAAAAACGGTAGTGCGTGTATCTTCCATAGTGTTTGTGCTAGAGTCACAAAATTTGGTAGGTAGATAACTGGTAACGACCCCCGAAAACTGCATCAAAGTTTGGGAGCCCCACCTACCCATTCCGCCCCCAGCACCCCAACAGTTTAAAAACAGAAATGCTTATATCTTTTACAGCTTTTGAGTTAGAGCCACCAAATTTTGTGCCAAAATAGGTGAATACAGCCCCCAAAAATGCATAAAAATTTGGATGCCACGCCAATCCATACTGCCTCAAACCACCCCAATGCTTCATTAAAAACGGGAATGCGTGTATTTTCCAAAGCGTTAAAGCTAGAGTCACAAAATTTGGTAGGAAAATAGCTATTAACGATCCCCAAAAAACTGCATCAAAGTTTTGGAGCCACACCCTTCGTTCCCGAGCCCCCTGCATTTTTAAATCAAAAACCCTTATATTTTCCACATTTTTTGAGCTAGAACCGACAAATTTGGTGCAAAGATTGGTGATGAAGAAACCCAAAAAATTAGTATGGCGTCATCCCCACCCATACCGCCCTCAGCCCCCCTTCCACCATATTCTACTAACTTTGAGCTAGAGTCACCAAATTTGGTATGAGGATAGCAATTAACATCATAAAAAGATCTGCAGCAAAACTTTGGACGCCACGCCCCCCATACCAGCCTCCAGCCACCCTTCCACCATATTCTACTAACTTTGAGCTAGAGTCACCAAATTTGGTATGAGGATAGCAATTAACATCATAAATAGATCTGCAGCAAAACTTTAGACGCCACGCCCCCCCATACCAGCCCCCAGCACCCTTCCACCATATTCTACTAGCTTTGAGCTAGAGTCACTAAATTCGGTGTGAGGATAGCTATTGACATGATACATAGATCTTTTGATGCCACGCCCCCATACCGCCCCAGCCCCTACCTTTAACAAACTTTGAGCTACAGTCACCAAATTCGGAAGGAAGAAAGCTTTTTGGCATGCCCATCCTCACCAGGCAATCTTTGAGGCTGCGTATACCCCTGCCGTATCCACACACCATTGCAATCAGCTCTCTTTTAATCTCTTTTTTTACTGGTATCGAGTATACCGCAGTCGGGTGCGTCCGACTGCAACGTTTCTACTTGTTATAATTTAGAATGGATTTAAAAGCTGAAGGTATTTAATAAATAATTATTGGTAAAATTAATTTCAAGGTTATTTTGCTCCGAAATGGGGTGCTGTTTCTTTGTTTCTGTGATTTTGCTTTTGTTTTCGTCAGGTGTGTTTGTATTCAATTTTGCACATGCTTTATTATTATTATAAAATTTATGAGTATAAGGGTAGCAAGTTCAAAAACGAGAAAGCCACAGGCGTTACGAAAAACGTTGTAGGCTTCTAAACCATCACAATGAAAATAAAGTCGTGGCGCTGCTATACAGGCGCGCCGTTATCTGATGCTTTGATGTATGACTACCCGGGTTCAAAACCACGTCAGAATTTTATGAATATGTTTATTTTAACTTCTTTTTACTTTTTTATTTTTAGTCTAGTTTCAAATTTTATTTGTTTTGACGTAGCAACAACAATTTCAGCAATTAAGGTTTATTATTCTTGCGTTTTAAAAATCTTATTACTGGTATATTTTCAGGCTTTACTTCTTTGTTCAATACATTTGAGGTATAAGCATGTAAAGAAACTTTCTGCTAGATTCTCGACTAGACGACACCCCACTCGCGCGTAAAAATTTGCAATAATTTCATCACTGTTTTATTATGACGTTGTCACGTTAAACTATCGTCCGTATTCCAAGTTTACCGACAACCTCTTTTTTTTTAATTTTTTTTCGCCATTTCGCATTTCGTTTTGTTTTTACAGGCTCTTCTAATAGTTGTGTGTTTTCACGCATGTATATATTAGATCTTGGTGCAGATAAAAGGGTACAAATGCTGAATAAACTACAACGATGGCAATACAGCCAGGAAGTAACCCGAGCTTGACATTCAAAATTACTGGAATTTCTGAAGATTTGATATTCAGATGCGCTACGATATTGTAAGCCTTAGCATCACAGATTATTCCATATATGTTAAAAAATTTGAACAATTAATTAAAATATATCCATGGTACTATATTCCAGCAACAGTCCATACAATTTTAATTCAAGGTCCGAAGGTCTTAGGGCAAGCGTTTGTGTCGATTGGGGAGCTCTCAAAAAAAGGTGCAGAGTCAAACAAAAAAGGAGGAAAAAATGCCGACTACAACATACCAGAAAAATGTCTCGTATTTTAACGAACCTGTGTTCATAAGAAATCTTCTTTTGAGATCAGACCCATTTTTATCAGGCCAAAGGATATTATCAATACGGGACAAATTAAAACATCTGGCAACTACAAATGAATTATAAGAAAATACTAGTTAAGCCTAATTATTATTAATTTTAAAATTAGTTATTTTTATTATTAAAGTTGATTTTTATATATTATTACGAGGCTACCCGGACTACTCGTTGCTGTGGTGCTTTTTGACTTCTTCTGAATATTGAAAATATGATACTCTCAGTGATCATCTGTTTATCCTCTCGAAGTCATGTCCGTCCGTTAGTAATTTCTGGCCAAGCAGGATTACATTCCATTGTAGTTAACAGATCAAGTCTCCCGTAGTTACGCAAGTATATGAGCGCATCGTGCGTGTACTCATGAAGATATTTCGGGCTTTTTACAAATGACGACGGTAGTGTTACCATTTGAGCTAAATTGTTTGCATCTAATTCCGCATCATTCGTGATCGTGTCTTGTTTATGTATAAAGTTTTCTGCTCGCATTTTTTTTTTTGACAATAAACCTTAAGCGCTCACTCTGCACTTTGACATACATGTCCACCAAAAACTGAAGGAAGGGAGGTCTACAGATCTATTTCGTGCGATAAGTTCATGCTGCCTTGCATTAGCTTGTGCGCGTTCATCTGCAGTCTGTGATTGTCTTTGTAATGCCACATCATTTGCATTACGCGTTCGCCGACCTATATTTGCTCGTTTGGCTCGTGGCATTTTTTCTTTAACAGTTCAAAACTTACTGTTTATGCAAATGCGATATCTTTTTGGTCTCGGTACGGGTTTTTAAATGACAAAAATTCACAACGGATTCAAATTTAAAAAATTGATTTTAGTTCCTCACACAATCAACTGGCTTGACTCAATGTTAAAATTTCTAACTACACTTTACTATCTCGAAATATAGTTTGAAAAGCCAACTGACACAAAATTCAAAAGCAACTGTTTATTCAAAAAGGCATTTACAAACAAACCAATTATTGGTGGACCACCCTTAACATTTAACATTAACATTAACATTAACCTACTGAATACGCATATAAAATTTCATATAAATCGGTCAAGCCGTTTCGGAGGAGTTTCATAACGCACCCCGTGACACGAATTTCATATATATTAGATTATTATTAAAACCAGTGCAACGTATTTCGTATATCTTTTTTCGGTTGTGGGGAGGGGAAAGGGATGTTTGACTTTGAACAGTATTAAAGCAATATTCATAAATATACATTGAACCCAGAACGTAATTTTTGCAATGTTTCTAATGGGAAAGTAATTTTTTCCACCTTGCTACACATGCGCATCTTTCTTCTTTGTTCAACTGTGCATATAGAATCCAATTTTAATCAAATAATTACCAAGTTTACAAACCACTTGCAACAACAAAGTTTTTCGTAAAAACTGGTTTTTGGACCGATCGTTCCTATGGCAGCCATATGCTATTGTCGTACGAATCCCCCAATTTTATAACTATATGCTTACAGTATTTTTTTAGAATTTTGGTAAAAATTTCAGAGAGATTTCAGATTTCACCACTAAAAGTATTTATGGCCGCGGTCCCCATACAAGCGCAACCACTGTGCAGTGGTGTGATCGATACGAATTACAATACATATATGGTTAAAGCATTTCGTATGTATCAAAAGCTGTAGTTTAAATAAGAGTCATAGGATAAACAAATCAAAATTTAGCCCCTGGCTACATAAAAGGATTCCTTTTTTGGAAGCTTTAATCTTAATTGCCAAATTAATTAATAACGTCATATCTGTTTGGATAACTTTAAGTTAGATGAGTTCAAGAGCCAATGGCTATCGTTTTACCATAAAAAAACATTTTGGCATAATGGTGTGATTGGCCAACACAGGCACTGGGACAAAAGGGGCAGGGTGTTAAATTTAGGCATGCGCTCTTTAAAAACAACATTGCCTGGCGCCATTTTACATTGTTAGTTCTTACCCCATGTATATACTATGTATACAAATATTTGAACAGAAACTATGCGAAATCAATGAATATTTTAATAAAGCAACAAAATCACACAGCCTTGTTATATGCCCTGAACCACTATGTAATTCTGAAAATGGTATGAGAATTTTATATTTTAGGCTCATCCTTATTTGTTGTACATATTACATAGCAAATGTTTGTTGTTCTAGTCTTTATTAATTGTGTGGCAATTATATAATTTAATCAATATAACTTCTTTTAATAATTCATTCTTAGATTATTTATTTAATTGATGTCGTTTGAATGACTTATATACTTAATATTACAAAGATTAATTCACCTAAACTCGTTAATAAATCTTAAACACACTCAAATAACTCAATTTATAGAGAATTTCATCATGCTTCTTATTTACATAAAGTGTGACACATTCAAATATATATCGATATAAGCTTTTTGGCACTCCTCATAAAACACTAATAATATATTCTATAAATAAAAGCTTTACAGTACGTACCGATGTAATACGTTTTTGACAAAAAATTAATTTATCTTTTCAGTTATTGAAAATTGTGCTCCTCGTGTTTTTATATGTTTTTTTTTATCTGTAAATATTTTTGAGCTAACTGGTTGAGACGAGCTGTTAGAACTATACTGCAGGTCGAATAGTTACTACACCTGTGTAACAGAGTTTTGTCTGTGGCCGGCCAGCCAACCCCTACTTGCTTTATAGTGTACAACAATATTAGTCTAGGTGGAGTTATTGCCGAGCTGAACAAGTAGTATCGTGGACTGTTAACGGTCGGTTCTACACACGCATATGGTCAGGCAAACGTTCAGTGACCCACAATGAAATTGTTTGAGGGGAAGCCAGGATCCACTTGTTAAGTTTTTCTCTATTGAACCCTCTTTCTTCGTTTCGACGCCTCTGCACAAAGAACTAACAAATGTCCACGAACCCTTAATGATGCATACTATATGTTCGTAACCCGACGAAAAATCTAACCGAGCAAGCATCGACCGTCCAAGGTCCATTTCGAAACGCTTCAAGCTCTAAACTTTTATCAACCCCTATTTGGGTTGAATTTTTTTTCAAATGCTATCGGTTTCGACACTTGTCGTTGGCTCGCACCCCATCTCGGACGCTTGAGTTTATCCCTCCTTTTTAAGGGTGTTTTTCCCGTAATAAAAAGTTGTGTAAATCGTTTTTTCTATATAATCGAGCTAACTCGACTACAAAATTTTTGACCTGTACAGTCGACACCGGAGTTTTTCCAAAACATATCATGCTAAACCACAAAAATGTTCGAGATTAGAATACAAAAATCCTTTGTTAAAAAAATTAGCCGAATTATATAGTACTTATAAACTCCTGCGAATAAATTCCGATAACTCCAGAAACTCGATGAAAATATTTGCCCGTTCTCAGTAGTGACACGTAATAAATTTTTTTTTTCATATGAGAGCTTTAATTAAATTTTTATCCATCTACTAATATTATACGCAAAAAAAGTTCTTTTCGGGCATTTTTACTGTATAAGGATTTTACAAAGGCTAACGAATTGTAATTTCTTGTTGGAAGCTGGAAGACTTTAACACATTGTATCCACAAAAAAAAAAAAAAAAAAATACATGTACTCAGCGACTGCCGCGGTAAAGCTATTGCATGGAATTTTGTATCAATTTATGCAATGAGGTTTTTGTTTTTGTTTTTTTTTTTTATATTTTCTTTGATATTAATTGAAGTTACACTTTTTGAGCTTGGTGCAAGAAAACAAATGTATTTATTTTTATTGAATAAGTTAGAAGTTAATATTGTTAAAAATATTTTTTTTTTATTTTTATTATTTTAATTATTATAGTTTTACTATACAATTCAATGTAGGCTATTCAGGAATTTGTATCGTTGAAATTATAGGTTTATGGTAACTAAAACAGGAAACATAAGTTTGAGACTTGATATCCTCTAAATATCTCGAAAATACTGGGTGGGTCAATGGTGGTCCCATATTTTGTTGTTGATTCTTTTGGATCATTATTCATTTGCAAGTTCAATTTCACCGAAAGAAAAGATGTCAATCATGTGAAAAAAATGATGAAATCGTAAAGTTAAATTTGATTACTAAATCAAATTACTTATCCACTTACGATTTTTCAGCATTACTTGGCGAAATTTCCTTTGACGTTCAGCATTTGATACTGCTTTTCATGTTTTTTTAAAACTGTCTGACGCTGAGAATATGCCCTTTGACGTTCACAATTTTTACTTTTTAGCTCTTTAAGATATTCTACTCTATAAAAAGAAAAAAGCTAGGTATAAATAATGGATATATATTATTAGGTATAAATAGTGTTATGTACACACCAAACAAATTATTCGTTCAAAAAATTTGAGCAAAAATAACGATTTTAAGAGTTTGATCATCGAATTTTGCGCGATATACATTTACATATATGTAAAGGGGTATCGATATATTGCTGATTCGATAGGTATCGATTAGCAGATGTTTTTGGTGAATACACGATCGTGGCAGAAGTAGCAAGTCGTCGAGCGTACAAGAGGTACATAGAAGTCGGAAAGTAGAAGTATATAGAAGTCGAAAAGTAGAAGTTGACGCGAGTTAAGTTGAACACTCTAAGTTGCTTAAGTTGAAAGTTGTTTAATATTAATCGTTGCGAATTGAAATCGATCTTTTATAAACATTGTTACTCATATTTAGTTAATAAACATTACATTATCAATACATAATCATTACATTTGGGGGCTCAACCGTGTCTAAATATTGAAGTTAACAGCCTAAATAATAAAAGTGGAAAATTATAAAGAATGATCAAAGTTGAAACTACGCAGTAGCAAATTCAAAGCCGCAAATTCGCATGTACATATATACTTGTGTAAAGTTGTGTTCGTATGCATATACATGAAAAATGAGACTAACAAAAACGCCGGTAAAGAAGAAAAAGAACAACGAAGAAGAAACAGTTGAAAAAATTACACCAGTATCGACAAGTAAGAAAAAGAACGCAAAAGGCAAAAGTGAAATAGAGTTATTGCAAGAAAAAAACATGTCAAAAATGGAAGAAACAATTGAAGAAAACAATAAAAGTCTACAAGAAATTATTAAGCTGTTATCGCTAAAAATACAAATCGACGAGATCGGACACGCGGAAAATAAAATAACGCCGGACAGTTTTGCGAAAATTATACCAGACTTTGACGGTCACAGTGTTCCAGTGGAATATTGGTTTAATAATTTCGAACAGAATGCAGAAGCATACGAGTTAAGTGAGAAACAAAAATATGTACAAGCACGAGGTAAAATGTCAAAGTCAGCTAAGTTGTTTCTAGAATCTGTGTTTGTGAGTACATATCAGCATTTAAAAGACACCATAGTGGAAGAATTTAAGCGTGCATATTCTAGCGCAGATTTGCATAAAAAATTAAGAGAACGCGTCAAGTCGCCTGATGAATCTTTTCATGATTATGTTTTGAATATGAGGAAGCTAGCCGCTCTCAGTGCAGACATAGACGTTGTTTCAGTGATCCGCTACATAGTCGATGGCCTACGTATCAAAACCGAATACAAGTACAATATGTACATGTGTAAGACATTCTACGAATTGTACGAGAAGTACGCGGTGTATGAGCAAGTAAAGGAGAACGAAAATAAAAGAACACAATTAGACATTGGTGACAAGAAAAGAGTGCAAAATGTAAAACAAAGTCGTTGTTTTAATTGTGGCTCATCAGAACATTTGCGAAAAGATTGTAAATTGGAAACTAAGTGTTTCAAGTGTAACGGCAATGGGCACATTTCGAAAAACTGCCAACAATTAACCAAGAACGTTAACGTTGTAAAAGAGAACAAGCGTTGCAAAAAAATTGTTTTGAATAACGTCATAGTCGAATGCTTGATTGATACCGGTTCAGACGTATCAATAATAAAGAACAGTGTATACAAAAAAATGAAAAACGTCGAATTGCAGAGAAGTCATTCAGTTTTGCGCGTCCTTGGCGCAGTACAAACGCTGCCAATAGGTGAATTTTTGGGAGCGCTTCAAGTCGATGGTATCACTGGTGTACAGAAGTTCGTCGTCGTGCCAGACGCTAAGATTGAATATGACGCCTTGCTCGGATACGATTTTGTGTCCAAGTTTACTATGGTGCTGGATGAGAAAGGGTACACATTCATCTTGACAGCGGCGTGGGAGCACGATGAACCTCTCAAAGAGCTAAGTATATATAATGTGGTCGAAACTGAGATTAATATACACACCCCTCCGCAGTTTATGCCAATGGTCTCGTCGTTGATTGAAGCATATACAGTCTCCAGTGGAACTGAAGATCATACCAGATGGGCAAATTACTCCGTTTCGACAGCAGCCAAGTCGTCATTCGCCAGTCGAATGTGAGGCCATCCGAAAACAAGTTGACGAATGGCTAAATACAAACATTGTTCGGAAGTCTACATCCAACTTCGCAAGCAGAGTGGTGATCGTGAAGAAAAAGGACGGTTCAAACAGAATTTGCATTGACTTCAGGCAGTTAAACAATATGGTGCTTAAAGATTGTTTTCCAGTCCCGCTTATGGACGATGTACTAGAAAAGTTGCAGGCTGCCAAGATTTTTGTCGTTATGGATCTGGAGAATAGTTTTTTCCACGTACCCATTGAAGAGGAGAGTCGCAAATACACTGCTTTTGTGACAAAGGAGGGCCTGTACGAGTTCAACAAAGCCCCGTTTGGATTTACCAATTCACCTGCAGCATTTATACGGTTCGTTAACAGTATTTTCGACGGTCTTATCAGACAAGACGTGATGCAATTATATATGGACGATATTATAATTTATGGACTATCGGAGGATGAATGTTTGACGAAGTTGAAGTTGGTATTGAAAGTCGCATCGGAGGCCCAGTTGAAAATTAAGTGGAAGAAATGTCGTTTTTTGGAGAAGAAAATAGAGTTTTTGGGACATACAGTTGAAGGTGGAAAGATCTGGCCTGGCCAGGAAAAGACAAACGCAGTCAAGCAGTTTGCAATGCCCAAAAATATAAAGGCAGTACAGTCTTTCTTAGGCTTGACGGGTTTCTTCAAAAAATTTATTAAAGGATACGCACAGATAGCTCGCCCATTGACAATGCTGTTGAAAAAAGACGCGAAATTTATGGTTGGGACTGCTGAGATGAACGCCGTTAACCAGTTGAAGGATGCGCTATGCACAGAGCCTATTCTGCGAATTTACAGTAAATATGCACCCACGGAGTTACACACAGATGCTTCAGCTGACGGATTTGGTGCAACTTTACTTCAGCGATTTGATCAGGAACTACACCCTGTATTTTTCTGGAGCAAGAAAACGTCGTCATCAGATGCTAAGCGTCACAGTTATATACTGGAAGTAAAAGCTGCCCATCTTGCTATGCAAAAGTTCAGACATTATCTTTTGGGAGTAAACTTTACGTTGGTAACAGACTGCGCAGCGTTCTCCCAAACCGTCAATAAAAAGGATGTTCCACGAGAGGTTGCGAATTGGATCATGTGTATGCAGGATTATACTTTCGAAGTGGTACATAGACCAGCAACAAGAATGAAACACGTAGACTTTCTCAGTCGATATCCCGTCGTGCTTACAATTGGCTCTGAAGTTTCTGCACGTCTAAAGAAAGCACAGAGGGAGGATGCATTAGTCAGCGCCATTATGGAAATTCTCAAAACACAGCCGTACGATGGATTTAAACTTAAAGGGCAGTTGGTCTATAAAGTCGTTGATGGAAATGAGTTGGTGGTGGTTCCTAAAAAAATGGAACACGAGATTATAAACGAAGCGCACAATGTGGGACATTTTTCGATTCAGAAGACCATGCACGCCATTCAGCAGCAATTTTGGATTCCGCATTTGGAACGAAAAGTTGCTCAAGTAGTCAACAGCTGTATAAAATGCATTATTACAAACAAAAAGCTTGGTAAGCAGGAAGGATACCTTTGCTGTATTGACAAAGGTGGCCAACCGTTGCACACACTCCACGTCGACCATCTAGGACCAATGGACGCAACGTCGAAAAAGTATAAGTATATATTTGCAATGGTGGATGCATTTTCCAAGTTTGTATGGCTTTTTCCGGTAAAATCAACTGGCTGTGAGGAGGTGCTAAAGAAACTACAGGATTGGTCTGACGTTTTCGGTATGCCATATCGTATAATTAGCGATCGTGGATCTGCGTTTACGTCAAACGCTTTTGAGGAGTACGCAAAAACGAATGCTATCGAGCATGTTCTAACAACAACAGGAGTTGCAAGGGGAAACGGACAGATTGAGCGAGTAAACAGGTCGATATTGTCCATTATGTCCAAACTGTCGTCAGAAGAACCGGCTAAATGGTATAGGTGGGTTGCGCAAGTGCAAGTTGCAATCAATTCGCATATTAATTCCTCTACACTGAAGACTCCGTTTGAGCTGTTATTTGGAACAAAGATGCAAGTCAAGGTCAGCGATAAACTGCTACAGTTGCTTGAACAGGAAAGGTTAGAAGATTTTAATGAAGAACGTCAGCAGTTACGCGAAGAGGCCAAAGTGCAGATATCTAAGGCGCAAGAGGCGTATAAAAGAAACTATGACAAAAAGCGTAAAGGCGATCACGTGTACAAGGAAGGCGATTTGGTAGCAGTGAAGCGAACGCAATTTCTTGCAGGCAGAAAATTGGCGAGCAATTTTCTTGGTCCATACGAAGTTATCAAAGTCAACCGTTGCGGACGTTATATCGTTCGAAAAGCTGCAAATGTAGAAGGTCCAAACACAACGTCTACAAGCGCAGATAATTTGAAGCTATGGAAGTATATAGAACAGAATGAAGAGTTAATGTCGTCTGGGACAGACGACGAGATTCAGGATGGCCGAGTGTAAAGGGGTATCGATATATTGCTGATTCGATAGGTATCGATTAGCAGATGTTTTTGGTGAATACACGATCGTGGCAGAAGTAGCAAGTCGTCGAGCGTACAAGAGGTACATAGAAGTCGGAAAGTAGAAGTATATAGAAGTCGAAAAGTAGAAGTTGACGCGAGTTAAGTTGAACACTCTAAGTTGCTTAAGTTGAAAGTTGTTTAATATTAATCGTTGCGAATTGAAATCGATCTTTTATAAACATTGTTACTCATATTTAGTTAATAAACATTACATTATCAATACATAATCATTACATTTGGGGGCTCAACCGTGTCTAAATATTGAAGTTAACAGCCTAAATAATAAAAGTGGAAAATTATAAAGAATGATCAAAGTTGAAACTACGCAGTAGCAAATTCAAAGCCGCAAATTCGCATGTACATATATACTTGTGTAAAGTTGTGTTCGTATGCATATACATGAAAAATGAGACTAACAAAAACGCCGGTAAAGAAGAAAAAGAACAACGAAGAAGAAACAGTTGAAAAAATTACACCAGTATCGACAAGTAAGAAAAAGAACGCAAAAGGCAAAAGTGAAATAGAGTTATTGCAAGAAAAAAACATGTCAAAAATGGAAGAAACAATTGAAGAAAACAATAAAAGTCTACAAGAAATTATTAAGCTGTTATCGCTAAAAATACAAATCGACGAGATCGGACACGCGGAAAATAAAATAACGCCGGACAGTTTTGCGAAAATTATACCAGACTTTGACGGTCACAGTGTTCCAGTGGAATATTGGTTTAATAATTTCGAACAGAATGCAGAAGCATACGAGTTAAGTGAGAAACAAAAATATGTACAAGCACGAGGTAAAATGTCAAAGTCAGCTAAGTTGTTTCTAGAATCTGTGTTTGTGAGTACATATCAGCATTTAAAAGACACCATAGTGGAAGAATTTAAGCGTGCATATTCTAGCGCAGATTTGCATAAAAAATTAAGAGAACGCGTCAAGTCGCCTGATGAATCTTTTCATGATTATGTTTTGAATATGAGGAAGCTAGCCGCTCTCAGTGCAGACATAGACGTTGTTTCAGTGATCCGCTACATAGTCGATGGCCTACGTATCAAAACCGAATACAAGTACAATATGTACATGTGTAAGACATTCTACGAATTGTACGAGAAGTACGCGGTGTATGAGCAAGTAAAGGAGAACGAAAATAAAAGAACACAATTAGACATTGGTGACAAGAAAAGAGTGCAAAATGTAAAACAAAGTCGTTGTTTTAATTGTGGCTCATCAGAACATTTGCGAAAAGATTGTAAATTGGAAACTAAGTGTTTCAAGTGTAACGGCAATGGGCACATTTCGAAAAACTGCCAACAATTAACCAAGAACGTTAACGTTGTAAAAGAGAACAAGCGTTGCAAAAAAATTGTTTTGAATAACGTCATAGTCGAATGCTTGATTGATACCGGTTCAGACGTATCAATAATAAAGAACAGTGTATACAAAAAAATGAAAAACGTCGAATTGCAGAGAAGTCATTCAGTTTTGCGCGTCCTTGGCGCAGTACAAACGCTGCCAATAGGTGAATTTTTGGGAGCGCTTCAAGTCGATGGTATCACTGGTGTACAGAAGTTCGTCGTCGTGCCAGACGCTAAGATTGAATATGACGCCTTGCTCGGATACGATTTTGTGTCCAAGTTTACTATGGTGCTGGATGAGAAAGGGTACACATTCATCTTGACAGCGGCGTGGGAGCACGATGAACCTCTCAAAGAGCTAAGTATATATAATGTGGTCGAAACTGAGATTAATATACACACCCCTCCGCAGTTTATGCCAATGGTCTCGTCGTTGATTGAAGCATATACAGTCTCCAGTGGAACTGAAGATCATACCAGATGGGCAAATTACTCCGTTTCGACAGCAGCCAAGTCGTCATTCGCCAGTCGAATGTGAGGCCATCCGAAAACAAGTTGACGAATGGCTAAATACAAACATTGTTCGGAAGTCTACATCCAACTTCGCAAGCAGAGTGGTGATCGTGAAGAAAAAGGACGGTTCAAACAGAATTTGCATTGACTTCAGGCAGTTAAACAATATGGTGCTTAAAGATTGTTTTCCAGTCCCGCTTATGGACGATGTACTAGAAAAGTTGCAGGCTGCCAAGATTTTTGTCGTTATGGATCTGGAGAATAGTTTTTTCCACGTACCCATTGAAGAGGAGAGTCGCAAATACACTGCTTTTGTGACAAAGGAGGGCCTGTACGAGTTCAACAAAGCCCCGTTTGGATTTACCAATTCACCTGCAGCATTTATACGGTTCGTTAACAGTATTTTCGACGGTCTTATCAGACAAGACGTGATGCAATTATATATGGACGATATTATAATTTATGGACTATCGGAGGATGAATGTTTGACGAAGTTGAAGTTGGTATTGAAAGTCGCATCGGAGGCCCAGTTGAAAATTAAGTGGAAGAAATGTCGTTTTTTGGAGAAGAAAATAGAGTTTTTGGGACATACAGTTGAAGGTGGAAAGATCTGGCCTGGCCAGGAAAAGACAAACGCAGTCAAGCAGTTTGCAATGCCCAAAAATATAAAGGCAGTACAGTCTTTCTTAGGCTTGACGGGTTTCTTCAAAAAATTTATTAAAGGATACGCACAGATAGCTCGCCCATTGACAATGCTGTTGAAAAAAGACGCGAAATTTATGGTTGGGACTGCTGAGATGAACGCCGTTAACCAGTTGAAGGATGCGCTATGCACAGAGCCTATTCTGCGAATTTACAGTAAATATGCACCCACGGAGTTACACACAGATGCTTCAGCTGACGGATTTGGTGCAACTTTACTTCAGCGATTTGATCAGGAACTACACCCTGTATTTTTCTGGAGCAAGAAAACGTCGTCATCAGATGCTAAGCGTCACAGTTATATACTGGAAGTAAAAGCTGCCCATCTTGCTATGCAAAAGTTCAGACATTATCTTTTGGGAGTAAACTTTACGTTGGTAACAGACTGCGCAGCGTTCTCCCAAACCGTCAATAAAAAGGATGTTCCACGAGAGGTTGCGAATTGGATCATGTGTATGCAGGATTATACTTTCGAAGTGGTACATAGACCAGCAACAAGAATGAAACACGTAGACTTTCTCAGTCGATATCCCGTCGTGCTTACAATTGGCTCTGAAGTTTCTGCACGTCTAAAGAAAGCACAGAGGGAGGATGCATTAGTCAGCGCCATTATGGAAATTCTCAAAACACAGCCGTACGATGGATTTAAACTTAAAGGGCAGTTGGTCTATAAAGTCGTTGATGGAAATGAGTTGGTGGTGGTTCCTAAAAAAATGGAACACGAGATTATAAACGAAGCGCACAATGTGGGACATTTTTCGATTCAGAAGACCATGCACGCCATTCAGCAGCAATTTTGGATTCCGCATTTGGAACGAAAAGTTGCTCAAGTAGTCAACAGCTGTATAAAATGCATTATTACAAACAAAAAGCTTGGTAAGCAGGAAGGATACCTTTGCTGTATTGACAAAGGTGGCCAACCGTTGCACACACTCCACGTCGACCATCTAGGACCAATTGACGCAACGTCGAAAAAGTATAAGTATATATTTGCAATGGTGGATGCATTTTCCAAGTTTGTATGGCTTTTTCCGGTAAAATCAACTGGCGAGGAGGTGCTAAAGAAACTACAGGATTGGTCTGACGTTTTCGGTATGCCATATCGTATAATTAGCGATCGTGGATCTGCGTTTACGTCAAACGCTTTTGAGGAGTACGCAAAAACGAATGCTATCGAGCATGTTCTAACAACAACAGGAGTTGCAAGGGGAAACGGACAGATTGAGCGAGTAAACAGGTCGATATTGTCCATTATGTCCAAACTGTCGTCAGAAGAACCGGCTAAATGGTATAGGTGGGTTGCGCAAGTGCAAGTTGCAATCAATTCGCATATTAATTCCTCTACACTGAAGACTCCGTTTGAGCTGTTATTTGGAACAAAGATGCAAGTCAAGGTCAGCGATAAACTGCTACAGTTGCTTGAACAGGAAAGGTTAGAAGATTTTAATGAAGAACGTCAGCAGTTACGCGAAGAGGCCAAAGTGCAGATATCTAAGGCGCAAGAGGCGTATAAAAGAAACTATGACAAAAAGCGTAAAGGCGATCACGTGTACAAGGAAGGCGATTTGGTAGCAGTGAAGCGAACGCAATTTCTTGCAGGCAGAAAATTGGCGAGCAATTTTCTTGGTCCATACGAAGTTATCAAAGTCAACCGTTGCGGACGTTATATCGTTCGAAAAGCTGCAAATGTAGAAGGTCCAAACACAACGTCTACAAGCGCAGATAATTTGAAGCTATGGAAGTATATAGAACAGAATGAAGAGTTAATGTCGTCTGGGACAGACGACGAGATTCAGGATGGCCGAGTGTAAAGGGGTATCGATATATTGCTGATTCGATAGGTATCGATTAGCAGATGTTTTTGGTGAATACACGATCGTGGCAGAAGTAGCAAGTCGTCGAGCGTACAAGAGGTACATAGAAGTCGGAAAGTAGAAGTATATAGAAGTCGAAAAGTAGAAGTTGACGCGAGTTAAGTTGAACACTCTAAGTTGCTTAAGTTGAAAGTTGTTTAATATTAATCGTTGCGAATTGAAATCGATCTTTTATAAACATTGTTACTCATATTTAGTTAATAAACATTACATTATCAATACATAATCATTACATTTGGGGGCTCAACCGTGTCTAAATATTGAAGTTAACAGCCTAAATAATAAAAGTGGAAAATTATAAAGAATGATCAAAGTTGAAACTACGCAGTAGCAAATTCAAAGCCGCAAATTCGCATGTACATATATACTTGTGTAAAGTTGTGTTCGTATGCATATACATGAAAAATGAGACTAACAAAAACGCCGGTAAAGAAGAAAAAGAACAACGAAGAAGAAACAGTTGAAAAAATTACACCAGTATCGACAAGTAAGAAAAAGAACGCAAAAGGCAAAAGTGAAATAGAGTTATTGCAAGAAAAAAACATGTCAAAAATGGAAGAAACAATTGAAGAAAACAATAAAAGTCTACAAGAAATTATTAAGCTGTTATCGCTAAAAATACAAATCGACGAGATCGGACACGCGGAAAATAAAATAACGCCGGACAGTTTTGCGAAAATTATACCAGACTTTGACGGTCACAGTGTTCCAGTGGAATATTGGTTTAATAATTTCGAACAGAATGCAGAAGCATACGAGTTAAGTGAGAAACAAAAATATGTACAAGCACGAGGTAAAATGTCAAAGTCAGCTAAGTTGTTTCTAGAATCTGTGTTTGTGAGTACATATCAGCATTTAAAAGACACCATAGTGGAAGAATTTAAGCGTGCATATTCTAGCGCAGATTTGCATAAAAAATTAAGAGAACGCGTCAAGTCGCCTGATGAATCTTTTCATGATTATGTTTTGAATATGAGGAAGCTAGCCGCTCTCAGTGCAGACATAGACGTTGTTTCAGTGATCCGCTACATAGTCGATGGCCTACGTATCAAAACCGAATACAAGTACAATATGTACATGTGTAAGACATTCTACGAATTGCACGAGAAGTACGCGGTGTATGAGCAAGTAAAGGAGAACGAAAATAAAAGAACACAATTAGACATTGGTGACAAGAAAAGAGTGAAAAATGTAAAACAAAGTCGTTGTTTTAATTGTGGCTCATCAGAACATTTGCGAAAAGATTGTAAATTGGAAACTAAAGGCCCACCCAAACGTTGATTTCTTTCTTAAAGACTCGTTGCAAGACTGAACGAAAAGTTTGCTTACGCATTGAGAATCATCGGCATAGCCATACGTTGCTTAAGTGCTTTGTCTCTTCTTCTTATATTGCAATGTAAACAAACCATATGGCATTAACGGTGGAACATTGTTGCCATGTGCTCTTTGTTTATGCCATTGAAAATAAATGTTAACAATTAATGTAATACCATGTTAAAAACATATTATAGATATTTTTATAGATCTAAAGCATTATATCAATGTGTTTATAAACAATAAAATGATGATATAACAATTTTGTTAAATAATTTCCATAGAATAAAAAATCAGCGACAACTCTGTATTGCTCAGCATTCATGCATGTTTTCACTCCAGTCAAACCATGCATTCAGTCTTAACAGCATTCGTTAAAAAAATAACTCAACGAACTCTTGCGTAAGCATCGTTTGGGTCGATACTCGGCGTATCATATGTTCAAACTTTGCGTGCCGCGAGTCTTTAAGAAAGAAATCAACGTTTGGTTGGGCCTTAAGTGTTTCAAGTGTAACGGCAATGGGCACATTTCGAAAAACTGCCAACAATTAACCAAGAACGTTAACGTTGTAAAAGAGAACAAGCGTTGCAAAAAAATTGTTTTGAATAACGTCATAGTCGAATGCTTGATTGATACCGGTTCAGACGTATCAATAATAAAGAACAGTGTATACAAAAACATGAAAAACGTCGAATTGCAGAGAAGTCATTCAGTTTTGCGCGGCCTTGGCGCAGTACAAACGCTGCCAATAGGTGAATTTTTGGGAGCGCTTCAAGTCGATGGTATCACTGGTGTACAGAAGTTCGTCGTCGTGCCAGACGCTAAGATTGAATATGACGCCTTGCTCGGATACGATTTTGTGTCCAAGTTTACTATGGTGCTGGCTGAGAAAGGGTACACATTCATGTTGACAGCGGCGTGGGAGCACGATGAACCTCTCAAAGAGCTAAGTATATATAATGTGGTCGAAACTGAGATTAATATACACACCCCTCCGCAGTTTATGCCAATGGTCTCGTCGTTGATTGAAGCATATAAGCCATCAGAATTGCCGATACAGTCTCCAGTCGAACTGAAGATCATACCAGATGGGCAAATTACTCCGTTTCGACAGCAGCCAAGTCGTCATTCGCCAGTCGAATGTGAGGCCATCCGAAAACAAGTTGACGAATGGCTAAATACAAACATTGTTCGGAAGTCTACATCCAACTTCGCAAGCAGAGTGGTGATCGTGAAGAAAAAGGACGGTTCAAACAGAATTTGCATTGACTTCAGGCAGTTAAACAATATGGTGCTTAAAGATTGTTTTCCAGTCCCGCTTATGGACGATGTACTAGAAAAGTTGCAGGCTGCCAAGATTTTTGTCGTTATGGATCTGGAGAATAGTTTTTTCCACGTACCCATTGAAGAGGAGAGTCGCAAATACACTGCTTTTGTGACAAAGGAGGGCCTGTACGAGTTCAACAAAGCCCCGTTTGGATTTACCAATTCACCTGCAGCATTTATACGGTTCGTTAACAGTATTTTCGACGGTCTTATCAGACAAGACGTGATGCAATTATATATGGACGATATTATAATTTATGGACTATCGGAGGATGAATGTTTGACGAAGTTGAAGTTGGTATTGAAAGTCGCATCGGAGGCCCAGTTGAAAATTAAGTGGAAGAAATGTCGTTTTTTGGAGAAGAAAATAGAGTTTTTGGGACATACAGTTGAAGGTGGAAAGATCTGGCCTGGCCAGGAAAAGACAAACGCAGTCAAGCAGTTTGCAATGCCCAAAAATATAAAGGCAGTACAGTCTTTCTTAGGCTTGACGGGTTTCTTCAAAAAATTTATTAAAGGATACGCACAGATAGCTCGCCCATTGACAATGCTGCTGAAAAAAGACGCGAAATTTATGGTTGGGACTGCTGAGATGAACGCCGTTAACCAGTTGAAGGATGCGCTATGCACAGAGCCTATTCTGCGAATTTACAGTAAATATGCACCCACGGAGTTACACACAGATGCTTCAGCTGACGGATTTGGTGCAACTTTACTTCAGCGATTTGATCAGGAACTACACCCTGTATTTTTCTGGAGCAAGAAAACGTCGTCATCAGATGCTAAGCGTCACAGTTATATACTGGAAGTAAAAGCTGCCCATCTTGCTATGCAAAAGTTCAGACATTATCTTTTGGGAGTAAACTTTACGTTGGTAACAGACTGCGCAGCGTTCTCCCAAACCGTCAATAAAAAGGATGTTCCACGAGAGGTTGCGAATTGGATCATGTGTATGCAGGATTATACTTTCGAAGTGGTACATAGACCAGCAACAAGAATGAAACACGTAGACTTTCTCAGTCGATATCCCGTCGTGCTTACAATTGGCTCTGAAGTTTCTGCACGTCTAAAGAAAGCACAGAGGGAGGATGCATTAGTCAGCGCCATTATGGAAATTCTCAAAACACAGCCGTACGATGGATTTAAACTTAAAGGGCAGTTGGTCTATAAAGTCGTTGATGGAAATGAGTTGGTGGTGGTTCCTAAAAAAATGGAACACGAGATTATAAACGAAGCGCACAATGTGGGACATTTTTCGATTCAGAAGACCATGCACGCCATTCAGCAGCAATTTTGGATTCCGCATTTGGAACGAAAAGTTGCTCAAGTAGTCAACAGCTGTATAAAATGCATTATTACAAACAAAAAGCTTGGTAAGCAGGAAGGATACCTTTGCTGTATTGACAAAGGTGGCCAACCGTTGCACACACTCCACGTCGACCATCTAGGACCAATGGACGCAACGTCGAAAAAGTATAAGTATATATTTGCAATGGTGGATGCATTTTCCAAGTTTGTATGGCTTTTTCCGGTAAAATCAACTGGCTGTGAGGAGGTGCTAAAGAAACTACAGGATTGGTCTGACGTTTTCGGTATGCCATATCGTATAATTAGCGATCGTGGATCTGCGTTTACGTCAAATGCTTTTGAGGAGTACGCAAAAACGAATGCTATCGAGCATGTTCTAACAACAACAGGAGTTGCAAGGGGAAACGGACAGATTGAGCGAGTAAACAGGTCGATATTGTCCATTATGTCCAAACTGTCGTCAGAAGAACCGGCTAAATGGTATAGGTGGGTTGCGCAAGTGCAAGTTGCAATCAATTCGCATATTAATTCCTCTACACTGAAGACTCCGTTTGAGCTGTTATTTGGAACAAAGATGCAAGTCAAGGTCAGCGATAAACTGCTACAGTTGCTTGAACAGGAAAGGTTAGAAGATTTTAATGAAGAACGTCAGCAGTTACGCGAAGAGGCCAAAGTGCAGATATCTAAGGCGCAAGAGGCGTATAAAAGAAACTATGACAAAAAGCGTAAAGGCGATCACGTGTACAAGGAAGGCGATTTGGTAGCAGTGAAGCGAACGCAATTTCTTGCAGGCAGAAAATTGGCGAGCAATTTTCTTGGTCCATACGAAGTTATCAAAGTCAACCGTTGCGGACGTTATATCGTTCGAAAAGCTGCAAATGTAGAAGGTCCAAACACAACGTCTACAAGCGCAGATAATTTGAAGCTATGGAAGTATATAGAACAGAATGAAGAGTTAATGTCGTCTGGGACAGACGACGAGATTCAGGATGGCCGAGTGTAAAGGGGTATCGATATATTGCTGATTCGATAGGTATCGATTAGCAGATGTTTTTGGTGAATACACGATCGTGGCAGAAGTAGCAAGTCGTCGAGCGTACAAGAGGTACATAGAAGTCGGAAAGTAGAAGTATATAGAAGTCGAAAAGTAGAAGTTGACGCGAGTTAAGTTGAACACTCTAAGTTGCTTAAGTTGAAAGTTGTTTAATATTAATCGTTGCGAATTGAAATCGATCTTTTATAAACATTGTTACTCATATTTAGTTAATAAACATTACATTATCAATACATAATCATTACATTTGGGGGCTCAACCGTGTCTAAATATTGAAGTTAACAGCCTAAATAATAAAAGTGGAAAATTATAAAGAATGATCAAAGTTGAAACTACGCAGTAGCAAATTCAAAGCCGCAAATTCGCATGTACATATATACTTGTGTAAAGTTGTGTTCGTATGCATATACATGAAAAATGAGACTAACAAAAACGCCGGTAAAGAAGAAAAAGAACAACGAAGAAGAAACAGTTGAAAAAATTACACCAGTATCGACAAGTAAGAAAAAGAACGCAAAAGGCAAAAGTGAAATAGAGTTATTGCAAGAAAAAAACATGTCAAAAATGGAAGAAACAATTGAAGAAAACAATAAAAGTCTACAAGAAATTATTAAGCTGTTATCGCTAAAAATACAAATCGACGAGATCGGACACGCGGAAAATAAAATAACGCCGGACAGTTTTGCGAAAATTATACCAGACTTTGACGGTCACAGTGTTCCAGTGGAATATTGGTTTAATAATTTCGAACAGAATGCAGAAGCATACGAGTTAAGTGAGAAACAAAAATATGTACAAGCACGAGGTAAAATGTCAAAGTCAGCTAAGTTGTTTCTAGAATCTGTGTTTGTGAGTACATATCAGCATTTAAAAGACACCATAGTGGAAGAATTTAAGCGTGCATATTCTAGCGCAGATTTGCATAAAAAATTAAGAGAACGCGTCAAGTCGCCTGATGAATCTTTTCATGATTATGTTTTGAATATGAGGAAGCTAGCCGCTCTCAGTGCAGACATAGACGTTGTTTCAGTGATCCGCTACATAGTCGATGGCCTACGTATCAAAACCGAATACAAGTACAATATGTACATGTGTAAGACATTCTACGAATTGTACGAGAAGTACGCGGTGTATGAGCAAGTAAAGGAGAACGAAAATAAAAGAACACAATTAGACATTGGTGACAAGAAAAGAGTGCAAAATGTAAAACAAAGTCGTTGTTTTAATTGTGGCTCATCAGAACATTTGCGAAAAGATTGTAAATTGGAAACTAAGTGTTTCAAGTGTAACGGCAATGGGCACATTTCGAAAAACTGCCAACAATTAACCAAGAACGTTAACGTTGTAAAAGAGAACAAGCGTTGCAAAAAAATTGTTTTGAATAACGTCATAGTCGAATGCTTGATTGATACCGGTTCAGACGTATCAATAATAAAGAACAGTGTATACAAAAAAATGAAAAACGTCGAATTGCAGAGAAGTCATTCAGTTTTGCGCGTCCTTGGCGCAGTACAAACGCTGCCAATAGGTGAATTTTTGGGAGCGCTTCAAGTCGATGGTATCACTGGTGTACAGAAGTTCGTCGTCGTGCCAGACGCTAAGATTGAATATGACGCCTTGCTCGGATACGATTTTGTGTCCAAGTTTACTATGGTGCTGGATGAGAAAGGGTACACATTCATCTTGACAGCGGCGTGGGAGCACGATGAACCTCTCAAAGAGCTAAGTATATATAATGTGGTCGAAACTGAGATTAATATACACACCCCTCCGCAGTTTATGCCAATGGTCTCGTCGTTGATTGAAGCATATACAGTCTCCAGTGGAACTGAAGATCATACCAGATGGGCAAATTACTCCGTTTCGACAGCAGCCAAGTCGTCATTCGCCAGTCGAATGTGAGGCCATCCGAAAACAAGTTGACGAATGGCTAAATACAAACATTGTTCGGAAGTCTACATCCAACTTCGCAAGCAGAGTGGTGATCGTGAAGAAAAAGGACGGTTCAAACAGAATTTGCATTGACTTCAGGCAGTTAAACAATATGGTGCTTAAAGATTGTTTTCCAGTCCCGCTTATGGACGATGTACTAGAAAAGTTGCAGGCTGCCAAGATTTTTGTCGTTATGGATCTGGAGAATAGTTTTTTCCACGTACCCATTGAAGAGGAGAGTCGCAAATACACTGCTTTTGTGACAAAGGAGGGCCTGTACGAGTTCAACAAAGCCCCGTTTGGATTTACCAATTCACCTGCAGCATTTATACGGTTCGTTAACAGTATTTTCGACGGTCTTATCAGACAAGACGTGATGCAATTATATATGGACGATATTATAATTTATGGACTATCGGAGGATGAATGTTTGACGAAGTTGAAGTTGGTATTGAAAGTCGCATCGGAGGCCCAGTTGAAAATTAAGTGGAAGAAATGTCGTTTTTTGGAGAAGAAAATAGAGTTTTTGGGACATACAGTTGAAGGTGGAAAGATCTGGCCTGGCCAGGAAAAGACAAACGCAGTCAAGCAGTTTGCAATGCCCAAAAATATAAAGGCAGTACAGTCTTTCTTAGGCTTGACGGGTTTCTTCAAAAAATTTATTAAAGGATACGCACAGATAGCTCGCCCATTGACAATGCTGTTGAAAAAAGACGCGAAATTTATGGTTGGGACTGCTGAGATGAACGCCGTTAACCAGTTGAAGGATGCGCTATGCACAGAGCCTATTCTGCGAATTTACAGTAAATATGCACCCACGGAGTTACACACAGATGCTTCAGCTGACGGATTTGGTGCAACTTTACTTCAGCGATTTGATCAGGAACTACACCCTGTATTTTTCTGGAGCAAGAAAACGTCGTCATCAGATGCTAAGCGTCACAGTTATATACTGGAAGTAAAAGCTGCCCATCTTGCTATGCAAAAGTTCAGACATTATCTTTTGGGAGTAAACTTTACGTTGGTAACAGACTGCGCAGCGTTCTCCCAAACCGTCAATAAAAAGGATGTTCCACGAGAGGTTGCGAATTGGATCATGTGTATGCAGGATTATACTTTCGAAGTGGTACATAGACCAGCAACAAGAATGAAACACGTAGACTTTCTCAGTCGATATCCCGTCGTGCTTACAATTGGCTCTGAAGTTTCTGCACGTCTAAAGAAAGCACAGAGGGAGGATGCATTAGTCAGCGCCATTATGGAAATTCTCAAAACACAGCCGTACGATGGATTTAAACTTAAAGGGCAGTTGGTCTATAAAGTCGTTGATGGAAATGAGTTGGTGGTGGTTCCTAAAAAAATGGAACACGAGATTATAAACGAAGCGCACAATGTGGGACATTTTTCGATTCAGAAGACCATGCACGCCATTCAGCAGCAATTTTGGATTCCGCATTTGGAACGAAAAGTTGCTCAAGTAGTCAACAGCTGTATAAAATGCATTATTACAAACAAAAAGCTTGGTAAGCAGGAAGGATACCTTTGCTGTATTGACAAAGGTGGCCAACCGTTGCACACACTCCACGTCGACCATCTAGGACCAATGGACGCAACGTCGAAAAAGTATAAGTATATATTTGCAATGGTGGATGCATTTTCCAAGTTTGTATGGCTTTTTCCGGTAAAATCAACTGGCTGTGAGGAGGTGCTAAAGAAACTACAGGATTGGTCTGACGTTTTCGGTATGCCATATCGTATAATTAGCGATCGTGGATCTGCGTTTACGTCAAACGCTTTTGAGGAGTACGCAAAAACGAATGCTATCGAGCATGTTCTAACAACAACAGGAGTTGCAAGGGGAAACGGACAGATTGAGCGAGTAAACAGGTCGATATTGTCCATTATGTCCAAACTGTCGTCAGAAGAACCGGCTAAATGGTATAGGTGGGTTGCGCAAGTGCAAGTTGCAATCAATTCGCATATTAATTCCTCTACACTGAAGACTCCGTTTGAGCTGTTATTTGGAACAAAGATGCAAGTCAAGGTCAGCGATAAACTGCTACAGTTGCTTGAACAGGAAAGGTTAGAAGATTTTAATGAAGAACGTCAGCAGTTACGCGAAGAGGCCAAAGTGCAGATATCTAAGGCGCAAGAGGCGTATAAAAGAAACTATGACAAAAAGCGTAAAGGCGATCACGTGTACAAGGAAGGCGATTTGGTAGCAGTGAAGCGAACGCAATTTCTTGCAGGCAGAAAATTGGCGAGCAATTTTCTTGGTCCATACGAAGTTATCAAAGTCAACCGTTGCGGACGTTATATCGTTCGAAAAGCTGCAAATGTAGAAGGTCCAAACACAACGTCTACAAGCGCAGATAATTTGAAGCTATGGAAGTATATAGAACAGAATGAAGAGTTAATGTCGTCTGGGACAGACGACGAGATTCAGGATGGCCGAGTGTAAAGGGGTATCGATATATTGCTGATTCGATAGGTATCGATTAGCAGATGTTTTTGGTGAATACACGATCGTGGCAGAAGTAGCAAGTCGTCGAGCGTACAAGAGGTACATAGAAGTCGGAAAGTAGAAGTATATAGAAGTCGAAAAGTAGAAGTTGACGCGAGTTAAGTTGAACACTCTAAGTTGCTTAAGTTGAAAGTTGTTTAATATTAATCGTTGCGAATTGAAATCGATCTTTTATAAACATTGTTACTCATATTTAGTTAATAAACATTACATTATCAATACATAATCATTACATATATATATTTAAAATATCATATACATATACCTACACAAAAAACATAGGTATTAGATACTACACGTGCTTGTTTTAATGGTTTCTATTAAACATATATATATATAAATAAATATATTCATTCTTCATTACATATGTATATAATTTAAACCATTAAACCACATATATAAATATATATATACATATAGATACATACATATTGAGAATTTAAATTGAGAATTTAAACAATATGTGTGTTGTTGTTTGTGTGTATAAAAGAGGGCTACTTTTAAGATCGCTCATTTTAATATCAAATTTGTGATAATAATTACAATAAAATGTATGTGTATTGAGTACTCACTCATTCTCTTTCACTATTTGTTCACCACTTTCTTCATTAACAAATGCACTTTGTTCATTCATATTAAAATCACTTTTTTACAAATTTTAATCTTGCAGCTATTCACCGTTATATACATGTGTATACTTTTTCACAAACAGTTGTTGAGCTTCGATTTCGGAGCAGCGAGCTTCCTTCAGTCGTACCATATACATACAAGTTAGGCGAACGCTCAGCCGAGCTATTCACTGTTGTTCATAGTTACACCTATGTATACCTATGTATATACATGTATACTTACAATCCTACATATATGTACCTACATGTATACTTACGAGGCGCACATGCGGTAAGTGTGGCATTAAAATGATATGATAGATACCTATAGACCTAAATACTTTATCCCAAACAGCTGTTTACGAATTCGTCAGATATCGGAGCTGCGAGCTTCGTACAGTCAGTGTTATGCATTTTTGTTACGGAAAGTTTTGCGTTTCAGAATTTTTTGATTCGGTCCCCACCCAAAGCCTGCGATAAAAGCTATGCAATAGCTTAAAAAACAAAAATACAATTTTAAATTTAATTATGCAAAAATTTTGATTTAATAAATTATACCATATTTATATTTCAATTGAATGTTTGAATTATTTATATCAGAGTTGCAGTAAAAAGCAAAATATTAGCCAAATGAGAACAAAAACAGGTAAAATAAAAAATCTATGTGTTTGTTGTTATAAGGCTACCGCTTCATAATTTTTGTTGCACAAGGACAGACGTATTCTACGGTTAACCTATGCGCCCGTGTGATCTAACACAGCCGGAACACTCTTTTTTAAGGTTTAGCGGTGAAGCCCCTAATGTAGGATATTTATTGATAATATTGTATTAACCATAGTTGATCTTATTTAAGTGTTTGGTGATAAGTTTAGTAAGTGAGTTTGTTTAGCGGCTACGACTCTTGGTTCAACTACTCAGCAACTTTTAATATGCCCTCCAGACGTACTATAACGGACTTGACAATTATTCAACGCTATTCTACAACTACAATGCGACTGTTCTGCTTCCAGTTTTCCATTCCACTGACTGCGCTACGCTCATGATACAATTAATATGGTAGTATCATGCGAGCAAGCGCTCTCTTTTTTCTGGTACCAATCGCCAGTCGCAAAGTGCTTGTCGTTGTGGTAAGACGTCCGTGCGGACGAATTTCGTTCTATTTGTTATGTTTGTTCATGTGTTTTTATACTCGATACCGAAGGTAAAGAGTATATTGGGTTTGTGCAATGTCCGTCATGGTGTCTGACCGTCTGTATGAACGCAACTTTTTTCCACACCTTTCAAGTTAGAGACTTCAAACTTTGCAAATCTCCTTATCTATGGCATAGTAAATTAAAGTGTTAAGATTGGAGTTCTACGATAACTAGGGGGCTGGCAAATCGATAAACTCGATAACACAAAATCGATAGATCCAGCTATTTCGCAAGCCCTTACAGCTAGAACTACCAAATTTGGGGAGAAAATAGCTACTATCAATCCCCAAAAAACTGCATCAAAAATTTTGGAGCCACGCCCGTCCATTCCGCCCCCAGCCCCCCGCAGTTTAACACTAAAAATGCCCATATCTTCTACAGTTTTTGAGCTAGAGCCATCAACCAAATTCATAAAAACTTTAATTGCCACGCCCATCTATACTGCCCTATCCGCCCTCAACCACCCCAACGCTTCGCTAAAAACTGTAGTGCGTGTATCTTCCATAGTGTTTGAGCTAGAGTCACAAAATTTGGTAGGTAGATAACTGGTAACGACCCCCCAAAACCTGCATCAAAGTTTTGGAGCCCCACCTACCCATTCAGCTCCCAGCCTCCCCGCAGTTTAAAAACATAAATGCTTATATCTTTTACAGTTTTTGAGTTAGAGCCACTAAATTTTGTGCCAAAATAGGTGATTGTAGCCCCCAAAAAATGCATAACAACTTTGGATGCCACGCCAATCCATACTGCCCAAGCTGCCCCAAACCGCCCCAATGCTTCACTAAAAACGGGAATGCGTGTATTTTCCAAAGCGTTAAAGCTAGAGGTACCAAATTTGGTTGGAAGATAGCTATTAACGATCCCCAAAAAATTGCATCAAAGTTTTGGAGCCACGCTTCTCCGTTCCGAGTCACCTGCATTTTGATATCAAAAACGCCTACATTTTCCACATTTTTTGAGCTAGAGTCGCCAAATTTGGTCCCAAGATAGGTGATGGAGAAACCCAAAAAATTTGGATGGCGCCCCCCACCAATACCGCCCCCAGCCCCCCTTCCACCATATTCTACTAACTTTGAGCTAGAGTCACCAAATTTGGTATGAGGATGACAATGAACATCATAAATAGATCTGCAGCAAAACTTTGGACGCCACGCTCCACCATACCAGCCCCCAACCCCTCTTCCTCCATATTCTACTAACTTTGAGCTAGAGTCACCAAATTCGGTTTGAGGATAGCTATTGACATCATAAATAGATCGTCAGATAAAATTTTAATTTAATCAAAGTAATTTTAAGCTGACAACAAGCAAAAACAAAACAAATATAAGTATAATTCAACCATGATCCGAAGTACTTGTAGTTGTATCCATGGTGAAACAATATAAAGGTTTTCTATTCCGCTGTGGCGAAGTACTTATTTTACGATGAAAGCAGTGAGCAAGAGAGAAATAAGAAAGAGACAGCTATGACTTCATATACCGCACTGCTCTTGCAAGTTTTATTGTTAGCTGCAGCAAATGAATAAGTGAATTTTTTTAAATAACTTTTTATTTAACAATATAATACTAAAACTATAGTAATATTTTTAAATACTACATATACAACAATATTGTGTCGTTATTTTCTAATACAAAATCAAAAACTTTTCCGCAATACGACTGCTCACTTTAAAGTGTCAATGCATACTGACAAAAACTAAGTACGGCCAAAGACAGTAGGGATTCTGAATAGAACACCTTTATATTGTTTCACCATGGCATAATGAAATAACATATGTTATTCCATCATGCACCATGGTGCCAACGCACTCAAGCTCTCTCGCTCTCTCGGTTTTTACCGTTTTATCGTGCTCATTGCATCAACTCCTTCTCACTTACTTTCGTAAACCCAACATCTTTTTGATAAAGCATGTTACTTTTTTTATTTATATTTTTATTTTTTCATCTTAAAATCTATATGCTCGTTTGTTGCAGCAACAACTGCAAGTTGGTTGGATCATCCAACCAAGACTTAATTCTGTGCAGATTGTGTGACAGTGTGATACACATGAAGTGTGTTGGCTTTACGGCTACAATACGGGACTGCTTAATTGCAGACGCAGGCCTAAAATGGTTTTGTGGGTCCTGTAATTAGGTGGAGAAGGAGTCTACTCAATTCATGAGACAGACCTATGTAGTTTTTAAAACAATGCATACTGCATTTAATAACCTACATACCTCATTTAAAGAGTTGCAGTCGAGCTTCAAAAATGGCAAGTTGTTGAGTAATTCGCCGTAGCGTAAAAATACTTCGGGGCCTAATCCGCTCAATGTTCCTCCTGTCTTGGTCACCAATCCTCTTTTGGTACCAATCCTTAATCCCCAACGGAGTGTTCCGCACGGACTTTTCTCAACAATTTGTTCTGGAAAGTTTTGGCCACCGCAGCTCATTGTCAAGGAGTATGTGAATAGGCGTAAAAGTAATAATAACCATGGTTGAATTATATGAACATAGTTATGTCAAAAGAGCAAGCTCGCTTAATTTTTAGGAGCCTGTTGTTAGTCGCAAAGCAGCTGTCAACGTGGTAAGTTGTGAGCGCGGACGAATTTTTCGTGAAATTTTTAGGTTATTTTACTTCGAATCGAATTGTTCTAGCTGCTTTGGTAAATGCTTCAAACGACATTGATAAAATAAAACAGTTTTTTTTTTTAAATCAGAATTCGTTAAAGAATTAAAAACCTTAATTATAAATTAAAATTACAAAAAGATAAGCAAAGGATAATGGGCTATCGCAAAATGTTAAAAATATTAAATAAATGCTTTTAATATAATTTATACATTTGAATTTTCTATCTTTAAAGTTAAAAATTAACTTCAGTGGACACATTGAACGCTCTGAAATTAGAACCTGTTGAAAAATGTAAACAAAATCAAACATCGTTCTATCTCTTTTTTGCTCACTAAAACAAAACGATGAAGCAATATCGAGAAAGCAATTATGCTATCTCTCTTGCACTCGCATGCGCTTATCAACAGGCTCCTTCTGCTTCGCATGACTTAACCATGTATAATTCAACCATGATAATAACGATAGTAGGATCAGTAGTGCACCGCCTGTTAGCCACCCTGTTGCCTCAACTTCGGCGGCAAAAAACTATCAAAAGTAGTTAGCTTGGCCTATCAAAATGTTCGAGGCCTTAACACTAAACTTTCTAAAATATATGTAAACAGCTTATCTTTTGATTCACAGATAGTTGCACTCACAGAAACCTGGTTAAAACCTGATATATCTGATTATTCCGTTTTGCCTTATAAGTAACCTGTACAGATGCGATCGCACCTCCCGCAAGGGGGCGGTGTTCTCATTGCCGTTGATACTTGTATTTCCTCTGAACAGATTCATTCGCATGATCATCCGGATATTGAGTTCATATGTCTTAATACATTTTTAAGAGGCCGCTCACTGTATATTACTTGATCATATATTCCTCCCCATTCTGATAATAACATTTACATATCCCATCTGAATGCCTTGCAGCTTGTGTCGTCGTTGTTGACGGATATGGATCAACTTATAGTGGTTGGTGATTTTAATTTGCCACATGTTGTATGGTCTGCGAATGACACATCTTCAGCGCAATTACCGGCCACTTCTGATGATTTTATTGAGAGTTAGGCCTATCACAAGTTTACAGGGTGCATAAATGTCGTAAATAGATGTTAGATTTGATATTTGTTTCTGAATCTGATTGTAGTAATGTTAGTAGAGTACACCCTTTAGTGCTTCCCGAAGATACCTACCATCCAACCTTAGAACTTTCCTTCGAATTTCTTAGCCTTAGATCAGCATCTAACAATTCTTTAAAGACACGTTGCTTTCGTAAAACTGAGTTTACTAAATTGAATGATTTGCTTCAGCATACTAATTGGTCTCAACTTTATTCTTGTAGTGATATAGAAACTGCCATTGCCATTTTTTACAGGACTTTGAATTCGCATTTGGATATATGTGTTCCCCTCACTTGTCCATCAAATGAAAATAAACCACCTTGGTTTACAAGGGAATTATCAAAATTAAAAAACGTGAAGACAAAATCCTATAAAAAATTTAAAAAATCTGAAAATACAATAGATTTATCCTCGTATATAATAGCAAAGTCTAATTTTATTTCTGTAAACACTTTTTGTTATAACAATTATCTCAATCGTTGCAGATTAAATTTTTCTCGTGATCCAAAACAGTTTTATAAATTTGTTAACTCAAAACGTAAAGCAAATTCCGATCAGGCAGTGGCCGATCTATTTGCTGAGTATTTTCAATCAGTATACTCATCGAGCTTATATATATGCAATAATTCCTATCCTTTTCAAGTTCAAGCGTCAAACTGCATATATGTCCCAGTTGTAACTGAGTGTACGCTGCTAAGTGACCTTAGCTCTATCAAACCCGGCTACTTGCCCGGTCCGAATGGAGTGCCAGGTTGTATACTTAGATATTGTGCGGAATTACTTTGTAAACCCTTACATAAATTATTTAACTTGTCAGTTGACTCAGCTGTGTTTCCTGGTATATGGAAGGAATCCTTTATTATTCCACTCCATGAAAATTCTTCTAAGTCTAACGTTAAAAACTATAGGGGTATATCCATGTTGTCTGCCATTCCGAAAGTCTTCGAAAAAATTATATGCTCTCAATTGCAACACTTGTGTAGTTCAATTATTTTCCCTTACCAACACTGTTTTGTTAGGCGAAGATCTACCACCAACCTTTTTAATTTTACCACACTTGTTATCAAAGGGTTTCAGGCAAAAATGCAAACTGACGTCGTTTACACAGATTTTAGTAAGGCTTTTGATTCTGTTAGTCATTCTTTGTTGTTGTGGCTTTCTGAGTACTTGTGTGGCCGAACACAATAAGCAGTTTTTAAATCTTCTGTATCCAAATCTATTTTTGTTACCTCTGGTATTCCGCAGGGGAGTCACCTGGGACCATTGCTATTTAATCTATTTATTAACGATCTTCCGGTTGTTATTACTAACTCTCGTGTTTATATGTTTGCTGATGATGTAAAGCTATGTTGCTATGCACCTATAATGATGATTCTCTATGTAACTTACTACAGTCGGACTTGGGTGCACTGTAGGCCTGGTGCCGTTATAACTTACTTAATTTAAATTGTTTAAAATGTAAAATCATGTCCTTTTGTAGAGGTACACTTCGAGCGCAGCCAGCAAGCCGAATGACATCGAATTCGCCCACAATTCTCGAAGCAACAAACGGCAGTCCAGCGAGAGAGTAAAATCGCCAGATTCCAGAAATGTTAGGTTGGTTGGAATATAGCTGTTTGAACCCTCTATAAGTATGGATTCTTGTTGCTTTTAGCGTAGTTTCTAGGGCTGTTGAAGTGTGGACAATTGTGTAATTGTTTTGTGGAAATGTATGTTACAAGCAGAAGAAAGCATCTCCCATAAACTATATACATACATATATTGTCTTAATCTGTATGAACGCGCCAATCTTAGGGATTATTGAAAGCAAGAGAGTCAGTCAAGACTGTGAGTATTAGCTTTCCTGGAGCTGACACCCAAGCATTCACGTAGACACCTTTTAATTTATAATCTTCCTTTCCTGCTTAGCCGTTAAAATTTGCATGGAGATGATGTTTATGCTCGATACCGAAGTTAAAGAGTATATTGGGTTTGTGCAATGTCCATCATGGTGTCTGTCCGTCTGTGTCTCCGTATGAACGCAACTTTTTTCCACACCCTTGAAGCTAGAGACTTGAAACTTTGCAAATGTCTTTTTCTATAGCCGTGTAAAATAAAGTGTTAAGATTGGGGTTCTACGATAACTAGGGGCCGGCAAATCGATAAATTCGATAACTCAATATCGATAAAGCCAGCTATTTCTCACGCCCTTACGGCTAGAACTAACAAATTTGGAGGAAAGATAGCTACTAACAACCTCCAAAAAACTGCATCAAAAATTTTGGAGCCACGCCCACCTTTACCGCACCCCAGCTCCCCCTGCAGTTTTAAACCAGAAATGCCTATATCTTCTACAGTTTTTGAGCTAGAGCTACCAAATTTGGTGCCAAGAAAAGTGTTGACGACCTCCAACCAAATTCATAAAAACTATGGATGCCACGCCCATCCATTCTGCCCTAGCCGCCAAGAAACGGCATCAAAGTTTTGGAGCCACGCCCCCCCATTCTCCAGCCCTCTGCATTTTCCACAGCTATTGAGCTATAGCCACCAAATTTGGTGCCAAGATTGTTGATGAAGAGACCCAAAAAATTTGGATGCCACCCCAACCCATACCGCCCCCAGCCTCCATATTATACTAACTTTGAGCTAAAGTTACCAAATTTAGTATGAGGATAGAGATTGACATCATACACAGATCTGCAGCAAAAATTGGGAAGCCACGGCCCACCCATACCACTCCAAGCGCCCCCTTCCCCCACCTTTTACAAACTTTAAGCTAGAGTGAGTCAAGAGCGAATTCGATGTCATTCGGCTTGCTGGGTTCGCTACGACAAGAGCTGCCGTAGCACAGCCAACGCAGCCATACTGTGATAATGAGCGTGATCGCTGCGCGCTGAAATCGGCAGCGATCGCGCTCACACACACAGTACTAGAGATGGGCACGGGCCTCAAACCGTGCCCGAAGAAAATATTTTATCGCTTCTTGAATTTTTACTTTAAATATTTTTATAAAATGAAATTTGGCGCTGTGACGCTACGGTTGTATTGAGAAAGTTAGCTCGATTACTCACAATGATCGATAGAACATCAACTAGTGTGATATTTTATGAATGTCCGATATTTAATCTATAAGAAATAGAGTGTTGCACAGTGATTTTGGGTTAGGATAGGCACAGTGTCTTGTCGGGCCTGACGGGCTTTTTAGGCCCGCCGGGCTTTCCCGGGCCAACTGGGCTTACCGGGATTTTGAGCTAAGGCCCGGGCCCGCATGTTAAGAGCCCGGAAATGATTTTTAGGCCCGGGGCCCGATAAATTCGGCCGAGGCCCGCCGGGCCCACCTCTACACAGTACGGCTGGGTTGGCACACAACATAACTGGTAAGTTAGTTGGGAAATCGCTGTTTGAATCCTTTATAAGTTTAAAATCTTGTTGACATTAGCATTGCATACTCGTACATGATCCTCAATGCATTGCTATCCTACATGATCAGGTGTGAGTGAAGTCCCGTTAACGAGTACATTGTACTTTTTAGTTTGTAAGAAAGAAACCAAAACTCAGTTTTGATCGATCTGCGAAATAAAACAGACTAAACTTATAATTATTACTAAATTAATGTGTTTTGTTTAACTTATTTATTTTTATTATTATTTTCTTATATATACAGATGAGCTTTCGACTGTGAAACCAACACCAACATTACGTGCTGCAGGTGCAGATGGTAAGCTTTGTTTGTATGTATGTATAAATATTTCATTAAGAATGTTATTAATTCATAAACATACATTAATCTAACTTATGTAAATATTGTACAAAAATAATCATAAATAAGCGTGTTTATTTTGTTGACTTGAAGCGTTAATTCATAAATGTAAAATTCGTTCCTATTCAGAATCGTGCTTAATAATTTTTTATTGGTTATTTTATTTTATGTTTAATTCTATGTATTGTATACTAACTTCTTTTTATGACTTCTTTTTCTCTTTTATTTCTTTTTATGTAAATGATTTCAACATCTTTTTCTCTATATGCTGTTAATTCAGGAAATATTTTTATAAATCTTGAACAAACTTTCCCATATATATTACTTGTGCATTGTGTATATTATTACTATGTAAATACCTAAACTTTTGATGTGTTAACATCTATAGCCACGGGTACACTTTTCTTCCATTTGATAATACATGCAAACAATTTAGCGTGCAGCTCTGCTAAAAGGGCGTGCCGAACTGTAACGGGCTCGAACTACGAACAAATTTAGCGTGCACTCGTGGACCGACTGCAAAATTTCATATACATATTCATCTGAGTATGACTGTATTGGTGTAGCGGCAGAGAATAACTGTAAAATACAAAGTCTTGCTAACGATGTGTCCAAGTTTGTAGGGTAGTATAACTTAATATGAACTTTGTGCAATTGAATAGCAAAACTTGAGATTCTTTAATATAATTTCAATTTTACATGTTTGTTTATATTCTAGCATTGTTTATTGTTTATATTCTAGCATAAACAATATATATATTAAAATCAAATATTAGAGTTTTTATTGACAATTATTGAATATTGGTTCAAGGGGTATTTACTCTTTGTGCAGCTTGTGCGTCTCAGCTACGACAAGCCAGCACGTTGTTGTTTTGTTCAGTTTCCCTTTGCGTTCAGCGGCCCGTCGATTAAAGTGCGTTTGAAACATATATGACCTATGCAAAAATACCCTTTGTACCAATATTAAATAATTTTCAATGAACACTCTAACACTTACATAATTATATGCAAGTTCTTTTATTGGATATGAATACCAAACCTTTTTGCGGAATGTAAATAAAGCTCTCACGTTAAGCTGTAGAATTGCACAAAGTTCATATATGTAAGTCGATCCCGCCCTTCCATAATAGAAAGCAGCGGGTATATTCCAATAAGACCCCTTTTACACGATGAACTTTTTGCTTCTGCTGCATTCGTTTGTTGGCAAAGGGGGTAGTGGTGAAACAGCTGCAAGCAATGCTTCATGACATTGGTAGCAATGATTCAATTTTCTCATTTTGCTTTGCCCTATTCCGATTACATGTAAACACAGAGTTGCACAGTGTTCGATGTGAATATTAAAATTATCGATACGAAATATCGCACATGCAGCTATTGCCGCAATTAGTAAATACGTTGTTCATTATTGTGGTTTAAAATTATTAATTAAAATGTTTTGGACAAGAGAGTTGATTGAACTGCTGTTAAGTCAATATGAGCAGCACGAACATTTATATAATGTTCGGAGCGATATTTATAAGGACATGGTAAAGCGCTCCAGCAGTTTGCATTCAATTTGCGAAACGTTGAAGGTGAAAGAGCCCAAAATCCAATGCCTCAACCGCCATACCTGTCGCACTCAAAAGTTCTTTTGCTAAATCCATTTTATTTACTTGTTTCTCTCTCAATCAATAATCATTTGTTAACAAATAAAACAATCGATGGCAACGATTAATGTTTGTCGACCATAAATTTAAACCAGAGTTGCAATTACACAGATCACTGCATAAAAAGCCTCATTAAATAAAAATTATACTAATAAAAGGGAAACTAAATTCAATAAACTATTCTTTTCTTTTTTATGCTAATATAAAGCAACCAAACAGGTACAAGCAGCTGTTAACACATCGCTCGTGAGTTCTAACACTCATTAGTTTTTTTTTTTTATTTGCTTTTGTTGTGTTATATTATACTATTATACTAATTATACTCTTGTGTTTAAATATTTTTCTATCATTTTGCTTCTCTTGTGTGTGTGTGTGAAATGTTAAATTATTATAGATTTGACCACTGCTGCTAATAAACAACGATGGTTTGGGGGGTCGATTAGGGGAAAATCATGGACGATTTTTATCCGTTCGGCCAGAGCTTGGTCTCTTAACGTCGACGGCTCGAACTTTTATTCAGGATGGTATAACAACGGAATATGCGACACAGGTTGTAGGCACTACATTAAATAACGGCCGACAATATGCACAATATTTGAAAAAGACATCGCGAGTGCTTCACGAAAATGGTCAGGTACAACCTTCGGTGGTAACAAGTTGGGTGGGTGATGCCCAAACCCATACCCGTTCCTACCTTGAAAGCCACAATGATTTAATTGATGCTGAAGCGCCAGATTGGCGTGATATTGATGATATTTTGGGGTTCGGTGCTTCGGCTGCTGTTGATGATGAGTTTGTTGGTAATACGGATTACTTTAAGAAAAGACACACCACCACACAACTGAGATTGAAAGAAGAAATTACAGCTTCTTCGTCCATTCTTTCAATGGAGAAACCCGATTCCAAGTATGTTGTAGAACAACCTAGACATAAGAATGTTATATCAGCCAAATTGGCTGCACACAAAGTATTGCCAATTGAAGATTTATTAACGTTAACCGTAAAAAATCATTTCGAGCCAAGTGGATATCAAAATTCGCAAGATGCACAAGATGATGGCCGTTCCGTCAAGGTATATTATCAGCAGGACAAAAACAAGAAAGTAAGCAATTACAATCACAATCTCAACCTCAAGTACCAAGTTTCGAAAGTGGGCTTAACAAGAAAAAAGAACTTGCCACTGTTACGTATTATGGGTTTGCTGATTTTACAACACTAGTTGGTGATAGTTTAATTGTTTTCTCGCCTAGCACATCACAGCCGAGCGCTATTATTGGACATGTTAATTCGATAAGTGGCATGGCCACACTAAGAATCGGAGTTATAATATGCATTTATACGAAGCCACAGACAAAGAAGATGTTATGATTAAATCGACAACTACTATCAGTTCAGCGTCAAGGATCGAATCAGTTTTTGATGAAACTGATGAAACTGTTGTTAATTCATCTACATACGCTTTCGAGGCAACGCCTACGCTTGGTGTCTCAGTTTCCGAAAAAAGTATTATTTCTCAGCAAAATGTTAGATGGAGTGAATATACGCATCCCTATCGAAGGCTCAAGCTGGGGATGTTTTGGCACAAACGTCGGATGATAAACTACCAAGTAATGTTCCCACGGATCAAATTGACACTAAAAGTCGTAAGGTTCATGGTGGAGCCACAACAATATTCATTGACGACGATCCTTTCGCTAATTTTGTAGAGCCAACTTCGGTGGTAACGAGCCATTCGTATCAAGCAACTGCTGAAATCAGCACTGACACGTTAGCTATCAAAGTGACAACTGGTTCTGTTGAAGTAACTCCTGAAATCAGCAGTGAAACGTCAGCTTACAAATAGACAACAACTTCTAAATTGGAATTGCCGACTATACCAACAAACTCCAATAATGATGACGAAGCGAACTCAACCACTCCCAAGTCAACTTACGAAGAAAATCAAGAAGATACCACAGTTTTTGAAATATCACACATTGACCTGCCCCAAGAAATTCCGTCTACAGAGAATACAACTTCAGAGTCAACCACAACAACAACAAAAAGTGAATAGACAACGTTACCAACCGAGGAAAGCACAACAGCAACAACAACAACAATTAGCGATGCAAAGATTACAAATGCTGATACTGATGATGATAATGATGATTATGTTACAGAGTCTGACAATATAAGTTTAATGGATGATAAAAATGAGGATTATGATAATGGTGATAATGGTTCCGATGAGGTAGACCTTTTTTACAAAACACTATACACTACTTATACATATTTGACGACATTCTTTCAAGACAAGTCCACAACTGTTTCCAGCCATATAGAGATATTTACCAATATCATAACCTCAACACAAGGCAGCAGCAGCAGCATAATGGTAGATGATAAAGTCAAGTCGTCCGATACTTTAAGTGATAAAAAAATCATTGTTACTCCAGTTGTAACCAATTTAGCTGCAACAACAACAACAAGAACGTCTTCAAAATATATGATTCCCGATGAACTTCAAAGCTTAATACACCCAAGCTCTAGCGAACAATTAAATGTTAAAGAAGAAGATTCTGCCAATGAACAAACAAAGTATTTAAATGATGCTTTCTATACAAAAACATTCTATACAACCTACACATATTACACAACAATATTCGCAGATACCGAAACCGAGATAATGTCACGCACGGAAGTTTTCACGAACTTTGTTACGGAATCCGAAATGTCTAAAACCAATGATATAGATGTAGATCCCACGAACCTGTCACCAACTCCAGTAATCAAGTCCGAAAGGACAGCAGCTGTAACGAATTCTGATTTGTTGATAAGATACGAAAATGTCAAAGCTGAAGATGATGAAAAGCTTAATGTGACATTAATCACCGATGTCCGTTCAAGTAGCTCAAATGGTAATCAACAATTGATTGCTCTAGTTGATGATCAAGTTAGTTCCGAGAGTAATACGGAAGAGATACTACCATCACCAACGCTTCTACTTCAGACAAGTTTTACGACATTCACTTACTACACAACAATGTATGTGCTTGATAGTACAAATGTTGTGAGTCGTCTTGAAACAATAACGAACATTGCCACCGAAACGTTGCAGCCAACAAAAATGTTCAGCAATGACGATGCCACACTACCTATAACATATTTTACCACATTTACATATTGGACGAAATTGGCAAAAAATGGCGAGATCTCAACAATTAGCCGAGAAGAAACTATATCAAATATTATCGAACCAACAACACAGAGTGCAGTTGTTTCTACAATTGATTTGAGTACGTCGATTCAAACAATGAGTTCTGATTTAAATCAAATATCCAATTTAACAAGTGAAATGCTGAGTTAACAACATTTTATACCACTTACACATATTATACAACATCATATGATGCAAATAAATTAATGATGAGGGCGAAGCTACAGAGTTTACTAGCAGCACCTCAAGCCTTTACATCGATGAATGAAAAAAATCACATTTAGCTACAGCTACGAACAGTACTTTGTCTGGTACTTTGTCATCCCAACCACAGCCGTATAAAACTGGCTTAGTTCGTTTAATCGAGGGCACACGGGTTGCAAATAATACAACAACATTATATCAATCAAAAGTGATTGGAACAATTATTGAGAATCGATACGCACAGATTATTGAAAGTACATCAAGTTTCCTATTTGCAAAAACTGTTGAAACGGGCTTAGCACTTGCTGCTGTCACAGCCGATGCTTTAATTGTGGGCACCACACAGCAGGTGAACCTACAAACTGTGGCGCCCGAGCAGGGACCCAAGTGAAAGAGGAGTAATATAATTTGGAAGGAAAAACCCCAAACATATTACTAATAAGTGTAAATCGTGATAGTCGGACATACCCGGTCATACCCCGTGGATCGCGCGCGCGTTAAAAAAAAAAGAGAAAAACTGAAAGTGACGGCAAGGGCAATAAAAGGTGCCAGATGGTCAGTTGGCGCTGAGAAAAATTTGCCAAACGTACAGTCGTCGCGAAAAAAGTTATTTTTGTATGTGTTAAGCAGCAAATCGGTCGAAGCTTAGACCCCTTTTACACGATGAACTTTTTGCTTCTGCTGCTTTCGTTTGTTGGCAAAGGGGGTAGTGGTGAAACAGCTGCAAGCAATGCTTCATGACATTGGTAGCAATGATGCAATTTTCTCATTTTGCTTTGCCCTATTCCGATTACATGTAAACACAGAGTTGCACAGTGTTTGATGTGAATAATAAAATTATCGATACGAAATATCGCACATGCAACTATTGCCGCAATTAGTAAATACGTTGTTCATTATTGTGGTTTAAAATTATTAATTAAAATGTTTTGGACAAGAGAGTTGATTGAACTGCTGTTAAGTCAATATGATGGCAACGATTAATGTTTATCGACCATAAATTCAAACCAGAGTTGCATTTACACAGATCACTGCATAAAAAGCCTCATGAAAAAACATCATCGTGTAAATGCGACCACATTTGCGAAGAACTTTTAAAACAGAATGAAAAAATTTCATGGTGCAAAAAGTTCATCGTGTAAAAGGGGTCTTATACCCCGATTCCACTACAAGCCGGATGCAAGTATGTAATTGGAACTCGGGAATGTTGCTTCCGTTTGTATAAGATTCCCCTATGCACAATGAGAATCTTGTTCAAATTTCTCCGTTGGTTGGTCGAAAACCGACCAACTGGGAAATGCAACTGATGTTAGAATTTAACATAACAGAGCACTGAACAGCACTTTAACATAGTCGATAGTATGAAATTTCCTATCGATACTAGTTTAAACAGTGCCAATTTGGGTAAAACAGCAGCTGGTCATCATGTGCATGAAAAAATAAACAAAACCCCTGTTAAAACAGGATGTGGATGAATTGGATTTGTGGTGGAATCACCTACATCCGCGACTTGCTGTTAATGACGGATGCAATCTAATGGAATTAGGGTATTAGAGTGCACGTGCAGCGAAGTTGACGGTGAAAGAAGACGCACCAACTAAGCGAACGGGAATAGCGAAAAGACAGGCGTGAGCGTTCGGCTAGAAAACGGCTAAAATCGCGGGAAACAGTGTCGGTCGTGAAAAGTGATCACAGCAGAGCAACGCGAGCGCTGACCGTGAAAGCGCAGCACACGCCAACACCCGAAGGTTGCAATTGGTTTTTGCGCGGTAGCTGATTGCGATACAGTGGGACGAGAGTGGAAAAATTTTAAATAAACAAAAATTTAAATAAAACTAATAAAATTTAAATAAATTAAATAAACTTTAAATAAATTAAATAAAATTTAAATAAATTAAATAAAATTTAAATAAATTAAATAAAAATTTAATTATATTAAATAAAAAAATTTAAATAAACAAAATTTAAATAAATTAAATAAAAATTTAATTAAATTAAATAAAACAATTAATTAAATACAGCTAAAACAAAAAACATACAAATCGACAAAAAAAAAATCACGAACAACGACCATGTAGCACAACAAAAGCGTAGAAGAAGAAGGATGCGACAACCCGGGCGTGAGTCTAGGATGGGTATACCACTGCCGGAAGGAGGATCTGGAACGAATCGCTCAGGAACTAAACATAGAAAGCGCTGGCAAGGTAGAAGATTTACGGAAACGGGTATGTGATTTGATAAAATTGGGGGGCCATGGTTCAGCAATCTGGAACCTGTTGGGCGAATGGGAGCGAAAGTTCGCAAAGGGCATGACTGGCATGGCAGGTAGTTAGTTCTCGACGAGCGGATTAAGCGACGTGACGTGGGTGATGTTCAAAAGGGAATTTTTAGGATTCTTTCTGCCTCCCCAATACTTTGACAGGCTAGAGGACGAGATCAGGGCCCGCCGACAACGCGTAGGAGAAGGTTACAGAGAGTATGTAGTCGACCTGAGGAAGCTAATGCGGCACGCTAGCTACAATCCTGATCAAAAGTTGAGAAGTGTGTACGAGAACCTTTCTCGGGATGGTTAGGTCGGCAGTCGTGAGTCGCGTGTGCTACAACTGCTCACAAGGGGGACACTTTGCCAGAGAATGCCCAAATCCCAAGGTGGTATTCTGTAGACAGTGTGGTGCTCAAGGCGTGAGCGATTTGGCGTGCTGCGGTAGGAGAGCGGAAAACGGACAGCCGCGTCATCCAGAGCGGGATCGGATGGGCGCCGGCGCGAGTCAGTCCCGGAACTAGAATGTCCTCTTAGAGTCGGAAATAGTCGCATAATCGCCATGGTAAAGGTCGGGGACCGAATGGCGAAGGCGACGATCGACACCGAGGCGTCACGAAGTTTCGTGAGCCAAAGTTTTTTTGAGGAAATAAAGGCAAAGGGGGAAGTATTCTCAGCGATCGCGAATACTCACTTAGCAGATGGATCGAAGGTAGCAATTAGTAAATTGTTGAGAGTCAAGGTCAAGTTGATCAGCAAAGAAGTGCCGATGGACATGCTCGTAATGCCATCCATGTTAGACAGTCTTATATATATTTTCTATGCAAGATGGGGACGACTATGCAGTGCGGTGAGGCGATGTTGATACTGAATGCCAGCCAAGGCGATCGAAGGAGCCGAGTTAGCGCCAGAAGGGGTAAAGAAACAAGAGAGACGCGTTAGCAAGGACACCACGCTAGCAAGGCAAGGGGCCGGCCGAGACGCAGTTACAGTCGTCAAGGAGCCATCGCTAGGCCAGGTGGAAAGTGCAGGAGCCAAGGCGCCGCAAGGAGGAGACCCCAAGGCAGGATCATCATCGGAAGAAGACGCTGCGCAGGAATCGGTGTGGCCAGCGGGCTTGGAACCAGCCACGCAGGAGTTTTTAAGGACGGAGTTGCAACTTTTCGAGGGATTGAAGGGCGTATCCAACGTAGCCGAGCATCGGATCATCATTAGGGATGTTAAGCCGATCAAGCAGAGGTACTACCTCAAAAATCCGGCGATGCAACGCGTGATCGACCAGCAGGTGAACGAATTGATAGAGGCGGGGGCAATCGAGCCGTCACGCAGCCCACACAGGTCGCCCATAGTGCTCGTCCGCAAGAAGACGAACGAGTGGAGGATGTGCGTGGACTATAGACAGCTCAACGCGCTCTCTATACCGGATGCATACCCCGTACCAAGGATAAATCATATACTGGAAAAGTTGAGGCACGCACGTTACATCTCGACGCTGGACTACTGGACGCATGGGTACTGGCAAATCCCAATGGCAGCAAGCAGCAGGGAGCACACTGCATTCACAGTGCCAGGTCGAGGACTGTTTCAATGGCGAGTCATGCCATTCGGTTTGCATTCGGCCGGTGCGACCTTTCAGAGAGCATTAGACACGGTAATAGGACCGGAGATGGAGCCCCATGCGTTCGCCTACTTAGACGACATCATAGTGATAAGCGCAACGAAAGAGCAACACATAGCGGATTTGGGAGAAGTATTCCGACGGTTGAGAGAGGCCAATCTCAAACTTAATCAAAAAAAAAGTTCGTTCTTTCAGAGAAAGCTGGTATACCTAGGGCATCTGGTGAGCGAAAAAGGAATCCAGACGGACCCCTCAAAGGTGGAAGCCATGAAAAATCTTAAGGCACCCACAAACCTGAAAGAGCTTACACGATCCCTAGGGATGGCGTCGTGGTACCGCCGATTCGTGCCCATTTTCACAACAGTGGTACAACCGATGACAGAGCTGTTGAAGAAATCCCGGAAGTGGTCGTGGAAGGAGGAGCAACAAGCCGCATTAGACAGTCTCAAAAAGTGTCTAACGTCCGCATGTCCGGAGTTCGGAGAAAAGTTCACGTTGCAGACGGACGCGAGCTACTACGGCCTCGGAGCAGTACTCACGCAAACCATTGATCAGCAGGAGCAGGTCATAGCGTACGCCAGCTGGAAACTTTCAAAGGCAGAATCGAACTGTTCGGCCACAGAGAAGGAGTGCTTGGCGATCGTGTGGGCGATCAGGAAACTCAAATGCTACCTTGAAGGATAAGGATTTGAGGTGATCACAGACCACATGGCATTAAAATGGTTGGATTCAATTGAGAGCCCCACAGGAAGGATAGCGCGCTGGGCTTTAGAGCTACAGCAATACCAGTTCGACGTCAAATACAGGAAAGGCAAACTCAACGTGGTGGCAGACGCTTTGTCGCGAGACCCGTTGGAGTAGCTCCAGCAAGCCGTGATTCAACAGTTCCCCGGAGGGTGGATTCCAAAGATGCTGGAAAAGATAGCCAAGGAACCATCTAAGTACACCTGGGCCACCGCGCGGATGACGAGGACTACATCCCGTGGAAACTCTGTGTAAGCGAGGAACAAAGGAAGAGAGTACTACTGGAATGCCACGACGCGCCGACAGCCGGGCATCAGGGAGTCCGCAAGACGATTATGAGGCTGTCCCAATGCTACGATGTTCAGAGATGCAGCCAGGTATGTCAAATGTTGCGAAAAATGCCAACTGTTCAAGACCAAACAAAAGAAGCCAGCCGGACACATGCTAACCCGCCAGGTGGCGGAGCCAATGGCAATTCTGTGCGCAGATTTCGTGGGCCCCTTACCGCGATCAAAACAAGGTAACACGATGTTATTGGTATTTCACGACGCATTCACAAAGTGGGTAGAATTGGTCCCCCTGAGACGAGCAACAGCGGCCACGTTGCAGAAGGCTTTTCGCGAACGCATCTTATGCCGGTTCGGAGTGCCAAAGAAGTTTGTTTGCGACAACGGAGTGCAGTTCACAAGTCGGATTTTCAAAGCGTATTTGAGCTCCCTTGGCGTAGAGATGGAACACACCGCCCCATACAGCCCTCAGGAGAACCTGACCGAGAGGACCAAAGACGATGATCGCGCAATATATTTCCGGAAATCAAAGTTCGTGGGACCAGTTGATACCCGAAATATCGCTAGCCGTCAACTCGAGCATCGCGGACTCAACAGGATTCTCCCCAGCATTCTTGATGCAAGGAAGGGAACCTCGTTTGCCAGCAACGTTGTACGAGGAGAGAACGCCAGGGACAGGAAGCACAACGTAAACGCCGGAACAAAGGGCAAATAGGCTAAAGGAGGTGTTCGACATAGCGCGAAGCAACCAGCAGCGTGCTTCAACGGATCAAGGGAGAAATTGCAACCTGCGACGAAGGGAATGGAGACCGACGATCAACGAGCTTGTCTTGTTAAAGACGCACCAACTCTCGAAGGCCAGCGACGCATTCGCAGCCAAGTTAGCACCGAAGTATGAGGGGCCATACAGGGTGAAGAAATTCGTCTCACCAAATGTAGTGCGTTTGACAAAAGACGGGGATCGGAAAAGCAGAATTGCAAGCGTAGCACAGCTAAAACCCTTCCAGCAAGACGGAGAAGAGGTCGAAACGAGTCGGGGAGAAGCATTTACAGAAAAAAAAAAAACCCCCAACAAAACTCTTATACTAACCCACAACGTTTCAAAACATACAACTAAAATAATAATTCCGTAATAACCCACAATTATGTTTCTCCCAACAGAAATGAGCAAAGAAACAGTACTAAAACTAGAGGAAGGCACGCACCGTCGAACGAAGTTGACGAAGGTGGAAGAGGCTTGGGGCGCGCACGGACCAGCCATAACAAGATACGTGCACGAGGAAGAGGTGACAGACACGCTGGAAGGCATCCACGTGCTGCAAAAGGTGGTGACAGCCACAATTTTTATGCAAGCTCGAGAGGAAGGGAGCCCCAACGACACGGCCGAACCAGAAACTGAAAACAACGAAGAGAGTGAGGAAGAAGGTGTGCTGGGATGGGAAGAGGGACTAGAGGAGATAGCAAATGAGACACCACGACAATCGAACGTACGCAGAGTATGGGCCCCGGGACTATGGTCGGAGGCAACGGACGACGACTACGACAAACCGTCGAGTAGCGCCGCAGCCGAGCGACGCCAAGCGCCCCTTACCCCGAGGCCGGAGGAGAACCTTACCCCGGCAGATCCCGACGAGAACATAAGAGCGCCACCCGAAGTCCCAGAGAATTGGACGTGCCATCCAGACACAAGCATCGTGACCAAGCGGGCCGTCGAGGAGATTAAACGGGAACTGCGTGCACGTAGCAGGCGAACATCGAGGGACCGGCTTAGGGTGACGGTAGGAGAAACAGTTTACTCCGTGACCATACACCCGAACGGGAGGGTCACAGTCATTAAGAAAGGGGGGGTTGTGAAGTAGGTCCAGCGTGAACCTCCCTCACATACATAGATAGAATAAGGCTTATGAACACAAACAATCAATAGATATAAGACAAAGAAAGAGTTATGAAGACAACAAATTAATAGACATAAGGCAAAGAATATGACTTAAGAAGAAAAAAACAAATGAAATGAACGAAATACTTAAGACAAGCCAACAAGTTATACAATTAGTAATTAATTGATTAAGTAATAATCAACAGTAGACAAACACAATGGAATTACAATTTACTCTTAGAATAAGGGAAGAGAAAGCAGCGCAGCAAGAGGGCCGGGCAGCGAAGCCGGCGACGAACGATGTGAGGGCTCGCTCGCGGCACGCGACCAAATTGTCGCGAGCAAGAGCAAAAAGAAGCACGCTGACCTGAAGTGCGAGACCGGCAAAGTAGTGAGTGAGAGAGCGCGCAACCGAACAGACGGGGTCGCGGAATAAAAGATCGCACCAGAGGAGTTATAAGTAGGAATAAAAGTCAAGACAAGAGAAGTACGAGAAGATTTAAATAATAAAAGGAAAGTATGATCTTAGAAAAACTCACACGCGTTTTGTTTTGAGGTTGCTAGTGTTAAGAGAAGGGCTAACGTGCCGAAGAAATCGGTGGTCGTTATTTAATAAAGCGACAGCGCGGCTTGCACGACCGGAAATGTTGGTACAAAGGTTAACCTTTTACGACCCCTGACCGCTGAGACGCTCTTTGCTACGCTTTTCTCAACGCATCGGGTCGAATATCGCGACACTTACCTCCATTTCGCGAGCGTCCCCCGATATTGAATATAAATATCTTGTGACGTGAGCCGTGGACAGACTGAGATCTGTACCCCGGCAAAATAACTACTTTACACTGTTGGTAATTCCATTGAAGGTAGCGTTAATAGTGATATTGTGACGACAGAAAATCATCTGTTGTCCAATGATGGCGAAGAAGACATTAATACGAAGGGTACGGATAACGATCAACTATCATATCAAACAACGAAACGTACATTTGCTCCGGTTATTCGACCGTTTGCTTCACGCAATCGCCCAACATTTGCACCTAAACAAAAGACATTAAGTGCAAGCAGTGCAACGATTATAACCCGATCCAATATTACGCCAACAATAACAGCCACGCCGGCTTTAAAATCCGCCGGCTTATAAATCTGCTCAAAATTCTCGCCGTAATCAAAATCCCTTGTTACGTTTCCGACGTCCGCTTAGTCGACCAAGCTGCTTTACACCTGCTCCCCGATCATCCAATACTAGTGTAGCTACTATTTCGCCTAGGCGCAACCCATTATCTGGACGGGCTAAAGCTGCCCCAACTACAACAGCAACAACAACAACATCTAGACCAATACCACGAAGTTTTCAACGGCCCACCGTATCCAGTCTTCAGGCGCGTACCCGTCCGCAAAGCAACTTATTTCCACCACGTGGACTTTTTCAACAGCAGCAGCAGCAGAAGGATCAAGTAGCAACAACAGACAATCCAAATGATTCGGATAATGATTCGGAGTATGATGATAATGATGATGGCGAAGAGGAGGATGACAACGCCGAAGCTGACGATCAAAACGAGGCTAAACGTCGTCGTCGTCGGCGCGTAGCCGGCTCAAATTTATCAAACCTGTCGCGTAAAATCGTTTTAGATTTCGTCGCCCTAAAACGGTTTTAACCGAGGAGCCGCAACTATTAATCCAAAGAATGATGAGCCAAGTGAAACGACATCAAGCTCAACACGTGCGAAAATCAACTTGCGATTCGGATCTAGGTATCAGAAAAAACAACAAACGAGTTCAAGTACACCCTTGTCCACAACAACAAGCCGTATAACAATAATGTTGTTGATAATGCGAACCAGCGTAGTACAGCGAAATCTCGAAATCTCGTGAATGGTTCGAATGGTTCGGGTGGTTCAAGCAGAGGCGGCCGTGTCACAATGCGCGGTCGCAAGCGCATTGATTACAATTTGGATGTGGCAGCTATGGCGCAAGGTGCAAGAAGTGCAACAATAACAATCACACATCTAATACCAGCTGAAGTAACCGTGCCCGTTGTCAATGGACATATAACGGAATTTAAAAATATCGTTACGGGAAAGACAAGTATTGAGGTTGTGGGTCATCAGTACAGCGAAACGTTAGGTAACAACGGGCAGACATCGTTGTTTTTAACCAGAGAGGATTCAAGCATTAATTCAGCTGGTGCAACAGAGCTAACACGCTATCTGTTGCATGACTCTCGGACAACAACGGTTACATTCACACCAACAACAATTCGGGGACGCAAAACATCATTCTCGCATGTTTTGCCATCGACCGTTTACTCGGTTGAGAACATTGTATCGACAATACAACCACAATTATCGGCAAACGCTCCATTGGCGAATATTCTGTTGTCACAATTGTTGTTGGGTAACATTAATTTACCTGCGAATCAAATTTTAGGCGCTGCTTCAGCCGTTGAGCCATCAGCATCAGCATTAGCAGCTGCTGTTCAACAACAACAACAACCCGTTACCGAGTATCGTACACATTGGAACCTTCCAGCCTTACAAATCTCCCGGTCTGGATTGTATATCACCGGTATTCCTGCAGCAGGGACGGGGAATACTCCTACCCACTCTAAGGAAAATCCTGGTCAGTAGCCTAGCACTTGGTCATATACCAAGCACTTGGAGTAGAGCTAGGGTGGTCTTCATCCCCAAGGCAGGGAAGACAGATACCACCAACCCAAAGTCCTTCAGACCCATTAGCTTAACATCGTTCTTGCTGAAAACGTTGGAAAAACTGGTGGATTATAACAACAGGAGCACTCTGCTTACACAGAGTCCACTGCAAGCAACGCAGCATGCATACAGAACAGGCAGATCTACGGACACTGCCCTGTATGAGCTGCACCGCACTTTGCGGGCGGCAGTAGTAAATAAAGAAGTAGCAGTCTGTGCATTTTTAGACATTGAAGGCGCTTTCGACAACACATCACATGATGCTGTCAAGGCTACCTTGAATAGAAGAGGGCTGGACATTACAACTAGTAGATGGATATCATCCTTACTAGGGTCCAGACAGGCTACGGCATCTATACAAGATAGTACCGTAACAGTAACAACCACAAGGGGCTGTCTACAAGGGGGGGTTTTATCACCCCTATTATGGAGTATACTAGTAGACGAATTATTAAGTAGACTCGCCAACAGTGGTATCCAATGTCAGGGCTATGCAGACGACATTGTGATAATAGCTCGGGGCAAGTATGAAAAAACTCTTTGTGATAATGTTCAACTGGGACTTAGGATCACGCATGATTGGTGTAGGGAGGTTGGTCTCAACCTAAACCCTGCGAAAACAATCATCGTTCCGTTCACCAGAAGATACAAGCTACAAAGAATGAGGGAGATTAGGCTCGCGGGGAGCCCAATAGAAACAAGCAAGGAAGTCAAATACCTTGGGGTCACTTTCGACAGCAAATTAAACTTTGGTACCCATGTTCAAAATACGATTGCAAAGTGCTGCAGAGCGCTGTATGCGTGTCGTAACATAGCCGGGAAGTCATGGGGAACATCACCAAATATAATAAGATGGCTATACCTCATGGTAGTAAGACCCATGCTCACGTACGGAGCGATTGCATGGGGGGATAAGGCACAACAAATCAATGTGCAGAAGCAGCTTCAGAAGCTACAAAGAATGGCATGTGTAGGAATCACAGGAGCGATGAGGACCTGTCCCACATCCGCGCTTGAGGTTCTATTGGAGTTAACACCACTCCATCACACAATTAGGCTGCAACAAAAAGCAACGCTTTTAAGAATGTCCGTTTGAGGAGTTGGGAGAGGACACATTCTTAGTCGAGTAGAGGCAGACATGCTGTCGGGTGAACTTCCCCTACTGGCACAGCCAAGGGACGAAATGAAAGCCGAACATATGTTCGAGCAAAAGTTTCAAGTTCACCTCTGCAACAAAAAGGAGTGGACATCTTTAGAAGAGGTCCACAACATGAAGCCACACACCATAAAATGGTACACCGATGGATCCCTAACGCATCAAGGCTCCGGTCTTGGTGTGGTGGGCCCTCGGCTAACTTACCACGCGCCCCTAGGTATGCACACCAGCATATTCCAAGCTGAGGTATGTGCAATAGGGAGGTCTGTGGACTTTAATTTAAAGCGTAACTATCGGAATAGAGACATAGCCATCTTATCCGATAGCCAAGCAGCAATAATGGCACTTAGTAAGACCGAAATTAGGTCAAAGATAGTTCGTGAGGTACGAACACTCTGGGATCACAAAATAGGCTTGCCCTAAGATGGGTCCCGGGACATGTCAACATAGCGGGGAACGAAGAGGCAGACAAGCAAGCAAGAATGGGGGCAGCGACACCCCTCATAGGACCTGAGCCGTATTGTGGTATAGGAAGAAGCACAATACGGCAAGAGCTTAGGAACGAAGAGAGATTTTTGCGAAGAACGAGCTGGGCAAGGACACCAGGACTCAGACAAGCAAAACTTTTTTTGGGTGGCTATAACCTCAAACGGTTTAAGCAAGTAATATCGATGGGCAAAAATAGACTCAGGATACTCACCGGTCTTTTGACAGGACACTGTAGATTAAGAGGTCACCTAGCAAAGCTAGGTATAGTCAGCAGCGCGACTTGCAGATTCTGTGAAATGGAAGGAGAATCCTCCTTGCACATCATAGCAGAATGCGTAGCCTTAGTGAGGAAAAGAAGTAGTTTTCTAAAAAAAACATATTGTGGAATTCAGCGATTTAGAAACCATCGACCCAACAAAGGTACTTGTTTTTGTACAACACTTGGGATTGATGGAAGAGCTATAAGCCAAGAAGGGGGCACAATAGATCAGCTTGGTCGCAGTGTAGTCATCCCCAATATAATAATAATAAAAAATCGTACACATACCTCAACTTATGTCACAACAATATACGATGGCAAATCAACCATATTGCCAATAACATTTCAGGGTAAAAAGATTTTGACAACAGTTTTTGATACGACAGCACAAACTATAACTGCAACCGAATATAGTGTGGATACAATAATAAATACACCAACCCAGCAGCTGCAACAGCAGCAGCAATCCGGACAAGTGGCACAGGTTAACAGTTTATTATTGCAACAGTTGCTGCTGCAACAACAACAACAACAGCAGCAACAGAATGTTCAAATTGCCCAGACAATGTCACCGCAAATACTTCTTTTGAATGAGAATCTGCAGCATTTGGATGACGATGATGATGGTAATGCACATGATAATGTCGATGATTTTGTTGTAGAAGATCCGCCAGCAGTTCTGCATTCCAGCAGTGTCACTAGCAAGAATCGCAAAAAGTCAAGAAAGTCAAATGGCAAAAGTGGTCACCACAACAAGCGCAACAAGCAACCAACCAAGCCAAACTCCCAGGAGGTAGAAGAAAGCAGTGTGATAACGCTTTATGTTTCAGGACGTCGCCCGGGCGAGTTTAGCACAATTCTATCGACCGTTCACAGTAGCTATAATGCCAATTTAGATTTATCCAGTTTGCACAAGAGGCACGCCACCGCCGATGTGCCACAGCACCACCACCACACAATACAAGAAACTCTTTCGATTGACAGTCCCGAAGATCTATACAAATTTGAGGGAAGCGAACGAATTCAAACGTATTTGCGACCAATCACAAATATCAACTCAATTAACTCGGATTGTGATGATGATGATGATGAATGTGCTGGTGATGATTGTGAATGGAAGGAACGTAATACCATTTCGTTAGAGAGTATCATTGGTGATGTTGATTTGTGGTATACAAAAGCAACAAAGGTAACGCCATCGCTATCGCGAAGTAAAGAAAAAGCGAATACTTTAAGCATTTCAAATATAACAAATTCATTATATTTTTTAGCATAAATGACCTCGCTGAGTTGTACCCACTACAGATGCAGGTCACAAACACAATAACTGATCAATTAAATCCTCCAATACCAGTTCATAGTATAACAAAACGTCAAGTTCATAATAATAATACCGAAATGCTGCAGCAACGACGGCGAAAAGTTCTAGTACGGCGCAAGCCTTACATCAATGTCAAAAATAATCAATTTGCCCACTATTACTAGTACATTAGCTTTTAAGCCATATCAATTGAGTGATGACGTTGCTGATTTCTTTATTCCAACTGAAATTCATTAAAAATGTATACTTAACTTTGTGAATAGTTTCAAAACATCAGCTATTTAGGGGTTCGTTTGACCCAGTCCCAGACGAACGAATGGAGATTGCTCGAAACAACAGTTGAACTTCTTTTTAACAAAGATCGACTGTATTAATATACTCTTCTTTTTATTTTGCTGAGAGAATACCAATGGTGTTGACGATCCAAATTCATAAAAACTTTGGATGCCACGCCAATCCATACTGCCCAAGCCACCCCATTTCTTCATTAAAAACAGGAATGCGTGTATTTTCCAAAGCGTTAAAGCTAGAGTCACCAAATTTGATAGGAAAATAGCTATTAACGATCCCCAAAAAACTGCATCAAAGTTTTGGAGCCACGCCCTCCCATACCTGCCCCAGCCCCCCTTCCACCATATTCTTCTAACTTTGAGCTAGTGTCACCAAATTTGGTATGAGGATAGCTATTGACATGATACATAGATCTTCAGCAAAAATATTGATGCCACGCCCTCATACCGCTCCCAGCCCCTACCTTTAACAAACTTTGAGCTAGAGTCACCAAATTTGGAAGGAAGATAACTTTTTGGCATCCCCATCTGCACTAGACAGTCTTTGAGGCAGCGCACACCCCTGCAGTACCAACACCCCATTGCAATCAGGTCTCTTTTAATCTGTTTTATTACTAGTATCGAGTATACCGCAGACGGGTGCGTCCGACTGCAACGTTTCTACTTGTTTTTGTCTGTAGTAGCTTTATTATTACATTTAAGTATTATTACTCACCTTCTCTGGCTTATAAAGATGTGTATGTGGCAGCAAAAATGTAGATCCAATATCACGCTCCGTCATTGTGTTTGCTTCCCATATGTACAAAGGATTTTCCTCTTGTCAATAGAGTTGCAGAAAAACGATTATAATTTGAGTGCGTAAATTACCTCATTTATATTACTTTGCGTTTGAGCGTCAAAGCAAAGATGCATTGATTTGGTTATAGCCCGAACTGTCGTTTCATCGAAAGACCGTACGTCCGCTGCTGATCTGTAAGGAGAACTATTTTTAGTGTCTATAACTATAGAGAATAATAAATCCAATCCAATTACTAACAGTGCAGTGCCAGGAATATAACTCTTTGGGGAACTCCTTCTGTGAATTTCGCTGAAAATAGTATTATAGAATAGGTATAACGAATGAAAAAAAACATACATTTTCGATGATTCAGAGCTAGTATTTCCAGATTGCTTCCACTCTTCTGGATACCAACGGTCTGACGTGCTGGAACTGCGCGCAGAAAGGGCACACATTTTGGGAGTGTGAGGCGACAGTGGGGAACATTTTTGCTACAAATGCGGATTGCCCGGCGTAGTTTTACCGAAATGTCCAAAATGTCGGACGGGAAACTGGAGGCAGAGCCCGACCCAGGCAGAGGTGTCACGTTCGATGATGTTGCAAAAAAACCAGTAGAACCCTCTCCACAATGCACGTTAGATGTAAGTACTAGAGATAAGAATTGCATGTTAGTTAAGGACATAGTCAGGAGAGCCAACAGCGAGCTCTTACCGAGGCCGAAGTGGTCCAAACGAGCGCCTTTAGAAGCGTGCGAGTCCGCATACAGAAAGGCTAGAGCCTGGATCTTTGCCGATATAAGGATGACTCGAAGCGAAACCAGAGCTCACCAGTTCCACGGAGGCGGAGGATGCCCACCTTACGCCTTAGGGAACGTAAGAGCTGAAGGGTGACGATCGAGCTTTTGCCGAAGTGCAGATCCAAGGACATACCGTGAAAGGTCTACTGGACACTGGAGCGACCGTTAGCTTGCTAGGCGCAGGAGCAGTGGAGCTGATTAAAAAGCTAGGGTTAGCGTGGCACCCACAAAGGTCTAAGGTGCGAGCCGCAGGAGGTGCGAGCTACTCGGTGTTGGGTAAGATTCTTGTCCCGATCCAATTCAAGAATCAGTCGCACAGGATGACGCTGTACGTGTGCCCCGCACTTGGCCAGAATCTCTACTTAGGAATCGACTTCTGGAAGAAGTTTCGCCTGGCACCCGAGGTCGTAGGAGTAGAGTCGCTGGAACAGGTGGAGTCGGAATTTGGGACTAAGGGAGAGCCGGTGGAACCGCACAAGTTGAGTGCCCAGCAGCAGCAGCAGCTGGAGGCTAAATTCCTGGCGTTCGAGCAGCGAGGATTGGGTAAGACTCACAAAGAGCGTCATGCTATTGAGCTGGTAGAAGGCACCGTACCAGTGAAGGAGCGATTTTGCCCAGTGTCCCCAGTGGTGCAGCAGCTACTATTCGCGGAGGTCGCCGAAATGTTGCGACTGGAAGTCATTGAGCCAAGCGAGAGTCCGTGGAGCAACAGGATGACGCTGGTACGAAAACCAGACAAAAATAGACTATGCTTAGACGCACGCAAGCTCAACGACGTGACGGTGAAGGATGCCTACCCACTGCAGAACATTGAGTCCATCCTTAGCCGCGTAGATGACACCATCTATATCAGCAGTGTTGACTTGAAACACGCGTTCTGGCAGATTGAGTTGGAGCCCAAGAGCAGAGGATACACAGCGTTCACCATACCTGGCCGTCCACTTTCGGGCTGTGTAATGCTGCTCAACGGTTGTCGATTGATGGACCGGGTGATACCACAACGTCTGCGAAACCGCGTGTTCGTTTACTTGGATGACCTGCTGATTATCTCTCACACTTTCGAGGAGCATGTAAAGCTGTTGAAGGAGTTAGCGCTTTGCTTAAAGGCGGCAAATCTCCCCATCGGCTTACAGAAATCTAAGTTCTGTTTGAAGTTCCTGAGGTACTTAGGGAATACTGTTGGTGATGGAGCTCTCCGATCGGATCTGAGCAAGGTTGAGGCGATTGTCCAGATTCCCGTCCCAAGAACCACAAAGCAACTGAGGAGATTTTTGGGAACTGCAGGCTGGTACATGCGATTCATCCGCGGTTTCTCGAGGCTGTATGCGTACATACATCCAGGAGACGCTGCACAAGGCGTTCGAGAAGTCTGCGAGGCAGTATGACCTGAAGGCACGGGACATACAATACACGGCAGGGCAAAAGGTGTTCCAGCGCAATTTTGTGTTGAGTGACTTCGCAAAAAACCTCAACGCGAAATTCTGTCGCCGCTACACCAAGTGCCGAGTGGTGCGGCCAGTAGGACGATTCGTTTATGAGCTGGAGACACTTTAGGGCAATCCACTCGGGGTGTTCCACGCTAAAGATCTCAAGCAATGACCCCCAAGCGTTGGATCTGTGCCCGGCTAGCTCAGTCGGTAGAGCATGAGACTCTCAATCTCAGGGCGTGGGCGGTGGCCTACGTTGGGCAGCGTAGCGTGCAGACGCCTCCGGTTAACACTCCTGTTCGCAGCGCACACAGGCGAACCGGAGTGTGGTGTTATGGTCGGCGATGTGCTATCGATGGTTGTGGTTGTCGACCGAGGGGTGGAGAGTCGTGCTGGCTCCCAATAATCGATTGTTGTCTGCGAGATAGGGGGATGGTGCAAGGCAGAAGCAGAGCGGCCGTGAATAGGCAAAATTTATGCAGCTAAGAAACAGCCGGATTGCAACACGCGTGCTGAGGAAGACATTTAATAAAGAAAGTATATTAAGTGCTGGCGTGTGAAAGGTAGGGGGATAGAATTGTAGTGGTTTAGTTTTGTGTTTTTTTGTAAACAAAAGATTTTATTCTGTTCCAATAGTGCATCGCGTCCAGCCCGGCGCGGCCAGACGAGTGCTACCGACCACCGGACGAAGATTGGCCAACCCGTCTGGGTGGTTGCACAGGTTTGTTTAGTGCAATAAGGCCAATAAAATATTTATACCCAGGCGCCTGCGCCCAAGCAAAAATTTCAAAGTGCCGGCTGCCAGCCACACACAGCTGCGCACCAACACCCACACTTACGCAGTAGCCGACACAGGCTAAGTTCGCCGCGACCAGCAGGCAGCTTTATATAGGATTTATTTTATTTATTCATCTTATTTACTTTTCCCTTATTTATTTATTTAGTTTATTCTGCCCATTATTCATTTCATCTATCATTTATTTTCATTATTTATTTAATTTATTATTTATTTATTCTTTCTGTGTTTTTTGTTTATTTGTGTATTAGGTATTTGTTGTTTTGTTCATTTATTTAATTATATTATTTTCATTTTCTTTGTTATGTTTATTTAACGTAAATTTAATGTTAAGAAAAAACATGTTAATTATAATTAATGAATGTTTTGTTTTGTTATTGTTAATGTAAAATCATGTGTGAGTAATAATTTATGTGTGGGTGGGTCGATTGTGTGTTGATGTCGGGGTAAGTTGTTGTTGTTAGTGTTGTATGTATTAGGGAATTGGCGTAAAATGACAAAAGCCAATTCATAGGCATGGAGGGCGCATTGGGGCTAAATCTTAACATCCTTTTACCATGTATGTCCTAAAGTTGTCTGATGGTGCGAATTATCGCTGCTAGTCTGATTTTTGTTAGTTTTTTTGTAAAAATATAAATTTTTGTTACACCGGTCCACACTGTATCGAGGTCGTATCCATCCCTGGGTCACCGATTTGCTAGCTGACTATCGATACAGTGTTGGAAATCAAAGGACGGTTCATAACACACTTCAAAATTTAATAAAATCGCGCATGCATCACCCGACATATCGATGACCCTATCGATTAGAATACCAATTCTCGATCATATTGATTAGGTTCACGTTACAATCGGCAGTAAAAGAACAAGCTCCGATATTTGTATGCTGTAAAACACTTTAAATATGTAAAATATTTCCTTGAAGTCACGAAAATAAATTAATGCTAGAATATGCAATATCAACTTAGAAAAATGCTAGATTTCAGGCTATAAGCTATTTGCGAATTTTATAAGCTATTCCATTTTCAAATATGCTAGATTTAGCCTGAAATAAGCTAATCTGGGAACACTGTACGGAATGGACCACCTTATGTTACTCCATCATGAACCAGCATGCCGAATGACATCGAATTCGCCCACAATTCACGAAGCAACAAACGGCAGTCCCCAGAGAGAGTAAAATCGCCAGATTCCAGAAATGTTAAGTTGGTTGGAATTTTAGCTGTTTGAACCCTCTATAAGTATGGATTCTTGTTGGCCGACCTGCTGTATGTTTCTTGCGCAAATTAAAAGAAAAAGCCCCGATATCAGTGTTTCTGCTACCTATTTCTTTGCTTTTTTCTTTTATTTATGTAAAGTAATCAGTTATACATAAATATAAGTATAAATGCTTAATGGTAACAGACAGAAGGAACATTACCGAACAATTTTTTACTCAAATATTTTTTTTCTTTTGAAGCACTCCCAATAATGTTTTTATAAAATAATGCGTCTACTTGCACAAGTGTGCGTGTGAGACCGACGCTTAGACCGGCGTCAGTGTCTTTCTTCCAAACCCAACAATAACAGCAGCAGCTATAACATCCAACAATATCCTTTATATATTTCCAGCGGTAGCTCCAATCCTTTTATTATACTTATATAAGTATAATAAATAAATCAATGAATTTATTTCTTTTATATTCTTTTTATACCCTGAACCCATAAAATGGGTAAATCAGGGTATAATGGTTTTGTGCAAAAGTATGTAACAGGCAGAAGGAAGCATCTCCGACCCCATAAAGTATATATATTCTTGATCAGTATCAATAGCCGAGTCGATATGGCCATGTCCGTCTGTCCGTCCGTCTGTCCGTCTGTCTGTCTGTCCGTCTGTATGAACGCGTAGATCTCAGAGACTACAAGAGCTAGAGACTTCAGATTTTGAATATAAGTTCTCCTATACCATGAGCAGAACAAGTTTTCTTCAAATTATCGATAACTACTCTGGTTTTCGATATACACATGGAATCGATAACAAAAAACTATCGAATTTGGAAAATAAAAAATGGGGATTGGTGTAATGGGTAACGATAGACCTTTTCTCAAAATTTCGTCCAAATCGGCTAAAAAACACCAGAGATATCGTAAAGTTAAGTCAGTTATGAGTTTTGTTTAAAGTGATAATTATTTGAAGCATACTTTTAGGATGCAAGGACTGCAACTGGGTTCAGGGTATCTTCTGGTCGGGCTATCCCGACTAGAGCCTTCTTACTTGTTATATTTTATATTTTTCTTGCGACACGTCTTTTCACTTCGATCAGTTTTTTCTGTATATCGAAACGAACCAATTGTTCATAAGAATTAGAACTAACTCATTTAGAGTTAATGGATCAATGAGCAGAGTTCTTTTGCATATACAACACAACTATCGATATAGTTTTGTGAATAGTGATGCTAATTCCAACAGTTTTCTTAAAATTTGAGTGTAGGCACAAACTTTTTTTTTGTATATTTTGTTTTTGCTTTTATTATTTTAAAAATTTAAAAATAATTTAATATTCTTACTTTATTATGTGTTTATTGCTTAACTATTTTGATTGACTTATAAACAAGACTGCTGGCACAAAATTCGAGATATAAATTAATAAAAATAATAAATAAAGTTGATAAATGCCATGATTTTTCATTTGAACAAACAAATGCATACATACATACAAAGCACTCATACATCCATGAGTATATTAAGTCTAGTTTTGTTTTAGCTCTTTTACAAATATCTAAATTAATTTTTTACTTCAAAATTGACTTAATTGCTTTTGCGAAAAACATTAATATGTAACTAATTATAAATTAATTTTTTAAACATTTAGTTATCCACTAGATGACATCTCTTAATGTTTAAATTACTGTTTTTTGCAAACCAGTTAAGTAAATTAAAAAGTGAAGTGTTCAAAGATGTTTGCTTACATAATATATATATATATACAAAACCCGCGTAAGAAGTGCATAACAAAAAATTATTCAATTCTAAGCCTACATTTTTATTATATGGAGTCAAAGCCGGACAGGTCTCTTTCGAGCTAAACCAAATGAAATGATAAATTTTGTTCTATATGTCTGTCCGTCCGTCCGTATGTTCGCAACTTTTTTCAACACCCTTTAAGTTAGAGACTTCAAACTTTGCAAATCTCTTTATCTATGGCATAGTAAATTAAAGTATCAAGATTGGAGCTCTACTAGGGGGCTGGCAAATCGATAAACTCGATAACGCAAAATCGATAGATCCAGCTATTTCGCAAGCCCTTACAGCTAGAACTACCAAATTTAGGGAGAAAAGAGCTACAAATAATCCCCAAAAAACTGCATCAACAATTTTGGAGCCACGCCCACCCATTCCGCCCCCAGCCCCTCCGCAGTTTAACACTAAAAATGCCCATATCTTCTACAGTTTTTGAGCTAGACCCATCAAATTTGGTGCCAAGATAGGTGTTGACGATCCAAATTCATAAAAACTTTGGATGCCACGCCAATCCATACATAAAGCGTTAAAGCTAGAGTCACCAAATTTGATAAGAAAATAGCTATTAACGATCCCCAAAAAACTGCATCACCGTTCCCAAGCCACCTCCATTTTGAAATCAAAATCGCCTATATTTTCCACATTTTTTGAGCAAGAGCCGCCAAATTTGGTGCCAAGATTGGTGATGGCGCCATCCACCCATACCGCCCCCAGCCCCCCTTTTACCATATTATACTAACTTTGAGCTAGAGTCACCAAATTTGGTATGAGGATAGCAATTAACATCATAAATAGGTCTGCAGCAAAACTTTATACGCCACGCCCCCCCATACCAGCCCCCAGCCCCCCTTCCACCATATTCTACTAACTTTTAGCTAGAGTCACTAAATTCGGTGTGAGGATAGCTATTGACATGATACATAGGTCTTTCCAAATTTGGAAGGAAGAAAGCTTTTTGGCATCCCCATCTGCACCAGACAATCTTTGAGGCAGCGTACACCCCTGCCGTATCCACACACCATTGCAATCAGCTCTCTTTTAATCTGTTTTACTACTGGTATCGAGAATACCGCAGTCGGGTGCGTCAGACTGCAACGTTTCTACTTGTTTTTATTATTATTGCGGGGGAAGAAGACCTGAAAAGGTTATTGTGGTGCCTCCTTCTTCACCTTCTATACGTCTGTCACCATACGTCCTTTCTGTTCTCACGTGCAGTCCATGCATCCCCCATAAAGTAAATTATGATCATAATGATCATTTTAATCGAAAACCCTACCAAATCTAATCAGCGACCCCACAAAGATATACATATACCCCGATTCCACTACAAGCAGCATGCATGTATGTAATTGGGAATTTTGTTCAAATATTCCCCGTTGTTTGGTTTTACATTACAGAGCAAGAAGAAGAAGTTAACATTACAGAGCACTGAACAGCACTTTAATCAACAAGATTTTATACTTATAGAGGGTTCAAACCATGGTGTTCAAACCAGCAAGCCGAATGACATCAAAATCGCTCACAACTCTCGAAGCAACAAACGGCAGTCCCACGAGAGCGTAAAAAAGCCAGACAACTGAACTCGCAAGTTAGTTGGAAAATCGCTGTTTGAACCCTCTATATGTATAAAATCTAGGTAGTAAGGTAGGTAAGGTTAGTAAACTCTGCTGTCAAATTGATTTCATAGCATCAAAAAGAAAATACTCACTTGAAAAAATTCAAAAACTAGATTTTTATACTCGATACCGAAGGTAAAGAGTATATTGGGTTTGTGCAATGTCCGTCATGGTGTCTGTCCGTCTGTCCGTCTGTATGAACGCAACTTTTTTCCACACCCTTCAAGCTAGAGACTTAAAACTTTGAAAATGTCCTTATCTATGGCATAGTAAATTAAAGTGTTAGGATTGGAGTTCTACGATAACTAGGGGGCTGGCAAATCGATAAACTCGATAACGCAAAATCGATAGATCCAGCTATTTCGCAAGCCCTTACAGCTAGAACTACCAAATTTAGGGAGAAAATAGCTATTTACAATCCCCAAAAAACTGCATCAAAAATTTTGGAGCAACGCCCACCCATTCTGCCCCCAGCGCCCCCGCAGTTTAACACCAAAAATGCCTATATCTTCTACAGTTTTTGAGCTAGACTCTCCAAATTTGGTGCCAAGATAAGTGTTGACGATCCCCAATCAAATTCATAAAAACTTTGGATGCCACGCCCATCTATACTGCCCTAGCAGCCCTCAACCGCCCTAACGCTTCGCTAAAAACAGTAGAGCGTGTATCTTAAATAGTGTTTGAGCTAGAGTCACAAAATGGCAGGTAGATAACTGATAACGACGCCCCAAAAACTGCATCAAAGTTTTGGAGCCCCACCCACCCAAAAACAGAAATGCTTATATCTTTTACAGTTTTTGAGCTAGAGCAACCAAACTTTGTAACAAGATAGGTGATTACAACCCCCAAAAAAATGCACAAAAACTTTGGATGCCACGCCATTCCATACTGCCCAAACTGCACCAAACCGCCCCAATGCTTCACTATAAGCGGGAATGCGTGTATTTTCCAAAGCGTTAAAGCTCGAGTCACCAAATTTAGTAGGAAGATAGCTGCTAACGATCCCCAAAAAACTGCATCAAAGTTTTGAAGCCACGCCCCCCCCCCCTTTCCCCAGCCTCCTGCAGTTTAAAATCAAAAACGCCTATATTTTCCACATTTTTTGAGCTAGAGACGCCAAATTTGGTGCCAAGATTGGTGATGAAGAAATCCAAAAAATTTGGATGGCGCCCCCCACCCATACCGCCCCCAGCCCCCCTTTCTACCATATTATACTAACTTTGAGCTAGAGTTACCAAATTTGGTATGAGGATAGCAATTAACATCATAAATAGATCTGCAGCAAAACTTTGGCGTATTTAAGGTCTATTTCGTATTTTAATACACTTTCCTTCTGCTCCAGCTTCATTTGCCTTAGCTTAAACTCGTTTTCGAGGCGTACCTCTTCAACGCGAACGCGTCTCTCCTCGACAGAAATTTTCTTTTACTCCACTTCTTTTGCCCACATAAATTTTTCTTTCTCGAAAGCAAGCATATCTCTTCTCATATTCGTTTATTAACGAAAATTTGAAAAACCAGCCCTCATTTACTTTTAGCAGCCGCTTACAATGAACAGCTGTTTGTTTTGATTTAGCACCTAAAGCACAATATTACACCAAAAAATACCAGAAATTTGCTTGTATTGCGCAACGCTTTTTCACTTTTGTATAATTTTTCAACACTCAAATCGTTGCGAAATCGCAACGATTTCTTAGTCATAGGCAGGGGTGTTGCGAAAAAGCAAAATGGTTTTCAGTACAAATTGTTGTTGGGATGGTTTGCACTGTTGTGATTTCGCAATTTCGCAACACAAAGTGAACACCCTAATTATAAGTCTGAAACTTGAAATTCTAGCCACAGGAGCAAATGTTTCATCATAATCGATTAAATACTCTTGTGTGAATCCACGTGCTACAAGCCGTGCTTTTTATTTCACTGGGTTTACCAAACTCATTCTGTTTAATTGTAAAAATCCATTTACAATCAACTATATTCTTATTCTCAGGCATAAATAAATAAATAAATATATAAATAAATAAATAAACTTGCAAAATAAACTTGCAAATAGACTCTTTCCACTGTACATTATCACTTCTATTGTTAATTTCATCAAAAGATGTTGGGGCAGTACCAATAAAAGTTTGCGCTTGCATGACACAGTTTTTAACGTAGAATACGTTATTCGGCAGGTTAGGGGTGCAATGCGAAGTAAAAATTTTTGCGACCACTTTCGCCGCGTTCATTTCGATTTTTTTATACTTTAAACATTCCCAAATGGAATCTCATTTATATAGGAGTTAACTGAATTTATTAGCTTTCGAACAGTATATAAAGTATAATACTGCTACATATAAAGTTTTTGAATCCATAAGTAAATGAAATTTTAAGCGCAATACATTTTTCGGCAATTTTCATATGCGTGTTTTATGTGCTCATGTATTAGCAATAAGTAAGAGCGGGCGCGATAGTGATAGCTATAGCGGATAGACTGTGCATATAGTGTTGTTTCAGTTGCCCTTGCGCTCAGTGGTGTTTCGAAGCAAGCGGCGTGCCAACGCACTGTGGGCATTTTACCAAAAACTGGCATTAATTAATGGCTTGCAAACCACGCAAGATATTTTGATTTGGTTTTTTGCGTTAGGTTTGTAAGAACCAAAGGAAAATCATTTTAATAAAATTGGCTTGTTGCCGCCCTTTGTTTTCAACATATCAGGTCGAAATCTGGGAGTCAAGCATGTTTATATAATACTAAAATTTTTTTAAAAATTCATGGATATCGGCCAACTATATAACTTTTACTAGAGATTTGCATAAACAAGAAGTTAGTTTTGGGACATGTAAAAATAAATATATGACAGTTCTTTTTTGCAAAGCGCCCCATAGTGCAGCCGCAACAAACAACGGTAAAAGCTTGTGTGTGTTCGAAAAAGAAGCAACCGCGTTTCATTTCTCATGTCGTCTCAACATTTGACTTATACTAATTAATGCAAACCAACTTAGAAGGGTTGTATAAACTCAATATGAACTTTGTGCAATTAAATAGCAAAACGTGATTACTTCAATATTATGTCTGTGTAATATGTTTGTTCATATTTTGGCAATAAGGTAAGGCGTTCAGAATCAATTAAACACGTTGTAGATAATTTAATAAACTAGCACTTAAATCGACGTTTTTTGTAAGTAATTAAAATATATTATCTATATATTAAATTATATATTTGATTTTTTTTATTGACGATTATTAAATATTTGTACAAGGGGTATTTTTAATTTGTGCATATTTTGGGTCTCAGCCACGACAATCCAGCACGTGTTGTTGTTGGTTTATGGCTGTTTTTGACTATTTATGTATGTATTTGATTCGGGAGGCAAAATGAGTGTGTGTGTGTATATTCACGAAAAATAAACCAGTGCAAAAAAGTCGCTACCAATATACTAAATAGAATGAAAATATAATAAAATGCCTCCTTAAAAGCGCCTATATTTAACAAAATATTTTGAAAGTAAATATAAATAAGTGTGATTAGAAAATACATTTATATTATTAATATTCGTATGAAATTTATCAGGAGAGAAAACAAACCCTTCTAGGAACTTATGGAAACTACATTCAATCTTCAACTTTCATTGATATGGTTTGGAGCATACATTTAAAAATATATTTTACTTAATTTAATTTCATTATTTTGTCATTACTTCTATTTTGTTTGATAAATTTGAAATGTTACGTATTCTACGTAAAATCTTAGCGGCCGTGTTGGAGACACAGCCTGTTGGTCTTTTTTTATCATATCTCTATATGACAATTTTGGGTTTTCTTTTAGTCTATCGCTTTTCCTAATAAGTGTATCAGAGTTACTTGATTTTTTATCAGGTAAAATTCCAGATATTTCTAGATTGGCATTTTCCACTTCATTTGTCACTTCACTAGGCTGTACTTCTAATACTTCTGTTTTAGACTTTTCCTGAACCATTTCCATTTCCACCAGACCATAGTCTTGAATAACTGGTTCAATATTTTCACTTTGATTGTGGAAATCTATGTTGTTATCAACAACCACAGCTCTAGACTTTTCGTCAAACACAACATCTCTTGCAGTAACAAATTTTTTGTTCTCCACATCCCATATTTTATATCCATTTGGTTCATAACTGACAAGTATACCTTTCCAAGATTGAGAACGTACACTGTCGAACCAAAAACTCTCAAATACTTGAGACATGGCTTTTACCGTGCCACATTTCATATGGTGTTTTTCTGCATTCACGTAATGCATTAGTTGGGCTTCTATTTATCAAGTATGTGGCTGTTAGCACAGCCTCACCCCAGAAAGACTTCTGGATCTTGCCCTATAACTAAAGCACGAGCTTTTTCCTTTATAGATCTAATCATCCTTTCGGATACACCATTCTGTTGTGGAGTATGTGGAACAGTTAAATGATAGCTTATGCCTCTCTGAACACAAAACTCTTTCATATCACTCGATAGATACTCTCGACCATTATCAATATATAAATTGACCAATTTTAAATTAAAAAGAGTTTCACTTTTCGCTACATAGTCTTGAAATACAGCAAAAACATCAGACTTAAAACTTAACAGATACGTAACGCAATAATGCGTATATTCGTCAATAAAGACAACATAGTAGTTTTTAGAGTCAACTGTATGTGGTGTAATCGGACCACACACATCAGAGTGTACAACAAATAATGGTCGCTTTATATGGTCTTTATTTTTAAACTTTTCAAAACTCAATCTTGCCAGCTTCCCCTTAACACAAGCTTCACATAACACATTTTCTGGTTGTATGTTATTTAATAAGGTCGTATCATCAAACATGTCTTTAGCTTTTAATTCTAAGAATTTTCCCTTACTCATATGACCTAATCTCTCATGCCACAAACTATAATTATTACTTTTGTTTGCATTTGCAACACAAGCTAATTTATTAGAGAAAAAATTTATAATTGGAACATTTCCATATAAATTTTCATTCATTATTTCAACATTACCCTTTCTAACCGTTACACCTCCTGGATGAAATACAATTGTAAGGCCTGCCTCCTTCATCCTTTTTACAGATATAATATTTTCTGGTATGTCTGGACAATATAATACATCTTTAAGCTCCATTCTTTTATTTGAATTTGTGTATAATTCAACTGAGCCTCTCTTAATTGCATAAATAAAGACATCGTTGTTGGCAACCGCAATTTTAATAGGTTCACTAACTTCTGTGATTGTTGTAAACAAATTTTCATTATTAGCTGGATGGTCAGAGGCACCAGAGTCTAATAAGAACCCAATACTTTTAATACTGTTTGCCCTCTTTATCATAAATGCAATTCCTTGCGCTTGCGCTTGCACAGACGTCATCTGCGCTTGTTTGCCATTTGCATTATTTTCTTTATCTTTTTTCAAAGCAAAACAATCCTTTTTAAAGTGACCAAGTATGCCACAAGGAAAGCATTTTTTTTGGATATTTAGAGATTTTGTTTGTTGCATTTTTATTATTTTTTTTATGGGAATATTGAAATTTAAAGTCCTTCTTTACGGAGTGCATGACCTTTAGACTAGTGTCTTTACTAATATTTCTTAGCTTGATTTCGTGATCCAACAGTCGATTTTTTACAAACGCCAAAGTTAAATTTTGTTCTGCCAATGTTTCGATCGCTGTTGTAACTCCATCATACGATGATGGCAAAGTAAGCAATAAATGCGACACTTTGTCCATTTTTTCCATTTTGGCACCAGATGCTTGCAATTCGGCAATGAGATCATCAAAAAAAAGTAAAATGGTTTAATAGTTGAGTATCTCCCTTAAGCTTTAATGAAAGTAGTTGTTTGCGTGTAGACAATTGCGACGCCAAACTCTTTCTTTCATATATCGTGTCTAAGTTCTGCAAAATTTGTTTTGCAGAGTCTTCAGTTTTAGCAAAACCCAAAAACGAGTCGCATAAATACTCAATGATCACACTTTTTGCGCATTTTTCCATTTTCTTCCATTCCAATGTATCCTCTACTTTTTCATTGTCTATAACCTTCAACACATCTATTTCATTTAATAGTGCTCCTATGCGAAATTTCCATATGGAATATTTTTCGCCATCAACTGGTTTTATATTTCGTTTATTTGTTTTTTCCATAGTTAATACCTAAAGGTTAATAAATGATACATTTACTTAGCTGCAGTTATGGAGTGGTCTGGGCCCATAACCTATAAAATAATACGTCTACTTGCACAAGTGTGCGTGTGAGACCGACGCTTAAACCGGCGTCAGTGTCTTTCTTCCAAACCCAACAATAACAGCAGCAGCTATAACATCCAACAATGTCCTTTATATATTTCCAGCGGTAGCTCCAATCCTTTTATTATACTTATATAAGTACAATAAATAAAACAATGAATTTATTTCGTTTATATTCTTTTTATATTTTATATTTTTCTTGCGACACGTCTTTTCACTTCGATCAGTTTTTTCTGTATATCGAAACGAACCAATTGTTCATAAGAATTAGAACTAACTCATTTAGAGTTAATGGATCAATGAGCAGAGTTCTTTTGCATATACAACACAACTATCGATATAGTTTTGTGAATAGTGATGCTAATTCCAACAGTTTTCTTAAAATTTGAGTGTAGGCACAAACTTTTTTTTTGTATATTTTGTTTTTGCTTTTATTATTTTAAAAATTTAAAAATAATTTAATATTCTTACTTTATTATGTGTTTATTGCTTAACTATTTTGATTGACTTATAAACAAGACTGCTGGCACAAAATTCGAGATATAAATTAATAAAAATAATAAATAAAGTTGATAAATGCCATGATTTTTCATTTGAACAAACAAATGCATACATACATACAAAGCACTCATACCCAGCTAACCATCGGAGTCCGCAAGGTACTCCATTAGGACTCCCAGTACGGTGCGGTAAACCTCCAAGGGAGGCTCCTAAAGGTGTCCGAAAGGAGCATATTTGCGGGAGAAACGTGCATTTTAAAATACATGTAAAAAGTGTGCCCTGGGGACTCCTTAAATGAGCGATTTCGGATTCCCAAAAGGCTCCGTCAGATAACCCGCAAGGACTCCCTGCGGACTCCTCTTTTCGACTAAGTTTTTTTGGAAAGGGACTCCTTAAATCATCCGCAGATAACCTAGACGGAGTGTTTTGGGATTGGTTTCGGGCTCCGATAATAGTCCGAAGAGGAGTCCCTACGGTTTGCTAAATTTTATTTAAAATGATTTATATTGCTTTTTATATTTAATAATTATTTTATTCATTATTATTATTTAAAAATAATAATCGCAATATAGAATTAAAAATAAACAGAAATAATTAAAACTAATTTTTCCCCTTTTTGGCATAACGTTCCTTAGAGGTTTGGAACCATTTTGCGCTGGCTCTGTTGAACTCTTTGTCTGAGCCAACAAATTTCAGGTTAAATGGGCCTGAAAAATACCAATGTTAGTTGAACGATTTTTTGCCATTGCGTCAACCGCTTTTTTTTTAGGCGTCCCTTTCCACGAATATTGGGAAGCGACGTTGTCGTCCAAAACCTTGCGCCACATTGCGCGAATAAACCTTGACGGATCACTCCCGTCGAGCTTGAACATCTCATCTTGCTAAAAATTTTTTTAGATGCATTAAAATTTAATTTTATATTAAGCCAAAGCAAACTAATGTTCACCCAAACCCATTTACTTACCAATTTGTCGCTTAATTCCGGGAATTTTTTTCAATTTTTCCTCCAGCTTCTCAAACTCCTCGACAGAGTTGATTTGTTTTTGTAAAATAGGAAGTTCCTTTTTGGGCGTTATCGCTGACAATAAAAGTTTCACTACTTTCCGCGATGCAACCTACGTTATCGTTAATTTCTTCATCTAACTCACAAATCACTTCAGTTTTACAATTTTCTGTTAACGAAGCTATAACTTTATCCGATTTTTTTTTATGAGCCTTCGTTTAGACATTGTTAAAAAGTTTTATTTATTACCCTTAAACGCTTTGAAAAACACGTCCAACACAAATAGGCGAAAATTTGCACTGGTAAACGGACGTGAAACACAAAGCAAATCAATGAATTTCTAAGAAATGCAAATGCATAGAAAAAACAACAAAATAAGATTATGTCACAACATGATGCAGTGCTCCTTTAACGGTACCATGCGCGGCTATTTTGAGTCCCTTTTCACTCCTAATTCGGAGCGCTCCTGAAACCCTCTTCCAAAGTGCTGTTTTAGGAGTCCCTTTTCACTCCTACTTCGGAGCGCTCCTGAAACACTCTTCCAAAGTGCTGTTTTAGGAGTCCCTTTTCACTCCTACTTCGGAGCGCTCCGCATATGGCTGGCTGGGTACATCCATGAGTATATTAAGTCTAGTTTTGTTTTAGCTCTGTTACAAATATCTAAATTAATTTTTTACTTCAAAATTGACTTAATTGCTTTTGCGAAAAACATTAATATGTAACTAATTATTAATTAATTTTTTAAACATTTAGTTATCCACTAGATGACATCTCTTAATGTTTAAATTACTGTTTTTTGCAAAAACAGTTAAGTAAATTAAAAAGTGAAGTGTTCAAAGATGTTTGCTTACATAATATATATATATACAAAACCCGCGTAAGAAGTGCATAACAAAAAATTATTCAATTCTAAGCCTACATTTTTATTATATGGAGTCAAAGCCGGACAGGTCTCTTTCGAGCTAAACCAAATGAAATGATAAATTTTGTTCTATAAAAAATTAAATCAACAAAAAAGCCCTGCCTAGCAACTTTATCAGACCAAAAAACCATCAAGTTTTGGAATTTTTTTAAGTGAATTCTTTTTTTATTTGCTTAGAATTTTATTGACAAGATTGATAAGGTTTTCGATATAATTAAATATTATTATACTCGATACCGAAGGTAAGGTTTGTGCAATGTCCGTCATGGTGTCTGTCCGTATGTTCGCAACTTTTTTCAACACCCTTTAAGTTAGAGACTTCTAACTTTGCAAATCTCTTTATCTATGGCATAGTAAATTAAAGTATCAAGATTGGAGCTCTACTAGGGCTGGCAAATCGATAAACTCGATAACGCAAAATCGATAGATCCAGCTATTTCGCAAGCCCTTACAGCTCGAACTACCAAATTTAGGGAGAAAAGAGCTACTAATAATCGCCAAAAAACTGCATCAAAAATTTTGGAGCCACGCCCACCCATTCCGCCCCCAGCCCCTCCGCAGTTTAACACTAAAAATGCCCATATCTTCTACAGTTTTTGAGCTAGACCCATCAAATTTGGTGCCAAGATAGGTGTTGACGATCCAAATTCATAAAAACTTTGGATGCCACGCCAATCCATACATAAAGCGTTAAAGCTAGAGTCACCAAATTTGATAAGAAAATAGCTATTAACGATCCCCAAAAAACTGCATCAAAGTTTTGGAGCCACGCCCCCCCCCCCCCCCGTTCCCAAGCCACCTCCATTTTGAAATCAAAATCGCCTATATTTTCCACATTTTTTGAGCAAGAGCCACCAAATTTGGTGCCAAGATTGGTGATGGCGCCATCCACCCATACCGCCCTCAGCCCCCCTTTTACCATATTATACTAACTTTGAGCTAGAGTCACCAAATTTGGTATGAGGATAGCAATTAACATCATAAATAGGTCTGCAGCAAAACTTTATACGCCACGCCCCCCCATACCAGCCCCCAGCCCCCCTTCCACCATATTCTACTAACTTTTAGCTAGAGTCACTAAGTTCGGTTTGAGGATAGCTATTGACATGATACATAGGTCTTTCCAAATTTGGAAGGAAGAAAGCTTTTTGGCATCCCCATCTGCACCAGACAATCTTTGAGGCAGCGTACACCCCTGCCGTATCCACGCACCATTGCAATCAGCTCTCTTTTAATCTGTTTTACTACTGATATCGAGAATACCGCAGTCGGGTGCGTCCGACTGCAACGTTTCTACTTGTTTTTATTATTATTGCGGGGGAAGAAGACCTGAAAAGGTTATTGTGGTGCCTCCTTCTTCACCTTCTATACGTTTGTCACCATACGTCCTTTCTGTTCTCACGTGCAGTCCATGCATCCCCCATAAAGTAAATTATGATCATAATGATCATTTTAATCGAAAACCCTACAAAATCTAATCAGCGACCCCACAAAGATATACATATACCCCGATTCCACCACAAGCAGCATGCATGTATGTAATTGGGAATTTTGTTCAAATATTCCCCGTTGGTTGGTTTTGCATTACAGAGCAAGAAGAAGAAGTTAACATTACAGAGCACTGAACAGCACTTTAACCAACAAGATTTTATACTTATAGAGGGTTCAAGCCATGGTGTTCAAACCAGCAAGCCGAATGACATCAAAATCGCTCACAACTCTCGAAGCAACAAACGGCAGTCCCACGAGAGCGTAAAAAAGACAGACAACTGAACTCGCAAGTTAGTTGGAAAATCGCTGTTTGAACCCTCTATATGTATAAAATCTAGGTAGTAAGGTAGGTAAGGTTAGTAAACTCTGCTGTAAAATTGATTTCATAGCATCAAAAAGAAAATACTCACTTGACAAAATTCAAAAACTAGATTTTTATACTCGATACCGAAGTTAAAGAGTATATTGGGTTTGTGCAATGTCCGTCATGGTGTCTGTCCGTCTGTATGAACGCAACTTTTTTCCACACCCTTCAAGCTAGAGACTTGAAACTTTGAAAATGTCCTTATCTATGGCATAGTAAATTAAAGTGTTAAGAGTGGAGTTCTACGATAACTAGGGGGCTGGCAAATCGATAAACTCGATAACGCAAAATCGATAGATCCAGCTATTTCGCAAGCCCTTACAGCTAGAACTACCAAGTTTGGGGAGAAAATAGCTATTTACAATCCCCAAAAAACTGCATCAAAAATTTTGGAGCAACGCCCACCCATTCTGCCCCCAGCGCCCCCGCAGTTTAACACCAAAAATGCCCATATCTTCTACAGTTTTTGAGCTAGACTCTCCAAATTTGGTGCCAAGATAAATGTTGACGATCCCCAATCAAATTCATAAAAACTTTGGATGCCACGCCCATCTATACTGCCCTAGCAGCCCTCGACCACCCTAACGCTTCGCTTAAAACGGTAGAGCGTGTATCTTCCATAGTGTTTGAGCTAGAGTCACAAAATGGCAGGTAGATGACTGATAACGACGCCCCAAAAACTGCATCAAAGTTTTGGAGCCCCACCCACCCATTCCGCCCCCAGCCCCCTCGCTGTTTAAAAACAGAAATGCTTATATCTTTTACAGTTTTTGAGCTAGAGCAACCAAACTTTGTAACAAGATAGGTGATTACAACCCCCAAAAAAATGCACAAAAACTTTGGATGCCACGCCATTCCATACTGCCCAAACTGCACCAAACCGCCCCAATGCTTCACTATAAACGGGAATGCGTGTATTTTCCAAAGCGTTAAGGCTAGAGTCACCAAATTTAGTAGGAAGATAGCTGCTAACGATCCCCAAAAAACTGCATCAAAGTTTTGAAGCCACGCCCCCCCCCCCTTTCCACAGCCTCCTGCAGTTTAAAATCAAAAACGCCTATATTTTCCACATTTTTTGAGCTAGAGACGCCAAATTTGGTGCCAAGATTGGTGATGAAGAAATCCAAAAAATTTGGATGGCGCCCCCCACCCATACCGCCCCCAGCCCCCCTTTCTACCATATTATACTAACTTTGAGCTAGAGTCACCAAATTTAGTATGAGGATAGCAATTAACATCATAAATAGATCTGCAGCAAAACTTTGGCGTATTTAAGGTCTATTTCGTATTTTAATACACGTTCCTTCTGCTCCAGCTTCATTTGCCTTAGCTTAAACTCGTTTTCGAGGCGTACCTCTTCAACGCGAACGCGTCTCTCCTCGACAGACATTTTCTTTTACTCCACTTCTTTTGCCCACATAAATTTTTCTTTCTCGAAAGCAAGCATATCTCTTCTCATATTCGTTTATTAACGAAAATTTGAAAAACCAGCCCTCATTTACTTTTAGCAGCCGCTTACAATGAACAGCTGTTTGTTTTGATTGAGCACCTAAAGCACAATATTACACCAAAAAATACCAGAAATTTGCTTGTATTGCGCAACGCTTTTTCACTTTTGTATAATTTTTCAACACTCAAATCGTTGCGAAATCGCAACGATTTCTTAGTCATAGGCAGGGGTGTTGCGAAAAAGCAAAATGGTTTTCAGTACAAATTGTTGTTGGGATGGTTTGCACTGTTGTGATTTTCGCAATTTCGCAACACAAAGTGAACACCCTAATTATAAGTCTGAAACTTGAAATTCTAGCCACAGGAGCAAATGTTTCATCATAATCGATTAAATACTCTTGGGTGAATCCACGTGCTACAAGCCGTGCTTTATATTTCACTGGTTTACCAAACTCATTCTGTTTAATTGTAAAAATCCATTTACAATCAACTATATTCTTATTCTCAGGCATAAATAAATAAATAAATATATAAATAAATAAATAAACTTGCAAAATAAACTTGCAAATAGACTCTTTCCACTGTACATTATCACTTCTATTGTTAATTTCATCAAAAGATGTTGGGGCAGTACCAATAAAAGTTTGCGCTTGCATGACACAGTTTTTTATCATATCTCTATATGACAATTTTGGGTTTTCTTTTAGTCTATCGCTTTTCCTAATAAGTGTATCAGAGTTACTTGATTTTTATCAGGTAAAATTCCAGATATTTCTAGATTGGCATTTTCCACTTCATTTGTCACTTCACTAGGCTGTACTTCTAATACTTCTGTTTTAGACTTTTCCTGAACCATTTCCATTTCCACCAGACCATAGTCTTGAATAACTGGTTCAATATTTTCACTTTGATTGTGGAAATCTATGTTGTTATCAACAACCACAGCTCTGGACTTTTCGTCAAACACAACATCTCTTGCAGTAACAAATTTTTTGTTCTCCACATCCCATATTTTATATCCATTTGGTTCATAACTGACAAGTATACCTTTCCAAGATTGAGAACGTACACTGTCGAACCAAAAACTCTCAAATACTTGAGACATGGCTTTTACCGTGCCACATTTCATATGGTGTTTCTCTGCATTCACGTAATGCATTAGTTGGGCTTCTGTTTATCAAGTATGTGGCTGTTAGCACAGCCTCACCCCAGAAAGACTTCTGGATCTTGCCCCTATAACTAAAGCACGAGCTTTTTCCTTTATAGATCTAATCATCCTTTCGGATACACCATTCTGTTGTGGAGTATGTGGAACAGTTAAATGATAGCTTATGCCTCTCTGAACACAAAACTCTTTCATATCACTCGATAGGATACTCTCGACCATTATCAATATATAAATTGACCAATTTTAAATTAAAAAGAGTTTCACTTTTCGCTACATAGTCTTGAAATACAGCAAAAACATCAGACTTAAAACTTAACAGATACGTAACGCAATAATGCGTATATTCGTCAATAAAGACAACATAGTAGTTTTTAGAGTCAACTGTATGTGGTGTAATCGGACCACACACATCAGAGTGTACAACAAATAATGGTCGCTTTATATGGTCTTTATTTTTAAACTTTTCAAAACTCAATCTTGCCAGCTTCCCCTTAACACAAGCTTCACATAACACATTTTCTGGTTGTATGTTATTTAATAAGGTCGTATCATCAAACATGTCTTTAGCTTTTAATTCTAAGAATTTTCCCTTACTCATATGACCTAATCTCTCATGCCACAAACTATAATTATTACTTTTGTTTGCATTTGCAACACAAGCTAATTTATTAGAGAAAAAATTTATAATTGGAACATTTCCATATAAATTTTCATTCATTATTTCAACATTACCCTTTCTAACCGGCATAGTAAATTAAAGTATCAAGATTGGAGCTCTACTAGGGCTGGCAAATCGATAAACTCGATAACGCAAAATCGATAGATCCAGCTATTTCGCAAGCCCTTACAGCTCGAACTACCAAATTTAGGGAGAAAAGAGCTACTAATAATCGCCAAAAAACTGCATCAAAAATTTTGGAGCCACGCCCACCCATTCCGCCCCCAGCCCCTCCGCAGTTTAACACTAAAAATGCCCATATCTTCTACAGTTTTTGAGCTAGACCCATCAAATTTGGTGCCAAGATAGGTGTTGACGATCCAAATTCATAAAAACTTTGGATGCCACGCCAATCCATACATAAAGCGTTAAAGCTAGAGTCACCAAATTTGATAAGAAAATAGCTATTAACGATCCCCAAAAAACTGCATCAAAGTTTTGGAGCCACGCCCCCCCCCCCCCCCGTTCCCAAGCCACCTCCATTTTGAAATCAAAATCGCCTATATTTTCCACATTTTTTGAGCAAGAGCCACCAAATTTGGTGCCAAGATTGGTGATGGCGCCATCCACCCATACCGCCCTCAGCCCCCCTTTTACCATATTATACTAACTTTGAGCTAGAGTCACCAAATTTGGTATGAGGATAGCAATTAACATCATAAATAGGTCTGCAGCAAAACTTTATACGCCACGCCCCCCCATACCAGCCCCCAGCCCCCCTTCCACCATATTCTACTAACTTTTAGCTAGAGTCACTAAGTTCGGTTTGAGGATAGCTATTGACATGATACATAGGTCTTTCCAAATTTGGAAGGAAGAAAGCTTTTTGGCATCCCCATCTGCACCAGACAATCTTTGAGGCAGCGTACACCCCTGCCGTATCCACGCACCATTGCAATCAGCTCTCTTTTAATCTGTTTTACTACTGATATCGAGAATACCGCAGTCGGGTGCGTCCGACTGCAACGTTTCTACTTGTTTTTATTATTATTGCGGGGGAAGAAGACCTGAAAAGGTTATTGTGGTGCCTCCTTCTTCACCTTCTATACGTTTGTCACCATACGTCCTTTCTGTTCTCACGTGCAGTCCATGCATCCCCCATAAAGTAAATTATGATCATAATGATCATTTTAATCGAAAACCCTACAAAATCTAATCAGCGACCCCACAAAGATATACATATACCCCGATTCCACCACAAGCAGCATGCATGTATGTAATTGGGAATTTTGTTCAAATATTCCCCGTTGGTTGGTTTTGCATTACAGAGCAAGAAGAAGAAGTTAACATTACAGAGCACTGAACAGCACTTTAACCAACAAGATTTTATACTTATAGAGGGTTCAAGCCATGGTGTTCAAACCAGCAAGCCGAATGACATCAAAATCGCTCACAACTCTCGAAGCAACAAACGGCAGTCCCACGAGAGCGTAAAAAAGACAGACAACTGAACTCGCAAGTTAGTTGGAAAATCGCTGTTTGAACCCTCTATATGTATAAAATCTAGGTAGTAAGGTAGGTAAGGTTAGTAAACTCTGCTGTAAAATTGATTTCATAGCATCAAAAAGAAAATACTCACTTGACAAAATTCAAAAACTAGATTTTTATACTCGATACCGAAGTTAAAGAGTATATTGGGTTTGTGCAATGTCCGTCATGGTGTCTGTCCGTCTGTATGAACGCAACTTTTTTCCACACCCTTCAAGCTAGAGACTTGAAACTTTGAAAATGTCCTTATCTATGGCATAGTAAATTAAAGTGTTAAGAGTGGAGTTCTACGATAACTAGGGGGCTGGCAAATCGATAAACTCGATAACGCAAAATCGATAGATCCAGCTATTTCGCAAGCCCTTACAGCTAGAACTACCAAGTTTGGGGAGAAAATAGCTATTTACAATCCCCAAAAAACTGCATCAAAAATTTTGGAGCAACGCCCACCCATTCTGCCCCCAGCGCCCCCGCAGTTTAACACCAAAAATGCCCATATCTTCTACAGTTTTTGAGCTAGACTCTCCAAATTTGGTGCCAAGATAAATGTTGACGATCCCCAATCAAATTCATAAAAACTTTGGATGCCACGCCCATCTATACTGCCCTAGCAGCCCTCGACCACCCTAACGCTTCGCTTAAAACGGTAGAGCGTGTATCTTCCATAGTGTTTGAGCTAGAGTCACAAAATGGCAGGTAGATGACTGATAACGACGCCCCAAAAACTGCATCAAAGTTTTGGAGCCCCACCCACCCATTCCGCCCCCAGCCCCCTCGCTGTTTAAAAACAGAAATGCTTATATCTTTTACAGTTTTTGAGCTAGAGCAACCAAACTTTGTAACAAGATAGGTGATTACAACCCCCAAAAAAATGCACAAAAACTTTGGATGCCACGCCATTCCATACTGCCCAAACTGCACCAAACCGCCCCAATGCTTCACTATAAACGGGAATGCGTGTATTTTCCAAAGCGTTAAGGCTAGAGTCACCAAATTTAGTAGGAAGATAGCTGCTAACGATCCCCAAAAAACTGCATCAAAGTTTTGAAGCCACGCCCCCCCCCCCCTTTCCACAGCCTCCTGCAGTTTAAAATCAAAAACGCCTATATTTTCCACATTTTTTGAGCTAGAGACGCCAAATTTGGTGCCAAGATTGGTGATGAAGAAATCCAAAAAATTTGGATGGCGCCCCCCACCCATACCGCCCCCAGCCCCCCTTTCTACCATATTATACTAACTTTGAGCTAGAGTCACCAAATTTAGTATGAGGATAGCAATTAACATCATAAATAGATCTGCAGCAAAACTTTGGCGTATTTAAGGTCTATTTCGTATTTTAATACACGTTCCTTCTGCTCCAGCTTCATTTGCCTTAGCTTAAACTCGTTTTCGAGGCGTACCTCTTCAACGCGAACGCGTCTCTCCTCGACAGACATTTTCTTTTACTCCACTTCTTTTGCCCACATAAATTTTTCTTTCTCGAAAGCAAGCATATCTCTTCTCATATTCGTTTATTAACGAAAATTTGAAAAACCAGCCCTCATTTACTTTTAGCAGCCGCTTACAATGAACAGCTGTTTGTTTTGATTGAGCACCTAAAGCACAATATTACACCAAAAAATACCAGAAATTTGCTTGTATTGCGCAACGCTTTTTCACTTTTGTATAATTTTTCAACACTCAAATCGTTGCGAAATCGCAACGATTTCTTAGTCATAGGCAGGGGTGTTGCGAAAAAGCAAAATGGTTTTCAGTACAAATTGTTGTTGGGATGGTTTGCACTGTTGTGATTTCGCAATTTCGCAACACAAAGTGAACACCCTAATTATAAGTCTGAAACTTGAAATTCTAGCCACAGGAGCAAATGTTTCATCATAATCGATTAAATACTCTTGGGTGAATCCACGTGCTACAAGCCGTGCTTTATATTTCACTGGTTTACCAAACTCATTCTGTTTAATTGTAAAAATCCATTTACAATCAACTATATTCTTATTCTCAGGCATAAATAAATAAATAAATATATAAATAAATAAATAAACTTGCAAAATAAACTTGCAAATAGACTCTTTCCACTGTACATTATCACTTCTATTGTTAATTTCATCAAAAGATGTTGGGGCAGTACCAATAAAAGTTTGCGCTTGCATGACACAGTTTTTTATCATATCTCTATATGACAATTTTGGGTTTTCTTTTAGTCTATCGCTTTTCCTAATAAGTGTATCAGAGTTACTTGATTTTTATCAGGTAAAATTCCAGATATTTCTAGATTGGCATTTTCCACTTCATTTGTCACTTCACTAGGCTGTACTTCTAATACTTCTGTTTTAGACTTTTCCTGAACCATTTCCATTTCCACCAGACCATAGTCTTGAATAACTGGTTCAATATTTTCACTTTGATTGTGGAAATCTATGTTGTTATCAACAACCACAGCTCTGGACTTTTCGTCAAACACAACATCTCTTGCAGTAACAAATTTTTTGTTCTCCACATCCCATATTTTATATCCATTTGGTTCATAACTGACAAGTATACCTTTCCAAGATTGAGAACGTACACTGTCGAACCAAAAACTCTCAAATACTTGAGACATGGCTTTTACCGTGCCACATTTCATATGGTGTTTCTCTGCATTCACGTAATGCATTAGTTGGGCTTCTGTTTATCAAGTATGTGGCTGTTAGCACAGCCTCACCCCAGAAAGACTTCTGGATCTTGCCCCTATAACTAAAGCACGAGCTTTTTCCTTTATAGATCTAATCATCCTTTCGGATACACCATTCTGTTGTGGAGTATGTGGAACAGTTAAATGATAGCTTATGCCTCTCTGAACACAAAACTCTTTCATATCACTCGATAGATACTCTCGACCATTATCAATATATAAATTGACCAATTTTAAATTAAAAAGAGTTTCACTTTTCGCTACATAGTCTTGAAATACAGCAAAAACATCAGACTTAAAACTTAACAGATACGTAACGCAATAATGCGTATATTCGTCAATAAAGACAACATAGTAGTTTTTAGAGTCAACTGTATGTGGTGTAATCGGACCACACACATCAGAGTGTACAACAAATAATGGTCGCTTTATATGGTCTTTATTTTTAAACTTTTCAAAACTCAATCTTGCCAGCTTCCCCTTAACACAAGCTTCACATAACACATTTTCTGGTTGTATGTTATTTAATAAGGTCGTATCATCAAACATGTCTTTAGCTTTTAATTCTAAGAATTTTCCCTTACTCATATGACCTAATCTCTCATGCCACAAACTATAATTATTACTTTTGTTTGCATTTGCAACACAAGCTAATTTATTAGAGAAAAAATTTATAATTGGAACATTTCCATATAAATTTTCATTCATTATTTCAACATTACCCTTTCTAACCGTTACACCTCCTGGATGAAATACAATTGTAAGGCCTGCCTCCTGCATCCTTTTTACAGATATAATATTTTCTGGTATGTCTGGACAATATAATACATCTTTAAGCTCCATTCTTTTATTTGAATTTGTGTATAATTCAACTGAGCCTCTCTTAATTGCATAAATAAAGACATCGTTGTTGGCAACCGCAATTTTAATAGGTTCACTAACTTCTGTGATTGTTGTAAACAAATTTTCATTATTAGCTGGATGGTCAGAGGCACCAGAGTCTATTAAGAACCCAATACTTTTAATACTGTTTGCCCTCTTTATCATAAATGCAATTCCTTGCGCTTGCGCTTGCACAGACGTCATCTGCGCTTGTTTGCCATTTGCATTATTTTCTTTATCTTTTTTCAAAGCAAAACAATCCTTTTTAAAGTGACCAAGTATGCCACAAGGAAAGCATTTTTTTTGGATATTTAGAGATTTTGTTTGTTGCATTTTTATTATTTTTTTTATGGGAATATTGAAATTTAAAGTCCTTCTTTACGGAGTGCATGACCTTTAGACTAGTGTCTTTACTAATATTTCTTAGCTTGATTTCGTGATCCAACAGTCGATTTTTTACAAACGCCAAAGTTAAATTTTGTTCTGCCAATGTTTCGATCGCTGTTGTAACTCCATCATACGATGATGGCAAAGTAAGCAATAAATGCGACACTTTGTCCATTTCTTCCATTTTGGCACCAGATGCTTGCAATTCGGCAATGAGATCATCAAAAAAAAGTAAAATGGTTTAATAGTTGAGTATCTCCCTTAAGCTTTAATGAAAGTAGTTGTTTGCGTGTAGACAATTGCGACGCCAAACTCTTTCTTTCATATATCGTGTCTAAGTTCTGCAAAATTTGTTTTGCAGAGTCTTCAGTTTTAGCAAAACCCAAAAACGAGTCGCATAAATACTCAATGATCACACTTTTTGCGCATTTTTCCATTTTCTTCCATTCCAATGTATCCTCTACTTTTTCATTGTCTATAACCTTCAACACATCTATTTCATTTAATAGTGCTCCTATGCGAAATTTCCATATGGAATATTTTTCGCCATCAAATGGTTTTATATTTCGTTTATTTGTTTTTTCCATAGTTAATACCTAAAGGTTAATAAATGATACATTTACTTAGCTGCAGTTATGGAGTGGTCTGGGCCCATAACCTATAAAATAATACGTCTACTTGCACAAGTGTGCGTGTGAGACCGACGCTTAAACCGGCGTCAGTGTCTTTCTTCCAAACCCAACAATAACAGCAGCAGCTATAACATCCAACAATGTCCTTTATATATTTCCAGCGGTAGCTCCAATCCTTTTATTATACTTATATAAGTATAATAAGTAAAACAATGAATTTATTTCTTTTATATTCTTTTTATATTTTATATTTTTCTTGCGACACGTCTTTTCACTTCGATCAGTTTTTTCTGTATATCGAAACGAACCAATTGTTCATAAGAATTAGAACTAACTCATTTAGAGTTAATGGATCAATGAGCAGAGTTCTTTTGCATATACAACACAACTATCGATATAGTTTTGTGAATAGTGATGCTAATTCCAACAGTTTTCTTAAAATTTGAGTGTAGGCACAAACTTTTTTTTTGTATATTTTGTTTTTGCTTTTATTATTTTAAAAATTTAAAAATAATTTAATATTCTTACTTTATTATGTGTTTATTGCTTAACTATTATGATTGACTTATAAACAAGACTGCTGGCACAAAATTCGAGATATAAATTAATAAAAATAATAAATAAAGTTGATAAATGCCATGATTTTTCATTTGAACAAACAAATGCATACATACATACAAAGCACTCATACATCCATGAGTATATTAAGTCTAGTTTTGTTTTAGCTCTTTTACAAATATCTAAATTAATTTTTTACTTCAAAATTGACTTAATTGCTTTTGCGAAAAACATTAATATGTAACTAATTATTAATTAATTTTTTAAACATTTAGTTATCCACTAGATGACATCTCTTAATGTTTAAATTACTGTTTTTTGCAAAAACAGTTAAGTAAATTAAAAAGTGAAGTGTTCAAAGATGTTTGCTTACATAATATATATATATACAAAACCCGCGTAAGAAGTGCATAACAAAAAATTATTCAATTCTAAGCCTACATTTTTATTATATGGAGTCAAAGCCGGACAGGTCTCTTTCGAGCTAAACCAAATGAAATGATAAATTTTGTTCTATAAAAAATTAAATCAACAAAAAAGCCCTGCCTAGCAACTTTATCAGACCAAAAAACCATCAAGTTTTGGAATTTTTTTAAGTGAATTCTTTTTTTATTTGCTTAGAATTTTATTGACAAGATTGATAAGGTTTTCGAAAGAATTAAATATTATTATACTCGATACCGAAGGTAAGGTTTGTGCAATGTCCGTCATGGTGTCTGTCCGTCCGTCCGTATGTTCGCAACTTTTTTCAACACCCTTTAAGTTAGAGACTTCAAACTTTGCAAATCTCTTTATCTATGGCATAGTAAATTAAAGTATCAAGATTGGAGCTCTACTAGGGGGCTGGCAAATCGATAAACTCGATAACGCAAAATCGATAGATCCAGCTATTTCGCAAGCCCTTACAGCTAGAACTACCAAATTTAGGGAGAAAAGAGCTACTAATAATCCCCAAAAAACTGCATCAACAATTTTGGAGCCACGCCCACCCATTCCGTCCCCAGCCCCTCCGCAGTTTAACACTAAAAATGCCCATATCTTCTACAGTTTTTGAGCTAGACCCATCAAATTTGGTGCCATACCGCCCCCAGCCCCCCTTTTACCATATTATACTAACTTTGAGCTAGAGTCACCAAATTTGGTATGAGGATAGCAATTAACATCATAAATAGGTCTGCAGCAAAACTTTATACGCCACGCCCCCCCATACCAGCCCCCAGCCCCCCTTCCACCATATTCTACTAACTTTTAGCTAGAGTCACTAAATTCGGTTTGAGGATAGCTATTGACATGATACATAGATCTTTTGATGCCACGCCCTCATACCGCCCCAGCACCTACCTTTAACAAATTTTGAGCAACAGTCACCAAATTTGGAAGGAAGAAAGCTTTTTGGCATCCCCATCTGCACCAGACAATCTTTGAGGCAGCGTACACCCCTGCCGTATCCACACACCATTGCAATCAGCTCTCTTTTAATCTGTTTTACTACTGGTATCGAGAATATCGCAGTCGGGTGCGTCCGACTGCAACGTTTCTACTTGTTTTTATTATTATTGCGGGGGAAGAAGACCTGAAAAGGTTATTGTGGTGCCTCCTTCTTCACCTTCTATACGTCTGTCACCATACGTCCTTTCTGTTCTCACGTGCAGTCCATGCATCCCCCATAAAGTAAATTATGATCTTAATGATCATTTTAATCGAAAACCCTACCAAATCTAATCAGCGACCCCACAAAGATATACATATACCCCGATTCCACCACAAGCAGAATGCATGTATGTAATTGGGAATTTTGTTCAAATATTCCCCGTTGGTTGGTTTTGCATTACAGAGCAAGAAGAAGAAGCACAGAGCACTGAACAGCACTTTAACCAACAAGATTTTATACTTATAGAGGGTTCAAACCATGGTGTTCAATCCAAGGCATACTTAAGATTTCACAGGCTTGTATAGCGCTCATACACACAGTATGGCTGGGTTGGCTGTGCTACGGCAGCTCATGTCGCCAGCAACTCTCGAAGCAACAAACGGCAGTCCCACGAGAGCGTAAAAAAGCTAGACAACTGAACTCGCAAGTTAGTTGGGAAATCGCTGTTTGAACCCTCTATATGTATAAAATCTAGGTAGTAAGGTAGGTAAGGTTAGTAAACTCTGCTGTAAAATTGATTTCATAGCATCAAAAAGAAAATACTCACTTGAAAAAATTCAAAAACTAGATTTTTATACTCGATACCCTAGGTGAAGAGTATATTGGGTTTGTGCAATGTCCGTCATGGTGTCTGTCCGTCTGTCCGTCTGTATGAACGCAACTTTTATCCACACCCTTCAAGCTAGAGACTTAAAACTTTGAAAATGTCCTTATCCATGGCATAGTAAATTAAAGTGTTAGGATTGGAGTTCTACGATAACTAGGAGGCTGGCAAATCGATAAACTCGATAACGCAAAATCGATAGATCCAGCTATTTCGCAAGCCCTTACAGCTAGAACTACCAAGTTTGTGGAGAAAATAGCTATTTACAATCCCCAAAAAACTGCATCAAAAATTTTGGAGCCACGCCCACCCATTCCGCCCCCAGCGCCCCCTCAGTATAACACCTAAAATGCCCATATCTTCTACAGTTTTTGAGCTAGACCCATCAAATTTGGTGCCAAGATAGGTGTTGACGATCCCCAATCAAATTCATAAAAACTTTGGATGCCACGCCCATCTATACTGCCCTAGCAGCCCTCGACCACCCTAACGCTTCGCTTAAAACGGTAGAGCGTGTATCTTCCATAGTGTTTGAGCTAGAGTCACAAAATGGCAGGTAAATAACTGATAACAACGCCCCAAAAACTGCATCAGAGTTTTGGAGCCCCACCCACCCATTCCGCCCCCAGCCCCCTCGCTGTTAAAAAACAGAAATGCTTATATCTTTTACAGTTTTTGAGCTAGAGCAACCAAACTTTGTAACAAGATAGGTGATTACAACCCCCAAAAAAACGCACAAAAACTTTGGATGCCACGCCAATCCATACTGCCCAAGCTGCCCCAAACCGCCCCAATGCTTCACTATAAACGGGAATGCGTGTATTTTCCAAAGCGTTAAAGCTAGAGTCACCAAATTTAGTAGGAAGATAGCTGCTAACGATCCCCAAAAAACTGCACGCCCCCCCCCCCTTTCCACAGCCTCCTGCAGTTTAAAATCAAAAACGCCTATATTTTCCACATTTTTTGAGCTAGAGACGCCAAATTTGGTGCCAAGATTGGTGATGAAGAAATCCAAAAAATTTGGATGGCGCCCCCCACCCATACCGCCCCCAGACCCCCTTTCTACCATATTATACTAACTTTGAGCTAGAGTCACCAAATTTAGTATGAGGATAGCAATTAACATCATAAATAGATCTGCAGCAAAACTTTGGCGTATTTAAGGTCTATTTCGTATTTTAATACACGTTCCTTCTGCTCCAGCTCCATTTGCCTTAGCTTAAACTCGTTTTCGAGGCGTACCTCTTCAACGCGAACGCGTCTCTCCTCGACAGACATTTTCTTTTACTCCACTTCTTTTGCCCACATAAATTTTTCTTTCTCGAAAGCAAGCATATCTCTTCTCATATTCGTTTATTAACGAAAATTTGAAAAACCAGCCCTCATTTACTTTTAGCAGCCGCTTACAATGAACAGCTGTTTGTTTTGATTTAGCACCTAAAGCACAATATTACACCAAAAATACCAGAAATTTGCTTGTATTGCGCAACACTTTTTCACTTTTGTATAATTTTTCAACACTTAAATCGTTGCGAATTCGCAACGATTTCTTAGTCATAGGCAGGGGTGTTGCGAAAAAGCAAAATGGTTTTCAGTACAAATTGTTGTTGGGATGGTTTGCACTGTTGTGATTTCGCAATTTCGCAACACAAAGTGAACACCCTAATTATAAGTCTGAAACTTGAAATTCTAGCCACAGGAGCAAATGTTACATCATAATCGATTAAATACTCTTGTGTGAATCCACGTGCTACAAGCCGTGCTTTATATTTCACTGGTTTACCAAACTCATTCTGTTTAATTGTAAAAATCCATTTACAATCAACTATATTCTTATTCTCAGGCATAAATAAATAAATAAATATATAAATAAATAAATAAACTTGCAAAATAAACTTGCAAATAGACTCTTTCCACTGTACATTATCACTTCTATTGTTAATTTCATCAAAAGATGTTGGGGCAGTACCAATAAAAGTTTGCGCTTGCATGACACAGTTTTTTATCATATCTCTATATGACAATTTTGGTTTTTCTTTTAGTCTATCGCTTTTCCTAATAAGTGTATCAGAGTTACTTGATTTTTTATCAGGTAAAATTCCAGATATTTCTAGATTGGCATTTTCCACTTCATTTTTCACTTCACTAGGCTGTACTTCTAATACTTCTGTTTTAGACTTTTCCTGAACCATTTCCATTTCCACCAGACCATAGTCTTGAATAACTGGTTCAATATTTTCACTTTGATTGTGGAAATCTATGTTGTTATCAACAACCACAGCTCTAGACTTTTCGTCAAACACAACATCTCTTGCAGTAACAAATTTTTTGTTCTCCACATCCCATATTTTATATCCATTTGGTTCATAACTGACAAGTATACCTTTCCAAGATTGAGAACGTACACTGTCGAACCAAAAACTCTCAAATACTTGAGACATGGCTTTTACCGTGCCACATTTCATATGGTGTTTTTCTGCATTCACGTAATGCATTAGTTGGGCTTCTATTTATCAAGTATGTGGCTGTTAGCACAGCCTCACCCCAGAAAGACTTCTGGATCTTGCCCCTATAACTAAAGCACGAGCTTTTTCCTTTATAGATCTAATCATCCTTTCGGATAAACCATTCTGTTGTGGAGTATGTGGAACAGTTAAATGATAGCTTATGCCTCTCTGAACACAAAACTCTTTCATATCACTCGATAGATACTCTCGACCATTATCAATATATAAATTGACCAATTTTAAATTAAAAAGAGTTTCACTTTTCGCTACATAGTCTTGAAATACAGCAAAAACATCAGACTTAAAACTTAACAGATACGTAACGCAATTATGCGTATATTCGTCAATAAAGGCAACATAGTAGTTTTTAGAGTCAACTGTATGTGGTGTAATCGGACCACACACATCAGAGTGTACAACAAATAATGGTCGCTTTATATGGTCTTTATTTTTAAACTTTTCAAAACTCAATCTTGCCAGCTTCCCCTTAACACAAGCTTCACATAACACATTTTCTGGTTGTATGTTATTTAATAAGGTCGTATCATCAAACATGTCTTTAGCTTTTAATTCTAAGAATTTTCCCTTACTCATATGACCTAATCTCTCATGCCACAAACTATAATTATTACTTTTGTTTGCATTTGCAACACAAGCTAATTTATTAGAGAAAAAATTTATAATTGGAACATTTCCATATAAATTTTCATTCATTATTTCAACATTACCCTTTCTAACCGTTACACCTCCTGGATGAAATACAATTGTAAGGCCTGCCTCCTGCATCCTTTTTACAGATATAATATTTTCTGGTATGTCTGGACAATATAATACATCTTTAAGCTCCACTCTTTTATTTGAATTTGTGTATAATTCAACTGAGCCTCTCTTAATTGCATAAATAAAGACATCGTTGTTGGCAACCGCAATTTTAATAGGTTCACTAACTTCTGTGATTGTTGTAAACAAATTTTCATTATTAGCTGGATGGTCAGAGACACCAGAGTCTAATAAGAACCCAATACTTTTAATACTGTTTGCCCTCTTTATCATAAATGCAATTCCTTGCGCTTGCGCTTGCACAGACGTCATCTGCGCTTGTTTGCCATTTGCATTATTTTCTTTATCTTTTTTCAAAGCAAAACAATCCTTTTTAAAGTGACCAAGTTTGCCACAATTAAAGCATTTTTTTTGGATATTTAGAGATTTTGTTTGTTGCATTTTTATTATTTTTTTTATGGGAATATTGAAATTTAAAGTCCTTCTTTACGGAGTGCATGACCTTGAGACTAGTGTCTTTACTAATATTTCTTAGCTTGATTTCGTGATCCAACAGTCGATTTTTTACAAACGCCAAAGTTAAATTTTGTTCTGCCAATGTTTCGATCGCTGTTGTAACTCCATCATACGATGATGGCAAAGTAAGCAATAAATGCGACACTTTGTCCATTTCTTCCATTTTGGCACCAGATGCTTGCAATTCGGCAATGAGATCATCAAAAAAAGTAAAATGGTTTAATAGTTGAGTATCTCCCTTAAGCTTTAATGAAAGTAGTTGTTTGCGTGTAGACAATTGCGACGCCAAACTCTTTCTTTCATATATCGTGTCTAAGTTCTGCAAAATTTGTTTTGCAGAGTCTTCAGTTTTAGCAAAACCCAAAAACGAGTCGCATAAATACTCAATGATCACACTTTTTGCGCATTTTTCCATTTTCTTCCATTCCAATGTATCCTCTACTTTTTCATTGTCTATAACCTTCAACACATCTATATCATTTAATAGTGCTCCTATGCGAAATTTCCATATGGAATATTTTTCGCCATCAAATGGTTTTATATTTCGTTTATTTGTTTTTTCCATAGTTAATACCTAAAGGTTAATAAATGATACATTTACTTAGCTGCAGTTATGGAGTGGTCTGGGCCCATAACCTATAAAATAATACGTCTACTTGCACAAGTGTGCGTGTGAGACCGACGCTTAAACCGGCGTCAGTGTCTTTCTTCCAAACCCAACAATAACAGCAGCAGCTATAACATCCAACAATGTCCTTTATATATTTCCAGCGGTAGCTGCAATCTTTTTATTATACTTATATAAGTATAATAAATAAAACAATGAATTTATTTCTTTTATATTCTTTTTATATTTTATATTTTTCTTGCGACACGTCTTTTCACTTCGATCAGTTTTTTCTGTATATCGAAACGAACCAATTGTTCATAAGAATTAGAACTAACTCATTTAGAGTTAATGGATCAATGAGCAGAGTTCTTTTGCATATACAAAACAACTATCGATATAGTTTTGTGAATAGTGATGCTAATTCCAACAGTTTTCTTAAAATTTGAGTGTAGGCACAAACTTTTTTTTTGTATATTTTGTTTTTGCTTTTATTATTTTAAAAATTTAAAAATAATTTAATATTCTTACTTTATTATGTGTTTATTGCTTAACTATTTTGATTGACTTATAAACAAGACTGCTGGAACAAAATTCGAGATATAAATTAATAAAAATAATAAATAAAGTTGATAAATGCCATGATTTTTCATTTGAACAAACAAATGCATACATACATACAAAGCACTCATACATCCATGAGTATATTAAGTCTAGTTTTGTTTTAGCTCTTTTACAAATATCTAAATTAATTTTTTACTTCAAAATTGACTCAATTGCTTTTGCGAAAAACATTAATATGTAACTAATTATTAATTAATTTTTTAAACATTTAGTTATCCACTAGATGACATCTCTTAATGTTTAAATTACTGTTTTTTGCAAAAACAGTTAAGTAAATTAAAAAGTGAAGTGTTCAAAGATGTTTGCTTACATAATATATATATATATACAAAACCCGCGTAAGAAGTGCATAACAAAAAATTATTCAATTCTAAGCCTACATTTTTATTATATGGAGTCAAAGCCGGACAGGTCTCTTTCGAGCTAAACCAAATGAAATGATAAATTTTGTTCTATATGTCTGTCCGTCCGTCCGTATGTTCGCAACTTTTTTCAACACCCTTTAAGTTAGAGACTTCAAACTTTGCAAATCTCTTTATCTATGGCATAGTAAATTAAAGTATCAAGATTGGAGCTCTACTAGGGGGCTGGCAAATCGATAAACTCGATAACGCAAAATCGATAGATCCAGCTATTTCGCAAGCCCTTACAGCTAGAACTACCAAATTTAGGGAGAAAAGAGCTACTAATAATCCCCAAAAAACTGCATCAACAATTTTGGAGCCACGCCCACCCATTCCGCCCCCAGCCCCTCCGCAGTTTAACACTAAAAATGCCCATATCTTCTACAGTTTTTGAGCTAGACCCATCAAATTTGGTGCCAAGATAGGTGCTGACGATCCAAATTCATAAAAACTTTGGATGCCACGGCAATCCATACATAAAGCGTTAAAGCTAGAGTCACCAAATTTGATAAGAAAATAGCTATTAACGATCCCCAAAAAACTGCATCAAAGTTTTGGAGCCACGCCCCCCCCCCCCCCCCGTTCACAAGCCACCTCCGTTTTGAAATCAAAATCGCCTATATTTTCTAAATTTTTTGAGCAAGAGCCACCAAATTTGGTGCCAAGATTGGTGATGGCGCCATCCACCCATACCGCTCCCAGCCCCCCTTTTACCATATTATACTAACTTTGAGCTAGAGTCACCAAGTTTGGTATGAGGATAGCAATTAACATCATAAATAGGTCTGCAGCAAAACTTTATACGCCACGCCCCCCCATACCGGCCCCCAGCCCCCCTTCCACCATATTCTACTAACTTTTAGCTAGAGTCACTAAATTCGGTTTGAGGATAGCTATTGACATGATACATAGATCTTTTGATGCCACGCCCCCATACCGCCCCAGCCCCTACCTTTAACAAGTTTTGAGCAACAGTCACCAAATTTGGAAGGAAGAAAGCATTTTGGCATCCCCATCTGCACCAGACAATCTTTGAGGCAGCGTACACCCCTGCCGTATCCACACACCATTGCAATCAGCTCTCTTTTAATCTGTTTTACTACTGGTATCGAGAATATCGCAGTCGGGTGGGTCCGACTGCAACGTTTCTACTTGTTTTTATTATTATTGCGGGGGAAAAAGACCTGAAAAGGTTATTGTGGTGCCTCCTTCTTCACCTTCTATACGTCTATCACCATACGTCCTTTCTGTTCTCACGTGCAGTCCATGCATCCCCCATAAAGTAAATTATGATCTTAATGATCATTTTAATCGAAAACCCTACCAAATCTAATCAGCGACCCCACAAAGATATACCATATACCCCGATTCCACCACAAGCAGAATGCATGTATGTAATTGGGAATTTTGTTCAAATATTCCCCGTTGGTTGGTTTTACATTACAGAGCAAGAAGAAGAAGTTAACATTACAGAGCACTGAACAGCACTTTAACCAACAAGATTTTATACTTATAGAGGGTTCAAACCATGGTGTTCAATCCAAGGCATACTTAAGATTTCACAGGCTTGTATAGCGCTCATACACACAGTATGGCTGGGTTGGCTGTGCTACGGCAGCTCATGTCGCCAGCAACTCTCGAAGCAACAAACGGCAGTCCCACGAGAGCGTAAAAAAGCTAGACAACTGAACTCGCAAGTTAGTTGGGAAATCGCTGTTTGAACCCTCTATATGTATAAAATCTAGGTAGTAAGGTAGGTAAGGTTAGTAAACTCTGCTGTAAAATTGATTTCATAGCATCAAAAAGAAAATACTCACTTGAAAAAATTCAAAAACTAGATTTTTATACTCGATACCGAAGGTAAAGAGTATATTGGGTTTGTGCAATGTCCGTCATGGTGTCTGTCCGTCTGTATGAACGCAACTTTTTTCCACACCCTTCAAGCTAGAGACTTAAAACTTTGAAAATGTCCTTATCTATGGCATAGTAAATTAAAGTGTTAGGATTGGAGTTCTACGATAACTAGGAGGCTGGCAAATCGATAAGCTCGATAACGCAAAATCAATAGATCCAGCTATTTCGCAAGCCCTTACAGCTAGAACTACCAAGTTTGTGGAGAAAATAGCTATTTACAATCCCCAAAAAACTGCATCAAAAATTTTGGAGCCACGCCCACCCATTCCGCCCCCAGCGCCCCCTCAGTATAACACCTAAAATGCCCATATCTTCTACAGTTTTTGAGCTAGACCCATCAAATTTGGTGCCAAGATAGGTGTTGACGATCCCCAATCAAATTCATAAAAACTTTGGATGCCACGCCCATCTATACTGCCCTAGCAGCCCTCGACCACCCTAACGCTTCGCTTAAAACGGTAGAGCGTGTATTTTCCATAGTGTTTGAGCTAGAGTCACAAAATGGCAGGTAAATAACTGATAACAACGCCCCAAAAACTGCATCAGAGTTTTGGAGCCCCACCCACCCATTCCGCCCCCAGCCCCCTCGCTGTTTAAAAACAGAAATGCTTATATCTTTAACAGTTTTTGAGCTAGAGCAACCAAACTTTGTAACAAGATAGGTGATTACAACCCCCAAAAAAATGCACAAAAACTTTGGATGCCACGCCAATCCATACTGCCCAAGCTGCCCCAAACCGCCCCAATGCTTCACTATAAAGGGGAACGCGTGTATTTTCCAAAGCGTTAAAGCTAGAGTCACCAAATTTAGTAGGAAGATAGCTGCTAACGATCCCCAAAAAACTGCATCAAAGTTTTGAAGCCACGCCCCCCCCCCCTTTCCACAGCCTCCTGCAGTTTAAAATCAAAAACGCCTATATTTTCCACATTTTTTGAGCTAGAGACGCCAAATTTGGTGCCAAGATTGGTGATGAAGAAATCCAAAAAATTTGGATGGCGCCCCCCACCCATACCGCCCCCAGCCCCCCTTTCTACCATATTATACTAACTTTGAGCTGGAGTCACCAAATTTAGTATGAGGATAGCAATTAACATCATAAATAGATCTGCAGCCAAAACTTTGGCGTATTTAAGGTCTATTTCGTATTTTAATACACGTTCCTTCTGCTCCAGCTCCATTTGCCTTAGCTTAAACTCGTTTTCGAGGCGTACTTCTTCAACGCGAACGCGTCTCTCCTCGACAGACATTTTCTTTTACTCCACTTCTTTTGCCCACATCAATTTTTCTTTCTCGAAAGCAAGCATATCTCTTCTCATATTCGTTTATTAACGAAAATTTGAAAAACCAGCCCTCATTTACTTTTAGCAGCCGCTTACAATGAACAGCTGTTTGTTTTGATTTAGCACCTAAAGCACAAAATTACACCAAAAATACCAGAAATTTGCTTGTATTGCGCAACACTTTTTCACTTTTGTATAATTTTTCAACACTCAAATCGTTGCGAAATCGCAACGATTTCTTAGTCATAGCAGGGGTGTTGCGAAAAAGCAAAATGGTTTTCAGTACAAATTGTTGTTCGGATGGTTTGCACTGTTGTGATTTCGCAATTTCGCAACACAAAGTGAACGCCCTAATTATAAGTCTGAAACTTGAAATTCTAGCCACAGGAGCAAATGTTACATCATAATCGATTAAATACTCTTGTGTGAATCCACGTGCTACAAGCCGTGCTTTATATTTCACTGGTTTACCAAACTCATTCTGTTTAATTGTAAAAATCCCATTTACAATCAACTATATTCTTATTCTCAGGCATAAATAAATAAATAAATATATAAATAAATAAATAAACTTGCAAAATAAACTTGCAAATAGACTCTTTCCACTGTACATTATCACTTCTATTGTTAATTTCATCAAAAGATGTTGGGGCAGTACCAATAAAAGTTTGCGCTTGCATGACACAGTTTTTTATCATATCTCTATATGACAATTTTGGTTTTTCTTTTAGTCTATCGCTTTTCCTAATAAGTGTATCAGAGTTACTTGATTTTTTTATCAGGTAAAATTCCAGATATTTCTAGATTGGCATTTTCCACTTCATTTTTCACTTCACTAGGCTGTACTTCTAATACTTCTGTTTTAGACTTTTCCTGAACCATTTCCATTTCCACCAGACCATAGTCTTGAATAACTGGTTCAATATTTTCACTTTGATTGTGGAAATCTATGTTGTTATCAACAACCACAGCTCTAGACTTTTCGTCAAACACAACATCTCTTGCAGTAACAAATTTTTTGTTCTCCACATCCCATATTTTATATCCATTTGGTTCATAACTGACAAGTATACCTTTCCAAGATTGAGAACGTACACTGTCGAACCAAAAACTCTCAAATACTTGAGACATGGCTTTTACCGTGCCACATTTCATATGGTGTTTTTCTGCATTCACGTAATGCATTAGTTGGGCTTCTATTTATCAAGTATGTGGCTGTTAGCACAGCCTCACCCCAGAAAGACTTCTGGATCTTGCCCCTATAACTAAAGCACGAGCTTTTTCCTTTATAGATCTAATCATCCTTTCGGATACACCATTCTGTTGTGGAGTATGTGGAACAGTTAAATGATAGCTTATGCCTCTCTGAACACAAAACTCTTTCATATCATTCGATAGATACTCTCGACCATTATCAATATATAAATTGACCAATTTTAAATTAAAAAGAGTTTCACTTTTCGCTACATAGTCTTGAAATACAGCAAAAACATCAGACTTAAAAACTTAACAGATACGTAACGCAATAATGCGTATATTCGTCAATAAAGACAACATAGTAGTTTTTAGAGTCAACTGTATGTGGTGTAATCGGACCACACACATCAGAGTGTACAACAAATAATGGTCGCTTTATATGGTCTTTATTTTTAAACTTTTCAAAACTCAATCTTGCCAGCTTCCCCTTAACACAAGCTTCACATAACACATTTTCTGGTTGTATGTTATTTAATATAAGCTTTCGTCTTTCGTTGGTGTCGGTTGTGTTTTTGAGCGCTCTCAATAATTTATTGTTTTCTTGTGTTTGTGCACTTAGTGTTACTTGGTTTTATTTGGTAAACGATTCTAGCAGTGATCGCAAATATACGTTGTATATATTTACGTGTGCTTAATAATAGTTGCGGACTTAAATTACATTTGAAGTCGCAGCAGAACCAACGCTGCATTTGCTTTAAAAAAACATATGTACATACATACGTATATTTGCATTTGCTTATTCTGTGCTTGTTCTGTGTTTTCTTTCATCCAATAACAACAAACAGCTTGTCTTATTTTCTTGCTCTTGCACTCCAGCATCAGTCCTCTCACGCTAACGTCCGCTCTTATCAGAAGTACTTGTAGTTGTATCTGCCAACGCACTCAAGCTCTCTCGCTCTCTTGCTATTTACCGTTTGATCGTGCTCATTGCATCAACGCCTTCACACTTACTCTCGTGAACCCTACATCTTTTTGATAAAGCATATTACTTTTTTTCTTTTTATTATTATTTTTATTTATTCAACTTAAAATCAATATGCTTGTCTGTTGCAGCAACAACTGCAAATTGGTTGGATCATCCAACCAAGACTTTATTCTGTGCAGATTGTGTGACAATGTAATACACATGAAGTGTGTCGGCTTTACGGCCAAAATACGGGACTGCTTACTTGCAGATATAGGCCTTAAATGGTTTTGTCAGTCCTGTAATGAGGTTGAAAAGGAGTCTACTCAATTTATGAGACAGACATATGCAGGTTTTAATACAATGCATACTGCATTTAATAACCTGCATACTTCCTTTAACGAGTTGCAGTCGAGCTTCAAAAAAGGCAAGTTGTTGAGCAATTCGCCGAAGCGTAAAAAGACTTCGGGGCCTAATCCGCTCACTGTTCCTCCGGTCTTGGTCACCACTCCCCTTTTGGTACCTATCGCTAATCCCCCAACGGGTTCAATTGCTAGCCCGTTAATGCATTTTAATTCGCCGGCAAGAAATCCAAACCATAACCATAACCCTTCCCCGGTTTTAACACCAAATCTTTCTCTTCCAACAGCTTGTGTGCCTATTAAGCCTACTGATGGTACACCGGGGGCTCACAAGCCTCTTGTTGTTGTGCCTTTGAAAAAATTTATTTTCGTGTCTAGGCTAGCATCCGACACTTCGTTGGATGATGTTAGTGCCTACATTAAAAGTAAAATAGACTCTCCATTTATAACTGTTGAAAAGTTCAAGTTTAAACAAGCCAGAACCATATCTTCTTTCAAATTGAGTGTTCCGCCCGAACTTTTCTCGACAATTTGTTCTGGAAAGTTTTGGCCACCGCAGCTCATTGTAAAGGAGTATGTGAATAGGCATAAAATTAATAATAACGATAGTAGGTTCAGTAGTGCACCAACTGTTAGCCACCCTATTGCCTCAACTTCGGCGGGCAAAAAACTAACAAAAGTAGTTAGCTTGGCCTATCAAAATGTTCGAGGCCTTAACACTAAACTATCTAAACTATATGTAAACAGCTTATCCTTTGATTCTCAGATAGTAGCACTGACAGAAACCTGGTTAAAACCTGATATATCTGATTATTCCGTTTTGCCTATGAAGTATAACCTTTACAGGTGCGATCGCACCTCCCGCAAGGGGGGCGGTGTTCTCATTGCTGTTGATTCCTGTATTTCCTCTAAACAGATTCAATCTCATGATCATCCGGATATTGAGTTCATATGTGTTAAAATATTATTTAGCGGCCGCTCTCTTTATATTACTTGTTCATATATTCCTCCCAATTCTGATATTAACATTTACAAATCCCATCTGAATGCCCTGCAGCTTGTGTCGTCGTTGTTGACGGATATGGATCAACTTATAGTGGTTGGTGATTTTAATTTGCCACATGTGTTATGGTCTGTGAATGACACATCTTCGGCGCAATTACCGGCCACTTCTGATGATTTTATCGATGGCCTTTTAGAGTTAGGCCTATCACAAGTTAACAGGGTGCATAACAGTAGTAATAAAATGCTAGATTTAATATTTGTTTCTGACTCTGATTGTAGTAATGTTAGTAGAGTACACCCTTTAGTGCTTCCCGAAGATACCTACCATCCAACTTTAGAACTTTCATTTGAACTTTTTAACCTTAGCTCAACATCTAACAATTGTTTAAAGACACGATGTTTTCGTAAAACTAACTTTACTAAATTAAATGACCTTCTTCAGCATACTAATTGGTCTCAACTTTATTCTTGTACTGATATAGAAACTGCCATTGCCATTTTTTACAGGACTTTGAATTCATATTTAGATATATGTGTTCCCGTCACTGTTCCTTTAAGTGAAAATAAACCACCTTGGTTTACGAGGGAACTATCAAAATTAAAAAACGTGAAAACAAGATCCTATAAAAAATTTAAAAGATCTGGAAATACTTTAGATTTATCCTTGTATATAATTGCAAAGTCAAATTTTATTTCTGTAAACACTATTTGTTATAACAATTATCTTAATCGTTGCAGATTAAACTTTTCCCGCGATCCGAAACAGTTTTTTAAATTTGTTAACTCTAAACGTAAATCTTCTTGCTTGCCTTCCTCGGTTTACCTTGATAATACAAAAGCAAATACCGATCAGGCAGTGGCCGATCTCTTTGCTGAGTATTTTCAATCTGTATACACATCGAGTTCATATAGTTGCACTAATTCCTATCCTTTTCAAGTTCAAGCGTCAAACTGCATTTATGTCCCAGTTGTAACTGAGTGTACGCTGCTAGGCGACCTCAACACTATCAAACCCGGCTTCTTGCCTGGTCCTGATGGAGTGCCAGGTTGTATACTTAGATATTGTGCGGACTCACTTTGTAAACCCTTACACAAATTATTTAACTTGTCAGTTGACTCAGCTGTGTTTCCTGGTATATGGAAGGAATCTTTTATTATTCCACTCCATAAAAATTCTTCTAAGTCCAACGTTAAAAACTATAGGGGAATATCAAAGCTGTCTGCCATTCCGAAAGTCTTTGAAAAAATTATTTGCACCCAATTGCAGCACTTATGTACTTCAATTTTATCCCCTTATCAACACGGTTTTGTTAGGCGAAGATCTACTACCACCAACCTTCTTGAGTTTACCTCACTAGTTATCAAAGGGTTTCAGGACAAAATGCAAACTGACGTCGTTTACACAGATTTTAGTAAGGCATTTGATTCTGTTTGTCATTCTTTGCTGCTTCAAAAATTAAATATTATAGGATTTCCAGCAAAACTCCTGTCGTGGCTTTCTGAGTACTTGTGTGGCCGAACACAAAAAGTAGTTTTTAAATCTTCTGTATCCAAATCTATTTTTGTTACCTCCGGTGTTCCTCAGGGGAGTCACATGGGACCATTGCTATTTAATCTATTTATTAACGATCTTCCTGCTGTTATTACTAACTCTCGTGTTTTTATGTTTGCTGACGTGATGTAAAGCTATGTTTCACCTATAATGATGATTCTCTATGTAACTTACTACAGTCTGACTTGGGGGCACTGTCGGCTTGGTGCCGTTATAACTTACTTAATTTAAATTGTTCAAAATGTAAAATCATGACTTTCTGTAGAGGTTCCCCTCATACTGCTCATTACGCGCTTGATGCTTCACCACTTGTCCGCGTTTTTGAAATTAAAGATTTAGGCATCATTCTTGATAGCAAATTAAAATTTGATTCTCACATATCGTCGATGGTCAATAAGGCCATAAATGTACTTGGCTTCATCAAGCGGTGGTCAAAAGAGTTTGAGGATCCCTACACCACTAAAACGCTATATACATCATTGGTACGCCCCATCCTGGAGTATGGATCTTGTGTGTGGTCCCCGCAATACGGGCTTCACCGGGATAGAATTGAATCTGTGCAGAGGAAATTTCTTCTGTTTGCGCTCAGATGTTTTAACTGGGTTCCTGGAATAGACCTACCACCCTATATTCAAGTAGACTTCTTTTAATTAATCTTCCTTCCTTGTTGAACCGTAGAATTATGCATGGTGTAGTATTTGTCACTAATCTACTTAATGGTGATATCGACTCATCGGTTCTTCTAAGTCGAATAAAATTAAATGTTCCCATTAGATCCACACGTAACTTCCTACCCCTCAGCCACGATCGTTGCTCGAGCAACTATTTAATTCATGAACCATTTCGTGTATTATGTTCTGACTATAACAAACTTTATTCCCATGTCTCTCTGGAGACCTCGACTCCAGTACTAAAACGATCTATCCTTTCTGCCTTATCTAATCGTAACCACTAATCACTAATCTTCCACTGGTCTGATTGGGTTTTTCTGGGTTTTTCCCAATCCACGCAACAAATGTTGGACCAGTTATATTTATTTGGAATTTCCCAGAGCTTTAACGTTAAATTTTTAAATTTTTTATCATAATTTTGAACTTTATTTCAGATATTATAATTATTTATTTTATACTATATTATTTTAATATTATAATTATAGTTAATTTTGATTTGTCAGCTGCTCATAGCCGACATTAAATAAATAAATAAATAAATAACGTCGTATCATCAAACATGTCTTTAGCTTTTAATTCTAAGAATTTTCCCTTACTCATATGACCTAATCTCTCATGCCACAAACTATAATTATTACTTTTGTTTGCATTTGCAACACAAGCTAATTTATTAGAGAAAAAATTTATAATTGGAACATTTCCATATAAATTTTCATTCATTATTTCAACATTACCCTTTCTAACCGTTACACCTCCTGGATGAAATACAATTGTAAGGCCTGCCTCCTGCATCCTTTTTACAGATATAATATTTTCTGGTATGTCTGGACAATATAATACATCTTTAAGCTCCATTCTTTTATTTGAATTTGTGTATAATTCGACTGAGCCTCTCTTAATTGCATAAATAAAGACATCGTTGTTGGCAACCGCAATTTTAATAGGTTCACTAACTTCTGTGATTGTTGGTAAACAAATTTTCATTATTAGCTGGATGGTCAGAGGCACCAGAGTCTAATAAGAACCCAATACTTTTAATACTGTTTGCCCTCTTTATCATAAATGCAATTCCTTGCGCTTGCGCTTGCACAGACGTCATCTGCGCTTGTTTGCCATTTGCATTATTTTCTTTATCTTTTTTCAAAGCAAAACAATCCTTTTTAAAGTGACCAAGTTTGCCACAATTAAAGCATTTTTTTTGGATATTTAGAGATTTTGTTTGTTGCATTTTTATTATTTTTTTTATGGGAATATTGAAATTTAAAGTCCTTCTTTACGGAGTGCATGACCTTGAGACTAGTGTCTTTACTAATATTTCTTAGCTTGATTTCGTGATCCAACAGTCGATTTTTTACAAACGCCAAAGTTAAATTTTGTTCTGCCAATGTTTCGATCGCTGTTGTAACTCCATCATACGATGATGGCAAAGTAAGCAATAAATGCGACACTTTGTCCATTTCTTCCATTTTGGCCACCAGATGCTTGCAATTCGGCAATGAGATCATCAAAATAAGTAAAATGGTTTAATAGTTGAGTATCTCTCTTAAGCTTTAATGAAAGTAGTTGTTTGCGTGTAGACAATTGCGACGCCAAACTCTTTCTTTCATATATCGTGTCTAAGTTCTGCAAAATTTGTTTTGCAGAGTCTTCAGTTTTAGCAAAACCCAAAAACGAGTCGCTTAAATACTCAATGATCACACTTTTTGCGCATTTTTCCATTTTCTTCCATTCCAATGTATCCTCTACTTTTTCATTGTCTATAACCTTCAACACATCTATTTCATTTAATAGTGCTCCTAAGCGAAATTTCCATATGGAATATTTTTCGCCATCAAATGGTTTTATATTTCGTTTATTTGTTTTTTCCATAGTTAATACCTAAAGGTTAATAAATGATACATTTACTTAGCTGCAGTTATGGAGTGGTCTGGGCCCATAACCTATAAAATAATACGTCTACTTGCACAAGTGTGCGTGTGAGACCGACGCTTAAACCGGCGTCAGTGTCTTTCTTCCAAACCCAACAATAACAGCAGCAGCTATAACATCCTTTATATATTTCCAGCGGTAGCTCCAATCCTTTTATTATACTTATATAAGTATAATAAATAAAACAATGAATTTATTTCTTTTATATTCTTTTTATATTTTATATTTTTCTTGCGACACGTCTTTTCACTTCGATCAGTTTTTTCTGTATATCGAAACGAACCAATTGTTCATAAGAATTAGAACTAACTCATTTAGAGTTAATGGATCAATGAGCAGAGTTCTTTTGCATATACAACACAACTATCGATATAGTTTTGTGAATAGTGATGCTAATTCCAACAGTTTTCTTAAAATTTGAGTGTAGGCACAAACTTTTTTTTTGTATATTTTGTTTTTGCTTTTATTATTTTAAAAATTTAAAAATAATTTAATATTCTTACTTTATTATGTGTTTATTGCTTAACTATTATGATTGACTTATAAACAAGACTGCTGGCACAAAATTCGAGATATAAATTAATAAAAATAATAAATAAAGTTGATAAATGCCATGATTTTTCATTTGAACAAACAAATGCATACATACATACAAAGCACTCATACATCCATGAGTATATTAAGTCTAGTTTTGTTTTAGCTCTTTTACAAATATCTAAATTAATTTTTTACTTCAAAATTGACTTAATTGCTTTTGCGAAAAACATTAATATGTAACTAATTATTAATTAATTTTTTAAACATTTAGTTATCCACTAGATGACATCTCTTAATGTTTAAATTACTGTTTTTTGCAAAAACAGTTAAGTAAATTAAAAAGTGAAGTGTTCAAAGATGTTTGCTTACATAATATATATATATACAAAACCCGCGTAAGAAGTGCATAACAAAAAATTATTCAATTCTAAGCCTACATTTTTATTATATGGAGTCAAAGCCGGACAGGTCTCTTTCGAGCTAAACCAAATGAAATGATAAATTTTGTTCTATAAAAAAATTAAATCAACAAAAAAGCCCTGCCTAGCAACTTTATCAGACCAAAAAACAATCAAGTTTTGGAATTTTTTTAAGTGAATTCTTTTTTTATTTGCTTAGAATTTTATTGACAAGATTGACAAGGTTTTCGATACCGAAGGTAAGGTTTGTGCAATGTCCGTCATGGTGTCTGTCCGACCGTCCGTATGTTCGCAACTTTTTTCAACACCCTTTAAGTTAGAGACTTCAAACTTTGCAAATCTCTTTATCTATGGCATAGTAAATTAAAGTATCAAGATTGGAGCTCTACTAGGGGGCTGGCAAATCGATAAACTCGATAACGCAAAATCGATAGATCCAGCTATTTCGCAAGCCCTTACAGCTAGAACTACCAAATTTAGGGAGAAAAGAGCTACTAATAATCCCCAAAAAACTGCATCAACAATTTTGGAGCCACGCCCACCCATTCCGCCCCCAGCCCCTCCGCAGTTTAACACTAAAAATGCCCATATCTTCCTACAGTTTTTGAGCTAGACCCATCAAATTTGGTGCCAAGATAGGTGCTGACGATCCAAATTCATAAAAACTTTGGATGCCACGGCAATCCATACATAAAGCGTTAAAGCTAGAGACACCAAATTTGATAAGAAAATAGCTATTAACGATCCCCAAAAAACTGCATCAAAGTTTTGGAGCCACGATGTTTGTGCAATGTCCGTCATGGTGTCTGTCCGTATGTTCGCAACTTTTTTCAACACCCTTCAAGCTAGAGACTTCAAACTTTGCAAATCTCTTTATCTATGGCATAGTAGATTAAAGTATCAAAATTGGAGCTCTACTAGGGGGCTGGCAAATCGATAAGCTCGATAACGCAAAATCGATAGATCCAGCTATTTCGCAAGCCCTTACAGCTAGAACAACCAAATTTAGGGAGAAAATAGCTACTAATAATCCAAAAAAACTGCATCAAAAATTTTGGAGCCACGCCTACCCGTTCCGCCCCCAGCGCCACCGCAGTTTAACACTAAAAATGCCCATATCTTCTTCAGTTTTTGAGCAAGACCCATCAAATTTGGTGCCAAGATAGGTGTTGACGATCCCCAATCAAATTCATAAAAACTTTGGATGCCACGCCCATCTATACTGCCCTAGCCGCCCTCAACCGCCCTAACGCTTCGCTAAAAACGGTAGAGCGTGTATCTTCAATAGTGTTTGAGCTAGAGTCACAAAATGGCAGGTAGATAACTGATAACGACGCCCCAAAAACTGCATCAAAGTTTTGGAGCCCCACCCACCCATTCCGCCCCCAGCCCCCTCGCTGTTTAAAACCAGAAATGCTTATATCTATTACAGTTTTTGAGCTAGAGCAACCAAACTTTGTAACAAGATAGGTGATTACAACCCCCAAAAAAATGCACAAAAACTTTGGATGCCACGCCAATCCATACTGCCCAAGCTGCCCCAAACCGCCCCAATGCTTCACTATAAACGGGAATGAATGAAGGAAAGGATTTTCCTCTTGTCAATAGAGTTGCAGAAAAACGATTATAATTTGAGTGAGTAAATTACCTCATTTATATTACTTTGCGTTTGAGTGTCAAAGCAAAGATGCATTGATTTGGTTACAGCCCGAACTGTCGTTTCATCGAAAGACCGTACGTCCGCTGCTGATCTGTAAGGAGAACTTTTTTTAGTGTCTATAACTATAGAGAATAATAAATCCAATCCAATTACTAACAGTGCAGTGCCAGGAATATAACTCTTTGGGGAACTCATTCTGTGAATTTCGCTGAAAATAGTATTATAGAATAAGTATAACGAATGAAAAAAAACATACATTTTCGATGATTCAGAGCTAGTATTTCCAGATTGCTTCCACTCTTCTGGATACCAACGGTCTGAAGTGATTGAACTGCGCGCAGAAAGGGCACACATTTTGGGAGTGTGAAGCGACAGTGGGGAACATTTTTTGCTACAAATGCGGATTGCCCGGCGTAGTTTTACGGGAAACGAGAGGCAGAGTGCGACCCAGGCAGAGGTGTCATGTTCGATGATGTTGCAAAAAAACCAGTAGAACCCTCTCCACAAAGCACGTTAGATGTAAGTACTAGAGATAAGAATTGCATGTTAGTTAAGGACATAGTCAGGAGAGCCAACAGCGAGCTCTTACCGAGGCCGAAGTGGTCCACACGAGCGCCTTTAGAAGCGCGCGAGGCCGCATACAAAAAGGCTAGAGCCCGGATCTTTGCCGATATAAGGATGACTCGAAGCGAAACCAGAGCTCACCAGTTCCACGGAGGCGGAGGATGCCCACCTTACGCCTTAGGGAACGTAAGAGCGTTTGCGAGGCGCTTGGATCAGTGCTGAAGGGTGACGATCGAGCTTTTGCCGAAGTGCAGATCCAAGGACATACCGTGAAAGGTCTACTGGACACTGGAGCGACCGTTAGCTTGTTAGGCGCAGGAGCAGTGGAGCTGATTAAAAAGCTAGGGTTAGCGTGGCACCCACAAAGGTCTAAGGTGCGAGCCGCAGGAGGTGCGAGCTACTCGGTGTTGGGTAAGATTCTTGTCCCGATCCAATTCAAGAACCAGTCGCACAGGATGACGCTGTACGTGTGCCCCGCACTTGGCCAGAATCTCTACTTAGGAATCGACTTCTGGAAGAAGTTTCGCCTGGCACCCGAGGTCGTAGGAGAAGAGTCGCTGGAACAGGTGGAGTCGGAATTTGGGACTAAGGGAGAGCCGGTGGAACCGCACAAGTTGAGTGCCCAGCAGCAGCAGCAGCTGGAGGCTAAATTCCTGGCGTTCGAGCAGCGAGGATTGGGTAAGACTCACAAAGAGCGTCATGCTATTGAGCTGGTAGAAGGCACCGTACCAGTGAAGGAGCGATTTTACCCAGTGTCCCCAGCGGTGCAGCAGCTACTATTCGCGGAGGTCGCCGAAATGTTGCGACTGGAAGTCATTGAGCCAAGCGAGAGTCCGTGGAGCAACAGGATGACGCTGGTACGAAAACCAGACAAAAATAGACTGTGCTTAGACGCACGCAAGCTCATCGACGTGACGGTGAAGGATGCCTACCCACTGCAGAACATTGAGTCCATCCTTAGCCGCGTAGATGACACCATCTATATCAGCAGTGTTGACTTGAAACACGCGTTCTGGCAGATTGAGTTGGAGCCCAAGAGCAGAGGATACACAGCGTTCACCATACCTGGCCGTCCACTTTACCAGTTCTGGATGATGCCTTTCGGGCTGTGTAATGCTGCTCAACGGTTGTGTCGATTGATGGACCGGGTGATACCACAATGTCTGCGGAACCACGTGTTCGTTTACTTGGAGGACCTGCTGATTATCTCTCGCACTTTCGAGGAGCATGTAAAGCTGTTGAAGGAGTTAGCGCTTTGCTTAAAGGCGGCAAACCTCACCATCGGCTTACAGAAATCTAAGTTCTGTTTTAAGTTCCTGAGGTACTTAGGGTATATTGTTGGTGATGGAGCTCTCCGAACGGATCCGAGCAAGGTTGAGGCGATTGTCCAGATTCCCGTCCCAAGAACCACCAAGCAGCTGAGGAGATTTTTGGGAACTGCAGGCTGGTACAGGCGATTCATCCGCGGTTTATCGAGCCTTTATGCGTACATACATCCAGGAGACGCTGCACAAGGCGTTCGAGAAGTCTGCGAGGCAGTATGATTTGAATGCGAGGGACATACAATACACGGCAGGGCAAGAGGTGTTCAAGCGCAATTTTGTGTTGAGTGACTTCGCAAAAAACCTCAACGCGAAATTCTGTCGCCGCTTCACCAAGTGCCGAGTGGTGCGGCCAGTAGGACGATGCCTTTATGAGCTAGAGACACTTCAGGGCAATCCGCTCGGGGTGTTCCCCGCTAAAGATCTCAAGCAATGACCCCCAAGCGTTGGATCTGTGCCCGGCTAGCTCAGTCGGTAGAGCATGAGACTCTCAATCTCAGGGCGTGGGCGGTAGCCTACGTTGGGCAGCGTAGCGTGCAGACACCTCCGGTTAGCACTCCTGTTCGCAGCGCACACAGGCGAACCGGAGTGTGGTGTTATGGTCGGCGATGTGCTATCGATGGTTGTGGTTGTCGACCGAGGGGTGGAGAGTCGTGCTGGCTCCCAATAATCGATTGTTTGCGAGATAGGGGGATGGTGCAAGGCAGAAGCAGAGCGGCCGTGAATAGGCAAAACTTATGCAGCTAAGAAACAGCCGGATTGCAACACGCGTGTTGAGGAAGACATTTAATAAAGAAAGTAAATTAAGTGCTGGCGTGTGAAAGGTAGGGGAATACAATTGTAGTGGTTTAGTTTTGTGTTTTTTTGTAAACAAAAGATTTTATTCTGTTTCATCGCGTCCAGCCATTCCAACACGCCCGGCGCGGCCAAACGAGTGCTACCGACCACCGGACGAGGATTGGCCAACCCGTCTGGGTGGTTGCACAAGTTTGTTTAGTGCAATAAGGCCAATAAAATATTTATACCCAGGCGCCTGCGCCCAAGCAAAAATTTCAAAGTGCCGGCTGCCAGCCACACACAGCTGCGCACCAACACGCACACTTACGCAGTAGCCGACACAGGCTAAGTTCGTTGCGACCAGCAGGCAGCTTGATATAGGATTTAATTTATTTATTCATCTTATTTACTTTGCCCTTATTTATTTATTTAGTTTTATTCTGCCCATTATTTATTTCATCTATCATTTATTTTCATTATTTATTTAATTTATTATTTATATATTCTTTCTGTTGTTTTTGTTTATTGTTTATTTGTGTATTAGGTATTTGTTGTTTTGTTCATTTATTTAATTATATTATTTTCATTTTCTTTGTTATGTTTATTTAACGTAAATTTAATGTTAAGAAAAAACATGTTAATTATAATTATATTTATAAATAAATGAATGTTTTGTTATTGTTAATGTAAAATCATGTGTGAGTAATAATTTATGTGTGGGTGGGTCGATTGTGTGTTGATGTCGGGGTAAGTTGTTGTTGTTAGTGTTGTATGTATTAGGGAATTGGCGTAAAATGACAAAAGCCAATTCATAGGCAGGGAGGGCGCATTGGGGGTAAATCTTAACATCCTTTTACCATGTTTGTCCTAAAGTTGTCTGATGGTGCGAATTATCGCTGCTAGACTGATTTTTGTTAGTTTTTTTGTAAAAATATAAATTTTTGTTACACCGGTCCACACTGTATCGAGGTCGTATCCATCCCTGGGTCACCGATTTGCTAGCTGGCTATCGATACAGTGTTGGGAATCAAAGGCCGGTTCATAACACACTTCAAAATTTAATAAAATCGCGCATGCATCACCCGATATATCGATGACACTATCGATTAGAATACCAATTCAAGATCATATTGATTAGGTTCACGTTACAATCGGCAGTAAAAGAACAAGCGCCGATATTTGTATGCTGTAAAACACTTTAAATATGTAAAATATTTCCTTGAAGTCACGAGAATAAATTAATGCTAGAATATGCAATATCAACTTAGAAAAATGCTAGATTTCAGGTCATAAGCTATTTGCGAATTTTATAAGCTATTCCATTTTCAAATATGCTAGATCTAGCCTGAAATAAGCTAATCTGGCAACACTATACGGAATGGACCAACTTATGACATCGAATTCGCCCACAATTCACGAAGCAACAAACGGCAGTCCCCCGAGAGAGTAAGATCGCCAGATTCCAGAAATGTTTAGTTGGTTGGAATTTTAGCTGTTTGAACCCTCTATAAGTATGGATTCTTGTTGGCCGAACTGCTGTATGTTTCTTGCGCAAATTAAAAGAAAATGCGCAGCGAAAAAAGCCCCGATAGCAGTGTTTCTGCTACCTATTTCTTTTTTTTTTCTTTTATTTATGTAAAGGTAAGCAGTTATACATAAATATAAGTATAAATGCTTAATGGTAACAGACAGAAGGAACATTACCGAACAATTTTTTGGTCAAATATTTTTTTTCTTTTGAAGCACTCCCAATAATGTTTTTATAAAATAATGCGTCTACTTGCACAAGTGTGCGTGTGAGACCGACGCTTAGACCGGCGTCAGTGTCTTTCTTCCAAACCCAACAATAACAGCAGCAGCTATAACATCCAACAATATCCTTTATATATTTCCAGCGGTAGCTCCAATCCTTTTATTATACTTATATAAGTATAATAAATAAATCAAAGAATTTATTTCTTTTATATTCTTTTTATATTTTATATTTTTCTTGCGACACGTCTTTTCACTTCGATCAGTTTTTTCTGTATATCGAAACGAACCAATTGTTCATAAGAATTAGAACTTACTCATTTAGAGTTAATGGATCAATGAGCAGAGTTCTTTTGCATATACAACACAACTATCGATATAGTTTTGTGAATAGTGATGCTAATTCCAACAGTTTTCTTAAAATTTGAGTGTAGGCACAAACTTTTTTTTTGTATATTTTGTTTTTGCTTTTATTATTTTAAAAATTTAAAAATAATTTAATATTCTTACTTTATTATGTGTTTATTGCTTAACTATTTTGATTGACTTATAAACAAGACTGCTGGCACAAAATTCGAGATATAAATTAATAAAAATAATAAATAAAGTTGATAAATGCCATGATTTTTCATTTGAACAAACAAATGCATACATACATACAAAGCACTCATACATCCATGAGTATATTAAGTCTAGTTTTGTTTTAGCTCTTTTACAAATATCTAAAATAATTTTTTACTTCAAAATTGACTTAATTGCTTTTGCGAAAAACATTAATATGTAACTAATTATTAATTAATTTTTTAAACATTTAGTTATCCACTAGATGACATCTCTTAATGTTTAAATTACTGTTATTTGCAAAAACAATTAAGTAAATTAAAAAGTGAAGTGTTCAAAGATGTTTGCTTACATAATATATATATATACAAAACCCGCGTAAGAAGTGCATAACAAAAAATTATTCAATTCTAAGCATACACTTTTATTATATGGAGTCAAAGCCGGACAGGTCACTTTCGAGCTAAACCAAATGAAATGATAAATTTTGTTTTATAAAAAATTAAATCAACAAAAAAGCCCTGCCTAGCAACTTTATCAGACCAAAAAACAATCTAGTTTTGGAATTTTTTTAAGTGAATTCTTTTTTCATTTGCTTAGAATTTTATTGACAAGATTGATAAGGTTTTTGATTTATAATTAAATAGTATTATACTCGATACCGAAGGTAAGGTTTGTGCAATGTCCGTCATGGTGTCTGTCCGTCCGTCCGTATGTTCGCAACTTTTTTCAACACCCTTCAAGCAAGAGACTTCAAGCTTTGCAAATCTCTTTATCTATGGCATTGTAAATTAAAGTATCAAGATTGGAGCTCTACTAGGGGGCTGGCAAATCGATAAACTCGATAACGCAAAATCGATAGATCCAGCTATTTCGCAAGCCCTTACAGCTAGAACTACCAAATTTAGGGAGAAAATAGCTACTAATAATCCCCAAAAAACTGCATCAAAAATTTTGGAGCCACGCCCACCCATTCCGCCCCAAGCCCCCCCGCAGTTTAACACTAAAAATGCCCATATCTTCTACAGTATTTGAGCTAGACCTATCAAAGTTGGTGCCAAGATAGGTGTTGACGATCCCCAATCAAATTCATAAGAACTTTGGATGCCACGCCTATCTATACTGCCCAGTCCGCCCTCAACCACCCCAACGCTTCGCTAAAAACGGTATCTTCCATAGTGCTTGAGCTAGAGTCACAAAATGTGGTAGGTAGATAACTGGTAACGACCCCCCAAAAATTGCATCAAAGTTTTGGAGCCCCACCTACCCATTCCGCCACCGCCCCCCCCCCCCCCCCCGAGATTAAAAACAGAATTGCTTATATCTTTTACAGCCGCCCCCCCCCCCCAGTTTAATACTAAAAATGCCCATATCTTCAACAGTTTTTGAGCTAGACCCATCAAATTTGGTGCCAAGATAGGTGTTGACGATCCAAATTCATAAAAACTTTGGATGCCACGCCAATCCATACTGCCCCAAACCACCCCAATGCTTCATTAAAAACGGCAATGCGTGTATTTTCCAAAGCGTTAAAGCTAGAGCCACCAAATTTGATAAGAAAATAGCTATTAACGATCCCCAAAAAACTTCATCAAAGTTTCGGAGCAACGCCCTCCCCCCGTTACCGAGCCCCGTGCATTTTGAAATCAAAATCGCCTATATTTTCCACATTTTTTGAGCTAGAGCCGCCAAATTTGGTGCAAAGATTGGTGATGAAGAAACCCAACAAATTTGGATGGCGCCATCCACCCATACCGCCCCCAGCCCCCCTTCTTCCATATTATACTAACTTTGAGCTAGAGTCACCAAATTTGGTATGAGGATAGCAATTAACATCATAAATAGATCTGCAGCAAAACTTTGGGCGCCACGCCCCCCATACCAGCCCCCAGCCCCCTTCCACCATATTCTACTAGCTTTGAGCTAGAGTCACCAAATTTGGTATGAGGATAGCAATTAACATCATAAATAGATCTGCAGCAAAACTTTGGACGCCACGCCCCCCATACCAGCCCCCAGCCCCCTTCCACCATATTCTACTAACTTTGAGCTAGAGTCACCAAATTCGGTTTGAGGATAGCTATTGACATGATACATAGATCTTTTGATGCCACGCCCCCATAACGCCCCAGCCCCTACCTTTAACAAACTTTGAGCTACAGTCACCAAATTTGAAAGGAAGAAAGCTTTTTGGCATCCCCATCTTTGAGGCAGCGTACACCCCTGCCGTATCCACACACCATTGCAATCAGCTCTCTTTTAATCTGTTTTACTACTGGTATCGAGTATACCACAGTCGGGTGCGTCCGACTGCAACATTTCTACTTATTATACTCGACACCGAAGGTAAAGAGTATATTGGGTTTGTGCAATGTCCGTCATGGTGTCGGTATGTCTGTCCGTCTGTACGAACGCAACTTTTTTCCAAACCCTTCAAGCTAGAGACTTCAAACTTTGCAAATGTCCTTATCTATGGCATAGTAAATTAAAGTGTTAAGATTGGAGTTCTACGATAATTAGGGGGCTGGCAAATCGATAAACTCGATAACACAAAATCGATAGATCCAGCTATTTCCCAAGCCCTTACAGCTAGAACTACCAAGTTTTGGGAGAAAATAGCTATTTACAATCCCCAAAAAACTGCATCAAAAATTTTGGAGCAACGCCCACCCATTCCGCCCCCAGCGCCCCCGCAGTTTAACACCATAAATGCCCATATCTTCTACAGTTTTTGAGCTAGACCCATCAAATTTGGTGCCAAGAGGTGTTGACGATCCCCAATCAAATTCATAAAAACTTTGGATGCCACGCCCATCTATACTGCCCTAGCAGCCTTCAACCGCCCTAACGCTTCGCTAAAAACGGTAGAGCGTGTATCTTCCATAGTGTTTGAGCTAGAGTCACAAAATTTGGTAGGTAGATAACTGATAACGACGCCCCGAAAACTGCATCAAAGTTTTGGAGCCCCCTCGCTGTTTAAAAACAGAAATGCTTATATCTTTTACAGTTTTTGAGCTAGAGCCACCAAACTTTGTGCCAAGATAGGTGATTACAACCCCCAAAAAAATTCACAAAAACTTTGGATGCCACGCCAATCCATACTGCCCAAGCTGCCCCAAACCGCCCCAATGCTTCACTATAAACGGGAATGCGTGTATTTTCCAAAGCATTAAAGCTAGTCACCAAATTTAGTAGGAAGATAGCTGCTAACGATCCACAAAAAATTGCATCAAATTTTACCAACACCACATTGCAATCAGGTCTCTTTTAATCTGTTTTCTTACTGGTATCGAGTATACCGCAGTCGGGTGCGTCCGACTGCAACGTTTCTACTTGTTTTTGTCTGTAGTAGTAGCTTTATTATTACATTTAAGTATTATTACTCACCTTCTCTGGCTTATAAAGATGTGTATGTGGCAGCAAAAATGTAGATCCAATATCACGCTCCGTCATTGTGTTTGCTTCCTATATGTACAAAGGATTTTCCTCTTGTCAATAGAGTTGCAGAAAAACGATTATTATTTGAGTGCGTAAATTACCTCATTTATATTACTTTGCGTTTGAGCGTCAAAGCAAAGATGCATTGATTTGGTTATAGCCCGAACTGTCGTTTCATCAAAAGACCGTACGTCCGCTGCTGATCTGTAAGGAGAACTATTTTTAGTGTCTATAACTATAGAGAATAATAAATCCAATCCAATTACTAACAGTGCAGTGCCAGGAATATAACTCTTTGGGGAACTCCTTCTGTGAATTTCGCTGAAAATAGTATTATAGAATAGGTATAACGAATGAAAAAAAACATACATTTTCGATGATTCAGAGCTAGTATTTCCAGATTGCTTCCACTCTTCTGGTGCTGCTATAGAATTCAGGTTAGCTTCTCCTCGATCGCGTACTATTGCAGAAACTTCAAAGCCAGCCGACACCAAGGCGCCGGCACCACTAGCATTTTTCGTAGCATTTTCTTTGCAAGGCGACGCTTTGAGTAGTTCTTTCTGAATTTTATCGTTGTTTGTAATATAATGATGGGACGACGATTCTTTGGGTACAATATTTAAATCTGTAGGTTGGGCGTTCGGTAAAACCGTTGGATGATAGTACTTTGCTCGCGGTATCATGACGGTGATAGATCGATCCGATTGCTCGGTTCCAACTGTCTCGGAGAAGAAGAGGTTGGTTTCCTTGGATTCATTTAAAACATTTTCGCGTCGATTGCGAATTGACTTGGCCTTTAAAGACGTTAAAGAATCATCATCAGAAGAATCAAAATTTTTGTATGTTAATTTACCTTGAACGAATATGGCTCCGAAGTGTGACTAGATTCGCTGTTCGAGTCAATTAAAATTGTATGCTTTTCCAGGCTGCACTCACGAATGAGAGATTTGTTGCTCGATGATGATGTCAACATGCTGGGACGATAATTGGATGCGGTAATAAATATGGGACTCGTTGTTGTGCAGCCGTTGACTTTGCGCCGTGAATAGATTAGTAGTATGCAGATCAGTAAAAATACAAAGGCAGTACCGATTGCAATAAAACTGATTAGCAGAACCTTCAAGTTCAGTTGACATTTAGCGCCCGCATGCCAACTAAAGCATTCGCATACTGGCGGCCCATTTAATGTTTGTGAAATGCAATTTCCATGATAGTTGCATGTCTCGCAGCCAATTATATGATCCGTACACAGACGTCCTGGATATATTGGATTATCCGATAAATCGACGTAGCCATCTCTGCAGCTGCAAGTATAGCTGCCGACCAAATTGAAACACTGAGCATCAACCGAACAATCGTTGAAATTATCGCTACCACATTCGTCGAAATCTATATGGAAAAGTTTATTGTAAGCAAATTAGCAATAACACTTAAGGGCACATTAATTTATTCAATTAGACTCACCCTTAACCGTCAAGTAGTTGATGTCTGGCTTTGAAGTATACAGCTCGGTGCCTCCAATGCTGTAGTTGCCCAGTCGCAAATGCTTCTTAAAAACTGTTTCTAAGCGTTTTTCGTCGCTGTTTTCGGACAACTGAAATCGAAGTTCAACTGCAATTACTTCAATACAACATTCGCAATTCGAAATGACAAACCTGTAGCAAAAAATTACCCATTACACCATCATCCCGGATTGTGTAGAATTCTTTCATTTGAACACCATAGTAGACATCACGGAAATCCGACTGCATTACCATGCGATCGATAGCGTCAAGAATAATAGAGCTTAGATGTCGATATTGGCTCGTTGAATTATTAATAAAATCAATGCTGTATTTCAATTGATAACTACCAACTCGACTCGTTGGCATTTGAATTTCAAAAGTGTATGTAGCTACATAATTGAAAAAAAAAATATGGAATAAACAACATTATGTGTGTGTAATTGAATATTGTAAATATGATTTCCACATATAATATATGTAAATACAAAATGTACAGTGACCAACTGTACGTTAGGTAAGAAGATGAGAGAAGTGTGGAGAGCGTGAGAGCATGAAAATTGGATAACGGGATCAGTTCATTTGTAGTTTACTAAGTTTTTATTTCTGCCGGCATGCGTCGATTTCTCACTCTTAATATTAATATTAATATTAAAATATAGAACAGACAAGTTGTGCGACAAAAAGAGTTATTATTGCAACATTGAAACAAATTACTTACGCTTGCATGGGCGATCGGGAAACATGCGGGCAAATCCCAAACGGCATTCACAGCGACTCGAGCTAGAGCATATCTCATTTTTTTTGGTTTTGCAAGATGGATTGCAAGAGCCACCGATTTGTTTTGTAAGGAGTTCTTCGGTGTTCTTTGTTTTAGACGGTGTTGCAATTAATACACCACCAAGAAGTACACTGTTCGAATTTATTGGTGGTGATATTTCTTCATCTCGTGTGGGTATGTCGTCAAATGAATCATCATAATCTAAAGGTATGTCGATAATATCGATATCGCTATGCTCTTTTCCCGTTGATTTTGTCATTACAACTAAAATACTCGAAATCTCGGATCTATATAGCTCGGTTGTTGGTATCGATATCGATTTCAATTTGTTAATTGATAAGTTTTTTTCAAATGTTCGTTCGGCCATCGAACTCGTGGGCGTTAGTTTATAAGTTTTTGTAATCGAATTTGTTGAATAAATGGTGTTAAGCGTTGTTATTATTAGGCCCTTGCCTATTAAGACTGGCGAAATTACTACTTTTGAGGCAGGTAATGATTGTGTCGCAATTTCGATCTTGCTATGATGAGAATATGTTTCCTCGCTTTTTAGCAACAATGTAGTGCTGTGCATTTGGATTTGCGTTGTTGAAGTTGCATCAGCAATTTGATTATTCATTTTGCTGTTATCAAATTTTTCACTCATCGAAATGTTGTTGTCTTCGACGGCAAGTGGAGTTTTCGTATCCTTTGAGAGAATCTCTTCCGATGATTCCAATGAAACAAATGATGGACCATGGTTTTTGACGCTTAAAGTTTTTATACTCCAACGTTTGTGTGGAATTAAAGAAGGCTGAACACGCAAGTTCGAGATTGTCGGTTTCAATATCAATTTAGTTGACAATGATGATAATGCTGTGATACTTGGTGAGGATTCAGATCGAGGAATCGGGTGGGGCTTAGTGTAAAGTGTTGTAGATGCATAGGTTTTTGTCTTCGGTATTATGAGATTATGCTGGGTCTTAAATGGATTTATTCGGTTGCTATTAAGGGAAGATCGTTGATCTTTAGACCTTAATGGATGTTTAACAATTATTGACGATTCAACATTGGTTATTGTTGCTGTCGCTGCTCTTAAACTGAAATTATTATATAATACTGAAGATTCTTGCGAGTTAGGCGGCACTTTAATCGATGATGATGTGGATAATAATGTTGCTTTTGATGGTATGGTATAGCTATTTGGTGACGGTGGTGGTATCAAGCCAACAACATCATAATCAATGCCATAGATTAATGTATTTTTTGGATATGCTGGAGGCGGTGGCAATATTGTCGCTTTATTGTTCAATGCTCGATTCGGCGTTGCTGTTTCAAACATAAGCTTAGGTCTTAAATTGAAGCTTTGACCTGTTGCCAAATACACTTTCTTCGCTTTCGTTAGATCATTTTTAATAAATGCAAATTCCTTGTTTTCCTTTAACTGCGTATGATTGGGCTTAATAAATGGCTGGCCCAAACTGATGATATTATTATAGCTGTTAGTCTGAGTCATTGAAGTCCATGTGTTGGTGAGGCTTGAATTGCTAGCTAGTGCCATTATAGATTGATTTTTTTTTGTACCAAACTTCATTCTATTATGCATCAAAGGAATGTTTGTTGCAAATGGCAAAATGTTACCTGGTTTTGGTAAATTAATGTTCGTATTATATGTTGTATAATCAGCGTTTTGATCTTGTTGTTTTTTAATTAGCATTTCATCATTTTTGAATTGGGGTTCAATAACTTGCTCCTTGACTTTAGTCGCCAATGAAGGGTATTTTCTAAGTATGTTGTCTGTTTGAACTAAGTTTGTCGCAACATGTTCTAAATCGGCAGGTATGCTTGAAGAGCTAAATGTTGATGTCATTTGATCGTTCCAATTACTTGTTGGCTTGCTGTTAATCGCATTTTTAGTGGCTTGAATGGTGGGTTTATGTGATATATTCAATAGTTTGTTGTTGCTTGAGTGTAGCGTAATGTTTGACAGTGCGAATCGATTGTTATTTGCTTCTTTTTCATCTAGTATCTGAAGCAATGCCATATTGTTATAGGGATAGCTGGTCATTGGATGCGAATTCGGTAGCGGTATCGGTATCGGTTCCTCCTGTGGCAGCTCAACAGTCAGCCGATTGTTATGGGGTGTCAGGCGCACTTCCACACGCTCTTTATTATGGGGTATTTTAATTAGTGGCATCGGTGCTGGTGCCGATGCTGGTGCCGGTGCAATATGACCACGAACTGCTGTTGCAAGTGGATAGTTATCGTTCTCTTTCTTAAATGTCAAGGGAGGCGCATTCATATTAACATTATGATTGAGCACATTCATTTTTAAATTAATGCGTTGAGTGTGATGTGCAATTTGATTATGGCTGCTGCTACTTCCACCAGGAGGTAGCCTTGTTGTTATCGCCGGTAGCTTTGTACTGAATATTTGTGGTATGGTTTTAATTTCTAAGATTTCATTATTATTTAGCTCCGAATTTAAATTGATAATTTGCTGTTGCGTATCAAATAATCGAACATTTTTTAACAAATTATTATTTACAATTGGTAATCGAACCGAACTGGTTGCTGCAGCTGGAGATTTTAAAATATATTTCGATGGCGACGACAACAATGATGATGCTGATCCTCCGAATGTTTGTGCCGGTGGTGTTAAAATGCTGTCAAAATTTTGAAAATCGTGAGCTAAACTATTTAAAGTCTGATAATTATGTTGTACAGTTGCCGCTTGCAGTGGTATTATGTGCGGTGGCGTTAGTGAAAGCGCAATTTGTGCTGGTGGTGGTACCCAGGTTTTTTTCTTAAATGGTGACATTGTATACAAATTTTTGTTGTTAGCCATTCGGTCGCTGTATTCCATCAAGGATTTTGGCTTGACTGTAGTCGATTCTTGGGCACTTGGGCGCAAAAAGTGCGCTTGAGTATTAATCGTATTAATAATAATGCCATTTGGTCTTCCAATAATTACATCAGCATTTGCGTTAATTATTTCTCCGGGTCGTATTGGAATGCCACTGTTAATCAAGGAGCTCTGATGATAGCCAATTAAGGCTAGAGGCCTATGCTTATTGTTGTGTATGTTTGTTATATTTATGTGTTCATTTATTGCTTGTGACGGCCAATTGTAATCGGAAAAATCAAGATCGAGGTCTGGCTCTGGCTCCTCTGGTTCCTTTGGAGGATTAATATGCAGGGTGTGTGCCGTCAGTTTATTTAGATTATTATCAGCTGCAATTATGATAGTAGCATCCGGTTTTTTTTTGTTATTTTGTTGGCTAATATAAATTGGATTAGGATGCGAATAAGCAACTTGCAATGGTATATAAACTGGCTTTTCTTCTAATGATGATGATGTTAGATGATGTTGATGACTCTGATTTAATTGATTTTTGATATTCGTTGATATGATCTCTTCTGTTAGTTGAGCTGTCTGCTGCCTGGTAGCAATATTTTTTTGTATTAAATCAGCCATTGCGTTGAAAACTGGTCGCAATCGTTGTAAATTCAAGGAACCCATCAATTGTACGACATTAGGTGGAAATGGCGATGGAGATGTAGATTCCTTTAATGGCTGCACATATACGTGCTTAATTTCCGATTCGGATAATGTTAGATCATCATCATCATAATCGGTTGCAATGGGGCTTTTCGTTTTAGTTTTATCGACATAAATCTTTTGATTATTTTGTACGCTATTTGGCTTAATGGCAGCATTTGACGTTGACTTTGTAATTAACTTTAAATGATTGGATATTTCAAGTTGTGGTACCGAAGAAGTTGTTGTGGATTTTGGAAAATTGACAGCAGTCACCTGCAAAGTTTCGCCACTTACTAATGTCGCTAGGGTTACAAAAACCTTTCGATTATTTTTACCTTTCTTTTGCATTAGTTCCGTTCGAAACTTTGAGACAAGCTCGGGTTTTAAAAGCGTACTTGGCACGATGTCCGTAATGGTATTTACTAGCACTTTGGTATGGAAATTGTTCGAAATCTTATTTGTCTTGTTTTCAGTGTTTGGGCTAGATGTTTCCAATGTACTGCTACCATATGTAGCTTTATATGTAACAGTTGTTAAATAAGTTTTCGTTGCATAAATATGAACATCATCATGCATTTCGGTTTCGGTGGTTATCTTAGATTGAATTCTTGTTGTACCGCGTCCCGGTATTGATTCTGTGATCACCACTTGGGTAAGTATATTTTCATCGGCTACAATTTTTGTTGTTGACAAATCGAAACCGTCGCCGTCGTCGACTTGCAGCAAGGTCCGCGTCATCGCTATCCGACTGTAGTACGTATTTGTGTCCAGCAATGGTGTCGCTTCCTCCGATGGCTGCAAGTATGCAATATAATTCTCCGGTCCAGTAACTGTATTAATCACTGTATATGTCGATGTTAAGACCATATTGCTTTGTATCATATTATAATAGTGATATGTCGTTGGAAATATACCAACAACCAATTCAGGAGTCTAAAATTGAGGAGATTTACCAAAAAGAGATTATGTAATGTTGTTACGGAGTTTCAATATCTTATTAAGTATTTCTTACGGATTCAATTACAATAGTTTTAATGTTCAATTACAAAGCGTCTGCTTTTGTCAATGGCTGTCGATCAATTAAATCGCGATACGCATTCCGCGGCAGTGCTGCCATATCAGCCTTTTTCCGGACAAATATGTCCTTATTTAACTTCGTCAGCCGGAAAAACAACCAAACATCCCCTGTCCGGAAATCTGTCCTTTTTAAAGTACCATCGACCTTCTTTGAATTTACAAAATATTGCTAATAATAATGTATGAAAATAAGGCCATCTCTTAATATGTGCTGGCCGCACACCGGAGCCGACAAAAAGTTTTTCTATGTTTTAGTCTGTCGCATCTAACATTGCTTCTTATGGCTGCCCGCACATAAAAACATTTTAAATGTTTTGAGAAAACATTGTCGAATGCCGAATTTATATAGAGTTACATACGGGCCGCGCACACCAAAGGCAACAAAATGTTTTGACACGTTTTCGTGACGAAAATTACACGCTTGCTTATTATCGCACACCGAAGCTAACAAAACAATAAAAAAAAATTTTTGTGGTAAGATGTTGGCTTTGGTGTGCGATACCAATAAAAATGTTTTCTTGTCAGGCTGGCAAATACCAAACAAAAACGTTTTGTCGGCTCCGGTGTGCGGCCAGCCTAAATGCCATTCACTTGTAAAATAATCGTATCGGCTATTGTTTGGTGAATGCCACCCATCTTATATTCGAGCAAGAAACTGGAGTAACAAAAATCAAAATTACCAAGGAAATGTACAAAGCAAAAGAATCTTGGTTGATCCACGCTGACATCAAAAATTGGCTGTGCCGGGATTCTTCCGACCAATTTAAAGCCTACTTCAAAAATGTCATAAATTTGCGTTTATAAGAGATTTGTACAACGACGATGTCATCCATTTGTACCTGTTATTTCAAAAACCTATTTTCAGGAAATTCAGAGCAATAACAAAAGCTTTCAAAGCAAAGAAGCAAATCCAACGAAGCTCTAGAAGATTTAATCTTTTGCATTTACTTATTAAAATCTAAAATTCAATCGACATTCTATGTTATGATTTAACAGCTCACGTGAAAAGAGATTTGTACCTAGGCTATGAGTTTGAGCGTTAATTGTAGGCTTTCATATATAAGCTCAAGGACAGCGATGAAAGTGAGATTCGTTTTGCTGCACTGAGTTTGTTGTTGAACTCATAAATCAATTAGAGCGCAGGTAAGGCCATTTCTGCTATTTGCAATTAGTTGTAACGATATCAGCATTTTTGTTATTCTTAAATTTGAACGGGGAAATTTGAACAAGATTCTCATTGTGCATAGGGGAATCTTATACAAACGGAAGCAACATTCCCGAGTTCCAATTACATACTTGCATTCGGCTTGTAGTGGAATCGGGGTATAAGACAATTTCTTCTATTTGCAATTTAATGTAACGGCAGTGTATAGACAACACTCTTTGCGCCGAAGTGGAAAAATATAAAGATTCGTTTTTCCAGCTTGCCACGTTTGCTTTAAACATTTTGTCGCTGTCTTAGTCGAACACAGAGGTGGAGCGTGTGTTTAGCCAGGTGAGCTTAATAAAAACGAAGGGGGGGAATGCTCTCCAAACGGAAACATTAAAAGCTATTTTGTCCATACGGATTACGTCGATATAACAAATGCTGCCACAACTATACCCGAGAAATTTTAGAAAATTATTGGCACAAGTGCAACGTACGTTGAAGAAGAAAAAGACGCCGAAAATGAAGATATAATCGACGCAGCTTTGAAATTATTATAATATTTATTAAATGAAATACAAACTCCGTACGAAAAGCGATGTAATTTTTTGTCATTTTTTTCTGTCCTTTTTACATTACTTTTAACAGTTTTTTGTCATTTTTTTTTTTTGGTCGATCTAGCTTTTTGTGTTATCGATAGTTGGCAGCACTGTTCCGCGGCTCTTATACATAACGTTATACAATAGGCGATAGGCGATCGGTGACAAGTTCTACAATAGTATAGACACAACCTAACAATGTGAATGTTCGTCGGTTAATGATGGATTGCACTTACATTGGAGAGAGTTACGCCTAAAAGCAATGGAGTACTCGCTCGCAAAAAGTTACGTTCCTCAGTCTGACGATTTGATACGACTTTTTCTCGACTCTCTACGGTGGTGCTGCCCTTTGAGACATATGTTGTATGATATGTATAGGTTGTGAGGCACGTCTTCGTTATAAATTGATCATCATCTAAAGAAATTGTAAAATTCTCCTAGCAAAAAAATACAAAATGTTCAATGTTTTTGTTAAATTCAATGCTCAAATATATGCTGACAATAGATGTACGAATATTTACCTGTTTGTTAATTGCAGTTGGTATTGCCAGAATCATTTGCTTTTTCAATGTACTTGGTGCCAGCGTAATAGGCTGCTTCTGTTTCAGCGGTACCAAACTAGAAGCCAATTCTTGTGTTATCGTGTTATGCTTATCGTTGTGCTTGTTGTTGTTAAGCTTGTCGCTGGCTATAATCAATTCCACACCATTGGACATCACATGTGTCGCTAAATGAAATCTAGCCTCATCAAAACTCTTGTCCGACGACATAGCTAGATTGTTAATGTCATCATCATTATCTAGCATGCGAATTTTCTGAAGGCGGTCCCTTGTCATTGTATCATTGGTTGATTCATTTTTAGTACTACTACTATGTGTTGTATAATGTTTAAGGTGTCTCTTGTTATTGTAGCCGCCTGCAGCAATTACAAGAGGTTTTTTTATGTCGACATTAAGTGGCGTGATGAGCTCCCAATATATATTTTTAATCACTATTCTCATTTTTCAAATGTACAAATGTATTTACAAGTTTTTTTTTATTATTTTGATGTCTGTACAGTGAAGACTTAATATATGTATATTTTCATCATCCTAACAAAGGATAATGAAGTAATGAAATGTGAATTTTCAATGCAACACAGAGCCTCTGTGACAGAGGCCAAAAATAACCGTTTATACAATTCTTGTTCAGTTTATCTTTATTAAATATCGATCGCACTTTCCCTGCAGACGGGCATGCTCAAGGTATACTTAACTAGGTAGCCGCACTATTGCTATCACCCTCTTTTTATTCCCTTATTCGTCAGTCTCGTTGCGAGCTTTGTTACCGACGCACCTCCGCGGACAAATTTTTGCCGATCGTTGCCTTATTCGGCAGTCTCGTTGCGAGCATTGTAAGCGACGCACTTTCGCGGACGATTTTTTCTTGGCGATTGCCTAATTAATCAGTCTCGTTGCGAGCATTGTAAGCGACGCACTTCCGCGGACGAATATATTTGCATTTTTCTAATCAATTTTGTTGTTGATATTTAAACAAAAAAATTAAAATACAAAAGCAGAAACAGAATATTGTAGGCAATAAAAAAATGTTAAAAATTATATTATAAGGTACATAGCAAATTAAAATACATATTTACATTTCTTATATTTTTTGTGTTTCTTATTCAATAAAATTTGTCTCAGTTGCAGGAAAATAACTGCATGCATACATATGTATGTACATACATATCATACATACTTACACATTTCAGTGTGTTGACGCATTCTTTACTCTCTCGCTCTCGCTCTCTTTCGTACTCATTTTTCGTACTTAAGTTTTAGGCAATAAAGAGAGAGAGTAATGCTACCTAGTTAAGTATACCTTGGGCATGCTATTGTTATTAAGCTTGTCCGTCCAAGAGATATCGATGAAAATCGATAAGTCCACAACGATTGCCACAACGGTACAGCTAGAGCTACCAAGTTAGGTAGGTAGATAGCCACTGGTGTCCACCAAAAACAAAACAGCATCTACATTTTTCCGATCCCCCTTTCCGACCGCAATTTACAGTAGCAAGTTTGCTTCTTACATCTCCCAAGAATCTGCAGCGAAACTTTGCAGAAACAAAAAACAGTCGAACATTCATTAAACGAATTTCCGTCTAGCGATGTGTTTTTTTAACGAATTCATTTCCCGTACCCGGCAGTGTAGTTCATTCAAAAACCATTTCATATTACGAATTGTCTCTATGAAAAAGTTTTAACCTGTCCCCTTGAGATTCGATTAATGGTGGAAGTTCGAGTATATTTAACGGCATCAAATAGCTCTCAATAACACATTAAAAATGTGAAGAATACATTTTGATCTCTGCATTGACAGCCAATTTGTAATAGCAGTTAGTTAGTTAGTGCTGTCACACTTTGCAATGTAGCAGTGTATCGATATTTTAGTTTATTATTATTTTAGTACAGAGTTGCGCATTTATGCATTAAATATACAATGCATTGAATCAAAAGCAAATGCAAGTTGCTATAATAAGAACAACAATAATAAAAATTTAATGCCAATGAAATTTGAACTGCAATAATATACAAATTTAGTGCTTATGCAGTGATGAGCATGTCTGGGAAAAGTATCAGTACTAAAAATACTTGAAGTTGAGCATAAAATGCGATTCCTTATGAAATTGTTTTTGTTTTGCATTAAACTTTCATAATAACAACAAAGATTGACGTAAGAGTTGGATTAGCAAATGACACTGTAGGAAAAATCGTAAGAGTTGCATACAAAAATGAAAATGTTCTAGATCGAGCTTGGTTTGAACTGCCAACATCTCCTAAAGTTGGGCAGGAACTACGAAAAAAACAAGTAGAAACGTTGCAGTCGGACGCACCCGACTGCGGTATACTCGATACCAGTAGTAAAACAGATTAAAAGAGAGCTGATTGCAATGGTGTGTGGTTACGGCAGGGGTGTACGCTGCCTCAAAGATTGTCTGGTGCAGATGGGGAAGCCAAACAGCTATCTTCCTTCCAAATTTGGTGACTCTAGCTCAAAGTTTGTTAAAGGTGGGGAAAGAGGGGCTGAGGGCATGTCAATTGCTATCCTCATACCAAATTTGGTGAGTCTAGCTCAAAGTTAGTAGAATTTGGTGGATGGGGGGCTGGAGGCGATATGGGTGGGGGGCGCCATCCAAATTTTTTGGGCTTCTTTATCACCAATCTTGGCACCAAATGGTGGCTCTAGCTCAAAAAATGTGGAAAATATAGGCGTTTTTGATTTCAAAATTCAGTGGGCTCGGGAACGGGGGGGGGGGGGCTCCAAAACTTTGATCCTGTTTTTTGAGGATCGTTAACAGCTATCTTCTTACCAAATTTGGTGACTCTAGCTTTAACGCTTTGGAAAATACACGCATTCCCGTTTTTAGTGAAGCATTGGGGTGGTTTGGGGCAGCTTGGGCAGTATGGATTGGCGTGGCATCCAAAGTTTTTATGCATTTTTTTGGGGGTTATAATCACCTATCTTGCCACAAAATTTAGTGGCTCTAACTCAAAAACTGTAAAAGATATAAGCATTTCTGTTTTTAAACTGCTGGGGTGCTGGGGGCGGAATGGGTAGGTGAGGCTCCCAAACTTTGATGCTGTTTTTGGGGGTCGTTACCAGTTATCTACCTACCAAATTTTGTGACTCTAGCTCAAACACTATGGAAGATACACGCCTTACCGTTTTTAGCGAAGCTTTGGGGTGGTTGAGGGCGGCTAGGGCAGCATATATGGGCGTGGCATCCAAAGTTTTTGGTTAGGGATTGGCAACACCTATCTTGGCTCCAAATTTGATAGGTCTAGCTCAAAAACTGTAGAAGATATGAGCATTTTAGTTTTAAACTGCGGGGAGGCTGGGGGCGAAATGGGTGGGCGTGGCTCCAAAATTGTTGATGCAGTTTTTTGGGGATTTTTAGTAGCTATTTTCTCCCCAAATTTGGTAGTTCTAGCTGTAAGGGCTTGCGAAATAGCTGGATTTGCAAAGTTTGAAGTCTCTAACTTAAAGGGTGTGGAAAAAAGTTGCGAACATACGGACGGACAGACACCATGACGGACATTGCACAAACCCAATATACTTTTTACCTACGGTATCGAGTATAATCAGCTGCAATAAATCGAAATATAAGCTCATTGCAATAAACGATATTTGCAAAACGAAAACGAAAAGCAAAGAGCCAATTAAGCTTTTGTCTTCGTTGGTGACGGTTGAGTTTTTGAGTGCTCTTAATAATTTATTATTTTCTTGTGTTTGTGTACCGAATTAAAATCTTTATTTGGTAAACAATTCTAGCAGTGGTCGCAAATATACGTTATATATTTGTATATATTTTTGTGTGCATTAATTGATTGCCGACTTATATCTCATTTTAACTTGCAGTAGAACTTAAGCTGCAGTGCTTTGCAATATAGAAAAGAAACGAATACAAAAACAAGTAGAATCGTTGCAGTCGGACGCAATCGACTGCGGTATACTCGATACCAGTAGTGAAACAGATGAAAAGAGAGCGTGGCGTGGCATCCAAAGATTTTATGCATTTTTTTGGGGGCTATAATCACCTATTTTGGCACTAAATTTGGTGGCTTTAACTCAAAAACTGTAAAAGAAATAAGCATTTCTGTTTTTAAACAGCGAGGGGGCTGGGGGCGGAATGGGTAGGTAGGACCCCAAAACTTTGTTGCAGTTTTTGGGGGGTCGTTACCAGTTATCTACCTACCAAATTTGGTGACTCTAGCTCAAACACTATGGAAGATACACGCACTACCGGTTTTAGCGAAGCGTTGGGGTGATTGAGGGCGGATGGGGCAGTATACATGGGCGTGGCATCCAAAGTTTTTATGAATTTGTTTGGGGATTGTCAACACCTATATTGGCACCAAATTTGATGGCTCTAGCTCAAAAACTGTAGAAGATATGGTCATTTTTAGTGTTAAATTGCGGGGGGCTGCGGCGGAATGGGTGGGCGTTGCTCCAAAATTTTTGATGCAGTTTTTTGGGGATTGATAGTAGATATTTTCTCCCCAAATTTGGTAGTTCTAGCTGTAAGGGCTTGTGAAATAGCTGGATCTATCGATTTTGCGTTATCGAGCTTATCGATTTGCCAGCCCCCTAGTTATCGTAGAACTCCAATCTTAACACTTTAATTTACTATGCCATAGATAAAGACATTTGCAAAGTTTGAAGTCTCTAGCTTGAAGGGTGTGGAAAAAAGTTGCGTTCATACAGACGGACAGACGGACAGACTGACAGACGGACAGACGGTCAGACGGACAGACACCATGACGGACATTGCACAAGCCCAATATACTCTTAACCTTCGGTATCGAGTATAACAAACATATATTTGAGTTTGCATACTCTGTGTACTCTGTGTTGTCGTTCGTACACTAACAACAAACAGCTTTTCTATTTTTCTTGCTCTTGCAGGCCAGCATCTGTCCTCTCACGTTTTCGTCCGCTCTTCACCGACGTAGGTGCGGTTGAATCCATGATACAATTAAGTATTGTATCATGGTTGAATCCATGGTTGAATTATACATGGTTGTGTCATGCGTAGCAGAAGGAGCTTGTTGATAAGACCATGCGAGTGCAAGAGAGATAGCATAATTGCTTTCTCGATATTGCTTCATCGCCTTGTTTTAGTGAGCAAAAAAGAGATAGAACGATGTGTGATTTTGTTTACATTTTTCAACAGAGGTTATAATTTCAGAGCGTTCCATGCGTCCACTGTATTAATATATGTATATTGTGAAGTTAATTTTTAACTTTAAAGATAGAAAATTCAAATGTATAAATTATATTAAAAGCATTTATTTAACAATTTTATCGTAATATTTTTAACATTTTGCGATGGCCCATTATCCTTTGCTTATATTTTTGTAATTTTAATTTATAATTAAGGTTTTTAATTCTTTAACGAATTCTGATTTACAAAAAAAAAAAGTGTTTTATTTTATGTGGCACATCAATGTCGTTTGAAGCATTTACCAAAGCAGCTAGAACATTTCGATTCGAAGTAAAATAACCTAATAATTTCACGAAAAATTCGTCCGCACTCACAACTTCCCACGTTGACAGTTGCTTTGCGACTAACAACAGGCTCCTAAAAATTGAGCGAGCTTGCTCTCTTGACATAACCAAGTATAATTCAACCATGATAATAACGATAGTAGGATCAGTAGTGCACCGCCTGTTAGCCACCCTGTTGCCTCAACTTCGGCGGCAAAAAACTATCAAAAGTAGTTTGCTTGGCCTATCAAAATGTTCGAGGCCTTAACACTAAACTTTCTAAAATATATGTAAAAAGCTTATCCTTTGATTCACAGATAGTTGCACTCACAGAAACCTGGTTAAAACCTGATATATCTGATTATTCCGATTTGCCTTATAAGTAACCTGTACAGATGCGATCGCACCTCCCGCAAGGGGGGCGGTGTTCTCATTGCCGTTGATACTTGTATTTCCTCTGAACAGATTCATTCTCATGATCATCCGGATATTGAGTTCATATGTCTTAATACATTTTTTAGAGGCCGCTCACTGTATATTACTTGTTCATATATTCCTCCCCATTCTGATAATAACATTTACATGTCCCATCTGAATGCCTTGCAGCTTGTGTCGTCGTTGTTGACGGATATGGATCAACTTATCAACTTGTATGGTCTGCGAATGACACATCTTCAGCGCAATTACCGTCCACTTCTGATGATTTTATTGAGAGTTAGGCCTATCACAAGTTTACAGGGTGCATAACTGTCGTAAATAGATGTTAGATTTGATATTTGTTTCTGAATCTGATTGTAGTAATGTTAGTAGAGTACACCCTTTAGTGCTTCCCGAAGATACCTACTATCCAACCTTAGAACTTTCCTTCGAACTTCTTAACCTTAGATCAGCATCTAACAATTCTTTAAAGACACGTTGCCTCGTAAAACTGACTTTACTAAATTGAATGATTTGCTTCAGCATACTAATTGGTCTCAACTTTATTCTTGTAGTGATATAGAAACTGCCATTGGATATATGTGTTCCCCTCACTTGTCCATCAAATGAAAATAAACCACCTTGGTTTACAAGGGAATTATCAAAATTAAAAAACGTGAAGACAAAATCCTATAAAAAATTTAAAAAATCTGGAAATACAATAGATTTATCCTCGTATATAAAAGCAAAGTCTAATTTTATTTCTGTAAACACTTTTTGTTATAACAATTATCTCAATCGTTGCAGATTAAATTTTTCTCGTGATCCAAAACAGTTTTATAAATTTGTTAACTCAAAACGTAAATCTTCTTGCTTGCCATCCTCGGTTGACCTTGATAATACAAAAGCAAATTCCGATCAGGCAGTGGCCGATCTATTTGCTGAGTATTTTCAATCAGTATACTCATCGAGCTTATATATATGCAATAATTCCTATCCTTTTCAAGTTCAAGCGTCAAACTGCATATATGTCCCAGTTGTAACTGAGTGTACGCTGCTAAGTGACCTTAGCTCTATCAAACCCGGCTTCTTGCCCGGTCCGAATGGAGTGCCAGGTTGTATACTTAGATATTGTGCGGAATTACTTTGTAAACCCTTACATAAATTATTTAACTTGTCAGTTGACTCAGCTGTGTTTCCTGGTATATGGAAAGAATCCTTTATTATTCCACTCCATAAAAATTCTTCTAAGTCTAACGTTAAAAACTATAGGGGTATATCCATGTTGTCTGCCATTCCGAAAGTCTTCGAAAAAATTATATGCTCTCAATTGCAACACTTGTGTAGTTCAATTATTTTCCCTTACCAACACGGTTTTGTTAGGCGAAGATCTACTACCACCAACCTTTTTAATTTTACCTCACTTGTTATCAAAGGGTTTCAGGCCAAAATGCAAACTGACGTCGTTTACACAGATTTTAGTAAGGCATTTGATTCTGTTAGTCATTCTTTGTTGCTTCAAAAATTAAATATTATTGGATTTCCAGCAAAACTCCCGTCGTGGCTTTCTGAGCACTTGAGTGGCCGAACACAAAAAGTAGTTGTTAAATCTTCTGTATCCAAATCTATTTTTGTTACCTCTGGTGTTCCGCAGGGGAGTCACCTGGGACCATTGCTATTTAATCTATTTATTAACGATCTTCCGGCTGTTATTACTAACTCTCGTGTTTTTATGTTTGCTGATGATGTAAAGCTATGTTTCACCTATAATGATGATTCTCTTTGTAACTTACTACAGTCGGACTTGGGTGCACTGTAGGCCTGGTGCCGTTATAACTTACTAAATTTAAATTGTTAAAAATGTAAAATCATGTCCTTTTGTCGAGGTACCCCTCATACTGCTCACTACTTGCTTGATGCTTCACCACTTGTCCGCGTTTTTGAAATTAAAGATTTGGGCATAACTCTTGATAGCAAATTAAAATTTGATTCTCACATATCGTCGATGGTTAATAAGGCCATAAATGTACTTGGCTTCATCAAGCGGTGGTCAAAAGAGTTTAATGATCCCTACACCACTAAAACGCTATATACACCCCTGGTACGTCCCATCCTGGAGTATGGATTTTTTGTGTGGTCCCCGGAATATGGGATTCACCAGGATAGAATTGAATATGTGCAGAAGAAATTTCTTCTGTTTGCGCTTAGAAGTTTTAACTGGGTTCCTGGCATAGACCTACCCCCGTATTCAAGTAGACTTCTTTTAATTAATCTTCCTTCCCTCTTGAACCGTAGAATTATGCATGGTGTAGTATTTATCACTAACCTACGTAATGGAGAAATCAACTCATCAGTTCTTTTGAGTCGCATAAATTTAACTGTTCCAATTAGATCCACCCGTTACTTCACACCACTTAGCCTCGATCGGTGCTCGAGCAACTATTTAATTCATGAACCATTTCGTGTTATTTGTTTATGCTTTAACCGGCTTTATTCACGTAACTCTTTGGAGACCTCAATTCCAGTACAAAAACGATCTATCCTTTCTGCCTTATCTAATCATAACCACTAATCAATAATCTTCCACTGGTCTGATTGGGTTTTTCTGGGTTTTTCCCAATCCACGCAACAAATGTTGGACCAGTTATTTTTATGTTGAATGTCCCAGAGCGTTAACGTTAACTTTTGAAATTTTTTTGAATTTTATTTCAGATAAAAATGTTATATATATTTTTTTAATTAATTAATTTAATTATGCTTTTTAATATTATAATTATAATTAATTTTGATTTGTCAGCTGCTCATAGCTGACATTAAATAAATAAATAAATAAAATAAATAAAGTGTCAGGGACTTCTCAGGATCTTAATCACAACATATGCACAAAATGTCATTTCCTTTTTTAAGCAAAAACGAATATCACTAATACCGCAAGTATTGGAATACCCAACATAAAATGCATCATTCAATTTAAATGGTTCGAAATGTTAAAAAAAAAAAAAGACATCAATTGGAAGAAAAACATCGAAAGCAAAGAAACCAAGTGAACATTTCAGACTAGAAACATCCGATGATCAATGAGAATATCCTGAGCTCCATATTTAGAGAGTAGACGTCAAAAAGCAGGTTCCACTTGTTATTTATGTATATTTACAATCAAGTTTGCGGCAAAACACTCATCTAAAAAACATTTGTGTGTACATACTATCTATGTATATCTCCAACTGTAAGTTCAAAAACATACACAATTTTTTGAATTTATGTACATAATAAAATTATAATTTAATTGAAAAAATTAAAAGATTTTACATTTGTATTAAAAACTAAAATATTTAAGTATATATCAATATCAATATCAAAACCCCATTTATATGTAGTTAAATTCAAATATTTATGTTTATAAACCTAATTGTTTTGTAAGGTTTGGAATAGAATGTGGTATTATAACCGAGTAGGTAAACGTTTTATAAGTTGCTTAAAAAGTTGAAAAGATAAATATTTTAATTACAACTTAAAATGCTTAAATAGATTTAGATTTCAGTTATAGTAAGTAATATATTATTATATATAAAAACATCGATTTACATAAATATTTAATTAAATATTATGAATATTCATTGTACAAAACGCTTAATAAAATTATTGGTTTACTCTTTATATTAACTTAGGCTTGTGTGTGTGTGTTTGACTGCATTGGTATTCTCTCAGCAAAATAAAAAGAAGAGTATATTAATACAGTCGATCATTATTAAAAAGAAGTTCAACTGTTGTTTCGTGCAATCTCTATTCGTTCGTCTGGGACTGGGTCAACTTCAAAATTAGAACGACGAACCCTTAAATAGCTGATGTTTTGAAACTATTCACAAAGTTAAGTATAAATTTTTAATGAATTTCAGTTGGAATTAAGAAATCAGCAATGTCATCACTCAATTGATATGGCTTAAAAGCTAATGTACTAGTAATAGTTGGCAAAGTTTGAGTATTAGCTCGGATAAATGTTGTTATAGACTGTAGTATTTCATGTTGATTATTGTGAACTCGCTCAACAATATATGTATAGGTTTTTGTAGCGAGTTCAAGTGTCAATCTATTACTGCTTGTTGTTGTTTTAGTTTGTTCGGGTAGCTGGGAAAGCTTTGTGTTCAATAGTTTTCTCGTCCTATTTCGAAGCCTTTTTTGCTTTTTTTTTCTTCTGCCTGCCACAATACCCGAACTATCATTAGTTCGCTTTGATGAAGTCAAAGTTGACATTATTATTGCATTATGATTTGGTGATGATGATGAAAGTGTTGGAGTTTTTAAAATTGGAACATCTCTTATTGTTGCCTCCGGAGTAGTTTTTTCAAAATTTTCTGTTTGATTTCGATTTGGAACTCGATGCTTGAAAATGACAACACGATGATGTTTCTTTGGCTGTTGTGGTAGTACTTCTAAAATGTCTTTGTTTGTTTCATTTTGATTATTTTTGACTAGTGATGTAACATTGATGTAAGGCTTGCGCCGTACTACCACTTTTCGCCGTCGTTGCTGCAGCATTTCGGTATTATTATTATGAACTTGACGTTTTGCTATACTATGAAGTGGTATTGGAGGGTTTAATTGATCAGTTATTGTGTTTGTGACCTGCATCTGTAGTGGGAACAACTCAGCGAGGTCATTTATGCTAAAAAATATAATGAATTTGTTATATTTGAAATGCTTAAAGTATTCGCTTTTTCTTTACTTCGCGATGGCGATGGCGTTACCTTTGTTGCTTTTGCATACCACAAATCAACATCACCAATGATACTCTCTAACGAAATGGTATTACGTTCCTTCCATTCACAATCATCACCAGCACATTCATCATCATCATCATCACAATCCGAGTTAATTGAGTTGATATTTGTGATTGGTCGTAAATACGTTTGAATTCGTTCGCTTCCCTCAAATTTGTATAGATCTTCGGGACTGTCAATCGAAAGAGTTTCTTGTATTGTGTGGTGGTGGTGCTGTGGCACATCGGCGGTGGCGTGCCTCTTGTGCAAACTGGATAAATCTAAATTGGCATTATAGCTATTGTGAACGGTCGATAGAATTGTGCTAAACTCGCCCGGGCGACGTCCTGAAACATAAAGCGTTATCACACTGCTTTCTTCTGCCTCTTGGGAGTTTGGCTTGGTTGGTTGCTTGTTGCGTTTGTTGTGGTGACCACTTTTGCCATTTGACTTTCTTGACTTTTTGCGATTCTTGCTAGTGACACTGCTGGAATGCAGAACTGCTGGCGGATCTTCTACAACAAAATCATCGACATTATCATGTGCATTACCATCATCATCGTCATCCAAATGCTGCAGATTCTCATTCAAAAGAAGTATTTGCGGTGACATTGTCTGGGCAATTTGAACATTCTGTTGCTGCTGTTGTTGTTGTTGTTGCAGCAGCAACTGTTGCAATAATAAACTGTTAACCTGTGCCACTTGTCCGGATTGCTGCTGCTGTTGCAGCTGCTGGGTTGGTGTATTTATTATTGTATCCACACTATATTCGGTTGCAGTTATAGTTTGTGCTGTCGTATCAAAAACTGTTGTCAAAATCTTTTTACCCTGAAATGTTATTGGCAATATGGTTGATTTGCCATCGTATATTGTTGTGACATAAGTTGAGGTATGTGTACGATACTCGGTAACGGGTTGTTGTTGTTGTTGAACAGCAGCTGCTAATGCTGATGCTGATGGCTCAACGGCTGAAGCAGCGCCTAAAATTTGATTCGCAGGTAAATTAATGTTACCCAACAACAATTGTGACAACAGAATATTCGCCAATGGAGCGTTTGCCGATAATTGTGGTTGTATTGTCGATACAATGTTCTCAACCGAGTAAACGGTCGATGGCAAAACATGCGAAAATGATGTTTTGCGTCCCCGAATTGTTGTTGGTGTGAATGTAACCGTTGTTGTCCGAGAGTCATGCAACAGATAGCGTGTTAGCTCTGTTGCACCAGCTGAATTAATGCTTGAATCCTCTCTGGTTAAAAACAACGATGTCTGCCCGTTGTTACCCAACGTTTCGCTGTACTGATGTGGACCCACAACCTCAATACTTGTCTTTCCCGTAACGATATTTTTAAACTCCGTTATATGTCCATTGACAACGGGCACGGTTACTTCAGCTGGTACTAGATGTGTGATTGTTATTGTTGCACTTCTTGCACCTTGCTCCATAGCTGCCACATCCAAATTGTAATCAATGCGCTTGCGACCGCGCATTGTGACACGGCCGCCTCTGCTTGAACCACTCGAACCATTCGAACCATTCACGAGATTTCGAGATTTCGCTGTACTACGCTGGTTCGCATTATCAACAACATTATTGTTATAGCTTTTAAGACGTCGCAAATTGTTTGAAGAAGAACTTGAACCAGAACCAGATTGATTACGTCTTAGTGACGTTGTACCCTGTTGACGTCGAAAATTTGAGCCTCCTTGCCGGTTATTGCTGATCTTTATGGTTGTTGTATCCTTATCTCTTAGCGTAAATTGTGCACGAGGCAGTGTTGGACGTGTTGGACGTATTGAACGATGGCTTGTTGTTGTGGACAAGGGTGTACTTGAACTCGTTTGTTGTTTTTGCTGATACCTAGATCCGAATCGCGAGTTGATTTTCGCACGTGTTGAGCTTGATGTCGTTTCACTTGGCTCATCATTCTTTGGATTAATAGTTGGCGGCTCCTCGGTTGAAACCGTTTTAGGGCGACGAAATCTAAAACGATTTCTATTCAAAGCATCCGCTTCACGACGCTTACGCGACAGGTTTGATAAATTTGAGCCGGCTACGCGCCGACGACGACGACGTTTAGCCTCGTTTTGATCGTCAGCTTCGGCGTTGTCATCCTCCTCTTCGCCATCATCATTATCATCATACTCCGAATCATTATCCGAATCATTTGAATTGTCTGTTGTTGCTACTTGATCCTTCTGCTGCTGCTGCTGTTGAAAAAGTCCACGTGGTGGAAATAAGTTGCTTTGCGGACGGGTACGCGCCTGAAGACTGGATACGGTGGGCCGTTGAAAACTTCGTGGTTTTGGTCTAGATGTTGTTGTTGTTGCTGTTGTAGTTGGGGCAGCTTTAGCCCGTCCAGATAATGGGTTGCGCCTAGGCGAAATAGTAGCTACACTAGTATTGGATGATCGGGGAGCAGGTGTAAAGCCGCTTGGTCGACTAAGCGGACGTCGGAAACGTAACAAGAGATTTTGATTACGGCGAGAATTTAGAGCAGATTTATCCTCATCTTCATTAATCGCTAACGGTTCTTCCGTGGAACTGTTCTCCACTTCATCAGTGTCGAGATTTGGAGTTGTCGTGACAGATTGACTTAAAGCAGTCGATGCAGTTGGCTTAATACGTTGCCGCGAATTTGCTACGGAGAGTCGGAAATTATTACTGCTGCTCGATGATGGGCGGTATGAAGCATTTGAACTTAAACGTCTCGAACCAGAAACGGTCAGCGAACGTGTTGTAGATGCAAAACGATTTCGACTTGATGGAGCAAAACCTGTGCTACCATTAACAGATTGATTACTGCTGACTCCCGATGCATTAGTTGACGATTTAATTGGTCGCCCAAACAAACGTCTAGACGACAACGATGTTGTTGGATTTGTTGGTGCGTTCGAAATAACGCCGCCCCTTCGTGATGTGCTATATCTGCCGCCAACGGATTTTAAAGCCGGCGTTGCTGTTATTGTTGGCGTAATATCGGATCGGGTTATAATCGTTGCACTGCTTGCACTTAATGTCTTTTGTTTAGGTGCAAATGTTGGGCGATTGCGTGAAGCAAACGGTCGAATAACCGGAGCAAATGTACGTTTCGTTGTTTGATATGATAGTTGATCGTTATCCGTACCCTTCGTATTAATGTCTTCTTCGCCATCATTGGACAACAGATGATTTTCTGTCGTCACAATATCACTATTAATGCTACCTTCAATGGAATTACCAACAGTTTGTAGGTTCACCTGCTGTGTGGTGCCCACAATTAAAGCATCGGTTGTGACAGCAGCAGTTGCTAAGCCCGTTTCAACAGTGTTTGCAAACAGGAAACTTGATGTACTTTCAATAATCTGTGCGTATCGATTCTCAATAATTGTTCCAATCACTTTTGATTGATATAATGTTGTTGTATTATTTGCAACCCGTGTGCCCTCGATTAAACGAACTAAGCCAGTTTTATACGGCTGTTGTTGGGATGACAAAGAACCAGACAAATCACTGTTCGTAGCTGTAGCTAAATTTGATTTTTTTGATTCATCGATGTAAAGGCTTGAGGTGCTGCTAGTAAACTCTGTAGCTTCGCCCTCATCATTAATAGTTGAGTGAATTTTCGTTGTAAAAAATAAAGTGCTAACACCATCAGCATCAACAATATGCTTATAATCATATAAAACTAAATCGGCATTAGTTGATGATATTGCTGCTTTTTTTATTATTGGGGTAGTAGGCTCGACAGTTAATTCAATCGAGTCGCTTACCAAAGAAGGGGTTATTACATTGACAACAGTCTCATACCGAGAATCGGTAACTGATTTATTTGCATCATATGATGTTGTATAGTATGTGTAAGTGGTATAAAATGTTGTTAACTCAGACATTTCACTTGTTAAATTCGATATTTGATTTAAATCAGAACTCATTGTTTGAATCGACGTACTCAAATCAATTGTAGTAACAACTGCACTCTGTGTTGTTGGTTCGATAATATTTGATATAGTTTCTTCTCGGCTAATTGTTGAGATCTCGCCATTTTTTGCCAATTTCGTCCAATATGTAAATGTGGTAAAATATGTTATAGGTAGTGTGGCATCGTCATTGCTGAACATTTTTGTTGGCTGCAACGTTTCGGTGGCAATGTTCGTTATTGTTTCAAGACGACTCACAACATTTGTACTATCAAGCACATACATTGTTGTGTAGTAAGTGAATGTCGTAAAACTTGTCTGAAGTAGAAGCGTTGGTGATGGTAGTATCTCTTCCGTATTACTCTCGGAACTAACTTGATCATCAACTAGACCAATCAATTGTTGATTACCATTTGAGCTACTTGAACGGACATCGGTGATTAATGTCACATTAAGCTTTTCATCATCTTCAGCTTTGACATTTTCGTAGCTTATCAACGAATCCGAATTCGTTACAGCTGCTGTCCTTTCGGACTTGATTACTGGAGTTGGTGACAAGTTCGTGGGATCTACATCTATATCATTGGTTTTAGACATTTCGGATTCCGTAACAAAATTCGTGAAAACTTCCGTGCGTGACATTATCTCGGTTTCGGTATCTGCGAATATTGTTGTGTAATATGTATAGGTTGTATAGAATGTTTTTGTATAGAAAGCATCATTTAAATACTTTGTTTGTTCATTGGCAGAATCTTCTTCTTTAACATTTAATTGTTCGCTAGAGCTTGGGTGTATTAAGCTTTGAAGTTCATCGGGAATCATATATTTTGAAGACGTTCTTGTTGTTGTTGTTGCAGCTAAATTGGTTACAACTGGAGTAACAATGATTTTTTTATCACTTAAAGTATCGGACGACTTGACTTTATCATCTACCATTATGCTGCTGCTGCTGCCTTGTGTTGAGGTTATGATATTGGTAAATATCTCTGTATGGCTGGAAACAGTTGTGGACTTGTCTTGAAAGAATGTCGTCAAATATGTATAAGTAGTGTATAGTGTTTTGTAAAAAAGGTCTACCTCATCGGAACCATTATCACCATTATCATAATCCTCATTTTCATCATCCATTAAACTTATATTGTCAGACTCTGTAACATAATCGTCATTATCATCATCAGTATCAGCATTTGTAATCTTTGCATCGCTAATTGTTGTTGTTCTTGCTGTTGTGCTTTCCTCGGTTGGTAACGTTGTCTCTTCACTTGTTGTTGTTGTTGTGGTTGACTCTGAAGTTGTATTCTCTGTAGACGGAATTTCTTGGGGCAGGTCAATGTGTGATATTAAAAAAACTGTGGTATCTTCTTGATTTTCTTCGTAAGTTGACTTGGGAGTGGTTGAGTTCGCTTCGTCATCATTATTGGAGTTTGTTGGTATAGTCGGCAATTCCAATTTAGAAGTTGTTGTCTCTTTGTAAGCTGACGTTTCACTGCTAATTTCAGTAGTTACTTCAACAGAACCAGTTGTCACTTTGTTAGCTAACGTGTCAGTGCTGATTTCAGCAGTTGCTTGATACGAATGGCTCGTTACCACCGAAGTTGGCTCTACAAAATTAGCGAAAGGATCGTCGTCAATGAATATTGTTGTGGCTCCACCATGAACCTTACGACTTTTAGTGTCAATTTGATCCGTGGGAACATTACTTGGTAGTTTAGCATCCGACGTTTTTGCCAAAACATCCCCAGCTTGAGCCTTCGATAGGGATGCGTATATTTCTAAGATTTCTTGATCAGTTGGCAATGAATACATTGGCTTTGATTCACTCCATCTAACATTTTGCTGAGAAATAATACTTTTTTCGGGAACTGAGACACCAAGCGTAGGCGTTGCCTCGAAAGCGAATGTAGATGAATTAACAACAGTTTCATCAGTTTCATCAAAAGCTGATTCGATCCTTGACGCTGAACTGAGAGTAGTTGTCGATTTAATCATAGCATCTTCTTTGTCTGTGGCTTCGTATAAATGCATATTATAATCTCCGGTTCTTAGTGTGGCCATGCCACTTATCGAAGTAACATGACCAATAATAGCGCTCGGCTGTGTTGTGCTCGGCGAGAAAACAATTAAACTATCACCAACTAGTGTTGTAAAATCAGCAAACCCATAATACGTAACAGTGGCAAGTTCTTTTTTCTTGTTAAGCCCACTTTCGAAACTTGGAACTTGAGGTTGAGATTGTGATTGTAATTGCTCACTTTCTTGTTTTTGTCCTTGCATTAGTTGCTGATAATATACCTTGGCGGAACGGCCATCATCTTGTGTATCTTGCGAATTTTGATATCCACTTGGCTCGAAATGATTTTTAACGGTTAACGTTAATAAATCTTCAATTGGCAACACTTTGTGTGCAGCCAATTTGGCTGATATAACATTCTTATGTCTAGGTTGATCTACAACATACATGGAATCGGTTTTCTCCATTGAAAGAATGGACGAAGAAGCAGTAATTTCTTCTTTCAATCTCAGTTGTGTGGTGGTGTGTCTTTTCTTAAAGTAATCCGTATTACCAACAAACTCATCATCAACAGCAGCCGAAGCACCGAACCCCAAAATATCATCAATATCACGCCAATCTGGCGCTTCTGCATCAATTAAATCATTGTGGCTTTCAAGGTAGGAACGGGTTTGGGTTTGGGCATCACCCACCCAACTTGTTACCACCGAAGGTTGTACCTGACCATTTTCGTAAAGCACTCGCGATGTCTTTTTCAAATATTGTGCATATTGTCGGCCGTTATTTAATGTAGTGCCTACAACCTGTGTCGCATATTCCGTTGTTATACCATCCTGAATAAAAGTTCGAGCCGTCGACGTTAAGAGACCAAGCTCTGGACGAACGGATAAAAATCGTCCATGATTTTCCCCTAATCGACCCCCCAAACCATCGTTGTTTATTAGCAGCACAGTGGTCAAATCTATAATAATTTAACATTTCACACACACACACACACACACAAGAGACGCAAGATGATAGAAAAATATTTAAACACAAGAGTATAATTGTTAACACAACAAAAGCAAATAAAAAAGTTTAGGTATTTACATAGTAATAATATACACAATGCACACAATGTAATATATCATTGGAAAGTTTGTTCAAAGATTTATAAAAATATTTCCAGAATTAACAGCATATAGAGAAAAAGATGTTGAAATCATTTACATAAAAAGAAATAAAAGAGAAAAAGAAGTCATAAAAAGAAGTTAGTATACAATACATAGAATTAAACATAAAATAAAATAACCAACAAAAAATTATTAAGCACGATTCTGAATAGGAACGAATTTTACATTTATGAATTAACGCTCCAACTCAACAAAATAAACACGCTTATTTATGATTATTTTTGTACAATATCTACATAAGTTAGAATAATGTATGTTTATGAATTAATAACATTCTTAATGAAATATTTATACATACATACAAACAAAGCTTACCATCTGCACCTGCAACACGTAATGTTGGTGTTGGTTTCACAGTCGAAAGCTCATCTGTATATATAAGAAAATAAGTAAAACAAAACACATTAATTTAGTAGTAATGATAAGTTTAGTCTGTTTTATTTCGCAGATCGATCAAAACTGAGTTTTGGTTTCTTTCTTACAAACTACAAAGTACAATGTACGCGTTAATGGGACTTCACTCACACCTGATCATGTATGCAGGAATGCATTGAGGATCATGTACAAGTATGCAATGCTAATGTCAACAAGATTTTAAGCTTATAGAGGATTCAAACAGCGATTTCCCAACTAACTTACCAGCTATGTTGTGTGCCAACCCAGCCGTACTGTGTAGAGGTGGGCCCGGCGGGCCTCGGCCGAACTTATCGGGCCCCGGGCCTAAAAATCATTTCCGGGCTCTTAACATGCGGGCCCGGGCCTTAGCTCAAAATCCCGGTAAGCCCGGTTGGCCAGGGAAAGCCCGGCGGGCCTAAAAAGCCCGTCAGGCCCGACAAGACACTGTGCCTATCCTAGCCCAAAATCACTATGCAACACTCTATTTCTTATAGATTAAATATCGGACATGCCTAAAATATCACACTAGTTGATGTTCTATCGATCATTGTGAGTAATCGAGCTCACTTTCCCAATACTACCGTAGCGTCACAGCGCCAAATTTCATTTTATAAGTAAAAATTTTTTTAAAGTAAAAATTCAAGAAGCTGTGTGCAGCAAGGACAAAAAAAGCTTATGTTGTGGTCAAATCGGACAGTAAAAGCTATGTTATATTCTGATGTTTTTACTCCGGGCCGGGCTTTTTTGACAATAGCACGGGCCGGGCCGTGCCGGGCCTAAAATATTTTCTTCGGGCCCGGTTTGAGGCCCGTGCACATCTCTAGTACTGTGTGTACTAGATCGGCAGCCGATTTCAGCGCGCAGCGATCACGCTCATACACACAGTATGGCTGGGTTGGCTGTGCTACGGCAGCTCTTGTCGTAGCGAACCCAGCAAGCCGAATGACATCGAATTCGCTCTTGACTCACCAAGCAACAAACGGCAGTCCCACGAGAGAGAAAAAAGTCATATAACGGAACTGGCAAGTTAGTTGGGAAATCGCTGTTTGAATCCTCTATAAGTATAAAACTTGTTGTTTGTATGTATGTATCGGTCCGACTACAGTATGTAAATGCATTCCGTGCAGCATTATATAATACAAGAAAGAAGGATTTTGTCGGGACTGCTCGCCTAGGAGATATCTTGAACCCGGAACACTTGGGGGGCGTGGCATCCAAAGTCTTTATGCAGATCTTTATGTGATGTCAATTGCACCTCCTACCAAATTTGTTAACTCTAGCTTAAAGTTTGTAAAAGGTGGGGAAAGGGGGCGCTTGGAGTGGTATGGGTGGGCCGTGGCTTCCCAATTTTTGCTGCAGATCTGTGTATGATGTCAATCTCTATCCTCATACTAAATTTGGTAACTTTAGCTCAAAGTTAGTATAATATGGAGGCTGGGGGCGGTATGGGTTGTGGTGGCATCCAAATTTTTTGGGTCTCTTCATCAACAATCTTGGCACCAAATTTGGTGGCTATAGCTCAATAGCTGTGGAAAATGCAGAGGGCTGGAGAATAGGGGGGCGTGGCTCCAAAACTTTGATGTCGTTTCTTGGTGGTCATAAACAGTTATCTTCCTACCAAATTTTGTGACTCTAGCTTAAACACTTTTGAAGATACAAGCATTCCCGTTTTTAGCGAAGGGTTGGGACGGTTTGGGGCGGATAGGGCAGTATGGATGGGCGTGTTTCTTCGTCAACACGTATTTTGGCACTAAATTTGGTGACTCTAGCTCTTAAACTGTGGAAGATATAGGCATTTCTGTTTTTTAACCACGGGGTGACTGGGGGCGTGGGCGTGGCTCCAAAACTTTGATGCAGTTTTTTAGAGATCGTTAATAGTTATCTAACTACCAAATTTGATGACTCTAGCTCAAACACTATGGAACATACACGCATTACCGTTTTTAGCGAAGCGTTGGGGAGGTTAGGGGCGGCTAGGGCAGAATGGATGGGCGTGGCATCCAAAGTTTTTATGAATTTGGTTGGAGGTCGTCAACACTTTTCTTGGCACCAAATTTGGTTTAAAACTGCGGGGGGGCTGGGGGCGGTATAGGTGGGCGTGGCTCTAAAACTTTTGATGCAGTTTTTTGGGGATTGATAGTAGCTATCTTTCCTCCAAATTTGGTAGTTCTAGCCGTAAGGGCGTGAGAAATAGCTGGCTTTATCGATATTGAGTTATCGAATCTATCGATTTGCCGGCCCCCTAGTTATCGTAGAACCCCAATCTTAACACTTTATTTTACACGGCCATAGAAAAAGACATTTGCAAAGTTTCAAGTCTCTAGCGGTGGACTGCCGTTTGTTGCTTAAAGAATTGTGGGCGAATCCGATGTCATTCGGCTTGCTGGCTGCGCTACAACATGAGCTGCCGCATGGTGAAACAATATTATATTATAGCCAACCCAGCCCTACTGTGTGTGTGAGCGCGATCGCTGCCAATTTCAGAAGCTACTGCGCGCAGTACGGCTGGGTTGGCTGTGCTACGGCAGCTCATGTTGTAGCGCAGCCAGCAAGCCGAATGACATCGAATTCGCCCACAATTCACGAAGCAACAAACGGCAGTCCACCGAGAGAGTAAAATCGCCAGATTCCAGAAATGTTAGGTTGGTTGGAATATAGCTGTTTGAACCCTCTATAAGTATGGATTCTTGTTGGTTCTACAACACTGATGGGAGGTCCAGTTCCGTTTTGATCAACCAAATTACATCCCCTCTCGTAAGGTGAAAACAGAAAACTATAACTTATATCAAATCGCTATCAAAGCAACTAAAACATCGGGAGTGATCACATTCAACAGTGTTGCCAAATCAAATGCATTGGTCAGCAGTGCTGCCAACTACAATTACATATAAAATTTGAGGTCAAGGATGCTTTATTCTTCCTCCTAACATATATATTTTTTACATGCTCAAAATTTTTATTTTAAGGTTTAATAAAAATATACTAAGCTGTCTTATGCAATAGACCGAATTGTTGTAGTTTTTTTTCTTGTTTTTTTGTCTTGGTATCAATTTTAGTTTATAGCAAAATCAGTATGGACGCAAAATGCCATCTTTATTTGCCGTTGACCTAAATGTTGTTGATGCTGCTGTTTTGCTTTCAGTTTGTATCTTGTCTGTCCGCCTTTCTTAAATAATAATAATAATGCTGACTGCTGACTATACGGACATTGGATGTGGCTATTTTTGTGATCGTATTGGTGAGGTAAAGTTGCCTTTTTTCAGCTTGCATTGTGAAAGCAGCTCTTTAAGCATGAGTTCAATTCTTGTTTTCGCCTTGTTGCCACACCAGACAGCATTTGCAAGCACAGCAATATATACGTGTGTGTGTATTGACGTCCGCATTGATAGCTAACCCAGTCAAACGGTTATTTGATGAGGCAGTCGCCGAATACTATTAGTAAAACGGATGCAAAAACACAAGGAGTGGAATTGCTGTTTCAGCTCCAAACAAGTGCAATGACATAATTTCTAATGGAGGTCTTCATTTTAAATGCACTGTTATACCACACGAAAAAGTGCTTCAATTTGTGAGGAATTGTGTTTTCTATTTTAAGTTTTTTTCTTTCTATAAATCCGTACTTACGAGAAACAATTATAAATTGCAAAGGCAAGTATGCGATTTTACGAATACTTAAGGAGGTTTACAAAAATTTGAACAATAATACCCAACAAACAAGTCAACCAACCAGCTTTCTCTTCCCTCAACATTTTTTATTTGTGGTTTGGTTTTTTGTAAATTGATTGTGATAATATTGGGCAATTCGTATAATAGATACCAACAGATTGAGTGCTTTTTAAATCCACAGACAAAAACCGTTTAATAAAACTAACTTTCCCCCTCAACTTCGACTTCGGCCCTTCCCATTAACCCATTATAGGGAACAAGATTCATATGTGTGTGTGTGTGTGTGTGTGTGTTTCCCAAAAATAGTGCTGAATAAGTAAGTATGCAAGGGGATTCACAAACAAAGAAGTATTTACAAGCCTTACCATATATTTCTGCTGATCCAACGGAAGACGCTGCTGCTTCTAGCAGAATTATGAATAGCAGCAAAAAGCTCATGTTTCGACATAGCGACGACAGCAGCGGCTCAGACATCTTATTTATTTGCGACCGACGTCAATTTTCCAGCAGCAGCAGCACCTTTTGTTGCTGCTGTTCCCGTTCCGAATAAATGCTGTTCAAAGCGAATTGTGTGTATTTGAATTGGTGTCTGAACCTTTAAGCGTTTACAGACAGCATTTGCGCCAGCCTCAATATTTTAAAATTGTATATTTATATACATACATGCATAAACATACATAAATCTATTACAAACACACACAGATGCATAGAAATGCTTATACCGTTATTATAATCAAGTGGCCGTTATTATTTATCTAGATCTGCATGTGAATAAATAATATGTTTTCTTCGATTATTTGTTTTAATTTTTTTGCATTATATAATTTTTAACTACTCAACAGAGTACTATTTTATCCACTGTTGCTGTATGAACTTTTATAAGTTTAATTGGACAACTGCACAATGGAGCTAAGAAACTGTTATTTCATATGTACTTTTTTATGATTTTACTATTTTCGCATCGACTATGTGTTTTTTAATATGCAAAAATATCAATTATGTAGCCAATCGCATGTGTAAATACAAAAGGGTTATGTTAAAAAGGGGTATAATTTAGCTGGTTGACACTTCTTTCACACACAACGAGGACGGCACGATAGGTCGCGACGTGGGAAACTGGCACTACTTATTCCGTGGTGGAACTACATATATTCATATGTACACATATAAATATTTATATATGTATGTACACATAGTTAACGTATTGAACTCCTAAAGAGAGCAGAGAGAAAAAGAGACTGCTTGTGCGGGCACACAAAATCTCAACTCTGTTGCGTTTAAATAACTTAACATTTGTTCAGTCTAGTAAGCTTAACATTAAAAAACAAGATTAAGTTAAGATTGTTCCGCATACTGACAAACAATAATCACTTTAAAGGAGAGCAGGCAAGCTGAGTACGTTACTGATTTAAAATTCCACCACGGAAAAAACATGCAAATGCATCGAAACATATATCAATTACACATACACTTGATATATATTAATGCACATAAAGTATTTATTATACGTACATCTCTTTACAAAAAAAATATTAATGCGCACAACACGATCATTCCATGCAGACGAAAGCCACAGAACTAACTTGGTCAGTGCAAACGGCAACGAGTTGGAAGTTGATGGCTTATACCCAAAACCTGAACCCGCGCAGCAACGTTGGTGTTTGGGTCTGCTGTTACTTTTGTGTCGTTGCTGCTTCTGTTGGCGCTTGCGCACCATGCGAAAAAGCTGCTTGGCTAGTTCAGGTGGACCAAAGTATGTTCAAAAGTATGAATAAATACGTATGTATGTACATACTTATGTACATTCACAATAGGCAAAACAGCCCGTTCGACAACGTTGTTGTTTTTGCTGAAGAGAGTGGTCGTAAATGGAAATACTCATTTGCGGCAAATGTCAGCGTAGTTTAACCTTAAACTCCTTGCTATAAATAGTACCTAAAGCATAATCGCAAATATTTGTCATATAATTATCTGTCTACATTTTTTTTCTATAATACAAGCTTAAAAACAACTGTTTCATTACTGATAATTCAGCTAGAAAAAAAAAAATTACAATGCTAACACCTAAAATGAATTCTTAGGCACAAAACATACAACAACAAAATAACTCTCTCCTCAACAATTTCCCTTTATGTCTCATCTTAAGCTTTAAGTTTCCGCTCCTTAACTTTTTGATATTTTGTTATAGAAGTTGAAAAATCAATATGCAATTAGTAATTTGTTTACATATCATCTTTCATTTCCTTATTTATATTCGATGTTCCTTCAGGAACCAAGATGCCCTTATCAAACTCGCGTTTAACCATTTAACCTACGAAGTGACAACGCCCAATATTAAAATATGTTTTAAAGCCTTGAAATATTTCGGATGTTTATAGGTTTAAAGTTGATCACCTTCGGCATCTGTTCACCGCTGAAAACTTTATACATCATAAACAAAGCAAAGCCAACTTGTTTTCCACTACTAAGCTCTCTCATTTCTAAGGTAGCTATACCATAATTTATAGTTTATACGATCTAGGCAATTTCAACAAACAAGTATAAGTTGATTTAAATTAAAAGGCAATGAACAAAGTTTATTTAAACTTGATAACGTCTTTATTACACATTTATACTATATGTATATATAAATTATAAAATAAATATTAATTAACAATTTCAAAGCTGCTACTTAAACAACTGTTCTACAAGTAAAGTTAAATCTGGTATAGATTAGTAAATGTATTTAATGAATAAATTCTAAAAGTAAATTTACCCAAGATTTATACAAAAAATATAATTAACTATTTTCACATCTCAATAAATGCCTTATCTTTTTTGAGATTATCAATTAAGACGTTAATCGCTTAAGTACATTCTTATTATAATAAGTACTTCTATTATATAAGTACATTAAAGAAAAGCCGAACTTCCATAAAGCGAATGATAAAATACATAGAAAATACAGAATTGGCAATGAATTCGGATATGTAGAGAATTTGTTATAGAAAACTTTGACTGTAGGAGCTTTCATGCTTGCTATTAAAGAACATATAGTTGGTGTCTACTTTAAAGGTATTAAATGTATCGTTAAAATATGGTTACATCTAAAAATGTTTACAAAATGTACATACAAAGTTTGTACTTCTTATTGAATATTAATAACAATGTAGCGTCTTTAGCTGGACTTTTCGTGATGACGATGATTCTCCACATTATTATCTGACGTTTCAAAGAAGCCGGGAAAAGCATTAGGCGGAGCATCTATATTTTGTTCAGCACTTAAATTAATATATGTTGGCTGCACGTCTGCGTTTGTGATATGATGTAAAGGATCATTTAAATCGTATACTTGAGTAATTGGTGGCCAATTATCAAATGATTGAATGGCATACTCGATTCGCATATATTTGCGAGTGGACGTTTTAAGATTTTGTTCACGTCGGACTTGAAAACGCTTAAATATCAAATACTCAACAACGAATGTCTCGAGAAATGCATGAACTATAAATGCTGTCAAGCCATACAAGAGCATAATATAACGAAATGACATTTCTTTGGGCACAACAAGTTGAAAGAAATTTGAAATCCATTCACTTGGATACACAACCAAATATACAACAATACACAAATTAATCACAAGCGTCAAACATAATGGCCAATTTGACCAAATTGGTCGACGATATGGTGCACCTTTTGAAAATACAAATGCCAAAATAATATATTGAAAGCTGGATATGGCAAACATCGTATAATTCTCATAGCAGCCCAAGTGTTCCTTATCCTTATCCGGTTGATTAAATGGTACAAACCATGCTTGTTCGTGTAGCTGTAGCCAGCCTATAAAATATAAATTAACAGATATTTAACAAGTTTGTAATGTAATTGTGTGAAGACTACTTACCAGCTACCTGGAATACGATTACAACAGCTAGGTGTAGTAATAGCGATGATAATGGCGTTGGCGATATTAACGAACTCAATGGTACCTGTTTAACCAGCTGACGATCGTAAGCTTTTGTTTTGCCAAAGAAGAATGCGAATACCGATATCAAGCCCAAATCGATGTACAAATATTGTTTGTCTGTTAGATTTGAATCGATCGAATATAGAATCATAACGGATATAAACTGAACTAGCGAATATGCTGCCATATATTTGAATATACCAAATGATGTAACCAATGCAGCACGACCTTCTTTAATCACATTTGGTACGGCGGCAATTGTTGGATTCCGTGATGTAAATGGTGATGCAATCGAAGATTCTGTTTCACTTAACGATATCCCCGTATGAGCAACTTTCAAGGCACCACAATCGTTTGCACCATCACCGCACATGGCCACATAATAATCAAGTTGTTGTAGCTCCATAACTAGCGATTGTTTTTGCTCCGGTGACATGCGTGCATAGATTGCACCGCGCGTCAGTATTATTTCCATTTGTTGTGGAAATTGTTCGCTGACAATTTGCCATGTTTTGCCATCCATTGCGAACACATAATGATGTGGTAGCATGCATTTTTTTATTGTTGACTTTGATGTTGCAGTTGCACCAAGTTCCACATCATCCACATCGTTGTCGTCGTTATGGGTCCAAGTTTCAATTGTTTTGACACTGGTCAAACTATTGCTATTTGGCAAAATAGCATTACCATTATTCACCACCAATTGGTTCGTTGACTTGTTTAATGTATCAACAATATCCAATGTAATATCTTCGGGCATAAACTGTTCATTGCTGCCCAATTCGAGTGTATATTGCAATTCATATTGTTCGGTTTTATCCTTATCGCAGGCATGAACAGTTATAACCGATTGTGTGGATCGGACAATGCCACAATCGCGTGCAACGCTCATCGCTGTTAGTATATTATCACCCGTTATCATTATAGTGCGTATGTTTGCTAAATTTAAAGAATTAATCACCTCGGTTGTATCGGGTTTTAAGCGATTTTCGAGTACAACAAAGCCAAGAAATTCCAAATTGCTTTCAACCTCTTCGCGCGCAAGACGCTGTATTTTGGTGTAATTCATTTTTGGATTGAGACTTTTGTACGCGACAGCGATAATACGAAAACCTTTCTTTGCAAAGCTCGACAATTGTTGCGAATAATCGTTGGGTATGCTTTGTGCCAGGCATAATTGTTGCAACATTTCCGGTGAACCCTTGCAATAGACAGTGAAGCCAGAATCGTTGAGACAACGTGTTACCACAGCCATACGTTGCAAATTCGATGTAAATGGAAATTCACGCACAATGCCATGATCGAAATTTTGTTCAGTTTTTAATAAACCCACATTGGCCAATAAATCATCAACGGAACTTTGTCGCTGTACAACGGATGTCGGATGCATGGATGATTCGATTTCGAATCGATCTCGTTTCGGTTGCCTCATTATTGTTGGATATATTAGACCATATTTCTCATTTTCGGGTATATTATTTGAATCTTCGTGTATCCAACCAGTCGATTCAAACATTTTTAAGTCTAATGGATCACCCATCATCAAGCCATTCATTACCGTTATTGAATGGCATGTGACCATACAAAATAGAAAATGTTCATATGGCAAACGTTTGACGTCTTTCAAAGGTATTTGAAATTGATTTGTCGATGATTTTGGCACAACGCCCCACATATCAAGGCCATCCTCGGTCAAAGTGCCAGTCTAAACAGAACAGAACAAAAATAAATTTATGATATAGATATGCGAAATCCCTATTTTACCTTATCAAAGCAACAACAATCAATGCTGCCAGCAACGTTTATAGATCGCGGCGATATACAAAATATGTTATTTAATTTTAAACGTTTTTGTGCATAAAAACGACCCACGGTCATTGCCGCCGGCAAAGCGGGTGGCACAACAATTGTTATAAGATCCAGCGATTCCACCACAATACTGACAGCGGCAGTGCCACGCAATATCTAAAAAGAAGAAATCGTAATCGATTACTAAGAATGAGTATAACTGGAAAGCACATACCTTGGTGACTAGCGTATAGACAAAGCCAAAGCATGCAATAATCGCTAAGCATTGTATAAACTTGTACGAATCCTGTTCAAATTTATAATCCACTGGCGGTGGATAAAGTATGGAACGTATCAAGCCACCTTTGGCTGTAACATTGCCTGTGTTTATAACAAATGCCAACACATTTTTCGAACCAATATACCGTGTCTGTATGACTTTTGTGCCACAGAATAGCGTATGCCTTGCATGCTCTTTCTTGTCAAATATCACACCACGTTTCGTTGGTAATGGGGTTTTTGTAACCGGAACACTCTCCCCTGTAAGCATCGATTCGTCCAAAATGCAGTTGCCAGAGAGTAGAACCGCGTCACATTGCATTGTACAGCCGCTTGATGGTATTTCAATTATATCCCCTGGCACAAGAGATTTTGTTGATAATTCCATGGACTTTCCCTTGGCGTTGACAACCAAAGCATTGCCAGTGTTCAAAACTGTTTTATGTAGGACATCTTGATTCTATAAATGTTTAAAAAAAAAATAACCATGATTAATAAAATCTCGCCTCTCCAAAACTTTTTCTGCTCACCTTTTTCGTTTGCACTATCGACATTGTTATGCCAAATATCGACATTAGCAATATGACACAGGCATAATAGTAATAATCGTAAGTGAACCATAATATTACCGAAAAGATTTGAAACACATAGAAGGGATTGAGTACTTCGAGAAAAAGTAAAGTTTTCACATTACGCAATGGCACCGTTATTTCATTTGCACCGAACACAATCCTGCGTGAAAGCTGCTCCTGAACACATAAGCCACGTTGCTGATGATAGTACGAGCATGCCACATTCACATCCAGCCCATTAAGTTTATTAAAATTGTTAATGCTATTATCCCAGGCATAAATCAATTGCTTACAACGAAAGACTCGAATAGATCGACACCCTTAACGAAAGATAGTTTTTTTATTATTATGTTAAACCAATTATTTAATTCATTTTATACCCACTTTTAAATTGCGCTGATGAGAAGTGAACAGGTAGTTGGAGCTTATTACAATCAAAGTCTTCGTCGGGACATTCTTCCTGCAATAGTTTTCTTAAGAAAAAAAATGAAAGTTAAGGTTTTAGATTTGCATACCTTAATTTTAAATTTACTACCAGATTTATAACTAATTTTGCCTTAAAATTTATAATTTTAACTGCATTTTAATTTGAACTCATTTTTTGTTTCAAAAGTTGACAATAAATAAATAAATTAAAACCTTCGAACCTTTCAACAAATAAGTTTTTAATTTTCCACAATAGATCAATTTTATGTTTATAGACACATGTTTAAATATTTCTGATTTTATTGTTATCGTCAGGGTAGGGTTATCCAAAATTGGCTTAAAACGTTTTCTGGCGTTGAAATCTTATTAAAATTCTAATTCTAAAACTTAAAATAAGAGAAAATCTATTGAAACCTCCATAAAGCGAAGCTCAAAATCGAAAAAAATTGCAATGTTGAATTGTTTGTTTGTTGGTACCAAATTATAGATTTGTTTAAAACTGTAAAAAATAGTTGTTTTAAATCATTAAGAATTTTACATACTTGAGCTGCTCGACATCCAAAATGCGTACGGGCTTAACGTGATACAGCTTATGATTTCCTTGATAGTCTTCTTCGATGAGAACTTGTTGCGCATCCTGCAACGAACACGGCTGACATGTGGCAAATAGATACCAATGACGCCACCAGTGCAACACGATGCGCAACAATCCACCCGTTAGAATAATAAATGTCCAGCAAAAGATTAAACGAAGAAGAGAACGACGATAGCCGCTTAACTTCATTTCATCCGATTGATCTTGGTTTATAAAGGCAACGCATGGTTTTGAATCTGAAGACAAAAAAAAAGAAAGTACAGGGTCAATTTATTGAATATTTGCGCGTTCTTATGTGAACATAACACCATTTACCAAACTTAAATAATTATGCTTACATATGTACATCATTTTTTAATTCATACCTCGCAATGTTTGGCAGTTCATCATCAGCTTTAGCTTACAACAAATAATTTATCGCTTTTAAGGGCAGAACATTAACTTTTAACTTCCACTGTACACAATTATTATTGGCATTTTTATTATTCAATAACTGTTTAAAGACCCGTTGAATTTGTATAACACATAACATACAAACATGTATACATACATATTTATGTATGTATATGTATGTATGTATATGTCTGTATGATTGGCTACGCTCTTCCACGTATATCTCCCAAAGGCAAGGCAATTCAATTGACAAGACATGGACGAGGCGAACGAATAATCAGAATAAGCAACGTTGCGACATAAATGATTCTACACATTACTACATACATACATATGTACAATTACATTTGTGTGAAGATATAATTTGATTGATAAGAAACAAAAAACGTGCATTTACAAAACAACAACAAAAAAACAGATATATATATAGCATAAGTTAAAAAAAAATTAGTGCGTTTACGAACTCAAATAATTAAAAATTTTATTGAAACTTTATAATCTTAAACACACTTTGTCTTGTTGATTTGCTTAATTGTAGGTTATAAACTTACTCACAATTGCCGCATGACAGCTGTGAGTGTCAATGTGAACGTGAGTGTGTGTGTTTACGGTTGGGTTTAATGATGTTGTTTTTGTTGAAATCCAACAAGTATTCCTTCGTTTTAAAATACTATTGTCTTTCTTTGTGCCAACAAAAATTATTGAATTTAAAGTATGTACAATAATATACATACATTACAAACGTACATAAAGTTATACACACTGTTAATTAATTATGAAGATAAAAAATACATAAGAAAAAGCCATGCTCTTGGGAATTATTGTTCGAACGCTCAAGTACACCAACACAAGCGCACGCATGTGGAAGGAGAGCCAATTAACAAACAAAGAGCCAAATAACAGTAAACAATCCTCGGGTTTCAAAACGCGACAGAGCGGCTATATAGTATAAATAGTATATGCATAAATGGTTTTGCGAACGTACGTTAATTTAAACAAATAAAAATTGAATTTATTAACTTAAGTATCCGAACATCAAAAACAAATTATAAGAGAAGAACGGTAGCTCAATCGTTGCACGGTGCGTCGTCGCTTACACACACACAATGGCCTGTCTCTTGCATGACCTGCCATGCATACATATGTATATATTTATTTATTGTATTCTTAAGGCCAACTGAATTTAACGCATAAGTAAATGCAAAACATGTATTCGCGATTTTATGACAGCTAGTAATCATAACGTTGTTTTTTGAGAGTATGTATGTATGTAAATTTGTTTTAATATTACTGCGTCCATGTCAACGCTATTTGGGCTCAGATACGGACCCGAACCGACACACGATTACAAACAAGCAAGTGTTTGGGTTTTTTTTAACTTAACTCAATACTAAAATGTGCACTCAAAAACTGAACTGAACAGCACAGGCACCCAAGAATAACTGCGCCATGCAGTAGCAGCAGCAGCAACAAAATAAGTTAAGCCCAATATTTTTATGAAAACTTCAACTGTGAATTGGTTAACCTAATTGTGATCTACATTGCCATAACTGTTTTACTCATTTTATTCTCTCAGTTTGTATTCTCTTGTCGTTCACACTGGAAGGTCAACGTTATTTTTTAACATAAAGATCATCGTTTGTCGAATCCATGATGCCATTAATAAAGTGGGCTAATTTGTGACTGCTGGTACCAATTAATCAAACATATGAGTGCCCAAGAAAAATCGAATTTTTCTGCTCTTTTGTCCCTTGGTAAGTGCGAAAGCGATAGATAACTGTTTTGCTTCTCTGATATAATGCTCATTTTTAACTCACAGCACTGAGCGAATAGCTGAGCGTCTGGGCTCTGTGGTAATCCAAATTGAGCGTATCGATAATTATTAAATTCGAGTTCACCTGATGAATTTCGCTCTCTTACGTTGGTACCAATTTGTCACAAATGAGCCAACCTGTTTAATTGCATCATTCTAATCATGGGTTAACGGCTTTTTGTCATATTGTCTCCTACGCTGTAAACCCTCCCTTCGTGATATATAGTCATAAAAAAATTGCATGTATTACATACGCTGTACATACGCATACCAGCAGTTTAAAACGGAAGCTATACACACCTGTTACCAGCAACTGCGAATCTGGCAGATCAAAATCGTCTGGCTCGTTAGTTAGGCTGTTAGCGGTAAGTAGAACTTTATGCGTCTGCGGCGCCTCCTTATTGTTTGGACGATTGTGAGTGCCCGATGAGGTTGATTTTGCCGGTGTAATTATGTTGTTTAAAGCAGCTGTATTGTTGTTTTCCGTTTTAACTGCTCTACGTGCATCTGTAACTGTGTTGAGCCCGGCTGCTGAGAGGAAAGAGGCTTCAATGTCGAACGGCTGTGTCGGCGAGTGCCACCAGTTAAGCTTTAATAGATTGTTCTTAGTGGCAATGCGAGAAAATTGTAGCATATCCCCCTCTTGATATGTTTGCTTTTTACCTTCGGACAATGGCTGCAAAAGCATTAGTTCCGGCGATAACGTTTCTGTAGCGCCACAGCATACCCCACCGCCGGCGCTTTCTATACTTCTGGCAGACATTTTGCAGCTTAAAAGCTGGTCTTATTTATAGAGCTTTTTTGTTTGAAATTTACTCGTTTGGGTAGTTTGGTTTTTTTTTGTTTTTTTTTTTTGGCGCACCAGATTTCCAGAGCCCAACACAAATCCAGTTGATATGTCAGCTGCACATCTGTTGTTGCACTCCTCGTAAACCGAATACTCCATACATCGCCGAAAGGATCAAGCCATAGACATAATCATATATATAAGAGTACATCATTGGCACCGAACCGAATATAATAGCGAATGCAATGACGAAATAAGCGATTATAAGAGCACGACGGCGAAGAAAGCCAGGAGACGACGAATTTATGACGCTTTCTTTTACGTTGACGAAAAGATTGAAATCCGTAACGGTATTTGGCGTATATACGTTTCCAAAAAAACCCAACTAGTATGGTTGCTGGTCTAGTAAGCCAATTTATCTTTAATCATCCAAAGTTTGGGCATTGACTAACATTAAACAGACGCAGATGTAGATGCAGATGCGACGCTGGTGTCGGTGTCACTTCTTCGAGACCCGCTCCTCCACTGCCCACACGTTTCTCAAAATAAAATTGTTTGACGTACTCTTTTTGCAATAGTGCCAAGTCTAATACGACGCCGTCAATGCCAGTGTCGCCAACTTCCTTTTTTGCTTGGGATGTCTCCTGTTCTCTCTGCTCTCGACGTTTGCGCAACCTTCTCTTGAATGACCCGATGTGCTCCTGCTGCTCGGTTGTACTTTGTACTGAATTCATTACGTTATAACTAGCAACAAAATTCGACTCTTTGACAACTCAAAGGTGTGCCAATGTGTTAAGTAGAATAAGAGAAATTCGCTAAGCGTCAATTTCGTCTATTTGAGCGTTCGATATGAATGTATGTAGAGATTTACATACATGTACTTATATACATTTGCACTTGTAAATTGCAGATTAACTGTTCTTTCCTTTAAGTAGTTGATGGACGTACACACACACACTCACAAAATATTTGTAGGTATTCTTTGAATGGAAAAACTATTGTTTCGTTTTGAATTAAAAATTCTCAGAGTTTATAAAATTTCCTGCGAATTGATCAAACTTTTGTTGATGCACTGATGGTTTAATTTTTTTATGTATCGTTGATTTGCGCTGCACAAAAGCTAATGCGCTGGTTTGGTGTAATATTAATAATTGTGAGCTGTAGCTAACACTCATTTCTTCAAGAGTAACATTTAATGGCATACTCATCGCGACATATGTATATACTACAAATGCATGCAGGTTGACGATGGGGGTTTTTTTTTATTAAGAAATCAACAATGTCTGGAAACGATTATGACTGTGTGCCCAAGTCCGTGTGTTATCTGAAATAAAAAATATACATTAATTAAAATAAAACAACGGTTTTTCATATGTTTCTTGAGCTAGTACGTTTCATTCCATAATTTTTATTTTTTCCGTGCCCTTACGTCAAATTAAAAATAATCGATATCAATGTCAGCCTGGCTTTTGAGGATTTGGTGCTCTGCATACATACACACACCCACATAAACGCATACATATGTAAATAAAATATTCATTACAAACCACCGCTGGCAAAATCGCTGTTCGCTTCGTTTATATCTTTACTTATATACAAAATCGAATAATTGAAAACATTTTCTTAGTATTTAGTTCAATGAGTATGCTGCAGAGGGCGGTATGCAAATCATGACATTTTTTGGGTGACATAACAATAATCGGCACACTAGAAACAGCTGTACATCCACGTGAGCCTAATTGATTTCACATTACTAACGTACTGCACATTCAGTAACTCTAGTTATTTATTACTACTATTAATTCACTTCACCGTCATAGCTTCTTTAGAAGTACAGCAATACGGCATGTAAGCGTTGAAAATACTTTGTCATCGTGTTTATTGATTTTTGATTTGATGTTATATGAATTAAGACAACTTTAACACATCTTCGCGTTTTTCGTTAAACATATGTATGAGCAGACACTATTTATAAAGCGACGTTCATATTTCTCAGACGAATATGTATTTTCAGACGAATATGGCAATAGACACACAGTCAGAATGATCTAAGGCTATCGAAAAAATTCGATACGAGAGTAAAATACGTTATCGAGTTGCCGGCGATATATATGAATTTGCAATGAGTATCCCAGTTGCGCAGCGCAAAACAACGAGTATATAGCTAGGTATATACTCGTTGACGCAGAATGAGTTTTGACCACAATTTGAATTATTTTTATTATCTGATTTTAGATTCGTTTCTGTTTATCCTTTCGTATAAATAAACGAATCAGTAAAAAGTAAATATTAATATCTAAATTGCATTCACTTTCCACCTCAATTATCAACTGTTACTCAATTTGGCACTGTCGTTAACAAAATATCGATTATATCGATTTACACGGTAGATTGGTTCCAGAAAAAATCGTGTAAAAAAGCCATGTAAAAGACCGTTTAAAAAAACATTGATGATATGCAAACATTGGTGATTGGTTCCTTATCTTATAAAACCTTTTAAATTTAGTAAAAAACTATGATTTTTTAAGAACAAGTATAAATGTTTATTTAAATAAATTTCATATATAATGTGTATTTAAACAATCATAGTTCTTAAATAAAAAAAAGATATGCACTCAAAAGAAATCTAAATTAAATATATGACAAGTTCAGGAACTAAAAGCTATTCTATGAAACAGCTGTGTTGTTATGTTGCTACCTCAGGCAATATGTAATACTTCATCTTCGCTTTACAATGCCTCGATCAGTAAACTTGCTTGAATCATTTTAGATTTGCACTTTCTCTTAATTTTAAAAATTTTTTTTATTTATTTTAGGGAAATTTTCTTTATTTAGAATCTGTCTTAATAGACAATAACTAAATTTTACGAAAAAACATTGAAGGTTAGGTAAAAAAAAATTTAGGTAGCACAAATAGAATTAATTAAAGCGGAAGGGGAGGTCGAGGGGATGGAACCTTGAAAGCCTCCGGAGCTGATTGCTGTTGTCCAGCAACTGAAGAGCTAGTACATTATCATGATTCTCCAATCTTTGTAAGTATCTCTGGCTGTATTGAGTGATGGTTTCTTTTACTGAAGCCAATTTTAGGTCATTATGAATGACAGCATTTCTGACGTAAAACGGAGCACTCACTAAGGTACGCAGAAGTTTACTTTGAAAAGTTTGAATAATTTGAATATTCGAGGCAGCTGCAGTGCCCATCTGTATCCCATAGGTCCATATAGGCTTTAGGATAGCCTTGTAAACCAGCACTTTGTTACGTAGGCTGAGTCGTGATGCAGGTCTTAGAAGCCAGTAAAGGCGCTTGAAACGAATCTTAAGCTGAGTCCTTTTGTTAATGAGATGAGCTCTCCAATTCAATTTTCTAAATAATCTGAATAATTCTTTAGGCAACAGAAGGGCAGGTACTAGAGGCCAGGAAAGCGGTGTCGTCAGCGTATGTAGCGATGAGGGAGAGCTCTGGGTTGATTACCGGTAGATATAGGAGCAGGCACGCTGCCTTGGGGTACCCCAGCCTGTATTAAGAACAAATCCGATTCAGCGTGCACCTTACAAAAAATCTGCGATTGTGAATATAAGACTTCAGTACCATGTAATATGCCATTGGAAGATTTTTTTTGAGCTTGTACAGGAGTCCTGGGTGCCATACCCAGTCAAAACCTGTCGGACATCCAAAAACACTGCCGAGCAATACCTTTTATTATCCAGAGCGTTAGAGATATATTGAGCGACTCTGTGGCACTGCTCAGGTGTACCATGGTGCCTTCTGAAACCAAATTGGTGGTGCGGAATGAGCTGATGCTCTTCCAGTATGGGAAGTAGTCTTCGTAGGAACAATCTCTCAAAGATTTTGGAGACAATCACCAGTAGGCTATGGGACGGTAAGAGCTGGCAATATGCACAGGCTTGCCGTGCTTTGGAATCATAATAATCGCAGCGCATTTCCATTGGGAGGGGAAATGGTGGAGTCTGAAAATCCCATTGAACAGATGTGTGATCATTTTAATCACGTTTGGTGGCAGCATCTTCAAAGCAAGTGCGTTAATCCCGTCATAGCCTGGTGATTTTTTGTTAGACAGAGAATTGATCTCATCTTGAACCTCGTCCTCTACTAATTCAGCAATAGGGAGGTCCATTTGGCATGGAATGTCCAAGAAGCTCCGTATTTCGTCATTAGAAGACGCATCGCTGAATTGGAACGGGGTAAATGTCCGTTCTAAGTGTGCAGCACTTGAGCTTTTTGCTCGTTAAAGTGACACCAAGAACCACAGGCGTTCTGAATCGGGGGGCAACTTAAAGTAGGCCTTCTTTTCTCTCTTGTTGCCAGCCAAAGGTTATTTTCGGGGTCACCAGGCTCTGCAGCAGCTAGGTAAGCTTCCAGAGAGTCACTCCTTAGCTTGCGCATCAGCTCGTAGCACGATTTAGGGCGGTTTTGTCGAGGAGGTTTTTGCTTAGTTGCCAGGTGTGTCGTAGACGCCTTTTCTCATGGATTTCCAGCATTAGCTCTCCAGACCAGAGATGTCTGTCCCTTTTGGGAATGCCATGCCTTTGACTGGAGGAAGTAGAGGCAATGCTTGCAGCGTTGTGCATATACCTAGTTAAGGCTTCAGCAATGTAATGTTAAGTAACTAATGTTGCAGTCAACATTCTGCTCAAGCCAGGCGCGATACTTAACAGCGTTGGTGCCCTTACCAAGTATGTAATGTGGTTTATTGACGGCCAGTACGGGCATGGTTACCTCCAGAAGAACAGCACTGTGATCATATTGTAGGTCCGCGTGAGATGTCTGCTCCAGATGCAATTCAGGAGGGCAGCGCCTTTGGTGTTTGTGAGCCTGGATCCCCACCAGGTGTTCTTGGCATTGAAGTCGCCTCCAGCGATGAATTTGGAGCCCAAAGGGTATGCTACTTGCTCAAACATTCCTTGCGTTATGTTGTGACGTGGAGGAAAGTAAAGCGCTGCTAGCTTCATATTAGCCTGAGGACTGTGGATTTGTAAAATATAAACATGCACCCAGGGGAGCTGGATAGGATCTAGTACGGAGTGGGAGATGCCTGATCTGATGAGTGCAGCGGAGCCACCTCTCGCAGCGCCACTGGGGTGGTTACAAATTATAAGCTCGTATCCTGTAATGTTAAAGAACCAGCGTTCGTTGAAGTGAGATTCTGCGACAAGGAGCACATCAATGTTGTTGGTTTTAAGAAAGTGCTCGACCTCAAGCCTCCTTTGACAAAGGCCATTTGCATTCCAAATTATAATTTTTAATATTACTTGCATTGGGACAGGGATGACATGAGGCTCCCAAGCAATTGCGTAAATTGTGCAGTTAACTGCACAACCATTTGTTGAATGAGGACTTCAACTTTTCTCATGATAGATTCCTCATTAATGACTGTGTTGAGTTGAGGTTTGGATTGTTGAAATTGTTATACTGAGTACTGTTGTCATTGCGGAAGTGGCTGGCAAAACTTACTCCAGCAGAGAGGTGGTTGGAAGGTTGGCTGCCATGTTGGCCAGGTGGATTAGTGGTTTGTTTTGTGACTATGTGTTGGAATTGGTGTTGGGCTGTTTGTTTGTACACAAGACACCCTTTGTATGAAGCCGTGTGGTTCATGCCGCAGTGAGCACAACAGGCTTGGGCCTCTTTGACTTTGGTGCAGTCTGCTGTGTTATGATTCTGCGCGCACTTAACACACCTGAAAGGTTTGTTGCAGAATCTCTTTGTGTGTCCGAATGCTTGACATCTATGGCACTGAACAAGATACTAGTATTTTTTCGGTGGCTCAATCGTCAACACTGCGTTGCAAAGCTTTTTGATGTCGTACACCTTTTTGTTGTTTGTGTTTGGCTCTAATTCAATGAAAAACAATGACATTGGTGCCTTGGTGAACCTGTTCCTGGCTACAGCAATGTGACGCACCTTATGACCAAGCTTGTGGAGCTCGCTTTTGATGTGGTCCAACGATGAGGAGAAGTGCATCCCTTTTAGCACTATCTTGTAGGCTTTATATTCCTTCATTTGATACGAATGGAAATTCACATTTTTAGCAGTGAACAGCTTGACCACTTTGCGGTAATCGTCCCTTTTGTTAATCCTCAGTCTGACCTTGCCATCTCTATCCGACTTGTGAGTGAAGGAGCCCTTGGCAGCAGCTTCTTCAACCATACTCAGCAAGCCGTGTATGTTGTTGACATTATCTACGAAAATAGGAGGTGGCTTATGTATAAGAGGAGTAGGAACTTCACTCTCATTTCCCATGACGTGAGCAGATTCATTGTCATCAGCAAGAAGAGCAAAGCGGTTCGAGGTGGTCACGTCATTTATAACTTGCTTCCTGGGTACTGAAGCTTTGAGCGGTTTTGCGACATCACCATTTACCGTAGAGTCAGAGTCCGAGGTGGATTCTAAAGAGAAGCTGACAGGTGTGCTTCCACTTCTTGGTGCCTTCTTCTTAACTGAATTAGGAGCGTTGAGTTTGCGCTTTGATGGTGCAGTTAACCACCACTTGGGAGGGGTCTGCCACGGGGTGGCTAGTACAGAGGCCGAAGACTTGTCAGAAGCTGCACTATTAGTGACATTGCATCCTTCAACAGTAATGCTGCTGTTCGAACCTGATACAGCATCATTCACTAGTTGGGTCCTAGGGTCCTTTTGTGTTATTCCAGTTACCGACAACATCGCATGCCTATAACGTCTTAAGCCTTTTTAACACTCTATACTTAAAGATCGCGGTAGAATACTTTTAGCCGACACTACACGAAAAAGCGTCCAAAGAACTAGAAGAGTGCTGATATTGCACACTAAAAACACAGATTTTTCAATGTATTTATTTGTTGTTGAAAAAATTTTTTTAGAAAAAGATTTTGAAGTTGCCGACACAAACAAACTACTAATTTTTAACATGAAACAATTTCGTAAAAATTAAATTTGACAAATAAAATTTAAGCCCAAACAATTTTTAATCGTGCTAAATAATATAAAATCGGATAAAAATATAAAAATAATTTATTTTTAAACCATGTTATTTTAAAAGCGTTAAAAAATAGACAGTGTATAAACAGAATTAAATGCATTACTAGATCGGAAATGCTTCCTTATTATGGGGGCTGGAAGCGTGGGCGTTTCAAACATTTGGCGGACATCCCCCACTCGCTATCTTCTCAACAAATGTGTTGACTAGCACAATAACTGGGACAGATACAAGCATTCCTGTATTGGATGCAGACTTCTGGGGGTCTGACAAATAAGGCTCGCCCACGCTCATTATACATACCAATGCATCAAGCCTTTGCAGCGTTCTTGGGTTGCGGTACAATACAGTGTATTTATGTATACAAATTTATATGCAGTCACCTTATTTCACATTTGAGCAAACATGTTAACAAATATCTTATTTTCAAGTTTACAGTTTAACAATTTATTTTGTAAATACAATACAATATTTAGGTAATTTCTACTCAGATGAACTAAAGGCAGAGGGTGCTTATTAAATTCTACCCAAAGCTTTAAGCAGATAATATGTTTGTTCGGTATGCAAAATCTCATAGACGATTTTATTAAATTATATTCATAAAGAAAAAAAATATTGCAGACAACATCGAATCGTTTACTGCTACATTAAAACATAAGTAAATTTTAACAAAATTTGTTGATAAAAAAAAGCATAATAATCTTGCTGGTATACATTTAGTTTTTTTCTTTTGACCATTCTACTTTTTAATTTACTATATTCCAGCAGTCTCTCAACTTTCTGCCGCAGTGCAGTTTGTCACATGCGCAAAAGAAGAGAGCGAAGAGCGCCACATGTTTAATTGTGTGAGTGTTGCCCACCACTGATATATGTATTTCAAATAAACATACATATGCATTTAGTTATGTATTGCTTATTGACCTTCGTTTTGCATGGTTGATAACAAAAAATAAACATATACTACATATATTTAATACATACATGCATGCAATAAAATAAATAAGATATTTCAAATGTCATTAATCGTTTGTAACTTTCTTTGACATAGTACTCCCAAGCCCAACGTCATTATTAATGTTTCGATATGCTTTGATTTTCGCTTTGCAAATCCTTTGCATCACCCAACCACGTTGATGGCGGCGTCGCTATTTTGTCAACCAGCGATTGTAAAAGCATGTCTTCCACTGTGATTGGAATTTTTTGCAGAACTCCGGATTCCAAATTAATTATTGAAATGTCATGAGCGCTACTGCCTGAACGAAGAGATTAATATGAAGTTAATTAGATAAAAAATTAAATTATATTTACCGCTCGGTTTGAAGTCTGTTTGATATTTATATTCGTTTGCACCACCACTTTGCAATTCAATTGGCGTTGGCGGCGGTGTAGAACAAGTATCATCTATTGTTACGAAAAATAATAAAATAATTTACAGAAAATTTAAATCAAAATCGAAGGCATCATCATACCATCACCATCATTGTTGGAAGCACACTGTTCATCTACCCTGCTAAGCACATCGATATCCAATGTTTCGTTGAGTCCATCGGAAAGGCGGCTCGCTTGTTTAGTTTGGTTGATTCTGGCGTTGGCTAAACCACGTTCCAAGTTATCCGTCACCAGTTCCAAATTGTAAACGCACTTTTCCACAATATCGCTGCGTTGAATTTTGTTTAATGCTTGCGACATCGAATTTCCAGTTGCATTGGAGCCCGATTGCTTCAACCAAAGACGCAACATGATTAAGCTTTGTTGTGCCATGGGCTGATCGGCATATTCATCTTTGACTAGATCAATATCCGTCTCGGATACACCCAATTCTTTGGCCAACCTTGGCCAATCATTGCCTAATAAATTTGATATATCCGATAATCTTATGTCAGCCCGTTGTATATCATCCGTTGTTGTTGTTGGATTTGCAATTGCATTGTTCGCTAATATTTTGCTTGCTTTGATTTCCGCATTTATCAAATCTTTGTAGTTAAGGCCATGATTTACGCTTCCATTCCCATTACAGCTCTCAAATCGTTGTTGTTGTTGAGGTGCCAATGAAACATTTAAAGCGCAAATTGGTTGGAGCGGTGCCTCACCGTGTCCCACTTTTGGTTCGCTCATAAAACAGATGCGTGCATGCGGTTGATCTCGATCCTTAATGTGTACGATGCAAGACAAGCGATTTTCACGAAATGCTTGAAATTTGGTATTCAATTGATCGCCCGATTTAAGCACGGGCACCAAATTGCCAGCAAACTCGAGATAGACGTTTTGATTTTGTAATATTTCAACATCGCGACTTTTTGCCACTTCACTAAAATACTCTTGATGCTCCAAGGTTTTATCCTCTTTGTCATCGGTCATGCAAAAGACGGAGAGCTTTGCTTCCGTTAAGGATATACGCTTGGCAAACACCACAAACTTGACGACAAATGGCACTTGAGCCATATACGTATATAGTTCGGAAGCCATACGGCTTGCGTCGGCAACATTGCGACAATCCATTAACCAAAATCGTGCCGATACTGTTGTTGTAAAACTAACGCTATCCCTAACGAATGCCAATGGTGTCGAACCCGTTACATCCTCCCATACAGCACGATTCTGTCCACCGGTTATCGAACATAGTAGCCTCAAAGTAGGCGCATTACCATTTGTTCCCGCATATTGTGAATTCACCATACCTTGATTACATGTTTTCGGTGCTGGTATACTCAATGTTATTGCTTTGTGGAACTTGCGACGCCTTGGCTCAACGGTAACAACGGGCGATACGGCAACGCCCTGGCCAAGCAATTTCGAGCAACCAATCAAGTCGACGGGCTGTGCCTGTAGACCGACACGTATCTTTTTGGTGAGCGCATGATCTGGAAATATTGCTTCAACATTTGGCACAGCTGTCGATACAACAATACCGCCGTCTGGTCCAATCGCATGAACCTCCTGACGCACACGCGAAACAACGGCAAAAAAATGTGGCACGTTTTGTGTCACAATTCGAATAATGCGGCTTGTGTGTAAATCCTCCAATGGATTTACATCTACATCGATTGTATCGTTCAGTGCTTCCAACAAGTTCTCTTCATTCTCATAGACACTATGCTCGCGCCAGCTCTCTCCATTGTCCGATCGCAATATTATTATTTCACGCTCTTTGTCGCGCAGCGATCCAAAATGTGGTACTTCCAATACGATTGGGCTTAAAAAAAAAAGTTTTTGTCTCCATAAATAATATATATTTTTTTGTTTCTTATATGACGTTATCATGGCGTTACCGTACCTTAAAAACTTGCCCTCAACAGGTGACATTTCCAGAATGCGACTGACCAAAGCCTCACCCTCCATCAGTGGCGGCGGATTGGCAACTCTCTGCGGTTTGACATAGCGGCATGTAATTCGTGTTGGTTCTGCACAAGCTTTCGGTGGTACAATAATTCGGACTCCACTGTGTCGACAGCCACGCATTGAACCACCGCGCGCATCCACTAAAAACGAAACAAGGAAACTGCAATACAAAAAAACCTAATTAATTTTTGTCTACTACTAAAAAAAAAAAATCAAATCATTACCCCAGATGAACGGGCGGTCGCACAATGACCACATTGTCCACCTGCCGCTCCATTAGAGGAGATGCGTTCAAGTTTGTCTCAGTTATTCTGGTTATTTCTAAAAAAATAATAAAATAAAACGGTATCAGTGAATTAGTTTTGTTAAAATGAATGACACAACCCTTTTACCTCTACGACTGCCCCCCAATCCATCTACCTGATCGTGTTCGGGATTCGTGGTATCGAAGTTCTGATTATCATTGTCATTAGTTGTTTTTAAATCATCGGTCGCCATATATTTGTATTGATTATGATCTAAAAGATCGTCACCACCTTCGTCCTCTGAATCGGATAGCAATGTTTCGTGCATAAATTCGGGAGCAACGACTTTATATTTCTCCTCTAGAACACCGGTTGTTGTATTAATTACAGATGTCTGCGATACGACCTTAAGCGTTTCCACTGCTGTTACATAGCCTAGATTATGCGCGATATTTAATGCTGTTTGCCCATTCTGGAAAGTACAACACATACAAAAACATAATAATACCTGCTTGTACACATATCTATTAATTACACTATTTAACTATATCCGGTGATGTGAGCAATTTTATAATTTACACATAAAACTGTGAAAACATGCGGGCATCGCTCGAACTTCGACAAACGCACCTACCTCCTCCCACCCTGATAATCATTCTCTCAGATTGCCAGCCTTTTATTATAGATTACGAGAAAGATGAAAAACAGATATAGAGAGTCAGAGAGAGAGAGAGAGAGAGCATACAGAATCACCGTTCAGGAAAGAAAATGAATAGATACTCATTTGAATATGGCGTCATAGCACATTTATATTTGTGTGCATGTATGTGTAAATTTTAAACAAACTGTTTTAAAAATAGATTTGATCGAATATTATACATTCCAGCGCGGCATAAGTACGCAATATATCTAAACAATATCACACATACATACATATAATGTAATAATAATAAAAAATCAAAATTCAATTCAATTTTTACTTGCGTTTAAAACAATAAAATAGCTTGCTGGCAATCAAAATAGTTGTGGTACAAATTGTAAAAAACATGTAATATAATTCACTATTCATATAAAATCGTTTGTTTTTGGTTTCATGCAATACATACGGAAACGGCAAGAACAATTTTAAATAGAAATAATTAACCATTTGATATATTTGGTGCTGCTTAAAGAATAAATTTTTCGCTATCGATCTGGATATGAGAAACAGAATAATTAATTCAAACAGAAATAAACATAGTTGTTAATGGAAAACAAATGAGTTTCGAACATCAAGAAACTTATCATACGTACATTTGTTACTGCATCTGGATTCGCTTTGTGTCGTAAGAGTAGATTGATAACCATCGTATGACCTTGCTGTGCAGCCTGATGAAGCGGCGTATATCCAACATTGGTCGTCATTTCAATGTTGGCATCATTTTCAAGTAAAAATTTAATTTGATCAATTTGATTGTGGTGTGCAGCGATGTGCAGAGGCGTATAACCAGCTTTAGTTCTCTCCGAAATATTGGCACCATGATCAATCAGCAGCTGTGAGACTTGAACATGTCCTTCCTGCGAAGCCAAATGCAATGGGGTTAAGCCATTCTTTGCCGTTATGTTGGCATTAGCATCATGCTCCAGTAGCAGCTGCACCACGTTGACATGTCCCTCCTGTGCGGCTAAATGGAGCGGTGAAAATCCTGATTTACTTGTACCTTCGACATCTGCCCCATACTGTAGTAACTCTTGAGCAATATCCAAATTGTTCTTTTTGGCAGCAATGTGAAGTGCGTTGTGACCATTGCGTGCACTTAATTGTGTCGAGGCACCTTTTTCCAGTAGCAACTGGACTACCGGCTGATGATCATAGTGCGTGGCCACATGCAAAGGTGTCACACCATTTTTACCCTGACAATCGATGGCAGCACCTTTTTGCAGTAACAATTCCACCAAATTCACCTTACCATACTTGCTTGCCAGGTGAAGTGGTGTAAAACCTTTATTGGTCACAGCATCGAGCTGCGCGCCATTCTCGATGAGTTGCTGGCATACTTCGGTTTGGCCTTCTTTAACGGCAATGTGTAAAGCTGTATACATATCGTTTGTGGCTGCATCAACTTGTGCGCCATGCTGCAGCATTAACATTATTATATCAATGTTCCCCAGACGCGATGCCACATGTAACGGTGTTTGGCCTTCACGTGCAATTGCGTCAACTTTTGCTCCATTGCGTAACAATATCCGTATAATATCAGTCTGCAAGTTACAAAGATAATTAAGTTAGCTTTTCGTACAAGTGGATTTGACGTATTCATATTCAAGGGTCCTGTCTCCTAAAAACTTCAACTGTACACTAAATAATTTCACCATTGTGTATAGGCCAAACATAAATATTTCAAACCTGATTTGCACGCGCAGCCAAATGAAGCGGAGTCTCACCGCGCACTGTGGGCATGTCTGGACTGGCGCCATGTTGTAGCAAGTAAATAACAATATTCATGCAACCTAAAAAATAGAAAACATTACTATGAAATTATTTTGATACCAGTATATGTGGAGCTAAGCATGTGCATATATATGTATATGTGTTTGTGTGTAATTATTACAGGTCTCTTTGGTTATGTATTGATACTCAAATTTATTTCGATGACAAGTTACTATTGTAGTAACCTACTATTGTAACTAGAACTTTAATCGAACTAAATAAATTTGAATGATTTTATTTAATAATTATTGAAGCTTACCCATAAAGCTGGCCACATGCAATGGCGTCAAACCTGATTCCGTAGTGGCACTAATATTGGCACCGTGTTTTAATAGCAATTCGGCAACCTTAATACGATTCTTCTTGCAGGCAATGTGCAATGGCGTAAAACCGTTGAGAGCTCGCGAATTCGCATTAGCTCCATAATCAAGAAGTAGTTTAGCAACACGCACATGACCACAATGAGAGGCTACATGCAACGCTGTGAGATAGTCCACTGTGACTTCATCAACAGGTGCTTTGTGTTCAAGCAATAGACGCGCCGCCTCATCATGTTCACCCTGTGCCGACATATGTAAGGCTGACAAACCGTTTTTAGTTTTCGATAGTATTGGTGCCTTGTGAGAGAGTAGGATTTGGATAACTTCGACATGACCGGAACGCGATGCACAGTGTAGTGGGGTAAGGCCATCTCGCGTAATAGCATCAATGCGAGCGTGACGCGACAACAGTAAATTACAAACTGCTGCCTTGCCCCATTTGCAAGCCACGTGCAGCGGTGTTATATTATGTTTAGCCGTAAAATTAACATTAGCGCCATGTTCCAGCAGCAAACTGGCAATATCGAGATTGCCATAATGCGCGGCAATGTGTAGTGGTGTAAAACCCGATTTGGAGACAATATCAGCGTTACGATCATGTTCCAACAACAATACAGCCGCATTCACATCATTCTTTTTTGCTGCAATATGCAAGGCAGGCAACCGTACCTTGCCACGCACATCGCTCTCCAGTAGAACGGCCACAACTTTATCGTGCCCCTGCTGCATAGCGACGGCCAGAGGCGTGAAGCCATCTTCGGTTGCCAGCGATGGATTTGCACCTTTGCTCAACAAAAGACGGCAACATCCATCATGATTCTCCTGTGCAGCCATATACAATGGGGTGAATCCATTAAGGGATTGCACATTAACGTTTGCATTGTATTGTATTAGCTGTTTCATCACTTGTTGTTGCCCCGCCAACGATGCAATATGTAATGCGGTGTTGCCTTTCTTTGTTGCACTATCCACTTTTATGCCACGTACCAACAGCTCATTGCAAATATCGACAAAACCATCTTTGGCGGCAAGATGCAAAGCATTTAAGCCGTTCTAAGAAACGAAACAAAAAATAGTAATATAGTTTTATTAATATATGTATATGCATATCTATAACTCCATATACATACCGCATTGCAAGTGTTAATATCCGTTATAAGTCCAGTATCGATGAATTCCAGAACATTATTAATATCTCCGCTTCGTGCAGCCCGTAGAAATGATATCGTCGCATCGCTCTAAATATATATGGATGTTGGATGATGGAGGATGTTTTTTATTTGATTTTTTTTATTTATTAAGAACCGGCACTTCTACTCTTTTTCACGATCATATAACATTAGCTTACAGTTAACAGACCATAATGAGTATAACATTATGTCACCGTGCCTGACTACTAAAATTAGTAATCTAATTGGTTTGTAAGATTTAAATATTCTCTAACTCAAAATTTTATTTACACAAACTCTTATAAAGATGTTAAAAAATGAGCTAAAGAATTCGATTAGATAAACTTAAAAGTTTTTCACACTTTAAGAATAAGACAGAACCACTCATCAGCAATCTGTGTTATAAGTATATATAAGTATTTAGAAATACGTACTTTAAAATAAACTATAACACAAACAGTATCAAGATAAGGATGTGCATGACATGTTTATGTTACATTTAGTGCTCACAATAGACTGATCTTAAATTGCCCATAACACATGTATGTACATTCATGTACATTGAATGTGCGTGTATGTGTGTATTCTGCACGTACAGTGATCTCATCATAAATGTTTAACTGGCAGACGACAGCTCTTAATTAATTTTAATCCGCCATATGACATACATAATAATGCGTGTTATAAAATACTTGGTGTGAGTATGTTTTATTATATCAAAGTGTAAATATGCATTAAATATTTTGAATGCATTTTAATTATAAATTTTATTTATTTGTACCTGTTTTTGATGCTTAACAATATGATTTTTGTCAGTGTTGCCGTTGTCCATTGGATCGATGTTGTGATTTGTTTGTACTAGATTTTGTTTGACTGCTGCAATTTCCTGGTGATTCGCTTGTATCTCGTTTTGGTGTTCGCCTAGTGTCATTGTAATTTAAATAAATATCTGCAAATATCATATACACATAAATTTCTATATTACGCTTACAAAAAAACTTATAAAAATATATACACACATTTGAGTTTGTTAACAAATATGTAGCACATACATACATTTTTACATTAAATGCACAATACCTGCATGTACGGTAGTTTATGTTTGTATGATAAAAATGTAAATAAATACATAAGTATATTTATGTATATATTTGTATGTATACACATATGTAATTATGTTTGTTCACACTTATGTAGCATTTAGTTTTAAGCACGGAATATTCACTGGGATACACACTTATATTTAATACATATTTTCCAATGAACGCACACACAATACTTGATGGGTAGACTTCTTTATATTTATTTAATTAATTTTGCGCACACCACGGATTTGATTATTTTCCTTTACCACCATATGACGTCATTCCTTCACCTACCTTAATTTTGTGCGAATGAAATGCACAGTGTCGACGTGTATTCGATTGGATTAACAATACATAACTCGATATGTCATAATATTGTCTACACACACGATATATTGAATTTGTTGAAAAGAGGGGCTTCATGTAACCATGTAATCATTCATACAATGCGTTTTTGTTTTCTGGTACATATACCAGGCAGATAGTGCTGGTTATACATTTCTAGTATGTACTTTATTCTTCAAAAACAGTATTTTTCCGGATTTTAAACACACGACATATACCATTTGCCGACGTGCCAAGCATTTTGTATAAATATGTATTTTATTTGTATTCGTTTTTTTTTATTATTTTTTAAGCTTGGATACAAATGTAATTATAGTTAAACTCAAACTAGTTAGTTATAGTTATCTTTTAGTCGAGGACTTTAATAACATAAACAAAAAAATGTTGCTAAACTCTTAACTTTTGGCGAGTAGACCACCTCTAAGCACTGATTGCTGCAACCACCGAGCATAGAATTATTCTATTAATTTATTTTTGCTCGATGCTACAACATGTTCAAATGCGGATTTTAAACAGGCCCCCCCCCCCCCGCGGTCATTCAAGAAATTTCAGAAAGCCACCATCGTCGTTTAACACATACCTGATAATCAAGGAAGGCAGGTGCAGAAAATATATAGGTGGCACAGACACAAAGCATTTTCGCTATAGAATTGACGCATTTTGATAGTGCATGCAGTTATTGCACACGTTCAACAAGTGGTTTTCGCGCCTTACTGTTTAGATGTGTGCGTGCACGTGCGTGTGGTTTGTTATGCTTTTTGGATGAAAAAGAACACAGACGGCTGGCCGAAATTTGTTTTCTTCTTCTGTTCTGTTTTTTGAACATGGGCAAAATAAAATAGGATATACATATAAGTACACATGTGAAATAATAATGGTGTATTCTGGAAGCGATTTAGTAAGTTGTCAGAGGAATGGAACTTTTTATATAATTTTAATTAATCAATGTCGATTTGATTATTTATTTAAAACAATATTAAAAAGCATGGGTATGCAATTACATATAAAACTTTGTTGGTAAATGTTTAAATTAGTTTATTAACTGTAAAATATACACATTAGTAAATGATAACATCTTAGCATTTGAACAGATAATAAAGTTGCCATTTACTACACATCGGGCAATTTGGAGGCAAACTTTGCCTTGTACAAGATGCGGTTGTTGATGTGTATTTTGTGCAAAAGTTGTCAGAGGAATTTAGCTTGTTTTGGATATAAAGATATGTTCATATATAAAGAATACTTATATCACTACAAGAACTTTATCTGCAGAGAAGTAACCATAGGGTGGCTTTCGACAGAGGGCTATCGATATTGGGCATACGATTGCTAAATCGATATAAACAACAAAGCTACTCTGCTATGTTTTCAGCTCTTAATAACCCGGTCGCTTAGGAGCTGTGTCGCACGTGTTTTACAGCAGTTCTAGGAGTTCGTAAATTCGTTTGTCTACAAAATGTCATTTGGACGCCCACGTGGTGGTGCAAGAGGTATTTGAAATAAATTATGCTTTCAAAAGAAAATTTTAATATATAAAAATATATTTATGGTTAAAGGTTTTCGTGGCGGCGGTGGTCGCGGTGGTGGTGGTGGATTCAACAAGTTCGGTGGCAGCGGTGGATTTGGTAGAGGTGGATTTGGTGCTGGTCGCGGTGGTGCCCGTGGTGGAGGCCGTGGCACTTTTGACCAAGGCCCGCCTGAACGTGTTATTCCATTGGGAAACTTCAGCTATACATGCCAAAACGACCTGGTTTGCAAGGTGGACATAGACGATGTACCATATTTTAACGCACCCATATTCCTTGAAAACAAAGAGCAAATTGGCAAAATTGACGAAATATTTGGCACAGTTCGTGATTACTCTGTCTCTATAAAATTATCCGATAATGTCTATGCAAATAGTTTTAAACCTCATCAAACGTTGTTTATTGATCCGGGAAAGCTATTGCCAATATCCAGATTTCTGCCAAAGCCACCACAGCCGAAAGGTGCCAAGAGAAAAGGTGGTCCAAGTGGTGGCGTTGGTGGCGCAAGGGGACGTGGTGGTGGAATGGGTAAATACGATTTTATTATTTTCTTTAACTAGCGCATTTCTTATTTTTCCTTATATATTTTAGGTTTCCGTGGTGGTCGCGGTGTCGGCGGCAACTTTAGAGGTGGCTCAAATCGTGGTGGTGGAGGCGGCGGATTTAATAGGGGTCGCGGGGGTGGTGGCGGAGGAGGACGTGGCCGTTGGTAATTCATATGCACAAATTAAATGTATATCGCACTTGAATTGATAAAAATAAATGACAAGTACCACGAACAAGCTTTGGTAAATCGTTTTACATATTTATTGAAAATACTGATCCATCATGCATGCAATATTTTTGTTTAACTTATATAGTTATGTACATTTGTATAATTTGTTTGTGCACTCAATATTTGTGCAACTGTTTGCATTTAAATAATGTGTCAAAGTATTAAGCATGGAAGATTTTTATACGCCCTTAAAAATTGTATTATTCATGTTTGCGATACTTTTGTAGTTAACTTCAGCTATGTAAGAGTTGTTGTTTTGCTTGAGGCCCGAAGAGGCAAATGCATTTGTTATCTCAGAAATTTGTGCACTTTTTTCTTTGGCTTTTTTAAAAATGCGTTCGCTATAGCTGCTTGAATTGTATCTCAGTGAACGTGAGTGCAGATTATCTTGCCAGAGTTGAACAGTTTTTTGTCGTTGCCCCTCAGGGAAAATGTGCTATAATAAACAACAAACCATTAGTAATTTATTTGTATATAGTTATCTATGGTAGTTCTATACACACCGAAATAATATTCTCTTCGGTGAAAGCACCAGTATTTCGAATTATATCTTCCGAATGATGATGGTAATAATATTGTGGCTTTTGCGTCTGCGAATATCTTCGGGTTGTACTGCTTACATCGCCATTATGATGTCCAATATTGCTATTTGTGGCACTCGTATAGCCCTTGTTACCAATATTACTACCAAAAACGTCATCCACAAAGTTGAAAGTACCAAACTCGCTGGGATAAATGTAAAAAGTTGCTACCAACGTTGTATACACAAACAGATGAAACACGATACATATCCAAATTAAATTTATCTGCAAATATATTTATATATATTCGTATACAAATATAGTCTTATAAGTTTGAATGTTCTTGATCACTTACCTTTTTTCTTCGTCCATATTTCGTAAATGTGGCAAACGGTACCAAAGATATCGTTAAGAACGCCCCACAAGCAACACCAGCGAGCAGCCCAGCAAAGTTAAGCTGATATGGCAACGTACCAATTGCGAATAGAACAGTTGATAACAGTAATAGCTTAAACAATGCCACATACGGCTTGTGCAAATGTTTCCAGTGCATCCAGATAAGTAGTGCAACAAGCGAAGAGACCACACCGCAGAGCGAGGCTGATGGGCCAACCTGTTAACCAATAGAGATGTACAATTTTAATTTACAAAACACTCATACGTTCAATATATGTATACATATGAATGCATAAGTGAGAAGAGAGCGCATGCAAAAAAATTTTAATAGCTGCTTTTGGGAAAGTTCCGATTTCAGTTACAAAACATACACATGCACATACATACATATTTGTACGCATACACTCGCACCGCGTTCTCATTTATCGAGCTCATTGGACCCAAGGTATACTTGTTTCGAACGGCATACACACGGGAATGTTGCTGTAAGCCGCACAACACTATATAACCATAAACTTACCTCAGCTCGATGTGGTACCAGTACTGCACTTGTCAAATTTCCAGCCAAACCGGACATGATGTAGACAACAGCAGTCCGCAACGTTCCAATTAATCGCTCAAGGTCAGCAAGAAATAAGTGCTGAAATATAAGCGTAATGGCCAAATGCAAAATACCGGCATGCATACATAGCGATGTCAATAGTCTATAAATTTGATCTGGAATTTCCACAGAGATAAACGGAAACATTCCACATACGTTATTCAGACAGGATATCTGAAAGTATGAAAAAGCTGTAAGAAATTTTCTGTTTTTATATAAATATGTGTGTATGTATATGTATACTTGTGAGCAGAGTGAAGCTTCTTCATGAAAATATCCATTAACGAAATCACAATATTCCCGCGTCGTTATACGGCATTCACCATACAAACCGGTACAGCAAGGATGCCCAATCACCTCGCAGACCATATGCTCGGCAGTATGATCCTTATAGCGATAGCGTTGAGAAAATGAATTCGTTTTCCGGCAAATTGGCCATTTGGTTATATCGTCGGGCCATTCATATGGTACAATCGATGCAGGTGCATCACAAAATTTTGGATCAAGTCCGCACACTGAGCCAGAAATTCGTCCGCCTGGTCCCGACTCACCAGGTGACCATTTCTTCCATGTCGATATGGATTTCTGGCAAAAAAATAAAAAATCACAGTGCTATAAAATACCAAATACGAAAGTACTTTTCGATAATATCATAAAGTAGTAAATAATACTGAAATATACTAGAGTGCGAATGAACACGAATATCAACTAATCGATAGCACGCATATAAAAATAAAAACTAAATAAATTAACTTTACTTACGGTTGGATATAAACCACGTATTGAGCAATCAGCCTGTGAACTTTGAACACATCCCGAATCATCGTTTCGTATGCAGCAAGCCGTTTCACGTTCCTGCCGCCGTGTTTTGGTGACAACCTCCATAATCTTAACATCGCGTCTCATACACGCTGCGAACTTTGCTCCCATATGAACCAAATCATTGTTGCGTGGCCCAATCCACAAGTTACGCTGCTCCACATGCTGTACCGTTTGCAGACTCAAACTGGTCACCAAAACTTGACCCGTCTTTTGTTCCGTTCCGAATCCAATTGGTGCAATACCATAACAGATGATCGACAAAAATAGCACCATAATTTGCACCGTATTAATCCAGTATGTGAAAAATGGACGATGATCTGTGCGATCATCGAGATCATTGCTGGAAAAGTATTTAATACGACGCATTTGTGGTCGTCTCGAGTTCTCGAGGACGCCATCAAGCAATTGGGCAGCAATACGGTTGCCTCGATTCGATGTTGATGTGGAATTGGAGTTCGATGTACTCAAAACATTTTGACTTTGTCGTGAAGCATTTACAAGATGAATGTGATGGTTTGCTGGATGTGATCCGTGGTTAGTATCGCCAATTAAATGTAAAGCCGATGTACGCCAGCCTTGATGATGACGCTCCGCCATATAGACTCCCACACTAGCTTCCACGCCAGCACTTAATCCTGGCTGGTTCACTGGAATAGCAGCAGCAGCCGCTTTGTTATTCTCATCCAAAAGTGTTGCATCAATGCATGGATTATCAAAGAAGACTTCATCTTCAATGAGTGCCGCTAAACTATCAGCAATGCCAATGCATTCCCCCCCATCCTCCATGTTGTCCAGTTGTTGCTCCGTTGATCCGTTGTGATCCGATTGTACATGGAGCGGTGCAAAGCTGCGCGACCATTGACGTTGCCGTTGTCGCTTCATAATATTACCATTATTATTATGATAGTAAGTTGTTTGCCTTTTATGAAATATGTGCATGAAATAACATACTGTTGTCATTAGCATATGAGCAACTGTTGCTTTGCGTTCGACAAATTCACCAGCATTAAAATTGTTGTTTAAAAATTTACCAACGGAATGTTCCATTACATTTGTTATTTGTGCATCTTGTGCCGGCAAAATATCGGGACGATCGTGTGCATAATAATTGCTGGTGTTGCCTTCACCACATATATCAAGATTATCAATTGCTAGTGGTACATTATTGAATTCAGTTTCACTATTTGAATTTAATGGTCCAAAGCATCTAATGGCTAAACGCCGATGTCGTCCATACCATATAGCAAAATCTGTTGCTTCTGTGCTTGGTTCAACGCCAAAGAAACGTGCAATTTCTCGTCTCATATAAATCATAATTCTTTTTTTACAAGAATAACGATGTGACTGCTGTTGTTGCTGCGGCTGTTGTTGTTGTGGCTGCATCTGTTGCTGTTGTGGCGCTGATTGCTGTTGTTGCAGTGATTGCTGTTGCAGCTGGTGTTGATGATGTTGTTGTTGATGCTGCTGATGTAATTGCTGCTGCAACTGTTGCTGTTGTTGAATGTGATTGATTTGTTGTTGATTTGTAAGATTGGAAGCAGCAGCAAAAAGTTTAGTTGCTTGATGTTGCTGCTGTAACTGTTGCTGAGACGTTATTTCAATTGTTGCTGGCGGCGACAAAGCAATCATTAACTCCTGTTGTTCGTGTTGCTTCATGGGCACATGTGTCATTGTCACCGGCACGGGGCTAATCGGACCCGTTGTTTGAGTTGTTTGATGTACGCCTGTGGTTCTCCGTGCCGTGTTGCAATGCAAACAGGTGCCAGTGTTGTCTGTTCCTTGCCGTTGATTATTCTCACTCTGTAGAAGTATAATGGGCTCAGCTGTCTCATCCTGCTGCTGTTTTACGCTGGCTGTTGCACCGTCAATGCTATGTGTTGTTGATCTGTTGCTGCTGCTGTTGTTGTGGCTGTTGATTTTGTTGACTGTTCTTGCAGATAAGGTAGTTGCTGCCGAGGCGGCTATTGCCGGGAACGATCCAGTTGATGCTGGCGATAATGATGGACATGGACATGCTGATCCTGCAGTTGATGTTGGCATATTAATAACATTATAAGTTTGAGCGCTTTTTGAATAACTACCCGGACCCCCCTGGCTGTCATCATTGTGACTACACCTGACTCGTGTATAGTTGCCGTATGGAATATTCACGTATTGTGAAGACATTGTAGTGGGTGATGCAGCAGCAGCAACAGATGTTAAATCCACTGGTGGCGGTGTTGGTACATAACGTTTGACCGGTGTATGAACCGTTGAACCCAAATAGCCACCGTATGCATCGCATTGCATCATTTTTGGTGATGGCATAAAATAACGTGTTCCAGTGGCGGATGCGCTTGATGCTGCCTTTGGCTGCTCTCGATAACGTTCCAAACGATATTTCGAATTTGGTGACATGGCACGTGGATGTGGCATAAATTTTCCATGCTTTGACGACGTCGACGAATTCTCAGCCTGGTTACTGCTGGAATTGTTGGTACACAGCGAGGATGCCGAATTGGAGGATGACAACGGATAAACTAAAGTGTGGCCATGGGCATGGGCATGGGCATGGTTATGGTTATGGTTGTGTGTATGGTGTTGAAAATGATTTAGATTTAGTTGCTGCATCTGATTACTGCTGTTGTTTAACTTGGTTTGCGGCGTTTCTGTATGGCAATCATTATGCGGAGCTGGCGATGGTGGCGGCAGACAGCCGTTATTGACTAATAGATCATCAAATTTCTCTAGCGGTATTGTTAACTTGGCTGATTGGGCGATGAATATATCATTTGGATGCGGACTAAAGCGACCCGCTGTTGACACCGTTGTAACCGGATCATCTTCATTTGGTTTAGGCGTTAATTGCTGCGGCTTTTGATAACAAAGCGATTTTCTTCGGACGCCGCCGATGCCAACGCAAGCAGCATTGCCAGCACCAATTATTGCATTGCCATCATTGCCAACATTCGTATTTGTGTTGCGACGCTGAGCTCCTCCTCCAAGCAGTTCACTGCAAGCAGGCAGCATTTTTTTTTAATGCCTTTGCTGTTATCTGCAAATAAAATAATAATTATAAGATCTATGGAGGAAAAAATACAAAAAAAATTGTAAAACAATTGCGTTCTTTCGATCTTTCAATATTGATTATGCTTTTATTTTGCAGTTTCGCATATTTTAGTACTCACATAAATCTTAAAGTTAAGGGAAGACTTAGTGTTACATGCGTTTCAAATACAGTTTTAGCTCTTCTATTTTTATTAAGTTCCCACCTAGGCAAAAAAGATGTCACTGAAAAATCTGAAGGAATTTAGTTTTTATCGATTTTCCACAAGGCAAGCGCTAGAAAAACGTTTTTTTTGGCGCAACTTACAAATATCAACTTGAGGAGAACCTATGGTGTTTTAATTATTTGGAGTCACTTTTAAGCCAAGCACGGCATTTGGGACAGTTTTTAAATATGTACTTGTTTTCATAACCTTTTTATGTTGAGCTTTTTCGAAAAATGTTTTTACCTAATTTGTGCAAGTAGAATTCGAAATGAACACACACACTGACTAACAATATGTATTTACATCTGTACATACATATTTATGCATGTATGTATGCTCTCAAATACACTTCTGTCATTCACATGTCAATGCCATTTACCGTTATACAGCGCATGTCGACAATTTTGACGCCGATTTATTCAACTTTATTCGCTTAACAGCTGAGTGCAAAGCACGTAGTTTAAATGCAAGATTAAGCTCAAAAGCTTTAACATACATAAATCCACTTTGACAAAAGTTTAATGCAATTTTATTTCAATAGCTTTAATAGCCTTAAAAATAAAACAATCAAAGAAAATGCATATACGTATACATACATATGTACGTATAAACATACAAAAATTGTGGCGCGAACTTCAGAAAGGGAATTTATTTGTCAATTTCCTGCTCAGTGATCGAGCAAATCCACAGAAAAGAAAAAACTCCCACCTGTTAAATTTGCTTGATCGACTTATGTATGACATTCCTGGTCAATAAATATCTTGCTTAAGTCAATAAACTCTTAGCTAAATTAATTAAATGCACATACACATGCAAATCTTAAAAACGAGTATAGTGAATGAACCACACTCTCAAAACAAACTGCCGTAAGCTTTTATACTATATGTATGTTCATATGAACATACATACATTTATATGCATATGTTTCCTTTTTATTTAAACGCCTTGGGTACATAACAACAGCAAGGCATTCACTTTAATTTTAGTTGTTTTTCGTGCGTGAGACAGATTGGTCGCAATTGCTGGCATAATTTATTAAACAATTTTTGTATACATGTGTACATTTGTGTAGCTAACCAGTTTTGACACAAGCCATAATGTCGTTTTGTACTAAGACACTTGGATTATGGTTTTCAATCGTTGGCCTTCACTTCTTAACTACCCATGCTGCAATATTGGATCAAACTTTCGATGGGAGTTTTAAAGTCCAAAATAGTAAAACGAATGCCAATTCATTTGAAATTGTTAACGAGTGGAAATATTTGGACTTTGAATATCCCACTTTTGTGGAAAGGCAATTGGCAATTATGAATGGGTAATAATAATAATATATGGATTCAAATTATTTAAGCTACGCAGAATCTTCAGCGGAGTAGATTGGTAATTTTTTAATAGAATTTTGGCTGGTCCCCGTTACTTTAAAAGGAATAAATAAATAGATTATCAGCGCAAATAAATTCACAGTTAATACCCAGTTTTCTCCCTACAGGGCATTTTTACCAAAAAATAATTTACCTTTGGGAATTGATGTATATCGTAATCGATTGTTTATCACAACACCGCGCTGGAAAGATGGAGTGCCAGCTAGCCTTGTGACCGTGCCATATCCATCAAAAGAGATAAGTCCACCGGTGCAACCGTATCCGAGCTGGCAGGCACACAGCAGCCCCTACAATCCGGACTGCACCAAACTAATATCGGTTTATCGCACCTCAATCGATGCACAATGCAATCGTTTATGGCTTATCGATTCCGGCATTGTAAATGCAACAATCAGTTTAAACCAAATATGCCCACCAAAAATCGTCGCATTTGATTTAAATACAGATGACATGGTTGTTCAGTATGAGCTGCCCGCATCGCAAATTAAACAAGATTCATTGCATTCAAATATTGCGGTCGACATAAGGAACAACGATTGCATCTCTGCTCATGCCTTTGTAACTGATGTTTGGCGTTTTGGCATTGTTGTTTACAGTTTGGCAAAGAACCGAAGCTGGCGTGTTACCAACTATAATTTCTCACCCAATCCAGTAGCGGCCGATTTCAATATTTATGGATTAAATTTTCAATGGTTGGATGGTGTTTTTGGCATGAGTCTATCGCCTATTGATCGTCTTTTATACTTTCATCCAATGGCTAGCTTTAAGGTCAGCTATTTTCTTGTGGCGCCACCTATTGTCAATGAGCACGGAGCATTTAGCTTTTCAACGCATTTACCTACCACTAGATGGCGCTATCTTGTGCTTAATATTTAATTTATTTTTTCTTTTGTAATTTTTTTTAGGAATTTGTTGTGCCAATTGATACAATTTTGAATGAATCACTATGGATAAATGGTACCGTGGACACATCCAAGTTTTTCACTTCAATTGGCGATCGTGGATTCCAGGGACAATCGTCGACATCCGGCATTGCACGGAACGGTGTTATGTTCTATACTCAAGTGCATAAAGATAATATTGGTTGTTGGGATACAAAAAAACCATATACAAGATCAAATTTGGGAACGCTACTCGATATGAATGCGACTTCGTCATTGTTAATACAATTTCCTAACGATCTTAAAGTGGATCACGAAGAAAATCAAAGTGTTTGGGTAATGAGCAATCGTTTGCCAATCTATTTATATAGTCAACTAGACTTTGGTGATATTAATTTTCGAATTTTAAGATCCAATGTCGATAGCATTATTGCAAACACGATTTGTAATCCTAAGTACAAATCGGCCAATAAACAAAAATCGGTTCTTGTCTCAATCGAAGAGGGACAGTGTTATTGAAAAACTATTTGAAACTCATTAAATATTTATCAGTATGTATATAATATACTTATATCTTATGTTTCCAAGGTAAGAAAAAAAAGCAGCAACTTGCTCACTTAAAAATTCTCGAGTCTTCAGGGTACAACAAAAGTGAGAACGTGCATAGATCATGAGGCTGAATATAAAAAACCTCAAATGGGTTTGCTCGCTAGAATTTTATCTACCTTTATTTCAAGTTGTCGCATTTGTAGATACTGTATCTTTTTATACCTATATATCTTTCTTTATCTGTGTGTGTTTGTCGCATGATTTACTCGACAAACAAGCCGTTTTTTTTCCTGCTGCCCACGCTACTTAGCTCGGTAGTCAGTTGAAAGAAGCGGTCTTATAATAACGCGCATTGCATCGCAGATAAATAGAGAAAAGAAAAACTCACGCTACAATTTATATTGATGCCGAACTTAAACACCTAATAAACTGTTTGACATGCGAGCGTCAACGTTCTTGTTTGGAATTCTCCTTCTCTTGACTGCGAGTCATATGAAAAGGATCATAGCAGATGGTGAGTCATAGTTATAAGTCCAAGAGAGAGAGAGAGAGTCAGACAAGCGTTATTAATCTCGACTAAAGCCGCACACACAACCAGTGCTGTAACTCTTTCAAGAGCTGAAAAAAAGCTAGATCGATAAAAAAAAAACAAGCAGAAAAGCTAAATCCAAAAGAAAAAAGTTTAATAAACAAAAGTTTTTATAATTTGTAGAGCTATTCTGGATATGTAGTTCAATAATATATTTGCAATAATTGCATACTTAAGTAAGCCTAAGTTCTAGCTTAGTTAACAATTGAGAAATTTCTAAAAGTAGTTAATTGAACAACATATCTACAAAAGCACTTATAACATTCATCGTTCGTTAGCTCATTCTCCTATGAAAGAAGTCCGTTATGTTAGTTAAACTGCTTCCTACATATATTATTTAAGTATTTAGAAATACACATAAATTATAAAAATATATTTGGATTTATCACAAGAACAAATCGCCGATTATATACGAAAGTGTTGCATAAGTGGCCTAAGAAACGCACGTACTCAAAATGGTTGTGAAAAAATGGAATCGGCCGGGCTGTCAAGTATACCTAGGCTATGGCTCGGCTTATGCTCCTCAACGTTTAGTGTGTGCTGTTCGAGGGAACTCGACCGCCAAAGCTGTGAGCTGGGTCGCTTAGCTGCTTTGGAAGGTACTTCTTGTGACAAAGTACTGAATTCATCGCTTTCTTCGTACACAAATTGCTGTCGAGCTTGTCAAGGTATGCATGAATTGGAAGCATCATTATTAATCTATAATATAATTAATTACAACATGCTTGGGTGGCCCTCTACAGTTGGTTTGGCTGTTAAGGCTAGCCAACAGAAATGTCGAGATCCTTTGTTTTCATTTCTTTTAAATATGGAATCATATCAGATTTGCTGCTCCGATAGCAATTTCTCAGCCTCTGATAACAATAATCTTGAAATCGATAGTGGGTCAGAAGTAGATACCGAACGGATTCGGGACAATAATGATGATGATGGAACTATTGTCTTAACCGATGATGGTAAGTGAGCCACTAGAGCAAAGATCACACATATACTGTAAGGCCTCGCTCAAATCAATGTTAAGTCTACAATGTTCAGGATTCGGGTGTTGTAATTATTGAAGAGTTGAGCGTAACGAGGGTTGCGTTGAGCGAGGTCGCACTGTACTTCATGCATGTATGTATATGTATATTCCACCACATGTTTACAGATGATATTTGCGGTAAAATTCCAAAATTATGCGCACAAATTTGCGAAAATACATTTGATGCATACAAATGCAGCTGTAATTCCGGTTACAAATTGGATGACAATAATGTAACTTGCTCTCTGGACCAGAAAAAACGAGATATATGTCCCACTGGTTATATTTTTGACACAAAACAGGGGCGATGTATGGACGTTGATGAATGCATTGAACATTTGCATGAGTGTAAATCAACACAATATTGTCATAACACAGTTGGTGGTTATCATTGCCTGAATATCAAGTCGAAAGAATGTCCAAACGGTTATCAATATAATGCCAAGTCCAAGGATTGTGAAGGTTCGTTAAGAAATATATATATATATATATATATATTTTCATGCATGTATTTAAAGTATACATAACTAAATAATTTCTTAAGACGAGGAAATAGGTCAGCAAACATGTGGAATTGGTTTTTACATGAAAGGAAATAGTTGTACTGATATTGATGAATGCAGCTTGAATACAACAAATTCATGCATTACTCTAATGCATCAGGAATGTAAGAATACTGTGGGTAGTTACTATTGTAGCTGCTTGCCTGGTTATAGTTTGGATGCAACACAAAACGAATGCGTTGGTAAATAATATTTTCATATATTATCATATTATATATTTATATATATGTACATACATACATTGCCTTTAGATATTAATGAGTGCTCAATTAATAACCACAATTGCCTGCCAACACAAAGATGTGATAATACGATCGGTTCATATATATGCACGGTACGCCTTTTTGAGATAATCTTAAAAAAACAACAACAAAAATAAAATTTTATATAATAGCGTTGGACTTCTTGCGGCACAGGGTATACACTTAATGCGGAAACGGGAAATTGTGATGGTACGTTAGATCGAAATAGAGAAAATATGTACATACTATATTATATGAATATTATTTTTATTATATTTTTTCTATTATTTAGATGATGATGAATGTGCGCTTAGTACCCACAATTGTCCATTGGATTATGAATGTTATAATACAAAAGGATCATTTCGTTGTCATAGAAAAACTACAACTACTACTACAACAACAACAACGACGGCTAAACCAACAAAAAAAACAACCAGTGCAACGCCTTTACCAAATTATCCCCCATATATTGCCAAGCAAGTTTATAATCCATTAGAGAATGCTTCAAGTCACTTAAATAATTATGACACGAATTCAATTTCCCAAAGGCCCTGCTCTGCCGGTTTCAATAGGAACAATTTGGGCGCATGTGTTGGTAAATTTTGAATCTCTTTTTTCAGCATACACAAAAACGCGATAACGATAACGGCTTAGCTTACATTACTCTCTTGCTGTTAGCAGTGTTGCCATTTAAGTCAAATCGGGTTTTTATACTCGATACCGAAGGTAAAGAGTATATTGGGTTTGTGCAATGTCCGTCATGGTGTCTGTCCGTCCGTCCGTCTGTACGTTCGCAACTTTTTTCCACACCCTTCAAGTAAGAGACTTTAAACTTTGCAAATGTCTTTATCTATGGCATAGTAAATTAAAGTGTCAAGATTAGAGCTCTACGATAACTGGGGGGCTGGCAAATCGATAAGCTCGATAACGCACAATCGATAAATCAAGCTATTTCGCAAGCCCTTACAGATAGAATTTCCAAACTTGAAAGAAAGATAGCTACTATCAACCCCCAAAAAACTGCATCAAAACTTTTGGAGCCACGCCCACCCATACCGCCCCCAGCCTCCCCGCAGTTTAAAACCAAAAATGCCTATAACTTCTACAGTTTTTGAGCTAGAGCCACCAAATTTGAGGCCAAAAGAGAGGTGTTGACAGGTGTTGTATGCCACGCGTATCCATACTTCCCTAGCCGGCTCCAACCGGGCCAACGCTTCGCTTAAAACGGTAATGCATGTATCTTCCATAGTGTTTTATCTTGAGTCGAAAAATTTATTAGGAAAATAACTCGTAACGACCCCCACAAAACTGCATCAAAGTTTTGGAGCCACTCCCACCCATTCCGCCCCCAGCCCCCCGCGGTTTATAAACAGAAATGCTTATATCTTCTACATTTTTTGAGCTACAGCCACAAAATTTAGTGTCAAGATAAGTGATTACAACCCCAAACAAACTCCAAAAAACTTTGGATGCCACGCGTATCAATATTGCCCTAGCCTCCCCCAACCGCCCCAACGCTTTGCTAAAAATGGTAATGCGTGTGTCTTCCTAAGTGTTTGAGCTAGAGTCACCGAATTTGGTGGGAAGATAACTGTTAACGAACCCCAAAAAACTGCATCAAAGTTTTGGAACTACGCCCCCCCCCGTTCGCAAACCCCTTCGCAGTTAAAAAACAGAAATGCCTTCATCTTCCACATCTTTTGAGCTAAAGCCACCAAATTTGGTGCCAAGCTTGTTGATGTTAAAACCCAAAAAATTGGATGCCGCCCCAACCCATACCGCCCCTAGCCCCCCTTCCACCAAATTTTACTAACATTGAGCTAGTCACCAAATTTGGTATGAGGATAGCAATTGACATGATACATAGATCTGCAGCAAGAATTTGGATGCCACGCCCTTATAGCGCCCTTAGCCCCTCTTTCCCCACCTTTAACAAACTTTGAGCTAGAGTCACCAAATTTTGAAGGAATATAGCTTTTTGGCATCCCCATCTGCATCAGACGATCTTTGTGGAAGCGTACGCCCCTGCCGTATCCGCACCCCTATGCAATATGGTCTCTTTCTATCGGTTTTGTTACTGGTATCGAGTATACCGCAGTCGTTTGCGTCCGACTGCAACGTTTCTACTTGTTTAAATTGGGATTACGGTAATCGGTAATTCTGGCTTTTTTTTTGAAAGTTTGTGCTTGATGTACCCTTTTCAATTTAAAAAGCATCGGTATTCACCCGTATTTTATAAGCTCCTACTTTTGACTTGTGCTTAAACTTTCCCAAGATCTATCGCTTGAGTTCGGGTAAAAAATAATTGAATTATCATTTAAAATACATAGTTATAAATATCTTGCTTTTTATATTTTCTTTGGGATTCAGCTTTTTTTCGATTTGGCTTTTTAAAGAAAGTTACAGCACAGAGCGATTAAACTTAAGCTAACATACAAACACACATATTTTCAGACATAAACGAATGCATCGTATACAAAGCGTGTATGAGTCATGAACGTTGTATTAACACAAATGGTTCGTTTCGCTGTGAAAGTCTATTGCAATGTCCAGCCGGATTTAAGTCAACTACCGACGGAACAACATGCATTGGTGTGTACATACAAACATATGTTAAGTGCTTGGTAATTAACGTTCACCTTCACCCTCAAGACATTAATGAATGCGAGACTGGCGATCACAATTGCGGTGACAAACAAATCTGCCGTAATCGGAATGGTGGATTTATCTGCTCGTGCCCAACAGGGCATCGAGTGATACGTTCGCCTAATGGATCCAACAGTTGCGAAGACATTGACGAGTGCGAACAAGATCAGCCAGTGTGTACATCAAATGCGCAATGCTTTAATAACATCGGTTCTTACTATTGTGAATGCAAATCCGGCTTTCAAAAGAAACCAGTCAATGAAAATCATCATGAACAAGGCAGCAGCAGCTGGCAAACACAAGCACAATGTTTCGATGTCGATGAGTGTCAATCGATACCAGGTCTTTGTCAACAGAAATGTGTTAATTTCTGGGGTGGCTATCGATGCACTTGCAGCCCTGGCTACGAACTCACTACTGATAATCGCACATGCAGCGATATCGATGAATGCGTTGTTCATAAGGATTATAAGCTGTGCATGGGGTAAAACTATAAACTGTTTATTTTTTATTTTCTGCATATCGTAAATTGTTTCAGCTTTTGTATTAACTCTGCCGGCTCATATCAGTGCTCATGTCCGCGCGGATACACTTTAGCTTCAGACAAAAACACTTGCCGTGATATTGATGAATGTAGCGAGAACCATGTGTGCACTGGTCGGGTAAGTGGATTTCAGAAGTGTTACACGCCTCCATCCTCTCTGTGTCTTACTAACAACATTTCCGTTACTTATTTTATTTTCTTCACAGAATGACATTTGTACCAATATTCGAGGCAGCTATAAATGTACGACAATTAATTGTCCTAATGGATATATAAACGATGCTGATCAAAAAAAGTAAGATTATTTAAACATTCTTATTTCACTAGCAATACCGATGGTGTGGAATGTCTTCCCTTTGAGTGTGTTTTGGAGTGTGATTTTTGATGTGTTATCATCTATAGGCGCGGGCAAGGTATACTTAGCTATACTTGCTAAGTATACCTTGGGCGCCGGTAGGGAAAATCTCGACGCGTGGGTCACACAAAGAAGTTATCACAGACAGTAGAACTGCAGTCAAATATGTATTAAAATAATATGTGGTTGTTTTACAACAATAGGTTCTGCCCGAAAATAAGAACTGGTCGACCTCGCTTAACGCAACCTATTAGAATTTAGCCTTTAGCGAAAACTGAGGTGGTTGCGAAAACCGAGGGATAATCTTTTGTTGGCTACGACACCTATTTCCAAAAGTAGATGCATTTTCTTATCATTTAAATCAAAGTAAATCGAGTTTATTTGCAACGATTTCATTTTAATTTATTAAGTTTTTGATAAAATTAGAAATTGTAATCTGTAATTTGTATGATTTCCTAAGAAAGTTGCGTAAAATGAGGTAAATTTTTTTCAAGCTAAGAATTTTGGTGTTGCAATTATCGAGGAGTTGCGTTTATCGAGGGTTGCGTTGAGCGAGGTCGTACTGTATAATGGTATTGGTGTAGCGACAGCGAATAACTGTAAAACACGAAGTCTTGCTACTCGTAAGCTAAAGGCCCAGTTACCCGAACTTGAACTGAATTGAATTTTAATTGAACGTGAACGTGAATTGGTACATGAAAACCAAGCGATTAACAAAACGTGAACTTAGCTTGAACCTGAAAATGAACATGAATATGAAATTGAACCGATTACCCTGAATATTAAATTATCGAACAGCTTTTTGTCATTGTTTTTTTGATATTAATAACTAGCCAAGCAGCCTTTATTTTTTGACGTATCATTATAATATTTGCTTGCTTTATTGTAGAAAAAATCTTTTTCCTGCATCAACCAAATAAGTTTATGCTCATCTAATTTACTTCATCTGTTTAACGTAATTTGAACGTAACTTGAACTGGAATATGAACGGAAACTAACAATTCGGTTTTCTGCAGGTTGTCAGTTCAATTCAATTCAGTTTTGGGTAACCAGCAAACAGTGTTTTACGTTTAGTTCAACTCAATCAGCTGTTTTCTAAGTTCTGATTTAATTCAGTTCAAGTTCGGGTAACTGGGCCTTAACGGACATAAAACGATTTGTTCTCGGTTTATTTTGTTTGCGATTAGATGCCGAGAAGCAGTAGGCTGTCACGGTCGAGCCACGCTGTTCTGCTGTTTATATGTTTATTTACACACAAAGATAACAGACTTAGATACAAAATGAGCTAACAAACGATGAATGTTGGATACCCTTGTGCCACCTAAACACATACCAAACCGTCAATGGTTTTCGTAAAATTTTGTTATTGTCTTTACAAGATAGATTCTAAATAAAGAAAAAGTATTTTGAAAAAAAACCTAATGAGTGTTATAACTCACGAGCGATGTTTTAACACCTGTTTGTACCTGTTTGATTGCTATATATTAGCATAAAAAAGAAAAGAATAGTTAATTGAATTTAGTTATTTTTGCAATAAATAAGATTCTTGGATATGAAAGATAGCTTGCCTGCTTTATAGTATTCTATGACGTTTTGATACCTGTCCTACCCTACAAAACACATGCACTAGCAACTGATATGCACCTAGCCAACCAAGTATCTTCAGCTAAAAACTAGGCTTCTGCAAACACTTGTCCACAAAACTATTTTTCTTCCCCCATAATTGAGTAAGAAAACAAGATTTTGTATTCCAAGGCAGTCAAATATCAGTTTTGCTGACCAATTTTTACCCTATGACACTTTCTAACAATCCTTGCCATACAGTTCGGGCCGCTGAACGCAAAGGACAACTGAACAAAACAACAACGTGCAGGCTTGTCGTAGCTGAGACGCACAAATTGCGCAAAGAAAAAATACTCCTTGAACCAACATTCAATGATTGCCAATGAAAACTTTAATAAATTATTTTAAGGAATGTGCCGAAAAGAAACTGCACACTTTATTTCTAGTATAAATTTCAAGTTTTTTATTCGATTCCTTTTTTTTATATTTTAGGGAAAAACATTAACTTTAAATTAGCATAAACAAAGTTTTAAAAAATTTAGCCGTTCTTCATTAAGTTGGGCTTTACAATGGCCCAAAATCTCTCAATGGGACGAAGCTCTGGGCAATTTGGTGGGCTCTCCTCTTTTGACACAAATTTGATGTTTTTAGTGTCAAGTAACGCCAATGTTGAACGGGCATGGTGCGCTGACGCTAGATCAGGCCAAAATATTGTCGACACATTGTGTTTTTTATAAAACGGTATCAGCCTTTTATTTAAACACTCTTTCTGATAAACGTCAGCGTTAATTGTGCCCTTTGTGAAAAATGGGCTTGTTCTTAAGCCACAGGTGCAAATGGCCTGCCATATCAGCACTTTCTCTCCAAATTTATCCACTTGAATTTTGGACACTGAGTCGTCAACTGTTCCACCTTTAGTTTTTGTATAAAATTGGGGGCCTGGTTAAGTTTTTGAGTCCAATTTTACATATGTTTCGTCGTCCATAATAACGCATTCATAGAGCTTACGCACTCTCGTTTTGCCGACTTCTACTTGGCGGAGACTTTTTTGGGAACTTTTTGTTTTTTGTATGTCTTTAAGTTATGTTATTGCTTTATTCGTTGTACTACTTTTACTAGTATGGGCTTTCTTTGCCAAATCTCGAACAGACAACGTGGGATCTTTGTGAAGTAATTTCATAACCTTCTTATCAACACTATCATCCTGTGGACCTTTTGATGTGTTAACATCTATAGGCTCGGATACCCATTTCTGCCATTTGATAATACATGCAAACAATCAACAATCAACAATCTAGAGTGGCGCTCTGCATGGTGGGCAAATTCTGCGTGCCGCTCATATACATACATATTCATCTGAGTATGATTGTATTGGTGTAGCGGCAGAGAATAACTGTAAAATACAAAGTCTTGCTAACGATGTGTCTAAGTTGGAAGGGTAGTATAAACTTAATATGAACTTTGTGCAATTGAATAGCAAAACTTGAGATTCTTTAATATAATTTCAATTATACATATTTGTTTATATTCTAGCATTGTTTATTGTTTATATTTTAGCATAAACAATATATATATTAAAATCATATATGTATTAGAGTTTCATTGACAATTATTGAATATTGTGCAGTTTGTGCGTCTCAGCAACGACAAGCCAGCACGTTGTTGTTTTGTTCAGTTTCCCTTTGCGTTCAGCGGCCCGTCGATTAAAGGAGAGGCGGGGGGTCAGCGGACAGCAAGAACGGTAAAAAGTTGATGGTACATATTGTATGAAAGTGCGTTTGAAACATATATTTCTTGCTGTGCCTGCTTATCGAGGTTTTTGTTATTTTTGATATTTTTCCTTTTTCTGTGTCGGCGGCAAACGCGCGCTTACATTTACATATGTACCAATGCACTACTGAATACACTTTCGTAATTTGTGTACATCTTTGCATAACTGTATGCCAATGATTGTTAGAAAGTGTCATAGGGTAAAAATTGGGAAGAGTATGTATGATCACCAATAGCAAAACTGATATTTGACTGCCTTGGAAGACAAAATCTTGTTTTCTTACTCAATTATAGGGGAAGAAAATAGTTTTGTGGACAAGTGCTTGCAGAAGCCTAGTTTTTAGCTGAAGATACTTGGTTGGCTTGGTGCATATCAGTTGCTAGTCCAAGTGTTTTGCGCGGTAGGACAGGTATCAAAAGGTCATAGAATACGCAAGGCAGGCAAGCTATCGTTCATATCCAAGAGTCTTATTTATTGCAAAAATAAACAGGCTTCTGCAAATACTTCTCCTGTATTTATTTGTTGGTATGTTTCTTTGTTTGTGTATTTTAATCGTAGTTAAATGTTATGAAATAACAGAAGTCAGCAGCAGGTGGTTTTGTTGAGTTTAAAGTTCTAACTTAAAACAACCAAATCAACAATAAAGACTTCTCTCTCTTTTTGTCTTCCAAGGCAGTCAAATAACACTTTTGCTGCTGCTCATCATACATACTCTTCCCAGTTTTTCCTTTATGACACTTTCTAACAGCCCTTGCTAATGCAAAGATGTACACAAATTACGAAAGTGTATTCAGCGATGCATTTGTAAAGGTCAGTTGCCGAAAACTCGGAATAAAGTAAAGTAGAATAAAAAAAATAGAAAGAGAAACTGGAGAAGGAAAACTAAATTCAATTAACTATTCTTTTCTTTTTTATGCTAATATATAGCAATCAAACAGGTACAAACGGCTGTTAACACATCGCTCGTGAGTTCTAACACTCATAAGTTTTTTTTTCTTCCAGTTTTTGGCAAATCTTTTACAGAACATGTCTTTCCAAATTTAATTATAATGTTTTTTACACTTTTTGCACTAACTTTGTACCGTTTTGCTAATTTTCGGTACGACACACCATTTTCGGTACAGTAATTGTGCAAAATTTTCTTGCGAACTTGCTCTTCAATTCGAGGCATCGTGGATTATTGTGTACGACGACTAAAGAAAAGATAACATGCAAAAAACGCAGAATTAATAGAGCTTTCTAACGGTGCATCGCACGGCATGATCGAAAGCTCCCACTGAGAGCTTTTAACGTTTGAAAGTGTGTAGTTTCTTTTCGGCACATTCCTTATATATTGTTTATGCTAGAATATAAACAAAAAACAATGCTAGAATATAAACAAACATGTAGAATTGAAATTATATTAAAGAATCTCAAGTTTTGCTATTCAATTGCACAAAGTTCATATTAAGTTTATACTACCCTTCCAACTTGTATCAAGCAGATTAATGCAAATCTCTAATATTTGTATTTTACAGTTATTCTCTGCCGCTACACCAATACAATCATACTCAGATGAATATGTATATGAAATTTTTCAGTAGGTCCACGACACCACTCTAAATTTGTTCGTAGGTCGAGACCAGCGCAGCACGGCACGCTGCATTGTTTGCATGTATTCAACTGGCAGAAATAGACACTCGTGCCTATAGATGTTAACACATAAAAAAAAATTAAAAACTCAACGCTATAATATGCTTATTAAAATATGCAAATTTTGCAAAATTTAATAATTAATTTATTTAGAGGTGAATGTGTGTACTTATTTGTATCACAAACATTAACATTTGTCCATATTATGACGTTTTGGCTCATAGCGACACAATAATTTAATATGCTTTTAATTTTTTGCAGCCGCTGTCGACTAACTAGTAATATTTGTGAGGGAGAAGAATGTTACACAAAACCATCCGCATACACTTACAATTTTATAACATTTGTATCAAAATTAATGATTCCACCCGAGGGCCGTACAATATTCACACTGCGAGGTCCGATATGGTATGACGATATTGATTTTGATCTAAAAGTGATCAGAGTTCAAGCGGCACCAAACGTTGCAAAGGCAGCCGAGTCATTCTTCAAGTATGTCATTTTCTACACCCCATCGTATAACATAAACATGTCATCCAGGTTTTTTCTTCAATATTTGAAACTGAACATTTTATTTGCAGCATGTTAAAGATGAACAATCAAGTAAATATAATACTAAAACGAGCACTGGATGGTCCACAGGATGTTGAATTAGAACTGAGTATGACAGTGTTTACAAATGGAATGCCTCGTGGAAAGAGTGTTGCGAAATTATTCCTTTTCGTTTCCCAATACACATACTGAACTACAGTAAATAACGTTTTGCTCTGTTTAATTTAATGTTTTTAGTTGATTTACTTTTGCTTTATTTTTAGGTTATCTAATAAAATAAAATCAAATCACTTTAAGTTGAACAGAATTGTTTTTGTAGTTTAATTTCACAGCCAATTTTTTTTTTAATAAAACTTTAGGCAAGTTTATTATTGATCTGTGTTTGTTATCTTATTAACTAAATATATTAATGGTTACTAAGAGAACGGATACCACGGACCAAGCTATGATCAGTGCTAGCCACGCATTTGATTGAAATGGACTTCGGAATTGATTAATAATGCCACTTCCCAAAAGCTCTATACATGCTTTACGAGAAAAGTAAACCAATATAGCTGGAATAATATACTGAATACCTACGCCAGCATAGCTTCCCGTAAATGCAACTAAGGTTGAAAGATTTTCGGTAAAAAAAGCAACACAAAATGGGGGAATAACGGTTAGAAGCGGAAAGAGTAAGCGTACAAAAATATTGTACGAGCCATAACGGGACATGTCTAGGCACAAAGCTTGAAGATTATTTTTGAGTGTAATCGCAATTAACGGATAGCTAGTGGATAATGTAAATACTGGAAATAATGATAAGAAATAGTCAGTGGCAACAACTAAAGTGGATAAAAAATCATTATAATCGAGCTCACGAGGAATAAAATTCAAAGTATACAAATCTTGAACATGCTCAAATGCAAAAATGCCAGTCAACGCTAATACAATGTAAAACATACAAATTAATATGTAATCGAACACAAGAATTCGAGCGACCATTGATTTAGTTCTGAGCGGTGCCAATAAGCCTGGCAACGAATGATGGCACATAAACGAATAGACGCATGCCCCAAATAATGATGGGATGCCAAATACATTTATGGCAACCGGATGTCCCCTGGCGCCTTCTGTTGCCAGCATCCTTATCGCAATGCATATCATTAAGGCAAATGCTGAATAAACGTCAAAAGTTTTTTAAAAAAAACAGTAATCATCAATGCATGTAAATCTTACCTATCCAACGACATATGGCTGTAAGTATTTGTAAATATTTTGTTTTCTGTATGCTAAAAATGACGAGCGGTCCAAACATTAACGTAAAACCCAATAAAATCACTCTGTACATAAGTTTTCGTGTTACAGTTATAGTAGAGTGTTGCCAACATGCGTCGTTTTTCGTACTTTCAAAATCATCAAGCAAATATGGAAAATTTGTTTTCGTAATCGAGTTAATCGAACGGTTTGTGTTGGGATCAAAATCGCTGTAAATAAATTGTGTGATAAATAAGTTTAGAAATAACAATAATAAATTCTTACCATAAAACGTCACGCAAAGTTCGACTTATTGCTGCAGAATATATGCTCAAATCTCCATATAGATATACTATGAAGCATAGGTAAAACAAGATACGACCAAAGCCATTGAAAAACATCGTTGCCATTTCACCTAATTCAAATTTGTGCTTGAATTGATAATATTGAAATTGTACACTTTCGCTTGTCAATGGTACCGTTTCGACATCAGCATTAACAAATCGCTCATCGACATCTTCGTCGTCAGCGTCATTCAAAGCTTGGTTCTGCCGCAATGCTTGTAAATTTTGCCAGGTTTTGATTGCATTGGCACAGGCCATGGTTTCAATAACAAAGGTTACCGTTATATAGCTGAGCACAGCTAATAATATAAGCACAACAAGGCTAAGGCACCATCCTGCTTTAACAAAAGCGCCAGGCAGAGTTAGTGCTCCCGTTCCGACAATAAGATTGAATATAAAAACAAATCCAACCTGGTAAAGAGAATTCAACAATAACTTAATCATCATGTCTGACAAATTTTATCATACATTTATACAAAGGCTTGTTTTGTACATTTGTTGTAAATGCAATTTAAAACACATATAAAAACATATGCAAAAGCATAGTTACCACATTTGAGTAGGAGCCTGAACCAACAGATTCAATAACAGCTGTTCCACGATGCATTTAATCTAATTGTTTGTTTGTTTAATTATTAAAAATAGAATTGTTAAACAAAATTGTCGATACTTTGCAGATGCTTTATGATTATAATAACGCGATGTTATCAAGTACCGATATTTAAAAATAAAACTATAAGAAAGCTATCGATTGTTAAAAGCACGAAAAAACATCAATACCGTCTTGTTGTAATCGACTGCTTAAGGCCTGTTGTCACATACACCGTAAACCGAAACCGAAACCGAAACAAAAATATCGATTGCACAAAGAATTGACCAGCGTTAAGTTATCTGCGTTTGTAGAAAACAGGTGATCGTCGGTTAACAGCAACCGAATAAAGTCAAAAGTACTTGTTTTGGTTTCAGTTGCTAATGTACTGAATTCGATTACTATTGCTAGCAACTGAAAAATACCGATGTTTCGGTTGCAGTTTCTATCGCAGTCGCAAATGTACTGAATTCGGTTTCGGCTTCGGTTTACGGTGTATGTGACAACAGGCCTTTACCAACACTTCTAAGAACTCAAGCGTCATGGTGAAACTTGAGCCAGAGAACCCATAAAGGCCTGGTGTCACATACACCGTAAACCGAAACCGAAACAGAAACAAAAATATCGATTGCACAAAGAATTGACCAGCGTTAAGTTATCTGCGTTTGTAGAAAACAGGTGATCGTCGATTAACAGCAACCGAATAAAGTCAAAAGTACTTGTTTAGGTTTCAGTTGCTAATGTACTGAATTCGATTACTATTGCTAACAATTGAAAAATACCGATGTTTCTATTGCAGTTTCTATCGCAGTCGCAAATGTACTGAATTCTGTTTCGGTTTACGGTGTATGTGACAACAGGCCTTAACAGTTTTACTTACAGAGTTTGAACAGAGACAGCATAGACTAATCATAAAGTTAATTCGTTTATGAGCACAACCACTTCGCATAGACTAATGCCTGTAAATTCGTTTATGAATTAGTAGTCGGTCAAACAAAAAATTTATGCATATGAAATGTCATAGACAAAGATTTGCTTGTTAAGGGGGGAAAGAGATTGGCCCATTTATTATTTTAGTTTGTACCATGTTTAATACAATAATGCTTTAAAATATCTATTATTAATTAATATGTTTAATATTTTAACAATTGGTAAACACCTTACGGATTTAATACATCTTTTCTCAACTTAAAATGTCATTAATTAATTATTAATTAACTTAATTAAGAATATATTGAAGTTATTGTGATTCCGCCCAATCGTTATTTAATCGAATCTCTGCACAGTTATTAACTAAATCACAATCGTCAACAAATTCCACATGCGTAAATGGAAAATGACCCTTGCGCCCATTTAGTTCGCCTTCCCATTGACCATTTATGTTGGTTTTAGTCACTTTTATTATGTCCCCAACTTCTAGCTTAAGTGCAGTCTTGTCATATGCATTTGGCACTCGTGACTGTTTAACTCGAGCTCGAGCTGGCAATTTGCGCTATGAATAAAATATAAAGTATAAGATTACGCATTCGAAATCAGAAAGTAAGGTTACGCACATTTAAATCCGTTCTTTTCAATGTGCTAAACTGGTTAGATGATGATAGGAAAGCTGGGTCGGAAGAATTGCTGCCGCATGAAATGTTTGTGCGAGCAGCAATGCAAGAGCTTACATTTAACGAATTCGTATGCTCAAGGCCACCATCATCTTCCATAGACTCGTCGTACTGTAAATAAAAACGATACAAAGTAATAATAAAATATAAATAAAAAGATGTTATAGGAAGTTTTTTTTTTAATATTAACATACACGCTGCACATATGGAACCGGGATTTGTCCAACTAGTCCGTGGGAATTACGGGCAGTCCACCATTGATCTTCATCTTTGCGTATAACAGTAAGAATATCGCCTCTTTGAAACGGTAAATCGTCTTGATCCTAAAGTAAAAAATGTATTTATTTGTTTTAATTGTTATTGCGAATACATACACTTCCAACAAAATCAAATTTGCCTATGACTTTTTCGACTTTCTTTTGAGCGGGCCGCTTCAATGGTGTGGTATCCAAATAATGCAGTGTATAAAAGGTAAGTAGCTTGGGTAGATTTTCAAAGGACTGATCTCCAATGCGGTAAACAATTTGATCCTGCTGTTGCACCTTGTTAATAATATAGTTACTCACTTTGGTGTCTTCTCTAAATTAAATACATATATGTAAATGCAAACGGTTAAACTTTTAAAATCTTTAATATTTTTTAATTGATTACCTCACACAAAGGACATAGTCTCCCTCAATCGAGTTGCTGTCACGTACTAAGAATACTCCACGTTCACGCTCGTTCATTAAAACCTCGGTAGCGTCTTGTCGAGACATTGACCCAAAGTACCAACTAAAACAATACCGTTTGTTCATTTGTGTGTGTGTATACATAAATATGAATGCATGGTTTTCTAAATTTTAGTAATTTTAAATATGTCTTAATTGTTTACATATATATTAATGATTTCTCGCACATAGGTACGTACATACGTGTGTGCAATATTCTTTATAACTATTATACCCACACATATTTATATGTACATACATATGTTGTATGTGCAGAAACACAAATCTATAGTCGCTTATACATGTTCACGACGTCCGGCTAAGTCCGAATCACTGTTAATGATTGCGATTATTACCTGCCCCTGTCAGACACATCAAATGTATCCATGGCTAATAAATATATGGTACTATATGTTTATTGACTTTAATTCTTTATAATTACAAAGCAAGCATACAAAAACACTTATATCTTTTTTATTCTTTGTGTATTCTCTTTATAGCTGTTCGTTGTACATCGATATAATGTTTTCGATATTTTTATGACAGACACTAACAATGTCGATATTTAAGAAAACTGATTAGTACATCGATGAGTGCAATAATAATCTATATATATAAAAATTAATGTCTGTTTATGTGAGGATATAGAACCGTAAACTTTGCGTTTGATCATGTGATGATCTTTAGCAAAGTTGTTGTGTATGAGCCTGGGATTCTTTCTGTGTTGGTACGACCAATTTTTGGCATTTGTGTATTTGTGAGTTAGATTACTTTCTCTGCGGCAGTAGACTTTTCAAAAAATCTACTTCCTACGGAATGTGAAGCTAGAAATTTTCACACTCAGTCTTGCTAGTTAATTATTAGCGGAACAAAAAAAAACCAAAAACCGTTAAAAGCAGTGTGAAATATCTGTTTAGCTGGATTGGAGACATTGTGAGATTCGGATTGCTGATTGACAGCTTAAAAATTCAAACGCATTTTTTACTGTAAATTATGCCTCTTAAGCGAAAAACAGTATTCAGGAATGCCGGCGCACATTCATAGTAGGAATTTCTTAAGGCCTGTTTACTCAAGACATAACTTAAGAAAAAATAACTTAAGAGTCAGCTGACTCAATCTACCTTATGGCTCTCAATGTTAGCGTTTACTCTCAACATAAAATAACTTATCGTAATTTTGAACCTGCAGGTTGCAGAAATAACTTAATTTTCTTACGTCGAACAGTGTTGATTTACGAACAGCTGTTCGAAAACAGTCTTGCAAAACGTTAGTCAACAACGTGTAACAATTAAACATCTAATTCATATACATTGCAAAGGCTACTGTTGTTTTTTTATCCATTATTATAAAGTCACTTTTCTGCTGCTTTGATGCTGTTGTGGTCAATATGTGATACCGCGTTTATTTTTCTTTGTTTAACAACACTGCTTACATAGTTATACAGCACTGCCGCACTGATTTATTAAGTTAATTTATATCGAGAGTAAATGCAACTATTCCTTAAGATATTTTTTATTAAGATAAGTTTTTTTTTTTAAGTTATGTCTAGAGTAAACAGGCCTTTACATTGACAATTGGCGCTCTCATTACACTACGAAACATAAATCTACCACGACAGATTATCAGTCAAGAAAATGTTAAACAATGTAATCGAGGCAACAATTTTGACTGGAAAATTCAAAGGTGAAGAATTACTGTTGTCAAAGATCGCGAAAGGTATGACATTCAAGTTCAATCGTTTGCTGTTCCCGGTCGCTATCAACAAGCACAAGGACACTTGTTTCAAGTATAACTAGTCTAATTATAAAACTTAACTGAAAGTACTAGATTCTAATTAAATTAAATAAATACTTTGTGAAATTAGTTTGGCACTATTCGCTCCAAATATATCGATAGTATAACGAAAGTCAGACGTAAGATTAGTCAGCGGCAACATAGAAATTCTTTTAAAGATTCGATATCGATGTATTTATGTTTTTGTTCATCTCTAGTAAATACGCCATTTTGTGTTAAAGAGAAAAATTGAGCAACACAAAATGAAAAATTATTTCTTTATGTTAATAATACAAGAACAACGTAACTAAATTAATTAAAATGTGCAGTGTGTTGGAATAAGTTCGGTACGCGTACATATGCACTGCAGCACATACATTCTAAAACCAACCTAATATTCATATGTGTATGGTGCATACGTTTGTGTGATGTGTGTGTTCAAAAAAACTTGTTTGATGTATGTGTATGCATGTGTACATAACGATTGACTTCTAACACACCAGTTAAAATATAAAAAAATATAAATAAAATGTGTACATATTTTAAGTCATAATTGTGAATTGAAAAAAGTGCGGTTCCTGGATGCAACAAACACATTTTGAAAACGAAAAAAATCTGGCTGCAGCTTATCTAATATGTAGGCGTATGTATGTACATATATGCATTAACGCAGATCTGTATGAATAAACATACAAATTTATGTATGTTGATGCAAGTGATCGCATACAAACATCAATTATAAAAATATAATACTAAATACGTCGACATATTGAAAAAAGGGCGTTCTTACGTACATAAATTTGTTTTGGTTTTTATTTGTTATTCAAGAATGTGTTTAATCAGTTTTTATAAAAAAAAAAGACAATCTTATTTTGATCTATTTAAACTTATAAGTGGATTTGTAAAGGTTTTTTTCCACTTTAAAACCTGATAGGTAATACAAAATTTATCAAATGTATTCTTTATCGCTATTGCGCAACTTGCAAATGCAATTTCTGTGGCCGGAAGAGGCCAATAGAAAAATTTGCTACTAATGTAGAAAAATAATAGTATGTGAATGTGAAACATATACTTTATATTTATTTTGCAACGAAATGCGTGACGCCCAGACCAAAGCTTATCCGACCCCATACCTGAGTCAATATAGCCATTTCGGTTTGTTTTTATGCAAACTACTCCCTCAGTTTTTTCACTTGTCAAAATCAGCCAAATCGAATCACTATACCATAGATCTGTCATACAAAACACAGATTGAAATAAAGATTAATGTACAAAAAACGCGGCTCATTCAAGTTTTGTCAATTATCTGACAACTGTGCAAAAATGTATTAAAATCTGACGTTTATACATATATAATATCTTTCCCAGAAATAAATCGGAATGAGACTTGCTCCAATTCTTCGAGTACACTCAAAACAAGCGAAGGAACCAGTACACAAAAAATGTATATAAATTTATATTTAAGTTGGGGGAATCTTAACTTGTACAAAGGGGACACATGTACAAATCATAAAAATATGTTGGTTGGCTGATAAAACTAACAAGTTTATAAAACCTTCGGCGGGCCGAAGAACGTTTCCAAACTTATTTTAATTTAATATAGAACCGGGGCATTCGTTGTTTGATATTTTTAAATCTTTGTTGCTACTATTGATTGTTTACTATATTTGTATGTGCTTTTTGTTGTTTTCTACCAGGTATATTCTCCTTTCATGACGCCAAACATTTTATTTAATTGTTATCTGTCCAGTTAAAACAAATCTGTCTTGGATCTAACAATTAACATCGTCATGTATACAAAAACTCGTCGTATTAAAGTTAAGTTTCGAAATGATGCTGTTGCGGCAAGTCGTAAAAAAGGCAAGTAAAATTGCTCAATAAATATAATGTATTTCGAGTTGAGAAATATCGAAAGTATTGAGTATTGAAGTGTATTCATGCATAATCTATTCTCTGTAGAGTACTGCCTTTTTGTTGTTGTTGTTATGTTGGTTTTGGTATGTTAATGCTTTAATTTTTTTCTGGTTTTCATTTACAGTCAGTATTTTAAAATGTTCCCAAAAAAGCGTTCATTTCGATATCAACCAGGATCTAGGCACTAGTTTAATGGCTGGCAACAAATGCCAAATCCACCAATCAATATTAAATCCATTGAAACAGACTGAACTGAGATTATTGCCTGATGATAAAGCTGATCCACCAACGTCAAAAACTTATACGAAACAGTCAAGATTTACGTATTTCAATAGTTTCGCAAAAAAAGCATTTATTCTAAGTAAATATCAAAAAAGTAATATGATACTTGGGATATTATTTGCCTTGCAACTTGTATGCTCTTCGCAATCGATATTGGTTGAAGAACAAAATATTAATCGTAATACTGAGCTGCTGAATCCCATGTCCATAAAGACAATTGCTGCAAACAACAGTACGAGTTTTCGTAATACGGGCAAACCCACAACAAGCAATTCGACTGGCTTGGGCTTGGGCCAGTCATCATCATCCGTTGCGTCAAGTGGCGCTTATTTCGATAAGCTCGACAATTTGGAACGCAGTGTGGCTGCTGTATTAATTAAAGTAGCATATGGCACAACATCAACGACCAAACGAAGCATACCAGATAATAGTTACGTTTTGGGTCTTACAACCGTTGCGACGCCGCTTTTAACAACGCTGAGGTAAGTACTTAAAAACTAGAATTCGATTTCCCAGTGATATCAAAATGTTTACTCTTCCTCCACAAAAAATAAAAAAATTAAAATGGCTTACAACTTTCATGGAGTTTTAATTTGGAAATACTCTTACATATAAACTATTTATTTTTTTTGTATGTTTAATGAATATATTATAGATACCATCAATCGGTACATCATGCCCAACAACATAATGGTGGTCGTCACCGGAATTATGAGCTCGATTTGGAAAGGGATCATGCATTGCCGACATCAGCACCGAATGCTGACATATTGAAGAGTAATAATAATCCAACATATCCAAATCCAAATCGTCATCACAGCAGTAGCAGCAGCCACGATCGAGATCGTCTGCGTCATCCTCCCATGCAATACAATTCAACACCAACGCCATCAAGTAATTATTAAATTTCATTTCTTTTGATTACTTTCTTCATATATTCTTTTGTAGTGCCAAACTTATTGAAAAAAGCGAATGGCCAACCAACTATTCCGATGTATCCGGGGGATATACCATCGTATTCACCGCCATCAAGATCCTTTTTTACACATGCACTGCCGCCGGAATATCAAAATCCGTTTGCCGACAAGCCCACATTGAGGGGCACAAATAATGAAGGTATTATTTCGAATACAGTTGCTTTCAATAATCGTCGTCCCATACCGCCGCCCAGTCTAATGCCTGGCCATGAACGTATACCATTGCGTCCTCCCGATTTAGCGGCATCAATTGGTAATACTGGCAACGCCGATGGAAATGAAGAAAATGATCGCATTTCTGTCATTGAGGCAAAGAATCCTTTGCAGGGTGGTGGAGCTATCACCAAGGCACTTAATACACCATCATCAACACGCAACAAAAATGCTGCTAATGTCGTTGCCGAAACAGCAGTCGAGGATTATAACAACATCAACAATAACAATCATGATACACAAGATTTGTTAAGTTCTGCTGCTTCTGGCGGTGGCGGGGGCAAAAGGCAAAAGGAAGTGCTGCCAAATATCCGGCGCATACTTGGCTCAAATGGCAAAAAAGGTGATATACCAGCGGTGCTGTTGAGGCATGTGACACAGCGACCAATTGTTAGCAGCTTTCAGCAACAGACGCCAGCAGCGCCCAAAGTATTATTTGATAATAATTCGGATGCGGCAGATATTGCGGCACAGCAGGAAAGCAATAGCAGTAACATTTCGAATGCTGCAAATATAAATAAAAGTCGACAATCTTCGGATTTAAATGATCCGAATGTGTCAAACAACAATGTAAGTCAGCAATCATCAGCAACGACAACACCATCAGCCGCCGCTGCATTGGGTGAAGCAGCTGCCACATCATCAGCGGCAGCATCAGCAGCAACAACAAATTCAGCAAAACCTACTTTTCCAACGGCAAATGGATCTGGTAAAGTTGGCGTTGGCGCCGCTGCTGCAGCATCAGCACATGCAACATGGACTTGGGCATGGAATATTCATATATATTTGTGTGTTGTGCTATTCACGATCTTATCGGTATATTCGTTATACAAGCTCGTCACATATAACAAACTAACGCATTTATTTGCACAATCATATTTTGTTTATATACATTTGATACTCATATCGATTTGTATAATGCGCATTATCTATCTATGCATCGATGCATATAATATTCATAACACTTTCCCAATATTTGGTGCCGAACTTTTATTTAATTTGCCATCGACATTTCTAACCGTTGCATTCGCTGTTTTGATACTCTTTTTGTTTTTGAAATCCTTAAACCATAAGAACAATCGTTATTCGGCATTGGTTCGTCCGCTAACAGTTGTTGTTGGTTGTGGTGTGCATGTCGGTTTGTGCATCACGTTGCACTATGTTGAGTCATATACGTTGCACAATCATCAATTGTACTTCCAACAACAGCAACAACAACAATATTTTCGTCGGCAGCAGCAACAGCAACATCTGCTATCGACAAGCTTAGCCAATCCGCCGCCACCGCCGCGTGTTTTATCGCTCATTTGTCAAATAATATATATATTTATATGCCTGAGCTTGGGTTTATTATATCTGTATTTATATCGTATTTTAAAGCGTATATTGAAGAGTAAATCCCAAAATTATATTCATGGCTATCAAAATTTATCGTATGCCATACACATTACAATTGCGACCGCATTACTTTTTGTTTTGTTGGCTGCATTGCAAATTTTCGGTGCCGTTTGCATTTCAGTAGCAACTCGTCCTTTGATGAGCCAAACGAATATTGTTGATGTCGACTGGTTGCAATGGGGCTATCAATTTTCATTGCGTCTCATTGAAATTTCAATTATTACACTCGTTTCATGGGTAACGGGCCTAAGAACGAGCATCGGGATTGGCAATAATGTAAATAATGCAAGTTCTGCTGTTAATGGTGATGTGCGAATGGTTGGACCAGTTGTCACTGGTAGAGAAAAGCATCCCACAACAATTAACTCAGGCACACTACACAATTCATCGCACACGAATGTGGCGAATTTCTTTTTACCCTGCACCTCCAGTTCGAGTCAGGAACAATTTGATACGGATTATCCCGCTATATGTAATACAAATACCAATTTACATACGTATACGATGCGTACGGGAAAATTGATTTATGATGATAGTTATGCCCTCAATTCGTTGTCAGCGGCCGGTGGAGGAGGCGGAGCATCACCATCCGGAGCAACTGGTACAGAATATCAACTACAGGAACCAATGTACCAAAGACCCTATGATACCGGTTCGATTCGAAGCGCTGTCAATCATAATCTAACCTCACGCTTCCATCAACATCATCATCCACATCATCATCCACAACCACATCAACACCAGATGCGAGGAGCTGCATATATGAGCAACGATTATATGACCGATGATGCAACGATCGATCATTATGAGAACCCAAATTTTGATTTGCGTACAAGTTCAACGGGCGCTGTTGTGGGAGCATTACAAAAACTGGGATCTGGTTCTGGGACCGGATCTGGCACTGGTTCGGGCACCGGTTCGGGGTCATCACAACAGCAAATGTTGTTGTTACAAAGCGATAGCTGTTATTCGGAACCACTGCAAGAGAACTCTAGCTATGAGTTTAATAATTTTGAGCGACCTGTGTTCAAAGAGAGAGAGAAAACGTTGGCAGAACGCGACGAATTTTGGTCTGAAGGTCAACAGCAGCAGCTAAAGGCTCAAGCGTCCGAACGACGCACTAGTTCCAATTCAACAACCAATTCATGTACATCCTCGAATGGTGGTGGTGGCGGTGGTCGGTTTGCCAACAACTACAACTCATATGAGCGCGGCGCGCAATATAATGGTGTGCGCAAAAGTGGTACATTAAATAGCATTACCGGCGGGGCTACAACGGTGGTAATCGGACCTGGAACTAGTTCCAGTTTTAATCGCGCAATTAACAACGTTATGCCTGGTGGTAATATGCGATTAAATGGTGCTCAAACATTGACACACTCAACCGAACGTTCATATTATCAGCGGACAAGTGGGCGTGGAAACAATAATATAAATCTAGTTAATCGATCATTGGCAACAACAAACGATTTTGAACTGGAGTCGAGACAACAACAACAACATCAAAATAAACAACAACAACAGCGGCGGCAATACAATCATCATAATTCCGAGTTAGATGATGGTGATGACGATGATGTAGGTGCGGAGGAAGAAGAGGAGGAGGAAGATGATGATATGATAACGGGCTGTAATGTCGAGTGTACGAATTTGATAAGCAATAATAGCAACAATGTAGAGCATAACTCATGTTTAACAAACGATGACAGCAGCAACAGCATAACTAATTCACTAAATGTACAAACAAAAAAAATCAATACAAAATCGATTCAACAATTTCAACAGCAGGAAATCAGCAACATCGCATCGAGTATACCGGTAACAGTAAATGATTCGTCAATAGCAAATGTTTTGGATACTAGCAGCAGCAGCATTATTGTTACCGGCTCAGGTTTCGTGCCGCGTTATCGCGCCAATAAGGATGAAATTAATAACAAACCTCATTTGGGTGTTGTTCCTGGTCATCCTCAACACAAACAAACCAATCGCAACTTAACACAAATTTGTAGTAATGTCAATGGCATCGATTGCTAGGCAAAATTTGTACACATCATGCCATGTTAAGATCTAGATTAAGTTCCGTTTGTTGCTCTTCGACCGACCAAAAAAAATTGTGTCTGTTCAAGTTAAAGAATAGTTTTGAGTTACCCAGTCAAAAATGTGCCTGTTAATGATTTTAGTTTTTTTATCCATACGATAAGCTATAATTGCATCAATGAATGAAGCATTAAAAAAACATCTTTTGAACAAAAGACTTAATCCGATTGATTCATACGATTGTTACCTATATCTGTTCGATAACTTTTTAGCACACATACAAACATATGCAGCTACTCGAATTCTTTTTAACCATAGGGTATCGGTACGACTAGATTTCACGTAAAAACGCAACAAACGGCTCTACATCTACTTCATTTAACGTTGCCGCCGTCGGCGCCGACGCTCATTGCCAATTATATATTAGTAAATTTGCCGCACTTTCTACACTCTCTTCAAACTTGTGATATACATATATATATATGTATATATATATACATAAATATCATATATATAATATATACATAAATATCATATATATAAAATAAAATACATTCATATATTTTGTAGATGTAAAAAGAAAACTTGACGTTTTTTTAAATAAGTTGGAATCGCAAAAAAATAAGTATTAGATGATATTAATATTGTTTATATAAATATACAAAAATTTCTTCTGATTTAATTATTTAAATATATATATATATATATATATATATATATATATATATATATATATATATGTATATATATATCAATGCAGGAGCAGCTATAAATTAAAATTAACTTATACCAGCTACAAAAACAAACAGATTCATAGCCAGATACACATATGTACTTATTAAGGAAGAAAAATACTAATATATAAGTATTAACTATGTAGTTCTTTTAATATATAAAATTTTGTAATGTATATACATATAAAACCATTTTTTGTAAGACAATTATTGTATGTAAACTGCGTAACATTTTTAATGTTTATTTTCCATGACGCGAATTTTATTAGTGCAGTTTTTTTTATAACAAAAAACGAATCAAAAAACAAACACTTTTATATTGAACTAAAAAAATAAAAGTTTGTATAGTTTTGAAACTGTTTTTAATTTTTTGCATTTTTATTTAACCTTAAACTATTAATCTTGTTGACAATTTGCATTTTTAACCATTGCCATGAAACATTTAAAGAATAAATTGTAAACATATTTAAACACTGCGGTAACAATAATAAAAATAATACAATAAAATAGGCCAAAGTTAGTTGCAAGTGTTATTAAAAAAAAAATAATAAAAAAAAAAACAAGATGAAAGTTATACTCCAATACTCAAGTTTAAACAAGCTGGCTTCAATGCGTCCATTGTTTCATTAATAAACTGACATTTCTTGGTTTTAGTTTTAGCTACAAATAAGCAGATATTTCTATTTTAACTATAAACAAAACAAAAAAACCAACAACAAATATATTATAAACTTATATGCGTTGCATGCAGCAATAATATCTTTCAGCTGTATGTAACTAAAAGTGTAAATTAATAATATATTTATGTGTATATATATAGAGATTAAAAACATAATGCTTTTGGTATAAAACAAAAAGATAGTTTGTGTATTGAAATTACAATGACAATGTTATTTCATACATCAAGAATAGTACTGATTGAATTTAAGGCTTTTTGCAGTTTAAATGTAAAAACAATTAATTTAAAAAATTCGACACTTTTTTTATAGATTATAACCATTTTCACATGCTTCTAAGGAATCACATAATACATACACAGACATATGCAGTAAAAACATATTCAAATATAAATTTAAAAAAAAAAACGCACTGCATTATAAAAAAAGAAACATAAACACAACCAATTCTTACACTAAAAAAACAAGCAAAAACAAATTACCCCTTATCATTATAAACTAATATTAAAGTGAAGTATGTAAACTTATACTATAAGTAACTGCATGTATATGTAACACAAATTACTCTTAAATAAATAATTACTAAATCTCTAAATTTAATTCAATTCTTTTGGAGTTTAGTTTATAATAAACGTCGTCGCTTCACATAGAAAAACAAAATGAATATTCTTTTCTAACAATTCGTTATTTCTGTAAAATTTCAAGTTGAACTTTATTGTAGAGTAGAGTATATTGTTTATTTAATCGTCGTCATTCAGATCCATTAGAGCCGCATGAATCCTAAAGTGAAGTCGCGATTCTAATGCGAACTTTGAATATTTTTTCTAAGAACACAAAAGTTTAAAGTCATTAAAAATTAAATAATTATTGTTTAAATAAACAAACTTGGTCTCTAGCAGCATGGTTACGGCCCGAGAACGATCTACCGATGCGTGACAAAAAGCAGATTCCACATAAGCAAAAGGTATAATAAAATTATCCTCCACAATGCCATTTAAAGCGATACATTCATTGAAATCCCTTGACAAAAAAAAGAAGAAACAAAAAACGTATTGAATAGTTCAACTTTGTCATAAAGAAAATTCGTTACGCATTATGTATTTAGTTTAAAAGATGAATTATTAACTTACTGAAGAGCTAATGCGGACTTATCCATTTGCATATAGCACGATCCACGCAACAGAAGGCATAATGCACGATTATCAGCATAATACAGATTGGATTTAGTTAGCAAGGTTAATTCCTTATCGATAATTTGAAGAATGCCATCAGCCAGTTGATAATCCTTGGCCATAAACTTAAACATATTCCATAGATACATTAACTCAATTAGCGGCAGGACAAGTTGTTGCTTTTGTTTCGCATATCGAATGGCGCGTTTGGACAAAAACTTTTCCATTGGCAACGATTTGCCGGCTATTTTTTGACGGCATGCAGGCACCTGCGACATAAGTGCATCGATTGCCTTAAAATCATCTTCGGTGTTCGGAGACAACATTAGTTTAATGGCAGCCAATTGATAGGCGTATATTGAACGCGACCAATTGCTTTTAGCCAATAGTTGCGTGGCATAGAAATGGGCATTTGGCCATTTGCATTGCATTGCGTTCAACCAGAGAAGTTCCCAAAAGCTTATATAATGAAATTGTGGCCAGGCATCTTGGGATTTCCATGATTTGATAAACCACGATTCGGCTGCATCAAAGTTTCCATTGCACAACTCGTAGCGTCCCTTAAAGAATAGCATCCAAACACCATTTGGATATTTTGCCAATTGCGATTTTAATATTTGATCGCATTGATTCATTGATTCCCCGTCAAACTTTTGATTACAGAGCATCGGCACAATCATTAAACGATAGCCAAGAAACGATAATGCGCATAGAATTTGCCGTAGTCCATTTTCTTGGTAACCGGAACGCAAATCATTCAGTCCATCGTTCTAAAAGAGTTTTTTTGCTTATTGTTGTTAACTGTTGTGTAAGATTGTTTCTTTTTTATTTAAATTACCCACCCTATTTGATGAGAATCCAATAAATTGTAGTAATTTCGTAATGCGAGCGGGCAGCATTGATATCATTATATTAAATGTTCCGATACCCAAATGTACGCCGCTATCAAAATGATTTTTTAAACCCTTCGAACTCAAGTTCCACACTCGATGTTTTGTTATTTGTGCACAGAACCTAAAACATAAACAAGTAGAACATTTGCAGTCGGTCGCAACCGTCTGCGGTATACCCGATACCAGTAAAAAAAAACAAATAAAAAGAGACCTGATTACAATGGAGTGCGGATAGGGCAGGGGTGTACGCTGCCTTAAAGATTGTCTGAAATAGAAGGGGATGCCAAAAAGCTATCTTCCTTCCAAATTTGGTGACTCTAGCTCAAAGTTAATAAAATATGGTCGAAGTGTGGCTGTAGGCAGTATGGGGGGGGCATGGCATCAAAGCTTTTGCTGCACATCTGCGCATGATGTCATCAGCTATCATCCTTCCAAATTTGGTGACTCTGGCTCAAAGCTAGTAGAATATGGTGGAAGGGGGGCTGGGGGCGGTATGGGGGCGTGGCATCAAAATTTTAGATGAAGATCTGTGTATCATGTCAATAGCTATCCTCCTACAAAATTTGGTAATTCTAGCTCAAAATTAGTAAAATATGGTGGAAGGGGGGCTGCGGGCGGTATGGGAAGGCGTGGCATCAATAATTTTTCGAGTTTCTTCATCACCAATCTTGGCATTAAATTTGGTGGTTTTAGCTCAAAAACTGAAGAAGATATATCCATTTTTGGTTTTTTGGTGGGGGGTTGGGGGCGGAATGGGTGGGTGGGGCTCCAAAACTTTGATGCAGTTTTTTGGGGGTCGTTACCAGTTATCTTCCTATCAAATTTAATGACTCTAAATCAAACACTTTGGGCGGTCGGGGGTGGCTAGGGCAGAATAGATAGGCGTGGCATCCAAAGATTTTATACATTTAGTTGGGGGTCAACACCTATCTTGGCACCAAATTTGGTGGCTCTAGCTCAAAAACTGTAGAAGATGTAGGCATTTTTTACTTTAAACTGCGGGGGGCTGGGGTGGAATGTGAGGGTGTGGCTTCAAAATTTTTGATCCAGTTTTTTGGGGGTTGTTAGTAGCAATATTTTCCCAAATTTGGTAGTTCTAGTTGTAAGGGCGTGCGAAATAGCTGGGCTTATAGATTTTGAGTTATCGAATTTATCGATTTGCCAGCTCCCTAGTTATCGTATAACTCCAATCTTGACACTTTAATTTACTATGTTATAAATAAAGACATTTGCAAAGTTTCTCGAACTTGAAGGGTGTGGAAAAAAGTTGCGAACATACGTACGGGCAGACGGACGGGCGGACAGACACCATGACGGATATTGCACAAATCCAATATACTCTTTACCTTCGGTATCGAGTATAAAAATCAAATCGATACACGTTTAAAACCGTGCTAAAAGAGGCCTGTTTGCAAAGGGCGAGTACGGATGCGCCAGACAATAAAGTATATATAAACCTGAAAGTAAGTTCAACACGAAAATAAGTGATTAAATAAATAATTAAATTACCGGAAGCAATTGAAACACTGTCGAACTTGCAGGCTGCCGCGAATTAAGCCGCTTAGGTTCTCATCTTCAACGAAAGTAAGAAGAGCGCTCATTAAAAGAGCTTCTGCCGTACAAAGCTCCGCATGGCATTCAAGATCTGAGAGAGTATTAAAATTTTTCTGAAATGTTTTCAATAAGAGCAACAATTTATTCAAACTTTACTTTTATGATCATGTTTGAAATACCTTTTTAAATGTGCTGCCTATGTATTCGGTGAATGTGCTTTTCTTTCGAAAACGTTGACACACCTCCAAACATTTCTTAAGCTCAACGGATGCTTTATCAATATCTTCGAACGTTAGCATTGCCTCAAGAAACGAAAAAACCCCTATTCCCATCGAATGATAGAGACTTGATTCTGCGGATGGTTTCAAAAGCTTGCGAGCTTTTTCGAATTGATTGTCAAAAAAATAATTAATAGCCATTTGTGCCTCTGCCAGCGAAGTATTGAGGTCCATTTCAGAAGTGGGCAAGTCCAACGGATCGTCAGAGCAGGCATCATAAAATTCCTTGCAAAAACAAATTTGTGAATTCTTAGCATATGTATGTTTAAATTGTACATAATTTTTCGTACCTCGTCGAACGAATCTGATTTATCACAGTCGTCCATGTTTTTAAGTTTTTTTTAAAACGATTCTAAGGCTGAGAATATAATAGTGTTTTGTAGAAATTAATTTGTATTATTTGATTATTTTTGGTATTTTTTGGCAAACAGTTAGAATTGTTGCAAAAAAGTAATTAAAAAGCATCTCAAGCCGGATATATATTTGTTTTAGTGCTTCACATTAAGGTTAGGCAGAGAGAGAGAGAGAAAGATAGGGTGGTTACAGAGAAAACTCACACAGAGAAAGCATATCAGGAAGAGCATTTGGTCCGGCTAAAGCCGGGTAATGCAAATGTACCGTTTAAATAATTAGTTACATATGTACATTCATTGTTCTTTACCAAATATGGAGTAGATAATTAACAAATAATACTTACATAATGATGTGTATGTAGATATGTATGTATGTATCTAATATGTTTGAATAAAAATAAAAAACAAAACGTTAAAAATTCCGCAGTTGCGTGGTGGATGCGTTTCAAAATCGAGGCATATGGAGAGTTAATATGTGTTACGGGCTAGATCTAACAAAAGCTTCTGATTAACTGACTCACTTACATATGTACATACATATTTATAAAATCAGGTGTATGGTGCAAGTGCACACTGGCTTATGTGTGTTCATGCGTACATGTGTAAATGCATCCATGCAAACACTTGTTCTAGTGACTCTCAATCGGTATGAGGCGCTCATATGGATGCATGTAAATACATACATATGTTTGTAAATATTTACGGAGTAGTTTTTATAACAACGTTTATGTGTGCATACTTATAGACATTTGATTTTATGCATTTGACTTGATGTATGTATGTAAATTAATATTTCATATCGGTATATTCATATATAACTTTTTATATAGTATGTACATATATATGTGTATATGTGCATAAATACAATTTTATTTATGTCTGTACATAAATATTTAAAATACAAGTTATAGACTTTAACCTTATGCTATTGTTATCATTAATATGTTAATATATATGTATGTTCATGCATATACATATACGAACGTACGTTTTTAATTGTACCAGGCAGAAAAGAAAAAAAATAAAAACGTAAGCTAGTGAGCACTAAGTACACATATGTACATACAACATTAAGCTTTAAGCTCTCGCGTTGTTCGGTCGTGTTTTTTATTGTGTTGTCATGCATACAATTGTTAAATCCACTTAGTGTTTTATATTTTTAGTACCAGTCAAAATATTTATTTTTTAAATAATTTAATTAAAAGAATAAATGTTACTGCTTCTGGCGTCTACAAGAAAAAAATATCTCGTTAAATTATCAGTTGAATTTGTGTATTGGTTTGTTGCTTTAATCTCAATCTCCGCGTCGCTAAAGAAGCTTTGTGTAGTTGAGAAATATACGCAATAAAGTGTGTGCAAATAAAAACAAAGCCCAAAACGAATACTTAAACAAGGAAAAGCAAATTATCTGTTCACAGCTCGCACCAATACCTAAAAAAAACAATCAGCTGTTTAAGTACGAAGGAAAGCTGACTGCTATAGTACGAATTAACAACACCGGCTAACAAAACTTGCGTTACCTTTTGAAACTACGTAAGAACTGTTTTTTAATCTATTTTGGCCGTTTGATTCCGTTCTTTAAGATTAAATTTATTTTGTTTATTCTCAAAATTTTTTTTGTCTTTATTTTTTTAAATTGTGTAAAATTTAATTTCAGAAGTCTGAATGGCAATTGTATGCCCCAGTTGTTATCTAAAAAGAGACAATTTGGTTATTAAAATAGTTATTAAAGAAACTAAGTTTTTTAGTGTTCTTGAAGCAACTTGTACAGATGTGAAATAAAACAAGTAGAATCGTTGCAGTCGGACGCACCCGACTGCGGTATACTCGATACCAGTAGTAAAACAGATTAAAAGAGAGCTGATTGCAATGCAAGTTAAAAGAATATGGTGGATGGTAGGCTGGAGAAGGTATGGGGGGGGGGGGGGCGTGGCATCCAAAATTTTGCTGCAGATCTATTTATGATGTCAATAGCTATCCTCAAACCGAATTTGGTGACTCTAGCTCAAAGTTAGTAGAATATGGTGGAAGGGGGGCTGGCATTGGGGGTTTTGAGAACCGTTTTTAGTGAAGCATTGGGGCGGCGTGGGCAGCTTGGGCTGTATGGATTGGCGTGGCATCCACAGCTTTTATGCATTTTTTTGGGGGCTATAATCACCTATTTTGGCACAAAATTTGGTGGCTCTAACTCAAAAACTGTAAAAGAAATAAGCATTTCTGTTTTTAAGCTGCGGGGGGGGGGGGGGGGGGCTGGGGCGGAATGGGAAGGTAGGGCTCCAAAACTTTGATGCAGTTTTTGGGGGGTTGTTACCAGTTATCTACCTACCTATTTTGTGACTCTAGCTCAAACACTATGGAAGAAACACGCACTACCGTTTTTAGCGAAGCGTTGGTTGAGGGCGGATAGGGCAGTATAGGTGGGCGTGTCATCCAAAGTTTTTATGAATTTGGTTGGGGATCGTCAACACCTATCTTGGCACCAAACTTGATGGCTCTAGCTCAAAAACTGTAGAAGATATGGGCATTTTTGGTGTTAAACTGCGGGGGGGCTGGGGGCGGAATGGGTGGGCGTGGTTTCAAAATTTTTGATGCAGTTTTTTGGGGATTGTTAGTAGCTATTTTCTCCCCAAATTTGGTAGTTCTAGCTGTAAGGGCTTGTGAAATAGCTGGATCTATCGATTTTGCGTTATCGAGTTTATCGATTTCCCAGCCTCCTAGTTATCGTAGAACTCCAATCTTAACACTTTAATTTACTATGCCATAGATAAAGACATTTGCAAAGTTTTAAGTCTCTAGCTTGAAGAATGTGGAAAAAAGTTGCGTTCATACAGACGGACAGACGGACAGACACCATGACGGACATTGCACAAACCCAATATACTCTTTACCTTCGGTATCGAGTATAAAAAGGTAAGAACAAATATTTTCATACGAAAACAGATTAAAAACAAAATGCTTGACTCTCAAACACTGCAAATGAAGCCCTCGTGCCATTAAGTTTATTAAAGCTATAAATGATATGATGCAAAGTTCAAAATTTAGCATTAGTATACAACTCATACAACTTCGGCTAGGTATAATCTCAAATCGGTAATGTACCTTATCGCAATGGCACACTTAGTACTTTGTATAAACTTTGTGAATTATATACATAATTGCGGAGCCAACTATAAGTACATATAATAATGTATTATAAAGTTCGATATATAAATGAAGCTATATAAAATAAACTCAAAAAAAAATATTTGAAAAATGTCTTTTAAATTCACTAGTTAATTACATATTTAATATGACTACAATATATATTTTTTTTCATTCTAGGAGGTTATCTTATCTAAATCAACTTATAATAGGATTGATCAGGCTTATCGCTTTTCACAAATATTATAGCACTTATCCAATCGTCTATTTGTTAAATGTGTGTATTATACATGTTATATATTAGTTTGACTAAACCAACCATTAAAAAAACAGGGATTCTACTTAGCGTATCAGTTATGTATAGATTGCTGACTAGAAAAGATCTTGAGTTACGATCCCGAGTTGAAAACGTGTATTAATTTCGTATTTCTCAAGGAAGGAAGTGAATTAGTTCGAGGTGTAGAGTGTCTTTAAAGTAGAGATGGGCACTGCCGGGTCCGGCCTGGAGAAAACACATCAGAATACAACATCGCTTGTACTGTCCAAATTGACTACAAATTAAACTTTTTTGTCCTTGCTGCACACAGCTTCTTGAATTTTTACTGTAAACATTTTTATAAAATAAAATTTGGCGCTGTGACGCTACGGTCGTTGTGGGAAAGTGAGCTCGATTACTCACAATTACTCAGTGTCTTGTCGGACCTGACGGGCTTTCAGGGCTTTTGAGATAAGGCCCGGCCCCGCACGTAAAAAGCACGGAAATGATTTTTAGGCCCGAGGACCGCCGGTGCAATATACAATTTATTTGACTAATAAATTAAAATATGAAAGTCATCTTTATCCTTAAATTAAAGCACTTTGCATTATAAACAAAGTGTCTTTTATATAATAAATATTATTATTTTAAAACTTTATTATAATTTTTTATTTACAGAGTAAAATTTCACTCAATGCATATTGCATATTATTAATATATATATACATACATATATATATTCAATATGACAGTATTTTCAAAATATGTTAGCCGCTTAGCGGAAAAATATGAACAATCTGGACTGCCGAAGCAAGCATTCAGTTATGTTGTTGTTGGAACTGCATTATTTGCATTAACCATAAAGGTGACCGTGCCTTACATCAAAAAATCGCAAAGTAAATCAAGAGTCAACAGTACCGGGGCTCTGACACCGTCCGAAATTGGCTCGGAGGAAGATCTGAAGTTGGCTGAGGCAGAGAAGTTATTGGTGGAGCAACAGTTAAAAATGAAAAATAAACAAATGCTTGAGCCGGGACTTAATAAAGAATTTTTAAAGCAGCTCGGTATGCTGGTACAGATAATGATACCGCAAAAACTCTGCTACGAGACGGGTCTTCTTACCGTTCACACATTGTGCTTAATATCCCGAACATTCCTTAGCATCTATGTGGCGGCGCTAGAGGGTGCTATTGTCAAGTTTATCGTACGCAAGGATGTCAAGCAATTTGCTTATGTGCTGCTCAAATGGTTTGGCATTGCAATTCCAGCCACATTCGTCAACTCTATGATAAGATTTTTGGAAAGTAAGCTTGCGCTTGCATTTCGGTATGTTTATATTCATACTTATTTATAAGCAGTTAAACGTTAGACAATTTGTATTTTTGAACAGTACTCGATTGGTTCGTCACTCATATCGATTGTACTTTAAAAACCAAAACTACTATCGTGTGTCCAATCTGGATGGACGTATCGAAAACGCTGATCACAGGTATATATGTGTACCATAATTCAATTTAATTCTTTTCATTTTTTTTTTTTTTTTTTTTTTGTAGACTTACAGAAGACATTTCAGTGTTTGCGAGCTCTGTGGCCCATTTATATAGTAGCTTGACCAAACCATGTTTTGATCTAATGCTTATTGGCTTAGCACTTATGCGCTCATCTAGGAAAATGAAAGCCAACATCTTATCAGGCAAGTAAAATTATTATTCCCGAGTGTTTAAGTATTGATGTTAATAAACAAAATATATTTTGGATCATTTATTTTAAAGGTCCGTCTTTATCGGTGAGCGTTATTGCGCTTACGGCTCATATATTACGCATTGTGTCACCGAAATTTGGACAATTGGTCTCGGAAGAGGCCAACCGTTATGGCTATTTAAGGCATATACATTCGCGAATTATTACAAACGCCGAGGAAATCGCATTTTATGGCGGGCACAAGGTGAGTTAAATATCTCAAAGCTAAATTGGTAAGAGCGTTATATGTCAAAACAATTATGATAATAGTGTGTCACAATGATCAATAACTACACTTGTAGTACACCTATAGTTGTATTACCCCACTGCTGTGGGCTCGCTATGTGTAATTCTGTCTGGCTGTGGGCTCGCTATGGGTAATTGTGACTGGCTGTGGGCTCGCTATGGGTAATTCTTACTTGCTGTGGGCTCGCTCTGGGTAATTGTGACTGGCTGTGGGCTCGCTATGGGTAATTCTGACTGGCTGTGGGCTCGCTCTGGGTAATCAGTACACTACTGATAAGTTTTGCGATATTCAGAAAAGCGACGCTAAGTGGACGACGAAGTGCAGAGCAGGGGAAATAAATGGATTCAAACATAATAACACTTGAAAACTTAAAATTAACTATGTTGGGCCCAAAAAATAAAATTAAGCTGCAAACGTTTTTCTATTAGCGTTCATGTCTGTATACAATATACATATGTACATATATTTCATAGCTTACCAACAATCAGCTAATCGTTTCGTTTTGTCCAACAAAACAGGTGGAGTTGCAGCAGTTACGACAGGCATACAATCGCCTAGTCAACCAGATGAATAGCATTTTTAGCCAGAAGCTATGGTTTATTATGCTCGAACAGTTTTTTATGAAATACGTGTGGTCCGGCACCGGCATGATAATGGTATCCCTGCCGATATTAACAGGTGCCGTTGTACATAAAACTTCCTCGATAAGTGATGGCAACGATTCGAGTGTTAGCGAGCGTACACAATACTTGACGACAGCAAGAAATTTGCTTATATCAGCAGCCGATGCAATTGAGCGTTTAATGTCCTCGTACAAGGAGATTGTAGCCTTGGCGGGATATACTTACCGAGTGGCTGGCATGCTCGATGTTTTTGAGGAGACAGCACAAGGAATTTATCGCAAAGCAGCAGTTGTAGAGAGCAATGAAATGAATGGCATCATTGAGTTTCGAGATGGCAAACCTATTGCAAAGGGTCGTATCATATATACAGATGATGCTGATAATATGTCTATAACTCTGCGTGCTGTGCCGGTTGTTACACCAAACTGTGATATTGTTGTGCCAAGTTTGACATTGTGCATTGAGCCGGGCGTACATTTGTTAATAACGGGGCCAAACGGTTGCGGCAAATCCAGCTTGTTTCGCATTTTAAGTGGCCTTTGGCCCATATATGCCGGTGAATTGCATATACCACGTCCAATTACAGATAAGCCGTGTATGTTCTATATACCGCAGCGTCCCTATATGTCAATTGGTAGTCTTTGCGATCAGATCATTTATCCCGATACGCGTGATGACATGAAACGGAAAGGCATCACCACGGACATGCTTATGAGCATTTTAAAAATGGTCAGCCTAGAGCACATTGCTCAACGGTAAGTAAATAGTTTTACTTTTATATATGTATGTATGTAGTATAAGTTTTTTGCTAACTTTTTCTCAAAATTTATATTTCTCAATACTTTTAGAGACAGCTTTGATGTTGTACGCGATTGGAAAGATATTCTCTCTGGTGGTGAAAAACAACGAATGGCTGTAGCTCGACTATTTTATCACAAGTACGTGGTGATTCCTTCGATCATATTTTTTAGATTGCTAATTGTAATCCTTTTGGTTCACAGGCCGCGTTATGCACTCCTTGACGAATGTACTAGTGCCGTGTCCATTGATGTGGAGAGCTCGATTTATACAATTGCCAAGAGCATGGGCATAACACTTTTGACAATAACCCACAGACCTACACTCTGGTACAAAAAAAAATTAAAATTTTATTTCAATGCATTTATATGAGTATATATTTAACTAGGAAATTTCACACTCACATTCTTGAGTTTGACGGCCACGGAAGCTGGAAATTCAGAAAAATGGATCATAACGAGGTGCAAAGGGATCCAGTCCATTCACTTACATACCAACATTAAGTATTGTAATAAGCATAAAGTGAATAAAGACTTAATAATATACTAATATGTAAATATGAAAAATGTCTGTGTAATGTGCTGGCCATCAAATAGTATTAAACTTTTTTTCTGCAAAGCAAAAAATTATACATATGTATGTTTGTGTTTTATTTTAGCATTTTAACAGGGTGTGCACCAGTTTTCTTAAAGTTCTTGAACTGTGTGAAATTAAATAATAGAAGTTCTGTGTTTAACAATTTAACCGCAAAAGAAGAATAATCAAAGCAAAAATCTCTTGTAATATGTGTACTTGAAAAGAAGCACTCCTTTAAATACAAATGTACATATAAATTTTGCAATTACAGCATTGATGATGAGGAGCATCATTATGATGACTTTTAAAGTGAGTACATACCATAAAAAAGGCTAAAAAGTTAAACGAAGAAACCTTTTTAGTTCATACATCGTTTTTATATTTTAAGATTTGTTTACAATATACAATTTGTCATACAATAAGATTCACAATAACCTCTTATATTAAGTACTTTAGATATTCTTGTTTTTTGCAATCAGCATATTTTTTTTTTAAAAAACATCAACCATGCGTAGACAATTTTACTTTTATTTTTTTTAATAGAACGATTTCAGTATATGAACTTTGGTTATTTTACGATATAAGGTTTAGAGTACAAGTATATACAACGTAAATATGTATTTTAAAAATTTAATTTTTTATTGTCCGGAACTCACAACTAGAAATTTATTGTCATTTGCTTATGCACAAACATACACATGCACAAGTACGTATATGTATGTATGAATGCGTACTTAAAAATATGTATATATATTTGGCCTTACGTAGTGGCTGCCATTATTTTTATTCAAATCGATTACACAATATCTATACAATAACTAAATAACGTTTAAAAAATCAGGCATACTTTCAATAAGTGATATTTCTTTGTATTTGATACTCATTTCATAAATATTACACATTAAATAGCACAAATACCATTAATGTGGGATGAAATGTTGTACATAGTTGATTAGTACACAATTATTAGTCTCTCATAATATATATAGGTAGCACATGTACTTTGGGATAAGTTCGATATGTTAAATTGACATTTAGTTCACGTATGTAAAAGTGGCCCGTCCTGAATCAATTTATTTGTACAATGAGGGCACACGGAAAATAATGCAAGGGGTATTGATAATCATTAACCTTAAAAAATAAAAGTTTTAAGTAAAAAATGTCATTATAAGTGAGTATTCACGCTTTTTTTCGGCATTTCGGTTAATTATCTCCTCTTTTTAAGTTGATCAATTTGATTGTTATAAGTTTTTTATGTTGAAGTTCAGGCACAGTTTGATCATACAAACATACATACAAACATGAGTATGTATGTGTGCATGTATGTATGTATGTAAGTTTTCCATATTGGGGGCGGCTGTATAAAAGCTGACTAGCTAATATACATACATTGCCTCGGATTAATTAATGATAGTTTGATTTTCACTTTATTTGAAAACAGAAAACATTTACTTCGGATTGAGCTGCCCGTTGCCAGTATTAAACATTCTTACAATTTTTTTATGCTTTAAAATTTGAATAATAATGATTGTTTTATATTGGAAGCATATAATAACACACATACACATTCGAAAATTACAACTAATTATTTCTTGTGTGCATAGGAGCCCGAGGTGATCTTAAAATTGTAGTAGGCAAACAGTGGTAAAGCACTGGTCAATACTCTGGTCAATGAATGTGGCGATGGGACTGCGATCGAAAAGTTATAATCAATGTAATAAGACCTATTGGTCACTCTAAAAATTATGTAATATTTTTAAAATCATATCAGACATTCTAAAATATGCAAAATGCTTATTTTATCGCGAATGTTTATTTTTGAAAATTTTAAGTGTATGATTTTTTGCTATTTAAGTACTTAAGTACGGATGTACATATGTATGCTTGGTTACATTATATATTTTTCGATAGGTATAATTGAATTGACAACCGTTTCTTCTGTTTTAAGTATGGTTCATGCTTATTTTGTATTTACATTGTTTCAGATTAATATACCTATTGCATCTGCTTCAAATAAACTATGGCACCGAAAAAACACAAGCAACAAGAACAACAACGACACACACTCAACCTAAATAAAGTGTGTAATTGTGTGTGTGTCCCTGTTTTTCTTTAATATCCTGCATTATCGTAGAAATCATATTCATATTGATTTGATTTCTGTTCTTGAGGATTTACGTACAACAATGTGATATCAGCTTCAGTCAAATCTGTCAGATCCTTATTTAAATTATTATTTGCAGCCCTGGTACTCGGGGGTTTTCTGCCATATTCAATTTGATGTGTAAGGGGTGTTCGAAATTTCGAGAGCTCTGTTTGCGAGCGCAATTGCAAGCCTTTGAATATTCGAGTATTCCGTTGAAAATAATCAATTGGCGAGTACTGTAAAAAAATTAAATTATGGATTTAAATGTACAAAAAATAGCATCGGAAATCACTACGATTCAAGGTTTCTTTGTAGGTCTTAAATAAAACTTTTGAAAAAATTATTTGTAAAATGTAAATTTTTTCTTATTACCTGTTTTAATAGTGATCGATTCCTTTCCCTAAAATGCGATTGTCGATTTGGATATGTTTTTGCAATACCAATTACCGCCTGTTGATCTATATCCGATAAATCGTCTACACTCATTTCGGTAGCGGGTATTCGAATGCGAGCAGCCGCTTTTGCATTACCCGAAAAATACGTTTCCTTTCGTTGCGGAAAATTTCCATTCGCACTGCCAATGCGGCGTGTTGATGCTCGAGCGCCGCCGTTGTGCTTGTTTTTATTATAGTTACTTTCGGTATTTTGTACATTTGCAATTGAGATACGATCGTTTTCAACATTATATTGACTGAGGCTACTATCGGGGCTGCGATTCTCATCCATTAATATCGAATCGCCTGCATGGCTGCTGCTAAATAATGGTTTATACGAAGATTGAATACTGAAAAAAGAATTTTGAGAGCAATTATTGAATATAATTTAATTTATATATGTATAGATATTATAAAATATTACTTTTGGCCATTGGCAATTTCCTTGAGAACAGCCGCGCGTGCTGCCAACTCTTCGGCACGACGTTGCTGTGTTAATTCCTTGGCCCTTTCTGTCCAGATCAGCTCTTTTAGTTTTTGAAAACTTCCCTGTACAGCAACTGAATTTTGATTTCCGACTCCTGCATTAGCCACATTTGGACTTGTACTTGATACACCAACATATCTATTTTGGCTGCTCGAACGACGTGGTGTTCCAGTCGATCCTGTGTTTGTACCATAGAGTCGAGTCTGGCTAGGATTGCTAGCGCTCGAGCTTAAGCTGCTATCTTCATGTCGCTGGCGCGTTTCAAATGTCATCCGCTGTGGAATAATTGGCTCGCGGTTCACAACTCGACCAAAAACTGGCGTCCGACCACGTTCTCGTGCACCCATTCGAATGCTAAGTTTTCAAGATTCTTGAATTAAGTTAATTGTGTTTAATTGTTATGGGTTGAACTACACTTACGAGCCGAGCATTCTAGAGTTGGTGAAAAGTGGCTCCCAAACATTATAGGTGAATGGGTCACGGTATGTTGGTATTTCATTTGATATTTCAGCTGCTCGTGACTGTCGCTTGGAGAATCTTTGATGTTTGTGTTTTTGTGTTTTACAAAAGTATTATACTATAAAATTTTGTATATTTTTTAGATGTAACATAAATTTTTTAACTTACATCCACATCGCACGTAGTTGCTCACATGTTGGTTCCTGTGAACTTATCGGAAATGTTTTTGGCACGAACACTTCGCCAACAGCTTGAACAGCAGCTTTATTACCGGTTGTTGTTCGATCTTCGCCTTTGACCAATTTATTGTTATCTGCATTTCTCGGCACTCCATAGTCATTACTGCGTCCATTTAAATAGTTACCAGTACCATGCGTTCGATAAATTAAGATTGCCAATATGTATATGTGCATAAATGTGCTCTGAAAACAGTATATCAAAATTGATTTTAAAAAATTGGTACATAATTTTTGAATGCAAAAGATTTATCGACAGTCACATCGCCATACAGCCAAATTTTTTGGTAGTGTATTGATCAGTGCTACCAAAACTATTGGCATTCGTCAAATGTGATGATCACTGATAAAATATTAAACACTTACCTTACTGTTGTACGAAAGCATCTTTCCAAAAAATGTTTAAGTATAGTTTCCAGTAATGTCTTTTATTCATATACCGACCAACAATAGATGATATTTTTTTTTGGCGATAAGCAGATATGTTTTTGAAATATGTTGAATTTTCTGTAGTTTATATATATGTATGTATATAAATACGTATGAAATAAATTAGCAAAATGGTAAGTCATTTTATATTATATTATCAATTGGTATCTACAATGACATGCAAATAGGAGCATTGTACAAAAATAGTTTAATTCGTTATTAAAGAAGTATATACAAATTGAAATGGTTAACTTTATTACATGGTGCTCATCAATTTTGATAAATAACTGTAAATGTATCATTGACATTTTTGTGCTAGTGCTGATATTACGCATACATGTACAAACATACAAATATCAACCTCATCATGGTTAGAAGCTAAAGGAAATTAACCTTTGTTTACCTGCAAACATTTTTTTCGCACATTGTTACATAAAAAATGGCATTTGGAATTTTTTTTTAATAATTTTTTTTCTTGAAAAATAAAATAATTTTATTTGCTTTGGAGATTAATTGAAACACAAAAATACCATAAGCAAATGTATGTACATACAAAATACGTATATACATACATACTTCATAACTTGTGCATTACATGTAAAAATTTACAAAATGTTGCTTTGTACACTAATTTGGTGCAGGTGGTGGACAAACAATAAATTAGTGCTGTTATTTTAAACGTGAATTTGAATTGATTTTGACTTGTTTATAAAGTAGAATTACTTTTCTGCGATATTTATAGGCTTTTCCATACATGAACTGACGGAGTGAGTCGCTCTTCGCCTTCGATAGCCAAATACCGTTGAAATTCTTGGGCTCATTGTACGTTGGTTTCGATGATTTACGACAAGCCATTTTCTAACTGTGGGACAAGCATTATTCGTAAAAAAAATATATTCACACTTTTTTTTAAATTTAATTTAATTTTAATTTCTACATACACATTTAACTTACACAACTTCTAATCACCTCTGTTTTTTTTAGACGTAAATACTATAATATGTATGTACATATATATGTATATATATATATATATATATATATATATATATATATTTTTTTTTTTACCTATTTCACTACAATTGTATATGCTGTAAATGCATTCTAACACACACATACACATTCAAATAAATAACGTTATAAGCGTTGGGTGGGTGAACGTCCAGGGATGATTTGCTTACCGCCACGTTTAAGTGGGATACACAAATTAAAATTTTCCTTTGAACACGTAAACTCATTGATAAATGTGCACACACATACCAATACATATTCATATTGATGTACATATATGAATTTTTGTGCTTTAGGGTATTTGGCTTAGATTCACATTATTTGCTTTAACAAGATACTTAAATCTTTGAACAGCCTATTATTATTATTATAAATATGGAGATTCTACGTTCAATTTATTGGGACAATACATACAATAATTTGTGGCTTTTTTTGTATATATTATTTTTTTGTTCTATGAGTACAATGTATGAACTTTTCCGATGTGTGACACAAACCAAACTAAATGTATAGATAAATTGCACATGTACACAGCATCCACAGACCCTGGCAAATTTCCTTTCGGCTTTTAACGTACACTTCGGGATCCAGCTATTCGGCTATAAGTTTGCGTTCGGACTCTTCTGTATTTGGGCAAAGCGTCGTACCGTGGGTAGATATTCATTTGTCATACACACACAAAGCTAAAAGTTAAACATGTGCGCACACACATTTGCGCCATGAATGAAATTGTAAGCAAATGTTGGTGTTAGTTTTTCCTATTTCTTACACCAAGGGTTGAAATTTTTTAGACTACTCTCTTTCTGTCTCTCCCTCTCTTCTCTCTACCTCTCTCTCTCGCGCCGTCCCCTCAAGCGATTTAGTAATGAATGGACTACAAGCTTTTTTGAACAAACACTATAGTTCATCTTTACCAACATATACATACATTTTGAACAAAAATTGAATATAAATTTCTGATTTTATACACTAAGCCATGAATATGAATATGAATATGAATACGAAACTAAAATGTGTTTTATCTATTAATTCTTTTTTTTCTATAAAGACAAACTATGTCGATCTAAAGTAAAAAGTGTTTAAAAATACCTTATTCGTAGCTTTAGTCGTGTAGACATTGTGGGCGTGGAACACCTAGCTATTTTATATATTTTTCCCAAAAAACTAGCGGATATACAAAAATTGGTAAAAAAAACATTTCGGCTTGAGCTGTAAATATAGTAAACACTATTTCAAGACCCTTAAACAGATATTTAATTCAAACAATCAAAGCTTCAAAAGTTATCATTGGAAACACCGTCCAAATCTTCTATCTATATGTATAAAAGGCATTGTATGCGGAGATTTTTCTTATTGACTCTGATGAAATTTATTGCTAACGCAGCTAAGCAGAGAAAATCACTACCTCGGAACCCTGAGAAGAGCTTTTCTTACCAATTACACACTATTATTATTATATACTCTTTGGTAACAGGCAGATAAAAGCATTTTCGTAACAACTATTTCTTGCATCTTATTGTGCTTTAGTATTTTCAAAACATGTCTTCTTGTTGCCGTATAATGAACTAGATTAAAAATTGCCATTCTGCAAAAAAAGGCTATGAATTTATAAAATTTGAATTCGTTCCTATTTATCATAGAGTTTCTACTAGAAACTTTCTAGTCAAAATTTTAAGCAACGCGCTTTACCTGTAGGACAAAAACAAAAAAACAATCGCACCTATCACGCAATCGATAGGTTTTATAGTTCGAGGCTCCATTAAAAAAAATACACCCATCCCAGAGAGAGAATATTTGGTATTTTTTAGGCCATTTATGAACAACTGATTCTTTTCTTGGCAAAAACATAAAAAATGTCGGATAAACAATTATTTAACGGCAAAGCAAATACAAAATAAAGTTTAACCCATATAATCGATGTTGAAGCTTAAAAAGTTATAAAAGCATAAGACTTAAATTTACATAAAGCAAAGTGTGGGTAACAATATTGATTTTTGCATATCCTGCGCATGAAAATTAAGATGAATTTAATACCTTCGAAGAGTTACACATGAATTTGCAAAGCATTCAGCATTTATTGAATTCTTATCGACAAGTGAATTGATTTAGACTTTTAAAAGAATAATCAGTATTTAATAATTATCGAAAACGTATGTATATGTGTGCCAGAAGTGTACATTGTATGTTCATATGCATATCGTGCATCTGTGCATATGTATGTCTGTATGTGTGTCGTAAAATGTGTATCTCATGAAATCAAATTTTATGCGCACATAGATTTTCATGCATGAAATATGTACATTTGTATGTATTTGTATATGTTATTGCATATTAACAATAAAACTTCGAAAAAACAACAACTTAATCTGATAGATTTCAAACAAAATGTATCACTTAAAGAATGTCAATATATCGTTTAAACCTTTTTTACCACAACATCATAACAGAAAGAAACGGACGGATATTTGGTCATCATCCATAAGAATCATGGTGCAGCTACATCGCTTAAATTATCTCTTGCTTGGTCTTATACTGAGTCTGGTACTCGGGTTTTCTTCGTCGACTGGAACATCAAATGAAAATGAGGACGAGTACTTAACGCAGCGAGGTGAGTGTCTTAATATTTAATTGACAAATATTATTATTATAAAAATGTATTATTAAAAACTCAGTTTCTGAAATATGATTTATTTTTAATAGCTTTTTATTAGCTTCACTTGTCTCCGAGTAACTCAAAAAAAAAGCATTAATTGGGTTTTAAAGGCACGTCGGGTACATTCCCATATAGTCAAGTGATAAGGGTGCCTGACTCATATCAAGGGGTTCCGGGTTCAAATCCCAGTATGAGCAAATGATTGCTTTTAATGTTTTAGCCAATTTTTAAGTTTTTTTTTTTACCCGGGAGGTCCTGGTTCAATTCCCAGTGTGGGCATATGGATCTTTTAATCTTTTAGCCAAATTTAGTTTTGTTTACATTGATTTTTTTTAATTGCTTTTTTTTTGTTTGTAAATAACTCTCAGAGAAGCGAAAATTAATATAAAGCATACATGAGCGGCTTTTGAAGAACATCATACTAAAAAGAAAAAAATAAATAAAGTTTGAAAAAAAAAAGCTTTTTAAAAACATTGAACTAAAAACCCAAAAAATAATTTCTAATGTAAGCTTAAAACATCGAAAAATTCTTGATTGTCAAAAAAGCGTGGGCGCTTTGTGATATATTTTTCGTGTATCGAGCGCCAGACGCTTTTTTGGCAATCAAGAATTTTTCGATGTTTTAAGCTTACATTAGAAATTATTTTTTGGGTTTTTAGTTCAATGTTTTTAAAAAGCGTATTTTTATGTTTTTTCAAACTATATTTATTTCTAATATTTTTGGAACACGTGTTTACACTAATATATGATACATTATTTATTGATTGCCAGCTAAGAGCAGCAATAGAATATCGTAAAAATAATTGAATTAAAAGTAAAATATAAAATTGTAGGTAAAATTAAGGAAAAAGGTTTAAAAGTTAACGTTAAAGCTCTGGGAAATTCAACAAGAATGGATTACAACTTTGTATATTTTCTAAGCCCATAATTGCACTGTATCGAAAACAAATCGATACAACTCGAAGGTAAAAATCGATTAAGTTTATTTGCATATCCCACTTGTTTTTACACTTTATTTATTAACCATTTAACCACTTGCAACATCTTTTGTTTAAAATCTTATCGTAGTGGCATATCCTACGGTCCATATTCATTCACTTTGTGATAAAGTAAGATAAGGCTGTGCGTTGATAGCAATCAGTCAGTTGTCAGTCGGAATAAAGAGTTTCATGCACATAGATTAAGACAGAGTAATAAAAATAAATTCATACCTAATTTAGACATCATCATGCTTATAATTTTTATTGATTTGTACTTTTTTTATGACCTTAGAATTCATATTAGAAAAGTCATACCATGGATTAATACGTGAAAATGAGACTCTTGTGGAAATAACGCCATTGATTAAAGTTGATGAGGAAAAAATTTGCAATTTTCGGATACTTAAGAAGCCGTATCATGAAATTCCGTTTCAGGTGAGTTTGATATTAAGATTACTGTTGAATGAGATTTTTATTTTGCTTTATTTATTTTAAAGATCGAATTGATTAACAATTTGGGCATATTGAAAGCACGCCGCTCATTGAATTGTGAAAAACGTAAAAGCTACCATTTCGAAATTGTGGCCATATATTGCGATGGAACGCCATCGAATCCAGCTAACGTTCATATAACAGTGATCGATATCAACGAGTATGCCCCAACTTTCCTACAGCCATCATACGTTACGGAAGTTGACGAGGGCAAGCTATATAATGAAATAATTCGTGTGGAAGCCACTGACAAAGATTGTACACCACTTTTTGGCGATGTGTGCAAATATGATATACTAAATAGTGACGAACCGTTCACTATCGATAACGAAGGATCGATTAAAAATACGGAACCATTGTCGCACAAAGTATCCCACAACCATATTGTCTCAGTTGTGGCCTCTGATTGTGCCATGAAGGAATCAGCGCCTATAATGGTTAGCATTAAAGTGCGACGTGTGTGTGATGCTAAGTTTTTAGGAATACCAGAGCGCATTGATTACACGGTAACTATCAATAACTCTTCAAGTATTTTCTGACCATTATCAAACTATCATATAAATTTTGAATTTTTATTAACACGGTACCGGGACTATCTTTGAAAACCCAAAGAAACAAACATATTTTTTATTCTCACTAATTTATTTAACTAAAATAAAACATAAAAATTATTTAACTTTTTTTTATGTATTATTATATTTATGTGAAATGTAATCTAAGAATAATTTTACTTAAAGTAAAATCAGACTCCCTGATGAAGGCGGCAAAGCCGTCGAAACGCGTAGGAGAAAAATTAAATTTAAGTGTTTTTTAAATCTCAATGAACAACACTTGCCGGAATAACTGACCAACAGCAATAACACAAACAATCTTATACACTGGTCTCTAAATTACACATTACCCATTTTTTTTCAACTTTTGATTTAATGCCACTTTTAACTATCTGTTTCCAATTACTCACATTGTTTTTTTTTTTTTTTTAGTCCGGTAGCACAGATAGCTTACAGCTATTCCCGAATGCTCGTTTGGATCTATGCAATATACAATGCAGCAATGATGATGATCTCAACATACATGCATCAATTGCTCTTAAGGTACTAAGAATTTTAAGCTTTATATTAACGATTTCGAGTAATATTAAAAAAAAAATTGTTTACCAACTCAACAGACAAAACACATATCATTTGGTTGCGATCGTGATATATCAAATTGCTCATTGGGCTCAAATCTGAAAGATCTTTTGCCTCGTGCTGCTGACTGGACCAAAGAATTGAGCTTTGATGAGGGTCTAGAGCCAATATTTCATTTTGATGGTTCCGCCGGCGTTGTGGTGCCCGATAGCATAATCGGACGTCACGATTTCTCGCTGCATTCTTTTAGTATTGTAACCATATTCCGTCATGGCAGTCAAAGCCCGATGAATAAGCATGTTAAGGAGCACGTTGTATGCAGTGCCGATGATCATAAAATGAATCGACACCATATGGCGATATTTGTACGAAATTGTCGTCTCATATTGTTGCTGCGTAAGAATTTCAACGAGGGCGATTTGAACATATTTAGCCCGGCAGAATGGAGATGGAAACTACCGCAAGTTTGCGATAATGAATGGCATTATTATGTGATCAATGTGATAAATAACGACCAGGCAACAAAAGTCGAACTCTTTATCGATGGTATACGGTTTGAGAGCTCTTTATCGGATCGTCACACTAACCCGGAGGTTATCGACGATTGGCCGTTACATGCTGCTCACGGCATAAATACAACGTTAGCCGTTGGCGCCTGTTATCAGAGTTCAGAGAATCGCTTAAAGCATGGCTTCAATGGTGACATTTCAATCGTTAAGTTATCTCTTAGTAGTGCTCTCTCGCCCGAAGATATTAAATGTGGCACAAGCTGCGCGGAGCATTTGTTGCCATCCACTTCAGAGTTGCAGCAATCGAAATTGGAGCCTTCGGAAGATTTTCAAGTGCAAATCAATGCGAAAATGAATGAGATCTACATTGAGGCACAGAGCAAGCATCAAATTGAACAGTTAATGCGCAAAATTCAATACATAAATATTAAAAAAAATCCCACAATCGGTCGCCGCAATATTGAAGTTCGCACAACAATGATGTGTAGCAATCAGAGTGCTGCCATGCGATTGCCAACTGTCGAAACATATATTATGGTAAATGAGCCCATCGAACGGTCAGCTGATATCACGGATACGGACACAGATACGGGCTCGGACATGGATTCAACATCTCCGAGTACAACAATACTGGTTGAAGATGCAGCAGCAACACCAACGCTCTACAACGTTGATAAACTTAAATCGCAAATGCATCAAGAACAATTTCCTCCTCATCAAGGCATCAATTCGTTTAGCAAAATTGCAATTTCTGGTAATTATAAAAACCAGATCGTTAAAATACAGTCAAATGTTGATGGACGCTTACTGGGAAACAAGAGTTTACCCCATTCAAACTATAATTGTCATAAATAAAATTTTATACTTGCAGGAACGCAAAACAAATTGGTTTCGTATTTGGAAATCAAATTGGGAGTTCATATTTTGGACAAAGTTAACGTCGAAATCTCCAACGTAAACAAAAATAATAAAAATGTGTTTCCCAAAGAGAAGTTATTGGATTCGTGCAGTGTGGTTGTGTTTCCATCTTTGAATCCCGATCATGAAGAGATACAAATCGATGGCGATGAATCACTTTCATCGACAATGGACATTAGGACGAACATCAACAAGGATGGCGTTGAAATGATTGGAACAGATTCAATTCGAAATTATCTTAGTGTATTGCGTGCTCTCGTTTACAGCAACAAAAAGCCGGCATACTATTTAAATCGCGTATTTAAGCTTTCGTGCTCGCAGCTCAACTCGCAGTATAAAAGCGTCGAATATACGCTTATTCTGACTGTGCTACATCCAAAACAGCAACAGTCAACAACAAATGCACCTTTATCAGCATCAGAAACTAACGCAGATGGCAATGAAAATACTTATCTCGCATCTTATCGCAATGAACATGATGGCGGCGGCGATCAAGTAGTTCAAGGTAATCAATTATCAGTCTTCCTTGCGAGTCGAAAGAGCTTTATTTAAAAAAAAAAAAAAAAACAACTTCAATCCCATTGCAGATACGAAACTTCTTTCATATTCTCTACTTCACACCAATGACGTTCAGGAGCCCAAATCTCACGTACATTCGATTGTACACAAAGGTTTACTAAATACAATTAATCAAATATATCATTAAGCTTTTGGAATACCCTATGAACATAAAATTTTTTTCATATATTTACAGTTGAAGCTACGCATCCAACAATGCTGCTTATCTTAATATGTGTTTTTCTTGTCATTTTGCTTTGTGGTGTATCCATTGCGCGGCTTAAAAATAACCAAAAATATACAGATCGCCATCAGCCTTGCCCAAAGGTAAGCTTCTATTTTTTCATACACCGTATCATACGTATTAAGTTTAATATATTTTTAAGGTTGCTGACGAAGGTTTAACCTGGGATGATTCTGCGTTGACCATCACAATAAATCCGATGCAAACAGATGCCGCATCGGAAGAAAGCTCCGATTCCGACAACTCTGACTCGGATGATGAAGAGGGTAAGCAATATATTCATACATGTATCCAGGCCCACATATACATTCATATACCATATCGCCATGTTTTCAATTTTTTTTTTTCTATTTAACCAGTTATAAAGGATGGATTCGCACACATTAACCAGCTTGAATGGGACAACACCAATATGTTTTCATCGGTAAACTAAAACTGATGTGGGTGTGTGCCGTTTATTAATAAAAGTTAAAAACAATTTTATGTAAATGTGCTTTTAATATATAAAACTTACACCATCCACTTAACCTACTAAAGTAATCCACGAATCAGTTATTTATTCAGCACATGGCTACCATACACATACGTTTAAATTCTGATACTAAATCGTATTATCCATTAGAAATGACAAATATTATATGCAGATATGTGAATATATCAGTGGATGGACCAAACAGCAAAGAACGAAAGTGCTTAAGAACAGGTTTAAGTCGCTCATGTATTCTTCAAGCTGGGCGCTCTTTGTAATGTATGTGTGCAGTGCTTAAGAAAACTGTGCTGCAAAAGACAAAAATAAAGAGAGAGTGTCCACCACTGATATATGTACATATATTAAACGCCATATGCATAGCTTTTTGATTGAGAACTTCGTATGTGTGTGTATAGCGTATAAGTAGTAGCAGAAAGTACTACGTATGTATATGTAAATCTAAACATATATACATACTTATTAACTTTAACTGTAACTAACATAAAGTACAATTATAACCAGCATTGGTCAATCCAGAGTAAGCGCATAAGATAAAAATGATTATTTTAAAACACTTGCAAAATAATTATGTTGAACGTACGTGCATACAAACATAATTTCATGGACGATACCCGTAATTAAAAAGAAGGCAGCACTTCCGTCCCCATAATATATATAGGAATTATCTTCTACACGATTATTTACGATCATATCAAATCTACCATCAACAGTTTGTAAAAAGTATTGCTGTCTTGTTAAAAGGCTATACATATATGTAGCAATTGTTAATATTATAACATATTTAAATGATTTTTTTAAATTAAAATTATGTTTTGCAAAAATGTATCCCATAATAATAATCTTTGCTAAAGAATAAACAAAAAAATATGCTATTTATATATGCAGATGTAAGTGTATCTCCGCATGCTGTGGTAACTATGTTTTCGTTATTTTGGTAAAATTTCGGTGAAGCCAAAACCTGGATAATACCAGGCTATCAGAAATCAAAAGCAGGGGTTTATGATGGTTTTATTGGTAGGTAATGGAATTTGTTCAAAATAAAACAAATTAACACCTGCTATGGCCCAACAGGACTTAACAGTTATTCACGAATACAAGCTGACACCAGAATCAACTGATGCGAACGAACACAAGCACTTTCTGTTGATTACTGCTCACCTGGTAATGTGCACAGCTGGAGCAATTGAAACATTTAAATTTTTGTGGTGCTAAAAAGAAAAAAATGTGTTAACACCGGTTTGTACCTGTTTGAATGATATATATTAGAATAAACAAGTAAGAAGGCTCTAGTCGGGATAGCCCGACCAGAAGATACCCTGAACCCAGTTGCAGGCCTTGTGTCCTAAAAGTATGCTTCAAATAATGATCAATTTAAACAAAACTCATAACTGACTTAACTTTACGATATCTCTGGTGTTTTTTAACCGATTTGGACGAAATTTTAAGAAAAACTCTATCGTTACCCATTACACCAACCCCCATTTTTACATTTTCCAAATTCTATATTTTTCTGTTATCGATTCCATGTGTATATCGAAAACCAGAGTAGCTATCGATAATTTGAAGCAAACTTGTTCTGCTCATGGTATAGGAGAACTTATATTCAAAATCTGAAGTCTCTAGCTCTTGTAGTCTCTGAGATCTACGCGTTCATACAGACGGACAGACGGACAGACAGACAGACGGACAGACGGACGGACAGACGGACATGGCCATATCGACTCGGCTATTGATACCGATCAAGAATATATATACTTTATGGGGTCGGAGATGCTTCCTTCTGCCTGTTACATACTTTTGCACAAAACCATTATACCCTGATTTACCCATTTTATGGGTTCAGGGTATAAAAAGAAATGAGTAGTTTATTGAATTTAGTTTTATTTTTATTTTAATAATATTTTTTTCGAATAATGTTATCTAAATTTTTTTTATTAAATATTATTTATTACATTCAATATTGGTCAATGATAGCTTAAGTATGAAAGAAACACTTTTGATACGTTTTTTCAGCTAAAACCGCGTCAATTCTACTTCCTTGAATAGTGGTTGGTAAATCTATAGAATTATTTATATTACGCTTAAATTTTTCGTAAAGGAGTTTAATCAGTGGCTGCGCTTCTGCGATTGAAAAATTTTTATTAAAATCATTCCCTATTATCATAGGGATTAAAAAATATTCATTTGCAAGTTCGCGTGAACCATTTTCAGTATATGGCAAAAGTGAAAAATTAATAAATTCTATGGTTTTTGCAGCAGTCTGGTTTGGTGTAATATTAATGGCAACACAAATTATTTTTTGCCCTCTTCGTTATTCAAGTTGAATACAACTAGTTACCAATCGAAGAGGAAGTATGTTGTGCGAATCAATTTAATAGTTTATTTATTTATTTATATATTAATATTTATTTTTAAGCTTAATAAGCGTGAATTTGAATTTCTAAATAAATTTCTTTACAATCAATACATCACTGAAGTGGAATCAGGAGTAAAGCTTAATCCTAAATCGTTTTGGTCATTGTTAGAGCTAACAAGTAAGAAGGCTCTAGTCGGGATAGCCCGACCAGAAGATACCCTAAACACAGTTGCAGTCCTTGCGTCCTAAAAGTATGCTTCAAATAATTATCACTTTAAACAAAACTCATAACTGACTTAACTTTACGATATCTCCGGTGTTTCTTAACCGATTTGGACGTTATTTTGAGAAAAGTTTTATCGTTACCCATTACACCAACCCCCATTTTTATCTCTTTCAAATTCGATATTTTTTTGTTATCGATTCCATGTGTATATCGAAAACCAGAGTAGTTATCGATAATTTGAAGCAAACTTGTTCTGCTTATGGTATAGGAGAACTTATATTCAAAATCTGAAGTCTCTAGCTCTTGTAGTCTCTGAGATCTACGCGTTCATACAGACGGACAGACGGACAGACAGACAGACGGACAGACGGACAGACGGACAGACGGACGGACAGACGGACATGGCCATATCGACTCGGCTATTGATACTGATCAAGAATATATATACTTTATGGGGTCGGAGATGCTTCCTTCTGCCTGTTATAAAAATATAAACAAGATAGGTCCAAGGACACTACCTTGTGGAAGACCAGAAGGTGCAATGTAGGGCCTTGAAAATTTTCCATTTACTACCACACGGTAAGAACGCGAATCAAGGTATGGTCGAAACCAATCCAGAAGGGATGAGTGGAAACCTGCTTGAGATAGCGTTGCCAAAAGCGCATTATGACATACCTTGTCAAAGGCTTTGGCAAAGTCTGTATAAATTGTGTCAACCTGTAATCGATTTTCAAGAGAGTTAATGCAGAAATTGCTGAAAACTGATAAATTCGTCACAGTAGATCTGCCATTCATAAAACCATGCTGGTTAAAACAAATATAAGACTTACAAACAAATGTTAGACGCTTTGCAACTACACGCTCAAATAATTTTGAGACATTGCTTAATTTTGCGATGGCTCTATAATTGCTTATTAGGCTTTTTGACGAGTTCTTATGAACAGGTGTCACCAATCCCGACTTCCATGACTTAATAAATATGCCAGTCAAGAGGGACTTAGAGAATAAAATTCTAAGTGGCTCACAGAGCTCACTACCGCAAGATTTAAGGATAAACGAGGAGATTCCATCACTATCAGGAATGATTCAAGAATTAAAATCGGACAAAACAACAACTATGTCATTACTCGAGAGTTGCAAGTTACCTATATTAAATAACGTTGGTATTTTTGAAAGAATATACGAATCATGCCAATTAGAACTAAAGAATTGAGCAAACAGTTCAGCAATTGAGGCATCAGAACTAGCAGTATGTGAACCTAAGGTCATAGAAGACGGGATGGTGAGCAACCCTTTTTATACCCTGAACCCATAAAATGGGTAAATCAGGGTATAATGGTTTTGTGCAAAAGTATGTAACAGGCAGAAGGAAGCATCTCCGACCCCATAAAGTATATATATTCTTGATCAGTATCAATAGCCGAGTCGATATGGCCATGTCCGTCTGTCCGTCCGTCTGTCCGTCTGTCTGTCTGTCCGTCTGTCCGTCTGTATGAACGCGTAGATCTCAGAGACTACAAGAGCTAGAGACTTCAGATTTTGAATATAAGTTCTCCTATACCATAAGCAGAACAAGTTTGCTTCAAATTATCGATAACTACTCTGGTTTTTGATATACACATGGAATCGATAACAAAAAAATATCGAATTTGGAAAATGTAAAAATTTTCTCAACTTTTTCGTCCAAATCGGTTAAGAAACACCAGAGATATCTTAAAGTTAAGTCAGTTTTGAGTTTTGTTTAAAGCGATCATTATTTGAAGCATACTTTTAGGACGCAAGAACTGCCACTGGGTTCAGGGTATCTTCTGGTCGGGCTATCCCGACTAGAGCCTTCTTATTTGTTTATGAATGATATTTCCTCCTGTTTTAAGCACACCTGTCATCTTTTATATGCTGATGATCTTACATTGTCTAAAATGATTAAATCATCAACTGACTGTGTTGACCTCTAGGAGGATTTACACAGAGTTTGCACATGGTGCCTGCAAAACCATCTTCCACTCAATGTTTCAAAATGCTTTTTTGTACGCTATTCTAGAGCTCAAAATCTAATTATATTTTCCTATTCGTTAGGTGGCTCGCTTCTATCTAGCAGATGTGAATCGCTTGACCTCGGAGTCCTTTTTGATTCTAAATTCAGTTTTGAAAAGCATATTGATTATATTTTGCCGAAAGCATATGCAATGTTGGCTTTCGTTAGACGCAATTCGGCCCAATTTACTGATCCGTTTACAAGGATATGTTTGTATTCAGCATTTGTGCGCTCTCAACTTGAATATGGCTCCTTAATCTGGAGTCCATACACTTCAATACTTATAATAAGACTTGAACGTGTGCAAAAACAATTTTTAAAATTTGCTTTGCATCCTCTTGGATTTCGTGAACTGCTGCCTAGCTATACTGATAGATGTCGCCTTGTGCGGCTTTCAACTTTAGAGGATAGACGTACGATAGCGGCATTGTCGTTTTTAAATGATATTATTTTTGGAAGGATTGATTGTCCTGTCTTACTTTCTTTAATAATGTTTTTTACCCCATCGAGGTGTCTCAGGGTTGTAAATACATTTTTTATAAGCATCCACCGTACCAACTATGGTCTAAACGAGCCTATTTCCAGGACTTTAAGTATTTATAATTCGCTGCCAGTCGAGTTGCGCTTCGATTTTATTTCTAATTCTAGATCAATTAAGCAGTATTTTTTAAGATGATGTTTGTATTTCTTATTGTGTGTTGTTTAGTGTTAAGTAGTTATAAGTTGATATACCAGAACGGAGAACTATGTTGCTCTTTGGTAGTTTGGAATAAATAAATAAATAGTTGATGTTTATAAGTTGAATTTTTGCAATTTGTTGCAATTTGTTCATAAATTGTCAAACATAATAGTGGAGACGGGTCACAGACTGTCTAATATATAGACTGTGCAATTGGCAGTAAAAGCTCTTTCTCATGTATTCGAGCTGGGAACTTCTCTTGGTTTTGCCGGACTTAGCCTTCGCTTCAGTAGGTATGAGCGAGCGCGGAAGCGAATATCATGTTGCAGACGTTTTTGTTTCACTCGCCCTTGCGCTCGTCGTCAATCGTACGACAACCAAAAACGGTAAATATTTGTAAGTATTTGTATGCAAGTGTTTGATACATAAATTTCTTGCTGGGCCGCTTGCCGAGATTTTTGTTATTTCTGATATTTTTCCTTTTTCTGTGCAAACGACATCGACAAATGCACTACTGTGTGGCTGTGTGTGCTCTTGTATGCATATGCTGCACCTTTAAATGTGTGCGTGGCAATTGTATATCATTTCTCAAACCGTCTCAACTATTATGATTTGACAATTTATGAACAATTTAGACGAAATCATTGGTATTTACATATTTTGTTTATTAGTTACATATTTTTTAATTATTCAAAAAAAAAACTTAATCCTTCTCTAAAAACAATTATATTTTAAAACAAAATATATAGAGAATTTTATGTTTTTTAAAATTCGAGCTTTGAGTTAATTTAAATGTATTTTTTATGAATATCTGAAGACGGCTTGCGCATTTAAACCATAAGGAGCTTTTGTTTTGTATTAAAAAGCTCATTGTGCTTCACTTGAAACTGCTTTATGAAATTTGATGTCACACCTGTGCAACCTCTTTGAACTCGTTGACATGCAACTGAATACAAAAAACCAACTTTATTCACTTCAGTATCAAATTCATTTTTGGAAATTATTTTGGACAAATTCAAGCATTTTTTTTTTTTGTGTTGGGTCCGAATGAATTGTTGCCGTAATCTTCATCAGCATCCTCTGTTTTAAGAGCCAAAGTTCTTTTTTTGTTTGAGCTTTTGCTTCCAGACTTTTGCGGTGTACATTTCAAAATATCGTCAGCGGAGAGCTCGCTATCGAAAATTGGGTGCGACATTTTATAACTAAGCAAATATTTATTCTTTTTATACCCTGAACCCATAAAATGGGTAAATCAGGGTATAATGGTTTTGTGCAAAAGTATGTAACAGGCAGAAGGAAGCATCTCCGACCCCATAAAGTATATATATCCTTGATCAGTATCAATAGCCGAGTCGATTTGGCCATGTCCGTCTGTCCGTCTGTCCGTCTGTATGAGCGCGTAGATCTCAGAGACTACAAGAGCTAGAGACTTCAGATTTGGAATATAAGTTCTCCTATACCATAAGCAGAACAAGTTTGCTTCAAATTATCGATAACTACTCTGGCTTTCGATATACACATGGAATCGATAACAAAAAATATCGAATTTGGAAAATATAAAAATGGGGGTTGGTGTAATGGTTAACGATAGAACTTTTCTCAAAATTTCGTCCAAATCGGTTAAGAAACACCAGAGATATCGTAAAGTTAAGTCAGTTATGAGTTTTGTTTGAAGTGGTCATTATTTGAAGCATACTTTTAGGACGCAAGGCCTGCAACTGGGTTCAGGGTATCTTCTGGTCGGGCTATCCCGACTAGAGCCTTCTTACTTGTTTGTATCATGTATTGAATCAACGAGATTTTAAACTTTATACAGCGATATTCCAACTAACTTAACACTTCTGTTCAGTGGCTTTTTTTTTCTCTCTCGTGGGACTGCCGTTTGTTGCTTCGTGAATTGTGGGCGAATTCGATGTCATTCGGCTTGCTGGCTTCGCTCATGATGGAATAACACATGGTGAAACAATATAAAGGTGGCGAAGTACTTATTTTACGATGAGAGCAGTGAGCAAGAGAGAAATAAGAAAGAGACAGCTATGACTTCATATACCACACTGCTCTTGCTAGTGTTATTGCTAGCTGCAGCAAATGAATAGAAAGAATTTTTCTAAATAATTTTTTATTTAACAGTATAATACTAAAACTAAAGTAATATTTTTAAATACAACATATATAACAATATTGTTTCGTCATTTTCTAATATTAAATCAACGAATTTTCCGCAACACAACTGCTCACTTTAAAGTGTCAATGCATACTGACAAAAACTAAGTACGGCTAAAGAGAGAAGGAATTCGGAATAGAACACCTTTATATTGTTTCACCATGGAATAACATGTTAATATATTATTCCATCATGGCATGATTCAATTAGTATGGTACATGATACAATTAAGTAGGTAGTGTCATCCGAGAGAGCCAGTACCAACTGATTTGAACACGTGAGTGCGAGGGAGACAGTCAAGTTGCTCTCTTTATTTTACTCTCTTGAGTCTGTTAAAGGGCTGTTTTGCAAGTGCGATAAAGTAAGGTAAAGAAAATTTTTTTTGTATGTATACGGCCGATACATTTTGGTTGCTTTATTGTGACATTTAAATTAAAACAAATATTCATATTCAAATATAAAACATTTATAATTATTAATTTGAAGTAGTATTTTTAATAGTTTTTTATTTTTAATTATGTTTTGTTTTTGTATTTTTAATTTCGTATAACTGTTTTTGATACGAAAATGTATTCTTATCTTAAAATAAAATTTTTTTACTTCGTTGGGCAATCTAAATTCGTCCACACCGACGTCTAACCACAACGACAAGCACTTTGCGACTGTCGATTGGTACCAGAAAAATGAGAGCGCTCTCTCGCATGACACTACCATATTATTGTATCATGATATGGTAGTGTACCAAGTATACCTTGGTAGTGTCCATGGTTGAATTACACATGGTTAAGTCGTGAGAGCATGCTCGCTCAATTTTTAGGAGCCTGTTGTTAGTCGCAAAGCAGCTGTCAACGTGATAAGTTGTGAGTGCGGACGAATTTTTCGTGGAATTTTAAGGTTATGTTACTTTTTTAGAACTATGTTTATATGTTTTATACGTTTATACATGTTTCATGTCATTTTATTTCACCTTTTCGTCTGGTCACACTCGAACTGACAGCACGTGTTTGTGACAAAATAAAGCAGAAAAAATTAAATTTACGCAAATTATCAAAGACAAGCCCAAAATAGTGGCATAAATCGTGAAAAGTGACTATTAGTGATCAACGACAAGTGAAGTTACTCCTTTTATTAAGCTGCGCCCAAAAATTAATCTTTTCGGCCCACTTGTGAACCGAAAAACTTTGCGGCCAATATTGGCCTGCTGAATGACCAAAGACATTGAGATGAGCGGTTGTGCTGCGGGACCCGTCTCGTGGCAGACTGTCTCCCGGAAGTCAACTCCTCTCAAGAAAAAGCAGACGTATCCAGTAGTGAAACGCAAGAAGCGTTCGTCCGATTCATCAACTGATACGGCATCATCCGGATCCGACGAGAGCTTAGCTGAGGCCGGTGTAATCCGACGCAAGCCAGCTACAAGTGCAGCTCTAAACTCTAACAAGTTTGCCTTACTCGCTCAGAATGATGACAGTCCCGAGTTAAACGCTCCAACTGCCGCAGCTCCTCCGAGCTCCTCTGGCCCCAAGACTCCTCCCATCTTTATTTCCTCCGTTGGCCACATCTCTGACATGCTAATCTTTATCGTAGATACCATAAAAAGCGATAACTTCTCGTATAAAGCAGGAAGAGACGGTCAGGTTCGTGTAATGACCACTAGCGTCGAGGACTACAAGAAGTTAATCCGTGCACTAGAAACAAGCAAGGTCGAATACCACAGCTATCAACTGAAGAATGAAAGAGCGTACAGAGCTGTGATCAGGAACTTGCTCCACAGCACTCCAATAAGTCTCATCAGTGATGAATTAAACAAGCTGGGCCACAAAGTGCGCCATCTCACCAACGCTAAACATAGAATAACCAAAGTGCCATTGCCGATGTTCTTTGTTGACTTAGAGCCAGCTGTAAACAACAAAGATGTGTTCTCCATCAATCGCCTGTGCAACGCCGTCGTTGTCTTCGAGCCTCCCAGGAAAAGAAACGAACCAGTTCAATGCCACAGATGCCAGGAGTTTAACCACACCCAAAACTTCTGTAACAAACCCTGGAGATGTGTCAAGTGCTCAGGTAATCACGAGACAAACAAGTGCTTGAAATGCAAGGACCTGCCCCCAGTGTGCGTGAACTGCAACGAAAGTCACACTGCTTCCTACAAAGGCTGCAGGGTCTACAAGGAAATAGTCAAGCTTAGAGACCAAGGCAAGACTCAAACTCGCTCTGCCACTGTGCGTAACCGCCCGGGAACCGGGTTCATCAACCCAGTGTCCCAAAATCTTCCCTCAACCTATATTTAGCCGGGAATGACGTATGCTGGAGTCTCTAAAAACTCTGCAACTTTCAACGCTCCCTCTTATGAAAACCCCAACGTTTCCTCAACCACGCAGCAAAGCGGCTCCTCCCATGCTCACCTGGAGCAAATCATTAAACTACTGCAGGCTCAAATGGAGCAAATGACTCTGATGATGAACACAGTCCTGGCCCAATTATGCAAGTAGGTCTCAAGCTTGTCATATGGAATGCTAACGGCCTATGCAAGAGTAGGCCTGAGATTGACTTGTACCTTAAGCGGAACAACGTTGACGTCATGCTAATATCAGAAACTCATTTAACCACGCAATCCTTCTTTAAAATCAGCGGATATGACCTCCTGCAGACAAACCACCCCAGCGGCAACGCAAGAGGCGGAGCTGCCATCATAATAAAATCGAAGCTGAACTACGCAGAAAACACGCCAACGCTACTCCCGTGGCTCCAAGCGGCATCTCTGAGTATTTCCAACTCCCTTGGAAACCTAACGATTGCCTCATGCTATGCTCCTCCAAGACACACAGTCGACACCCAATCATTCCTGCAAATCTTAAGCTCGTTTGGCTCCAGATTTATCGTCGGAGGCGACTTTAACGCAAAACACACGTGGTGGGGCTCAAGGTGCAATAACCCTAAGGGGATTGCTCTCATGCCGTGCATTGGCATACTCAATCTGACCACCCACTCGTCAGGCCAACCAACATACTGGCCAACGGATCCCCAGAAAATCCCTGACGTTCTGGATATAGCAATTTCCCGAGGAATCAACCCCAGCAGAGTCCTCACTGGTGCCGATTTCGACCTTCACTCTGACCACACCGCGGTTAAGGTTTGGCTGGACACCCCGGTTGAGTTTATCAAACGCACCACCAGGCTACTCAGTAAGAGCTCCAACATTGAATCTTTTAAAACAATGCTCGAAGCGATTACTGAGCCTAACGTCTGCCTCAACAGCGGAGAGGGCATCGACAAAACTGTGGAGAAGCTCACTCGTGACATCTGCGAATCTGCTTTTGCCTGCACACCTCCAGCACGAATCTCTCAACCCCCAGTAAGTCAGAGAGACATATTCACCCGGTCTGACGAAATTACTAACGCGCTGAGAGAGAAAAGACGCCTGCGAAGAATTTGGCAGCAAACTCGCAACCCGCTGGACAAAAGAACCTTCAACCGCGCCATCAAGGAGTTGAAAGCTTTATTCTACAATCTCCGTAACGATGCCACAGCTGATTTCTTACGCAACCTGGAGCCCAACAACCCGGAGCACAGCCTCTGGAACGCAACTAAATACCTCAAAAGGCCAACCGCGAGGAAAGTTCCCATCCGGAGCTCAAATGGCACATGGTGTAGGTCGAGCACTGAGATGGCTGAGGAGTTCGTGTCGTACCTTCACCCCCTTTAGCACATGTTGCGCTGAAGAAGCTGACGCCACCCAGGCTTTTCTGGATACTCCATGCCAGATGGCTCTCCCCATCACCAGAGTCACGATGGAAGAGGTGCAAAGCGAGATTGACTGCCTGAAAGTAACAAAAAGTCCGGGCTATAACGGAATCGACTCAGTCACCCTCAAGAGCCTTCCGCCGAAAGTGATCCAGCTGCTGGCTAACATCTTTAATGGAATATTTGATCTCTACCACTTTCCATCCCAATGGAAGTGTGCGGAGGTTATTATGATTCGGAAACCTGGGAAACCGGAACATGAAGTTGCCTCCTACCGTCCAATCAGTCTGCTGGCAATACTCTCCAAAGTTTTTGAGAGATTACTTTTAGCTAGAGTGATGCCGCTACTGGACGAAGGCAACTCGATCCCAGACCACCAATTTGGATTCCGACAGCATCACGGCACACCAGAGCAATGCCATCGCATTGTTCAAGCGATCCTCTGCTCAATTGAGGAAAAGAAGTACTCCTCTGCGGTATTCCTGGATGTCAAGCAGGCATTCGACCGGGTATGGCACGCCGGTCTCCTCTACAAAATCAAGCTCCAGCTGCCTGCTCCTTACTTTCTAACCCTTAAATCCTACCTAACCGACAGATTCTTTTATGTAAGGTGTGAAAGCTCTAAATCGAGGCTAGAACGTGTTCAGGCTGGCGTTCCACAGGGCAGTGTGCTGGGTCCAATATTATACACCTTATTCACCGCGGATCTACCAGTGCTCCAACATGATAAGCTCCTTACTGCCTCCTACGCTGACGACACAGCCTTCATCGCCTCAGCAACGGACCGCGCTGAGGCATCCGAAATCGTCCAAAGGCAGCTGGACTTGCTGCAACCATGGCTGCTAAGGTGGAATATATCAGTAAACACTGAGAAGTCACTGCACATGACATTTGCAAACCGCAGGCTCAATTGCCCTCCAGTCAGCCTACACAGTTTACCCCTTCCAGTTGTGAATAAGGTGAGGTACCTGGGCCTTACTCTTGACAGGCGCCTTAACTGGCAGGCTCACCTCAAGGCCAAAAGGACGCAGCTTAACCTTAAGGTAGCTAAAATGAACTGGCTGCTCGGTAAACGCTCGGAGCTGAGCACTCGCAACAAAGTGTTGCTTTACAAAGCGCTGCTTAAGCCAATCTGGACATACGGCATCCAACTCTGGGGGACGGCAGCTGAGTCCAACATTGAAATCATTCAGCGTTTCCAGAGCAAGCTGCTCCGAAGGATTATTGGCGCACCTTCTTACGTAAGAAATTCAGTCTTACACAGAGACCTGGAAGTGCCCTCAGTAAGGAGCGAAATCCGCAAATTCAGTATACGATACTCCTCCAGGCTCGAGCGTCACCCTAACCATTTGGCCTTAAACCTGCAGAACAACAGCCAACATTTAAGGCGGCTAAAACGGTGCCATCCCCTGGACTTGCCGTTCAGACCCGAGCCGCATTGGTGACCTAATTCTGATCGTTTTTATTTTTATAATTTATTTGTTTATTTTATTTTTATTTATTTTTCTTTTTGTTTTTATTTACCAAATATGTGAAATCTGTGATACCCTTTCCCCATGTTATGTAGTTCTTTAAACAAATTTGCTTATTGTCTTCAAAAGACAGATTGTAAATAAAATCAAACTTAAAAAAAAAAAAACAAGTAAGAAGGCTCTAGTCGGGATAGCCCAACCAGAAGATACCCTGAACCCAGTTGCAGTCCTTCCATCCTAAAAGTATGCTTCAAATAATGATCACTTTAAACAAAACTCACAACTGACTTATCTTTACGATATCTCTGGTGTTTCTTAACCGATTTGGACGAAATTTTGAGAAAAGTTCTATCGTTACCCATTACACCAACCCTTATTTTTACATTTTTCCTAATTCGATATTTTTTGTTATCGATTCCATGTGTATATCGAAATCCAAAAAAGTTATCGATAATTTGAAACAAACTTGTTCTGCTTATGGTATAGGAGAACTTATATTCAAAATCTGAAGTCTCTAGCTCTTGTAGTCTCTGAGATCTACGCGTTCATACAGACGGACAGACGGACGGACAGACGGACATGGCCATATCGACTCGGCTATTGATACTGATCAAGAATATATATACTTTATGGGGTCGGAGATGCTTCCTTCTGCCTGTTACATACTTTTGCACAAAACCATTATACCCTGATTTACCCATTTTATGGGTTCAGGGTATAAAAAATTGTATTTCATTTACATAATCAGTTTAAATTGTTGTTTACACATGTAGCCAAAAACACAGAACGCTCTGAAATTAGAACCTCTGTTGAAAAATGTAAACAAAATCACACATCGTTCTATCTCCTTTTTGCTCACTAAAACAAGACGATGAAGCAATATCGAAACAGCAATTATGCTATCTCTCTTGCACTCGCATGGTCTTATCAACAGGCTCCTTCTGCTGCGCATGACTTAACCTTGTATAATGCAACCATGACGACAAGCACTTTGCGACTGTCGATTGGTACCAGAAAAAAGAGAGCGTTGCTCGCATGACACTACCATGATACAATTAGTATGTTATTCCATCATGCACCATGGCTTCGCTACGACAACAGCTGCCGAAGCACAGCCAACCCAGCCATCCTGTGTGTATGAGCGCGATCACCGGCGATTTCACAAGCAACTGCGCGCAGTGATCGCGCTCATTTCTTTAACTTAGGGTGACCACCTGGGGCTCAGGCCATTCCGGGACGTTCGAACACCCCCCCCCATATTTTAATATTGATATACTTATTCATTACAAATTTAATGATCACATATTTTTATTCATTACAAACTTAAATAAGCCATTTAACTTAACAGGCCATATGTCATTACAACTACGTAAATTTATTATTATTTATTAGTTATGTTAACTTACTTATTATTGTACTTCTCCACACTGCCTATTTTTTTCAATACACTAATATTCTTGTTGTCCATCAATTCTTTATAAAAGTTTAAACAACTCTTGTCTACAAAATTTAATTGATTAATCATTAAGTATTCAACATTCTCTAACAGTAACCTATTTCTTTCGTCTGACCACTGCGAATTTATCAACGAAAAAAACCTTTTGCAATTTGCATTGTGCGGAGGAATTGCATAAAAGAATTCTGCTATTTTCAATACTTCCGACTCGGAAGTTCCGAGTAACAGCTCGAGTTTACGTTTGCTGCAAAAAACTGTACCAGCTTATCTGCGGAGCCTTTCTCAAAAAAGTCTTCACTTGTCGTGACAAAAACTTCTTCAAGTTGGCAATTTGGTCGAACAAGAGTGAATCGTCTATCGAAATGTTTTTCTCAAAAAATTATTCAACACACTTCGCTACACTTTCATCATACGAACAGTTCGCGTCGTCTAGTTGCTGCCATTTAAAAGTCCGTTACTCATCGAAACAATAGAAAACCGGGACAATTTCGTGTCGGGTCGGGACACCGTGACATTACCTGCAAAAGCGGGACATGTCCCGGAATTCCAGGACGGATGGCAACCCTACTTTAACTTGTTCATAAATTGCTAAATCATAATAGTTGAGACTGTTTAATTATATACAATTGCCACGCACACATTTAAAGGTGCTGCATATGCATACATGAACCTACACAGCCAAATTTCAGGTTGATGGTCATAAATACTCTTTAACGTTTTCAGTTTTATGTCACTAGCCAACAGTTTTGCCAACTCAACTTGCATACAGTTATGCAAAATTGCACACAAATTCCGAAAGTGTATTCAGCAGTTCAGTATCGCATTTGTCGATGTCGTTTGCCGCCGAGACAGAAAAGGGAAAATATAAAGAATATCAAAAACCTCGACAAGCAGGCCCGACAAGCAATGAAACAAACGCACATACACCAGCGTTCGGAACCGGACGATAGTTATCGTACACATACGATAATTTTGGGCCTACGTACGATGCACGATAGCATATAATTATCGTACGCAGATTATTATCGTACGCAAATTTATAGTCAAATTGCAGATTTTATTATCCAATAAAATCTTAGGAAAATACCGGGAAATACAATTTCGCTTCCCTTTCATATCCATTTCTTCTTTATAAATACAAAATTTTAGACTGTTTCATACCGAACTCGCATGGGAACAGTGTAATTTTGTCCAAGTGAATTTTAAACTTGGCGCGTTTATTGAACTTGAAGTGGAAAGGGAATCGATAAAGGTCTGTACGACGGGTAAAAGACTTGGATTTCAGTGTTCTGTTGTATGAAAGCGGTGATACATATCAATATATATGATACAATTAATATGATTTATTTATTTATAATAGACACTATCCTAAAAAGTACGATAATTATGATTCATGTACGATAATTTTACGCAACTTTACGTAGTCAGCATTTTGGCAGTTGTTAAGTGAATTGATTTAATTTAAATTTTACCACGAGTTTGAATAACAATAAAAATTTCACTACAAGTGAGTTAATTTATGACGACAGTGATGATGAAATTATTAAAAGCTCCACTGATCCAAGTGGCGTTGAAGAAGAGGAACTTTTAATGGTGCAGTTGTTAGATTTCCCGATGGGAAAAAGAAATTATGTGTTGGACTTTTTGACAAAAACTATTCCACCCTACACGGATAAAATATTTCAAACACATTTCCGAGTCACAAGAGGAATTTTCCGGACAGAAAACAGCTGTTTGGTCACATACAGTAAATAACTGACACAACACAGCTGTTTTGTTGTTCTACACTTTTCAGCTCAAAAAAGTGTAAGGCAGGGTACACTAAAAAACACAGGGCAGAACAATTTAGTGTAAAAAGTGCAGCTATCGAACACTTTTTTTATGAACTAGTGTACACTAGCGCAACCTAGTGCAGCTATTGAACACATCTTGTGTATTGTACTTTGTACGTGTACTTTTTTTTTTAGTTTTTTAATTAAAAAGAATAAAAATAGCCCATAATACAAAAACCAATACCACATTTTGTTTATAATTAATGTGTTAAAAATTAAAAATATAATTTTGACAATATCATTACTAAAAGTAGTGTTTTTTTACAGTCAAAGTTTGGCATTGAAGGTAGACGGGTACTTATTCTGGCGAGTGTACGTAAAATTTTTTCTTATTCTCTTGTGTTGCTGTTCATGGTCATAAAATACACAACAGAGCAGCGTGGCTCAACTGTCTCATTTGGCTGCTTCTCTGCATCTGGGTAGGGATGAAACAATTCAAGTATGTACTCGATACCAAGTATTTTTGTAAGCGATACTTTTACCAAGTATGGAAAGTAGTTTCGGGAAAAAGATACTTGTATCGATATATGATATTTTGTAGAGCTTTTGATATTACATTGCGGCATAAAATCGAATAGGAAGAAGCATATCAAATTAAAACAAGTAAGAAGGCTCTAGTCGGGAGAGCCCGACTAGAAGATACCCTGAACCCAGCTGCAATAAATATTTTACTTCTTGCGCCCTAAAAGTCTGCTTCAAATAACAATCAATTGAAACAAAACTTAAGACTGACCTAACTTTACGATATCTCCGGTTTTTCTTAACGGATTTAGACGAAACTTTGAGAAAAGTTCTATTGTTACTCATTTTTTCAACCCCCATTTTTACATTTTTCAAATTTGATATTTTTTGTAAATCGTGTATATCGGAAACCAGAATAGTTATCGATAATTTGGAACAAACTTGTTTTGCTCATGGTATAGGAGAACTTATATTCTAAACCTGAAGTTTCTATCTCTTGTAGTCTCTGAGATCTACGCGTTCCTACAGACGGACAGACGGACGGACGGACATATGTACTCGGCTGATGCTGATCTAGAATATATATAGTTTATGGGGTCGGAGATGCTTCCTTCTGCCTGTTACATACTTTTGCACAAAACCATTATACCCTGATTTACCCATTTTATGGGTTCAGGGTATAAAAAGTGATCGACAACGTTTGCTCCAGCGAGCTTGAAACCTGAAAAAACTCCGAAATGGAACCATTCTATTAAAAACAAAAAATTACATCCAAGCAACAAAACTAATTCAACTACGCTCACTGAGCAAAGAAATACAAATTGAAATAACCGAACACAACTCTCTCAACTCCACGAAGGCAGTAATGTACTCCAATGACCTCAGAGGAATAGCAGAAGAAGAAATCCTAAGAGAACTCAGGCGACAAAATGTGAGCGAGGTAAAGAAAATATTGAACAAGTAGAAACGTTGCAGTCGGACGCACCCGACTGCGGTATACTCGATACCAGTAGTAAAACAGATTAAAAGAGAGCTGATTGCAATGGTGTGTGGATACGGCAGGGGTGTATGCTGCTGCAGGGGTGTATGCTGCCTCAAAGATTGTCTGGTGCAGATGGGGATGCCAAAAAGCTATCTTCCTTCCAAATTTGGTGATTCTAGCTCAAAGTTAGAAGAATATGGTGGATGGTAGGCTGGTGGAGGTATGGGGGGGGGGGGGGGGCTTGGCATCAAAATTTTAGCTGAAGATCTGTGTATGATGTCAATTGCGATCCTCATACCAAATTTGGTGACTCTAGCTCAAAAATAGTAAAATTTGGGGGAAGGGGGGATGGGGTTGGTAAGGGGGGGCGTGGCATCCAAACTTTTGCTGCAGATCTATTTATGATGTCAATAGCTATTCTCAAACCGAATTTGGTGACTCTAGCTCAAAGTTAGTAGAATTTGGTAGAATGGGGGCTGGGTGCTGGGGGCTGGTATGGGGGGGGGGCGTGGCGTCCAAAGTTTTGCTTCAGATCTGTTTATGATGTTAATTGCTATCCTCATACCAAATTTGGTGGCTCTAGCTCAAAGTTAGTCGAATATGGTGGAAGGGGGACTGGGGGCGGTATGGGTGGCTGGCGCCATCCACTTTTTTTGGGTTTCTTCATCACCTATCTTGGCCCCAAATTTGGCGGCTCTAGCTCAAAAAATGTGGAAAATATAGGCGTTTTTGATTTCAAAATGCAGGGGGCTCGGGATCAGGGGGGGCGTGGCTCCAAAACTTTCATGCAGTTTTTTGGGGATTGTTATTAGCTATCTTCCTACCAAATTTGGTGACTCTAGCCTTAACGCTTTGGAAAATACACGCATTCCCGTTTTTAGTGAAGCATTGGGGCGGTTTGGGGCAGCTTGGTCAGTATGGATTGGCGTGGCATCCAAAGTTTTTATGCATTTATTTTGGGACTATAATCACCTATTTTGGCACAAAATTTGGTGGCTCTAACTCAAAAACTGTAAAAGATATAAGCATTTCTGTTTTTCAACTGCGGGGGGGCTGGGGCGGAATGGGTGGGTGCGGCTCCAAAACTTTGATGCAGTTTTTGGGGGGTCGTAACCAGTTATCTACCTACCAAATTTTGTGACTCTAGCTCAAACACTATGGAAGATACACGCACTACCGTTTTTAGCGAAGCGTTGGGGTGGTTGAGGGCGGATAGGGCAGTATAGATGGGCGTGGCATCCAAAGTTTTTATGAATTGGGTTCGAGATCGTTACCACCTATCTTGGTACCAAATTTGGAGGGTCTAGCTCAAAAACTGTAGTAGATATGGGCATTTTTAGTGTTAAACTGCGGGGGGCTGGGGGCGGTATGGGTAGGCGTGGCTCCAAAATTTTTGATGCAGTTTTTTGAAGATTGTTAGTAGCTATTTTCTCCCCAAATTTGGTAGTTCTAGCTGTAAGGGCTTGCGAAATAGCTGGATCTATCGATTTTGCATTATCGAGTTTATCGATTTGCCCCCTAGTTATCGTAGAACTCCAATCTTGACACTTTAATTTACTATGCCATAGATAAAGACATTTGTAAAGTTTCAAGTCTCTAGCTTGAAGGGTGTGGAAAAAAGTTGCGTTCATACAGACGGACAGACGGACAGACACCATGACGGACATTGCACAAACCCAATATACTCTTTACCTTCGGTATCGAGTATAAAACTTGACAGCCTGTGTCAGATCACACGGGCGCATAGGTTTGCCGTAGAATACGTCTGTCCTTGTGCAACAAAAATTATGAAGCGGTAGCCTAATAACAACAACCACAACCCACTATTCTTCTGTCTTCTCTGCTGAAATTATTGCAATATCGGAAGCCTTAGAGCACCATAAAAACAAAAAGGGAAAATACTGCATTTGTTCAGACTCGCTCTCCGCTATAGACGCAATAAGCAATGCCAACAACAACGAATACTACAGCTCAACCATACGAAATATCTTACAAAAAACTACCCCCAAATCCAAACTTTTATGGATACCTGGTCATGTAGGAATAGCCGGAAATGAACTGGCAGACACCGCTGCAAAAAACGCAACATTGGAACCACTAACAACCAGAAATAACTACAACATAAAAGACATCTTAAAATACATTAAAAAAACACACCAATCAAAACTACAAACAAAACTAACAGAAACCACACCTTGGTACCAAAATATCAATCACAACAAATATAATAGCTACCACCTATTTAAACACAATCAACTTTCCCTAACTCGCGAAGAACAAACAAAAATAACGAGACTCAGACTTGGACACACAATAATCACGCACAAATCGTACATCGACCACTCCCCCAGGACATGCCCATACTGCAACGAAAACCTTTCAATAGAACACATACTTGCCAACTGCAACTCCCTCAAAACACAAAGACAGGCAATATTTAAAACCACCAACCCACTACAATACCTCTCCAACCCCACACCACCAAACATGATAAAAATCCTAGAATACCTTAAAAACACTAACATTTACTTTAACATATAAAACTATATAAATAATTTACGCTCAACTAAGAAACTATGTAAATATGTATGTATATACTTAGACCTAGACTAGACCGAGCTGAAGGCCACTGATGCCATAGCCAAAAAACACTCGCTAGCATATAATTTTAATCATAAGTTAGCCCTAAATAAATAAATAAAATAAATAAATCTCTGATATAAATTTAACAAACATTGACTTGAAATATAAATATATATTTACATAATTTATTACCTCAAAATTTGTGCATAATTAAATCTAAAATTGTATATTTGTTTTATGTTTGAAATGTGACTTTTGATATGACAGGTTTGTGAAAGGAAAAGTATGATATGTAATTCATTAATGAAACACTTAAATTTCTAGCAAATACTAAATCTATATTGGTTAAAGCTAAGGTGGTTGCTGCATTTTTAATATACTTTAATTTGAATTTTTCATCCATAAATTCTGCAAATGAACAATCATTTGTCATTTCTAAATTAAAATCACCTACGATGAGCATGTCCACCTCGGTGTCAACTGTGAAATTCTTGTCTATTAGTCAAAGCAGAAAAAATATTCTCTCTGTTACGCATCGAAGCTTCGTTTCTTTTTACATTGTTCAATATTCATTTAAATTAAATTAAATTAACTTAATTCACAGTAACTGTTCACAAGATGCGAAAATCAGGGATGCCACCGTAAAGACGAATTATCGATAGTTTAACTCACGATAGTTTATATGATTGTTTTGGTGCAAAAGCATAATTAAATGTGCAACACAAACAATAAAACATGATTTCGAAAACTTGCACGCAAATTTCAGAATTGGGGTAAACATATTTTATTGTGTTATAATTGTTTGGGGCTGACGCTTAAGCTGAGCTTGTTCACCCCTGGCACGGAAGAATTTATGTATGAAAATTTAATTATGCCCGACTATCTTAATGAAATTTCCACATATAGAAGCTATCAGTCATGACCGCATGTATATCGAACGAAAGGAAATCAAGTCTACTTTGTATTAAAACAAGTTTTAATCGATTCTCTGGCGGAATTTTTGAGCAATGTGCAATTGAGTAGTGATTTTTGCACTGATTTTTTGCCTTAAAAAGTTACATATTTGGCAAATTTTATTAGAAATTTGAATGTGGGAATGTTTGTTTACCTCATCTCAACTTAAATTCGAAAAACTCAGATTAATTGATTGATTATTGAGATTGCTAGAGCAATTTAAAGTCTTCAAAATGATGCAAAATTTTGCATGTTTTTGGTCTCATTTTTATACCCTGAACCCATAAAATGGGTAAATCAGGGTATAATGGTTTTGTGCAAAAGTATGTAACAGGCAGAAGGAAGCATCTCCGACCCCATAAAGTATATATATTCTTGATCAGTATCAATAGCCGAGTCGATATGGCCATGTCCGTCTGTCCGTCTGTATGAACGCGTAGATCTCAGAGACTACAAGAGCTAGAGACTTCAGATTTGGAATATAAGTTCTCCTATACCATAAGCAGAACAAGTTTGCTTCAAATTATCGATAACTACTCTGGCTTTCGATATACACATGGAATCGATAACAAAAAATATCGAATTTGGAAAATGTAAAAATGGGGTTTGGTGTAATGGTTAACGATAGAACTTTTCTCAAAATTTCGTCCAAATCGGTTAAGAAACACCAGAGATATCGTAAAGTTAAGTCAGTTTTGAGTTTTGTTTAAAGTGATCATTATTTGAAGCATACTTTTAGGACACAAGGCCTGCAACTGGGTTCAGGGTATCTTCTGGTCGGGCTATCCCGACTAGAGCCTTCTTACTTGTTTTTAATAGAAAATGTAATCACTTCATATATAGCTTAAAATAAAGGTTGAAGCCTTGGCTTTAAAATTAAATTGGCTTTTCTGAATGTTATTATGTTTGTTTTGCTTTTGTTTCTTTTGAGGTTTTGCCATGCTTTGTTTTTTTCTTTTTTTAGGTCTGCCAGTGTGTTGTTCCACCAGGGGACATTGTTTGGGCGATTTGAGCTGTATGTTTGGGGTATGGTGTGATGTGCTGACTGGATTATTATTTTATTGATATTGGCTGTTTCTTTGTTAATGTTGGTTGATGTAATAATTTTTGTGTTTAAATGGTTTGTGACTTGGCAGAATTTCTGCCAGTTTGCTTTGTTTAGATTGAATTTTTTTCTTTGGGTCTGGGGTGTCTTGTTGGAAAATTGTAATTAGTATTGGGAAATGGTCGCTTCCGTTTAGGTCGTCAGTTATTTTCCATGTGATATCTGTAATGATGTCTGGTGTGCAGAGTGTGAGGTCAATGTGGGTAAATGTGTTGTGTGTTGAGAAGTGTGTAGGTGATTTGTCGTTGAGCAGAGTGAAGTTTGAGTTTTTTATGAATAATGCGACTGTATTTCCTTTTGACGTAGAATACGTCTTACGTTTCGGTATGAGTGTGCTATCCAAAAAAGTTGTTGTTGTAATATGGTTGCTTCACAAAATCGCTCATTGCTCATGAACTAATGAATAGATTTTCCTCAAATTAATTTAATTTTAAAGTTAAGGCTTCAACCTTTATTTTAAGCTATATATGAAGTGATTACATTTTCTATTAAAAACAAGTAAGAAGGCTCTAGTCGGGATAGCCCGACTAGAAGATACCCTGAACCCAGCTGCAATAAATATTTTACTTCTTGCGCCCTAAAAGTCTGCTTCAAATAACAATCAATTGAAACAAAACTTAAGACTGACCTAACTTTACGATATCTCCGGTTTTTCTTAACGGATTTAGACGAAACTTTGAGAAAAGTTCTATTGTTACTCATTTTTTCAACCCCCATTTTTACATTTTTCAAATTTGATATTTTTTGTAAATCGTGTATATCGGAAACCAGAATAGTTATCGATAATTTGGAACAAACTTGTTTTGCTCATGGTATAGGAGAACTTATATTCTAAACCTGAAGTTTCTATCTCTTGTAGTCTCTGAGATCTACGCGTTCCTACAGACGGACAGACGGACGGACGGACATATGTACTCGGCTGATGCTGATCTAGAATATATATAGTTTATGGGGTCGGAGATGCTTCCTTGCCTGTTACATACTTTTGCACAAAACCATTATACCCTGATTTACCCATTTTATGGGTTCAGGGTATAAAAAGTTATCGACAACGTTTGCTCCAGCGAGCTTGAAACCTGAAAAAACTCCGAAATGGAACCATTCTATTAAAAACAAAAAATTACATCCAAGCAACAAAACTAATTCAACTACGCTCACTGAGCAAAGAAATACAAATTGAAATAACCGAACACAACTCTCTCAACTCCACGAAGGCAGTAATGTACTCCAATGACCTCAGAGGAATAGCAGAAGAAGAAATCCTAAGAGAACTCAGGCGACAAAATGTGAGCGAGGTAAAGAAAATATTGAACAAGTAGAAACGTTGCAGTCGGACGCACCCGACTGCGGTATACTCGATACCAGTAGTAAAACAGATTAAAAGAGAGCTGATTGCAATGGTGTGTGGATACGGCAGGGGTGTATGCTGCTGCAGGGGTGTATGCTGCCTCAAAGATTGTCTGGTGCAGATGGGGATGCCAAAAAGCTATCTTCCTTCCAAATTTGGTGATTCTAGCTCAAAGTTAGAAGAATATGGTGGATGGTAGGCTGGTGGAGGTATGTGGGGGGGGGGGGGGGCTTGGCATCAAAATTTTAGCTGAAGATCTGTGTATGATGTCAATTGCGATCCTCATACCAAATTTGGTGACTCTAGTTCAAAAATAGTAAAATTTGGGGGAAGGGGGGATGGGGTTGGTAAGGGGGGGCGTGGCATCCAAACTTTTGCTGCAGATCTATTTATGATGTCAATAGCTATTCTCAAACCGAATTTGGTGACTCTAGCTCAAAGTTAGTAGAATTTGGTAGAATGGGGGCTGGGTGCTGGGGGTTGGTATGGGGGGGCGTGGCGTCCAAATTTTTGCTGCAGATCTGTTTATGATGTTAATTGCTATCCTCATACCAAATTTGGTGGCTCTAGCTCAAAGTTAGTAGAATATGGTGGAAGGGGGACTGGGGGCGGTATGGGTGGCTGGCGCCATCCACTTTTTTTGGGTTTCTTCATCACCTATCTTGGCCCCAAATTTGGCGGCTCTAGCTCAAAAAATGTGGAACATATAGGCGTTTTTGATTTCAAAATGCAGGGGGCTCGTAATCAGGGGGGGCGTGGCTCCAAAACTTTCATGCAGTTTTTTGGGGATTGTTATTAGCTATCTTCCTACCAAATTTGGTGACTCTAGCCTTAACGCTTTGGAAAATACACGCATTCCCCTTTTTAGTGAAGCATTGGGGCGGTTTGGGGCAGCTTGGTCAGTATGGATTGGCGTGGCATCCAAAGTTTTTATGCATTTATTTTGGGACTATAATCACCTATTTTGGCACAAAATTTGGTGGCTCTAACTCAAAAACTGTAAAAGATATAAGCATTTCTGTTTTTCAACTGCGGGGGGGCTGGGGCGGAATAGGTGGGTGCGGCTCCAAAACTTTGATGCAGTTTTTGGGGGGTCGTAACCAGTTATCTACCTACCAAATTTTGTGACTCTAGCTCAAACACTATGGAAGATACACGCACTACCGTTTTTAGCGAAGCGTTGGGGTGGTTGAGGGCGGATAGGGCAGTATAGATGGGCGTGGCATCCAAAGTTTTTATGAATTGAGTTCGAGATCGTTACCACCTATCTTGGTACCAAATTTGGAGGGTCTAGCTCAAAAACTGTAGTAGATATGGGCATTTTTAGTGTTAAACTGCGGGGGGGCTGGGGGCGGTATGGGTAGGCGTGGCTCCAAAATTTTTGATGCAGTTTTTTGAAGATTGTTAGTAGCTATTTTCTCCCCAAATTTGGTAGTTCTAGCTGTAAGGGCTTGCGAAATAGCTGGATCTATCGATTTTGCGTTATCGAGTTTATCGATTTGCCCCCTAGTTATCGTAGAACTCCAATCTTGACACTTTAATTTACTATGCCATAGATAAAGACATTTGTAAAGTTTCAAGTCTCTAGCTTGAAGGGTGTGGAAAAAAGTTGCGTTCATACAGACGGACAGACGGACAGACACCATGACGGACATTGCACAAACCCAATATACTCTTTACCTTCGGTATCGAGTATAAAACTTGACAGCCTGTGTCAGATCACACGGGCGCATAGGTTTGCCGTAGAATACGTCTGTCCTTGTGCAACAAAAATTATGAAGCGGTAGCCTAATAACAACAACCACAACCCACTATTCTTCTGTCTTCTCTGCTGAAATTATTGCAATATCGGAAGCCTTAGAGCACCATAAAAACAAAAAGGGAAAATACTGCATTTGTTCAGACTCGCTCTCCGCTATAGACGCAATAAGCAATGCCAACAACAACGAATACTACAGCTCAACCATACGAAATATCTTACAAAAAACTACCCCCAAATCCAAACTTTTATGGATACCTGGTCATGTAGGAATAGCCGGAAATGAACTGGCAGACACCGCTGCAAAAAACGCAACATTGGAACCACTAACAACCAGAAATAACTACAACATAAAAGACATCTTAAAATACATTAAAAAAACACACCAATCAAAACTACAAACAAAACTAACAGAAACCACACCTTGGTACCAAAATATCAATCACAACAAATATAATAGCTACCACCTATTTAAACACAATCAACTTTCCCTAACTCGCGAAGAACAAACAAAAATAACGGTCGACTTGGACACACAATAATCACGCACAAATCGTAAATCGACCCCCACATGCCCATACTGCAACGAAAACCTTTCAATAGAACACATACTTGCCAACTGCAACTCCCTCAAAACACAAAGACAGGCAATATTTAAAACCACCAACCCACTACAATACCTCTCCAACCCCACACCACCAAACATGATAAAAATCCTAGAATACCTTAAAAACACTAACATTTACTTTAACATATAAAACTATATAAATAATTTACGCTCAACTAAGAAACTATGTAAATATGTACAGTAGAATCCGCTTATAACGACTCTGCTTATAGCGTCCGTCCGGTTATTGCGACGAAAGACGTCAATGACTTGGTTGGTCCCCATACAAACTTATATGAAAGGGCCTCTGCTTAGTACGTTTCCGCTTTTAGCGACAATCCGCTTATACCGACGAGATTTTTCACAATTCAACTGGATATTGCGACGTGCCAAAAACACAAAATACAGCGAAATAGTGCCATCAAATCTCGTACTGAAAAAATTCACGCAACACGGATGAAAACATGGATGAAAATTACCTGAAAATTACCATCCTTGATGCCATTTTAGATATGATTCATGGCAATAACTCTCGCCATTGACAATTGCGAATTGTTCTAAGCATTCTCGGCTTGCCGAAGAAAATTTAGATGGTCCCATCGGAGATGACATTCATCTATCGGTTTGGGCAAGAGCCTTAAAAAATCAGCTTCCGATTTCAAAGGAAGAACTGTCAAAAACTACTGCTCAACAATGAAAAATCACTTTTTATTTAATAAATCTTTTTATAATACGCTTATGAACATGCATAATTTGTATACGACCTATCATAAAAAACCAATGTTATTGAATTAAATTTATTAAAATTTTTGTTCTGATAAAAAAACTAATTTGTTTTATTTTGAAATGGCAACCATTAAATAAACAAAAACATTTGTATTTTGCTCCTTTCGGTTATAGCGTCTTCCGGGTATAACGACGTAAAATCTTCGGTCCCTTGAAAGTCGTTATAACCGGATTCTACTGTATATACTTAGACCTAGACTAGACCGAGCTGAAGGCCACTGATGCCATAGCCAAAAAACACTCGCTAGCATATAATTTTAATCATAAGTTAGCCCTAAATAAATAAATAAAATAAATAAATCTCTGATATAAATTTAACAAACATTGACTTGAAATATAAATATATATTTACATAATTTATTACATCAAAATTTGTGCATAATTAAATCTAAAATTGTATATTTGTTTTATGTTTGAAATGTGACTTTTGATATGACAGGTTTGTGAAAGGAAAAGTATGATATGTAATTCATTAATGAAACACTTAAATTTCTAGCAAATACTAAATCTATATTGGTTAAAGCTAAGGTGGTTGCTGCATTTTTAATATACTTTAATTTGAATTTTTCATCCATAAATTCTGCAAATGAACAATCATTTGTCATTTTTAAATTAAAATCACCTACGATGAGCATGTCCACCTCGGTGTCAACTGTGAAATTCTTGTCTATTAGTCAAAGCAGAAAAAATATTCTCTCTGTTACGCATCGAAGCTTCGTTTCTTTTTACATTGTTCAATATTCATTTAAATTAAATTAAATTAACTTAATTCACAGTAACTGTTCACAAGATGCGAAAATCAGGGATGCCACCGTGAATAAATTATCGATAGTTTAACTCACGATAGTTTGATTGTTTTGGTGCAAAAGCATAATTAAATGTGCAACACAACAATAAAACATGATTTCGAAAACTTGCACGCAAATTTCAGAATTGGGGTAACATATTTTATTGTGTTATAATTGTTTGGGGCTGACGCTTAAGCTGAGCTTGTTCACCCCTGGCACGGAAGAATTTATGTATGAAAATTTAATTATGCCCGACTATCTTAATGAAATTTCCACATATAGAAGCTATCAGTCATGACCGCATGTATATCGAACGAAAGGAAATCAAGTCTACTTTGTATTAAAACAAGTTTTAATCGATTCTCTGGCGGAATTTTTGAGCAATGTGCAATTGAGTAGTGATTTTTGCACTGATTTTTTGCCTTAAAAAGTTACATATTTGGCAAATTTTATTAGAAATTTGAATGTGGGAATGTTTGTTTACCTCATCTCAACTTAAATTCGAAAAACTCAGATTAATTGATTGATTATTGAGATTGCTAGAGCAATTTAAAGTCTTCAAAATGATGCAAAATTTTGCATGTTTTTGGTCTCATTTTTATACCCTGAACCCATAAAATGGGTAAATCAGGGTATAATGGTTTTGTGCAAAAGTATGTAACAGGCAGAAGGAAGCATCTCCGACCCCATAAAGTATATATATTCTTGATCAGTATCAATAGCCGAGTCGATATGGCCATGTCCGTCTGTCCGTCTGTATGAACGCGTAGATCTCAGAGACTACAAGAGCTAGAGACTTCAGATTTGGAATATAAGTTCTCCTATACCATAAGCAGAACAAGTTTGCTTCAAATTATCGATAACTACTCTGGCTTTCGATATACACATGGAATCGATAACAAAAAATATCGAATTTGGAAAATGTAAAAATGGGGTTTGGTGTAATGGTTAACGATAGAACTTTTCTCAAAATTTCGTCCAAATCGGTTAAGAAACACCAGAGATATCGTAAAGTTAAGTCAGTTTTGAGTTTTGTTTAAAGTGATCATTATTTGAAGCATACTTTTAGGACACAAGGCCTGCAACTGGGTTCAGGGTATCTTCTGGTCGGGCTATCCCGACTAGAGCCTTCTTACTTGTTTTTAATAGAAAATGTAATCACTTCATATATAGCTTAAAATAAAGGTTGAAGCCTTGGCTTTAAAATTAAATTGGCTTTTCTGAATGTTATTATGTTTGTTTTGCTTTTGTTTCTTTTGAGGTTTTGCCATGCTTTGTTTTTTTCTTTTTTTAGGTCTGCCAGTGTGTTGTTCCACCAGGGGACATTGTTTGGGCGATTTGAGCTGTATGTTTGGGGTATGGTGTGATGTGCTGACTGGATTATTATTTTATTGATATTGGCTGTTTCTTTGTTAATGTTGGTTGATGTATTAATTTTTGTGTTTAAATGGTTTGTGACTTGGCAGAATTTCTGCCAGTTTGCTTTGTTTAGATTGAATTTTTTTCTTTGGGTCTGGGGTGTCTTGTTGGAAAATTGTAATTAGTATTGGGAAATGGTCGCTTCCGTTTAGGTCGTCAGTTATTTTCCATGTGATATCTGTAATGATGTCTGGTGTGCAGAGTGTGAGGTCAATGTGGGTAAATGTGTTGTGTGTTGAGAAGTGTGTAGGTGATTTGTCGTTGAGCAGAGTGAAGTTTGAGTTTTTTATGAATAATGCGACTGTATTTCCTTTTGACGTAGAATACGTCTTATGTTTCGGTATGAGTGTGCTATCCAAAAAAGTTGTTGTTGTAATATGGTTGCTTCACAAAATCGCTCATTGCTCATGAACTAATGAATAGATTTTCCTCAAATTAATTTAATTTTAAAGCCAAGGCTTCAACCTTTATTTTAAGCTATATATGAAGTGATTACATTTTCTATTAAAAACAAGTAAGAAGGCTCTAGTCGGGATAGCCCGACCAGAAGATACCCTGAACCCAGTTGCAGTCCTTGTGTCCTAAAAGTATGCTTCAAATAATGATCACTTTAAACAAAACTCAAAACTGACTTAACTTTACGATATCTCTGGTGTTTCTTAACCGATTTGAACGAAATTTTGAGAAAAGTTCTATCGTTATCTATTACACCAATCCCAATTTTTACATTTTCCAAATTCGATATTTTTTGTTATCGATTCCATGTGTATATCGAAAACCAGAGTAGTTATCGATAATTTGAAGCAAACTTGTTCTGCTTATGGTATAGGAGAACTTATATTCCAAATCTGAAGTCTCTAGCTCTTGTAGTCTCTGAGATCTACGCGTTCATACAGACGGACAGACGGACAGACGGACAGACAGACAGACGGACAGACGGACAGACGGACGGACAGACGGACATGGCCATATCGACTCGGCTATTGATACTGATCAAGAATATATATAGTTTATGGGGTCGGAGATGCATCCTTCTGCCTGTTACATACTTTTGCACAAAACCATTATACCCTGATTTACCCATTTTATGGGTTCAGGGTATAACAAGTAAGAAGGCTCTAGTCGGGAGAGCCCGACTAGAAGATACCCTGAACCCAGTTGCAATAAATATTTTTTGAAATTTTGAGAAAAGTTCTATCGTTACCCATTACACCAACCCCCATTTTTACATTTTCCAAATTCGATATTTTTTGTTATCGATTCCATGTGTATATCGAAAACCAGAGTAGTTATCGATAATTTGAAGCAAACTTGTTCTGCTTATGGTATAGGAGAACTTATATTCAAAATCTGAAGTCTCTAGCTCTTGTAGTCTCTGAGATCTACGCGTTCATACAGACGGACAGACAGACAGACGGACAGACGGACGGACGGACAGACGGACATGGCCATATCGACTCGGCTATTGATACTGATCAAGAATATATATTCTTTATGGGGTCGAAGATGCTTCCTTCTGTCTGTTACATACTTTTGCAAAAAACCATTATACCCTGATTTACCCATTTTATGGGTTCAGGGTATAAAAAATACAAACAATTATTAACAGTGGAATTAGAACAGCACTTGGCGCATATAAGACAACACCGACCAACAACCTACTGACGGAAACAAACCTACCCCACATTACGCATAGATTCAACCTCCTTACCAGCAAAGCATCCAAAAACCTCATATTCTCCAAACATTCCCCAATACACACAATAATAAACAAACCCAACATACACAAATATGCAAAAAAAAAGCAACTCAGCCATCTCTAGAACAATTAACATCTGTCTCACCCACAACATCCCTTTTCAACCCACCAAAATAATAAAAGCAAACAGACCCCCCTGGAACCTCAATCCCAATACTATAGACATAACCCTACATCAATACACCAAAAGCACCACCAACCCTTTAGTATTCCAAAAACACTTTCAAGAATTTAAACAAAGTCACACCCAATACCAATTCACTTATACCGACGGGTCTAAATCCACCCACAACACATCATTTTCCATCACAACTGAAGACACATTGATCAAAAGGGGGATTCTCCCGACCTACATATCCATATTCACAGCAGAAATAATAGCTATACTGGAAGCACTCAACATAATACTGCAAAAAACGGTAAATGGATCATATGCTCCGACTCCCTATCATCCCTAAAAGCAATACAAAACATCGACAACCTCAGCTACTACCCAAAAACTATACGAACACTACTGACAAGACACCAAAATAAAATAAAACTAAAATGGATCCCGAGCCACATAAACATAAAAGGCAACGAGTTCGCCGACACACACGCCAAAAATGCAGTGGAATTCTCACTGATCACCACAAACAATATAAACATGACAGACATAAACAAACACCTCAAAGAAACACTAATACCACAAAAATACCCAACATCAAACTGGTACAAAAACATTAACCCTAACAACTTAAAAATCCTGCAAATCCTCAAAACCCTAAACCAGAGTGAAATACCCAGACTCGAACAAATAAAACTAATAAGCCTACGACTGGGACACACAAAAATCACAAACCAACACTACATAGACAAAAACATAACCAACACTTGCCCCCTTTGCCAAAACCATTCCCAAATAGACCTCAAACACATCCTAACGCAATGCCCATCCCTAACAACAGCCCGAAAAAATATTCTCCAAAACAAAAACCCAATAGACATCCTAACAAACCCATCCATAGACAACATCAAACTTATAATAGATTTCTTAAAAAAAACCAACCTCTACCACAAAATATAAAAACAACAAGATAAAATATACACACATCCCGATACCAAATACCTACACAAATTGTAAATACCTAACATAAGACTGTAATTAACAATATTAATAATTAAGCACACACACATGTAAATAAAACAATAAATCAATAGCAATAAGCAGCAATAAGATATCAAATACTCCACAGCTGAAGGCCCAGGCAGCCATGCTCCTAAGTTTTTCTAAACTTTAAGCTAGTATTAATAAATAAATAAAAATAAATAAATAAATCTAGTGCATTATATCAATGTGTTTATACACAATAAAATGATGATATAACAATTTTGTTAATATTTTCCATAGAATAAAAAAATAGCGACAACTCAGTATTGCTCAGCATTCATGCATGTTTTCACTCCAGTCAAACCGTGACTCTAGCTCAAAGTTAGTAGAATATGGTGAAGGGGGCGCTGGGGGCAGTATGGGTGGGGCCGCCATCCAAAATTTTTGGGTTTCATCATCTTGGCATCAAATTTGGCGTCTCTAGCTCAAAAAAAATGTGGATAATATAGGCGTTTTTGATTTCAAAATGCAGGGGGCTGGAAACGGGGGGGCGTGGCTCCAAAACTTTGATGCAGTTTTTTGACGATCATTAATATCTATTTTCCACCATCTATTTACCAAATTTGGTGACTCTAGCCTTAACGCTTTGGAAAATACACGCATTCCCGTTTTTAGTGAAGCATTGGGGCGGTTTGGGGCAGCTTGGGCAGTATGGATTGGCGTGGTATCCAAAGTTTTTATGAATTTTTTTGGGGGTTATAATTACCTATTTTGGCACAAAATTTGGTGGCTCTAACTCAAAAACTGTAAAAGATATAAGCATTTCTGTTTTTAAACTGCGGGGGTGCTGGGGGCGGAATGGGTGGGTGGGGCTCCAAAACTTTGATGCAGTTTTTGGGGGATCGTTACCAGTTATCTACCTACCAAATTTTGTGACTCTAGCTCAAACACTATGGAAGATACACGCACTACCGTTTTTAGCCAAGCGTTGGGGTATTTGAGGGCGGATAGGGCAGTATAGATGGGCGTGGCATCCAAAGTTTTTATGAATTTGGTTGGAGATCGTCAACACCTATCTTGGCACCAAATTTGGTGGGTCTAGCTCAAAAACTGTAGTAGATATGGGCATTTTTAGTGTTAAACTGCGGGGGGGCTGGGGGCGGTATGGGTGGGCGTGGCTCCAAAATTTTTGATGCAGTTTTTTGGGGATTGTTAGTAGCTATTTTCTCCCCAAATTTGGTAGTTCTAGCTGTAAGGGCTTGCGAAATAGCTGGATCTATCGATTTTGCGTTATCGAGTTTATCGATTTGCCAGCCCCCTAGTTATCGTAGAACTCCAATCTTGACACTTTAATTTACTATGCCATAGATAAAGGGGTTTGCAAAGTTTGAAGTCTCTAACTTGAAGGGTGTGGAAAAAAGCTGCGAACATACAGACGGACAGACGGACAATATACTCTTTACCTTCGGTATCGAGTATAAAAATACCTTAACGAATTCATCGTTTGCGCAAATAGTCGTTCAAACTTTGCGTGCCGCGAGCCTTAAGGGAGAAATCAACGTTTGGTTGGGCCTTTACTTTACTAAACGCGAAATCACAATATTGTAGTAGCAAAGTGCAACAAATCTTCTAAGTAAGTGAGCTGTCTAATTTGTATACACAGTATTTGATGGATATAAGAAATTAAAATAAATCACCATTTTTATTTAATATCACTTTTTTTCTTTCGTGAAGTAAACTTTAATACGACAGACAGTATATGATTCTTTAGGAAACGTTTCTTAAGACAGTTTTTTTCTTATAAGTGCTTTTCTTATATCCGTCATATACTGTACAAAAGATTTCGCTTATGTTTTTGAACGCCTATAATTTTTTTAAATTTTATTGATTGAAGGCGTAAATTGAAAGAAGTGAAGTGAGTCTGAAGAGAACAATGAAGAAAACAATGATGAATTGGATATTCACATAATCAAGGCAGCTTTTGAAAAAGATCATCAAATTCATAAAGATGTTCAGACACAAGTTAAATATAGTATATAGAAATTAATAATAACTTACGAACGAAAAACAAGAAAATAACAATATGTTTATTGCTTTCATTTGCAAAGATATGAGACCTTTTAATATTGTGGAAGGAGAAGGCTTCCTTAAACTAATGAAAGAATTGGCCCCATTATATACTGTTCCGTCAAGGGTACATTAAAAAAAGGTGATGACAGCTAAATACGATGTAATGGCAGAATTTTTTCAAAAAAGGATCAATAAGGCTCCTTCAGTTTGCCTAACTCTAGATGTATGGAATAATATAATGTCAGAAGGATTAATTAATTAATGGAAAATATGCATATCAAAATTTAAGTGCATTATGGTGCAATGGCGCAAATATGATTGCAGCAGTTAAGCAAATTGCTTCGGAAAAACAACATTTACTCTGTTTCCCACACGCTATTAATTTAGTCGTCCAAAAGGGTGTATAAAGATCGAAAAATCGTACCATGGATTAAAAATAGTGTGATAAACTCCGATAAACTGCGAAAAATTCAAATGGATAATAGAGTTCCTGAAGGCTCAGTATTAAAGATGATAAACGATGTTAATACGCGCTGGAATTCAGTATTTTATATGATTGAACGATATTTAGATTTGTCTACAATCGTTTCTCAAATGCTTCTGGAAAATTGCGTAAGTCCTGACATGACCACAGCGCAAAAGCTTGAAATATTAAAACAGATGATAATCTTTTTAGAGACGTTTAAACATTTAACGCGTGTGAGCAGCCAAACACTGATACGCATTTTTAACCGACTGGCAGTGCCGAACCATAATCGATACTATCAGACACGAAACCGATAACGAGTTAGTAGATAATAATAATAAGAAGAACAACACGAAGCAGCACGCTGCTCTCAGAAATTCGCATATAAATATTTTTTTTCATTTACAATGTTATGGTCGACAAATTAATCGATGGTTGTAGTCGTTGAACGAGGGGTAGAGAGTCGTGCTGGCCGCCAATATAAAATAATAGGGTGGCTTATGAGGGCTAGGAAAGAAGAAGAGGCGTGATAAGCAAAAAGTTGCAGCTACGGCAAGAAGTTCGCCGCGGTAGGAAAATTTGACCAACAAAGTGCCCAAGAAAAAAATAGCTAAAAGGATTCACTATTCGTCAGGGATTCATAGATGCTACCAGTATAGCGGGTATGGGAGTTAATAAATGAAAATTAAACAGATTTATGACAGTGATTGTTTTGTGGCAGCAGAGGAGCGAGACGCACTTGACGTACGATTTCTGCAAGGCCAGAGGAGGGAACTCAGACCACCGGACGAACATTGGCCAGCCCGTCTGGGTGGTCATCAAGTTTGTTTATTTGTGTGTTTGTTTTTTTGGGCTCAAGCTTATAGCTGCGAGTCAGTTAAATTGCGCCAAAACGCAACAGCGGTCCGCACATACCAGCGCACACACACACGCGTAGCCGTAGCCACAGGCACAGTGGGCCGTATACCAGCAGCCACTGCAACTATATTTATTGGCGTATAGATTCACGCCCACCCGATATTTATTGCTGCCATTATTTTTTTATTATTATTTAATTTATTATTTATTTATTTATTATCATTTAATTTCGTAATATTTATTTATATTTATTTATTCTTTCTGAGTTAATTGTTTATTTTGTTTTTCGTTTATTAGTTCGTGTTTAGTTACGTTATTATTTATTAAATTATTATTTTGTATTATGCTTTTAAAATTTATATAAAGTAAATTTAGAATACGAATAAAAATGTTAAATATTAAATTTAAATAAATAATTGTTGTAAGTGCTTATGTAAACATGAGTAGAGAGTTCTGTGTGGGTGGGATGAAGATGTGTTGATGACGGGGAAGTAAGTGTTGTTGTCGTATGATATGTTTAGGGAGTTGGTGCGAAAACGTAAACGGACCAATTCGTAGGTAGGGAGTGCACGCATTGGAGGTGAACGATGACACCTGTTCATCTTGCATATCTGTAAATTGTCCGATAATAAGAATATCTGCTAGTCCGTTTGTCTGATTTTCGTAAAAATATAAATTTTTGTTAACCCGGCTCACGCTGTATCGAGGTCGTATCCATCCCTGGGTAACCGAATTGCTAGCTGGCTATCGATACAGTGTTGCGAAAGAAAGCCGGATCATAACAACTATTCAATTCATTATACTTAATCCAAAGCTTAAAGCCTACAAATAAAGTATGAAGAAGTATAATACAACCATCCTTACAGTTAAGAAGTGGGATTGGTATAATTGAAGCTGGATAAAATTGGAATAGATGTGTTCGCGAATGTTCTAAATTGCGCAGCAGAGTAATCAGCAAGAATCGTCGGGGTCGAACGTTGGAATGGGATGTGTTCCCAAGGTCTAGATGACAAAGATATTCCAATAGAGGATGTGTTCCTGTTCTTCGTGGCAGACGAATTCAACAGGCTGGATTAGCTTCAAGAAGCCTATCAAGCTGTCACAGAAATCTTAGTGAGCCTGTGCACCTACGCAGTTATGCAAAGCGATCGTACATATGTATTGGCACACAAATTTCAGCGTAATTTGTGGTACATCAGTCGCCTCGCTTGCACATGCATTAAGCGCGTGTGTCTTAAATTGTATGTATAAAGAGAGCATACATACGCAGAACGAGCAGAACTTTTACAAATAGCGTAAAAGAAGCAAAAGAATTTTAAATGGTAAGAATTGCCAGTTTAAAAGTGGATCAGTTGAAGATTCTCCTAAGAGAACGGCATCTATCAACAAGCGGCACAAAATCAGAGTTAAAAGACCGTCTTGAGGATTTATGGATTGTGATGAAATCGAGATGTCGCAGCCGACAAGTCAAGAGCCAGCTGTTATAACGCAGCTACAAGAGGATATGATTCAGCTAAAGAATATTATGGCACAGTTAATAAATATGGAAAATGTAGACAACGTAGCAGATATAGCCAGAAAACAAGTAGATGAGGAGCCAAGGCCGGAAAGCCCTAGAGTTCCGGTGGATCATAATGTTTGTCATGCATCAGTCAAGGAAATTGCAAACACATTACCAGAGTATGATCCCAGTGATGAGAGTGCCATATCCGTCCGCCAGTTCATCGATCGTGTCAACAAAGTGGTGGAAGCATACCATTGGGATGAGAAATTTCTATTGCTAGCTGTGTATACGCGCCTTAAGGGCCCAGCAAAAATGTGGTTTGACTCTTGGCCAATTTTACACACAAAGTGGAGTGATTTTGCCGACTCAATACACGAGGAATTTGGTGTCAACCCAGATGAGGCTGAAATTCATTTTTCAATGCCAAATGCAACCAGACGTACAAAGAAGCCAGTAAAGGAGTACTGTTTTAGAATGGCAGCACTTGGAGTTCGTTTTAAGCTTAGCGAAGCAGCAGTGATCAGATATACCAGAGCAGGAGCAAAAAAGCATTGCAGCACTACAATTTACAACAATGAAGCAGTTAAGAGATTCCGCAGAATCTTATTTTGTCAACAGAGGCAAATTGTTTGCAAATAAAAAGGAAGTTGTTCCAAATTGCAACGTGGAGAAAAGTCAGGATATTAAGCAGTAGCCACCAAGACAACGAAAGAGTTTTAAATGCTAAAATTGTGGTGAGCTTGGGCACTTTGCGAATGTGTGTCCAAAATAGCAGAAAATACCTCGCTGTAATAAATGTAATAAGTTTCATGCAATTGCAGAGAATTGCCAAGCAGCAACTGCATGCTGTAAAAATGTAGTGGACCAAGACAAGGTATTTACCAAACAAGTAATTGGTAATAACAAAGAGTATTCGGCTTTTATTGATACCGGTAGCCAATCCAGTTTTGTTAGTAAAGCTGTCGCCAAAGTCATCAACGCACCCAGAATCAAATGCTCTATGCAAATGAGAGGCATTTGTGGAGGTACATGCAGCATTACTGAATCTGAAGCTATTTAAGTTTACATCAATATAGAAGGGAAAGCAGTTAGCGCCGAAGTTTATGTGGCAGACGACAAAATTATGCAAGAAAATTTCTTATTTGGGCAAGATATTATAGTTAGCTCAAACCATTTGTTAAGCTTGATAGATACAAATGTCAACAGAGCAGTTCAACAGCCTGTAATTATTCAAAAATAAGTAGATAGCACGCAAAACAAAGACGAGAAAAGCGAGAAAATATCGGAAAAACGAATATTGTGGAAGCGCGTATTGTTGTCGAAAGTGGACAAGTTGAAGTGCAATCCCCATATAGAGTTCCAGAACCAAAAAGAGCAAAAATCAACAATATGGTCGATGAGTTATTGCAGCATAAGCAGGTCGACATCGGAGTACGCGAGCCCGTTGGTGCTCGTCAAGAAGCCAAATGGAAGCGATCGCCTTTGCGTGGATTATCGTCGCATAAATAAACTTATCCAGAAAGAGAATTTTCCAGTTCCGCATATTGAAGAGTGTCTGCAAGAAGCTAAGAAATTTAAGTTCTGTTCGTCGCTGGATTTAAACAGTGGCTATTATCAAGTGGAGATAGCACCGGAAAGTAGAAAATATACAGCTTTTATAACTACAGAGGGATTGTACGAGTTTAAGCGCCTACCGTTTGGGCTGTTTTCAACAGGTTAATGGCAGAGATGCAGAAACTTTCGAAAAGAGGCGATATGATACACTATATGGATGATATACTAATCGGAAGCCAAACCTTCCAAGAGATGCTCGTGAAGCTAAGAGAGTGTGGATTGACTCTAAACGCGGACAAATGTGAGCTGCTGAGGGAATCACCAGATACACCCTGGTGGGATCAGCCCTGGAGAAGCTAAAACCAGCGATATCGCGATATTCCCGGCTCCGACTAGTTCGAAAGTTTTTGGGTCTTAGCGGATATTTTCGGAAATTCGTCGCCGGATATGCCATTATATCGGAGCCGTTGCGTGCGCTATAGCGCAAACACCAGAAGTTTAAGTGGGGAAAACCACAAGAAGATGCATTCATCGAGCTAAAGAAATGTTTAATTTAAATGTTTGTTTAAAGCCAGTAATAACAAGCTATCGCGTCGATGCCGAACAAGAACTACACACCGATGCCAGCGCAATAGGTTTAGCCGGCGTATTATTGCAGCAAGAAGATCAAAATTGGAAGCCAATCGCCTATAACAGTCGCGCTACATCGAAATCAGAGAAGAATTATCATAGCTAGGAGTTGCAGGCCTTAGCCTTAGTTGAATCATTAGAGAGATTCAAATATAATGTTACTGGAAAACGCATCAGAGTTATAATGGATTGTAGTGCCTGAAAAACAGCTATGGACAAAAAAAAGTTAATACCCCGAATTGCAAGATGGTGGTTGAGAATTCAAGAGTTTGATATTGAAATTGTACATCGAGCTGGATTGCAAATGAGACCGACGAGTATGTAATCGAACATGATCCACGCTGTTAGATCGTATTACAGCTTTTACGTCAAAGGACTTTGAGAAATTTTGCAGAGAGAACAACATAAAGCATATACTAAACGCAGTGCGCACACCAAGAACTAATGGACATGTGGAAAGAGCCAACAGGATTATATTGTCAATGCTGTTGCCCATGACAGAAAACGAGAAACGCTGAGATGAGAAGTTGCGCCCGATCCAGTGGAGTATGAAGACAATGGGTAATAAAACAACAAAATGTTCTCCGTTTGCGCTATTATACGGTTATGAGCCTCGAGATATATTGCAAAACACTCTGACAAGCATTATCCAAGGTCAGGAGCAGAAAATGTTGACCGAAGCCGAGCTTAGTAGTCTACGATCAGAGACGGCGACGAGGATTAACGATCACCGAGCCAAAGCCAAGAAGTTGTATGATTTCAAGCACAAGAAGCCCACCGTTTACCGCTCAGGTGACCTTGTGTTGGTTGAGAACGTGCCTTACAGCACGGGCACGTCACGTTAATTGGAGCCCCGGTATTAAGGTCCGTTTGTTATAAGCAAGGTGTTGCCACATGATCGATATCTTGTAGAAGACATCCCGCACGCCCAAAGGAAACAACGACATTACAAATCTGTGTACGTGTCAGACAAAATTAAGATGTGGTGCCAGATCCCTCCTGATGACGCAGAGGATTTAGATGACGACGAAGAAAATTCGACCAGCAACAAATCCGTTTGTCAGCTGTCTATCATTTCCATTGAACCAGCCAGAATTCTCTAACATTGACTTTCCGTTTTGTTTAAAGAAGCATAGTTTTTTAAGGTTGTTGAAATACCGACAAATCGAGTACGATCAATTTCAATTCCATTTAACTCATATCGAACCTCGTCAAATAAATAACTCATACAATTGTTTTTAAGTTTCCCGTCTACAGCAACCGTGTTATCCGCCAAACATATTGTGCCCTCAACATTAATAAAACTCTCACAAGGTAAAACATATAAGTCTTGATTCTGAACAGTGTTGCCAATTTGGCTTTTTTCCGGACAGATCTATCCTGTTTTAAACTGCTTCAGCCGGAAAAAATGTCAAACATCCGGAATTCTGTCCTTATTTTGGTTCTCTTATCTGGAAATCTGGCATTTTTAGACTAAATTGTTGATTTTATATAAATTAAACTAAAATTTATTTTGTGGAATCTCTTTTATGCAAAATTTTATCTATATCGTGTATAATCGTACGCATATCGAAGCTTAATTTGCAAAAATTGAAAATGCCAAAAGATATTTATAAGCTAAAATTCCGCGAATGCTGGCTACAGCAGCCAGATTTTAAAAACTGGTTGTTTCGCGATTCTTCGGATAGTAATAAAGCTTATTGCAAATACTGCAAATGCACAGTTAACTCTAAAATTGACCAAATTCGCGCGCACATGGCCACAAAAAAACATGTGCAAAACACATAATCTTTCAATCAACCAAACCAAATTAGTTTTAGTGCAGTAAAACCGACTGAGGAAGCTGCATTACCTATGTTTGTCGCCCAGCATTGTGCGATTGAGCCGGTCGACCACCAAAGACATTTAATTGCACAGAACCAAGTGCACAAGCCTTGTTTTGCAACGTTTTTGCAAAATTGTTTTGGCTTTGCATTTTAATGAGGATTTAAAAGAGAGGTGAAAAAATATCGAGACAGCGCAGGAAACAGCCCTTTTGCGGTTGCTAGTAGCTTTTGCCCTGATGTGACAAATTTAACACCTGCATCTTCACCTGTCTCTAGTACAAACTTGTCTAAGGATGGGTCAAATGAGCACTTGATGTAGTACGAGAATGCTATAGGCATATGTAAAGATGTAGCCGTAACATTCTCGCTTACTTTTGAATTGAGGGGGGTTAGAATACACTCGAAGTCTGCATACACTACAAATGGTACATCTAAACAACGGTTAAAATTCTTAAATTTAAGACTTGCTTTTTCTAAAGTTGGTAGCGTTGAAACCATCTTGCCGCAGTTGCTACGATGTTCCATAGACAAGGTGTGCAGGTGTTGCAGAAATAAAGGTTATGCTGATGATCGGTTACCTGCGAGCGAACCAGCCTGTAAATTTGAAAACGAAAGAAAGTTTTTAGTACTGTAAATTAAGAAATTCTATTTATTAATCTTACCTTGATAAACTCTTTATCCAAACAAAATGCGCTCGTCCATCACTCTCCAAAAGCAATAAACTTATATGCTTTTTCCTTTCAACCTCCGTTAAATAGAGCGGGCCAACTACTTTTCCTTGTTCCTCATCAAATCCAAAAACATTTATACTAATAGTAGAGTTCCGGCTTTCGAACACTTTGATTTGTGTCAGCGGGAGCGGAAACTCCAAGTCCGTAAAATCTAATGTAAGTTTATCACTCACATTGATTCTTGAGCTATTAATATTGACATCATAATTCATACATCTGTCAGAATGGTTGGTATTGAGTGGGGTTTTCAGGGCTGATATTAAAGCCCATTTAAAACAAAACTCATCCTCGTTGATCACGTTTATAATCGCCTTTTTAGTCCTCAACACCTTAGGAGTTTTAATATAACTTGAAACTTTAAGTGGAGTGTATTTATTTAGATTACATTCCAATCTAATAATCTGTGACATTGTCCATCCGCTGTCCCTTTCCTGGAACTCATCCATTTTTTGTCGAATGAGTTCGGCATGCAGATTATAGACCTCTTCTATATTACATCCGAATCTAAGAACACACATAGGAGTTTGGTGTGACTTTATTTGCATCACCATTTCGTCTTGATGGAATTTAATGTATTCGGCAAATAGCTCAAAGTTTATCTTACACGATGTGTGTAAAGATAAAACATTAGCTATTATTGGAATAAGCTCCGATGAGGCGTCAGTGAGGAATTCTTGAGGATCAAGAATTTTTTCACGCCTATTATCAAACGATAACGTAAGAATGCGGTTTTTAAATCAACCTGAAATCTGCTTAACAGCACTATTCACAGGTATAAAAACACGCATTTTGTGGGTATTGGATCTTAAATGTCCAGTCCACTTTGAAAATAGTACAAAAATCTTACATGTGTTACACCACGTAGAATGGGAGGTGATGGCGATGGGTGTTTTTGTGGAAGTGGTGGCGATAGTGTTGAGGTAGGCTGTGTTTTTCATAGTAGGGGTGGTGGAAGTGTTTGAATAACACTCGGCTAGAGCGTTTAGGCAGGCCGTACTGCATATTACTTTTTTTGTGGTTCCTGGAGTGTTGGGAGATGCATCTGTATTGAAACTTTCTGCTAATGCGTTTAGGGAGGCAGTGGTGTAAACAATTTTTTTAATTGCGTTCGAAGACATTTTAATATGATTTAATTATTAATATTAAGAAACATAAACGTTTGAAAACACGCAAGATAAAATTTTAAAAGACACTCTTGAAAACTTCTTGAGCTACTGATCGTTTATTTAACCAAAACTATCGCTTTTATTGATTTTGAAGTCAATACAGGATTTTCCTAGCAATTGACTAATAGTTAAAACAGAAATAAATAAACAAAGGTTAGAAACGTACGCACTAAAAAAGTTGAGTATATGTAAGAAAGAGATGGCGCTAAAAATTCAAATGCTATGGCTACAGGATTGGTTGAGAGTATTCATCTTATGGATAAAGGGGACAAATCAATTAGCACCCCCACCTGCTTTTCATAGACGATCGTGTACAGAATAACATGATTGGACGTGTCTTATTATACTTGTCGGAGAATTATTATTTGGTTTTGCTTTAAGAATTTAAGTACGGTTACAGAATATTGAATCCACAGAATTGTAAGAATAATAATAAAGAAAAGAGAACAACTGTTATTGTCGTCTTGGTTTCCTAGTATCGCCGAGAGTCGGTGAGAGAGTTAACTGTTTATTCTCTCACTGAGTGTGACCCGTGCCTTGCGTTGTTGGTGTGTCGGTTCTTTTGCTGGTACATGCTGTGCATGGCCAAAGAAGAATATGCGATAGAGAAAGAGAGAGAGTTCTTAAGCTGCGGCGTTGCCAGGCAGAATAAAGTAAGAACGCACACGCTAGATGAAACGATCGAATTGGGCAGTTGATACTGAAGTTCAAGGTGAACAGACGCAAGCGCATCGAAGATCGAGAACAAAATTATAAAATGGCACCGACAAAGGGCACGGGGCTCGCTGCTCGTGGTGAGAGACGCAACGAAACCACTGCGACTCCGACTTCAGAAGTGGGTTTGGATCCTCCTGACTCTCAGTGGCGTCAACTTTTCGAAATTCAAAACCGAAATTTTATGGAATTGCTGCAAACAGTGCAGGCAAGCGCAGCACCTCGTGAGCCAAAAACGGTGTTTCTACCTAAATACAATCCCGATGCTGTGGGCTCTGATGCAAGTGCTTGGACTACGACGGCCGAGATGATTTTTATTGAAAATCCACTCGAGGGTAGCGCACTCGTAATTGCGCTCAGCAAAGCTTTGGAAGGCAGTGCATCACCGTGGCTTTCGCAAATTTGCTTTCCCGGCATGACTTGGGCTCAATTCATGCAACTTTTTAAGCAAAGATATATGGGCGTAGAGACGACTACAGCTACACTCCTGAAACTGCTAAACGGACGCCCTGGAACTGGAGAGTGTATGTCATCTTATGCAAGCCGACTTGTCACATCGTTAATGACGAAAATGAAAAACATGGAGCTTGAAGAATTAGTGGTGTCAGTTGTGCTCGCCCATACTGCACAATTGGACAGCAGACTGAAGAAGCTGGTGTGCACTACAAACATCAAGTCGCGAAGCGAGCTACAACAACAACTGCAGGTGTACGAAATCGGGCAGCGTCAAGAGACTTCGAGAGCAGAATCTACCATGGGTCCAGAAAGGAAGAAGCAGAAGTTGTCAGACATCACTTGTCATTATTGTGGAAAGGCTGGGCACAAAATTGCAGATTGCCGTCAGAGGATAAATCGAGAATCGCACTCGTCGGGGAATGTACATGCTGGAGGCACTGGTATGAGGTCGAAAGAGCAAAAGTCCAATGTGGTCTGCTACAAATGTGGAAATGCTGGACACATTTCTACTGGATGCCCTTCGATTGGTCAGAGCACCGAAAAGAGAGTTAACATATGTTCTGTAGTGGAACCAAAAGGTGTGCTCATTCACTCTGGTGAGTCCGTTCATTTTTGTTTTGATTCTGGAGCAGAGTGCTCACTCATTAAGGAGAATGCAGCTGGAAAATTTTCTGGTAAAAGACTACATAATGTAGTTATGCTTAAGGGAATTGGAAATGATTCTGTTTGTAGCTCTACGCAAATTTTGACTAATGTGACCATTAATGATTATGTTTTGGAAATGTTGTTTCACGTGGTTAGGGAAAAATACTTAAAACATGATGTAATGATAGGCAGAGAAATTTTAAGTCAGGGCTATGGAGTGACGATTGAGTCAGATAAATTTTGCATTTATAAAGTGAAATCTATTAATGTTGTAACTGAATTCAAGACTTATGAAGATTGCGTTAACGAAAATGTTGAATTAGACAAAGCTGACAAAAGCCGCTTAATAAACGTTTTGAAACCATACATGGAACACTTCATCTCTGGAGTGCCAAAGAGTAGTGTTAATACAGGGCAATTGGAAATTCGATTAATAGATGCACACAAAACGGTACAACGGCGACCATATAGGCTTAGCGTAGATGAGAAGCAGACCGTTCGATCAAAAATTAACGAATTATTGGCGGCAAATGTTATTCGACCGAGCTGCTCCCCATTTGCGAGTCCGGTTATATTGGTCAGAAAGAAAAATGGAACTGATCGCCTATGCGTCGACTATAGGGAGCTTAACGCTAATACCATATACGATAAGTACCCATTGCCTCTCATATCAGACCAGATTGCAAGGTTGCGTGGGGGAAAATATTTTTCTTGCTTGGACATGGCCAGCGGATTCTATCAAATACCTGTTCATCCAGAGTCTATAGAGCGCACTGCATTTGTTACGCCTGAGGGGCAATTTGAGTTCTTGGCAATGTCGTTTGGTTTAAAAAATGCTCCGTCGGTGTTTCAGCGGGCCATAATAAAGGCATTGGGGCCACTTTCGTATTCGTATGTTGTGGTTTACATGGATGATGTATTAGTTGTGGCCGAAACAAAAGATGAAGCAATTTCAAGGTTACAGAAAGTAATAGAAACCTTAATTCAAGCCGGATTTTCATTCAATCTCGAAAAATGCAAATTTTTAAAATCAAAGATAGAGTATCTGGGCTACGAAGTAGAGGCGGGAAAGCTTAGACCCAATCCACGAAAACTAGAGGCATTAGTTGAATTGCCACCGCCGCAAACTGTCACGCAGCTTAGACAGTTTATTGGATTGGCATCTTACTTTAGATAATGTGTGCCAAAATTCTCGGAAACATTAAAGCCTTTGTATTGTCTAACATCAAAAGATAATAATAGTTTTGACTGGAAAGAATGTCATGAATTAGTGAGAAAGCAGATAATCGTTGCACTGACTCGTAGCCCGGTATTAATTATTTTCGATCCACAATATCCGGTGGAACTGCATACAGACGCTAGCTCAGTGGGCTATGGTGCGAAAATCATGCACAAAATAAAAGATAAAAACCATGTTATCGAGTACTTCAGTAAATGTACAACCCCAGCTGAGTCTAGGTATAATTCGTATCTTTTGGAAACCTTGGCAGTATTTAACGCGGTAAAATATTATCAACATTATTTAAAGGGTATCAAATTTACAGTGTATACTGACTGCAACTCTTTGAAGGCAAGTCAACAAAAGATTGAGTTAGATGACAAGGTATACCGATGGTGGTTGTATTTGCAGTCTTTTGAGTTTGATATTGTTTATAGAAAGGGAAAACAAATGGCGCACGTTGATTTCTTTTCACGAAACCCAATACCGAAAGAGTCCCAGCTTGTAACTAAGGCACCCGAAAAGCGAGTAGATTTAACCGAATTTTGTGACACCTGGCTTATCGCAGAACAGCAGCGAGATCATGAAATAACATCGTTAATCTCTAAATTACAAAATAATGAAATAAACGAGAGTGTGGCCACTACGTATGAATTGAGAGAAGGCTTGCTGTATCGAAAAATACAAAGAAATGGTAGAACACGTTGGTTACCTGTAGTTCCCAGGGCGTATAGATGTATAGATGGGCTGTCATTAATCACATTCATGAGGCTATCATGCACCTCGGTTGGGAAAAGACCCTTGACAAAGTTATGGACAAACTTTTAGGTTTTTTGTTTCTGTTAATATTTATTTTGTCCTTAATTATAAATAACAATTAATATTGATAAGATTTGTTCTCTTGGAAAATGTGCTAAAAAAGGTGTGTGTGAGTTCTCCTCTTCTTCTTAAGCTGGTCCTCGTGGTTACCGATAATTATGCTCTGGTATCGAGTGTAAGCGAACAATAGTTTTGCAATACATCGATTACAACTATTGGAACTGCACGCCTGTCGCCACAGTACCCCCTCCTAGAATTCACGTTGCGAAGCGAACGGGGAGTCTAATTGTTCGACGAGGCCTGGTTGATTGTTGTGGTGATGGCATCTGTGATGTGGAGCTGGTTACATTATTCGGCTGCTGTGATGGCTGTGATCCTGTATTGACGATATTGGTTGGTGGTGGTGATGATTGGTGAGCTTCAATGAAAGCTGGTTTAAGGCGATCGATCGATACTTTCATGTCCCGGCCATTGACGGTTATAGTGAAATGTTTGTTTTGTTTTAATTTAACTTCAAATGGTCCATCGTAGGGCGGTTGAAGTGAGCCGCGCACCGTGTCGTTTCGCAAAAAGACGTGAGTTGCATTGCTCAATTCACGAAAAACGAATGGTTTGGAGATGTCGTGGTGTGCTGTTTGCGTTGGTTGAATTTCGCGCATGGTCTCTGCTAGATCTTTTGCGAAATCGGTTTGCAGTTGAAATCGTTGAGTGGAAAAATTCACCCGGAAGACGAAGCGTTGTCCCATATACTAACTGAGCGGCGGTTGTTTGAATGTCGGGTTTGTATGCTGAACGTAATCCAAGTAAGATCACTGGTAATTTTCGTGGCCAAGCAATCCGATGATGACACATAATGGCTGCCTTTAGTGTTCTATGCCAACGTTCGATGAGTCCATTTGCTTGAGGGTGATAAGCAGTTGTGCGTAAATGGTCAATACCTAGGAGCCGGGATAGCTCGGCAAATAGTCGGGATTCGAACTGTCTGCCTTGGTCTGTTGTTATACGTGCTGGCACTCCAAAACGGGAAATCCATGTGTTGATTAGTGCTAAAGCTACTGTCTCGGCTTGTATGTCTTCAATGGCGATAGCTTCTGGCCATCTAGTGTACCGATCGATGATGGTGAGGCAATATCGAAATGATCCAGATTGAGGCAGTGGTCCGATGAGATCGAGGTTGATGTGTTCGAATCTTTGTGTCGGAGGTGTATATTGTTGCAATGGGGAATGAACATGGCGCGTTACTTTTGATTTTTGACATGGAATGCAGTGTTTGACGAAATGTGATATATCCTTATGCATAAAGGGCCAAACGAAACGCTGTTTGATTAGTTTTGTAGTAGTTCCAATTCCACCATGAGCGATGTTGTGAAATTTGCTGATAATCTGCTTCCTTATCGGTTGCGGTATGAATGGTCGCACCGTTGGAGTTGAAAAATCACAGACGAGTGAAGATGATGTATTTGGTATGTCGATTGTTTTGAGCTGCAAAGATGTAGCGCAATCCTCAAGTAACTTTTTAAGTTCTGGGCAGTTGGACTGTGCGTTTGCAATTTGATTGTAGTCGATGTTGTTGGATTCCATTGCTGTTATGCGTGATAATGTGTCTGCAGTTGTATTCTCGACACCCGACACATGTAGAATTGTTGTTGTAAATTGACTGATGAAATCCAATTGGCGGAGTTGACGTGGTGATGCTTTTTCAGGCTTCTGGCTGAATGCATATACCAATGGCTTGTGATCCGTGCGAATGTCGAAAATTCGTCCTTCCAACATACAACGGAAATGTTTGATGCTGAGGTAAACGGCCAATAGTTCACGATCGTACGTGCTGTATTTGCGTTGCGTGTCGGTGAGTTTTACACTGAAGAATCCCATTAACGAATTATTGGAGGCAAATGTTATTCCACCGAGCTGCTCCCCATTTGCGAGTCCGGTTATATTGGTCAGAAAGAAAAATGGAACTGATCGCCTATGCGTCGACTATAGGGAGCTTAACGCTAATACCATATCCGATAAGTACCCATTGCCTCTCATATCAGACCAGATTGCAAGGTTGCGTGGGGGAAAATATTTTTCTTGCTTGGACATGGCCAGCGGATTCTATCAAATACCTGTTCATCCAGAGTCTATAGAGCGCACTGCATTTGTTACGCCTGAGGGGCAATTTGAGTTCTTGGCAATGTCGTTTGGTTTAAAAAATGCTCCGTCGGTGTTTCAGCGGGCCATAATAAAGGCATTGGGGCCACTTTCGTATTCGTATGTTGTGGTTTACATGGATGATGTATTAGTTGTGGCCGAAACAAAAGATGAAGCAATTTCAAGGTTACAGAAAGTAATAGAAACCTTAATTCAAGCCGGATTTTCATTCAATCTCGAAAAATGCAAATTTTTAAAATCAAAGATAGAGTATCTGGGCTACGAAGTAGACGCGGGAAAGCTTAGACCCAATCCACGAAAACTAGAGGCATTAGTTGAATTGCCACCGCCGCAAACTGTCACGCAGCTTAGACAGTTTATTGGATTGGCATCTTACTTTAGATAATGTGTGCCAAAATTCTCGGAAACATTAAAGCCTTTGTATTGTCTAACATCAAAAGATAATAATAGTTTTGACTGGAAAGAATGTCATGAATTAGTGAGAAAGCAGATAATCGTTGCACTGACTCGTAGCCCGGTATTAATTATTTTCGATCCACAATATCCGGTGGAACTGCATACAGACGCTAGCTCAGTGGGCTATGGTGCGAAAATCATGCACAAAATAAAAGATAAAAACCATGTTATCGAGTACTTCAGTAAATGTACAACCCCAGCTGAGTCTAGGTATAATTCGTATCTTTTGGAAACCTTGGCAGTATTTAACGCGGTAAAATATTATCAACATTATTTAAAGGGTATCAAATTTACAGTGTATACTGACTGCAACTCTTTGAAGGCAAGTCAACAAAAGATTGAGTTAGATGACAAGGTATACCGATGGTGGTTGTATTTGCAGTCTTTTGAGTTTGATATTGTTTATAGAAAGGGAAAACAAATGGCGCACGTTGATTTCTTTTCACGAAACCCAATACCGAAAGAGTCCCAGCTTGTAACTAAGGCACCCGAAAAGCGAGTAGATTTAACCGAATTTTGTGACACCTGGCTTATCGCAGAACAGCAGCGAGATCATGAAATAACATCGTTAATCTCTAAATTACAAAATAATGAAATAAACGAGAGTGTGGCCACTACGTATGAATTGAGAGAAGGCTTGCTGTATCGAAAAATACAAAGAAATGGTAGAACACGTTGGTTACCTGTAGTTCCCAGGGCGTATAGATGTATAGATGGGCTGTCATTAATCACATTCATGAGGCTATCATGCACCTCGGTTGGGAAAAGACCCTTGACAAAGTTATGGACAAACTTTTAGGTTTTTTGTTTCTGTTAATATTTATTTTGTCCTTAATTATAAATAACAATTAATATTGATAAGATTTGTTCTCTTGGAAAATGTGCTAAAAAAGGTGTGTGTGAGTTCTCCTCTTCTTCTTAAGCTGGTCCTCGTGGTTACCGATAATTATGCTCTGGTATCGAGTGTAAGCGAACAATAGTTTTGCAATACATCGATTACAACTATTGGAACTGCACGCCTGTCGCCACAGTACCCCCTCCTAGAATTCACGTTGCGAAGCGAACGGGGAGTCTAATTGTTCGACGAGGCCTGGTTGATTGTTGTGGTGATGGCATCTGTGATGTGGAGCTGGTTACATTATTCGGCTGCTGTGATGGCTGTGATCCTGTATTGACGATATTGGTTGGTGGTGGTGATGATTGGTGAGCTTCAATGAAAGCTGGTTTAAGGCGATCGATCGATACTTTCATGTCCCGGCCATTGACGGTTATAGTGAAATGTTTGTTTTGTTTTAATTTAACTTCAAATGGTCCATCGTAGGGCGGTTGAAGTGAGCCGCGCACCGTGTCGTTTCGCAAAAAGACGTGAGTTGCATTGCTCAATTCACGAAAAACGAATGGTTTGGAGATGTCGTGGTGTGCTGTTTGCGTTGGTTGAATTTCGCGCATGGTCTCTGCTAGATCTTTTGCGAAATCGGTTTGCAGTTGAAATTTGCTCGTTGAGTGGAAAAATTCACCCGGAAGACGAAGCGTTGTCCCATATACTAACTGAGCGGCGGTTGTTTGAATGTCGGGTTTGTATGCTGAACGTAATCCAAGTAAGATCACTGGTAATTTTCGTGGCCAAGCAATCCGATGATGACACATAATGGCTGCCTTTAGTGTTCTATGCCAACGTTCGATGAGTCCATTTGCTTGAGGGTGATAAGCAGTTGTGCGTAAATGGTCAATACCTAGGAGCCGGGATAGCTCGGCAAATAGTCGGGATTCGAACTGTCTGCCTTGGTCTGTTGTTATACGTGCTGGCACTCCAAAACGGGAAATCCATGTGTTGATTAGTGCTAAAGCTACTGTCTCGGCTTGTATGTCTTCAATGGCGATAGCTTCTGGCCATCTAGTGTACCGATCGATGATGGTGAGGCAATATCGAAATGATCCAGATTGAGGCAGTGGTCCGATGAGATCGAGGTTGATGTGTTCGAATCTTTGTGTCGGAGGTGTATATTGTTGCAATGGGGAATGAACATGGCGCGTTACTTTTGATTTTTGACATGGAATGCAGTGTTTGACGAAATGTGATATATCCTTATGCATAAAGGGCCAAACGAAACGCTGTTTGATTAGTTTTGTAGTAGTTCCAATTCCACCATGAGCGATGTTGTGAAATTTGCTGATAATCTGCTTCCTTATCGGTTGCGGTATGAATGGTCGCACCGTTGGAGTTGAAAAATCACAGACGAGTGAAGATGATGTATTTGGTATGTCGATTGTTTTGAGCTGCAAAGATGTAGCGCAATCCTCAAGTAACTTTTTAAGTTCTGGGCAGTTGGACTGTGCGTTTGCAATTTGATTGTAGTCGATGTTGTTGGATTCCATTGCTGTTATGCGTGATAATGTGTCTGCAGTTGTATTCTCGACACCCGACACATGTAGAATTGTTGTTGTAAATTGACTGATGAAATCCAATTGGCGGAGTTGACGTGGTGATGCTTTTTCAGGCTTCTGGCTGAATGCATATACCAATGGCTTGTGATCCGTGCGAATGTCGAAAATTCGTCCTTCCAACATACAACGGAAATGTTTGATGCTGAGGTAAACGGCCAATATTTCACGATCGTACGTGCTGTATTTGCGTTGCGTGTCGGTGAGTTTTACACTGAAGAATCCCATTGGCTGAAACTCGTTGTTGATGACTTGATGTAGTACTGCGCCCACTGCGATGTCGCTGGCGTCTGTACTGAGTGAAAGATGAGCAATTTGAGCAGGGTGAACTAAGAGCGTTGAGTCGGCTAGCGATTGTTTGCATTCGTTGAAATGTTGTATTGTGTCCTCTGTCCAGTTGATTGGTGTTGAGTCGTTTTTTTTGTTGCCTGGAATGAGCTGGACCAGTGGAGCTTGGTGTTGAATTGCATTGGGTAGGAATCTCCTGCAGAAGTTGATCATTGCCAAGAATCGCCGGAGTTCCTTTACAACTTTGGGTAGTGGAAAGTCCGCAATTGTTTTAACTTTGGATGGCAAGGGTGTGATGCCATTGGAGTCAACTAGATGTCCTAGAAACTCGATCGATGTTTGACCGAAACAGCATTTGCTTGGATTAATGGTGAGATGATATTGACGGAGTCGTTCAAATACCTGACGGAGATGGATTTTGTGCTGATCAATGTTGTCAGATGCTATGGCGATATCGTCTATGTAGACAAAAGTGAAATCCAAATCCCTAAAGGCGGTGTGCATATATCGCTGAAATGTCTGTGCAGCATTGCATAGACCGAATGTCATGTGTGTGAACTCAAACAATCCGAATGGCGTAGTTATAGCTGTTTTGGGAACATCACTAGGTTCGATTGGAATTTGATGATATGCACGGTTAAGATCAATTTTTGAGAATATTTTCTTTCCGTAGAAAATATGTGTGCAGTCTTGAATATGCGGTAGTGGGTACCGATCAGGAACTGTTTGAGCATTGAGTGCGCGATAGTCGCCACATGGACGCCATTCGCCGGTTTGTTTGCGTACCATGTGCAGAGGTGATGCATATGAGCTTTTCGATGGACGACACACGCCAATCTTGAGCAGAAAATCAAACTCGCTCTTTGCAGCTTGAAATTTTTCGGGTGTCAGGCGCCTTTGCTTTGCGAATGTTGGTGGTCCTTTTGTGTCAATGCAGTGAGTCACATCGGCGGTTGTTGGTTTTGGTGCAGAAACGTTTAGTTGCGTGATATCCTTGAATTCCTCCAAGAGTCGAGCGAATTCACAAGATGTGTTGAAGGCTTTGAGTTGACCAATTGATTGTAGACAGCAGGTACCGGGACTGGATAAAAGTGTTTGAGCGTCGACTAATCTGCTTTGCCTGACATCGACGAGTAAGTTGTAGTGGTACAAAAAATCAGATCCGATGACTGGAACAGTGATATCTGCGATTATGAAACTCCAAGTGTATGGACGTCGTAAGCCGAGATCAAGGGTGATACGAGTTGTACCGTAAGCTTTGATCTGCGTGCCATTTGCTGCAAATAGTGAGTTGGTATTGCAGTGAGAGATGCGCTGATTGATTGATGACACTGGTATGGCGGAAACATCTGCCCCAGTGTCGATAAGATACTTTTTCCCGGATTTCTTATCTGTAATAAACAATCGGTTAGTATTAGAGATATTGAAGATGTACAGATTGAAATTGTGTTGTAAGGCCGTGATGAATTGTCCGCCGGAGTTGCCTTGTAAATATTCGACGGATGTATTTAGTTTTTTGTGTTGGCCACTTGGTTGAAGGAGCATGGATTATTACAGCGTTGAGCATCAGTACCAAATTTAGCGTGATACCAGCAGAGTTGGTTTGCTTGCTGAGTTGATGATGTTGTGTTACGATTTCCGTTGCTTTGCGAGCGATTGCGGCTACGTGATTGGCGATTGTTGCTAAGTAGCTGGCTAAGCTTGCTGTTGATTTGTTGGAGAACTTGGTCATTATTATCCAAACGTTGCTCTATTTTGGCGATGCGATCGTTGTATGATGATGAACCAGTATTTGTGTGCGATAATGCTGAGATATTATCATTGTTGTAGTTGAGAGAGTCTATTACGGAATCTGCAGCAGTGGCAAGCTGGGAAATTGATATGTTTGGTGAGCTCTCCAAAATGCCTGTGATAACAGCGCGTGCTGCTGGAGGAAGGCGTTTGATCCAATAACGGCGTACGACTGACTCGTCACTGGTTGCGTTTGTTTGTTGTAATTGGGTGAGCAAATGACTGGGACGACCGTCACCAAGTTGAATGCCGGTTGCAAGCTTATCTAGACGTACCATCTCAGATTCTGAGAACTTAGCAAGGATGGCTTTCTTAAGTGTGGTGTATGGTTCTCTTTGAGGTTCATTTTGAATGAGATCATGAACCTGCTCGAGGTATTTTGCATCCGCGTAAGCTATAACAGCGGCGTATTTTTCATGTTCCTTCCTTGAGCCTAGTCCTTGTAACAAAAACCAACTTTCAAGTTTTGTAAAAAACATCTCAATGCTAGTTATTGAATTTAGTTGAGGAAACGGCATTTTTGCGAAAACCGAATTTACATTGTTTGCTTCTTCCATGTTGTTGTTGTTTGCCGCATTTGCCGGTGCATCTACATAATTTTCGTCATCGGACATGTTGAGGTTATGTATATGCGACGCACTGTGGTGAAATTAAAGTTGAATATGTGTATGTGTGGTTCATAGGAGCCCCAGCTGGAGATAGTTTTTTGCACAAGTTGGTATGTGATACTGAACTAAGTGATTTAATTGATTTGATTCGAATTGATTATTAATTGCAAGTTTGAACGTTGAAATTGAAGCGGTGTGTTGCGAAATTGTGAGCTGTGACGCTTCAATTTGTAGATGTATGTGTGAGATGATCTCGTGATCATTTGTTGACAATTGTAGTGTTTTGAATATGCGTGTAAGTCGGGGTCACCATTTTATGGACAAACTTTTAGGTTTTTTGTTTCTGTTAATATTTATTTTGTCCTTAATTATAAATAACAATTAATATTGATAAGATTTGTTCTCTTGGAAAATGTGCTAAAAAAGGTGTGTGTGAGTTCTCCTCTTCTTCTTAAGCTGGTCCTCGTGGTTACCGATAATTATGCTCTGGTATCGAGTGTAAGCGAACAATAGTTTTGCAATACATCGATTACAACTATTGGAACTGCACGCCTGTCGCCACAAAGTGTATAGTTGTTACTGGTTCGAAGGTATGACGAGATATGTACGAAAATTCGTAAACAATTGTATCACGTGCAAGTTATCGAAACCGCAGTCTGGAAAGATTCAACAAGAAATGCATCCGATTCCTAAAGTCGAAATACCCTGGCATACGATACATGTAGATATCACTGGTAAGCTAAGTGGCAAAAACGACCAAAAGGAGTATGTCATTGTCCTTATAGATGCGTTTACAAAGTATGTTTATTTGCATCATACACTGAAAATAGATTCTGAAAATTGTATAGTCTCTGTGAAAGCGGTTATATCGATGTTTGTACGTTGTACTGTCAATCGTGTAACCAAGTTTAGCCCACTACAACTCCTCATTGGAAAAGACGTAAGGCCGTTAGGAATGTTATCAAAAATTGTTGAGGAAAATTATGAAAATTTAGTAGACATAAGAGAACAAGCAAAAGACAATATTATAAATAATGCACATTATGACAAAGAGAGGAGCGATAAAGGCAAATCAAAGATTGTAAAACATAAAGTGGGTGATCATGTTCTGCTCAAATGCGAAGAAAGAAATCAAACAAAACTGGATCCTTTCGTTATAATAAAAATTTTGGAAGGAGACAGGTACTGTTTGAAGTCTTTAAAAAGTAGACGAACATACAAATACCCGCATGAGTGTTTAAGAGCGTTACCGGTCGAGACAGTTTCTGCTGAGATGGATGAAGATATGATGAGTGGTGGTGTTGAAAGAGACGCAAATGATACCAGTGAGGGTACAAATGGTGGCGCTGAAACATGCGCAAGAGACAGTGCCATTGAGGGTACAGATGGTGGCGTTGAAAGAGACGCAAATGATACCAGTGAGGGTACAAATGGTGGCGCTGAAACATGCGCAAGAGACAGTACCAGTGAGGGTGCTAGCATCGAGACAAACGCATAAACATCATTATCAAAAGGCCTCTTCGAGAAACATAGGTAGACAGGGTGCGCTATATAACATTCATCGGTGTGGTATGATTTTCCTACTAAATTTGTCTAGGAAGATTATTTTGAATTGAATTTATAAAAAAAAAAAAAAAAAAGAATGTATCTGAGCAGAACATATCAACATGCATTGCTAAATTTATACACGAGGACGTGTAATTGTCAGAATTGGCCGTGTCGGAGAATTATTATTTGGTTTTGCTTTAAGAATTTAAGTACGGTTACAGAATATTGAATGCACAGAATTGTAAGAATAATAATAAAGAAAAGAGAACAACTGTTATTGTCGTCTTGGTTTCCTAGTATCGCCGAGAGTTGGTGAGAGAGTTAACTGTTTATTCTCTCACTGAGTGTGACCCGTGCCTTGCGTTGTTGGTGTGTCGGTTCTTTTGCTGGTACATGCTGTGCATGGCCAAAGAAGAATATGCGATAGAGAGAGAGAGAGTTCTTAAGCTGCGGCGTTGCCAGGCAGAATAAAGTAAGAACGCACACGCTAGATGAAACGATCGAATTGGGCAGTTGATACTGAAGTTCAAGTTGAACAGACGCAAGCGCATCGAAGATCGAGAACAAAATTATAAAATGGCACCGACAAAGGGCACGGGGCTCGCTGCTCGTGGTGAGAGACGCAACGAAACCACTGCGACTCCGACATACTTATATACGGAGGATCACTATCCCCCTCTAACACTTTCCCCCTCTAACACTTTCTCTCTTTAACACTTTCTCCCTCTAACACTTTCTTTGTCTACAAGTATCAATACTCTTGTTAAGAATCTATGTATTGACCTTGTTGCTGCTGCTGCGAAAGAAAATTCCCATACTTTGCTCACTGACCCTTACGATCACGAAATTCGTTGTTTATGGCTTGCTTGCGGGTGTGCAAAACAACGCACATCAAACAGGCACTCACTAGACTCTATCCTTGCGTTCTTTGTTCACTGATTCTTACTATCATAAAAAATTCGTTTTTTATTGCATGCAGGTGTGCAAGGTGACGCATATTAAACAGGCACACAATTGTCTCTAACAATTCTTAGTAAAATAGCCAAAAAAGATCCTTTGAGCACCGATTCTCACAAATCCTGGTGTGCTTGTTGCTGCTATTGTTAATAACAATGCGAGATAGGAATGTTCTCTCCTTTGACTATGATGTACTAACCAACCTTGACTGTGTTTTGATTTTTGACTGACAAAATTATCAATCCTTTGTTCTCAACCCTCCTTTGACTTTGATGCACTTACAGGTGTCCATCTGAACGCTGTAAGATTTTGATCTTACAAAATTGTCAATCCTTTGTTCTCAACCCTCCTTTGACTTTGATACACTTGGCGGTTCTACGCCAATCAAACCCCTCATTTGACTTTGATGCACTCACAGGTGTCCACGCTTGATCTGATGAAATTCTCAATCCTTTGTTCTCCACCCCTGGTATCAGCGGGGGGTAATAAAAGGGTCGAAAAAAAATCAGCGGGGGGTAATTAACCTGTCAAAATTAATGGGGGGTTTGATTGGCGTAGAACCACCAGTTCCCTACTACTTATGAGATATGTAGTTTATAAAATAGTATCTTCATCTTTGTTGTTTATTTCTTTAGTCTTCTTGGTGTAGGCCCATCTTGCTTCTTAATTCGATGAATTTTCCAGCAGGTAATGGTTTTGTCTGCCAGCTGATTCTCTGCAGGAATATACTCAAAGGATACAATATTATTCTCTATCTGCTCTCTAGCAAAAATAAATTTAATATCGATATGTTTTGACCTCTTGTGACATTTGGAATTGCTGGCTATGCTAATACAACCCTGTTGTACTTTTTCTATCATTCTCGTTCCCTCCCCAATCTGAGTCAAAGTATCCAACAAATATATGTTAATACTCTAAATTCTCCTTAAAATTTAGTTTCATATTAATACTGCCTTTAAGATACCCCAGAATTCTTTTTAAACCTTGCCATAATTCAATATCATTCTTATGGGTGTATCTACTTAAGATGTTTACGGCAGTAGTAATATCAGGACGTGTACAAAGCATTATGTACATTAAACTACCAATTAAATTGCGAAATGGGCTATCGTTTATTTCGTCTGAGTTTAACATATCATAATTTAATTTACTAGGAAGCGGAGAACTTATAGGTTTACATTCTTCCATGTTAAACTTGCTTAGAGTCTTTTCTATATAAGAAGATTGACTTAAAGATATCTGATCTTGATTTATTTCTTTTTTCATTCCAATAACATACAGTATTTCACCTAAATCAGTCATTCTAAAGCCACGCCCACCCATACCGCCCCCAGCCCCCACGCAGTTTAACACTAAAAATGCCCATATCTACTACAGTTTTTGAGCTAGACCCTCCAAATTTGGTACCAAGATAGGTGGTAACGATCTCGAACCCAATTCATAAAAACTTTGGATGCCACGCCCATCTATACTGCCCTATCCGCCCTCAACCACCCCAACGCTTCGCTAAAAACGGTAGTGCGTGTATCTTCCATAGTGTTTGTGCTAGAGTCACAAAATTCGGTAGGTAGATAACTGGTTACGACCCCCCAAAAACTGCATCAAAGTTTTGGAGCCCCACCCACCCATTCCGCCCCCAGCCCCCCCGCAGTTCAAAAACAGAAATGCTTATATCTTTTACAGTTTTTGAGTTAGAGCCACCAAATTTTGTGCCAAAATAGGTGATTATAGTCCCAAAATAAATGCATAAAAACTTTGGATGCCACGCCAATCCATACTGACCAAGCTGCCCCAAACCGCCCCAATGCTTCACTAAAAACGGGAATGCGTGTATTTTTCAAAGCGTTAAGGCTAGAGTCACGAAATTTGGTAGGAAGATAGCTAATAACAATCCCCAAAAAACTGCATGAAAGTTTTGGAGCCACGCCCCCCCTGATCCCGAGCCCCCTGCATTTTGAAATCAAAAACGCCTATATTTTCCACATTTTTTGAGCTAGAGCCGCCAAATTTGGGGCCAAGATAGGTGATGAAGAAACCCAAAAAAAGTGGATGGCGCCCCCCACCCATACCGCCCCCAGCCCCCCTTCCACCATATTCTACTAACTTTGAGCTAGAGCCACCAAATTTGGTATGAGGATAGCAATTAACATCATAAACAGATCTGAAGCAAAACTTTGGACGCCACGCCCCCCCCCCATACCAGCCCCCAGCACTCAGCCCCCCTTCTACCAAATTCTACTAACTTTGAGCTAGAGTCACCAAATTCGGTTTGAGAATAGCTATTGACATCATAAATAGATCTGCAGCAAAAGTTTGGATGCCACGCCCCCCCTTACCAACCCCATCCCCCCTTCCCCCAAATTTTACTATTTTTGAGCTAGAGTCACCAAATTTGGTATGAGGATAGCAATTGACATCATACACAGATCTTCAGCTAAAATTTTGATGCCAAGCCCCCCCCCCATACCTCCCCCAGCCTACCATCCACCATATTCTTCTAACTTTGAGCTAGAATCACCAAATTTGGAAGGAAGATAGCTTTTTGGCATCCCCATCTGCACCAGACAATCTTTGAGGCAGCATACACCCTTGCAGCAGCATACACCCCTGCCGTATCCACACACCATTGCAATCAGCTCTCTTTTAATCTGTTTTACTACTGGTATCGAGTATACCGCAGTCGGGTGCGTCCGACTGCAACGTTTCTACTTGTTTTTATATCGCCCTTATCTTGAACGTATATACATCGATCAACAGGTGAATTCTTAAATCCACACTATTTCAATGTTTGTTCAAAAACTTCAAACCAGCATAAATCTGCTTGTGTATTTAATTTACATACATTTTCATTATTGCAAAACCATTCCTTGAGGAACTTTCATGTATAATTCCTTTTTATACCCTGAACCCATAAAATGGGTAAATCAGGGTATAATGGTTTTGTGCAAAAGTATGTAACAGGCAGAAGGAAGCATCTCCGACCCCATAAAGTATATATATTCTAGATCAGTATCAATAGCCGAGTCGATATGGCCATGTCCGTCTGTCCGTCCGTCTGTCCGTCTGTCTGTCTGTCCGTCTGTATGAACGCGTAGATCTCAGAGACTACAAGAGCTAGAGACTTCAGATTTTGAATATAAGTTCTCCTATACCATAAGCAGAACAAGTTTGCTTCAAATTATCGATAACTACTCTGGTTTTCGATATACACATAGAATCGATAACAAAAAATATCGAATTTGAAAAATGTAAAAATGTGGGTTGTTGTAAAAGGTAACGATAGAACTTTTCTCAAAATTTTGTCCAAATACATTAAGAAACACCAAAGATATCGTAAAGTTAAGTCAGTTATGAGTTTTGTTTAAAGTGATCATTACTTGAAGCATACTTTTAGGACGCAAGGACAGCAACTGGTTTCAGGGTATATTCTGGTCGGGCTATCCCGACTAGAGCCTTCTTACTTGTTCAGTGTACCATTTAGTAACGCAGTTCTAACATCCATGTGATGTGTTTTAAAGTTATACTGGTTTTCAATAGATAATATAAGCCGGAAGCTAGAAATTCTTGAAACTGGGGCGAACTTTTCATCATAATCTATTTGGTACTTTACATGTACTTTACTTTACATTATTTGGGGCTTTACATAACCCCGTGCAACCAATCTTGCCTTATCTTATTAGAGTTCCCATCTCATTCTGTTTAAGAGTGAATAACCATTTGCTATCTACAATATTTTTATATTCAGGCCTCTTAACAATTGTCCATGTCTTGTTAAATTCATGGGCTTTTTTTTTATACTCGATACCGAAGGCAAAGAGTATATTGGGTTTGTGCAATGTCCGTTATGGTGTCTGTCCGTCTGTATGAACGCAACTTTTTTCCACACCCTTCAAGCTAGAGACTTGAAACTTTACAAATGTCCTTATCTATGGCATAGTAAATTAAAGTGTTAAGATTGGAGTTCTACGATAACTAGGGGGCAAATCGATAAACTCGATAACGCAAAATCGATAGATCCAGCTATTTCGCCAGCCCTTACAGCTAGAACTACCAAATTTGGGGAGAAAATATCTATTTACAATTCCCAAAAAACTGCATCAAAAATTTTGGAGCCACGCCCACCCATTCCGCCCCCAGCCCCCCGCAGTTTAACCCTAAGAATGCCCATATCTTCTACAGTTATTGAGCTAGAGCCATCAAACTTGGTGCCAAGATAGGTGTTGACGATCCCCAACCCAATTCATAAAAACTTTGGATGCCACGCCCATCTATACTGCCCTATCCGCCCTCAACCACCCCAACGCTTCGATAAAATCGGTAGTGCGTGTATCTTACATAGTGTTTGAGCTAGAGTCACAAAACTTGATAGGTAGATAACTGGTAACGACCCCCCAAAAACAAAGTTTTGGAGCCCAACCCACCCATTCCGCTTCCAGCCCCCCCCCCGCAGTTTAAAAACAGAAATGCTTATATCTTTTACAGTTTTTGAGTTAGAGCCATTAAATTTTGTGGCAAAATAGGTGATTATAGCCCCAAAATAAATGCATAAAAACTTTGGATTCCAGGCCAATCCAAGCTGCCCAAAACCAACCCAATGCTTCACCAAAAACGGGAATGCGTGTATTTTCCAAATCGTTAAAGCTAGAGTCACATAAATTTTGTAGGAAGATAGCTAATAACAATCTTTAAAAAACTGCATGAAAGTTTTGGAGCCACGCCCCCCGTTCCCGAGCCCCCTGCATTTTGAAATCAAATACGCCTATATTTTCCACATTTTTTGAGCTAGAGCCGCCAAATTTGGTGCCAAGATAGGTGATGAAGAAACCCAAAAAAAGTGGAAGGCGCCCCCCACCTATACCGCCCCTAGCCCCCCTTCCACCATATTCTACTAACTTTGAGCTAGATTCACCAAATTTGGTATGAGGATAGCAATTAACATCATAAACAGATCTGCAGAAAAACTTTGGACGCCACGCCCCCCATACCAGTCCCCAGCACCCAGCCCCCCTTCTACCATATTCTACTTACTTTGAGCTAGAGTCACCAAATTTGGTATGAGGATAGCAATTGACATCATACACTCAGTGCCTCAGCTCCGCCATCGTGGAAGCTGCGAATCCGCAAACCGCATGCCATACCGCTTCCCTCTCTATCATGTGATCCACCAGGTAAGTTGTTGAAAGGGGCTGACCAATCATGCTTTCCACCTGGAGACGTTCCTGGGCGAATCGCCCACACTGGAAGAAGGCATGGCTTGCATCCTCCTCCGTGCCATCTCCGCACCAGCTACACTCTGAACTGGTGTCGTGCTTGAAACGCTGTAGATAGCTCCTGAAGCAGCCATGTCCCGTTAGCAGCTGGGTGAGGTAGAAGGTGACTGACCCGTGCTTCCTCTCTACCCATCGCCGAATATTGGGAATCAGTTGGTGGGTCCATCGCCTTTTTGTGGAAATGTTCCAGTGGCGCTGCCAGGCAGGCCTCTAGGCTCCGCTCTCGGGCTGCAGCCCTAGCCGCTCTTCTCTCCGTTGGTGCTGCTTCAAGAACCGCTGCGGCTTCTAAACTGTGGATCGGTATCATCCCAGCAACCACCAGCGCTGCATCCGAGGAGACTGTGCGGAAGGCGCAGCAGACACGAAGGGCAGAGAACCGGTACGTTGACACGATGCCCTTCATGTAAGTGGCCACCGAAGTTGCGCCGACCCAATTGGAGCAGCATACAGCACTATGGATCTCATTACGCTCATGAGCAGCAGCCTCGTTTGCTGTTTGGGACCCCGCGTATTAGGCATCATCTTCGCTAGGGCACGCACGGATCCCGCTGACTTCCAATGTACGAACGCCAGGTGTTCGCCAAAGCTCAAGCGCCGGTCAATGACCACACCAAGGTAGCGAATACAGTCCTTGGACCGCATTGTGACGCCTCCCACCGTGATGTCAACATACTCCACCCTTTTTCGGCTGCTGATGAGCACCGCCTCCGTCTTTTGGGCAGCCAGTTGAAGACCAACAGACGACAGCCACCGCGTCACTGCGTCTATGCACCGATCGCCGAGCTCTGTGACTCGACGTAGGTCTTTAGCCACAAGCACCAGAGCGACGTCATCAGCATAACCAATAGAGCTGGCACCCTCCGGTAACCGAAGCAGTAGAATCCCATCGTACATGATGTTCTACAGGAGAGGACCCAGATCCGATCCTTGTGGAACACCTGCTGAAACGGCGTATTCCTTCTCCCCCTCATCGGTTTGGTAACGCAGCCTTCGATTGTTGAAATAGCTCCTCACGATAGCTACAAGGTAGTCTGGCACTCTAAAACTAGCCAGGGCATCCAAAATGTAGCTCCAGTTCGCAGAGTTAAAGGCGTTCTTAACGTCGATGGTCACCACCAGACAGTACTGCTTACTGCCAAAGCGCCAGCGGGTGCCTGAGATCGCTTCTGAGGCTATTCTGACTACTGACCTGATCGCATCGGTAGTAGATCTCACCTTCCTGAAGCCGAATTGGAGCGGTGATAAGACGAGACGAGTTTCTGCACCTTCCACCTGTCCGGAAAGATGCCTTCTCGCAGACACTCGGTGTACATCTGGGCAAACAGTTCTGGCCGATGCATGATTGCCAGATGCAGGCACCTATTTGGAACACCATCGGCACCCGGCGCTTTATTGGCTGCTAGCTTGCTGCCAGCTGCACTTCTTCCACCGAAACTAGAGCAACACCTTTCTGCATGGAAGCTGCGCCAGCTGACGATAAAGAGCTTGCTCCGTGAGGAAACAGTTTCACCACTATTTCATTCATGCGGACTAGCTCCAGAGGCACTCTGTTGTTGCCTTGCCTTAAACTCAAGCTGCAACGAGTGAGTTGCCCCCGACTCTCGTGTGGCTGCTCGCTGAAAACGCCTCCTTGATCTCAAGCAGGCTCGCCGAGCCTCAGCTATTTCGCTGTTCCACCAGAACACGCTTGTGTGATGGCGTCGGTAGGCCTTCCTATGGGGCATGCTCGCAGCACATGCAGCTTCTAGCTGCTGAGCCATTTGTTCCACCATATCTTGCGCTGGTCCACCTGCTACCATATGAACAATGTTATTCACAAAACTGCTGGTGTTGAGAGACTCAACCCGGTATGCTACACTAGTGTTGGGCCTTGCCGGCACCCGCAGCCTTTCTCCAACTGAAAACATGATGGCCACGTGGTCGCTTCCGGTGTAGCAGTCGCTTATGTACCACAGTGCCGAGCGGGCGAGTGCACTGCTCACGTAGGTGAGCTCAATAATTGAGCCAGCACGTCCATTGTCAAATGTATTCTCCGACCAAGTGTTAAGAAGCACAAGGTCGAGGAATGCAAGCGATTCCACAAGGATGGTACCCCTAGCGTTCGTAGACTGGCTGCCCTAGTCGTTTGACCACGCATCAAAGTCGCCAGCTATTATAACGTTGCTGCGACCCCTGGAGTAATTCGCAATCTCCATTAGCACCACTTCGGACTCGCCGATCGTGAGACTTGGCGCTAAGTAGCAGCTATAAAGCCAGAGATCTCCTAGTTTCGCACGCACGAAGCACTCGGAGGCTAGAATGTGCGTAAAGGGGGACTGTAGGTAACCACAGCTCCACACCGCAGCTTTCCCAGATCTGTCCGAAGCCCACAACCTAGCATTAGTGGTTGCCCGGTGGTGCGGCTCGCTAAGCACCGCGACCTCAATTTTTTCCTCCAAGATCGTCTGCTCCAGTATGGCTTGGGCAGCGACACAGTGGTTAAGGTTAGGTTAGGTTAGGTTAGAGCGGTAGTGAGCAGTTTGAGACAAAACCCCGCACTCCCGTAGGCCATGTATTGGCCCATTGTGATGCCGCGTCTTGGACATAGTCCACAGACACCGTCTACCCAGACGCAGAGTGTGTTACACCGTTTACGAGGGCGTGGTCCCAGCCCGAGGCTCGAAAAAAGGACAGGATATTTTTCGGTTTAGTATCCGCCAGTTGAGAGAGGTCCGATAAGAAGAAAGAACCAAGGTATCGCTTTCTGTTCTTGCAGAGAACTGGACAGTCGCAGAAAAGGTGGGAGACTGTTTCCTCTTCCTCCTCGTCTCGGCAGCTTCTGCAGAAGTCATTGAAGGGGGCTAGAAGTCTCGCTGCGTGAGTCTCCACTAGCCAGTGCCCCGTAATGGCCCTGATTACGGCAGCACAACCTAATCTGTTTAAGTGAACAAGGCCTAAGGACCGCTTTTTACAGCGCTTTAGCCATCTCTTGTTTGCTTCAAGTTCGAAGTGCGATCGGACTCTTAGCTTGCACCTGGCCATGGGGATACCCATGCTCTCCTTGTCTGTGAGGAGAGGCACGGTAGTACCATGCCTTACCAGCTCGTCTGCTTTGTCGTTGCCCTCGATGCCTTTATGCCCGGGCACCCATATGAGGTGTATTTCTCCTTCAGAGATCTGCGGCAGTTTGTGACAGATATCGAGTTAGATGATATCGCCTTGAGAGATTTGATAGCAGCCTGGCTATCAGAAAATATGCAGATTCTGGCTGCAGAGCAATTTATTTCGGATATGCAGGAGAGTGCTTCGTGAATTGCAGCGATTTCAGCTTGAAACACACTGCAATGGTCAGGGAGGCTGAAAGATTTGTTAATGGATAGCTCATCGCAAAAGACGCCGCCCCCTACCCGGTCGTCTAGCTTAGAGCCATCAGTGTAAATTTTTATTGAGTTTGTCGGCCCTGGCGTGCCTGAGCACCAATCGTCCCTGGAGGATAAGTGTATGCAATGGAGTTTTAGGGAATTCCTGAGGACGGCAATAGTCCGTGTTTTTGGGAATAAGTGGGTTTCCCACAAGAACCTTGGAGTGTCCTTAAGTCTGTTCGGACCACTGCTTTGTTTCCCTCATGCGTAGGGCAGAGAGAGTTGCTAGTAGCTTCCCCATTTGGTCTATTGGTAGAAGATTAAGTATGTTGTCAAGAGCTTCAGTTGGGGTCGTACTGAGGGCTCCTGTTGTGGTCAGTCCAGCGGCACGCTGTACCTTGCCAAGCTTGTGGACTAATTTCTTCTTTGATAGAGCTGGCCACCATACCGACACTCCGTACAGTAGGATAGGCCTTACGATGGTTGTGTACATCCAGAGGGCGATGTGAGGTGCCATTCCCCATTTTAATCCAATGGATTTCCTGCATGTATATAGTGCGACTGAAGCCTTCTTCACTCGTTCCTCCGAGTTGAGGTTCCAGTCTAGTTTGCTATCAAGAGTGAGCCCTAGGTATTTGGCTGATTTACTGAAGGAAAGTTCTACCCCATTCAACGACGGCGGCCTGAGGGGGGAATCTTATACCTCCTAGTGAAGAGGACTAAGTCAGTTTTGGCTGGGTTCAGCCCTAGTCCATTTGATGTGGCCCATGAGGACAATGTTTGAAGTGCAGTGGTCATGCATTCGCACAAGGATTGGGAATACTTGCCCGAGAAGGCTATGGCAACGTCATCTGCGTAAGCGATCACTCGACAGCCCCCTCCCTCCATGGAGCGCAGCAGGTTGTTTACCGCCACGTTCCAAAGGAGAGGGGAGAGCACACCTCCTTGCGGTGTGCCTCTATTAACAGATCTGGATATGGTTGAGGACCCCAGAGTGGCCCTGACTGTCCTGCTCTTGAGCAGTTGATCAATCAGTCCCACAATGCGGTCCCCCACCCCCAGCCCTGACAATGCTTCAGTGATCGCCCACGGTACGACGTTATTGAAAGCGCCCTCAATGTCTAGAAAGGCTATAAGGCAATACTCCTTGTGGTGGAGTGCTGCTTCTATTGTGGAGACAACAGCATGAAGTGCTGTCTCGGTAGATTTACCTTTTTGGTAGGCATGTTGTGCTTGGGAGAAGTTGTCGGTCTTGATCGTATCTCTAATATATAAGCCCAGCACCCTTTCTAGTGTCTTGAGTAGGAAGGATGTTAGGCTTATGGGTCGGAAATCCTTGGGGGTCGTGTGTGAGGCTTTTCCCGCCTTGGGAATGAAGAGAACTTTAGATTCGAGCCATGGCTTGGGGATCGTTCCTGTTGTCAGGGTGTCTGAGAAAATTTTCTGAAGCCAGTTTATGGCGATGTCCCCTGCATACTGCAGTTGGGCTGGGATAATTTCGTCCGGCTCAGGGGACTTGAAGGGTGAGAAGCTACGAATAGCCCACGAGATGATATCTCTGGAGAATAAGTCGGTGGAAAAGTGTTCCTGAAATTCTCTTTGGATAAGGGGTAGTGGTACTTCAACTGAGCATCCGGGAAAGTGGGTTGCCATCAAAAGTTCTAGTGACTCTAGACTGGTCGTTGACCATGAGTCATCAGGTTTTTTGAGGTAGCCTATGGTTGCTTGAGTACTTGAGAGAACCTTCCTGAACCTTGCTGCTTCTGCAGTGCTCTCTATTTTGGAGCAAAAGTTTTGCCATGAGGAGCGTTTACCTTGTCTAAGATTCTTTTTGAAAGTGGATAGGCTGGCTTTGTAGAGACCCCATGATTGGTCGTCTCCCTTCGACTTAGCTCTATTAAAGAGCTTTCGCGAAGTTTTACGAAGCTCGCCTAATTGCGAGGACAGCCATGGTGGTTTTGTTTTGCCTCTTGGTTTGCTCTGGGGGCATGTCATGTTTAGGGCGGACTTGCATGCCTCCGTGAGCTTGCTTGTGAGTAACTCTGTGTACTCGGAAGAGGCGGATCCCACTGGGGGATGCTCTGGGATTAGCCTTTCGAGGCATTCTTTGAATCTGGTCCAGTTTGTACGTTTAACGTTTCTGCACCATTTGGGTCTGGGTATGTCAAGACAGAACTCTATGTCGATATACCTATGGTCGGAGAAAGAGTGCTCTACGAGTACCCTCCATTTTGTCAGTTGTTGATAGAGGGAGGTTGTGGATAGCGTCATGTCTAAGACCTCTTCCCTATTCTTTATAATAAAGGTCGGGTCGTTACCTATATTACAAATGTTTAAGTTTGTTGTTAAGATATAATTGAAGAGTAACTCACCGCGTTCATTTATATCCGAGCTGCCCCACTGATGGTGGTGAGCGTTGACGTCGCAGCATATTATCAGCTCGGTATGCGTCAATTCGCAGTCAGCAATTAACGCCCGTAGTCGTTGCTGTGGTAGGGGCCCCTGGTGGTCGTGGGCCATGTAGGTGGAGCTAAGTCTGACCTGTCCAGACTTTAGCTCAAGGCATACAGCCGTGTTGTCACCATCGCTGAAATCAGGAAGCAGAAAAATGTCTAGATGTTTTCTTGCTAGAATGCAGGTGCGGACTTTACCTTCGTTGTGGGCTACAAGCAGCTTGTAGTCCTGAGTCCCCAGTCCAGAAACCTTGCCACTACAGACCCAAGGTTCCTGGATGAGGACAATGTCTGCTACGCATTGGCTTATGCGGAGCAGAAGAGCGGCTGCAGCCGCTTTACAGTGGTGGAGGTTGATTTGGAGGAGTGTCAAAGACATCTTCCGTTTTCAACTCCACCACTGTGAGATCAGCCTCGTCATCCGTATCATTTGGGCCGCGTCAGCGGTTAAGGTTAAGCTGCAGGATTTTCACCATTTTGTGTGTTTGACAGCCTCCCTGTACGCAGGACACCTATAACTACCAGTCGCATGGTCAGTCATTCGCTCTCCTTTAATCGTACAAAGGGCACACTTTGGTTGCTGGTTGCAGACTCTTGCAACGTGTCCATCACCTCCGCACTTGTAGCAAGCCTTGCTGTGGTCGGCACCGCTCTTGCAGTGGACAGTTATATGTCCATACTCCAGGCACTTGTAGCAGCGCCTTGGCTGGATTAGGGGTCTACCCTGTCCCTATCTGCCTACCCGATGCGGGTTTTCGCCCTATCGACCAGCTTGACCGCCTTAGCTGTCGGTAAGCACAGTGTTGCTGTTTGCAGGCCAGCCCTCGTGTGCCGCAGCGGCTTGACTACGCTGCTATCCAGCGTTGGATCATCAAGAGCAGACCTTACAGCATTGAGGACCTCCTCCTTGGTCGCCAGCTCATCCAGATCGCAGATTTCCACCTGATTGGATTCCGTTAAGGTTTTGACCGTAGCCCGACCAACAAACACCTTACCAACCGCTATTTGCAACTCATTTGCACTGTTTGCCGGCTGTTTGCTTAGCCGGATCAGCAGATCGCCTTTAGCCGTCTTTCGGATTGTGCTAACATCCTCTCGCAGATGCGCAAGTGATGGCTGGCTCCTAACCACTTTTAATATATCTGCATAGCTGCAGTCGCCCAGGCCAGATACGGTGACTGCGTCAGTCCGTGTGCGCGCGGCTTTGCCTTTGCGGCCAACCACCTTCGACCAGGGATTGTCCTTAGGCAGAGATGGTCCACGGGTGGGCTGTGGATTTTGCGCGCTTGCGGTCGCAGTTACCTTGCTCCGTTTAGGGGGTGTCGACGGCTCGCGCGAGCGTTTCGGAGTTCCCTTAGTTGGTACCACCGAACCATGCGTGCTCGTAGCCTTTCTATTGGCACAGCCCTCAAAGGTTGGCGATGTCTGGACGGCCTTCTCATTTGCTGCTGAACTCAGACAGCTCATAGCTTGCCTTTGCAAGTCTACTAGTCTAGCCAGCTCCTCGCGCTCCAGATTGTTGATGTGCCTCTTGGTGTCAAATCTTGCACTTATACCGTCTATACAAGCACCCATCTGCACTAGTATGCTCCTCAGGTTAACGGGAGACCTGGATGGGTGGGCTATTATCACCGTGCTACCAGTTCCCTGAACCGTTTGTCGCGGTGCAGCCGCTACCAATGGCGCCGGTGAAGTTGCCTCCATTTCCTGAGGCACAGCCTCTACATGGGGCAGCTCTAAGTCCAAGCTGCAGCGATGGTGGAGATCGCGGCAGCGCTGGCCTTCGGAAGAATGGGGACGATTCTTCTGCCATCCTAGAGTATCCGCGTGTACCTTGCTACGAGCTCTGGAAGCAAACCCGCGACGACCGAAGATTTCCCTTCGTTTTTGCTGGTGGGGGCTATACCGCCCCGTTTCGATCACCAGAGCCCCCTCAAAGTGCACCACCGCAGCGGGGGAGGGTTGGTTATGACCGGTTCCGTGGCCTTTTGCACCTAATTGCTAGGAGTCTCCTTAGCAAAGACACGCCTGTTTGTAGTGCTACACTGCTTTCCAGCCCACGAAAGTATTCAACAGACAGTGTGCCCCGCAAGCTTAGTTGGTTCAAGAACCGAACTCAAGTGGCGCCACCTGTTGCAGATGATAATTCCGTTTGAATAGCTTCTTCCCATAAGGACTTATCCTTTCTATTTTGTATTTCGTCAAATGAGTTAAATATATAATTATCTATTAAATATTTATCTCCATTAAATGATTCTTGTGGCTTATTCTTTAATCTATCGGTTCTTCTAGCGATTTCATTTAATATTTTTCTAGGCTGTTTAACTTTCATACTCTCTTTCAGGAATTCTGGTACATAACATTCCGTACTCTCATTCTGGGTCTTTGGATCATTACTCTCCATACTCTCATTCTGGAATTTATTTTTATCATCTTCCTTACTTTCATTCAGGAGCTTTGGTTCACTACTTTCCATACTCTCATTCAAAACTTTCTATACTCGTCATTCTGGATCTTTGGTTCAATACTTTCCATACTCTCATTCTGGATCTTTGGTTCAATACTTTCCATACTCTCATTCTGGAAATTAACTTTATCATCTTCCTTACTTTCATTCAGGATGTTACTTTCCTTACTTTCTTTCAGGAATTTAATATTCTTACTTTTATCTTTACTATCGTTCGGGATTTCACTTTTACCAACTCTAGAATTCACCCCAAAAAGGACTTATCTAATTTTGCACCGCTGACCATAGCACGAGCCTTTTCGGTAATTGTTCTAATCATTTTTTCTGAAACTCCATCAAATTGTGGAGTATATGTTACAGTTAAATGGTTGCTTATTACTTTCTGAACGCAGAACTCATGCATGTCACTAGATAAATTTTCCCTACCATTGTCAATGTAAAGATTCGCAACCTTTAGATTAAAGTGTGCTTCACTTTTGGCCACAAAATCTAGAAACACATTGAACACATCCGATTTGTGTTTGATTAGATAAGTAGCACAATAATGTGTATAATGATCCACAAAAATGACATAGTAATTTTTATCATCAATTGTGGTAGGTGTTATCGGACCACAGAAATCGGAATGAATACAAAAAAAAAATCTATTTATGTGATCTTTATTTTTATATTTATCGAATCGTAATCTTGCTTGTTTTCCATTTAAACAAGCTTTGTAAATGTCGTCTGTATGATTAACCCTATCAAGAAGCCTGTTATCATTAAATAAATTCTTTCTTTTTATTTCTAACAGTTTTCCTTTGCTTACATGGCCTAGCCTTTCATGCCATAATTTATATAAATTAGAATTATTTGAATATATTTTAAATGCCTTAAACTCAATAATGGGCATATTGTACGCACCTGAGGTTTCGGAAATGGTTACATTACCTTTCGTCAATTTAACTCCTTCTTCATCAAATACAACGGTAATACTAGCCTCTTGCATCTTCTTAACAGAAATTAGGTTTTCTGCAACTTCTTTACAGTATAAGACGTCTTCGAGCCTTATCTGATAATCATTTTCCAGGCGTACGATGCCACGCTTAGTTGCAGAGATGTACTCTCGTTGTGCAGCAATCTTTATCCAGTACTATGAAGTCCACAAATAGAGTTTCGTCGTTTATCAAGTGGTTGGTAGCACCCGAATCCAAAATGAAATTTATATTTGTGTTTTTATTTTTATTATTTAAACCGTGGTGTTTCAGTGTGAGCTTGTTTATTATTTTCATTATTTATTTGTCGTTTATAACTGAAGCAATCCTTTTTATATGCCCTGGTTTTCCACAATGGTGAAATTTTATGTTATTTTGTTTTGTTTTATTATTATATGGTGTTAGGATATTATTATTATAACTTGGCTTTTTATACCCTGAACCCATAAAATGGGTAAATCAGGGTATAATGGTTTTGTGCAAAAGTATGTAACAGGCAGAAGGAAGCATCTCCGACCCCATAAAGTATATATATTCTTGATCAGTATCAATAGCCGAGTCGATATGGCCATGTCCGTCTGTCCGTCCGTCTGTATGAACGCGTAGATCTCAGAGACTACAAGAGCTAGAAACTCCAGATTTTGAATATAAGTTCTCCTATACCATAAGCAGAACAAGTTTGCTTCAAATTATCGATAACTTTTCTGGTTTTCGATATACACATGGAGTCGATAACAAAAAATATCGAATTTGGAAAATGTAAAAACGGGGGTTGGTGTAATGGGTAACGATGGAACTCAAAATTTCGTCCAAATCGGTTAAAAAACACCAGAGATATCGTAAAGTGATCATTATTTGAAGCATACTTTTAGGACGCAAGGACTGCAACTGGGTTCAGGGTATCTTCTGGTCGGGCAATCCCGACTAGAGCCTTCTTACTTGTTAAATTTGTATTTATTATTATTATTCAATTTGTTTTTATTATTTTTATTAAAATTATAAAGAACCTCAGTATGCATCACCTTTTAACTTGTGTCATTACTTGCATTTTTAATTTTTACCTTATGATCTAGTAAACGGTTCTTAACAAAACCTAAATTTATATTTTCTTCCGACAATGTCTCTATAGCTGTAATTATTCCGTCATAGAATACTGGCAAAGTTAATAACAAGTGAGAAACCCTATCCATTTCATCAATTTTAGCTCCTGAAGCTATTAGTTCATTCACTAGTTCATCAAAAACAAGTAAAAACGTTGCAGTTGGACGCAACCGACTGTGGTATACGCGATTATAAAACCGATAAAAAGAGACCTGATTGCAATGGGATGCGGATACGGCAGGGGTGTACGCTGCCTCAATCTTGGCACGAAATTTGGTGGCTCAATAGCTGTGGAAAATATGGGCGTTTTTGATTTTAGAATGCAGAGGGCTGGGGAACGGGGGGGCGTGGTTCCAAAACTTTGATGCATGTTTTGGGGATCGTTAATAGTTATCTAACTACCAAATTTGATGACTCTAGCTCAAACACTATGGAAGATACACGCATTACCGTTTTTAGCGAAGCGTTGGGGTGGTTGGCGGTGGCTAGGGCAGAATGAATGGGCGTGGCATCCAAAGTTTTAATGAATTTGGTCGGAGGTCGTCAACACCTTTCTTGGCACCAAATTTGGTAGCTCTAGCTCAAAAACTGTAGAAAATATAGGAATTTTTGGTTGAAAACTGCGGGGGGGCTGGGTGCGGTATAGGTGGGCGTGGCTCCAAAACTTTTGATACAGTTTTTTGGAGCTTGTTAGTAGCTATCTTTTCCCTAATTTGGTAGTTCTAGTTGTAAGGGCGTGCGAAATAGCTGGGTTTATAGATTTTGAGTTATCTAATTTATCGATTTGCCAGCTCCCTAGTTATCGTACAACTGCAATCTTGACACTTTAATTTACTATGTTTTAGATAAAGACATTTGCAAAGTTTCTCTAACTTGAAGGGTGTGGAAAAAAGTTGCGCACATACGGACACACCATGACGGACATTGCACAAACCCAATATACTTTTTACCTTCGGTATCGAGTATAATTATGAAGTGGATCACTAACGACATCTCGCACTTTAATTTGAGCGACAGCAACCGCTTGCCTTTTCATTAGGTGTCTGTTCATCAATAACTTTTAGCACGTCTAATTCGGCCAGAAGAGCCCTAACTCTAAACTACCACGTCGCGTATTTTTCCCCATCACAAGGTTTTTAAATTTTTCGCTTTGCCTTGTCCATTTTATATATGTATGTGTATGTGTATGTGTATTAACACCAGACAGACGCTTCGAGAACAAAATTATTACGCACTTGTTTTTCTTTAATAGAACGCAGCCTGGGCCCATAGCAACGAGATGTTATACTTATAGAGGGTTCAAACAGCCATATTCCAACCAACCTAACATTTTTGGAATCTGGCGATTTTACTCTCTCGCGGGACTGCCGTTTGTTGCTTCGTGAATTGTTGGCGAATTCGATGTCATTCGGCTTGCTGGTTTCGCTACGACATGAGCTGCCGTAGCACAGCCCATAAACTAACTATGTAAATAGACTGGAAAACAGAGATGGTATGTTATGTTAAAAAACATTGTGCGTTTTGGAAGCGAATGGGGAAAATAATGGCAAAGGCCAGTATTTGTTTCGTCACTTTACTCGCTACATTGCCAGCTAGTGCGAAGGCGGCCATCATTGTTTAGCTATTTGTTGTGACCAAAAGTGTGCGAAGCGTAAGGCCCAATTAATAGTTGCCGCACTTCATTTCTCTTGTTGTTGTCACAGAATTTTATAAGATTGTGAAACTCGCAGTTTTAGACTTTTGCTCGCAGCCAGTGTGAGCTGTTTGTAGATAGAGAGGGCGCGGGGGGAGTAGGCAACCAACGGGAGAAATGCATTAGTATGTGAATACATGTGAGTTTGGTTTGGTTGGGCTACCTGTTTTGTGCTTTGCCTAGATTTTTTATTCTGTATTCTTGTTATTTTCACAAAATTGTAAATCGGCAGTTCTTGAGTTTTGCTTCAATATATTTATAAAGGTCAAAGTTGGAAGGGTAGTATAAACTTAATACTAACTTTGTGCAATTGACTGGCAAAACTTGAAATTCTTTAATATTATTTCAATTCTACATGTTTATTCTAGCATTGATTTTTGTTTATATTCTAGCATAAACAATATATAAATTTAAATCATATATTAGATTTTTCATTGACAACTATTGAATATTGGTACAAAGGGTATTTTTTCATACAGCAGCGAGTGCGTCTCAGCAACGACAAGCCGGCACCGAGTTGGTTTGTCTCAGTTGCGCTTTGTGTTCAGCGGCCCGTCGATTAAAGGAGAGGCGGGGGGTCAGCCGAATGCGTGAACGGTAAAAAATTTGTTAGTATTTGTATACATGTTTGTTTCATTTCTTGCTGGGTCGCGATTTTTGATATTTTTCTATTATTTGGCCTGCATTGAATGTCTTAATACACCAACATACGTAGGTACCCGACAACTCAGTAATAGGCGCACAGCTTAAAAAGCAAGCGTCGGTCGGTCGTTTGGTCGGTGTCTATCGCTAGGCCTGCCGTCCATCGTTGCCAAAATGTAAGCAAAATTACAACAACCATGAGTACTTTTTACTATTTTTTGTTGTTTTATGGCAACGCTGCTGCCGGCACTTTTTTGTATTTTGCTTTACTATATTCAGAGTTCGAGGCAAATGACTTTTACATATGAATTTCTGAATACACTTTCGCTATTTGTGAAGGAACTTGGACGTTGCAATGGCCAAAGAGGGTTGAAAAGTGTCATAGAGTAAAAATTGGGCAGAGTATGTACGATGAGCAGCACCAAAACTGATTGTTGCCTGCCTTCGAAGACAAAATTGTGTGTTTGTTAAAGAGAAGGCACACGCACATGCACATATACACACAAGGCATAACTGACCTAGTCTAATTTGCACGCAGCTGAAGCCGTTTTGCCGACGGCACATCAAAATGTTTGATTTATACTAATATTTTTTTACCAATATATCTATATTATTTGTATTACAGTATTAAATACTGATTAAAGTTGTATAATTTTTATACATTGTCATAAATTGTATGAAATTAAACTAAATACGTATTTTAATGATGACGAAATCAAGACGATTTTTTCTGTAATAAAAACCAAAAATTAACTATATTTATTTTATTAATATGACACTAAAATTGCATGCATACAAAATGTCTTTATACCAAACATTTTTATTTTTTATTTATTTTATTAGAAAAAGCGTTGAATCCGTACAATGCAGAAATAGTATCATAACAACACATTTATAAGATAAATAATAGAACCAAATGATCGAAAAAGGTCAATGAATCACAAGGCAAATTCTACGCATACAATTAAAATTGTTCATGTATACAAAGGGACACACACACAATCTTATGCGCGCTAGTCCAAACGAAATATCAAAAAATCATTTCGAAGCCCAAGTCGACCGAATTTGCAGAAAACACATCAAACGCACAATTGCACGTATATATTCATACATATATATACGCACTAGTGCTTTGCTGCTCTACGGCACGCGTTGAAAGCGATAAGCAAGCAGGCAATAGGACAGCGGTGCAAAACACGAACAAACCAAGTAAATCATGGCTGCTTTGTGAGTTGTAAACAAAGAAGCACTAATCAAAACAAGAGAAACAGCGAAAACCCGACCTTTTAACTCGCTACTTCATTCGCTTGCATCTTGCGCCCATTTCCACAGGGGTAGTAACAGAACCAGTTCTGTTTACCCGTCTAGTTAACATTATTAGTCTATGAATTATAGAGCGTTCTGTGTTTTTGGCTACATGTGTAAACAACAATTTAAACTGATTATGTAAATTAAATAAAATGACATGAAACATGTATAAACGTATAAAACATATAAACATAGTTCTAAAAAAGTAACATAACCTTAAAATTCCACGAAAAATTCGTCCGCACTCACAACTTATCACGTTGACAGCTGCTTTGCGACACAGCATGGTGAAACAATTATAAGGTGTTCTATTCCGCTGTGGAGGGGTACTTAGGTTTCGAAGAGAGCAGTAGGCAAGAGAGAAACAAGAAAGAGACAGCTATGACTTCATATACCGCACTGCTCTTGCTAGTGTTATTGTTAGCTGCAGCAAATGAAAGAATTTGAAATGAAAATTATAAAACAAATTTGTTGTCGGAATAAATTTTTTAAATAACAACAACAATATTGTCTCGACATTTTCAAATATAAAATCAACGAATTTTCCGCAACACAACTGCTCACTTCAAAGTATCAATGTATACTGACAAAAACTAAGTACCCCGAAAGAGAGCAGGAATGCGGAATAGAACACCTTATAATTGTTTCACCATGCGACACAGGCTCCTAAAAATTGAGCGAGCATGCTCTCTCTCTCTGGTTTGAGGCCCGTGCCCATCTCTAATACAGACCATGATACAATCACATTGTTATTGTATCATGATCAGGGCTCCCATCCGTACGATAATTATCGTACAAATACGATAATTGAGGGTCTACGTACGATGTACGATAGCATGTCATTATCGTACGCAAGTTGTACGATAATTTCATCACGATGCAAAATTTGAGTATTTATCTTATTTCAATCGAATGTTGATAGTCTTTCGATATTTCGATTATGTTCATACTTCATAAGTACCGTATATCTTTCTGTAATCGCTCTGACAAAGAGATTTATTAAAATAACAGCAAAATTTTCAATAAACACTCGGACTGATTGTTATCATTGGCAAGTAGGTATATCTATCAAATACATTGTTCCAGTGGCTGTATATTTTATATGACTTACTAATCTATTAACTACTTTTCATCTGTGCAATGAAGAATGAGTCTAACAAGCAATGTACAAAACAGTACGAGCATTCAACTGAGTGAATCAGACTCGGATATCACACCTCCCAGAAAAATCGCCTAAATCTCCAACATCAACAAGAGCATCGCAAACAAAAATTCAGAGCTGCCTGGCTTAAAAATGAAGATTTACATATTGTTTAATAGTGATAATTAATTGTTTCATATGTTAAGATCAACTTTAATTATATCGATTAGTATTTTTTGGGTTTCCGCTTGTACGTGCGTCTCAGATAAAGTTAACCGGAAAAGAGGTCGAGATCAGTCAAGTGTGGCCAAACCACACTTAACACTTAAAACTTAACACTTAAAACTAACATCGGTACTTAAATACTATCTTACAATATATCGATACACTAACATAAAATAGGCAGGTTTAACATAAATACTTTACAACTCGGCCATCCTGACGACGGAATCGACCTCGATTCCACGTCCAAGGGTCATGGCCATACAGACGGTGGGTGCTGCCTGCGGTCAAACGTCAAAAGCACACTTTTCATCGGGAGTAAGCCACAATTTTAATTTTGATGACTCCAGCACACCGTCATACGGAAGCTGGGTGAGCTGGGAGCCTTCGACATCCCTAATGACGTACCGATCATTCGGAAGTTTCTTATGGATGACATAGGGACCACGGAATCGCTTAATGAGTTTTTTGTTTACACCAGCCGTCGTATCAACATTTTTAATAACGACAAAATCACCTTCTTCAAAATCAACGGCAGGGCGATGATATTTATTAAAATACTCGGTGTTATACTTTTGAGATTTGACAATATTCTGCAGGGCAGTCTTACGGATATCCACTGGGGGGACTTCCACAGTAAACCTCTCATCTAAACGCTCAGTTATCTCGTCTATAACAGCGCCCCGTTGTTCGACACCAAACAGCAGGACAGAGAGTGCAAATTTAGTTGTGGAATGGACTGAATTATTCAAGGCGAACTCAATTTTCGGAAGTTGTTTCACCCAATCGGCATGGTCCAATGGTTCAGTCAGTTTGGCAAGCATGGGACCTAAGACACGGTTGACACGTTCTACTTGACTATTAGCCCGAGGGGAGGCAGTGGCATTCTGGACATGGATTATATTATGTGATTGCAAGAATTCAGCGAATTCTGCGGAGGTAAAGCAAGTACCTCGGTCACTAGTAATTCGGCGGGGTCGACTATAGTTGGAAAAATACTGTGTCTCTAGTGTGTGACATGCTAGTAGTAGCGGCAGGGTACAGTTTGACAAACTTTGTAAAGGCATCAATAACGACTAACAGATATTTTTTCCTGGACTGTATGGACGGAAGGGGTCCTAGGTGGTCGATATGAAGAGTATCAAACGGCAGAGGGATTTTCGGAATAACATGCAGAGTAGCCTTATTACTGTGAGCGGAAGGCGAATAGTAAATGCATTTGAGGCAGTTCTTAATGAAATTATTAACGTAAGATTTCATATACGGAAACCAATAATTCTTTTTAATCTGGGTACAGCATTTTTCAGTGGACAAGTGACCTAACTTCTCATGCACTGTTCGTATGACACTGTTAATCATTTCGGCAGGGACATAGAGCTGAAGTACGTTGGTCGGTGATCGGCGATATACGACGCCATCTTGCAACTCGAAACCAGCCAGCTCTTGGTTCTCCAAGACACTCCGTAGTTTGACAATTTCTGGGTCACGATTTTGCGTCAGTTGTAGAAGGAAATCTAGGTTTACATCATCCACATAAGCAGCAGTGTCCAGTCTACTAAGTGCATCAACATGAGGCATACAAGTACCGGACCGATGTACAATTGTATAATTATAGTTTTCCAATAGTAATGCCCAGCGGGCAATTTTCGCGGAAGATCCACCATTCTTAAGAGTTAATGCTAATGAATTACAATCTGTAATTATCTTAAACGGAATGAACTTCAGGTATGTCTCAAAACGCTTTAAGGCATATACAATAGCCAGGGTCTCTAGTTCATAACTGTGTAATTTGGATTCAGAGGCGGAAGCGGTTTTTGAGAAATAGCACACCGGGTGGAGTTTATCATCAGTTTGCTTTTGCAGGAGCATTGCTCCGAAACCGGCTGAACTAGCATCACAGTGTAGTTCAGTTTCTGACTTCGGGTTGTAAATAGACAGCACTGGTGACTCGATCAGTTTTGACTGCAGTGTTTGGAAGGACTTAAGACACTCATCGGTAAAAACGTAAGGGACATCTTTTTTCAGCAGACGCGACATCGGATAAGCGATTTTGGCAAAGTTGGGTACAAAACGGCGGAAGTACGAAAAAAGACCCAGACAGCGTTCCAATTCTTTCCTATCCCGAGGTTCTGGCAGACTCTCTATGGCTTGAAGATGAGCTGGTTTCGGGGTGATACCGGAAGAGTTTGCTAAATACCCCAAATATTCGAACTCTTTGTGCGCAAAACGACACTTTGACAATTTAAGTTGTAGCCCATTCACTCGTAAGGTATAAAGTGTCTCCTTAAGCACTTGCAGATGGGTTTCAAAATCACTCGACGCAATTAAGATGTCGTCCATATAAATCACTAGTTGGCCTCTATTGATTAAGTCCTTCAGCACAAAGTACACAAATCTAGCGAAAACTGGGGGGCCATTGCATAGTCCAAACGGCATGCGAACGTACTCAAATTGTCCGTCGGGTGTTACAAAGGCAGTGTATTTTATCGAATCAGGGTGCATCTTAACATGGTGAAATCCACTTTCTAAATCTAGTACAGTAAAGAACGATTTACCCCCCAGGTGTTCGATGCAATCCTCTAACATCGGAATAGGGAAGTGGTCACGGACTGTAATTTTGTTCAGCGGGCGATAATCAACACATTTTCTTAAGGTATTATCTTTTTTTTCACGGGCACTATAGCGGAAGCGTAAGGAGAACTACTATGACGGATAATGCCAGCCTCTAATAAATCATCACATATCTGGCGCACTTCGTTGCGCTCGTGATGGGATAGTCGGCGGGGACGGCAGAAAATGGAGGTCTGACTTGCCAATTCAATTTTCATCTCGTAATTAGTAGGTTTAATCAGTTCTGCAGGGATATCAACATAAGAGGCGGAAATAACAGACTGCAGCTTTGCAGCTTGTTCTGACGACAGGGTAGACTCTATATTAAATTCATCTTCATTAACAACAGGTAACTCAATTGCATTAATAGCCGCTAGGGCATCACTCAGCGAATGTTCAGACATGACGGAATTATTTATTTCAGTGGTACACGATTGTGATTCGGCAGGCATAGACTCATTTTCATTAAGCGACCGTGTTGGCTCTTTTGGGATTACTGTGCGTTTGACATCTGTTCTACACAAATCAAGTGAATTAAGGACAGCAGTGAGTTTCATGTTACAATTTACTCGAGGTTTATTAAAGGTTAACAATTGACTCTTTGAGTATCTTATTTTAAATTTACATAAGTTAATACTCATTTTCTCAAAGAAATCTCTGCCCAAAATCATTGGCAGATCTGTGGCACTGTTAGGCAGTACATCACATTTGATTAATACTGTTCGATTAAATAGGCGGACGGCACATGGGACTTTTCCCAGAGACACCAGTTGACGGTTTCCTAAACCACGGCAGTTCAACGGTGTTCGTTTGAATTTAAATACGGAAGGCACCTCGGATTGTCGAATAAAACTTTTAGGACTACCCGAGTCAAGGAGAGAGAAAATCTTTGTAAACTCACTGCTTTTCACTTGATTTGACACAAGGCAACACTCACCATCTGTAGATGTTCAATTTTATCAACTAACGTATCCCTGCAACTCGTATGGGTGACGTCGTCAGCAGCGGCAGCACTGGAAGCGATGGCGTTCATCACCTTATTCGGGCAGTTTTTGTAGATGTGGCCCGTCTTCCCACACTTAAAATACGAATCGGCTGCTCGGATCGGCTTTTTGCATTGAGGCTTCATTCGTCGGTTTCGAAGCAAGACGGCAAGACAGCAGCCGGAACAGTTGACAGCAACATTGACTCCGAAACGGCAGACAGTGAGGCGGCAGCAGGAGCATATGACGACAGAGTTGACGCTGAAACGGCAGACAGCGAGGTGGCGGCAGTAGCATATGACGGCAAGGTTGACGCTGTAACGGCATGCAGCGAGTCGGCAGCAGAACTGGTCGACGGCAAAGTTGACGCTGAGACGGCAGGCAGCGAGGCGGCAGCAGATCTGGTCGACGGCAAAGTTGACTCTGGGACGGCAGGCAGCGAGGCGGCAGCAGACTTTGACAATTCTGACACTAGTTTGCGTATTTGTATTATCGTTGACAGCGGCGGCACTTCCACATTGTGTGCCTTCAGCAGTTTTATCATTTCATCCTTATTCAGGCCCATTGTTGTGAATTGGGCGTTGAATATTTATTGGGCGTTGGGCGTATCCCACTTCTGAGCTTTAATAGTGATAATTAATTGTTTCATATGTTAAGATCAACTTTAATTATATCGATTAGTATTTTTTGGGTTTCCGCTTGTACGTGCGTCTCAGATAAAGTTAACCGGAAAAGAGGTCGAGATCAGTCAAGTGTGGCCAAACCACACTTAACACTTAAAACTTAACACTTAAAACTAACATCGGTACTTAAATACTATCTTACAATATATCGATACACTAACATAAAATAGGCAGGTTTAACATAAATACTTTACAATTGTGACGGTAGGTCGATGCCTTCTCTTAAAATATCGAAAAAGCAACTGTGTTTCGTTGTTTGTTTACATTCGGTTTTTTATTCTAAAAAGTACGATAATTTCGATCGATGTACGATAACTTTACGCCATTTGACGCCCCTGCTACGATAGTCAGTCCGCTTCAGGTTGCTAAAGGCCTGTTGTCACATACACCGTAAACCGAAACCGAAACCGAAACAAAAATATCGATTGCACAAAGAATTGACCAGCGTTAAGTTATCTGCGTTTGTAGAAAACAGGTGATCGTCGGTTAACAGCAACCGAATAAAGTCAAAAGTACTTGTTTTGGTTTCAGTTGCTAATGTACTGAATTCGATTACTATTGCTAGCAACTGCAAAATACCGATGTTTCGGTTGCAGTTTCTATCGCAGTCGCAAATGTACTGAATTCTGTTTCGGTTTCGGTTTACGGCAGTGTTGCCAGGTATTGATCGCCCGCATAAGCTAGATTCTATGAATAAATAAGCTAAAATAAGCTAATTATATGCTAAAAAACAAGCTATATCCAAATTCATGAAAAAAACACACAAATAATTAGATTTTTATTTAAATTAAGTCAGTAAACAAATCATCCAACTCTGAATTTTCAGATTCATTAACGTATTTCTTATTTTTTTGAATTTGGCTTAAATATTTTTCGGGCAAGTTGTAGGTGTGGCAACATTCCCCACTTCTGCGCAACCCGTATCTGTGAAAATAAAAATAATATAATTATAAAAATTAATAATTCGGATTTTAAAAAACAAACCTTATGGTTAAAGTTTTCAATTGCATTTTATTTCGCAATTTCGTTTTTACGATATTTGTTTGGCTAAAAACGCGCTCCACTTCCGCATTTGACCACGGCAGTGAAAGCATATGAATTATCGCTGCTAGTCTGATTTTTGTTAGTTGTTTTGTAAAAATATAAATTTTTGTTACACCGGTCCACACTCTATCGAGGTCGTATCCATCCCTGGGTCACCAATTTGCTAGCTGGCTATCGATACAGTGTTGGGAATCAAAGGCCGGTTCATAGCACACTTCCAAATTAAATCAAATCGCGCATGCATCACCCGACATACCGATGACACTATCGATTAGAATACCAATTCACGATCATATTGATAAGGTTCACGTTACAATCGGCAGCAAAAGAACAAGGTATTTGTATGCGGTAAAACACTTTAAATATGTAAAATATTTCCTTGAAGTCGCGAAAATATATTAATGCTAGAATATGCTATATCAACTTAGAAAAATGCTAGATTTCAGGCTATAAGCTATTTGCGAATTTTATAAGCTATTCCATTTTCAAATATGGTAGATCTAGCCTGAAATAAGCTAATCTGGCAACTTTACGGTGTATGTGACAACAGGCCTTAAGGCCTTAAGGCCTGTTGTCACATACACCGTAAACCGAAACAGAAACAGAATTCAGTACATTGGCGACTGCGATAGAAACTGCAACAGAAACATCGGTATTTTTCAATTGTTAGCAATAGTAATCGAATTCAGCACATTAGCAACTGAAACCGAAACAAGTACTTTTGACTTTATTCTGTTGCTGTTAACAGACGATCACCTGTTTTCTACAAACGCAGATAACTTGACGCTGGTCAATTCTTTGTGTAATCGATATTTTTGTTTCTGTTTCGGTTTCTGTTTACGGTGTATGTGACTACAGGCCTTTAGCCCTGATCATGATACAGACACGTCGTGCTCTCTTCGTTAGCTCACTAGTAGCAAGACTTCGTCTTTTACAGTTACTCGCTGCCGCTAAACCAATACCAACCTACTCAGATATGTATATTCCATTTTTCAGTCGGTCGAGCACGCGACTCGATATACGTTTGCATGTTTTGCATTCAACCGAGACATTTAGCTACCCGCTACACGTAAAAGGAAATAAATAAATACAAATAATATTGGCACATATCAGCTTTTTTTATTACTTCTTTTATATTGTTTGATTTATTTACTAAAAATATGTACACAAGGATGAAGTAAACCATGTTGATGAGTCAAATTCTTCTGCTAAAAACAAATGAAAAAATATTTATTATACAGCAAAAGCAATTAATTATTTGAAAACCAAGTAAAAATTAACGAAAATTAAATGAAATAGTTTCCTTGCATTTTGGGGCAAGATAAAAAATTTGATAATTTTTAAGAGCAAGCGCATTCGACGACTTGCATATCGCTCCACGTTGATATTTTGAGCTTGTCACTATGGTCCTCGTCTACGTGCAGGATCTCTAGTTCGGTGAGTCTCGAAGGTGCACAGCATGGTCGTGGCACACGATTGTGATCCTGTTGCCACATAAGGCTTTGCAACAGAGCGTGATGATGGGCGGGATTATGTCTGGGCGGGCAGCGGCCACGGCAATAGCCAGCATCGAATGTCTTAGGCTGAATGATGAACTCGAATCCCTTGATGTCCTTAAAGGCAACATCAAGTTGATGGCGACAGCAGCGCTGATGCGCTTTATAGCAGCTATTTGGCCACTTTTGACTTAAGACTTTACTGTTTGCGTTAGCGTGGTTTAAGCGATGAGAAAAATAATAATTGCTTTGATTGTTTAACAAATTTAACGAATGGGCTCCATTATGTTCAGTATGTGTGCGTCCCAGGTGACCAATTATGTTTAAAACCGGAGTCAGATGAAAACGATTACGGATTTCGTCGTCGTCGTCTTTACTTCTTTCTTTTTGTTGTTGTGGTTGTGATGAGGTGGAAAATTCGCTTAAAATGCGAGCACCAATTCGCTTACATTTGTCACACTGAATTTCTATTCCAAGATTTTCATGGGTCTTATTTAACCAACTGCGAACAGATTCGGTTACATCAAATTCAAGCCACTGACTGTGAGTTTCGTCATAATTTTTACTATGGTCAAATTCAACTTTGCGTGCATCCAATTGACGGCGCTTGTGTCTTGCTAATAATTGAAAAACTCTCAAAACTATTATGTTTTTGCGCGTGCGGCTTTGCGAATGGCTCGGGCTGCTGCTTAAGGCCTGATTCTTTTGGCAATTTTTTTTGTTCATTTGTTGTTCATTACGCCTATTTTTATTATAATTCAGCTTTCCTCTTCTTTCCCACATTACTGTTCCTGCTGTTAAAGAATTGTGGTGAACCTGCGTTGCTAGGGATGGATTATACAGCAACATAAGTCTTACATTAGCTTCATCGACTTTTTCATTAATATAATCGTTACCATTAATGGTTAATGGAAAATGTAGCAGAATATTTGTTTTATCGCTGCCGCCTTTATCATGAGATTTTGTTTTAAAACTCTTCTCAACCCTGCTCTTTGATCGTCTTGCTCCTCGTCTTTGACGCCATCGCTTTTGCGATATGTCACCAATTCGGTTTGTTTCAATGCTTAATATATTAAGGAATTCGCTGAATTTGCCGCCTTCATGATTATTATTTTTATTTCGTAGACGTTTCAAGTATTGTAGGTATTTGCTAGCGTATTCGAATTGGCTAATGTTTGCCTGCAATGAATAATATAAATGCATGTTAAAGATAAAGTTAAATATACAAATTTTTAATCAAAACTTGACACTCACACAATTCTTTTTTACAAATATAAATATCGCGTGACTAATATATCTATTAAGGCCTGTTGTCACATACACCGTAAACCGAAACCGAAACCGAAACAAAAATATCGATTGCACAAAGAATTGACCAGCGTTAAGTTATCTGCGTTTGTAGAAAACAGGTGATCGTCGGTTAACAGCAACCGAATAAAGTCAAAAGTACTTGTTTTGGTTTCAGTTGCTAATGTACTGAATTCGATTACTATTGCTAGCAACTGAAAAATACCGATGTTTCGGTTGCAGTTTAAATCGCAGTCGCAAATGTACTGATTTCGGTTTCGGTTTACGGTGTATGTGACAACAGGCCTTTAGATAGTCACATCGCCACATTTATCGATAATGCACTGATCACTATCGACTTGCTAAAAGATATGTATGTACTGAAGTATCATCCGAGATCATTCATTCACATTAAAGTTAATTAAGTGTTTTCACTGTAAATATTAACTTACACACACTCTCTTTCATGTAAAAAGCACGCATTTGTTAGTGTGCAACTAATTATCTCATAATTTAAGAGACTCACTGGCGAGATCAACGTACATTCATACATACATAAGTACAGCAACACACAAAAAAATTGTTTATGTTAAACTCATTTACGAAGTTTCATTTTTATGCCCTTTCCCGATAAAATTGTATCTTTCTCACCTTTTTCATATCCGGAAGTTTTTTTAATCCAAGCCCGCTCATAACTAATTTGGTAAGATTTTCTTTATTGATAATTCGGTTGTACATATGTTGATGATTAGTTTTGTTTTCCTCAATTGCAACTTTAAATATTTGGCTCTTAGCGTTTGAGGTTGATTTATGATTTATATTTCTTTTCGTGCGCAGAATTGAATTAGTTGACTTTGGTTTTGGTGCATGCAATATTGTACTTTTATGTGTATCTGTATTTGTATTAGTGATTATTGGACTCTTTTCGGCTAAATCGTAATATACATTTTTAGCAGATTGACTTAGAATTATCAGACTGTACTCGTATAATAGACTTTTCTTTTGTTCTGTTATGCTATGAGTTTTATTTAATACAATACTGCCGTGTGTGTTGTTGATGTTGTTGACAACTGGATTAGCTTGGAAATTTCCATCAAACCAGAATATGTTGTAGTTGTTTTTGGGTTCCATATTTGATTTTAACATTGGCTTTGATAATAATGGGACTACAATATCTTGGCCATTGGCATTTTGTATAAGTGAGCATGTTAATAATAAAAGGAATGGCAATAATAATAGAACGACCAAACATATTTGAATTAACTTATACAATAAGTATGTTAAACGTTTTATTATGGCGGCTACAATGCGGTTCTCATAATCCAAACAATGTTTGTTGTAACAGCTTATTGTTTTTACTCGATGGCTGCTGTTGCTAATAATGCTGCTTGCAAATGTTTGATACATTGGTTATGGAGTAAATTCGAAAATAACAGAATTATCGCGCAAACTTAACTAAATACATTGGGATAATTTAAGTGCAATTTTTTCAAAAATTTTGTAAATCGATCTTTTTATAAATTCCTTTGGAATGTCGTATTGTTTTTAGATTCAGATTCATTTCGTGATTTTATTTTTTATGCCACATGGCCTCCAAACGCATTTAACAACGTTGAAATAGCGTGAACGTAAAATTTGAGTTTGACGTGATCAATATGAATTATTTTAAGTTTTGTTTATGTAAATTATCCATAAGTCTGCTTTCCGTTCGCTGTCGTGGCTTTGAGTTATTCATGTGTGTATGTGTATTTATGTATTTATTTAAGAATCGCGTCAAAAAAGTGTTGCTGACATTGGCATTTTAAGCTTTAGCAGAAAGTTTGAATATAAAAAGAATCACTCGAATTCCAACATTAAAAACGCGTCAGTCATACTTTGCCATTATCCAATCGCGTTCGTTAAAAAATATAGTACAACGCGGCGAACACGGACAGAAACCTGTTCGTTCAGTGCTTCATATTCGACTAAAATACTACATACCAAAAAGTCAGCACTCAACCAACCGCAATACACAAGCAGACTAACACTCTCTCGCACCCACACAAAAATTAGACACATACAGTCTGAGTCATTTCGATAAAGACGGCGGCATGTTTAGTTATTAACATGACTGGCTGAAATAAATGTATGTATGTATTTGAAACAATGTAATTTAACACTCGTTTCTCAATGTGTAAACTATCGAAATGAACTTTTACTCAGGATCTGCTCTTTTTCATGATCGTTATCAAAACATCGTTGAGCTAACATCCCACACAAATAAACGTAACTCAAGTGGCTCTCAGTTAATTTTTTTACAGTATAAAAAATTTTATTTAATTGGCTGCAATAAAGTAAACCCAAATTATTTTTTAAACAATTCAAACACTGATGGTAGGTGCTTACAAAACTAAAGCAACCACCTATTTCATATTTTTCATTTGATATATTTTTTGTGAAAAACTTGTTTATTTTTACCATTGTCCTGGTCAAATTTCTGATATCGGCAGCTAAAATGATTTTTGTTGATTATATTGTAAAGGAAAACTTCTATTTCAAGTAGACTTTGGACATAAACGATGCGGTAATCGGGAGACCTAAAAAAATAAATTGACAGCCTGTGTCAGATCACACGGGCGCATAGGTTAGCCGTAGAATACGTCTGTCCTTGTGCAACAAAAATTATGAAGCGGTAGCCTAATAACAACAACCACATAGATGTTTTATTTTATTTTTAATTGTGTTTGTTGTCATTTGGCTAATTTTTTCCTTTTTACTGCAATACTGGTTAGCATCTCTGATATAAATTTAGCAAACATTGACTTGAAATAGAAATATATATTTACATAATTTATTACTTCAAAATTTGTGCATAATTAAATCTAAAATTGTATTTTTGTTTTATGTTTGAAATGTGACTTTTGATATGACAGGTTAGTGAAAGGAAAAGTATGATATGTAATTTATTAATGATACACTTAAACTAGCAAATACTAAATCTATATTGGTTAGAGCTAAGGTGGTTGCTGCATTTTTAATATACTTTAATTTGAATTTTTCTTTCATAAATTCTGCAAATGAACAATCATTTGTCATTTCTAAATTTAAATAACCTACGATGAGCATGTCCACCTCGGTGTCAACTGTGAAATTCTTGTCTATTAGTGCAGTGAGGTGAGAATATTTCATCAAAGCAGAAAAAAGCATTTGTTGCTTGTTGTTTTGAGAAACATTTGGATGAAAGTACACAGAGCCAAGAATAAATTTTTTTTGATTATTAATTTTAATTTCAGACAGACAAATGTCGCCTACATCGCTATCGACCAGTTGCCTGTTTGAAATATCGAATGGAGTACAATATGTTAACATGGTACTTTTTGCATAGATTGCTACTCCAGATGCACGACGACGTTGCTGTAAATTATTAAAATGCGAAATTAATTGTTCAATATTCATTTAAATTAAATTAAATTAACTTAATTCACAGTAACTGTTCACAAGTTGCGAAAATCAGGGCTGCCACCGTAAAGACGAATTATCGATAGTTTAACTCACGATAGTTTATATGATATTTTTGCACGGGTATATTTATTGTTTTGGTGCAAAAGCATAATTAAATGTGCAACACAAACAATAAAACATGATTTCGAAAACTTGCACGCAAATTTCAGAATTGGGGTAAACATATTTTATTGTGTTATAATTGTTTGGGGCTGACGTTAAGCTGAGCTTGTTCACCCCTGGCACGGAAGAATTTATGTATGAAAATTTAATTATGCTCGAATATCTTATTGAAATTTCCACATTTAGAAGCTATCAGTCATGACCGCATGTATATCAAACGAAAGGAAATCAAGTCTACTTTGTATTAAAACAAGTTTTAATCGATTCTCTGGCGGAATTTTTGAGCAATGTGCAATTGATAAAAAAGTAGTGATTTTTGCACTGATTTTTTGCCTTAAAAAGTTATATATTTGGCAAAATTATTATAAATTTGAATGTGGGAATGTTTGTTTACCTCATCTCAACTTAAATTCGAAAAACTCAGAAATTGATTGATTATTGAGATTGCTAGAGCAATTTAAAGTCTTCAAAATGAAGCAAAATTTTGCATGTTTTTGGTCTCATTTTTTCAATAGAAAATGTAATCACTTCATATATATATATAGCTTAAAATAAAGGTTGAAGCCTTAGCTTTAAAATGAAATTAATTTGAGGAAAATCTATTCATTAGTTCATGAGCAATGAGCGATTTTGTGAAGCAACCATATTACAACAACAACTTTTTTGGATAGCACACTCATACCGAAACGTAAGACGTATTCTACGTCAAAAGTAGATAGCCTGTGCTAGATCACACGGGCGCATAGGTTAACCGTAGAATACGTCTGTCCTTGTGCAACAAAAATTATGAAGCGCCTAATAACAACAAACACATGTAGATGTTTTATTTTAATTGTGTTTGTTGTCATTTGGCTAATTTTTTGCTTTTTACTGCAACACTGGTTAGCATCTTTGATATAAATAATACAAACATTGATTTGAAATATAAATATGATATAATTTATTAAATCAAAATTTCTGCATAATTAAATTTAAAACTGTATTTTTGTTTTTTTTTTTTTTATTTAATGCAATAACTTTTTTACTGTTCACAAGTTGCGAAAATCAGGACCGCCACCGTGAAGACGAATTATCGATAGTTTAGTTCCCGATAGTTTTAATGATATTTTTGAACGGGCATATTAATTGTTTTCGTGCATGATTGAATGTGCAACAAAAACAATAAAACATGATTTCAGAAACTTGCACGCAAATTTCTGAATTTATAAAATTGGGGTAGGCTAGGGTTGCCATCCGTCCTGGAATTCCGGGACATGTCCCGCTTTTGCAGGTTATGTCCCGGTGTCGCGACCCGACACGAAATTGTCCCGGTTTTCTATTGTTTCGATGAGTAACGGATTTTTAAATGGCTGCAACTAGACGACGCGAACTTTTCGTATGATGAAAGTGTAGCGAAGTGTGTTGAATAATTTTTTGAGAAAAACATTTCGATAGACGATTCACTCTTGTTCGACCAAATTGCTAACTAGAAGAAGTTTTTGTCACGACAAGTGAAGACGTTTTTTGAGAAAGGCTCCGCAGATAAGCTGGTACAGTTTTTTGCAGCAAACGTAAACTCGAGCTGTTACTCGGAACTTCCGAGTCGGAAGTATTGAAAATAGCAGAATTATTTTATGCAATTCCTCCGCACAATGCAAATTGCGAAAGGTTTTTTTCGTTATTAAATTCGCAGTGGTCAGACAAAAGAAATAGGTTACTGGTGGGAGAATGTTGAAAAATTAATGATTGTTCAATTAAATTTTGTAGACATGAGTTGTTTGAACTTTTATAAAGAATTGATGGACAAAAAGAATATTAGTGTATTGACAAAAATAGGCAGTGTGAAGAAGTACAATAATAAGTAAGTTAACATAATTAATAAATAATAATAATTTTACGTAGTTGTAATGACATATGGCCAATATTATAATATGGAGGGGGGGGGGGGGGTTGTGGTCGAACGGCAAAAGTATAAAAAATTTGAATGTGGGAATGTTTGTTTACCTCACCTCAACTTAAATTCCAAATAAGAGTAATTGATTGATTTTTGAGATTGCTTAAGCAATTCTTCAAAATGAAGAGAAAAACTTCGCATGTTTTTGGTCTCATTATACTCGATACCGAAGGTAAAGAGTATATTGGGTTTGTGCAATGTCCGTCATGGTGTCTGCCCGTCTGTGAGTCCGTATGTGCGCAACTTTTTTCCACACCCTTCAAGCTAGAGACTTGAAACTTTGCAAATGTCTTTATCTATGGCCGTGTAAGATAAAGTGTTAAGATTGTGGTTCTACGATAACTGGGGGCTGGCAAATCGACAAACTCGATAACTCAATATCGATAAAGCCAGCTATTTCACACGCCCTTACAGCTAGAACTACCAAATTTGGAGGAAAGATAGCTACTAACAACCTCCAACAACTGCATCAACAGATTTGGAGCCACGCCCACCCATTTGCACTCAGCCCTCCGCAGTTTTAAACCACAAATGCCTATATCTTCCATAATTTTTGAGCTAGAGCTACCAAATTTGGTGCCAAGATAGGTGTTGACGATCCCCAAAAAAAGTTTTGGATTTCGTATTGCTTGTATCGCTTGTATTTTCAAAAGTGTTTAAGCTAGACTCACCAAATTTGGAAGGAAGATAGCTTTTTGGCACCCCCATCTGCACCAGACAATTTTTGAGGCAGCGTACACCCCTGCCGTATCCATATTCCATTGCAATCAGGTCTCTGTTTATCGGTTCTATTACTAGTATCGAGTATACCGCAGTCGGTTGCGTCCGACTGCAACGTTTCTACTTGTTTTTTAATAGAAAATGTAATCACTACATACATATATATATAAATAAAGGTTGAAGCCTTGGCATTAAAATGAAATTAATTTGAGGAAAATCTATTCATAAGCAATAAGCGATTTTGTGAAGCAAACATATTACAACAAAAACTTTTTTGGATAGCACACTCATTACCGTAACGTAAGACGTATTCTACGTCAAAAATGTTTAATATTTGTTGTGAACCAGTTTTTTACACAAGCTAAAGTTGGACGCAACCGGTTGCGGTATATTCTGACACCAGTATAAAAAACGGGTTAAAAGAGGCCTGGTCGCAATGAAAGAGTACGTTCAATTGTAGTTGATGCAGATCTTTGGCGGATGTCACTAGCTTTATTGTCACCAAATTAGGTGACTAAAGCCTTAAAACTATTCAATATACAGTATACCGTACAATATTTATGATGCAATTCATACCGCCATATAGATTAAAATTTAATCATTAAATTAAGCAATTTGGGATCATTAACTGTCCAATTTATGGTTCATCTCATCGATCACAAAAGTCGTTCTTACACAATAAAACTAGCAAACAATTTAAGGATCCGCCAAAAAAAGGCTGCTTGGCTATTAATAAATATCAAAACAATGACAAACAGCTGTTCGATAATTGAATGTTCAGGGTAATCGGTTCAATTTCATGCTCATGTTCATTTTTAGGCTCAAGCTAAAATCAAGTTTGGTTGGTTTTGGTTGTAAAAATTAGTTTTCATGTAAAAGTTCACGTTCACGTTTGATTAAAATTTAATTCAATTCAAGTTCGGGTAACTTGGGCCTTTAGGGGCGTATGCCGGCACTCGGAGTTGGAAGTCTTGCGAAATAAAGTGCTGGTTATATTTTCACATAGCTTAACTGCAGGTTTCTCTGGGTCTTGGACAATTGTGGACACATGTTCACGTTCCTGAAAGAGGTTTTACATGATAAAATTGCATATAAAAGAACGGTGTACGTAAACTAGTTTGATGCTTTTAATTGACATTTGTTGTTATTTCGAGTACAGTTTTTTTTTGGATTGTACTAATGGTACTGAGTTTTTGTGCATTTGCTGTTAAGATACTCGTCTTTAAAGTGGCATTTGCAGAGTTTTTTCTTGTAAAATCTTAATCTATTCAGCATTTTCTTCGTTTTTTAAAGGTGTACTTAAACTTTATTAAGCCACTGTACGAATGCATGTGTGCTTTTGAACTCCTATGAACTTGCTTACACTTCGTAGGACTTCCATGAATTGACACAGCTAATAATGCTATTTTTAATTTTTTACATACCTTTGCAAAGCTTAAATACTCTTTGTTTTTACCCAGTTTGAATAGGCTTGAGGTATATAAAGAATCTCGTGCGTCTGTTATTATGTAAACATCGTTTGGAAGACATAATTAGTTGCACACTTAGAAATGCATGCTCTTTTATATGAGACTGTGCCTATGTAAACACTGAAATTCTTTTTCACAGGCATGTATTCACCACAAGCTAGTATGTATGTATGTATTATGTACTAACATGTTTGTACCATGCATGGAAGATGGCACCAGGTACTTCGGAAGAGAGAGGGGTAAAAAGGTACAATTACAAACATTAGGCAGAAAAAGTTTGCAAACAGGTTCAATGCAAAACTTTGACTTTTAAGAAAAATATTATTTTTATGCTCGATACCGTAGGTAAAGAATATATTCGGTTTGTGCAATGTCCGTCATGGTGTCTGTCCGTCCGTCCGTCTGTATGAACGCAACTTTTTTCCACATCCTTAAAGCTAGAGACTTGAAACTTTTCAAATGTCTTTATCTATGGCATAGTAAATTGAAGTGTCAAGATTGGGGTTCTACGATAACTAGGGGGCTGGCAAATCGATGAACTCTATAACGCAAAATCGATAAATCCAGCCATTTCGCAAACCCCATAACCTAGAACTACCAAATTTTGTGAAAAGATAGCTATTTACAACCCCCAAAAAACTGCATCAAAGTTTTAGAGCCCCGCCGACGCATTCCGCCCCAAGCCCTCCCGCAGTTAAAAAATAGAAATGCCTATATATTCTACAGTTCTTGAGCTAGAGCCAACAAATTTAGTGCCAAGATAGGTGATGACGACGCCCTAGCCGCCCCAACGCTTCGCTAAAAACGGGAATGCGTGTATCTTTCATAGTGTTTAAGCTAGTCACCAAATTTGGTAGGAAGATAACTATTAATGACGCCAAAAAACAGCATAAAAAATAAAGAGCCACGCCCCCCCGTTCCCTTGCCCCATGCATTTTGAAATCAAAAACGCCTATATTTTCCACAGCTTTTGAGCTAAAGCCAGCAAATTGGGTGTCAAGATTGATGATGAAGAAACCCAAAAAACTTGGATTTCGCCCCCACCCATACCACCCTCACCCCTTGTGATTTTTTTTATAATCTTAATATAAATTATATATTTTAAAACACAATGTTTTATAATCAAATCGATACCATAAAATATAAGCATTCGTTGATTTGTTTCTTTATTTATATTTATCTCGTCTAAAGCCTGTTGAAGTTCTAGAAGTACCAAGCGAACAGAACTCAGCCGCAGGTGATTTTTGTAAATAAGAACAACCAAACAAGGCAGAAACAAGTAAGAAGGCTCTAGTCGGGATAGCCCGACCAGAAGATACCCTGAACCCAGTTGCAGTCCTTGCATCCTAAAAGTATGCTTCAAATAATTATCACTTTAAACAAAACTCATAACTGACTTAACTTTACGATATCTCTGGTGTTTCTTAACCGATTTGGACGAAATTTTGAAATTTTGAGAAAAGGTCTATCGTTACCCATTACACCAACCCCCATTTTTACATTTTCCAAATTCGATAGTTTTTTGTTATCGATTCCATGTGTATATCGAAAACCAGAGTAGTTATCTATAATTTGAAGCAAACTTGTTCTGCTTATGGTATAGGAGAACTTATATTCAAAATCTGAAGTCTCTAGCTCTTGTAGTCTCTGAGATCTACGCGTTCATACAGACGGACAGACGGACAGACGAACGGACAGACGGACATGGCCATATCGACTCGGCTATTGATACTGATGAGAATATATATACTTTATGGGGTCGGAGATGCTTCCTTCTGCCTGTTACATACTTTTGCACAAAACCATTATAACCTGATTTACCCATTTTATGGGTTCAGGGTATAAAAAGGACAAAAGAAAAGAGCGCAAAGCTGAATCACTCTCAACGGTAAGCTGAGATTTGAGCTAAGCAAGTATACATGTATTTTTATACTCGATACCGAAGGTAAAGAGTATATTGGGTTTGTGCAATGTCCGTCATGGTGTCTGTCTGTCTGTCCGTCTGTATGAACGCAACTTTTTTCCACACCGTTCAAGTTAGAGACTTCAAACTTTGCAAATCTCTTTATCTATGGCATAATAAATTAAAGTGTCAAGATTGGATTTCTACGATATTTAGGGGGCTGGCAAATCGATAAACTCGATAACGCAAAATCGATAGATCCAGCTATTTCGCAAGCCCTTACAGCTAGAACTACCAAATTTGGGGAGAAAATAGCTATTTACAATTCCCAAAGAACTGCATCAAAAATTTTGGAGCCACGCCCACCCATTCCGCCCCCAGCCCCCCCGCAGTTTAACACCAAAAATGCCCATATCTTCTACAGTTTTTGAGCTAGAGCCATCAAGTTTGGTGCCATGATAGGTGTTGACGAACTCCAACCAAATTCATAAAAACTTTGGATGACACGCCCACCTATACTGCCCTATCCGCCCTCAACCAACGCTTCGTTAAAAACGGTAGTGCGTGTATCTTCCATAGTGTTTGAGCTAGAGTCACAAAATTTGGTAGGTAGATAACTGGTAACGACCCCTCAAAAACTGCATCAAAGTTTTGGAGCCTCACCCACCCATTCCGCCCCCAACCCCCCGCAGTTCAAAAACAGAAATGCCTATATCTCTTACAGTTTTTGAGTTAGAGCCACCAAATTTTGTGCCAAAATAGGTGATTATAGCCCCCAAATAAATGCATAAAAACATTGGATGCCACGCCAATCCATACTGCCCAAGCTGCCCCAAACCGCCCCAATGCTTCACTAAAAACGGGAATGCGTGTATTTTCCAAAGCGCTAAGGCTAGAGTCACCAAATTTGGTAAGAAGATAGCTAATAACAACCCCCAAAAAATTGCATGAAATTTTTGGAGCCACGACCCCCCCGTTCCCAAACCCCCTGCATTTTGAAATCAAAAACGCCTATATTTTACACATTTTTTGAGCTAGAGCCGCCAAATTTGGTGCCAAAATAGGTGATGAAGAAACCCAAAAAAAGTGGAAGGCGCCCCCCACCCATACCGCCCCCAGCCCCCCTTCCACCATATTCTACTAACTTTGAGCTAGTCACCAAATTTGGTATGAGGATAGCAATTAACATCATAAATAGATCTGCAGAAAAACTTTGGACGCCACGCCCCCATACCAGCCCCCCTTCCACCATATTCTACTAACTTTGAGCTAGAGTCACCAAATTTGGTATGAGGATAGCAATTAACATCATAAACAGATCTGCAGCAAAACTTTGGATGCCACGCCCCCCCATACCAGCCCCCAGCACCCAGCCCCTATTCTACCATGTTCTACTAACTTTGACCTAGAGTCACCAAATTCGGTTTGAGGATAGCTATTGACATCATAAATAGATCTGCAGCAAAAGTTTGGATGCCACGCCCCCCCTTACCAACCCCAGTCCCCTTCCCCCAAATTTTACTATTTTTGAGCTAGAGTCACCAAATTTGGTATGAGGATAGCAATTGACATCATACACAGATCTTCAGCTAAAATTTTGATGCCACGACCCCCCATACATCCACCAGCCTACCATCCATCATATTCTTCTGACTTTGAGCTAGAGTCACCAAATTTGGAAGCAACATAGCTTTTTGGCATCCCCATCTGCACCAGACAATCTTTGGGGCAGCCTATACCCCTGCCGTATCCACACCCCATTGCAATCAGCTCTATTTTAATCTGTTTTACTACTGGTATCGAGTATACCTCAGTCGGGTGCGTCCGACTGCAACGTTTCTACTTGTTGTATGTATGAATGTTTGTATGTTTGCAGTCGTCATACATTTGCACAGTCATAACACCACTTTGTATAATTTCACGTGAGCAGTGAATAAAATTTAGGGTTAAGAACTAAATGAACTTTATTTGAAATAGTATGTTAATACATAATTACATTCACTTAAAAATATTTTATGGTAAAGTACATATAATTTTATATATACATAAGGATGTTCTACTGTCTACATCATATGTCTCTTAACTTAAAATGCAACTCTGTTAGATTAATTTGTAAATTTTCATGTGTATGCGCTCATTTACGACAATATAATTACGGACAATTACAAACATATATATGCATATGGGAAACAAATAATAGCAATTTAATAATACGATGTGTTTGTGGTTTTTCAAGTCGAAATGTTTCTTTTGTTTTGAATTATGCAATTGGCTCTTTGTACTAAATAACGATGCAATTTCAAGCAGTTTATTTGCGCATATACAAAAAGGCAATGCGATATTCAAAAAGCCAATTTGTTCATACATATGTATGTAAGTATGTATGTAAATAAAAAGTGTACAATCCTTAATAATAAATATACATATATATCACATGTTCTAAAGTACTAAGCCCATATTTTTGAGCTGAACGAATTAGCAGAAAATTTTATGCTGCACAAGAAAAAATTGCAATTGTTTTTTTATACACGAATTGACACAAGAAAATATTTAAGAAGATTCGATTTTATATATATATTTTTATATAAGTATATAGAGTATTATATTCACTGCTACGATTTAAAATATTTAGTGCACGTATGGAATTATTTTTAAATGCAATTAAAAATTGCCGGCGCAAGTAATTTAAGTCATATTTATATTGTAATTTGTGTAGATTATGTTCATAATTCTAGTCTTAACTAAATACAAAATAGAATATTTATCAGCAATTTAATTTGCGTGTAACAAATTTTGCTCTACTTCTAACAGACTTTATTTTTTGTTGTTGTTCAATTTTGTTTTGGGTTTTTTTCTGTACAATTCAGTCAATTAAGTTTATATCGATGTAGTGTTAAATACTTTCGGTACTTTAAATCTCATATTTTGCAAAAAAAAAACCCATTTGTTGGCGCTTGTCATTTGTAATTTTGTATTATCTTGTTTAGGCTATATAACTTAAGCAATCAAAGTTGGCAGTGGCAGATTTATGTATCTACAAAGTTTCTCGTTAAAACTTATTTGAAAAAATACGAATGGTAAGAACAGAACTGTCCCAAATACTACTAAACGGATATAAAGTTATATATAGAGGAGAAAACGGAACACAGAAAGGCAGCTGGTAATTAACTGTTTTTGGTTACAAAAGATTGCACTTGAATAATAATAATAACTATTACTTCTGAAGGTATTCTCATAATAAAGAACGAAATTGAAAAATGAGCCACCTATTTTTAAAAGAATTAGTAGTTGAAAAATTCTAAAAATCAGATAAACTGCGTTGCAAATCGAATTAAATGAATAAACCTACATTCACATTCACATTGTCAGCAGATTGATGTATCTTCGCCGTCGAGTGTGCAGGCAACACTTTCCAATTTGCTCGCAAGATGCATCTTTTTGCAATTTGGATCCGAATCAAGCGCATCCATAATCTAAATATAAAGCAAACCAAATGAATTGAATACTTTTTTTTGTTGGTTTGTTAGCGATGAAAAGTTCTCACCTGCTCCTTATACTTGGTGATATAAATGTATAGCTCTTTAAGCGCGGAAATCGTATCAAATTCATCGATTTGTTGCACCGACAATTGTTGCATGGCCGTGCTCATTTCCTGATCACTAATTTGTGGCAGTCGGGCAACGTCGCGATAAAATTCCTTAACCATTGTTCGATAGTTCGGAATGTCCTAAAAAGAGAATTCAATACAATAAGCGGGGTCAGAAGCTACAGCGAGCGCTTAAGGACTTACTTTTGCGAATAGCAGTTTATTTGATGGCGAATCTTTGCCTAATCGATGCTCCGTGGTCGAACATGCATCCATAAATGTCTGGGCAATAACACTCAAACAAGAATCGACCGAATAAGTCTTATTGACATCAAATATGAAATCGGGATTCTTAATGAAATTAACCCAAAATCGAAGCGGCAAGCAATTCGATTTCCAAGCATGCACTATATCCGTATCAGCAATATCATAACGTCTTGCGGCTTCATCAAGTAAATCGAATAGCCATTTAACAGCCGGCGGCAGCTCTTCGTTAACGGTCAAAATAATGGCAAAGAAATCATCGACAAATTTCTGTATTGTGCCTTTAGTGGCGAGCAAACGAGTTAAAAACACTTCGGGTATTGTTTTGCTGGCGCGCTCAATTAGGCCATTGGCGCCAATGACGCCGCCGCCGCCTTGAACTGTCGCTGCCGACATTGCTGAATTCTTGATATTCATATAATGATCGGGCACAATTGGTTTAACCAAATGATAAAGTCTTGGCTGCTGCAATCCCGATTCAATATCATTATTGATTATAATGTGACTCTGCGAGTTGTTTATGTAGTAAACTGTAACGAAAATTAAAAAAGAAAATTATTTATTATTTGAAATAACAGTATTATACGGCCACCAATTAGTTAGTTACTTACAATTATGATAATGTTGTGCTTGCTGTAGCTGATGTTGTTTACCATATTGCATATTATTGTAGCCATCGTTTTGTCGAGCAATCAATGACATAACTGCCGATTCTTTGACACCATAATGCGATAAGGTATTCAAACGTTTCCAACCGTTTATTGTTTTTGTGGTTAAATCTTCGTCCTGTAAGGTTAGGTGACCGCCGCGACCATGTCGCCACTCCAAATCGACTTCGTGCACCGTTGGACGCATCGAGAATGGTGTATTTTTGAAAATGGCGTCAAGAATTTTGAGTTTCACCTGCGATATTGTGTCCCAATCATTGACACGACACTGCACCTTCTCATCCAAATCATCTTGAAGTATGTGCAATATGACCACAGATTGTGTAACCTGTTCGTGCAGCAAACGATCCTCCGATAATGAATAGCGTGCATCGTGCGTTATAGCATCCACCAAACCTTTCTCAACCTGATGTTTGATCGCTTTGAACAATAGAAACAAACTGGAACCGGCATATTCTTTCAAATAATCATACATACAAATTGCCAAATAATTTGTTAACATCTTTTCAACAACACTTTCGGTGCGACGCAACATAAGCTGCGGATGTTTGCTAGCCAACGATTTATCGATTAAGCGCAACAATAAAGATTTCAATATTTCTGTAGCGTATTCCATTTTGCTCATCAACACAATCATCAGCAATGAGGCAACATTGACACGATCGCGAATCGAAAACGATGATCTTTGGGCCTCCAAAGTGTCAATAAATATTAACAAGAAGTATTTATTACTTAACAATTGCTCGAATTGCATCATTGCTGCATCGTAATTCGTATGCTGATTATTTCCGCTTATTTTGGGTGAATTCAATATCGGATGATCGCAGACGCCCGGAAAGAATACTTTCATTATATAATTGACATGATCGAGAGCTGGTATGCCGCTGCTCTCCAAATCCGCTGTTAAATCCGTCATATCCGTTTGGAGTTCAGCAAATGCTTGTTTGCACTCGGAACGAACATTACTCTCGAGGGTTATCATTTGGATTTGTATACGTTTGTATTCACGTTCCGCCTGTGTCGATTTCCTCCTGAACATAATCAATACAATAACGAGTATAATAATTATGGCAACGACGGTTACAATAATGCCCAGCATGGCATGCGATATGGAATATGGTTTGTTCAAATCATATTTTAGATAGCCAATAACATAGCGCAAATTGCGACCAACTTTGACAACAACTAGCGGCAAATCGACAGATTGTTCCACACCATTTTCATCTGTTGCAGCCGGTTGTTGTTCGGGTGGAATGCACAATAGTTGGGTGAGAGCCAAGCTCGTTATATTGCATTGAGCGGTTCCAATGGTTACATTCACATCATATTCATCAGCTGCCAAATTCAAGAGTTCGCCTTCGATTACCAACGTATCGCCTTTGTACAATTTGACGCCATCGTTCGGGAATGGCAAATACTTCGGATCGGTTAGGTACACTATTGTGCTTCGAATATCATGAAAATATTTATTCAAATCGCGCACCAATTGTACATTGTCCATGACAAAACTTAATTGTAAGTTCAATTGGGTTTCGTGCACTTTAACAAATGCAGCCACATCTAAATAGCTCGATGCCGTTGATCCAGTTGCATATAGATTATAATGCGCATTGCGTTTACGTGTACGTTTGTCGATCTTTTCCGCACTCTCTGCTGAACCAACACCTTGTTTTTTTAATAATTGAAATTGAAAATTGACTGGCGGCGATGGACATTCCATTTGATTTGAATTAATGACGGTGCACGAGGTTTTATTGACTCGCTCGCTATCAAAGAATACTTCGAGTTCCGGATTTTGTATTGAATCCAAATACATGCCATGCACGGTGAGAATGCGGCCGCCACTTACAAAACTCCTTAGAGGTTTTATTTGCATAATGCGCGGATCCTGCGTATAATTGAATATGGAGCAAGGGGGCGGCGGCGGTGGCTGCGGCATATTATAATGATGATATGAGCCATAATTCATGCGCAAATGCTGCCCGCCGGCAACTGGATCCAAATTTGTGCAGGTAAACGTACGATTCGCTCCATCGACAACCAAACGCAGCGAACGTATCGGTTCCGGTTGTGTTGCCTCCGTCGTAACGCACGACAGGCGGGAGGATGATGCTTGGGTTACATTTATATGGCATTCGTATTCATCAAGGAATGCGCGAATGCTCGAGCCAATATTTAGATATTTGCCCAACAATGATAATTGGGTGCCGCCCGATTTGGGTCCAAGCGCCGGATATAAGCCGGTTAGTTGAACATCCTTGAAGTGGAATTGCACACTCGATTCCGTGTAACCAGCATCGTTGGCAACTTTAATCGGTGCAGACATTTCATGCAGAGCTGCACCCGTCCGACATTCAATTTTAACTGATATCTCATAATTAACCAATTCACATGGTACTGTGCCAATCGAGATCTTTCCACGCACATCCTCTTCCCGAATACCCAAATTGCTGCCCTCAATAGTGACCAGAGTGCCACCTTCGATGGGTCCAGACAGCGGTTTAATAATATCAATCCTTGGACGCGGACATTCATTTTGTAGCTGGACACTATTAATCGATTTCTGTGAATAATAATAAAATAAATAGATAAGATTATAATATTAATACTGAAAATACAAATATTGAAAGTCGTTATTTCCGTGCCTTATACTTGTTGATTAATAACCACATAAAATCAAATATAATGCAAAGTAACAAACACATTTACTTTTTATCGATTTTCACATTGAAATTTTTTCGATTTCCTAGCTGGCTAGCTGCAATTGACAAATTGTCTGGCGCAGACATTCACCTAGATATTTGCAAGATTTTAAGTCTCTAGCTTGTGAGGTGTTTAAGAAACGCGTGTTTGAACGGATTGACAGCATGACGGACAAAACTTTCGTTACAAGAATATTACACTAGGAAATAGTTGAATCTACATACATATATGCCTCTTTAGCAAAGTTATTGGTACTGAGCCAACGAAGGTTTCGGAAACGCAGGACAGCGGGTCTATCTGTTCCGCTATGTATATATATATATATATAAATATATATATATATATACGTATATATAAATGCGATCGAAGAAAAAGCCTTACCGAGTCATAGCCATGTCCTAGTGCATCGCATGTCTCGTTGTAGACACAGGAACTGCCACACCAGGCACATTGATAGATGGGATCGCGCGTAACGCATAAACTGCAATCGGCATGTTCGCGATGCGACCCAAGAACATCGCATTTATACAATATTATGGTGGCCGTGTCCACATAATGTTGACGATTCCACATAATATCAACTTTCGCTTCGTATTCATGAGCATTTGTCTCGTAGAAATAAGGCGTCTTTTCGCAAACGACTATCTTATTCGATTCAATGTGAGCGGGCAGCAACATTTGCGCAGCTTCAATTTGAATGGTACACAAATATCCGGCATGAGCGCTCTTTGGTTTTGGTAAATTCTCAATCTCCAGTCGAATCTCTTTGGGCACACGAACGGGCAATAGAATGGGTTCGCGATTACGTTTCAAGTGTGGACATTGTGACTCATTGCCAATCGCATTCTCCATATTGCGACATTGTTCCGTTCGATGGACACATTTATTATCGAAAATGCACCAATTGCAGCCCCAAGAACTACGCACACACGTCTGACAATTGCCATGATGCGAGCAATCGAAGAATGCAAATGAACGTGACACAAAATCTTTGTTCGTCTCCGAGCTGCGCACGGAAAGCGGCACAAGGACATGATCCATATTGCTAGCAATTGTTGGTCTCTGTTCGATTGGTGGTGTGTTGCACGACAAACCATGTTCGAGGATCTCAGCATCGATTGGTGTCGAATTGCCAAAAACACAACGATATTTTGCATTAAATGGTTCCGGGAGAGTACGTATTATTAGCTGAACCTGCGTTAATTCATTGATTGGAATTTTATCGGGCACAATTGATTCGAAATCGATGCATTGTTGACCGCTGCCAAGCGATAACCAACGTGATGCAGATGTATCCCGTTGGCAAGTTGAACGCACTGTGCAACGTTTCTCCAGCGAACACCAGCCACAGAAGGGATCTCTGGATTCGAGGCATGCCGAACAATTCGAATAAACCGAGCAATGTTCAATGCGTAATTTAGTTATTTTACGCATCGACAAAACGTATAGGAAATCCTTTTTGGGTGACATCATGGTATTGGGTAAAATTCGATTGCCTGCATCCACAACGATTTCCTCATATTCACCCGGTTTTTGGCCAGATAATAGCACTTTCTTAATGCTGCCAGTCTCTGTGCCAAGGAATGCCAGCGAATGTTGTTGATCTGTTGTTGTTGTTGCTGTTACGGATGTAACCGAAACATTATCAAAATGGAACAGAGCATGAGCCAAAATGGGAGCAACGCCGCTGATTTTAAGTCCCACATTGCAAAAGTTATAAATGTTGCCCAAGGAGCCAACAATTGGGCAACGGCCATCATTGATTGTACCAGATATATAGCCAAGATTGCGATCTTTTATAGTGCCATTGAAACACATGTGTATATTCTCAATAAATGTATCCTCAATGTCCTTTAAACTATATATACACATTGCCGACTTGCTCTCCGGCTGGTCACTAATCTCCTTCGATGGCGAAAACACCGTTACCAGTACATGATCGTCACGCTTAATGCCCATTTGATAGGCCAACTTTTGACTGGCATGTGTAATTTTAGCATCACGCAATATATTATAATCATGATGATCCTCGGTCGCTGTGCATGTAATCGTTATCTCTGTGTAACTATCATAGTTTGGATCGGTTATGCAGATGCGTGCTAAACGCGTCACATAACCAGCTTCTTCTGCCAAATGTGATTTTTTTTGAACAAGCACAAAATAGGCATACTCCGAAGAATTAAATCCATAGACATAATCAACCAGAAAGTGATCACGATATTTCACATCGATATTTATAATCGATTGCTGTATTGAAAATTCAGCATAATTTAAGTCATCCAAACGGCGAGACGAAATCGCTGGAACATCATGACGATAATCACCGACGTTCGTAAATGTTGTGCCCACATACAGTATATCCTCCTCTTTCCATGAATAACGTTCTGGACCCACAAACGCATATGTCGATGCATATTCATCGTTGGCAGCCAAAGGCACAGCAACAAATTGTGGTGCTGACGGGAAACGCAAGAGGTTATAAATTTCACAGGCACCTGCAACAACAAAGATGAAGAAAAATACCATAAAGATAAAACTTAAATTAAATATTTACATACCTTGTCTAATACTTCCACATGAGATGAGAATGCCATCGTTATGTGCATAGCTTACAACCAGTATTTTATTATAATTATTGACCAATGCTGTCTCAACATCCTCCGGACAGCCACCAGCATGGCATTGGGGTGCATCATGCTTGGGCCCGGTCACTGCCTCCGACAGAACTCGCAGATTTTCATTAAGTTTAAGTATTTTGTTTGTGGCACCCGCATACAATACATTATGCGTTGAATCAAAGGTTAAATGAGTGAAATAATTTTTGGATGCGCTATTCAGACTCGCTCCGAATCCATTGGCAGTGGCATTCGTGCGATTTGCAAAATTCGGTATCGTTGGCGTTGAGGTGGCGCTTCCTCCGTTCGGAACACCACTAACTGCTGGTAAAACAAACTGGGCAACAATATCACTGGATGGAAACTGTTGTGTCGCCACCCGATTGGTTGCGTGCTCAATTTTAATGCTGCCCACTACTTGGCAAATTGCAAATAAATTAAATATGACGAATAAAGCGCAATGCTGATTGAGTTGTTGTTGCGACAGCATCCTTTCTCACGTTTGTATGTTTGTATTTTATGTATGGTAAAATTCAAAATGGTGTTTTTTTTCTCAAAGGTAGGGGAGGTGGCGGAGAGGCAAAGAGAGAGTTGTGCAACTTGTAATAATGGTATTGCCAGCTTTACCAATAACTTTTTATTCATCTCATAATGGTGGATATCAACTTGAGTTCGGTTAAAGCATTCAATAACATTGCGATTTAAACAACCGAATAAAGTTTTTAAGCAACAAAATAAAACTCTAGGCACTGTTTTAAACACTCAAACACACACACATACATTTTGTGGAAAAAAGTGTATACTTTTTCATAAAAGAGTTGTCAAAAAAATCAACTACAATCGATACTTTGTTCACCATCGATTGCAGAACGATAGTTTTCGTCGATTCAGTCAATTGATGCGCGCAATGCACATTCGATAGGCTGTGTTAGATATATTTTAAACGCGGCAACGTATCGATATAAATGCAGTTCTTATATAGAATTAAGACGGAATCTGGTGTCACAAATGAGTTTGAAGTATGAGAAGCCAGCAAAATTCATGATAAACAAATGGTGCGAAATGGTGCCACGTAGTACTTCGGGTGGCCAGCCAAACGCAACGCGTTGCTCTCTGCATCGATTTGTGCTTAATCGCTTTCAGAAAGATCCCCGTCTGTTCTGAGAGATCGACCGCGGCGGAAGAAAATATGCGTCATATAAGTACAATACGTTATTTTTTTTATTTGATTCGACAAGTCTATTTGCACAATTGCTAAATGCTAGAATTTAACCAAACATCGATTACCCGCATGCATAGTATACCATGGGCGAATATTTATTTTTATTTTAAGTGAGCGAGTATTTAAAATAATCATTTCAAATTTGGGAAGACTTATTGATTGTATTAAAGCTAACTTACATATAAAGAAATGCAGCTTGATTGTGTGTATGGCTTAGTAATGTATCTAGAAACTAAATAGCTTTTCACTTGTGTCTTAATAAGCATGTTGGTATGTATGTAGTATATTTATGTTTGACAGAACTTTCCCAAAAATACACAGTACACGAAAAGTCAGTCATACCAATGAAATGTGGGTGTATATGACCGTTTAATGAATTAAATTGAATCGGATTTACCAATTTACTAAATATGACGTTAAATAAGTGAGTTTAGGTCTTTTTTTCTTCCCTTGTACGTATGTACAGAGGAGATCACTACTGCATCATTTGCAAGTATCGGTTCTCTTCCAAGAGAGAGCTTAACGATGTTGTCATATCATTGATAATCATATTTGTGCTGGGGGGATGCGGATGTGTTGAGCTGCTCACATCTGGCCAAACTGTGTTGCGTGAATTGTGGTGTGGATTGTTTTGTATTTGCGTTTGTGCAGCGCCACCTATCGTTGCACTATTACTACTGTTATTGCTTTCCATCCAATTCTGACAGCTTTGTACATATTCGAGAGTACGCTGATATGTGTCGGAATGCATTGATGTCTGGTTGCTGCTGGTGCTGTTTTGGTGTTCCGTGTCGAATTTTGGCTGAGCTTCAATGAGCTTTATCATTGGTAAGCAAGAGTTTTGTGCTTTCGTTAACTGCGTTGGGAAATTCGCAGTCGGTGATAGCTGCGATTGGCTAACAACTCCGCATTGTATTTCCGGTCCAGTTCGAACGTTCTCAAACTCATTGAGATTAATCTTTGAGATAGTTGGAACTGATGTCAATTCCGGTAGACTTGTCATTGAGGAGTCAATAATCTGGTTTTGATTCTGATTGGATACAAAATAAGTGTGTAGCGGTGGTGGTCCTAAGGCAAATGCCTGACCCTCCCGACCTGCCCCATTCAAACACGATACAGGATAGTTTGCGTTGTGTATGGTATGCGGATGATGACGATAGGTTTGGCTAGCATCATTATAATCATAGTTGCGCTGAGAATATGGACTGCCCAATGCTGACATTGTATGACCGGATTGTGGCGACATCAATTGTGTAAGAGGCGAAGGACTATTTGGGTGCGTGTTGTGATGCGTGTGTGTGTGTGTATGTGTGGGTGCAGACGGGTTTGCTGTTGAGTTCAAGCATGATTGCATATCGTTCGTTACGATTTTGGTGTCCTTTGATTTTGGTTTCGTTTCAGCTTCTTTAACCAAATTCAAATACTGAAGCATCTCATCGGGTAGGATTAACTCTTCGACCTCATCCAAATTGACTTTCTCATTGGGATGATGTTCGCGAGAGACGTTCGTGTCACCAATTGTTGTCGGTGGTGGTGGTCCTTGTCCGTCCTTATTATTTGTTGATAATGTTGTTGTGTTCGATTGTGTTCTATATCGATTGTTGTTAGTATTGTTGTTGGAGTTCTGGAAAGCAGGCGTTGTTATCATAATTCGTTCCAAACTCTGCGATGCCATCATTATGGGCTCCGATTGACGTCGGGAATTGCCTGCCCCGGCAATGGCTCCTGTTGCTTCGTATGCAGCATTGTAATAATTGGAATTAGGTGACGATTGAAGTACAACATTTGGAATTGAATAGCGACCGCCACCGGTTTGAGCAATTTTTTGATAGCAATTTATATCGTTCGATTGCAAACGTTGCAAATGTGTTGCAATTAAATGGGAGGATGGTGGTGGCGGCAGGCTGTTGTTGTTGCGTGATCCAGCACCAGAAATAAATCCATTCATATTTGCATTTATACTATTATTAATATTATAATTGTTATGGGACGACATTCCACCCATTGCTGTGGAAATTTGACTGGAACGTCGAGAGCAACCGGGCGATATGGGATCGTATAGAGACGGACTTGCTGTATTATTATTATTATAATTATAATTAGCTGGTACCGGTCGCATCGTGGACATCGTTGATAGCTGCGACGATTGACTACTACGTCGACTCGGCATACTACAATAATATGTGCTGGAATTCGAATTTTGGCTGTCGCGACGCACTTGCGACGATGCTGCAGCTGCGGCTGCTGATCCCTTCGGATGATTTAGATGAAGTAGCTGAGTTGATCGCTCTGTTGATTGCGGTGAAGTGTTTGTTCCTGGTTCCATTTTCAATTCGGTAATACGTTGGTTTAGTTCGATAATACCAATTGACCGATTATTACTTTCCGGTATATTCGAAAGCATCGAATTGCTCGAGTTAATTACTTTCGTTTGAAGACGGCTGCGAAAACGTTGACGAACCGTTGCACAACTGGATGCATTATTCAAACCACCACCATTTCCAATATTAACCATAGCACGCAGAACAATTGGTAAATCAGCGGCATCAACATCATCATCATAGGGCCATCCTTCGTCTAAAGTCGGTACGCTGGCCGCATTCAAATCATCTTGCCTATAAAGATGCATCAAACAATCCGAAGTCGAACCGTTGCCGCCGTTGCCATTGTGTGTTGCTACCAATTGACCTGGGGAATTTGCATCCGATTCGGATTTGATGCTTGGACTCGATACACTCACAGCTTTATCGCTACATGGACTTGAATCAATGTGTTGTTCTTGAAGTTGATGATGCTGTTGCTGCAGTCCGGTGTTGTGTCTTGTCTCTCCATCCAGTCCAGAATTGTCAACATCATGCAATGGTAAACCTTTATGCTTTTTATTTGCATAAAATTCGGCACCGTGCACAGTTTTAACGTGCTTACGCAATGAGCTGGGATCGGTGTAACGTTTTGTGCAACCAGGCGCTTTGCATATATACGGTTTCTATGGGGATTGCATAAATTAATAATGGGGGGTTACCGTAGATGCTGAAGGAAACGCTTACCTCATTGCTGTGCGTGCGATTTTGATGTTTGGCCCGATCGCTGGCATTGCTAAATGCCTTGCTGCATCCGGGATATTCGCACGTATAGGGTTTTTCACCCGTATGCGAACGCAAGTGTGTTTTTAAGTTTTCTAAGCGTGAGTAAGCCTTAAAACAACCCTCAAACTAAAATAAGACGAATGAGAATACGTAATAATAATAATAATTATATTGAAATTCCTAATGACCAAGAAACTGCATTCATTTACCGTGCATTTATGTGGCTTTTCGCCCGTATGACGTCGCATATGGACAACAAGCATGTATTGGGCTTTAAAGGGTTTTTCACCGCGCGAACAATCGACCCAGCGGCAAACGAATGCCTTCTTATTACACTGAATATGATCGTTGTTAATGTGTTTGACCAGTTCATCTTGGGTCATAAATTCGATGCTGCAATTGCGCCAATGGCAATTCGTTTCAATAAAATCGCCCGGTTCGTCCTTAATATCAGTTGTGTCTGCTGTTGCGCAATCATATTCATTATGATATTGCTGTTCATGGCAGCACTCCTCAGCTAAAGAAGATTTGCTACGTTGTCGCTGCCTCTGCTGATGCTGTTGTTGTTGGTGTTTTTGTACTGCATTTGCCGCCGATGATGCACTGTCTGCCTCAACTTGTAGAACGCAGCTTTCGGATGTTGAAGAGGGCTGTTCGAGATGATTTTTGCTTTTGTTCTTGTTTTTAGCATCGTCAAAGTTCTGTAATTAGATTACATGGGCAGGTCATATATTAGAGAGATTTTATTGAACTTATCTTACCGGCTTGTTGTTAGACATTTCGTCAGCAGCTGCTGCTGTGCAGCTAATCAATGTTGAAGTTGGCGACGCTTGTAGCATCTCCTTTGATTTTATGGAGCCTTCGGTTAATCCAAGTGCAGCAGCGCTACTTACATGGCTCATGGTATAGCATCCAGCTGCTGGATGCAACAGTCCAGCGCTGGCCCGCAACAAATGAGCTTGCAATTGTTGCAAATGCGGCGCCATTGCCGTATGATGCGCATGAACAGCCATCGGACTCAAAGCACTCGCTGCTAAATGGCCATAAGAACCACTCGCTGCACTACTAGCTCGTGAGCCACCACCATTCATAATCGTTGCCAATGAGTTGGGTGAGAAGCGAATCATTGAATTTATATCAAATGAATCTGAATAGGGCGATGAGGAGAGTGCACGTTTGCGACTTGCAACACTTGCGCGAATGCTGCCTCCACCAATGCCGCCTCCAGAAGCGCCGCCAACACCACCTGGACGTGGAGGACCATCCAAACTAAAATGGAAATCGGTACTGGCTAGCGAACCCGCTGCAGCAGCAGCAGCCGCGGCAGCAGCCGCAACAGCCGCATGATGCAATTCACTGAGCGAACCCATGCCAACACGTCCACCCAAATATTCGCCAGAACCCAAACCTAGACCGGCTAGATGATGAAATGCTGGTGTACAGTTAGCATACGGGTCTGAGAATATATATCAATCAATCAGTAAATGAAATCAATCAATCGACCACCACTAGAAGAACTGATCTACTTACTATGATACGATGCTGTGGGACTGCTTCGTTGTAACGTATAGAACTGTTCCATATAGCTTGGAATTCTATAGGCTGGATGAAAATCATGCTGTTGAGGCGGCGGCGGTGGTGGCGGCTGCTGGCTATGGCTATGCACATGATGATGATGATGATGAGCTGGATTGCCACCGAGCAAAGATGCATGATTTCCATTTATACCGGGCGTTGAGTCTGCACAACACACAGACGGAATGGGTGAAACAGCAACGGCAACTGGTACAGAACTGCTTACATCTGCTGCTGATGTTGTTGTTGTTATTGTTGTCGGCGATGGTGAGCTACTTTGGGGCATGACAGATGCTGCCGCTGCAGCCGCTGCTGCACGCCTTGATGCCAAAAATTGCAGTTCCGTATACCTTGAATTTCGTTTAGGAATCAAGTAACGCTTATTTAGCAGTTAAATTTAGATTAAAGTTAATGTCTTTCGAAAACAATAAATTAAATTGCAAACCCAAAAAACAAATTATCATATTTTTATACTCGATACCTTAAGTAAAGAGTATATTGGGGCTATGCAATGTCCGTCATGGTGTCTGTCCGTCTGTCCGTCCGTATGTTCCCAACTTTTTTCCACACCCTTCAAGCCTAGAGAATTGAAACTTTGCAAATGTCCTTATCTATGGCATAGCAAATTAAAGTTTCAAGATTAGGAGTCTGCCAAATCGATAAATTCAATTACTCAAAATCGATAAGCCCACCTATTTCGCACTCTCTTACAGCGGAAACTACCGAATTTGAGGAGAATATAGCCACTAACAGCCCCCAAAAATCTGCGTCAAAATTCCTATTCCGCGCCTAGCACCCCGCAGATTAAAATCAGACACGCCTTTATCTTCCACAGTTTTCGAGCAAGAGCCACCAAATTTGGTACCAAGAAAGTTGATGAAAAATCCCAAAAAAAAGTTGGATGTCACACCCACCCATACCGCCTCCAGCCCCCTTCCCCCACCTTTCACAAACTTTGCGGTAGAGCCACCAAATTTGGTAGAAGGATAGCAGTTGACATCCCCTTCTGCATCAGACAATCTTTGAGACAGCATACACCCCTGCCGTATCCGCACCCCTTTTCAATTAGGTCTCTTTTTTTGGTTTTATTACAGCTATCGAGTATGCTGCAGTCGGTTGCGTCCGACTTGTTTTGGTATATGTAGATAATTTTAATCGAAACAAAGTTATTAATTTATTTTATTACAAAGTTACTTTTATCAAAGAGTACATATTTATTCTAAAGAGTGTGCGATTTTTAAGATCATTCAGAAGTGCTTTTTAGTCTCAGTCAGTTGCTGTTAGGAACCTACTTAGCACTAAGTCTGAGCGGGCCTTTCTATTGTAAGACACCAAGAACGGTACAAATCTGCTAGAAGTATTCTTAAGATATTTTTCATTTAATGCTGGGCATGCTTCTCGAGATTTGTGCACGCCCTTGGAGAACTGTATTGTTACTGCGTGGCTAAAATTGTTGGCTAGTGTCATAGTATTAAAAAATTAAATCGTATGTATGCAAAACTGAAAGTTGTCTGATTTATCATTTATTGATCTGCCTCAACTTTTATGATTTGAAAAAATGTATGAGCATGTTGGAGAATTTCATAAGAAATGCATTTAAATTATAAAATATTATCCCTTTTTATACTCGATACCGAAGGTAAAGAGCATATTGGGTTTGTGCAATGTCCGTCATGGTGTCTGTCCGTCTGTATGAACGCAAATTTTTTCCACACCCTTCAAATTAGAGACTTGAAACTTTGCAAAAATCTTTATCTATGGCATAGTAAATTAAAGTGTCAAGTGCCCACCAATTCCGCCTCTGCCACCCGCAGTTTAAAACTAAAAATGCCTATATCTTCTGCAGTTTTTGAGCTAGAGCCACCAAATTTGGTGCCAAGATAGGTGTGGACGACCCCCATCCATACTGCCCTGGTCGCCCCAAAGCTTCGCTAAAAACGGTAATGTCTGTAAATTCCATAGTGTTTGAGCTAAGGTCACCAAATTTGGTAGGAAGATAACTGACCTCCATAAAACTGCTTTTGAGCTAAAGCCACCAAATTTGGTGCCAAGATTGTTGATAAAGAGAAAAATTTTAAAGCCGCTCACACCCATACCGCCCCCAGCCCCCTTTCCAGCATAGTCACCAAATTCGGTAGTAGGATAGCAACTGACATCATACACAGATCTGCAGCAAAAGCTTTGATGCCATGCCCCCTTTCCCCATATTTTACTAATTTTGAGCTTGAGTCACAAAATTAGGTATGAGGATAGTAGATGACTTGATACACAGATCTTCAGCACACATTTGGATGCCACACCCCCATAGCGCCCCCAGCAGGAGGAGTCACCAAATTTGGAAGGAAGATAGCTATTTGGCATCCCCATCTCCATCAGACAATCTTTGAGGCAGCCTTATCCGCACCCCATTGCAATCAGGTCTCTTATTATCGGCTTTATTACTGCTATCGAGAATACCGCAGTCGTTTTTAAATTATTCAAAAATAAACTTTATCCAACTCTAAAGTAAATAATATTAGAAAACTTAATTTATTATCGATGCTCGTAAAGAATCGTTTGTTTCTTTTTAGAGTAATGCTAACAAATCTTGTTTTAAAATAGAAATGCCGACCGCTGAGCGCAAGGGCAACTGAAACAAAACAATCTGAAATAATTGTTTACTGCTGTTGTAACTCTCCATAGCATTTGAAAGGTTCCTGAAGTGACTGCCTAAGGGACAGCTTTTCTTTTATAATCTCTTTGCTTGAATTCATTTGTTTAATAATTGTTAAAAAAAAAAAAACTAAAACTTAAGGAATTCAGAAATTAACAAATAATTATTTCGGTGGTCTGCTAAAGATAAATTAAAGCACGTTGTGGGAGACAACACCAAGTTTGTTGACTCATGCTTAAAAAATTTTGGAAGTCAAACGCAATCCGGTATTTAAATGTTTGAGAGATGGGCGGAGCATGAGAAGGCGTGGCACTCAATCTTTTTGCTGCAGATAATTGCCAGTTCTTTTCCTAATAAATTGGGTAAATCCATCAGTTAAATTGTGGTATATATTGTATTTTATCGATTTGCACATAGAGGTATATCGACATGATATAAATTTCCGAGCTTTGTCAGATTGCGTAGCGCTCCTATATCTAAACTTAGCCTTTAGGTTTAGTACTGTATATGATATAGGCATGAGCATAAACAACATTTTTAAAAGAGTTTAAAATCTTTAACGATATCTTTCGTTCTCAACCAACTGTGAGAATTTCTAAATTACAACTGTGTTAATATTAAAAGTTTCTTTGTTTGTAATGAAAATATATACATATATTGGTTAGGTAAGGAGAGACCGATTGACTCTCAGACCGCTTAATGGTCCTTAGTGGGACTGGTGGTTGCAAATGGTTAGGACTGTCTCAGTGTGAGGTCCTACGGAGTGTGTGTGCTCGGGGCACACGCTAGAAGCTTTTTGGGTTCCTGCTTGCTAGCTAGAAAGGAAATTCGAAAGTGGCGCAGTCGTTGTGCTGCCAGTGCGGGGCTGCTGCAAAGGCTATGCTCTAACGATTCCTTGACACCTAGATCCTTGCATTTTCTGCATTCGTCGTTGTCTGTTATGCCTACTCTTTTCGCGTGAACTGCGAACAGGCAGTGGCCTGTCAATAGACCCACTAGCCTTCGGCAGTCATGCCTTTGTAGCTTTATTCTTTATTACTATATACTATATAGGTAAAGTTTTTGTATTTGTAGGGATCACGTTTTTGTTGTTGTGCTATTAGCATATATATATATTCACTTCCTACTTGACTTACTGTTGCGTATAGTTGGCTGCATCTCTTTGGCTGTTTTGGAATGCGAGAGCGAGCGAGTAATCAATACATTTAATCACTCTTCGTATTTCGAATTGCCTACAAGCTTTAAATAAAGCTTTGCTGCGTCGATCACGAAACTGTTGTTTGTGATATGAATAGCAATTCTATATAAATTTGTTCTTTGAACACATATAGCATATCATATTGCTTTTTCCTAATAATTATTTTGCTAACCCAAACATTATTGCACATACCACAAGTAGAAACGTTGCAGTAGGACGTGTGGCATCCAAAGTTTTTATGCAGATCTTTGTAGGATGTCAATTGTTATCCTCCTACCAAATTTGGTGACTCTAGCTTAAAGTTTGCAAAAGGTCGGCCAAATAAGGTGGCTCTAGCTCCAAAGCTGTGGAAGAAAGAGGCGATTCTGATTTCAAAATGCAGGGGGCTGTGGAACGGGGGGCATGGCTCCAAAACTTTGATGCAGTTTTTTGCAGCTCGTTAACAGTTATCTTTATACCAAATTTGGTCACTCTAGCTCAATTACTATGGAAGATACACGCATTAACGTTTTTAACGGCTAGGACAGTATTGATAGCCGTGGCGTCAAGTTTTTATGCATTTTTTTGGGGCCTTTATCGCCGTGTGTAACGAGGGTTGTGTAAGGGAGGTCGTACTGTATTTCCCACATCCTTACAACAAATTTTGTAGTAAGACAACCACAAACAACCACATAAACATCCACATAAATTGTGGTGCACCCCAACCCATGCCAAATTGTTAGCGAGTTAGCTATGCTTCAAGTTTTCTTTAAGCCTAGGGTAATCCCTAATTGTAAGCAGACCTTTTTATACTCGGTACCGAAGGTTTGTGCAATGTCCGTCATGCTGTTATTTTCGTCTGTATTAATTTGTAACGTTCCAAATCTATTCATCTACGGCCGATTGATAGTTAGGTGATGACGACCCCCAAACAACTGAATCAAACCTTTGGATGCCACGCCCAACCAAACCGCCTCGAACCGCCCCAATGCATCGTTCCCCCAACTTTTGCATCCCCATCTGCGTAAGACAAACATCGAGGCAGTTACAGCCACATATCTTTTGAGAATAATAGTAAAGATGATTCATTAAGAAAAGTTGCCAGCAAAGGTATTCAATGTCTGGGTTGTGCTGATGAAGGAGCAGTCGGTCTTCTTAAATTGGACCTAAGGATCACGCTTGAATAGTGTATGCAGTTTGAGCTCAACTAAACCCCTACAATAACTGTCATCGTTTTAATTACTTATCTTCTAGTATAGTTAAAAAGGATGAGACATAATAATATCACCAAACAAGGAAGTGAGTTCCTGCAGGATCACTTTATAGCTATATCTATATTCAAAACACAGTGCTGTTGACCACCTATTACAAGTTATGTTATGGGGCACATCGCCAAAGATAACAAGTTGCCTACGCCTTATGGCAGTAAGACCCATGCTCACGTATAGGGTGATTGCATTGGGAGACGAAAAGGCACAGCAACTGTGTAGGAATCAAATATCCGTAGAAGGAGTCAGGAGACTAAGTCAACAATAGGCTGATATCCTTATCTGGTGAACTCCCTCAATTGGCACAGCCAAGGGACAAAATGAAAGAAAGCCGAACACAATTCTTTCGAGAGGGCCATTCCGTGGATCACCCCACCATTAAATAGTACATCAAAGGACATTTAACTCATTAAGGCTGTGGTCTTGGGAGTAATAAGCCTTCGTTCGGTTAACTCAATCGAGGTGAAGACAAAGCCATCTTTCCATAAAGCCAAGCAGTAGTAGATTTGAACTTATTATGACCTAATTAAGGTCAAAAGTAGTTTGCGAGATGTTAACTAAGTCAAATAAGCAAACAAGATTTGAGTAGGGAGAAGCACAATACGTCCAGAACTAAGGAGCTTAGAGACACTTTTGCGGCATACAATCTGGGCAAGGACACCAGGGCACTAGGCAAGCCAATTGTATTTTTGAAAGCTTCAATCAGAAGTTATTAAGGCAAGCCATATGTTGGTAATAAAAACTCTTAGAGTACTCACCGGCCTTCCGAGAGGACAATGTACTCTTAGAGGTCACCAAGTACAGCTGGAATAGCTAGTAGCGTCATATGTTCTGTATTTTTGCGACACAGTCGGAGAACAATCCTTCTACTTTGTAACAAATTCCGCAGCTTTACCAAGAAAAAGAAATAGTTATCTTGGAAAAAATGCTATCCGAATAAAGGACTCGGTAATTAGCGCACGATCAAAAGGACCTTTATACTTTATAAGAGCAGAAACAAGAAATTTATCTAATTAATAAAATATTTACTTGAAAAACTAACAAACATACTTTTTTTTTACATAATAAGCTTTTTTGAAGTCAATGCACTAAATTGTAATTATCATGTATTTGGAAAATGGGTTGATTACCGATTTATTTGAAGAAAAAAAAAAAATATTTAAATGGCAAATTGTAACATTAAATTTTATTGTCTTTGTTACCTTCAAAAATAAAAGTGATAACGCATGTGTGTGCATTTTTACTCATGGAAAGATTATAATGTTTATTTTTTACTTACGCCAGTGGAAAATATGTTGGTAATGTGTAGGCATCCATTTTGATTGTACTGATTTATTGATTAACAGGAAATGATCAGTTCAGTTGGGGTTATGAGGCGTTTTCTCACGGCGGCATTCATACATTGTGGCTGCCGTCGGAACTTCTGCTGTTGCTTGTTTTGTTGTTGTATTTTTAAGATTTTTATTTATATGCAAAAACAATTTTACACTGCTACACAGCAAACGCAACACATTATAAACACAACTTTATTATTTTATTGTTTTTTTTTTTTGTTGTGTATATGCTAATGTTCATGTGAATGTATTATAGAAATGGATCTTTCCAAGCAAAACTTATGGAAAACAAAATGGTATTCCAGTAGAATTTTTGATTGCCAAGCACTTTTACAATTATGATGAAAATTGTTATTTTTCACAAACGCTGTACAAATTAACCGAAATTGATGTACAACGTATGTAAATACATGCATATACATAGGTACATACATTAATATTTATATTTTTATATATGTATAGATGTAGGTATATATACGTAATATGTATGCACATATCCAACTACAAAGGCCACGACTTCGATCAAGAGCCACTCAATTTGTATTAACTCTGAGGCGGAAAAATAAATTATGTGTGACAAAGTCAATAAACGGGCGTGTACGGCTCCGGCGTCTTACTGCCGTGTTTACTCCGAGCGGACTGAGCAGCAGCAGCTCTTGCAATGCCTCGGTTGCTTTAGCTGGAGCAACGCACGCTGCTGCTCACGCACACCCATGCCTGAAAAACAAAACAACAAAAAACAAACAGACACTGGTACAGATTCAGGCACAGATACACACACACACATACACAAATCCATAGACACAAGTGCACACAGTCACAGGTCACGATCTGCTCTGCCTCTGTTTGATCACAGCCCAAAAATTGTGAGAAGGCATATTGAAGATGGCCATCCCAAACGATGGCTCTCTATCTCGCTAGTTCGAATCCTGCTCAAGTTGAGTGCTGCGCAATGTAGCTATTGGAAAAAGTAGATAAATTAATTCTTGTAGTAACTTTCATTTGATCAAAACAAACACATCACAAAATACACTATGTCTATAAAATTTCGATGCTGAAGCATGATTTAATTTCTGAATTCCAAAAGAACTTTATCTTAATAAAGCGGAGAAATTTTGATCTTCTTAATCCACGTAAAATTTTTAATAACTGTATGAAATACTTGTGTAAATTAACTTTTTTAAACATACAGTTATAAAGTTATAAATTTTAGTTCAAATTAATAGGTGCCAGCACTAGCAATAATAAAGCTGTTTGGGTCTCCTCTCTCTCTCTCTCTCTTGAATTAAGACCTGCTAGCAGGTACAATACCAACATAAAATACATGCATGTTTGGAGGTGTGTGTCCGTGAGTGTGTGTGTTTGTATGCTTGGCGTCGGTGAAACAAACTTCAACAACAACTTGCTACTTGTTATGTAGCAGACGTGCAGAGACGATCTTTTAGGCGCACCCACATTGTGTCTGCGCACTGCGCTCTCTTTTCTGCCTCTCTCTCCCTCTCTGTCATTCTTCATCTCCCTCTCTCTTTCTTTTTCTCCCGCTGGCTGTGACTTTTTCCCTGCCTCTCGTTCTCTGTTGCACACACACACTCAGTTGTCATCCTGTATCTCTCACTTCTACTCTATCTCCCTTGCTACCACTACGGAAAGAAGCATACTGTACACAGTTTACATATACATACATGCACGTTAGTAGAATGTCTGCGTTTACGAGTATGTGTACGTGAGTGCTCAATTAATGCAGTAAAATGCTCTTTTTATAAAGAAATTACCCGGCTGTGTCCGGGTTTTTTAAATAGCCAGACTACGTGATTTAAAGAAACGATCAACGATCCTCCTCTCCTTTAGGGTGCACGAGTTTTTTTTTAAACACGTATGAACGTTTAGAAAACTACCAATAGCTTACATTTTACAACTAAAGTCTCAATGACAAAATTTGTTATGTAGAAGATTACAAACTTAGTGCAGAGATTTGCAAAAGTAAATATCTGTACACTAATATTCATATGTCTGTACACAATGCACAATGTATGCACATATTTATTTATCATTTCCTTAGTGAGTAGGAGAAATGTACAATGTATTTGACTATGTTACCGTAACGCACCGAATGCCACCGAATATAAACACAAAGATGTAAATAAGAAATGCATCCACTGTATGCATTCGAAATAAACAAATTGTGAAAAGCTAATACACAGATCACTCCTTAACTTTAAATACTCTCACACTATTCAGAAACATAAACATAGCTGTAGCTTTTTATCAAACTTTATAAATAAATAAATAATACTTTTTTTATGTTTTTATATCGATTCTTAAAAATCATATAACAAAAATACTTTCTGATAATATTTTTCCAAAAATGAACATGTCACAAGCAAAATGTACTTCAAAACATAAATATAATCATTTCTATGAATGACTGGATTAACAATCTTGCAAATGTATCAATGCTCTCTAAAGATATGTGGGTTTTTATGCTTTTTCATGAAGATAGATAATTTAAAATGGTATAAGATATTTGAAGACTTTAACCTAACACTTTGGGATTGTATATTTAAATCATTTTGGGTTTGCACTTATGAAAAACAAACACTTGTAAAAAGTAAAAACTTGAGATAGAACTATGTATTTGATTGATGTATTCTATACATTACTGGAAACATCCGATGAAGACAAATAGCAATAAACTGGAAACATCCGATTAAGACAAATAGAAATAAAGTGGACTGGGTTTCAATTCTGTTATTTTTTTTTTTGGCAAAACAACCACGTACGTAGACACGTGTCTCTTTTTCTATTTCGTTTATTGAGAACACCATTTTTATAGATTCGATTGGATTTAGAAAATAAACAAACTATTACTTATTAAATGAATATGTGCCTAAACATCTTTGTAAAATCTCACGGCTCCAGAGTCGTTCCTCAATGTGTTCTGCCCAATTTTCATTTGAAAAATTGTTTGGCATATTTATATTTCATTTAAAATACATATGTACTTTGTTGATCATTATGCAAGTAGTATAAGTCTTATACGGCACACTGTATTTATGTCTGTATGCATTGTTGATATTTCTTGGTCGATTTCACGTATTTAGAGCGATTTAAATGAATAAATCACTTATTTGTTTCTGCACCTATATCAGTTTTAAAAAGTACCTGTAGATGATGCAGACATTTGTCAAAGCAAAAGATAGTTAGAAGGGGAGTCGTCAGGCAAAACCTTCGGTAACCTGCAGTGAAGCACACTATCTAAAAACAAAAAAATAAAACTAAGAAGCAAGCAAAAATCTTGACGCTGAGTTCAGCTAGATTTTGGAAAGAGAAACACAGCGGGACTGAAATGATCTTTTAAAACTCATCTGTTGTACGCTGCAACTAGTGCTGACACGTTAGCTACTTTTTGAGGTAAAAAATTTAAAAAAAAAATTTCGTTACATATTAATTTTAGATGTATGGTTACTTAAAAAAAATTTTTAATAATGCCCACATATGTGCTCATGTGAATGTACTTTATTTGATCAATATTTTTTAATACAATTTGTTTTAAGTTTATAAACACATACATATACAAAAAAAAAAGCCAGAAATCCTTCAGTTACGGAATAATCTAAATTGGCAGCTCTAGCTGCGCTGCCTTCTCGATATATGTGTTCCTTTTGTAATTTAACGTCTTATTCAAGTCATTTCTAAGTTTCACAAGAGCGGCGAGCTGTGAGCGACGGCGTTCTGTGCTGCTGCCTGCCCTCGACTGTGAATACGAGCATTCACACTCACACACACAATTACACGCATTCGCCTTATTTAACAAGGAAACTTCTGTCGGTTCTTGGAAACAACATAAAAACCAGATATATGTATGTGTGTGTATTTTTAAGTTTTTGGATTTTGCATCTGCATTCAAATCTGTCCAGAATTATTTTCAACATCAGTGCTGCGAAGGCAGCATCTTAAATGAAAACGTTGTCGACGGTTTCGTATGTTGTGTTTGTATGTATGTACGTACATATATGTACATATATATATTTATACAAAAGTATAATATTCTTTGCGATCAGCAAATTTACCAATTTCCACACCTATTAAATTTATTTTTATTTGACGCAGGTTTTGGACCAAGTATTGCAAAGCTGTAAGTCATTTAGCTTTTATGGGAATTAAAAAAAGTTTCGTTCATAAGAAAAGAAACAGACAGATAGAAAGCATAGCGGTCATTTTACAGATTCATTAATAATTATGTTTCTTTATGTACACATGTACATACATACATATGTATGTACATATGTACATTTAAGGACTCTGCAACGCATATCAGAAATTACCTTACTGTTACTGCGATAGTGCTTGTTTTTATTTTTTAAAATACCTTTTACGCTTTTATTATTATGTCTGACAAACGCAGACGTCCAAATGACTTTATTTTTGATGTAGCTCTGGACCTGAGCCTGGTCGATCTGAAGGGCTTAATTAGTCAGCAAATGGAAGCTTCAAAAAGAAGTAGTCAACTGAATAAAGCCAACTTCACTCTCTCAATACCAGTTTTTTTGAATAATGCGATATAGATTCTTTTACACGTAAAACTTATGTATGTATGTGCATACATACTTACGAATTTTGTATACGGAACACAGTCATTCGTCAATGTATGGGTTTGTGCATATTGTGCATGAAAAGAGCATGATCTCGAAGATCACAATTATGTTGCTTACGTACATATGTATGTATGTATATATTAATGCTTGGACGCAGGGGCGGGCAAAAGAGAGTAAAAAAACAAAGTTGACAACAACAACGGCAAGTAAATTGTGGCTTTCGTCGACTCGTATGTATGTATATCGAGGGCTACTCAACACATTTATGCAAAACTTGCCATATCCGTAGTGGATGTTGTAGAAGAGGTTGAATAGCCCATGCCGATAAACTTGGAGCTCAAGGCTCTGTGAGCTAAAGTAAGCCCCGCCATTTGATGCAATCGCTTGCTATCGTCACCTTTCTTCCCCGAGCTCCCTCTCCATTCTACGTTCGCTGTTTCTTTTCATATCTTTTACTTACCTCGCCGCTTTCGTATCCGCCAACCAATATCCAACGGCCGCATCTTGCGTCGTGCTGCTGTCGCTTGTCTTGCTGATGAAGACATTACTATTTATAAGGCCAACCGCAGTGAATGTTGCGTGTCTGTGTTTTTTAAAGATTCGGCGTCTGTGCGTGCGCCTTTAGCAAAACACACACAGCTTCGTGATCGTATCACAATCATCGTCATCAGCTTCCCATTATTCCTACTCACATCCACATTTACGTTCATATACACAACTGTATGTATGTATCTATGTAAATTGATGCGTAGGTATGAAGAAAACTTTTGTGCTCTTAATGCATTACAAGCCGCGTTGTAGGTACATACATATGTATGTATGGATATACACATATTCACATAGGTACATACATACATGTATGTATAAATACATAATGCTTGTTGGTTACGAGGCTAATGCTTTAATTTTGATTTTTAAGTTGGGCTTCGTATTGGACGTAGTGCCACTAGTCTTAAGTTTATTTTTGTACAAAAATAAACCACACGTTTTTCTTTTAACACTAATCGTGTTCTAATTTTAAGTTTTTTGGACATTTTAACACTCACAGAGTTAACTTTCGTTTGAAAAAAGTACCGTTTAAGAAGTTTGTTTAATTTAAGTTTAATTACTATCTATCATATCGTACTGATATCAATTTAATACTGCATTTATAATGAACGCACAAATTTTGGGATAAAGTCCCTAAAAACTGCAAAATTTCAAATATGAAATATCCCAAACTGTAGAGATAATTACATTTCACCGTATCTAAAAGTCGAACCACAGCCATCCACTTACACCACTATCCACTTACCCCCGCATAGCAGGGAGACTCTCTACAAATGGTTCAGAATATTCTTCGGTGGTTTTCGTTCAAATGGAACGTTTTCCCTTTATTTATCATAATTCATTTTTAAATACGTTATATCTTTATTATGTTTTTAGCCAATTGCCTATTTTAAAAACCGAATAAAAACCTAGTTTTATTTGTAGCTGACCAGTAAGGGTATTTAAAGTTGAACATGAAATGACGAGCGGAGCAATTTTGTACATCACTAATGAAGACATTCCATTGTGAATGCTTATGCTCGGCGAAGCACTCAACTATCAAAAGAAAAAAGAAAAACCGGTCCAATCGAACTTTATTTCAGAGTCGTCAGTTAAGACGTGTGTATGTGTGTTCGCATACATGTGCATTTTAACCTGCAGCATCTGCGTGAACTTATTACCCAGTACACAAATTTTAAGAAAAGAAATGACAGTCCGAAGCACAGATCCGGATCAGTATGTGTTTTTTTTCCAAATTCCTGATATTTTGGGGCAATAGTTTTCAAATGCAGTATTTTTCAGGTGAAAAAATTTCTTCAAAGTTCTTTTGTATAGTTCGATATGATATGCATTACAAAAATCACCAAATGTAACCGATTACATTTTCAGCTGTCGTAATGCACTATTTCTGCGGACCCCATTTAGCTCTGAACCACTGGGTAAGTGAATCTTTGTACATGTATGTGATTGACTTGCTCTCTTTTGAGATCGTACCTTTGTAAATGGATTCAATACGTTTCGAGTCGAACTACTTATTTATGGAGCAGACTAAAAGATAAACTGGTTGCATAGGAGGAGTTTTAGTAGAAACAAGATGGCGTAATGTGTAAATACATTGATAAATAAACCTAGCTGATATAGCCCGGCTTTACACGGGACAAAGTGAATGCCTCAAATAAGAAGTGAACAAGTTTTACTAGGGGCTTGGAAATTTGTAAAAAAGATAAGTAAACTTTGATTAAGCCTTTCATTTCGAACATGCATATTTTAATACTTAAACGGTCTCCTGCTAATAAGAAATTGCCTTCTTATTTTATTTAATAATTTACCCGATCTCAATATATTGCCAACTAATTTGTTTTTTTTTGTTTATACATCCCGATGCCGAAGCAGGGCTGCCACACTTGGCTATATAGCTCACAAGCTAAAGTCCTTTTTTTGGTTATTTACACCCGAAACCCATCAATTACATACATACGTAATTTGACGATATTTCGCTTGCGCCTGGCTTACCAAAACAAAGGTAAACTTTATTTAAATAATATGCACTTGAATCAAATCCAACTATTAACCAACAAGTCAAATTTACAGAAGAACAGAGTATAATAAGGTAAAGATTTAGAGCTGCTTTGTGTTATCTTTCTCCTTCTCAATTTCAGGGTATTCCAGTTTAACACCCGGCTCGCAAGTAAAAATTGGGCAGCAGAATGGAAATGGTGCCGTCTTATTTGTCTTTTCGGTATCAAGCTTACATTTATCGTTAGCTAGCGACAGTGGCAAAGGACCGCAATCTTCGACAAGTTCTAGGAGCCTTAAATTAAAAAATATTTATTAAATGGTGTTTTATACATATGTATATAATATTTAATAAATTAATTTGCTTACTTTGCTGGATTCTCCTCGTTTTGCACACAAGACGAACGCCCGCAAAACGGTGTCAGCTCCCACGTCTTTCCAGCCTCTACAGTAGCACACCGAGTCGATGCAAAGCACATTCCCGGAAAGTCTAAGTAAATAAATTTAAATTTTTGGAAATTAAAACCATGCGCCATTATTGTGATAATAATTTAGTTGAATAGCAATATCCTTAGGCCAACAAATTACGGCCTATGGACAACTAGTCGTTAAATTAAATGACAAACCATATACATACATGTGTTAATTTTCGTTAATTTAATAGTTTATTAATGTTGTTTGTTAAATAACTACACATTTGGTATGGTTATTTTTCATCTCATATTAAAAGTTTACAAAAACACCAACTGTTAAATTTTATTATTTATGAATATTTGTTTATTTTTGAATATTTTTTTTTCAATAGTTTATGGGCTATGTCTTATCTTATTCGCCAGACAGGCCAATGCACACCAACACAATCAGACTTCGGATGGAAAAAAGAAAGAACATGGCTATTTACATACAAACAAACATTCACATTCGTATGTTTTTGTAGTAACAACAAAAAATCAATTATCTTCTTGAAAACTTTCAAACAGCTCAAGCGAATCTACATTTTTTAAAAGTGACTGGGCCATTGTCAAATAAAAAACTGGCTTTCAACTTTGCACAACGACTTTGAAAACTTTGCTATTGTATGTATGTATGGGCATGCATCCATTTGAGACCGCGATTTAATTTTTTAACTTTCAGACAATAAATTTCACAATTCCAAAAGCTCAGTATACTACTTGGAGTATGACTCACCTCGGAGCACATCAGCTGGAATAAGGCGTTTGTAAATTTTGATTTCACCATCTTCCTGCTCATTTGTTGCTGATTTTTCAGCGGCCCGGCCAATCGAAGGGGCCATTAAAAAGGCCATGGCGAAAGCAATTATAATTGAATTGAACGTATTCATTTTTTCGAATAATTATTGTTGAACAACACTGTCAAGCTATGAAAAGACAATGCGAAAGCTTTGATCGAATGCGTTGAGCCGTAACTATAGTAGGCAAACACCAACAATATGAAATGTGCAGGTCGATGGTTCCGAGCGCCGACCAGAAACAAGTCCGCTCCAAGCGAAAGTGAACGCCAAATTGAAACTACTTTACTAGAATTACCACTATTTATAGGCAAAATCGCACTTTGTGGATTTTCAAGTTTTTTGTTTCTTTCGTTATTGTTGTTGTGGTTTGCTACTCTGACTAAAGTAACAAAATAGAGTTTTGTCAACTCTGGTATTGACGTTGATATTAGCATATGTATGTCATGTCTGAAGGTATGTATTAGAGTTGGTACTGTATCTAATTTATATAATATAGTATGTATATATGTGAGCACTCGCATTTTTATTCTTGTATGCAAATTTATAAATACATATGTAGGTATGTACCTACATACATATACAGTACGACCTCGCTTAACGCAACCTATTAGAATTTGGCCTGGTGCAAAAACTGAGGTGGTTGCGATAACCGAGGAATAATCTTTTGTTGCCTACGAGACCTATTTCCAAAAGTAGATGCATTTTCTTATCATTTAAATCAAAGTAAATCGAGTTTATCTGCCAGGATTTCATTTTAATTTATTAAGTTTTTGATAAAATTAGAAATTGTGGTGTGTACCCTGTCCCTGATTTCCTTAGAAAGTTGCGTAAAATGAGGTAAATTTTTTTCAAGTTAAGAATTTTGGTGTTGCGATTATCGAGGAGTTTAACGAGGGTTGCGTTGAGCGAGGTCGTACTGTATTTTATATACTAAACGAAAGACTTGCACGAGAAACACAACTCCACACTCGTGAAGAGCGCCGTTATAGTTAGTACTTTTTCGGCATATCACCACATTTGGTACAATAAACATAACTGCGCCTTATTGGCATTAACTGCATTAGCAACCTAAATTACATTACACATTTCGAAATAATTATCAACTTCAAGTCTTCTATGTCCTTGATACAATAAACACATTATTGCAAGATCGACACCAATAAAAAAATCACGGACTTTGCTGTTAGGAAAATCCATAAAAAAAGTGCAAATATATTACTTACTGCTCGTTAAACTATTTTGAGCTTAGAATTAAATAAATAAAAAATATTACAATTTAATTTTAAAAATAAATTTTAATAATTCAACTTAAGTTAATACAATTCTTAAATAAAAATAAACATGCACAAAAAACCTCGATAAAGCAGGCCTAGCAAAAAATGAAACAAACGCACATGCACACAAATATGAACTATGAAATTTTTACCGTTCTTGTTTTTTGTTGCCCCGCCGCCTGGCTTACAATAGAATCAAACAATTGATTGAATAGAGCAAATTTTAAGCAAGTAGTTTAAAAAAGAAGCACAGAGTGAAAGCCTTATAGTGCAGCTTGCTCTTTACCACATAAGACAACAATGTCACACTGCTGTTGATCCTCGCCTGGATTATTTCCACAAAACCTGGCATAGTCCAGAGAACGCGTAATTGCTTCTTTGTTGCATAAAAGTGAGCAACACAGGTTTCCCGCTTGCCATTCTCCACTGCATCTGAGCATTTAAATATCCAAAGTATCCATAATGTTCAACAAAAGCATGCCCAAAACAGATACAAAAAAATAAACACCAGGTTAGCAGCGCGGCCACCAGCTGGCATTGGTTGGAATCAAAAAAAGTGGTTGAGTAGAAAAAATTTATTATCAAGAGGTCGTAAAAAATGAAAAAAAATTTTAAAAGAAATCCTGAAAAATACCATAACCAAAGTCAGCCTATCTGGCATTCCTTCTGTCAGTTATCTGGCAGACCGCAGACTATATATGTGTGCGTCCGTGTGCTTTTCGCTCAGATCAAGCTAAATCAAGGCAGAAGAGAGTACCAGTAGTCAAAAACATATGTTTTCCGTTCTTTACCCCCTATTATTGTACATAAATTTCTATTATCCTCATTTTACCTTTAGTATCAGAGTATCATGACTAGTATGCTTAGCAGTAAGTTATCGATTATTTCGACATCCCTGGACATCACCGGTTGATACTAAAATTGCGATTGCACCACAAGCTGCGGTCTGCAGCTGCAGATGAAATAATGAATGCGTGAAATTCAACAGCACTTCTGTTGTATAACCTTTTGTTAAGAAATAAAGATATTAGTAAATAATATTAATGTATACATAATTTTATTTCTTGTATCGTGCTGGACATTCTGAATTTTTTTTTTTATTGTTATTAACACTAATTAGTTAGAATAATTTATCTGGTTAGCGATAGTAGTCAATAACAACATACCGATCAAAACAATGAAGCAAAATTATCGATGACAGTTTATCTCCAATCGTTACACGTCAATTTTTTAGAGACAGTAGTGTGAAAATTTTGATTATAGTTATTTGAGCAAAAACAAGGAAGTATGGGACTGACAATATCAAGTTTACTAACGCGATTATTTGGCAAAAAACAAATGCGCATCCTGATGGGTAGGTTCAAAAAGCGGTATGGTTTAGTTAAGTTCTGATGCTATCAATTAGCCGCTGGCCACGCCAATACGTAATGAAAATTGTACATTATGCGCGACTGAGAATCCAGCCACGGAGCAAGTGCGCAATATAAGTATATGAGTTATACCTACATATATGCTTATTCGGTGTAACCATGACAAGATTTTCGTTTGTGATATCCACACCAAGCAAACATCTATACAGTGTACATACACATAAGTACATAAGTATGTACTTACATATGTATAACGTTTTATCTCTTTTTTATCTACAGTTGGCCTGGACGCAGCCGGAAAGACAACCATACTGTACAAATTAAAACTGGGCGAAATTGTGACAACCATTCCAACAATCGGGTTCAATGTGGAAACTGTGGAGTACAAAAATATATGTTTTACCGTTTGGGACGTCGGCGGCCAAGACAAAATTCGTCCACTTTGGCGTCATTACTTTCAAAATACACAAGGCTTAATATTTGTTGTCGACTCGAACGATCGCGATCGAATTAATGAGGCTGAAAAGGAACTACAAAATATGGTATCCCTATTAATTTGATACATTTACATTCTAACATCAACAATTTTTTTTGTCCCCAGCTTCAAGAAGATGAATTAAGAGATGCCGTGCTGTTGGTTTTCGCTAACAAGCAAGATCTGCCGAATGCTATGAGTGCTGCCGAACTAACTGACAAGTTGCATCTGAATCAATTGAGGAATCGCCATGTATGTCACATTACTGTCGTTTAAAAGAGACATAATTTCATTACGTGGTTTTTTATTTAGTGGTTCATTCAATCAACATGCGCAACTCAAGGACATGGCTTATATGAGGGACTAGATTGGCTGTCAGCTGAATTGGCCAAAAAATGATTTTAAATTAAAAACTGCAATAATTTCCAACTGAGCGTTAGAATTTCGATTTGTATTAAGACTAAAAAAAATTACTATTGATTAGATTCTTATAATAAATACTTTATACGTGTACAATAAGCCAAAGTCAACGTACTTCATGATTTTTTTTTAATCTCCTTCGGTCGCAATACCATTGGAGCTTCACTTTTAACACAGGTTTGCTCTCTATATATGTATGTAACATTTTTAATAAACAAATTTTTAAATTTAAATACAAAGAAAAACAATACAGCGATCAGGCTAGGATTATATACTCAAAAACAAAAAACGTTCATAAAGGGAGGTAACGTAGACAACTAATTATAAATATATAGCAATTTGTATGTGTATATTCATGTGTATTCCACGTACATATGTAGGAGTAAGCACAACATAAATGAACAATCGGAACATTGGAATGCATTTGTATGGAGATTGACATAAATTTCACGCACATAATCATATAAAGATACTCATTAAGAGTAAAATATTAAACAATTCACACACACAGATTTGCGACGCAACGATATAACAACTTAATTATTGTGAAATTTTTTTTTCCCAATTAATACTTATTTTTTTTATAAACACTTTCTTACATGTGACATTGCAAGTATTAATACCAAGCTATCGGATTAAAGGTCAATATCCAAAGCATCTGAAGCCAATAACATGGGCTCGCTATGGCTCTCGTCCACCAATGATGATAGCGAATCGTTTATCATTGCCCCTGACAAATCCACAGACGATTGATGCTGATGATCATCATGTACGCCGTGCGAGGACAGCAACGGATCGTGTCTAGTTTCATCGCAATCGTTGAGCAGGTGATTGTGATGATGCAGCAACTGCCTTCTTGCGCTATGATGAGAGTGCTGCTGCTCTAACTTCTGGACACAGCAACCACTGCTGCTCTCTGCTTCACAGTGGCCGTCTCGCTCTGGCTCACTGTAATTAACAACTTCTGAGCTTACTCTGCTGGGAGAACCAAAACTTTTGCAGTGCAGCTGTGTTGCTGTTGGCGATTGTGGACCGGATAGCAAATGGCTGCTGTGTGAAGAGAGCATTGGATCGCCGCCACCCTGAACTAGATGCTTGCAATCCTCCATAAGCTCATCAATTTGATTTAAGCCAATGCCTGGATCACTGCTCATTACCGGAAGCTGTATGAAAACAAAAACAAAAATTTTTGAATAGCAGCTTTTGAGTGGAACAACGTTGATCGATTGCTACATACCCTGCCTTCAAGTGCATCCTCCATGAGTGAAACAGTGTGACGACTTTGTGCAACCGATGCAGATGCAACAGACGGTGTTGGACTACTGCTGCTACTACATTTTAGATACGAATGCGCTGGTGTCGGCGCTGACACTGACGTCAAATTGTAGTCCAATAAGGATATACCATGGGTTCTGGCCTGTACTTCTAGTTCCTTTATAGTTGTATATTTAAAAAAGGTGTTCACAAATTTGTGTAAAAAGCTTTAGTTTAGTTTACCCGGATGCGAGAGATAAGTTTTCGATTCTGTAACTCCATTTGTCGTTGACGGCTTTCGTTTTGCCTTAAACGAGAGACTTCGTGTTTCAAACATTTGATATAATCCACCGATGACTTAAGTATTGTGCCCTTATTAGGTCGAATGTCGCGCACAACTTCATAAAAGGCCTCGCTGCCTTTTGGCAGTAAAGTGCCCAGCTCTTTAATTCTATCATTGATATTAAAGCGACGCCGTCGCTCAACTACAAACAAAAATGATTGACAATTCATTTAATTAATTTTTACATTATGTATATGAAGTTTCACTCAATTTAACTAACTCATATTGTGATTATCTTTCTTCTGTCGATCCTTAGCTAGGGCATTTATTTCGGCATCAGTTAAGTTTTGTGGTTCTTGCTTAATCGAAAGCTCCGAACTAAAGTTGTTGTCAAAATTAAATGAATCGTTTTGCAGAATGTCATCGAAGAGATCGTCAGCCTGCAATTGCAAAGTTATGTTTTGCTGTTTTATAAAAGACAGTAACAAACTACAAATTTGTAATTAAATATATCACATAGAAAACAATTATTATTTAGATCACCTTTGCATTTGGCAGTCAGTCAAAATATAGTTGTTTATTATTTATTTTTTTTGTATATTAACACATATACGCACACATACATAAACGAAACTGTTTATTTAGCATATAGATTTGATTCAAGGTATGATTTAATATGAGGTATGTTAGTGTGGTTATTGAGCAGTCGTGCTCTACTGATTAGGAAGCTTTTATTCATACACTCACACACACAACCCCCTCTCCACCCGCGGACATTATCATTTTAAAAAGTAACCAAATCTGAAAGCAGACTTTTTTTGTCGATCTTAGCACGATTTATAAACATATGTACTATGTATGTACATATATTTTTGGGGTAGAGAGATATTTACTTACATCGCTGTCGAATGAGGGAAGCTGAAAGAAAAAGAAAATGTAGTAATAGGTTAGTCAAATATATGGCAATATTTAAAGCTTAGCAAATTTATATTATTTTTAATCATTTAATCACTTTCGACAGTCGTTTCGTTTTACACATACATATGTACATATTTCGGAAAAAAAGCATAATTTTATCAGGGCATATAGCAAGGCAATACAAATTTTATTGATTGGGCGTCCAACTTAAAAAAGGGCCTTAAAATCGATTAAGACAATTTATGTCTGTGATAACAATAAAAAATCAATTACCACATAAATATACAATATATTTATGTATCTCACATACAATTGCACAAAACCATTATATCTCTTACCAATTCAGGGGTATACGAATTTTGGACTTGCATATATTTCTGTCTGTAGCCTTTAAAGTGGAAACAAGATGGCAATACAATACTCTATGTTTGTATGTACTAACATAGATCAGTTAGTTTTTAATGACGTAAAATATATCACGCACACAATAATGCACATGTTAACACAAACGTACATGCATACATACGTACTCTATTCTGTGTGGTTTTATTTGAAGGTTTTGTGATAATAAAAAGAGAACCTTATTTGTTCACGTTATCTAAGCAACAAATGAATCTTATTGTCATTACGTCTACGCCAAACAAACAAACAAAACTAATAACTCACCAGCTTATAGACATATGTATATATTTACTTACAAACAAATACTCAAGAAACAGAATCAGAATATACAAGCTTAAACTCAATTTTTAATAAGAGAGAAATTATCATACCTGTGTAAAACATTTACCTACATTGTTAGTATGTTTGGTATCACATTTTAATCACTTATTTAAGATCACAAGATGCGGGTGAGCGCGAGGGGGGAGGATTGCCTAATTTTTCATTTGTGTACACCTATTGTATATTCAACCGGCTAACAGCTAACTAGAAATATACATACTTATGTATGTTTTTTTGTGGGTATGTACATACATATGAACATATAAAAATACATTTATACCGGTTTTATGTCGTTGAACGATTGCAAATTGAAGGACTTTTAAATATTACTACCACTTTTGTAAATATTGTGTTATAGTATTAATAAAAATAAAGCTAATATTGTGTCAAGTAAATTTAAGCACGTAAACAATATGCTATGTACATGAGCTTGTTTGTAAGTAAGCAAATACATATGTACGTTAAAGAACAACGTGAATTTGAGCATGCATTATCAATACATATTTACAGATATTTGTTAACTTTAATTAATTGAACATATTCGAGTGTACATGAGTGAATACAATATCGCAAAATTTTCACTTATGTAACCAATGTTTAATAATATAGTACATATATGTTAAGTTTCAAATTTACCTTAACAATGGTATCAATTAGTCTTTTATATATAATACTTATTTGAAATAAAACTTTTCATCTCTCGAACTAAAGGAGTACACTGGTTGTTTTCTCATTTTTTTTTCTGCTTCAGCTGAACACATACCTTACTTTGCCTGCGAGGTATAAAGCTGATTACCGGCATAGTTGTTCGTCGACCTGATCGTTCGAGTAAGCTCCCTTTCGGTTTGCTGCTGGGCATTCTGACAACAGTTGTCGGAAAGTGACGTTTGCTGCGCCTTTCCTGCAGACCTGCAGCCGATATCCAAGGTAGCAATTGCATTAGAAACCCCTCTTCAATATTTTTAGCTGTTTATTACTAATAACGTGTAGCCCGTCACGATCGGATCATACAGAATTTATATGCGTAGATCACATTAATTGAACAATTATTGTTTAACATTTATTTATTATTTTTCACTAGTCGTTATTTTTTCAGCAGATCGCAAAATCCTTAATATCCTATACCAACATCGACAAACACACATCATTTTTTAATACTGTCGATTAAATTAGTCGTTGCTTTTTATACATACGTATGTATGTGATTGGGTAATTTTTTAAAACAAAGAGAACTCCAACACAACTGTCTACCAAACTCAAGGTACTACTACTAAAAAAAAATTCGCTACACACTATTTGTAAATAACTTCCAACAACAACCACCAGCTTGTGTGACCTTTTAGTTGGCAGCTCAATGGAAAATACCACACATGTATCAGCACATTTTGTGATCGATCTTCGCAAAACACGAAAGAAGAAGAAAAAATACTAAAAAACAGCAGTATGACAAAAGCTGCTTGACACAGCCGCACAGTTTTATACACTTGTATGTATGAAGTTTGCACTTAAATTTTAAGTTTGGCACGCGTTGAAAAATTGTTTGATTAAGATATCTTTATCTTTAAGAAGCACGCTTAACATTTGTGCAGTAAAAATTCTCATAAAAAAAACACACGATTGAAAGAATGTTAAAATGCACATAATAAATTATTAATTAACACATACCTCGGAAGCACTTGTTGCCACAGAGCTTAAACTTGGCGACATTGGAGCCGATGTAGATTGTAGAGGACTTGCTTTACTCGCACCCGGAAAGTTCGTGGAACGCATTGCATTTATTGAACAAGTCTGACGAACTGTTGTTGTTACTGATGAGTTAAGATTGACACCAGCTTTGCGGTTTGCAGCATTTTCATCATATCCATCGCATGCATTACTTGGTTCTAATCCGGTAGCAAAGCAACTGGAATTGAAACTGCTACCACCAGCTCCATACATTGATTCTTCGGAATGGTTAATCTTTTTGGCAACATTCTGACCACCAGCAAAACTATTCGATCGCTGATCGGCTTGAAAGTTTTTGTTTTGCAGCAGATTTCTAGCTGATGTTGATGAGGTATTTGTACTTTGAATCTGTGTAAAGATAATTTAATTAATTAATTTTAATCAAAGGAAAGGAATTAACATTTTTATAATGCTTACATCAAAATTTTCACAGCTCCAAATCGATGGTTTGAGTGATTCACTGAGATATTGTCGAACTTGATTTTTTTGTTTCTGAATAACATGATATCGTGTAGGATTTTCCAGAACTGTGCTCACCTACATAAATATAAGTAAAAGTGAAATAAAATATACATCCCAATTTATCTTTGTACCGAATTTAAGTAAGCATATTAAATTAACATTTTTTGTATTACGAATGATTTTTGTTGTCCCTTTGAAATTCGATAAATGGAAGTTCAACTGTAGCTAACTTCTTATAGTACCTGCAACACTTGAGGCGGTACATCGACACCAATACTTTGTAACGGTACTTTGAGGGCTACGGGCGTCGAAGCAGACAATCGATCCTTGTGATGGCTCAATTGTGCCGATGATTGATTCAAGCTGGATGCTCCACTGTGACAGTTGCTTAAACTGTTGTTGCTATCAATGGCCTCCGATTCATAGCAGTTTGTTTGCATACCAAACGAACTATTATTTAACATTGTTTGGTCATGTTGCTGTTGCGATAACATTTGCTGTTGCTCTTGCTGTTGCTGTTCGCGTTGCAATTGAAGTTTAAGTTGTGTCCGAGATGTTGGCGTTGCAGTTTTAAATGTGGGTCTAAAAGAAAAAAAAAAGAGATTAAATAAATCAATAAACAAAAATTGTATATTTAAAAACAACTTAGACAAATAATGATGAATTGGTTTTTTTTTATACCTACCCAGCCCCACCCATTAGTGGTGGCAACCCCATAACCCGCGTCTCTGTATCACCCAAATCTACAATGCTTGGATCCATTTCAAGTATCATTTCCAAATCTTTATCAATGCCAACAGTCACACGAATATTTGTAGTACTTATTAGTTTCGAATCATTTCGATTAGTAAATGGTTTTATATTGGATGCGGATGCTGTATCAGGCGAATCGAGTTCCATCAACGCAGATGGTTCCACACCGATCTCAACGTTCTCGTTTGGTTCCATTGGGGACATTTGCAATGTTTGGACACGCCTCAAAAAATGTTGAAACTCCTCCAGTCGCTCCTTATCCTCCATATTTCGTATTGGAGTTTTCAATGCTTCGCTCTGTACCTCCAAATTATTATATGACTGCTGCTGACTAGCGTTCGTTTCATTTTGTGCATTATTTGTATGACTTTTACTAGCAATCTTATTCGACGATTTTTTAGCCCAATAAGAAAACATGATCCAATAAAATATGGAAAGAATATCTAGCAGATAAAGTCGTTCAAAAAACGCATCACAAGAGGAGCCTTAAAATTGTATATATCACTCCGAAATAAGAATGCGGAAAATATCATTCGGTAAGAAAAATCTTAAACGCTGTGTATGTACACATGTGGATATGTGTATGCGCATTTACAATATATGTGCTGCCAAAAATGGGTGACCTTTAATTTGAGACTAGAAATGATTTCCAAGTATGTATTTATTTATGGTCTCGAAAAATAAAATTATATTCAAAAACTTAATTTTATTTTATAATATTTTAATTTAAACAGTCAGAGAAAAAACAGATTGTTAAGGCTTTATTAGTCTAGCCCTGTATTTTATTATTTTTATGTATGCAGACAGGCGTGTTTGTGTGTTTCAAATGTGATCGAATATTTTGGCAATCGTACAGGCATGCGCCTTACATACAAAATGCTCTTTGAGTAATTACTTCTCTTTAGCATGTTTACATGATGTAAATAATTGTATGGCCATGCACTTCGATGGAGCCGAAAATGTATGTACATATGTTCATATGAACGCATTGTGTTCGGCTGGTTTCTCTCAGCACCCCAAATACTGTGTGGCGCCAGTCCTTGACTTTTGCATTTGAAAATGCTTCTTAAGTTGACATCTCTATGTTAACACGCTGCTACCGTCAGTAAGCTTAAAACTTTTGATTATTTTAAATGATTTGTATTTTTTCAAAATACTTATGCCCCTTAGTGTATGTCTACAAACATACATGCATACATACCGATACCGATAAGATAATAAAAAAGAGTGCTAATCATGCGGAAAATACAACCGTCTATGTACTGTTGTGTATGTATTTACATATTTACGTATACATACATATGTAAAAATATGTATTAATGGATCTACAAGTCTACATACACAAAGCAATGATAGCCATACATACAAATATGTGTATCAACTCGTACTTACATTTCATCGGTTCGTAGAGAGCGCGTAGACTTCAACTCATAAAACTCGACATTTTCCGTATTGCCAGCTAACGAAACGTTGGGCAAGTAATCCATATTTGAATCACTATCGTTTAGCAAATTCAAGTTTAAATCAAACTCCAAATCAAAGCCCAAGTCAATGCCGGATTCCGCCATGTCTCCAATTTGACGATCACAGTTTGGCGGATTGGCTGATTTCTTCAGGGTTTAATCGACACAAAACAAGACAGATTTATGTACTGCCTATTATTATTTTTTTGTTTTATGTAAACGAAGATCAGTTATCAGAAGTGTTTGAATATAATTGGAGAATCACCACATTTTGCACAAATTTACACGCGTAAAGTCAGGCTCGTTAAGGGAAGCCAGTAATCGATCGTCAAAAAACTCTCAGTACACAGCTTCAAAGCGGAGCGTGCGTGCGCGTGTGTGGGAATTGAGGTTTATTGAGAGCAGCGCTGAAAACATAGCAGAGTAGATTTGTTGTTTATATCGATTTAGCAATCGTATGCTCAATATCGATAGCCCATTGTCGAAAGCCACCCTATGGTTCTTGTAGTGATATTTATTTTGGCAGAACAAGTATTTAAAGCAGTTTAAAGTGCAACACCGTTGTTAAATTAATGTCATAAGCATTTGTATTTTTAATTGGATATTTCGCCTAAATCCGCAACGCCAAGCAGTTGCGGCTAAGTTTGTTTTCGTACGTACTGCATACAGACAAAAATGTACATATGCGTGTATGTATACATACATATATGTTCATACATATATACATACATATGTAGGTGCATGAGAATACATATGCATGTAAATTTCGCGTTTTTTTTGTCACTGATTAAATAAAGATACAAAATTATTGATTTCGATTAGAAATTGTCGTTGTTATATATTACCTACTGAGTATAGATACATCTATTTGTGTATGTAGCCAGTTATAATTAGTTATCAAGTGTTTGCTTGCTGTCTAATTTGCAACATACAGATGTTCACATGTATTGATGTGCATGCTCGTAAAATTTATTTGAACACAGGTATACACATCGAATGCATGCATATGTATTGTTTGCCTTTTTTATATATATTTGGTTAACATGTCAAATAATTTAATATCTTTTAATCATCAACGTTTTGACACTTAGCCGAATTTAACAATCGGAAAAATGGACAAAAAGATCTCGTCTACATCGCAGCCGCGCATTTTAAAGAAGAAGCATTTTAGAGTAAAGCATCAGAAAGTCAAGCTATTCCGAGCGAATGAGCCGATTCTAAGCGTATTTATGTGGGGCATAAATCATACCGTATGTCTATCACATTACATGTAAACTACTCTATTTTAATAGTAGAATTATTTACATTACAGATAAACGAGTTAAGTCATGTGAACATACCAGTAATGCTGCTGCCCGATGACTTTCGGGCATACTCCAAAATTAAAGTCGATAATCATTTGTTTAACAAGTAAGTGTTTGACTTTAGTTGAACAAACAAATTGCGCACTTTAAACTTGAAATTTGTTATATTTAAAACAACTAATTGCTGAGATGGGGGCAAATTTTTTTTTATTAAGTTTTAATTTTCTTATCAACTCAATGTTATTTTTCAATATAAAATTTGTTCTGTGTAGGCCAAAGTATGTACATACATATGTGTTTAAATAAAAAACGGTTGATTCTGGTGTCAATTGTACTATTTATGTACATATGTATTCGTCATACGTTCCTGTGTTGCCACTGGTCATTGATCTGTCAGTTGGCTTTGCCGGTGTTGTTTTTAAATACATATACTAAATCTTATGACGGCAACACCAATTTCTAAAAAATAGCATATTCTGAAGTCAGAATGTATACGTGAATAACTGCTTATAATGGAAACTCTTTTTATTGTATAAAAAAATATTATGTTTATGAATCAAAATATGTTTTTTTATTTCCAATCTGATATTTAGGGAAAACATGCCATCGCATTTTAAAGTGAAAGAGTACTGCCCATTAGTGTTTCGCAATTTGCGCGAACGATTTGGCGTTGACGACGTTGACTATCGTGAGTCTTTGACAAGATCGCAGCCTCTGGGTATTGACTCGTCGGGCAAATCGGGTGCACAGTTTTATCAGAGCTACGACAAATTCTTTATTATTAAAAGTCTTACATCTGAGGAAATTGAACGCATGCATGCCTTTCTCAAACATTATCATCCGGTGAGTTTAAATTCTATTCATTCAATTATTCTTTGAAATTTGTCTTCTGATAACCACCATAATCCATTTTTCATAGTACGTTGTCGAGCGACATGGCAAAACACTGTTGCCGCAATACTTGGGCATGTACAGGATTACTGTTGAGAGCGTGCAGTATTATTTTGTTGTTATGCGAAATGTCTTCAGCTCTCAACTGACCATACACAAGTAAGTTAAAGATGACTGTAACTGAAATTAAATATTCATCAATTTGTATATATTTATTTTTAGAAAATTTGATTTAAAAGGCAGCACTGTAGATCGCGAAGCTTCAGAAAAAGAGCTTGAGAAACTTTTACCCACATTTAAGGACAACGATTTCATAAAGCAAAAGGTCAAGCTGGAGATTGGTGACGAACCCAAGAAAAAACTTTTGGACACTCTTAACAATGATATTAATGTAAGTAGTATAACAATCACAATTTAACCAAGTCGCAAAGTGTAATTAAAATTTCAATGGAACAGCTCCTTACCAAATTGCATATAATGGACTATTCTTTGCTCGTTGGCATTCACGATTGCGTGCGGGCTGAAGAGGAGGCCCTTCAAGGAGACAGTGCTCCGGCAACGGGTCGCAGCGAAAACAGTGAGAGCGAAGAATGCGATAGTGGTGAACGGTAATTGAAAATTATATCATATGCATATTAGAGTTTTTGGTTGATATGTATTATCATTACAAAAATAAATGTTTGCAGCTGGACGTATAACACACCGCCCGATTCCCCGAGAGGTGCACAATATAAGGAAGTTGTTTATGAAGTCGACATTTATGCCATTCCAAGCATTGAAGGTTAGTGTTTAAGCAACAACAACAAACTTGCAAGGAAAGCATTTAAAAAATACCAAAAAACATACATTACAGAGAGACGAGAAATCTACTTCATAGCAATTATCGATGTCCTTACTCAGTATGGTGTTAAAAAGCAGGTAAGCAGTATAATATATATATGTCATTTGACGAAACAATATTTTAATTAACTTTTTGCAATTATTTTAGGCCGCGAAAGCAGCAAAGACAGTTAAATATGGCAGCAATGTCGATGGAATATCAACTTGTGATCCTGAACAGTATGCAAAAAGATTCCTGGAATTTATGGATAAAGCTATAGAATAATAAAAATAATTTATCATATTTAAAATTAACAATGCATACATATACTATAAAACCTGTCGTTACATTATTCCAATCTGCTATAAAAAATTATTTATTTAATTTTCGAGTCATAAAAACGAGTTTGTGTTTTGTTTTGTTTCGTTTTCTTTCTCTTTGTTCGACGCTGTCAAACTTGAAAAAGACTAGGCGAACATAAATCAGCTGCAGGTGTCTAAAGCAAAAACAAAACAATTAATTTGCTGCATATTTTGTAACTGCTGTAAAGAAATTAGAAAACCTTGCCTTTTTGATATTGTGTAGGCAATGGCTTTCTGATCAAAACAAAACTGTTGCATTTTGTACAGCAGGTAAAAGTATGCAGCGGATTATTAGTTTTTTGTTTTCGACACCTGTTGCTGATTTCTGCACGCCTGGTATTTTACATGTTTTGACTGCGTCGAACAAAGAGAACGAGATAAACGCTGCCAAGTTAAAGTATGTAGAAGAAATGAACGAAAATGAGCTCAGTTTTGACTCAAAAATGACAAAAAAATTAAGTATCAACTAGTTTGTTATAATTGAAAATTTGTTTGCCGTTTTATTGAATTTGTCATTTTACAACAAAAATAATCATGTATGCATATTAAATGAAATGTGTTACATAACGCATGCGTGTTTAACTTCTATTATTATATTATCTACATATTATAATAAAAATTGACATTTGAATAATGTGATTTCATTCATTTGAATTGGTTATTGATTTGGTTTGCTTTGTGACCTATTTCGTTCGTCTCATTGTGTTTGCCGTTGCCGTTGGGATTACTAAAATGAGATTAAACATATTTGAAAACTAGATAAAATAACCGTTTAAATATCTTTGTACTGACAACAAAACGATTAACCTGGTAACGGGGACCAGTTGGAGATTTGCGTTCACAGCTGGTCATGTTTTCAAAACGCTCGCGTATTCTAAGTAAAATTCTTGTTAGTTTCACAAAAAAAATAACTGCATTTTGTGATCTTACGTTTTAGCGGTTTCTATTGTTGAATCGTCTGAAACCTGCTGTGAGTAGATATCAACAAAGCCCTCGATAAGTTCGCGTTTAATTTCGTTAGCCTGCCATTTTTCAAATTTGGCACGCAATTGCTTTGCCCGCGCTGCGCCTTGTGCCTGCCAATCGAAATGTTAATTATCATGAAAAAGTGAAATCATAATTTTACCTCTTTAAGAGCTTCGTCGCCATTGCTCGGACTCGAAGCATAGATGTCTTTATTTATAGCGCTTTCATCATCATCATCATCATCATCATAATCAGCATCAACATCGCTGTCCTCCTCTTCCTCGTCATCGTCCTCTTCGATATATGATTTATCAGCATACTGAGCTCGCCGATCCTCAGGTGGCGGTGTGAAACACTTAAGTGGCCTCGGACCCGTTTTATCGGATGCTTTGCTTTTATTTTGTTCCATTTCACGAAATTTATTAAGCATGGTTGATGTCGTCTGTGTTTTCTGCAGTACATTGTCGTTAAATGAATTGTTTTTGTTTAAGTTTTGCTGCTCAGCATCAGAATCCGGCGATGGCATTTTAACAACTCCTTCCCGTGGCGGCGTAATGCGAAAACTACGCTTTTCGCCCTCGTTAGGACGATAGGTCTCAAAGAATTTAAACTTTTGGCTCAGCTCAGCTGTTTCGATTTTCACATCTTCTGGCTTTGTATCGCATTTAACCACATCAACGTCAATGTTCTGTAAATGGCACGAGATTCGTTAAGGGAGAGCATAAATTTGTATGAGGATTTTTTTTGGGTATATGGACTCACGTCTAAAACATAGTTTTGGCTCGCGCTTTTGCTGGGAAGATTTACTGGAATATTTTTCTGAAATTCACGTTTAGATGCGGTGTTTGCATCCAGCTCCATAAAAATGCTACGTGACTTCTTGCTTATAGCTATATAGGAACAACAAAATAAATATTTGTAATTATTTCATGCCAGACAGACGCCAACGAAACAAGTCAACATACCCGATTCAAATACATCGGCATCTTCCGACAGTCCGTTGTTGCTGTTCGTAGACGGGTTATCTCGAGTGCCCTTCTCGCTAAACATTTCGCCATTTTCAAAACGTTGCTTTATAGAACGCGCAGCATCGCCGCCAATTTCAATATCCGGCTGCTTGCCAATCGATGTGATGCCTTGACCGGATTCGGCAACTGCCTGTTGATACATTTCCTTAATTTTCGCCTGCTTGCCCAAAAACAGCCTCGAGCGGATGCTTTGGATTTCTTGCTTTCGTTCTTCGCGTCGTTCCTCTTTTGACAGCATTGTTCCCTTTTCGAACTTTGTCTTAATGTCGTTCATGGCGTCGCCAATTCCAACGGGTCGCTCCTTTTGGGTGCATCTCTTGGAACGCATTAGATCCGCATCCTCGTTCTCCTCATCCAATTCATCGACATCGTATTCATCACTTTTGCTATTAAGCGCACCATTCTCGTTATCGGCGTTCTTTAAACGATACTTTTCTAATACACTTGTACTGCGCTTTATCAGTGGCCGTTGCTGCATTCGCAATTTCTCCTCCTCAAGTTTAAGTTGATTAACATTTTCAAATGCTTGAAATCTTGAACGGACATCGAGTTGATGCAGTTCATCGAGACCGAGATCCGGTTTGTCAGATGCTAAACACAAAAATTACAACTTTTCTTTTAAATATGAAGCTAATTTGAAACTTACCACGCACGACGTCCGGAGGCAGCTCGGTCGGCTGACTTTCACGAATTATAAGCTCCGTTCTGAGCGGCCTGGGATCATCGGTTTGTTCAACTATCTTCGGCGCGAACAGACTATAAAAAAATTTAACTTAAGGTTATCTGGCTGACTCTACCTAGACCTTGAGTGTTTTAAGGGAACTTACGACTTAAAATGTATATTGCAGTATAGGTTACCTTCGTGACTCTGGTAGCTATCGGACCTACAAGAATGGGGCAGGACAAAAAATAATTTGTATTCATATATGTATAAGACCATTTACATATTTAAAACCTACTTCAATTGTTTGGCGCATTCTTTGCATCGCAAGCAGGATTTGTGGTAAATTCCTTTGTCAATCTTGAATTGAACGACGACTTCTTCCATTTTGTAAACGGGCTTAGAGCATAATCGGCAGTTTGTCTGTTGCTCATCTTGTGGATTCTATGTAAAAAAAGAGAGAAATTATTAATAATTCTTAGTTAACATTATGTGATCATATGTTTGTATGTATGTACATCTATGTAAATGTTAACTTTACTATTTGCTTATGAACATATCTGTTCTTTTTCTAGAAGTTATGTTATGTTAAATTAAATATAGTATAGTATGGGATGGCTTACAAAGAAAATGTTTGGATTAATAAATGATTTATTGCTTACACTGAAGATTTCTTGTGCTTTACTAGAATCGCTTGAACGTACATGGATTAAATTGCGCTTTTGCAAAGCGTCAAACTTATTAAAACTGGTCTTCTGCGAACAAAATTAATAATTATTCAAAATAATTTTATGAATTTTACAAAATATATCAAAAATTAACTTACCACAGATATATTTTGATTATCGTATTCGCATTTCTTTGACTTTTTTGATTTGCTCTTTTTTTTTGTAGCATTTATGTTTATATCATCCGGGATAGCTACAATATCATCGCCTTTCGATGGAATTGGATTGATTTTTGATGTTTCAGCAGTAGTGACTGCAAATTTTACATCATTTTCCAAACAGTTGTTGTTTGAGTGCGTTTCCTTGGATTCTATACCGTTGCAAGATTCTGATTTGGTTGTAGTTTTCAGAGACTTTTTAGCTATTTTTCTAGTTACTTTTACAGATTTAGAAACTAAATGATCTTCCTCCGCATTCATAAAAGATTTATACTAGTAAAAGAAAAAGCAAACACAATGTTTTTTACAACCAACTACCATCACTTCGCTTTATTTAATTTACAGATTGCATTACTATTACTCCATTTTACTCTCAATACAATTTACAGTTATTGCTTACTTTTTGGCTGCTTTATGTAAAGCAGCGTTTGCAGGGCTGCATTGCGGCTCTGCGCGGTATCATTATACATATATTAATGTACTTGCATTATAAATACATACATGTACATATAAATATGCATTGATTTATTAAACTAATGTTTTTGATTTAGCATACCTTTTTCGTTTCCATTCTGGCAAATTCGGTATCAGTGGGAACCTACAAGATACATGAACTAATATTTAAATATAGAATTACTCCACCATATGCGTTAGTGTCAATTGTAAAAACAATTTAATAGTTTTAAATACAACAGCACAGGATTTTGGTGCATATACATTTGAATTTATACATCTTCATACGTATGTAATGTATGTACATATGAATTTTACCTGAGACCTAAATATGTAGACTCAAAATGAATAAAAATACACATTTGTTCGGAATTCGGCCATAACACATACATATATAAATACGTATTATGTGTATCGGTGTTTGTATGTGGGTTAGGATACATACGGATATTTGAAATGTTGTTTGGTGCGTTTGTGTGTTGTGCTTATACGCTTTTAAACCTACTTATACTTTTGCGTGCATGTGAACGAACAGGCGTTTGGCAATGGGAAAGGTAGGGGGACAGATGCGTCAGCCCTTTTCCATTTAAATTGCTACAATGGCTGCAATCTTGAAATGCTGATCTATTTTTAGACTAAGTATTTTAATTCACTGAACCCATTTCAAATTTTTAAAAAGGGTATTCACAAAAAACGTTGCAAGCAATATATTCGACTGAACTACAATGGTTATAACACAATAAACGGATTATTTAGCTAGTAATTTTTCAAAATATTAGTAAATTACTTTGAGTGCTACACATTATTTAATGAAATTAAACTTAAATTGGTTTACTTTATAATTCAGAACCTAAGGTAAAGGTAGCCGTCGTTTAATTGATCGATGAAGCGCTTTGGCAAACTGTAATCCCATATACTACGTTGATTATATAGCACCCGATAGTAATAAGAAGCTTCCTGAACAAAATCCAACCGACGACTGCTAGGAATCTGAATACGACCAGAGCAGATTCTATTTTAGCATTGAAAAAATGCCTAAGCTTTTGCATTCATATGCAGGTGTGTGTGTAAGTACATTTATACGAATTTTTGCTTCGAGCTTTCAATATGATCTCTTTCAGCGGAACATTGGAGATACAGTACGTTCTCGCTTAACGCAACCTATTAGAATTTGGCCTGTTGCGAATACTGAGGTGGTTGCGAAAATCGAGGAAAAATCTTCTGTTGGCTACGAGACCTATTTCCAAAAATAGATGCATTTGCTTGTCATTTAAATCAAAGTAAATCGAGTTTATCTGTGTTCAAAGCAAGGATTGCATTTTAATTTATTAAGTGTTTTGATAAAATTAAAAATTGTGGTCTAAACTTATTACGATTTCCTTAGGAAGTTGCGTTAAATGAGGTAATTCTTTTGAAAGTTAAGAGCTTGGGTGTTGCAATTATCGAGGAGTTGCGTGTAACGAGGGTTGCGTTGAGCGATGTCGTACTGTACACACATACAAACATATGTATGTACATACATATATCAAAAGAAAATTTGTCCTGACCGATATTAAAAACTGAATCGGATTTTATTTTAACACTTTATTTAAACGTTGAAATATTCTAGATTTTGCAATACTTAATATATCTTTTGCAAGTACAAATATTTTCTTAAGGCAAACTTAAATACTAACATTAATTCAACTGAGATATATATTATGTGTAAAGGAACTAAACTGTACAAATCAATAAGCTTATTTTCTGTATGAATGAATGAATGAATGAACGAATGCGTATTCAATGTAACTAGGCATGTTTAATAAAATTGATGCGGCAAAATTCGATTATTATAGTTCATAAATTAGCTTGTTTTTCTTGAATTTTTAAATGTATTTATCACTAACATTATAAATTAAACTTATAGCTCCAACTAAGTTATCGAAGCGCATATTATTATTTTTGTTTGCTCTGAAGCTCTCTTATATGCAAACATACATATATAAATATGCATTATTGTACTATTACACATAAAGTACACACATGCGAGCGATGAAATATATGTATGTATGTATATTTGTATAGTCAATAATTCGATATACTCATGCAGTATGTATTTATGACTTCCGTTAGCTATAACTTTTTCAACATAATTCCTCTCTTCACAGTAAATTTTTTAAATTAGCAAATTACATGAACGTTTTCAACTATTCATAACACACACATAAAATATTTCTCCACTTTTTATACCCTGAACCCATAAAAATAGTTAAATCAGGGTAGAATGGTTTTGTGCAAAAGTATGTAACAGGCAGAAGGAAGCATCTCCGACCCCATAAAGTATATATATTCTTGATCAGCATCAATACTCGAGTCGGTATGGCCATGTCCGTCTGTCCCTCTGCATGAACGCGTAGACCTCAGAGACTACAAGAGCTAGAGACTTCAGGTTTGGAATATAAGTTCACCTATAACATGAGCAGAACAAGTTTGTTTCAAATTATCGATAACTATTCTGGTTTCCGATATAAACATGGAATCGATTACAAAATAATATCGAATTTGAAAAATTTAAAAATGGGGGTGGAAATAATGGGTAAGATAGAACTTATGTCAAAATTTCCAAATCAGTTAAGAAACAACGGAGATATCGTAAAGTTATGTCAGTTTTAAATTTTGTTTTAATTGATTATTATTTGAAGCATACTTTTAGGGCGCATGGAGTATAATTTTTCGCAACTGGGTTCAGGGCTCTCCCGACTAGAGGCTTCTTAGTTGTTGTTTATGTAAATGCTCAGGTTATTAAATGAAGAATATTTTTTTGTATTAACAGACAGAATGATGAATTTCCAAACCCATAAGGTATTTATGTATTTTAATTTATATTTTTGATCAGACACGATGGAATGTTGTATAGATAGACAGATACCAATCAAAACATATATTTTCTGGCTTTTAAAAGTCCTCAAAACGAAAACAAAATACTAAGCATTTAAAGACAAATTTAACGCACAGAAATATGACTTGTGCTTAATACAAGACTATTAAACAATGTTAAAAAAAAATGCGATTTCCGAAAACCGACTAAAGAGCTTTCTGAAGACACCTGTATATAGACAATGGATGAAATTTTGGTTCAAAGTCTTAACGCGTTATTTAATAAATGATAAATAGGTCTTGTAGTTAGTTGGCAAACTATTTATAAATATACTCAAAAATACTGATAACTTTGGATGGGTCTGAAACATTTTGATTTCTAATAGAGCGACTCATTTAACTATTTTATTTAAATTTAAATGATAATCTTCATAAATAAATGTTGAAATGCAAGCGTTGAATTTTAGTTGTAACTTATTTTAGATAAGTATTTAGCATTGTGTGTGTGTATGTTTTTTTAATATTTTTTAGCCTGCTTGAGATCGTTGCCTCTAGTTAGTGCATATCCAATGCATGTAAGAGGAAAAGTGCTCAGCCTACAGTTAGTTTAATCAAGTTTGCAGGTATGTATATATGTATGTGTCTATTTAGCCGTCTATAACTTGTGTGTAATGGCAGTGTGTGTGTTTTGTTAACATACTGACTAAAAACAACAACAACAACATAATACATAGCCACCGCTTGGCAATCAATTTTTTTAATTGCCAAAAATGTTCTAAATATCCTTTGAAATGGCATTGCCCTTTTGAGCGTGTGCGTGTGTTTGGTTTAAGGTTCGATTTATCAGTTTGTCAACTTTTAATACTTTATAGCACTCGATTTCCAACCTTTCGTAGGCCTTCGAGTTGTTTGTAGCACCAACCGGAGTAGTCGTTGAATTATTCGTTTTGACAATGGGTGCAGTAGTAGTTGTTATTGTTGTTGGTGCATATACAGAAAATGAATCGGGCAGATGAGTTAATGATTTCGTTGCTCCATTTAAATTATTAATTGTGGAAAAGCCTAAAAAGTAAATTTAGCATTAATCTACGAAGCATCTCAATGACAAGTTTCGCTTCTATTACGTTCCGTTGTTGCTTTTGCCAATCCATTTGTTGATGCATATGATGACACCAATGCGGTTACGCTGCTGCTATCTAATGAAGTAACGCTCTCTAACGTGCTACAATTGACGCTCGTTTTGCTAATGATGTCCGCTAAAAGGTCAACAGGTACAGCCGGAGATGCTGTCGCTGTGGTGAGATCAGTCACAATACCAAGTCCAACATAATTAATGCGTCCACTGCAATTACTTTTCTCTCTTTCGGATGCGGCTGAACTTGTGGCAGCCTCAGTGATGCCGCCACAGCTTGTATTTTTACCTAAATAAATAAAGAATAAAATCAATTAACAAAAATTTGCAATATTCAAAATAATAATTTGCTAACCTGTCACCGGTGATTGATCACCACTAATGCTGCCAAGGCCTCCGACGTTAGAGCCGCCACCACCGCCACTACCACTTGTGCTACTCGGTGGCCGGGGCAAACGACGACGCAACCATGGATGCTTCAACGCTTCAGATGGTGTTAATCGTTTTTCGGTATCCCATTCCAAACAGCCGCGTATAAAGTTGAGAAAAAGCGGATCCTTGCAGCCATCCAGCGCTTTCGACAGACTTTTAGAGCAGGGTGGACCACGTGGCTTGCCGCGTCGCGATTGACCACCAATCAATACGACCATGCCATCAGACATAGTACGAACTGTACAATAGCGTGGATAGCCCTTGGGACTAAAGAAAGTTTTTGCACGCTTTGAGCTTGCCAATATCGATTTACTGGGCATGCCCAAAACTTCAATAATGCAAGCGAGCTGGTCGCTTTCGTTTTCACCCGGAAACAAAGCATGGCCGGATAGCAGTTCGGCAAGAATGCAACCCAAAGACCACATATCAATGGCTCTGCCATATTTGGCACCCAATATAACTTCAGGTGCACGGTAAAAACGCGATTGTATATATGTGTAGACACGCTGACTTTCGAAACATGATGAGCCAAAATCAATGACCTATTTGTAAACATAAAAATAATATTAATATATAAGCTTAAATATATATATATATGTATATATATATATATATATATTTACCTTAATGCCCGAGCGTCCCTGCTGTTTTAAAAGCACATTCTCTGGCTTCATATCACAGTGAATGATTTCATTTTTGTACAACGCATCCAAACATTGTAAAAGCGAATGTGCAAATTTGCGCACCAACTGCAAACTGAAACCTTTGAAGCCATTTTTCTTGATCAATTCATACAGATTGATGCTCAACAGTTCAAATGTTATGCATGTGTGATTGCGAAATGTAAAATAATCATACATATGTATTATGTTCATTGTATTGTATTTGTCGTGATGGCGCAAATGATGCAATATGCGTATCTCCTCTTGCGCCTGGCGATGGAAACGTTTCTCATTGCGCACAATTTTCAATGCAACATGCTCGTGCGTCTTATGATCATAGGCTTTAATCACTTGCCCGAAACTACCCTTGCCAATTATCTTGAGCATTTCATAACGATAGGCAACATGATCGTGCGGTATATGTATGTAGGCGCCTTGCTCATTATCATAGTCCGAATTATTTGGTCCATAAATTCCTGGTCGTTTCTTAGCGTTCGCTCCAATAAAGTAAATATGCGGATAGGCTAGTATTTCGGTTCGTTCGAACGGTGTCAACTTGTGCATATACAATATCATTACTTGTTGCGGCGATACAACCAAAGCCTTTAGCTTATCCTGTAGCGCACATTTTTGTTGGCCAGACATTATGATTTGTTCGTGAAATGTAAAATGTTCGCTGAGTGTTAGGGAAGTGCGAGATCCATCCAATGTTACATTCGGCAAAGAGCTTGCTACAAAACACACACAAAATAAGGATTTTAATAGAATTTTTAAAAAATAAATAAATACCTTGATTTGTTCTTGAGATTCCACTACCATCCACCATAGTCGAATTATCACTTTTGCCATCACCCAAACTATAGTCGGAGGATAGTATCTGATGCTGCTTTTGTTGTTGTGGTGTTGGTGCTGTTGGCGCTTTTGATAGCAATTTATTACGATCTGAATGAATAGCCGAATTGGAGGAACCATAGCTGCTGCTAAAGTATGGAGCCGCTGTGCTGTAGGAGTGATGTGTTGTTGTTAGTTGATTTGGATTCAGATTCATTTCAGTTTTATTTCGAATTTGTGACACAGTTAGCATGTTGGCAGATGATGAAGATGGGTTGACCGGGTTGTTCTCCGGTTCCAAGTCTCCGGTGAAAGTGCTGGCGTTCGCCGTCGACAACAGTTGGGCATGATTTGTTGTTGATTTCTGGGTTCCAACCATATCAATAATAATGTTGTTATTCTGCTGAACTTGATAATCTTTTTGATTATTATTATTGTAAAGATTGTTACCAGGATCTGAGAGAGTTTCACAAGTATTTTTTGTATAATATTGTATTGCACCGCATTGCGGTTGTTCGATTTGATTGGTTTCTTCAATGGATTTGGAATTGTGATGTTGCAGCATGGAGCAGAAGAAGTTAGTTGGGATTGACGTGGATGTAGCAATATTATTCAACTGTTGCGGCTGCAATGACATAACTAAACATTCTGAGCTTGGACTTGATGATGATGCCGCCAGCGAATCCCAAATCGTACTACGCTTCTGCGTGTGTTTTGGGCAAATAAAAGATACGGCTTCTTCTTTTTCCGTTGGTGTGTCATCTAATTGTTCTTCTATTGCTGTGCCATAACGTACGCTTTGCGTTGAATCACTAGATGATAGTCGACTGTGAACTTCAGCTTGACTTGGTTTGAATCGATAACAAGAAGATGTCGGATTGAATTGATATTCGAGATGGGAAATTTCAACGTTATCCGCCGGATATTCTTGATTCGATTCACACTTTTTATGTGTTTGGTGCTTGGCAATAGCATTAATTAACAAAGTTGGAGTATTTACACAAAATAAATTATTTTCCAAACGTGGCCAATAATTGTTTTTTCGGTTATTCAATTGCGGCCAAAGGCGTTCATTTATTGATCGATGAGTAGGATGAGTTTTTGTCGTTGTAGCTTGATTTTGATTGCACAACGATCGAGCGGATGAATCGAACCTGTTGTATTCGCGATTAGCACTTAGAGCCAACTCATAACTCAATCTACTACTACTATTTTGAAGGTTCTTTCGTCTATTTGTGGCATCTCTCTCTCTTTGTTGAATATATATGTTTAGATTGTCGACGGGTGTCGGTGTACCGGTTCGTTCCGACCTCAAATCTGTATAGCGATTGCAAGATAATTGTTGTTGTTGTTGCCGTTCACACCATCGATCGAATGCACTACCCAGCAGCAATGATCCGGATCTCGATCTCGTTGTTGTTGTTGTTCCCTGCTGTTGTGCGCTGTACTTTTTTAAATAGTCATCACAAACATGCTGGTGCTTTGGTTGTGTAAGGGCAGCAGACAAATCTTTCGGTTTGCTGTAGGAGGAGGAGCCAGAGACATCGACATCGAATGCCTTCTCACCGTTAATGTCTTCCGTTGCTGCGTCATTCGCATTTACCGCAATTTGCCGTCCACAAAGACCGCTTAGAATATTAAAACTTAAAACATTTTTCAGTGCATTATTACGATTTTGGCTGTGAAATGTGCATTCCTCTAAACTTTTACTTCGCGTTGTTGTATCAAGTCTGCGATTGCCGTCACTTGGCTGCCACATTCAACAAAACTTATAGTAATTTCATTTAATTTTTCATTTCGTTTAAACACTTTCAATTAACTCGTGCATGTATTTCACTACTTTAAAAGCCCAAAAATCTATTTTACACATTTCTATGTTGTAAATTAGACAGCACATACATGGATGTATGCACATACATACAAATAGGCAGATATTATTTATTTGACACGCAGTGCAAACAGATGCTGTATGCTACAATGCAACTAATAAAAATTTGTATCGATATTTGTTGAAACACATTAACATCGATATTCATTTGCCAATTTTGTTTATTGCAATAGCAATCAAACATACATACATACAGAAAGCGTGTTTGGCTAAGTGTTTGTATGCACGTACCAAAGTACGCTTAGTAACGTATGTATGATCAAGCAGTTTGCGTTATTAAGATCATTTTATTTTTTTTCGCTCACACGCACACACACGAATGCAAAACTGTACGTTTGACTTAAACTGTATATTTCAAATGAGTTAAATGTTTGTAATTTAACAGGATTAACAACGTTTTACTCTAATAAAAAATTTTCATTTGGCAAATCAGTGTGGCCAAAGCACGGCTGCGCTGCCATATTCTCAAAAATGACAAAATAAATACTAGTACTTTCAAGTACGTTATTCAACACATGTAAATAAACCAAATTCCGCATTTGTACCAACAGCTGGTCACAAAAATGAACAAACGAATTATGTAAATTTAACATTATTAGTCTATGTGTATTTATATGATTATTTCTTATGTATATATGAAAGCGACTTTCTCATTCATTGTACTTTTATCAAGAAACACTTATGTTTGTTGTTTGTATTTAATAATAATTTTAAAATTTGACAAACTTCAGAACATGCCTATCAAGTGAGACGAACAAATTGCGCCCAAATTAAAATAGTTTGGACCTTCAACTTTGTAATATTTTGTAAACGAAACAGAAAGGAACAAAAAACAAAAATAAAATTGGTGGGTTTTTCAAACCCTGTGTACATTAAAGTAAACATATTTTGCACAGACAAAATTAAACAGATGAGATTCAAGTTAACATTTTGCCTTCCAATAATCGATAGAACTGAAACGATATGTACGTATCGGTTAATTACCACACGACATATCAAAAGAATATGAATAAACGTTAGTTATCAGTATTTCGTTGCAAAAAAATATTTGTTTTGTTATGCGATTAGAATTACTCAACAAAGTAAAAATTGAGTTTGTAAATTACAAATGAATAGGACTTTCGACCATTAAAAAAATTTTCACATGACGTGTAATGTCTAAACACCAAAAAAAAACCACCCCAAACGATTTCGGAAATTTGCATTCAAATCTCTTCGACTCAGAACGCTATGAATAAACTAAAATAATTAAAAAGTTTTCAATAATTATGCGTAAGTTTTGCACAGAACTGCTTTCTGAAATAGAATGTGTTAATATTAACTAGAAAAAAAAAAACCAAAAAACTCAGCTTTTGTGACATAAAGTTTTGCCATTTAATATAAGTGGTTCAAACACGTATAGTGTATATACATATGTGTATATATATGTATATATGTGAACATATGTGTATGCACACATCCATACTTATATGAACGCACATATATATGTGTGTGTAAGTGTGGACACTTTGATCCAACTCACCACCCATTTTCTGTTGGAAGTATATGTTTGTTAAATGTTGGATTTGATATCTGTTTATAATAAAATGGCTGACGACAATTGATTTTTTTCACGTGCAATTTAATATAAAATATAAACTAACTGTGTATAAACAAGAGCTTCCTAGTCATATTCGTAAAAGCGCTAGTTTCGATTTCCACCCTTATTAGTAACACATGGTTTAAACTGGTTCAAAGTAGTAGGTTTTGGTTGCGTGTGCTGTTGCGGGGTAAGGGGGAGGGGTTGTCGATACGGTTTTTTTTTTTTTTTATGCCTATTTCCCAGTGTGTGTTTGTTCTATCTATCCCACATTATCAAAGTAGGTTGGATTTCCCTCACCTTACTTTTATGCATACACTGCAAATAAAAAACAACGAATTGCTTAGCAACAGTTTTTAAAATATATGAAATTCAGTAGAAAGTTCAAAGAAAACACTGCAATTATGTTCAATTCAAAGAAAACAATTTCATAAAACTTTTTAATTTTAACCCCTCGAAATTCGCTACATGAATTCGAATGTTGTATTCGAACATGTAACACATACACATTTTTAATTTATTATTATAAAAATTTTTTCTGTGCGTCAACAAAAGTACCAAAAGTTTTATTTGCTTTTATATTTACAGTTAAGCCTCAATAGCTATATTCTTTAAATTGAAAATCTTTAACTGAGGAACCTCCTTCTACACCTGACTATGATCGATCCCAGCTCCAGTGAAGAAGATGGTGACGATGATACCGTTGTCAATTTACCCAATAAAGGGCGTCTCGGCGGACCGCCACATAAAGCGCCTTCAACCACAACATCCGCAACCTCCACTCCATCATCAACATTGGGAACTACAACAACAATCGTACCTGTAACTATATCTGGTGGCTCGAACATTCAAAATGGGGAATATCATCAAGCAAACCAAAGGACGCATTTGACCGCTGCTGCTGTTGGTATAGGAGGCGGGGGACGAGGAGGCGGAGGTGGGAACAGTAACAACGGTGGCGGAGGTGCATTAGCAAAAAATGAACAGCAGGCTCAACTTAGTGGAGAAGGTGGCAGCCTCGAGGTCCCGAACAACGGAATTCCAAGGTATTGTATAGCACTAGAGATTTATTTCACAACAAACAACAAAATCGTGTTTACACATACATATTAATAAAATATATATACTGCGCTTTGTGTTTCAAAATATTGTAAATCTTTACTTTTATACAATGAAAGAATTGAAAAGCTTACCAAGAACTGAAATGTTTCACATTAAATTGCAAAACATTTATTTTATCTGAACACGATTTTTATATATAAAAAAAATATAATAAAATTATTATTATTATCATTATATTGTAAAGTAAAAAAACTACAATATTACAGCGCACAAAATATATATTTTAATACCAACAATTTTATATATTTATACTATAAACATAACAACCATTTATGTAACGAATTTGTTTCAAAATTTTTAAACAATTGTTGACAAACTCATTTTTGGCATTTGGAAAACAAAATAAAAAATTGGCCATACCACCACCACCACTCGCCCTTCTCCCTGCCCCTGCTGGGACATATGTAATTACCAACAAACGAATAAATCTGAACCAAAACGTGCTTGTCATCAACCATCGAAACATTACCAACATTGGCTAAACAAAAACAAAAAAAAAAGGCATGGCAATAATAGTAGAATTATAATACAGCAACTGCCACAGCATCAGCAAAACCAAAATCAGCCACCACTACATCATTATGCAAATCAACGTCATTCAAGTTTCAATAATAAATACCAAGTTCAAATTCAATCATCATCCATGCATCTAAAAAATGACAACAACGGTGGTGGTGGTGGTAAGATCACCAGCGGTGGGCACTCGTATTTAGAGGCTCCTTTTTCGAAACAAAGTAATAACAACAGCAAAATGTTGCTATTGTCATCTAGTGGTATTTCGCAAGAAACTCTAAACCAAAGTGTTGGATCATCGCGTGCTAATTCGCTGCCACGCCCAATATCGCCATCACCATCAATTGTGAGCGATAAGCACGATGTAGGGGATTCACATGTAAGTATTCGATTTCCATACAATTTATTTACCAATATTCAATTCACCACTTTTGCAAATCGGTCGAAAAAGGAAAAACACGAACGCGAGGAAGAAGATCGCAAGCGACGCATACAATTGTATGTGTTTATATCAAGATGCATATCGTATCCATTTAATGCTAAGCAACCTACGGACATGACCAAAAGGCAACCAAAGATCACCAAACAGCAGTTAGAGATAATCACTCAACGATTTCAGGTAAAGAATCTTAATACTATTTGTAAAAAGTGATCGCAAATTAAGCTTCTTTACAATATTGAACTCACTTTAGGCGGGGAATCTTTATTATATAATTAGTTATAATATATAATGGATTTCATTATTTATTTCTTAACAAATAACTATAATTTCATTTACTGTTTCAAGGGGAGAATCTTTTTAATATTTAAATTAATAAAATGGACATCTTAAATTCTCTTATCAGGCATTTCTGAAGGGTGAAACGCAAATAATGGCCGATGAAGCATTTCAAAATGCTGTGCAAAGCTATCACGATGTTTTTTTGAAATCCGAACGTGTTACAAAAATGGTTCAATCTGGAGCATGTTCGCAGCACGATTTTCGTGAAGTATTCCGGAATAACATTGAGAAGCGTGTAAGGTATGAGATAAGGATAATTTTCGTTGCATTCAACTACTATCTTATATTTTAAGTCTTCGGAAGCGTCAAGGATTATGTATAAATTTTTTTACCTATTTTTCATCTCCGACTCCATAAAGTATAAATTCTTGATCAGCATCAACAGCCGATATAGCCATGTCCGTCTGTCCGTCTGTATGAATGCTTCGATCTCAGAGACTACAAGAGCTAGAGACTTCAGATTTCGAATATAAGTTCTCCTATACCACAAGCAGAAAAAGTTTGTTTCAAATTATCGATAACTACTCTGGTTTTTGATATACAAAAACATATCGAATTTGGAAAATGTAAAACTAGGGGTGGAAATAATGGGTAACAATAGAACTTAACTCAAAATTTCGTCCAAATCGGTTAAGATACACCGGAGATATCGTTAAGTTAAGACAGTTTTTAGTTTTGTTTACATTGATAATTATTTTTAATAGCTTAGCATAATTTTAGGGCGCAAGAAGTAAACCGCAGCTAACCTTTATAATTCCCATTTAATTTAATATATTTATTGCAACTGGTAGTCGGGCTCTGTCGACTAGAGCCTTCTTACATGTTTAAGTTTACTCCTGAAGAATCGATTTGCATATAAGTAGCCCGGTATGAAAAAATATGAGGAGTAAAATCAACTGAACAATTTCGTTACGTTTTTGTGAAAACTAGTGAAAGACGAATGTTAGATACCCTTATAACATATAAGTGCTATTGTGGATATGTTGTACAACAATATATATGCAGTAACATAAGTTGGCGCTAAGTTAACAATTAAGAATTTGCTTCAATTATAAATAGTTGATTGAACTACATATCCACAGTAGCACTTATATTTTATTAGTGTGTCCAACATTCGCTAGTTCATTTTCTAATTATTAAAGAATCCCGTTAAGTTTTTCCAAAAAAGAGTAAACTCGAGTCTTGCGTCGGAGCTGACACACACAATTTTTTTTTTTATTATTTATTGTAGACGTCTGATATTTAGTTTAGTTCTATCTGTTTGTTAATGTATATATACGCGATCGACCGCTCTTGCTGCTCACAGAGTACGAACAGTGTTGCACTTAACTTTCTAGGTATCGACAATAACTTATGTATAGCCCTCCTTCTACCTTTGGTGAATTTGATTGGATTTAATAATTGTGTCGACTGTATTACAGATCATTGCCAGAGATCGATGGCTTGAGTAAGGAAACTGTATTGACATCTTGGATGGCAAAATTCGATATTATACTTAAGGGTAGCGGAGAAGAAGATGCAAAGCGACCATCGAGAATGCAACAGTCATTAAATAGCGAATTAATTCTATCTAAGGAGCAACTTTTTGATATGTTCCAACAGATATTATCGGTGAAAAAGTTTGAGCATCAAATACTTTTTAATGCATTGATGGTAACTTTTAACAAAATTTAATTAGCTTTGAATTATTATTTAATTTATTAAATTTCTTGTGTACAGCTTGATTCCGCTGATGAGCAAGCAGCGGCTATTCGACGCGAGTTGGATGGCCGAATGCAGCGTGTCGGCGAAATGGAGAAAAATCGAAAGCTAATGCCAAAGTTTGTGCTCAAAGAAATGGAATCCCTGTACATTGAGGAATTGAAATCTTCGATTAACCTGTTGATGGCAAATCTGGAATCACTCCCAGTTTCAAAAGGCAATATGGACAGTAAATATGGTCTACAAAAACTGAAACGTTATAATCACAGGTAATTTTTAATTTGTTGTTAAATCATCGCTTAAGCTTATTTTCCAATCTTTTTTCTTTTAATTAATTGCTTGCCACTTCTGGATAAATTGTTTGCATGTAGCACACCATCATTTTTGTAAGTCCCAAAATACTAATACTATAAAAATTCTTTAGATGCAGAGAGGGCAGGGTAATATAATACTTATATATACATGCTTATGAATTACAAAACTTGGAAGTTGGATTATTTTTGTAATCTTCTTCCAAGCTTAGTGCTATATAACCCAGGGAAAACTTTGCCGTTTAACCTGCTTTGGTTAAGGCTCGTTTCTGGATTTTATTTTGTAAAAGTTTTAGTTGGTTTTGTTTAAAAAGAAATATGTATATATCAAGCACTGTACAATTTGTTAAATTCAATGTCTTACACGTCTAAATAATCGTACAAAAAATAAGAAAAATGATTCTGCGTTCGCATGGATCGCTTTCAAAGCTCGAAGGTGATTCCGAAGATGGTACAACACAATTGACAAAGCTCGATGTTGTTCTAACATTTCAATTGGAAGTGATTGTAATGGAGGTCAAAGGTTTGAAGTCTTTGGCACCCAATCGTATTGTCTACTGTACAATGGAAGTGGAAAATGGTGAAAAGCTACAAACGGATCAGGCTGAGGCTTCAAAACCAATGTGAGGAAACGTTTTGTTATTAGGATATTTATACTGATGAAATTAACATATTTTTTTAAAAATCATCCTAGGTGGGATACACAGGGTGATTTTACAACAACTCATCCCTTGCCGGTTGTCAAAGTAAAATTGTATACAGAAAATCCTGGAATGTTGGCACTTGAGGATAAAGAGTTAGGAAAAGTAACCATTAAGCCTACCCCACTTTCTTCCAAAGTGAGTTCTTTCGAAATTTTATGTCTCGGGGGGCTACTAAAATTATTATTTTCTAGTCACCCGAATGGCACCGTATGATTGTATCTAAAAATACACCTGATCAGGATGTAAGAATAAAAATAGCATGCAGATTGGACAAACCATTAAATATGAAACACTGTGGGTATGTATGATAATGAATGAGAATATGTCAAACTTCTAATAATAATAATAATAATACTTACTACTAAAAGTCATCTTTTTGCCATTGGCAAATCGGTGTGGAAGAAATGGAAGCGACGTTACTTTGTTTTAGTACAAGTTTCACAATACACTTTCGCGATGTGTAGCTATAAAGAAAAGAAATCCGAACCGTCCGAAATGATGCAATTGGATGGTTATACAGTGGATTATATTGAAGCCGCAAGCGGTAAGTTTTTTATTGATGACAGAGACAATTGTTTATATTGTTTTGTTTTGAAATAGCAAATCTGATGTTTGGCATCGACTTAAATGGTGGTCGGCATTTCTTTAATGCGGTGCGCGAAGGCGATAGTATTGCATTTGCTTGTGATGATGAAAATGAATGCAGTTTATGGGTTATGGCCATGTATCGAGCAACTGGCCAATCGCATAAACCAACGCCACCAATAACGCAGGACAAAAACTCGGCAATGTCTAAAATTCAAGGTGGTAAGTATGAAACTTCTCTGTTTGACTGGAAGTTTGACTGTATTAATATTATCTTATATATTAATTAGATGCAGATAAGGCGCGTAAGCATGGCATGGAAGATTATATAAGTGCCGATCCGTGTACATTCGATCATGCGAATCTATTTAAGACATTACAAAACTTAACACTGGAATATCGTTTAAACGATCCGTACGCATCGCTGGTAAGCATTTTGCAAAACTTTCCTATCTACAAATGGATAAAATTTTGTATTCACAGGGTTGGTTTAGTCCCGGTCAAGTGTTTGTTTTAGATGAATATTGCGCTCGATATGGAGTTCGTGGTTGCTATAGGCATTTATGCTATCTATCCGATCTGTTGGATCGTGCTGAAAAAGAGCACATGATCGATCCCACATTGATACATTATTCATTTGCATTCTGTGCGAGTCATGTGCATGGCAACAGGTAACGTTTATTTATACATACATATATGTATATACATACATATATATATATAAATTTATGTTGTCATATGTTTGATTCTTATTATAACTGATGATTTATTGTTTGACTTCTAACACGTGGCTTTATGGCTTTACCCATCAAAATGATGCACCTTAACCGATAATTTCTTAAAACTATCGACTAATTGTAAACATACTTGATTTGATCAGATACACAATAGTATTACAACATTATAACACACTTTGTTTTACTCGATTTTTTTTGTTTTCTAATTTCTCTACCACTTCTTGATTTACAATTTTTCTATCAGGTGGATTCGAGTTTTCTGTTTTGTAATAATTATGTTCAATGAGTAACAGATCTTCATCTGAGCTGGCTTTAACTGCTGTTTCAAACGTAACCTCCAATCCAGTTCTCATCTAAGTTTATACATTGTTTTTCTTCACTTTCCTTACTTGCTATATCCTGTACAGGATGAGAGATACATTTGTTTCATTGTATCGGGCTCTTCATGACAATTGTCATTACATACAACATATTTTTCTTCCAGACACGTAATACAAGTCAAATAAAAAATTATTTATTTATAATTAGTTTTTAACCTACCAACGACAACTACTCAAATAAACTCTATAATTTTCTAGACCTGATGGCGTTGGCAGCATAACACATGAAGAGAAAGAGAAATTTTCGGAAATCAAAGAACGTCTGCGACAACTTTTAGAATTTCAAATAACAAATTTTCGTTTTTGTTTTCCTTTTGGACGGCCGGAAGGCGCATTGAAAGCAACATTGTCGCTACTTGAACGTGTTCTAATGAAAGATATTGTTACGCCAGTGCCACCGGAAGAAGTTCGTCATATGATTAAGAAGAGTTTAGAGACTGCGGCACTTGTAAATTATACACGATTATCGGCTGAAGCGAAAATTGAAGGTAGGTAGTTTGTAAACGCTATAATTTGGTTGCTCTTTTAATTTAATTTATTCGTTATAGAGGATTTACGTGGCGAATTAATAGTGCCACCACCAAAAAAACTCGAGGATCTTATACATTTGGCTGAGCTTTGTGTTGATTTGCTGCAACAAAACGAGGAGCATTACGGCGAAGTAAGTTGTTCTCATCAAAACTGTCGGTTAAAAACCAAAAATACACATACAGCCATATACTTATAAATACATACATATATATTTCAAAATGTAGTCATATATAGTCAATGTAAGTATACATATGCTATATAAAAACTATACATACTATCTCTATGTTCATGTGTTACAACAACAACAAACATTATTCGTGCAAGCGGTAACAAAACAAATTTTTGCTTAGAACTTGTTTAAATGTATGTAGCCAAAATACTATGTGGATATATATTTATTGCAATGTTCAATGTTGAATATTGCAGCACCCTTTTTCAAATGCATTTTGTGTGGACAGCTCTATATTGATATTTACATGTATATTTTTTATTATGCTAACTAACTAACATAAACTTATAGCTTTGAATCTCGTATTTGTTTTTTATTTTTGTGTATGTTATAAGTGTGTACCATGCGTGAGTTTTTTATCCGTTTCCTTTTATATATATGTATGTATGTACATGTGCGTATACCATAAGTGCCTTTATATGTATGTGAATTTCAATTCCAACTCCAAAACCTGTGGAACCCAAAACAAAAAAAATATGTCTGATTTTTCTATTTCAATAATCTCATTCAAAAACTTGATCAAACACAAAAATATAAAAACAAACATACAAATAGAATACATATGTATATGAAATAAAAATAAACTGGATTCAAATCGATCTCTTATACTATTAAAAACGAATTCTACAACATACCAAACAAGTTTTGGCGAGAAAATCATTCTTTATAGCTTGGTTGTTTTTTGTCATGAGATTTGTTAGGTTATTATTAATGCAATAAGCTTAGTTAATTATGATTTCTGTAGAAAAAAATAATGTTTAAAGTTTAAATACTTAATTTTTAAAAGCGGTTTCCGAAATTTTTTTGAAATATTACCTATGTAGAAGAATTAAAATTTGTATATACTATACTCGATTTACACTACATTCAGCTGCGCATTAATGACAAAAAGGATAAACTTAAGACAATTAAGGAAAGCAGCGATGCTAAAGGATGCGATACTGTTGTTTCTACAGTGGCAAACGCTTCTAGTCAGGAATCGTCTGAGGGTACATTGGATGTTGCGGCCGCTGCCGCCGGCGCTGGCAATAATGGACCGCCCCGATTTCGTTACTGTATGCCAACCCATGCGGTATATACATCGCCAGTACCAACGGCACGTACCCCTCTCTTATATACGTACATACATACATACATCAAACAATCGTACGCTAGCAAAAAAAAAAAAGACTTTATTTTCCTGTACATACACATACTTACATATGTGAACATATGCATATATGCAGTTACACTCTACATACATACTCTCACACATATGCACATACTACCATTAGAACCAGCCGTTAGCGAATCGTTGCCGATGCGCTAATTCCACAAGCTTGAAGCCAGTCTTATTTCAATGAACCTTATCAAGGTTTTGGAAAGCTGTCAGTTATTTTTTTTTTTTGTAAGCATAAAATAAAGAGAAAACAAATTAAGATCAAAAAAGTTTGCATATAAGTACAAACTGAATTCTTTAAGAAGAGGAACTAATAGTAACAGGGTCGCAACTTTATTTCAAACTACTTATTATGCGTAAAATTGTGATCGATTTTTAATTATTTCAAATGCATGTGCCAGCGATAGAGACAATCAGGGGCATGGGGCATGCCAAAAATGTCTGTCTTTATTTAGGTTTTAATATTCATATGTACATATTATGTATTTAGTGATATCGTACAAAATCTATTGTATTAAAATTTGTTGCTGTTTTCTTTTTGACGGGTTAGATAACAACAAATAGCTATATTTTTTTTTTTTACTGTCTCTCTCCAATCTTAATTTGTCTGTCTCTCTTATTGTTCCCTTTCCGACTATCTTCATTATTAATGTCTCCCACATTAGAAATTTTTGGAACTAACTAGCCCTAAAGATCACGGGAAACTTTACAATAAGCCACTGTTTATTATATGTTTACTCCTTTTTACTATTTAATTATAAAAAGTATATAGGCTAAAAAAGTTTTGAAATTGACCGTAAAATGCATAAAAGAGGATGCGGACATTACAAAAATAAATAAAAATTATATATGTATGTCAAAATGTGTTGGTGTATATTGCTATCAAAAACATGCATGTTTGTCGTTCGACCATTATTCTGTTGTTGATTAATTTGTAATCGGTTGTTGTTGTTCAACAAAATGTCTATAAACTCCATATATAATATGTCTTTGAAATCTGTACCAGCAATCCTTGCATACATTAAAAATGGACACTGACGTATCCAAAATACATATATACATTAACATGTACATATGTACATACAGACATGATGCACGCCTCTCACAACATCACTTCAACTGTACAATTTTCAAGATCAAGATATAATTTCTTTGAAAATCACAACTGCCTATTTTCCTGTTCAATGCATGCAAAAAATAATATTTTACACATTTCTATACATACATGCATACATTTGGGGTAACTTGGCTAATAATAAGTTGTTGAATTTAATTAATTATTTCCAGAACCAGCTTAACAATTTAAAATTTGATTTCCGATAACTTCTTTGAAAGCTTGATCCATGGAAAATCATCACCCGTTGCAAGTTTAAATTAAAAATTCATTTATATTTGATTTGATTTATATATTAGGTTTTAATTTATTTAATTAAGTATACATGTGTAATAATTTTCGTTTTCATCGGTTTCATGTTCTATGCTTATTTTTTTGTGATTATTGAATTTAATTAATTCCGAATGTACGAGTATATTCTGGGAACCTTTCGTGTTGTCACACGCCATACAATAAAAGGTTAAATTTGTGTTTGTCTTATTTGTTTGTATTTTTCAATTTAGGCGTTTGCTTGGTTCAGCGATCTTCTAGTTGAACATGCGGAAATATTCTGGTCTCTATTCGCAGTTGACATGGATAGAGTATTGTCCGAGCAGGCCCCCGATACCTGGGACTCATTTCCATTATTTCAAATTCTAAATGATTATTTAAGATCGGATGGTAAGTGCAAAATAATAATATTGCTTCTGCACAGACAGTATGAAATTAATCAACTTACTTAAACCTAGATAACTTGCGTAATGGTCGATTTCATCAGCATTTGCGTGATACCTTTGCACCTTTGGTGGTACGATACGTAGATCTTATGGAATCGTCAATAGCCCAATCGATTCATAAGGGTTTTGAGAAGGAACGTTGGGAAAGCAAAGGGTAAGTAAATTTTTGTCGCACACTAGACCGTTTTAAATTACCCCCTTAATGCCACATCAATTCACCTTGAAAAAAAATTCAAAAGTTTTTAAAAGAATCTGCAAAAGCAAGATTAGGGTATTTAATTTGAACCAAATGTAATCGGTATTTGATATCTTCTGACATATGGATGAAAATAACATGCATATTTACGTACATATATGTATATATCTGAATAAAGAGCGATCAAAAGAAGTGAGCCTATATGTGCACATATGTAAAAAAAAAGTAAGAAGGCTCAGTTGCAATAAATATTTTACTCCTTGCGCCCTAAAAGTATGCTTCAAATAATGATCAATTTAAACATGTGTAAAAACTAACTTAAATTTACGATATCTCCAGTGTTTCTTAACCGATTTGGACGAAATTTTGAGAAGAGTTCGACCGTTACCCATTATTTTCACCCCCAGTTTTACATTTTCCAAATTCGATATGTTTTTGTAAATGATTCCATGTGTATATCGGAAACCAGAATAGTTATAGATAATTTAAAAAAAAATTGTTCGGCTAGTGGTATAGGAGAACTTATATACAAAACCTGAAGTCTCTAGCTCTTGTAGTCTTTGAGATCGACGCGGTCATACAGACGGACAGACGGACGGGCAGACGGACATGGCCATATCGACTCGGCTGTTGATGCTGATCAAGAATAAATACTAAGAATTCATGTACATATATGCCCTGCAGAACCAACTGTTACCATCTTGGTCCTGCAGGATAAGTACGTTTTGTACAAACATTCTAATGTACATAATACTTACATGTGCATTGGTGTACTGTTTATTTAATATTAAGAATGGGCGCTTGCAAGTAAATAACAATTCCGAAATAAAGATTGGTGTTAGGCTTATTATATATGTATGTGTGTTTAGACAAATGTACGTATGTATGTATGTTGATAAACATAAGAGAATCCATACATATACATATGTACATACAACATAAGCAGATAAGCAAATTTTGTTCGCGCGTGCTTAATAATCATTCCATTTATTGTGCAATTGAATATGCCCGTACATATTTTCTATTTCCTTATTTCTATGTGTGATACTATATAGGATAAACGCTGCTTTGAATCCAGCCGCATTGAATAATGCAGCGCAAGCATTAAACACGGCAGCTCTCAACCCAGCGGCACTGCTGAGCGGCAAGAAAGATCAAATCAATTTTTATGTGCCGAAGTTACCAAGGCGCACAGCTACAGCTGTAGCAGCTGATGAAATGAGGTTTTTAAATGAATTCAACTACCTAAAAAATTTTTACGTAGCCTTTACAAAAAACATGTTTGTTCTCTTTGCATTTTGTTGTTCTGTGCCAAAATTATCTTGCATTGCCCAAGAATTGTTTTTCTAGAGATTTTTAGCCAGCATACTACTACCATAACATAATAGCAATACTACATGCAAATGTTGACTAAGTAAATCTTTTATATAATTGTATGCTACAAGTAGAAGTTAAATAACACAAAGTAATTTGATAATTCATAAACTGTCACCAATAACAACAACAACATCACCAGCGATTTATAACTAAGCTTTTATGTATGCGTGTACTTGACAGCTTGCAGCTTAACAGTTGAGCTTATGTACATACAATCTTTTTAAGCTCGTTGCTTACATACCATTTTCGTGTTCGCAGGCCGCCATGACAGCTGCGGCTATGAAGAGAACAATCAATAAGAGCAATAAAGGATTGCTCTCTCTCTCTCTCTTATAATACTCTTATACCGAAGGTATTTTTTTGTATATCTATGTATAGGCGCACAAGGTTTTTAGGCATCCTGAAAGCTAAAGATTTAAAGCCTTTGAAATATGTATTTATGTACATATGTACATATTTTTTATTGTAGCTGCATCGTAAAAAAATACAATTTATTGTATATATCTACATATATGTTAATAAAGAGTACGACCTCGCTTATCGCAACCTTTTAAAAATTGGCCAACTGCGAAAACTGAAGTGGTTGCAAAAACCGAGGGAAAATATTATAACCATTAAATTTAAATTAAATCGAATAAATCTGTATTGAAAGCAAGGATCTCATTATATTTTATTTATTTTTTGAAAAACAGAAATTGTTATCTGTATTTTGTACAATCTACAATAAGTCTACAATGTTAAGAATTCGGGTGTTGCAATTACCGAGGATTTGCGTTGAGCGAGGTCGTACTATATATATTTACATATACATATCACGAAAAATAGCATTTAATTACATTTTGAGTTTGTTCTTTGCGTTAAGTATATAATTCAACTTATATGTCAACGCCTGCACCGTCACCAACTCGAAAAAAATACACTTAATTAAGTTGCCGGAAATTCAATCCTTACGCATCTTCGTTTTGGTAAACTTAGAAAAAAGGAGTTGACGTAAAAACCGCACTCTTTACTTGTAATGCAGCCAACAGGGATCACTTTCACTTAGTAACTGACCCTACCAATTCAATTCACATACTTAGATACACATTTTATTACTATGCAGCGCTTGTTTTTTATTACAATTTATAATTATTGGCGCTTTTTTTCGGTTTCTTTAGCATAGAAACTGTACTCACGAAACTCATGTTAAATACCGTTTACAGATTTTTTCTGTTATTACAATTTACAGTTAATGCTCTTTTGTCTTTTGTAACAAGATATACTCTTTGTCAAGGCATACTTAAGGCATACTGTATGTTATAATGAAACAACATATAACATATGTTATTTCATTGTGGTCAATAAGAATTTACACTTATAGAGGGTTCAAACAGCTAAAATCCAACCAACCTAACATTTCTGGAATCTGGCGATTTTACTCTCTCGCGGGACTGCCGTTTGTTGCTTCGTGAATTGTGGGCGAATTCGGTGTCATTCGGCTTGCTGGTTTCGCTACGACCATGGTTGAATTATACATGGTTAAGACCAAGGTATACTTAACTTACTTACTTATACTTACTTAAGTTAAGTATACCTTGGTTAAGACGTGAGAGCATGCTCGCTCAATTTTTAGGAGCCTGTTGTTAGTCGCAAAGCAGCTGTCAACGTGATAAGTTGTGAGTGCGGACGAATTTTTCGTGGAATTTTAAGGTTATGTTACTTTTTTAGAACTATGTTTATATGTTTCATGTCATTTTATTTCATTTACATAATAAGTTTAAATTGTTGTTTACACATGTAGCCAAGAACACAGAGCGCTCTGAAATAAGAACCTCTGTTGAAAAATGTAAACAAAATCACACATCGTTCTATCTCTTTTTTGCTCACTAAAACAAGACGATGAAGCAATATCAAAACATCAATTATGCTATCTCTCTTGCACTCGCATGGTCTTATCAACAGGCTCCTTCTGCCGCGCATGACTTAACCTTGTATAATTCAACCATGGCTACGACTGCGCGCAGTAGCTTCTGAAATTGGCAGCGATCGCGCTCACACACACAGTACGGCTGGGCTGCAGTGTTGCCAATTTGGCCTTTTTCCGGACAGATCTATCCTGTTTTTAACTGCTTCAGCCGGTCAAACATCCCCTATCCGGAATTCTGTCCTTATTTTGGTTCTCTTATCTGGAAATCTGGCATTTTTAGACTAAATTGTTGATTTTATATAAATTAAATTAAAATTTATTTTTTACAAACTTTGTGGAATCTCTTTTATGCAAAATTTTATCTATATCGTGTATAATCGTACGCATATCGAAGCGTAATTTGCAAAAATTGAAAACGCAAAAGATATTTATAAGCAAAAATTCCGCGAATGCTGGCTACAGCAGCCAGATTTTAAAAACTGGTTGTGTCGCGATTCTTCGGATAGTAATAAAGCTTATTGCAAATACTGCAAATGCACAGTTTACTCTAAAATTGACCAAATTCGCGCGCACATGGCCACAAAAAAACATGTGCAAAACACATCATCTTTCAATCAACCAAACAAAATTAGTTTTAGTGCAGTAAAACCAAGAAGCTGCATTGCCTATGTTTGTCGCCCAGCATTGTGTGATTGAGCCGGTCGATCACCAAAGACATTAAATTGCACAGAACCAAGTGCACAAGCCTTATTAAAAATGTTTTGGCTGTGCATTTTAATGAGGATTTAAAAGAGAGGTGAAAAAATATCGAGACAGTGCAGGAAACAGCCCTTTTGCTGTAGCTGGTAGCTTTTGCCCTGACTCTACTTTTCTTGCGATGGTCGAATGCGGAAGTAGAGAGGGCATTCAGCCAAGCTAAATTGGTTAACACCAAAACCAGAAATCGGCTGCAAGTAGAGACGTTAAGTGCAATTTTGACAGTAAGGTAATTATATACGTATACATGTTTTTATTTAGATCAGTTGTATATATATTTAAGTGTATTTTATCTTTAGACTTGGATTGAGTCGGCATAAAATGTTTTACCATAATTACAATTTGCCGGACAAATATTAAAAATTAATTGGATCCACGGCGGCAACCGAGGAAAGGGATATGGACGATGAAGATGCTGTTGAAGAAGCTTTAAAACTATTAAACGTTTAAATAAATATATAAATAAAACTTTTTGTCCTGTTTTCCGCCTTTTTTTTAGTTTTTCAGCCTTTTTTTCCTGTTTTTTTTTTACCAATCTGTCCGTTTTTTCCGAAAAAATATTGGCATCACTGCTGGGCTGGCTGTGCTACGGCAGCTCATGATACAACTAGTTGTATCATGCGGCAGCTCATGTCGTAGCGAAACCAGCAAGCCGAATGACATCGAATTCGCCCTCAATTTACGAAGCAACAAACGGCAGTCCCGCGAGAGAGAAAAATAACCAGGTTCCAGAAATGTTAGGTTGGTTGGAATTTGGCTGTTTGGACCCTCTATATGTTTAACATTCTCATTGGTTGGAATATGGCTGTTTGAACCCTCTATAAGTATTACATTCTTATTGGTGCTACGGCAGCTCATGTCGTAGCGAAGCCAGCAAGCCGAATGACATAAAATTCGCTTACAACTCACGAAGCAACAAACGGCAGTCCCACAAGAGAGTAAAATCGCCAGACAACAGAACTCGAAAGTTAGTTGGGAAATCGCTGTTTGAATCCCCTATATGTATAAGTTCTTGTTTCTGTTGTAGCTTTTTGCGGTATAACAGTAGCCTTTAAAGAAGAACACAAACAAGTGACTGTAGCTCTTGTCGCATTAGTCAATACATCTGTAATGAGTTTTCTATTGTTCTTTTAATTTTTAAGAACCATTGATATTAATGCATTAATATTGTCTTACTTGATTTCATCAGCTACTTCGATCCCTTTCAATTATTTGAATGTATTGCATACCGACAAAAGCCTTAAAATTATCACAATAATATATGTAAACATATTTAAATAAACAAAGCTTGATTTCCTGTTTTGGACGCTGTAATTTTTTTTTTTTTCGTACTTTTGTTAGTTGCGCTTACGTAGTTTTAAGTAGTTGAGTATACATAAATAATTGATGCTGCTTATTAAATTATAAGAGTCTAAGACCGATGAGCTTGTTTGACAGAGAGCCGTTACATAGCGGTTTCGAATGTGTATGTATTTATTTTTATACTTGTATGTAAGTAGGCACTGAGAGAAATTGCGTATTAGTTAAACCTCCAATGTAATGCGTGAAATAATATATTCTATTTGTTGGTGTTTTTTTTTTGTCTATGCACAGAAACGGTTGTGCCACTTCCGAAGATCTGTTTTGGAAACTGGACGCATTGCAATCATTTATTCGTGATCTGCACTGGCCAGATGCAGAGTTTCGTCAGCATTTGGAGCAGCGGCTAAAGATGATGGCTGTTGACATGATCGAACAATGTATACAGCGAACCGATTCCTCATTTCAGTCATGGTTGAAAAAGAATGTTGCCTTTATATCGACCGATTATATAATACCATCAGAGATGTGCGCTATGGTAAATGTGATATTAGATGCTAAAAATCAAAGCTTTAAATTAACTACAATTGAAGGTATTGATCTGGTAAGTGAAAAAATAAAATAAAAACTTATATATATATGTATATATGTATATGTATATATTTATATATATATATACAGTACAACCTCGCTCAACGCAACTCCTCGATAATTGCAAGGAAGGAAATCATGCAAAGTACAGACCAAAATTTCTAATTTTATCAAAAACTTAATAAATTGAAATGAAATCCTTGCATTGAACACAGATAAACTCGATTTACTTTGACTTAAATGATAAGAAAATGCATCTAATTTTGGAAATAGAACTCGTAGCCAACAGAAGATTTTCCCTCGGTTTTCGCAACCACCTCATTTTTCGCAACAGGCCAAATTCTGATAGGTTGAGTTAAGCGAGGTCGTGCTGTATATATATTTATATAGAATGTGATAATATGTTGATTAATCTTAAATCTATATCCTCTCAAAAACAAAAACAGTACAAATTTCATTCGAAAATTGATGATCAAATTGACAAAGCGAATGTAGCGATGACACAAGGATTAAGTGGCAAACTTATGTCAGTGCTGGAGTCGACTTTGTCAAAATTGGCTCGTTACGATGAAGGTAGTCTGATTGGATCCATTCTTAGTTTTACAAATGTATCGAGCTCAGGGAAAGACCTTGGACAAGGCTATGTAAATTTCTTTCGCAACAATATGGATCAAATACGTGGCAAAATCGGTGATGATCTGTGGACGTTAAACTTTTTTGAACAATGGTATTCTCAACAAATTAATATGCTATCCAATTGGTTATCTGAGCGCATGGATCATGCACTACACTATGCACAAGTCACCTCTATATCCCACATTATAAAGGTAATTTGAAAACCAAAAAAAAATTTATAATAATAATAATGTATTACCCGATTTGACATTCTCAACAGAAAATTTATTCGGACTTTGAGTTGCAAGGTGTTCTCGAGGATAAATTAAATTCGAAATCATATCAGACAGTTATACAACGAATGACTGCTGAGGAGGCAACCTGTGCATTGACCATGCCCGATATTGCGGATGGAGACGAGTATACATACAAACATATATACAGTTAACAATTAACAGCTTGCGTACTAACATTTTTTTTTGTCTGTTAATATCCATATAGAAACAATGATGATGCACGCAATGGTGATGATGAAGATGGAGCAGGAGATGAATCTACATCACGTAGCATCCCAAAGCCTAAAATTGGAGCCTCACAAGCAGCGGCTGTCACCAACGTCGTTGCTGGCCGTGTTGGAAATTTGCTTGGCAAAGGCATTGGTGGACTTAGCTCAAAGCTAGGAAGTGGAGGTTGGTTTTAATTGGCGAACACAGAAAATGAAAAAGTAAATAAATGCATAAGTACGTCCAGCTTTTGAGCCAAGTCCACAGGCGCAAAGAAAATTTAATAAACACGTTTATATAGAAAGGCGATTAAGCTATTATCTAAATAAATAATATTTAATGTATCATATTAAATCCAATAACGGTTAGCTTAACATAACAGTTTATTTTTTCGGTTCGATAACCTTTGTCAAAAAAATAACTTTGGGATTCAAGTAAACCTTTAATAAAAATAAAATCGAATTGATAAAGTTGATATCAATGCATATACATTTGCATAACATTATTACTACCTCTAAAATTATAATATACAATTATATACATACATATATAAATAATTAATTATGATTATTAAAGTACTAATAACCCACTCGCATAATAAATATTAATACTACATGCAATTTCCTTTAATTTTTGTTTTAATATCTTACAAAAAATCAATACTTACTGTCTTTATTGTGCTATTTTATTAACAAAATTTATTAAAAATATACATAGATCAGTTTATTTAACCACAAAATTATATATACTAATACTTATTGTTATTGTTCGTTTGTTTATATAGTAGTATACTTATATTCATACTAACTAAATACTGTCTTTGGCCTTTTCCACAAACAATGTAATATTAAAAAACTTAATAAAATTAAATAAAATACAGTAAATAAATTAGAATTAGTAACTGAACAATTACAATTTTTCTTACCGACATATTAAATTCAATTTCGATTTAAGAAATTATATATCGACAAGGTATAACGATTTAACTTTAGTTATTGTGCTTACAAATAAATCGAATAAAAACGTAATTTAATTTTTAAGAATTCAATCTCCAAGTGTATAAAGCTATTTGAAAAAATTATAAAATTTCCATTTTAAAGTTAAAATTCATTTATTGGAAAGTGTATGAATGAATGTATGTATGTATGTACTTATTGGAAACTTACCATGGCAAGATTCACCAAAGTTTACCACGCGTAGGAGAGCGACAGAATTCTCATAAAGCTCTGATGGTGAGCGCCGCTAATTCACGAAGAAGTTGCACATACGATGTTTCTTGGGGAGTGGGGATAAACGTTTTTAAGTTGCACATACACCGTTTATATATTAAACAATTCAGCTTCTCTTGTCAACATGTTTTGTTTTTTTTTTTCTTTTATTAAACCGTATTTAATTGGATTTTTTTTTTAATACATTAAATTTATTGCCTATTTTAATATATGTTGGTTATATGATTGGTTTTATGTGAATGTTTGTTTTTGCTTTGTGTAACTACAATTTTATAAGTGGGGGTGTTCATACATATAACATATAGGATTTTTATGGTATTTATGTATGTAGTATACTTATTAGATCTAAATATTTGTTTTGTGTTTTGTTTAATGTTACTTTAAACCTCATTTCTATGTATGTATGCCTACACTTACGCAGTTGAAGAGATTTTATTATTAAACGGAACAGTTAACCAATCAGAGTAATTATTGACTTAGTTATTATTTTAATTGCTAAAAAAGTCATTTCAATTCTTATTCTTATTGAACCCTTCTCTTTCGGTTCTTCTTCGTTTTTAAATACACAAACATATGTACATACAATTAAAAATAAATGTACACGTACACCACCAAGTGGTTGGTCAACAGAAATATGTCTCAAAGCCACCAACTCGTACCTTTGTTATGTTTATTGGAAAGTTCTAGGTTCACTATACACAGTACATATATTGTATACATACACACACATGCACACATACATACATCCAATAATTTATTTTTTGTTTTTTAATGTGTGAGTTATTGGCGAACTTAATCCTAATGAAGGGTGTTTGCCGGCACGAGGTAAAAAATTAAGAAAATTAACTAACTTTAACACTTACTTTTTCCAAATTTATTTGGGCTGCGTTCAAACAAACATCACAACTAACAGGTATGATTAAAAAAAAATTCTAAGAAACATACATTTATTGACACATAAGCAACGATCGACGTGTTGAGTATGGTATTGATTTTTTGAGTCCAACAGTTTAGTCGTATGTCTGTCAGTCGGCGTTTTTATAATTAGAAGCATTTTCATGTCCATATCTCTTGATCTAGAGTGTTGTGGGTTTCTAGAGCAAGGTATACTTAACAAGGTAGCCGCACTCGCTCTCTCGTGTTGCCTTACATAAGTCTGAAAGAGAGCGAAAATAACGAATTTCTGATTTGCTTAACTTCTTCTTTGGTCTCTTCCCGGTATATGGTGTCTGATATTTAAAGCATCCGTTTTATACAACCAAGTGCTGTATTTATGATAATTGTCTTTGGTTGTTTCTAGTTGAAATAATTGATTCATTCTTGAATTGAATATTTTAACTTATTTATTTTTTAAATTTTGTTGTCTAGTCGCCCTACCGATGTGCAGCTCAAATGTAATGGAAAAAATTAAGCTTAATGCTTATAACATTCTCCACCTCGAGCAGGCAGATACACCCAACATTGTTTTTAATTGTTTGAAAACTTTTGTAATATTGTGTGTGTATTCGTGTAAAATTTTTGTTGGTTTTTTTTAATTGGATATTTATTTTTGCAAACCGGCAAAAGATACATTTACTGGATTATCTATGACTGCATTAATTGATTACACATTGTTTGTCATGTATTGTAGTCATTTACATTGATCTACATAATAAGTATTGCGCTAATGTGCTTGTGTGTATGAAGAAGTTCGTTTTTTTTTTTTTTTAATTTAGTTACATACATACATACAGCTTTTGGGTCGCCCGCGCATTGAGGCCCTGAGTGGCGCCGCCAGTTGCTCATTTTTTTCGCTCTTCGCTCAACTGCAATTAGACCACTGCAAAGCATTCGCTTAATAGAATCGCGCAGTGATAGCGAGGAAGATTAGAAATCTCAACTCCTTTGAGAGTAAATATGTATGCAATAACAAAAGAGTTATTTTTAACTCACACTCCGATCATGAAAAGTGGATCTGCGTTCTCAGTCAAGTTTTGAGTCGCTTTTTTGAGCCTGCAACCGGTTGAATGGTTTACCGGTTGAATGCACTTCATTCTAAGTACATACGAGATTTATTTATTGTCCTCTTTTGGATTGGCGAAGAATTAAAACATTAATATTAAGCTGGCAATTATTTACTCACTAAACTGAAAGTTGAGCTAAGCGTCGTATACATACGTACATACATATGTGCATATGAATGCATGCTTATTGTACATATATGTACATATATACTACTGAAATATGTACATGTGTTGTATTCAATTTTTAACTTTATAGTTATGTTTGTTTATATGTACATACATAGAAACTTATAGGCTAAAGTGAATTTGAGCTTTAGCTTAACGTGTGTGCATATGTAGGTATGTACATATGTATGTATGTATGTTCCTAGGTGCTAGGGGGATTTATATAAATATACTAGAATAACAATGCAATAACTTTAAATTAAAAATGTAAATTGCAAAAGTTCAATGTTTACATAACTTAAAGGTTATGGTCAATAAATAAAACTTTATATATTGCAAAACGATTTCATATGCATTCTTCACTAGGTAAAAAATTAAACAAAAACACAGAAAATTGGAAGCATAGTTAACATAAGTGTAACATTCGTTTCTGTATTCTTTTGATTAGAATAATTACTAAAGCTTATGTTTATGTGCACATACATACATATGTATTTACGTACATACATATGTTAATTTTACTCATCACCAGATTTACCCTAATTTATAGTAGGTAATAATAATAATAAGTAAGTATTTGTAGCTGAATAGTTGTATTTATTTGTGTTTCATCACAAAACAAATATATCGTATAACAAAAGTCTGTTCATGCACGAATAACTGTACATAACTGTTTGATAATTATAAATACATACGTAGATATGTCTGCATGTGTATATTTGTGTGTACGACGTTGTACACATGTATGTACATTTATGTTTAGTGCCGAATAGATGATACATTACTATTATTTTTATTGACTTAAGACACATTATTATTATTATTATTATATGTTAATACACAACAATGCATGTATGTATTGTATTGTATGTACATATGTATGTATAAATGCGTGCATGCAAACGTGGTATTATTATTATTATTATTTAAATATGTATTTAACAGTCTTTTTATAATTGGCAATGGCTTTACACACATTGTTTTGTGTGTATGCACGTACATACACACATTTTCTTAATATCGCAATAATTAAATTCACAATTCTTTTTTTATACTCCTCTGTATTTTAAAGTTTGGCTTATTTTACATGTATGTACATGTGAAATCAACTTGTATCCGCATACAACGCGATTATTTATATACATTTAACTAACAATATGAAGTTTCATTGATATATAATAATTAATATTAAGAACGTCGTTGTTGTTACATATTTATTATTTGACGTTTTTTTTAGGCTTTATACCATTTTAAGCCCTTAATATCTAAGCCGATTCAAATCTTATTCACTGCTACTACATACATACATACAAATGACAATAATATATAAAGAAGTAAACAAATACAAAAATATGAAAAAGAAATACCAAAAAATATAATTTGTATATATAAATACATACATACATAAAAACACCGTGACTTAATTTGTTACAGTAGCTAGTATCAGGTCCAGTTGTTGGTAATAAATTCGTTAGTTTTTTTTTAAGAGTTGCTACACATTAACAATTATATATAATATGTACATATATGTATATTCATATGTACACGTACATGTACTGTATATGTATATAAATACATTTTATTAGTACCCCGATATGAAATGGTTATAATGGTTCTGTGCAAAATGCATCTCCGATCCCATTATATAATACATACACATTCTCTCTCCATTAACAATCGAACCAAATTACAAGAATTTACATTACTTCCGTTAAGTTTGATTTTATTTTTATTTCAAATACAAGCTAATAAAATAATACTTGGTGGTTATCTATACTTTGTACTTGCTTATGTATATATATATATAAATAGTACATATATTTATATATTTATACAATAATGACTAACTTATATAATTCTTGGGGTCACCAACGTTTAGTCGAAGTCATTCGAAATACATAAATTAGTTTACTCATATGCTGAAAAATAGTACTAAGTGTTGTGAAAAATGTAAGAAATTTAAAAAATTTTAAGAAAACTAATTGAACTTTTTAGATTATTTTTCGACAGGGTCCACAAAACTCAATAAAAAAAAAATCGATATGCTAATTTTTAAAAAAAACCAGCACTTTGACGGATAACTTACTGAATTAATTTTTGTTATGATCTAAAATGACTATGTACATATGTATGTATGTATAAATATTGTTTTGGTTGTTATCGATCTGTTTCTAGAAGTATGTATGCATGTAAGTAAGTATGAATTAATTCGGCATCATAATCATTGAAAAGCTTCTTCCTATTTAATTGCTTAACATTATAAAATCACTATCAAAAATAACCAATAACACGTTCTCTGTTCGGCCTGCAATTTGATTTTATTGGCACATCCTTTAGTTTGGAAATCGAAATTATACTAGCTCTCAAGTGTAATTGTTATGTAGAAGAAATAGTAGCAAAGAAACTTCCGATATGGAAGGCATGTCAGGTTAAATGTAATGCATAATGTTATGTAATTTGTATACCATTCGCAACTGATATAACAATTAATCTTTAAAACTTGCTTGCAGTAAATACATACATATGAGCCAGTTGCTGTATGTCGATATGTGTGTGTGCAATTATGAATGTATTTTTGTAGATATCTTATATTTCTCTTTCTTTTTCGACAACATTGTGCTTATCGTTTTTTTTATTTTTATTTTTTATAATATATAGTATGTACATATGTATATACATGAGTAAATAGTTAAATAACAATTATTTTGTGTCAGAGCTTTAACTAATTTTGTCAGCAACCGTGAAGAATGTGTATGTATGAATGCATATATTTATACGTATGTATGTATAATCATTATTGTATGTACATATGTATATGTACGTAAGCATATATGTACATATATATATGTATGTATGTATGTATGTATAGTGTGTTGGACTAGGTCAGACTGCAATTATGATTTGCCTAATATTTTCGGTTAATTCGGGTGCTAGGCTGAATAACACAAAATTTCAAGTCTGAAATCAAGCTACCCCAAACAAAATTTCAAAGCATTTCTAACTTACCCAGTTTCTTATATGTGGTAGGCTTTGTGTGTGTTTGTTGTTTGGTACAGTACACAGTACATATGCACATACACTACAATTGTATGCGAAAAAAGTACTCATTTTGGCACTTATCCATTAATGGCCACATGTTACAATGTTACAATTATGGCGACTGCGATGAGAGTGAGAGAGTAAGAGAGAGAAATGGTACTTATTGCACATTGAGTCAACTTTAACGTTGGCGTTGGCTTGGCTCTCCCAAGACTTTACATATGTATGTATGTAAATATGTAGATGGAGCAGTAGGACAGTACGATTGTCATTAGTGTTATATTCGTATATATAAGTATGTACATATGTACATATATCACACCGCACTGCTATGAAACACTAATGGCACCCGTTTCGGTGGCGTTTGTTGTTGGTGCATTGCCGCTAGCCGCTGGTGGATCGGATGTGTTGCGGCGTTTCATGCTGTTAAGACTGGGCGTATCGATGGTGGGTACAACTGAGCTAGAGCCGATGCTGCTGCTGGTGCTTGTGCTACCACTTCCGCTTCCACTTGTGGCTGCCAAATGATTGCTCAACTGTTGCTGAAAATGTTGACTAAAGCTGCTCCCGAATAGTGAATGATGCGAATGCGAATGCGAATGTGGATGCGGGTGCGGGTGCTGCGGATGTGCGTATGGACTATGGCGTAAAATGGCTGCAGCTGATTGGTTGGTGTCACAGCCACCAAGTATAACAATATCCTCTCGCCTCTTTGTCAACTGATTAATGCTGAGCGGATTGTTAATGTCGCGTGGATTGGCACCGATAGGGTTGCGATTTAAGCTGACACCAGGTGCTCGAGGTGCCTGTGCGAAGCCAGTTGCAGTCAGAGAGGCACTGCTGCTGCTGCCGATGTCGTTGTTGCTGCTGTTGCTTATGGCAGTGAGGTATGGATGCGATTGAAATAGTTGCTCTTGCTGCAGGGTTAGCCCCATGCCCAAATAACTGAATCGAGTACCAAGCATCATGGCACGTTCGCTTGCCGAACTTGGCACTGTCCCGTTAGCACATGTCGCCGGCGACGCTGTGCTTGAGGTATTCGGCGTGTTATTACTGCTACATGTCGAACCACCGCTGCTGCTGCTGATGGAACCAGTTCCATTTACAGTTCCAGGCCTTGAAGTGCTGCTTGATGAAGACGCCTGCGGTTCAGCAGCTGTTTGATTCACTGATAGCGTGAGCATATTATTGTTGGCAGGCGTTGCTGGACTAGTTAACATATTGATATTGAGCGGACTTGCAACGCTGGCCGTTGTTGAGGGACTTTGTAAACTAGACAAGCCGCTTAAACAGCCCGGACTGGATAGCGATTGATTCATTGACTCTGTATCCTCTTCCATGTCAGTGATTTGTTGTTTATTGCTTGTTGTTTCGAGCTCATCGCCACTGCCGCCACAGCTGGCACCACCCACCAAGTCATCATCGTCATCATCATCATCACTCAATTGGCTCATATTGCCGGTATCATCCAAGCCGCTGCCATCCTCATGGGCGCCGCCGTTGCCATTCAATGCCTCCATGTAACGAATGCATTTCTTTTTGCGCCTGCGTCAATGAAATAATAAAATATATAAAGCAATATTAGTTAAAAGACTTGTCATAAACATCAAAATTTCTATATTATATGCAAATATTACATGTAAGGCATTCCACACCAAATGCATGCTTCACGGTGCAATTCGGAATAACAGTATAAATAAATATAATATATAAATATATGCTAAGATAATACGAGAAAAAACAAGCTAAATTAAAAGATCGGAAGCAATGGAGTGGTTCTAGAGTCTTGATTAAAAGATTCGATAAGTTAGCGGGAAATCATAATTATTCGCTCCCTCTAACTTAAAAAAAAATTGGTTCCAAAAATATTTGCGAAGCTTGTGCAAAAAAATAATCAACAATTGATAATATTCAACAAAAAAAAAAAATTAATAAAACTCAAATGAATAAAAATTTTTTTTTTTTTCTTATACGAAAAAAAATCTATTAAATAATATGATCCTCTTCATACGGACATTTTTATTATTCTAGATACATAAAAGCAAAAACTTCATGCAGGAACAATAATATCAGATGCTGATACAATATTTAATAAAACAATTTTCGTGCTCTAAATTTTTGTTTAAGAAAATATCAATAAAAAACTTAATTATTTCTTCTTGTGCCAATTTGAAGTAGTTAAGAATTTAAATGAGTGCGTTTTGCGACGATGACGATAAATCATTGAAAGCCCTGGCCGAAAAATCTTTTTTTGTTTTTTTTTTTTTCGTTTATAATGCAGATTAGAAATTCAACTGCCGAATAGTCAACATATTTTTTTTTTAGTTGAGCAAACCAAAGACATAAATGCAGTAATCAGTAAAAGAAAGCAAACATATTAAAAATAGAAAACACACATTAAAAAAAAAAGAATTTATAACCAGCAATCAAAGTAAACTTAAAATTAAAAAACCTCACTGCAAAAAATATGTTTAACCTTATTAAAACAATTTATGGTAATGAATGATATATAATTTATAAACATCAATAATTTTTATCACAATAACACAAACAAAAAGTCATTATAAAACCAAAAATATTTTTTTTTTTTATTATTATTTTTTTTTGATCAAAGCGCAAACAACTGCAACAACAACAAGAACAACAACGACAACAATATCATCAAACAGCTGTAGCAAAAAAAGTTTAATTTAAATTTTGATATACATATATTTAAAAAAAATATATATATACAACATACGCATATATATTAACAAAATAATATTCCCTACAAACAACATCAAAATTTTAAACAATCGCTGCAAAGTGTTTGATACCAAATTAACTAAATACATATGTATATATTTATGTACATTTAAGTGTTGAAAATTCTTGTTCGTATGTATCAAAAACAATTTTATATATATATTTATATATATATACAGTACGACCATGCTCAACGCAACCCTCGTTACACGCAACTCCTCGATAATTGCAACACCCAAGCTCTTAACTTTCAAAAGAATAACCTCATTTAACGCAGCTTTCTTAGGAAATCGTAATAAGTTTAGACCACAATTTCTAATTTTATCAAAAACTTAATAAATTAAAATGAAATCCTTGCATTGAACACAAATAAACTCGATTTACTTTGATTTAAATGATAAGAAAATGCATCTACTTTTGGAAATAGGTCTCTTAGACAACAGAAGATTTTCCCTCGGTTTCCGCAACCACCTCAGTTTTCGCAAAAGGCCAAATTCTAAAAGGTTGCGTTAAGCGAGGTCGTACTGTATGTATATTTAGCATTAATATCAAAAAATCTCGATACAATCTTTAAATGCCGCATTAGCACAATTAAAGTCAATATTTACAGCATGTTTTTATTTATAAAACCTAAATGAGCGTACTGAAAATGTTTAGCTATTTTGTGTTGCTTTTCATTAATTTCGTTTTTATTTATAAAAAAAATTTAATTTAAATTTATGATTGAAAAATAAAATTTTTTTTTTAAGTGTTGCTAATGCGGCTCAATGCTAGTTTTCGTTGTTTTTTTTTTGCAAATAACATAACAATTGTACAATGCATTTTAGTAGTTTTGTAATGCAAAAATAAATTTGAACACTTTATTAAGTACACATAATTATAATGTTATTTACTGGCATTTTTTTTTGTGCAGACTCTCCCTTCATTTTGCTGCTGTTGTGACGCTGTGTTTGAACTGCTGCTGCTTGCTAATTAAGTTAAAGGATGCCATGTTGTTGTTGTCCAGAAAAATGGTTGGCGGGAGGGGGGGGGGGGTTGGGGATGGTTAAGAAGCCAGCTTTGGTATTGTTTTCCATTTCTTTTGTTTACGTTTACAAATTAACGTAAGTCGGTGGTGCCTGCGGTGACAGTTGTTGGTTACTTGCCGAAGCACCACCATTATTACCACCACCACCGCCACCACCGTTATTTAAAGGTGGTGCTGATCCATTTCCAGTGTTGTTGTTGTTGCTGCTGCTGCTATTTCCACTGGCCATCAATTGCATGTGTGTATGCGTGTGCGATGACGAATTCGATGATGACGATGAGCTCGATGATGAGTTTGGCAGCATTACCGTTGCCCCCACCATCCCAGGCGTTAGCATGCCAGCACTTATGCTATTCATACCCGGAACGCCGATGCCGCTATTGACAATTCCGCCAATGTTGCTGTTGCCCAAACCCACACTGGGACTGAATTTGAGAGAGATTTAGAGTGGTTTAGGGACCGCAACACATACAACACATACACACATATATATAAATATATATATTTATATGATTAAAAAAAAGCGGTATTTGCAAACATCAATAACACTTATATGCTCAATTAAAAAAACCAATATAATATTATCAGGGTGTAGGTGTGAGTTTAGTGTATTTATTAAAACGAACTATTTTTTATAGAGGACTGATTTGATTTTTACGCAAAGTAAAAAAAGTATTATACAAATATGATATACATGTATGTCTTCTTAAAAGCTTTCAAATCTTGTAATATTAAGAAAATATATATAAAAAATAATAGGAATACAACTTCTCTTTTTTTTGCTAATTTTTACTAATTATATAAGTATGCTATTAACAACAAAGAACCGACTCGCAAAACTTATTATCTTAAGAGCAACAAGATAAGTTTGCCTAAACAATTTTTTGTTTTGGTATTAAGTACAACGACCTCAAAAGTTGGACAACCATATCGAAATTATCTTTCCGAAAAGTATTCAAACTTATACTTAGATACAGAAGGAGAAATATCGCTCGGATCTTTCAATGATGAACAATTTTAATTGGTTCCAGAACTTAACTGTTATATTATCATATCCTTTTAAATATGTTCAGAAACTGTTTGTAAAAAGCAATAAAACTAAATTTTTGATCCTGTGCAGGGAGCAGGCTGGGAGTTTTTTTTGGTTGAAAAAACACTTAGTTGCATGCAAGAACATATTGTTGTTGGCTACAATGGCCTTCTTGCCTACGTTAAACGGTTTTTTTTTATAAGGGAGTTCAATACCGGCTTTAGTGTATGTGGTTTATGTTTTTTGTTTATTATGAGTGTGAAATACTGTGAGATTTTTTTTTTTTTTTTTACAGTAATTTTGTGTGTAAAGTTATAATGATTGAATTTTAAACAATATTTATTAGCGATCCCATACGTACACATGTATATGTGCGTATGTAAATACACTTATACTAGAGTTGCATATTAAACTCGATCAAGCAATCTATTTTTCTGGGAGTGTCGGCTGTTCATTTTATCTCTGTCTCCTTCTCTCTCTTTCTCTCTCTCTCTCTCTCTCTCTCTCTCTCTCTCTCTCTCTCTCACTCTCACTCTCACTCTCACTCTCTGTCTCACTCTCTCTCCACTTAAGCCGTGATTACATATTAATCTCCTGGTTAACTGAATGAACTGAATCGCGCACAGTTATTTATTCTCAGCCGAAAAGCTCGTTAACCTGTGACAAGTGTTGCCATAATGTTTAGCGCAAAAAAGCTAAATTAGCAAACAATAACAGCTAAAAAACCTCTAGATTTATTTTAAATCATTTTCGTCAAAGCTTTTTGTCCTTTTAGTAAGTAATGTAAGTGATTTAACCAATATTCATTCGGTTTCTCTGCTTATATTTAACCAAATTGACCTAGCTGAACTCTCGCTCCACCTCGGCATTTGACCACGGCAACGACAATAGTTATGAAGCAATGGTGGACAGCTCCTTAAATCTCTGATTTCCCCCATAATCGCGGTGTGCGTTCACTTCCAGTTTGCTTTAGCAAATCTGAAAAAAACATGGCAAAAAGAGCTTGCAGGCGTGGTGGACTGCTAACTGCACAGAATGGTAGACTCACTTAATTAAAACAAGACCTGGTGCTTCCTTTTTCAGCTCTGTGTATCTACTTTTTTTTGAGCAAATCTAAACACTTGCGTTATCTGTCCCAATTCCAGTGTTTCAGATCCAACTTCCAACGATTGAGTTTATCCTTGATTCCATTCACATTCGAAATTGCATCTTCACTTTCTAATGTTATGAAGCTAAGAAACGTCGACACCAGTTCCTTACGTTCTTCAGATATATAATTGATAACTACGCCTTCACATACAAAGCATACATACAAAAGGCTGAAAAACGCTAAATCGATCTGAAATAACGCCAAATTAGCGCCGCAATCGCAATTGAAAAACTCCAAATCTGGGGGGAAAAGCGCTAAAACGGCAACACAGGCTGTGTCGTCGTGGGCATCACATCGTAAGTATGAGATTCACAAGAGCATGGTGATATTGTTATATTTTCACCGTTAGCAAAAATTGACTACAGTACAGATGCCAAGAAAAGAGAGAGCAATGAGCAGGATATAGCAGTTAACTGTAAATTGAAATAATTGCAGTATCCCGAACACATATTTTTATATTTTACATATGTATGTCAAAAATTCACAATTGTCTGATCATATACCCACGCATACATTAATACAAGCGTTTTAAGATGATAATCATACAACTCTAATATACTTGGAAGGACAAATTCTGGGTGTGTGTGTGTGTTTCTATTCATACAATAATTACTGCGTTTATGCTGTCTGGCTAAACAATAATCATTTTAACAAACATTAAAAGTTATATTCGATTGGCCAAATCGAATTTGGTTTAACGCAAGGTAATATTAACAGATTAGTCAGTGACTTTTCGATAGCTAGCAAGCTAGTTTTGTGAAACACTTGATATACATTTGGTATTTCTTAACATAAACGCAGTATGCAGTAATTATTAATAATAAAAAAAAAAAAATAAATAAACTATTCAAGTGGTTTTTACCTGCAGGGCTTGCACCATTGATTCTGCTGGTCCAGACCGAAGCGCGCACGACACTTCTTCATGTTGTTGCCTAAGATCAAAAATGTTATGTTTTTTAGTTTAAATTCTATAGTATTTTGCAGGTTTAAATGATTTGTTAGTGAAGTTTTTAGTTGATTGAGCAAGAGAAAGTGTAGGTAGATTGTCGACGCATTCACTACAATTTTAATAAAAGCACATTACATACATACATATGAACATACAAAGCATTACAATGAATCTTGGGGGGAAAAAACAACAAATTATGAATATAATAGCTAACAACAAGTGCTGCCATAATGTTTTACATAAGCTTAAAATCATTGTATGAGTCACTATAATCATTTTGCATAGTTCAAAATATTATTGATTATGTCAAGAATGTTGTTAGTAAGTAGTAAATAAAATCTGGCTTTTAATCTATTTCTTAAAATATTAATTACATCACCACTAAAATATTGAAGTTGCATTTCCATCAGTCTGAAACATAGTCTTAAAAAAATGTTAGGTTTATGGTTATTTTTGCTTATGTTTAATTAATTTTTATAAGCCTTAATTAAATCAGATTTTATTAACATCCCAAAAGTTGTAGTGTATGACTACATTAGATGTAATTAGTAATTACATGTCGTTAGTTCCTTGCTGTGGAAATACACTTACACAATATCATGTTATCATGCACTAAATATATACAACACATATTATGTAAGATACTAATATAACAGCTCTTTCTTTTCTGGAATGTTAATATATTAAAGCAATGTTAAATTAATATAAAAATGTGCAGACACAGGTGATGGTAAATTCTCAGCTACATATATAAAAACATACAGCAATGCTTAAATGGATGGAACATAATCTGTGTAACATTATAAAGTAAAATAAATTAATTACATAGCATCTTAGCACTGCCAAATGCAAATTATTTATATACAACTTATTGCGCAATTCCTTTCTTTTTTTCAATAATTATGAACTATTTTTTTTTATATTTTCCTTTTTTTTCTTATAAAGAAAGTTTGGTTATCTGTTTACTGAATGGGACAAAATTTTGGTGCTTTTGTATATCCCCGGATAGTCCATATTATATCACCTGCGTTCCTATCGAATAGCCTTGAGACCACAACAAGTATACGAAATTACAACTTTTTTCGGAGTGTTTTTTTTTTTTTTACATTTGTATATTATTATTTTAAAAAAGGATTTTCATCAAACAAATATAAATATGTATATTAGAATGATTTGTCCAATCAAAGTTTGTCGGAGACTTTTTTGATTTTTGATGTGATATAGATAATACACAAGATTCGTGTTCAAAATTTTTAAGAAAATAATGTTATCTAACCTCCTGCGTCGTTGCTAGCGTCTTGCTTCCGTTTCCGTTTCTTGCCGCGTGAGGCGTTTGTGCGTGAACTCCAATCGGGATACATTTGCATGTGCAGCTGGCGTTCCCTTCGGGCCAACTCGTAATATTTCGCCTGCTCCTCACGGCCCAATGCATGCCACTGGGGGGAGGGAGTGGAGGGAAGGTTTGCGAACATTCGCAGAAAGAATTGTGTGTAATTGTTGTTTGTTGTATTTGGGGCAATAATCGGGGCGGCAGATTACAAAAAAATTTTATATTTTTTACAAAATTTTTAAATTTGTTCATTTTAAAGAAGGCGAAGACCAAACAATATTTTGGTTATTATTTATCGATATAAAATTTTTGTAAAAAAATTAGGATAATATGAAGATTGTACATTAATAAATCAATCGATGATGGTTTAACACGGTTATTAAAAATTATTGGGAGAGCCGACGACTATCAAAACTAACCTTAAGCCCCTGCCCCCTTTATATTTATGGATCGTAATATTCCGCGCGCAGATTGACATTGGTTGAAAAGCTGTGACGGATCGAACTAGTTAACGGTTTCGGGTGCATGCATTTCGCCAATTTAAAAGCTTACACGCATATATATATATATATATATATATATATACATATATAGGTAGAATATATATATATGTATATATATGAGATTCTTGTTACAAGAGAATCTTACATGAAAATGAAAGCATTTAAATAAAATAAAATGTTTTTTTTTTTGGTTTTTAGTTTTTAACTATATAGAGTATATTTTCCCGTCCTAAATGGACTTCTTTTGCTTGCCAATATTTAATACATATATAAGTATATTGTGTTTGTGTGAGCGTGAAGTGTATTATTTTTGCCAATAAGAGAACCCTTAGAATATTTATTTGTATATGTATGTATAAAGCTTAAGCCTTAAAAAAAATAAACAAAGAATGTCCTGTTCTTAAAACTATATATGTTATATTTGCATTTCGACGAACGATCCACTCTGGGTGCATTCCTTAAAAGTCTCATTCAAATATTATGTTTTGAGTTTTTTTTTGCTTTAATCATTCTTTAAAGGAACGTAAAAAGCAACACCAGTCAAGTTTTTGATTCGATTTGGTATAGAATCAACTAGTAAGCAGTATTTTCCAACATCATCTTCATCAAGAAAAGTCTATACTAGCTTTAATAATTCAGTTAATATTTATCTAAAAATTATCGAATACCCAACACTTTCTTTTTGTTGTTGTTTTTGTAAACACTTTTGTATTGTTGTACTGCGTACTACTATACATCGTATGAAGTATCGATGTTTTAATGCCATTATATAAATTTATATCACAACTGTACTATTCATTTAGATCATCAGTTCTCTCTTATATAGTTTGTCTAAGTATTATTTTGAGTGAACTCTTTCAAGAGAGATATACTCTAACATGTATTAATTAGTATTCATTCGGATCCCCCGATTATCGAAACTAACTAAGCAAATAAAAGAAATGGAGATTTAAACATGAAACAAAAATCACAAAAATTGGTAAATCGGATTAAACAATTATTAATTTTTTTTTTTTTTTAATAAATTTTGCCTCTTTCAGTACATATATGCAATAAAAATATTTATACCTTATATAAACTATAACATGTATGTTTGTATAAATAGAAACTAATTGTGAAATAAAGCGAGCTTCGGTGTCTACCGAAGAATTGGAATCAAAACTAATTATTGTTTTTTTTAATGTCTTCTAAGAGTAAACAGTCTAAAGCTAAATATACGAAGCCAAATAACTAATTTTCTGCGTCTAGTCTAAATTTCAAAAATTGGTATATATTGTTTTTGGGTTCTATTTTTCAGGAACAAGATTTAAATTTATATACTTAGAAGTATTTACACAAATTACATATACAGTTGGTACGATTTTTACGTGGTGTTAATTTTGTAAATTTGGTTAGTTCTAGTTGTTGTTGTTTTTGACAATTAGTAGAGCTGAGAGACTTAAATGTGTGTGCGTTTTAATTTTATTTATTGTTAATTTGTATGTGTATGTCGTATATGCATGTTTTTGTTATAATTTATAATTTATAAATCAAAAACAATAAACAAAAAAACATAAACAAAATAATTTGAATGCGGTTAGGGAAAGAAAATAGTTGAAATTTGTTTTTTTTTTTGGATTTTTTTTACAAGATTTGACAATTTTGTGCAATACCTCCCGAATCCGCCGTCGATCTGTCTTTTTTACGCTTTTTCTTTTTCGACACATAACCGTAGTTATCTCGTGCGCTCCACCCCGGATACAATTCCATATGCAATTGGCGCTCTTGTCGCGCTTTTTCGTAATATTTGCTTTGTTCTTCGCGGGATAGTTCGTGCCACTACAAAAGTATTCATGAATTAAGTTGGGAATTAAATAAGCAAAAAACATGTAAATTTGTCAGATTTTTTTTTTTAATTTTTGCGATTTTTGTGCAACTTTTATTATCAGATTTGTTGGAAAGACTCCCAGCGTTAGGGAAAGACGTATGCTACTAAAGTATGCGACTTAACTTTATTAACGACTGACTGTTAACATAACAGTGCGTGCATATCAGTATACAGAAACTAATATAACATTACAGAGCACACGGATCCATTGAATGTTAAATCCGTACTTTCAAAAGGATCTGTCAGGAGAGTGTCTGTCAGTAAGTAAATGTCTGTTAGTCTATAAAAAAAAATAAATAATCGCAGTATTTTTGTATTTAAATTTGTGCTCGTAGTCGATGATATTTCTTGCATTATCGGTGAGGCTTTCTCTTTGTATTTAACGATATAGATACCCCTTATAAAATCAGAGCTTATTCATAAGTAATTAATTTTTAATCAAATCAATTTATTTTGATTTAGATAACATCTGTATGACAACTTACCCTTCTCCCCAGTATCTGATTGATTGCCGCTGACTCTTTGAGTGTGCATTCGGCAACAACTTTGGCACGCATCTCTTTCATATAGAGCATAAATGCATTTAGTGGTTTTTTTATATGTGGTTTCTTTTTGTCATTTGAACTATCTTTACAGTCGTTTGTTTGAGAATTCGTTGAGCTTTTCGTATCCAAGTTTCTGCAATAAAATAAGAAGTTCAATTCAAATGATGCACAAGTAAAAATTAATATTATCGTATATAGTAATAAGAATCGATATAATGTCGTATCTAAGTTGAATAGTTAGAAAAGATCAATTTGCCATACGTAAAGTGTTTTTTTTTTTTTAAGGAAAATATAAATATTTTGTAGACAAATATGATCGCTAATATAAACAGTCGAACTATTTTTTTTATTCCCAGAAAAGTTTTGTGAAAACTTTTTTTTAGCTATAATAAAGTTCGACTGTTTATGTATTGGATTTTTCGATTTATTTATTTGTTTACATTGTTTTTAGGCGGGTTCCACCAATGCTCAAATCGTACGGAGCATCCGGCATGGGCATACCGCCGCTTGCATCACAATTCTCATTCAATGCAACTCGATCGTTGAGTTGAGCTGATGATGTTGTTGTTGTTGCCCTTCCTGCCGCTGCTGTAAGCGCATTAAATTGCGCTTTTAACATATCGGTAAGGGCACGTTCCTGGAGTGCGGCAACTGCTGCAACAGCCGCTGATGACGATGACGATGTTGCTGTTGTTGTAGCTGTTGTTGGTGGTGTTGTTGTTAATGGAGACATTGGAATGGCAACTAGCTTGTATGCATTACCATTCGAGTTATCGGATTGACAATCGATTGTTGGCGTTGGCGTCTCAATGCGTCGTGCATGTCTTGATTTTCGACGATGATGATGATTATTATTATTATTTGAACAGATGATATTGCTGCTTGTCGATGGTGTCGTTGGTGTTGGCGTTGGTGTTGGGGGGAATTGAATGTCGGCCAAATAAGCAGCTGGATCGTACGACCGCGGAACGTTCCTTTGTATTTTCGAGCCATATTCCAATAGAATTTCAGCAGCAGCAGCAATGCTATCACTTTCAGCTGGTTGTAAAGAGTTGTGTCGGGAATGCCAAATGCATGCAGACTTTTCCTTTTCATCGTCGTCGCTGCTTTCAGCACTTTCACTATAACCATTGATAGGGCGAGGACGGACCTTTTGCGCTTGTTGCAGCATAATATTTTCAATATCATACAATGTTCGTTTCGATGAAGACTTTTCCATTTCACAATCACTGGCAGAGCTGTTGTTGTTGATGTTATTCTCCTGTTTTAAATAAACATCGGGCTTTTTAGTTGGCGCCACCAAATCGCATTCAGCGGATAGAGCGATTGCCGCCAATGCCATAATGTCATGAGTTGGTGTACTATAATTATCTGTCTTTGTTGTACTGTCGTCGTCGTCGTCGTCAGGCGTTAGACCCAAACGTTGCAAACTTCTTCGATAATATAATTCAGCACTGCTCCATTGATAATAAAGTCTTTGGACTTGCATAAGCATTCCGTCAATTTTCTTACGATTATTATCAAATTCACGTTGCACAGTCAGCTCCAGATTAATCGCGTTTCCATCATCATTATAATTGTCGTCATCATCATTCTCATTAAAATTGTTAGCTTGACGCGTTCGAGTATTTAGATTTGCCTGAAACTTATTGCAAAGCAGGGTCAGCTTTTCTAAACCCTTCTTGATATCAAATAATACGTTCTTGTGTTCTTGAAAATAATAACATTTTGATCCCAATTTTTTTATATTGTTCTTTGAGTTTTTGTTATTTGTTGCCGCCGCCGCATCATGTTTGGTATCATCGGCGACAAATGTTCGATTATTATTGTTATTATCTTGCGATAATGTTGAGGGGCAGGATGATGATCCTTTTGCTTTATTATTATCGGAAGCTATTGCAAATTTCTTTAGGCCCGATAATTCTAAAATGTGTACACGACGTTCTCGCTCCTGTTCCACATCCAATGATAGTCGCGGTGACTGCAAGAATTGTGCATACAACATGTGTGTTGCTAAAAGTTGCTGTTGTTGTTGCTGAGGACTACTCTCTTGTTGTTGCGGGGTTGCAAGCACATTATTCGAATAAAAACGTGCCATTTCCATTTGTTCGCGATTCCAATTGCGTTGTGAAAGTTCATCTAACTGCGACCATTGATGCAACAAGCCGTGTTGTTGTTGCTGTTGTTGTTGTTGCTGTCGCAATAGAATTTCCGACATTAATGTTGATGTTGTTGTTAATGTTGTTGTTGATGTGTTTGGTACTGTCGCATTGCTTGTGGGTATATTAAAAATATGTTTCATTGCGGTATCGGTAGTATTATAATCCTTATGAACTCCTTCACTATTACACGCCTGCAATAATTGATAATCAATGTATTGTGACGCTGATGCGACCGACGATGATGAGGATGATAATTGTGACATCGGTCTCGAGTCCATTAGAATGCCAACGGGTATAATTAAATCTTTTTGCTCTATGTTTTCATCATCAGTTCTTCTTTTATTATTTTTTCCAATATATTCGTGAGATTCTGTGGCACTTTTGATGCTCTTCTTGACACACTCTGAATCCATAACACCGACAGCTGCTTAGAAAAATTTTTAGGTCTTGTTGCGATGTTGTTGCTATTATTCTATGTTAAGATGTTCGAAATTAATAAGCTTTGTCCAACAGTTGTTAAATCTGTTTTTTACAACACTTCTAAATTTCTAAGAGTTTATAACAGGCGTTGATTGCACTTTAACGTTCAATTGCTTATTTTTGTGTGTTAGCTGTCTTTTTTTGAGGACGTTTATTTATATCAAGACTTTAAGAAAAGAAATGAAAGATCTGTAAATAAGATCTCACTTTAACCAAAAAAAAAAAAAAAAAACCCAGCTGCACAAGTGTGTGTTATATACGGCGTGCCAAAGTAAGGATTATTTTTTTATTTTGACCTACACGACATAAGAATAAAAAGAGATATTTCTGCCAAAAAAGAGAGTATCTAATCAATTCTAAACTCATTGCATTCTCTCTCTCCTATTGCCACACACACACAAACGCACACACACACATCACATCACTTTATTCTCTTTTATTTTATTTTCTCTGCCGTTAAAGACAGGCGCAGTAGACATAACAGTAACCCTGTTGCCTGCCTGTTGCGGACTTGAATATATGAGAACATGCACGGAATTACATACGAACAAATGAAGGTATCTGTTATAAAATTAAACAATGTGTGTACATTTGTAAGTGCTTAACTTAATTGTTTTTATAATTGAATATTCAATAATTTCGGACAGCCGAGAATAATTGATAAAAATATGAATTTTAAATAATGCATTTGTATAAGCTTTGACACCACCAAAACATTCAGCTGTTTTGGTATTAAGAAACGTTGAGTTGGTATGAATGTATGTATGTAACCCTGTTTGTATGTGTGGGTGTTTTGCAGAGTTGATGTATGACTAAAGCTTTAAAAACACATACGAAGAAGTATTTGTATAAATATATATTTATATATATGTATTTTAGCATGTAAATGATACACTTTTTTGCTAATAACAGACAAGCCTCGCATTATAAAGTATTTATGTGAACACAGTTTGTATGTGTATAAATTATGCAATTTATTTAATGGCGCAGTTTTACAGTTAGCAGTTGTACACACACACACCCACACACAAACACAAAGTTTTATAGTCATGGAAAAGAGTCTCATATGCATTTAAAGTATTTGCAGCAGCACAAATTGTTTGTTTTGTATTTTTTTGTAATTAGACACGTGTGCTCTTAGCCTATTTTCGTTTACAATTTTTATAGATTTAACAAAACATTTTTAAGTTTAAGCAGCAGATCATTGGTTTTTCAGATTTATTTAGATTTTCGCTAACGAGTATAAACTGTCTGTCCATCAATTTGACGAATTACTTCCGACTTTCGGGGCTTTTAAGCTAACAATTTGCACTGGTACACGACTATCGCCTTTCTCTCTCCTGTGACATAGAGAGCGAGAGTGAGAGAGGCCGGCGTACGCTTATGCAGCAAAGGATTGCGCAATGAGAGTGTAAGCAAACGAGAGAGATAATTATAAATCGAAAGAGTGACAACCAGAGAAAGAGAAACAGACCAGGAGCGCAGAATAAGTAAGTAGTATGTAGGTAGACTTAAAAAGTTTTTGAAGATAATCTAAACGAAAGAATTACAATGGCTCATACAACAGCTGAGCTTGCCAATGTCGTTGTTATCTACATACATATGTATGTATAAATACATTCCATACTTATTTTTAATTAAATTTCTTCTTATTTTATTATCTTTTCATTTAACAACATACATTTGAATGTGAATTTATTACATTGGAATATAATGCCTAAGCAAACATTTTAAATTTTTTTCGACTCCAATATTTATCAAAATAGTTTGTTTAAAACCATGCTCGATACATTTTGACACAATATAAAATACTAGCAGGTCATCGTTAGCGTATCCCAACAGTTACCCAACTGTTCTTATATGCAATAGGCGCCACCTATTGAATAAATATTTTCTTTCCCTGTATTTCTATCATAGCATAGATATGTAATTGAAAATTTCCCCCTATTAGGTATGTTTTTATTGCTGCCAGTAGAGTAAGAAGAAAGGAGATAAGATTAGAGCAGACATTCAGCCTAAGATAACAGCAACAAACGTATAGAAATAAAATTAAAAAAAGATAAAATGAACTAAACTGATGGTTCTTGGTCTTTGTAGTATATTATGTATATATTGACTTGTATGTCTGTGTATTGATGATGGCTTATTGCATTCTGCTCCTCAAATTTTCTCAATACAGAGGACCACTTACAAATACCCCTACTAATTGCTTATACATATGTTAAAAATCTGATACTAGACTTAATAGCTTTGTAGAGAAATGATGCAAATGATGTTTCGATTTTGTAGTGAATTTCATCTTTGAATAATTATTTAGGGTCAATGCAAATGCCATCTTAAGGGATGAAATAAAATGCGCAGGCGCTACAATCAAGTGGGCCAATAGGAAAGTCCATATATCTGTTATGTAAGTATGTACACACGTGTCTATTCATGATGGTGTGTGTGTTTCGTGAGTCAAGTGGGTTGGATTGATGGTGGAGGGGGAGGGCAAAATTAAATATGGCGTCTGCGAAAAGCATCCACACAGGGAACAGGAACATTCGGGCGAGCGAGAAAAAATAATGGTCGAGTGTGAAAACTAACTTATTGCTGAATTCGGAATTAAAATGAATTATAATAACAAGCAAGATTGCAGAATTGGAGAGAGACCGACAAGACGAAGAGTTGCGCTTTTTCGATTCTTAAAATTATATTTTTTTTTGCGAGAAAGGGTTTTTCAAGTTTTGGAAATTCTGAAGAGGTAAAAACAGAATTATTTATTCAAAAGTTTTGTTTATAAGTTTAAGCAATACGTGCAATTATTTGTGAACATATATTTTGCGAAAATGTTAATTAATTAATTTTTTAATTTTTGAAATTCTCAAGTCGAATCTCAAAATTCGAAAAAACAGAATGGAATTTTAGATTGAATCATATTCGTTTAATATAAATCTTTAGTTGTACGTTTTCGTGGAAGTTCGACTGTGTTTGTTGTTTCTCTGAATCTATAAGCAAGATCTATTTATTTGATTAAAGACTTGCCTTGAATATCGACTATTCGTTGTAGTATCCTGTATGCCGCAATCCTGTTTCGAACTGGACGCCACAATAGCTGGATGGGAATTTAAAACGTGATGAGATGCGGCGTGAACAGAAGGCAGCAGACTTGGAGAAAAACGAAATGGGAAATCGCTGAAATTCAAGAGTGAGAAAATAGTTTTAATTTGGTATTTATTTAGAAATTAATAAACTTGCTGCTAAGAGCAAAAGTCACCTTGGTAGCGTTGTATTTATTGGCAATGAGGTGGGATAGGGTGTTCTAAAACTAGATGCTGAGTATACCGACGGTGTGTGCCTGAAAAAAAGTAATCAAAATAAATTCAAGCAACTTCAATAATTGATCACTAAACTATTATTATAAAGTAGATTGGTTTTTCTGGTAATTCTGATAATGTGAAACTTTATCGGATCTACAATCTGTAGCAGGCCATCACTTTCATGGACCTTAACTGCATACCAACCTTAGCTATATGTGACACGGTCATTCTACTTTTAAGAATAATGTTATTCTCATTAAAATATTAAAAACGACGCGCAAGAAGCACGTCATTCAGTGTTGGATCAAGAGACGTACTGATTCAATCTATTTATTGTCTGCCCTTAATTGTACCAATAATGGGTTACTCACAAAAAAATATGCTTTAAAAATGACAAAGCCGTTTTTTAATTTTGTACTATTTTTTATTTTTATTTTGCTTATTTTTGAGGCGAGTTAATGCGTCCTCAGCAAAACCCAGTCATAAATTACTTTTTCTGATTTATTTATGATTTTTTTTAAGACGAGTTTTTAGTTGTATTTATATTATTAATTGCAATAATCAGTCGCAATATAACTTTGAGAGTCTCTCTTCGATATAATATTATAAAAGGTATATTTTTCAAATAGATCAACTTACCATGAAGCTACTTGCGACATGTCGGGGCTTAGCATCGGGTAAGGATATTGGCTGGCAGCAAACGGATATAATGCTGGGCGTGTAAGACCTAAAAAAAACGAGCATTGTAAACAAATATAAAAATTTTAGAAACAAAAGACAATTAGATCTCTTAGTCAAAGAGGTTCTGTTTGTTACGAAGTTTTAATATCTTAATAAGTATTTATTAAAGGTTTCAATTTTCATTTACAGAAATCGTCTGTTTTTGTCAATTTCTTTCGATCAATTGACTCGCAAAACGCATTCCTTGGCTCTTACACATATCGGTATGTACAAAGTATCGTTATAAAATAGTATGTATAGGCGTTTGGTTATTTATTTATACCATGGCTGCCATATAAGGTAGCACAATAAAGCCTAACATGTTATACAGCTTTGCTTTGAACTTTGAACTTTCAAAATTTGTAGTTACTAATCAAATGCATGGTGGAGAAATTACAATATAAGTTATAAATAACAAACAAACTAGTATTTGTGCCTTATCTATAAAAAAAAAACAAGACCAAGCTGCAATGATGCTCTCCTCAAAGTTTCAACTGACTACTGACAACAAATATATGCACTGCAAAAGAGTGCAGGCATGCTTTGTACGTCACCAAACCATTCAATAGCAACATGTGAATAATTCTTCTTGATTCTTTCTCTAGCGCTCCCTTCTCTATTGCTTCAAAAACAGAGTAAACGTTGCAGTCGGATGCAATGCTTAGCAATACCTGTTTAAAGAGGGGATAACAACGGCCTGATTGCAAACGGGGTACGGGGATTCGGAAGGAGCTGATGAAGATCTTTCGGGAATGTATCGGAATTTATCGAATTTGACCTTCGATACTTTATAGACAAAGATATTTGGAAAGTTTTAAGTCTCAAGCTTGAAGGGTGTCGATAAAAGTTGCGTTCATATTCAGACGGACAGATACCATGATAGACCTCCGGCATCGGGTATAATTTTGTCTTTACCTGTCTTTGATCCCCTTGATTACTTTATTACTACAATTTCTATGTAATGCGTTTTATTTTCGATCCGTTTTTTGCCTTAATTTGAGTTCAATTGTGCTGACTCTTGCAAAGTTAAGTGCTTCTTGTTTAGTTTATTTGTATATTTGTTCCTAACGCTACAAGTTGAAAACTTAAATTTTAGAGCGCTAGTCATTACAATCTTATAATTCTTTTGTTTGCATTATTCCACAATTCTATAATTATTATTACTATTATCATTATCATTACTATTATTTTTTTATTAGTATGTTTATTATTATAACTATTACTATATCAGCAGGCTCATGGCAAATATCGGCGGACCAACCCAATCAAGGAGAAAACTCTTAATGGAGATCAACAACTCCATTCTGTTATATGGATGCGAAGTCTGGGGAGATATTTTGGGAGACACATGTAGACTGAAGCCACTACTTGCAGCAATGCAGAGGACGACCGCACTGAGGATAACTAGTACATATAGAACGGTGCCCGGCGCTGCCGCACTAGTCATAGCAGGCGTGATACCAATAGATCTCTTAGCTAAAGAACGAAAGACAATCTACCAGCTAAGACAACTAGAACAATTTTCTAGGCAAGCCGCAGATATATGTAGAAAGACAACGTTAGCACTATGGCAAGAAAGATGGGCAGACGAGATTACAGGAAGATGGACAGCCAGGCTCATACCTAACCTTAAGGCATGGGACCAACGGCAGCATGGAGACGTAGACTACTACATTACACAAATGTTAACAGGACACGGATATTTCAGCGCGTTTGTACACAGGATAGGGAAAAGCGCAGAAGCTAGCTGTGTATATGGTGACGCCGAGTCCGGCAATGTGGAGCACACAATATTTTTCTGTGCGCGATTCACATTGGAAAGAAGAGGACTCACACAAGCGATCGGACAAAAAACACTGGAGAATCTGGTATCAAAGATGACTATCAGAGAGGACGACTGGAAGAAAGTAGCGGCATTTGTCGGCAAAATACAAAGAAGCAAGAAAAAAGACCTAGATGAGAGGTCGGAATAAGGTGTCCGGAATCAGATTAGCGCTAAGCACATAGATGCTTCCACCAGGATCACTTATCCACAGAGAGCTCATGCTTCTCCAAGAAGGCGCTTCGCGCATAAGGGCCCCACTTCCGAAGTATTGCGAAAGCGTTTCCGAAGTGGAGATAGGACCAACGGGGAGGGGTTGTTTGTAGGTATTCTGCTTTGTAGACCGCCCCACACTACTAAGACGTCAGTAGAAAGTGCGTAAACGCATTTTCCCCTCCCTAACACAAAAAAAAAAAAATTATTGTTATTATTATTATTATTACTAACATTCCCAATACTTTTATTATAATTGTTATTTGTATTGTATATAAATTATTTTACATTCTTACTCTAAAGTATGCTTTTAACTTATAACTAAATTGAGATGCGTTTCTAATGGTCTTTAATTGTGTTGGTAATTGGTTCCAAGGGCGAGCTGCCCAGATGTAAAACTGCCTTTCAGAACATGCAAGATTTGTTCTTATACAAACTTTATTACTGGTTCTTGGGGACGTGCTAAATCGAAGATTTTTAAAAAGATACTCAGGCTGCTTGGTATATATAATTTTATGAAGAAGAATTTAAATCTTATGGTTAATGAGGTTAGTTAAATTTAAGTCAAATAATTTATTTGTATGGCTGGTTATATGTACGTTTTTTTTTAGATTAAATACATAGCGAGCTATGTTGTTAAGCGCAACCTGCAATTTATTGTGACTAACTAAACTGCCTTTGACAAAAATCTCAATACCATACATTAGTATGGGTGCAACCATTGCTTTTGCTATGGTAGTCTTAATGCTGACTGTTTTGTTAAATGTAACGCCTAAATTATCCGTATTGTCTACATAAATTATTTCTACTCCATCTATATTAAGCTTGTTTAAGTTATTTGTGCACAAAAGTTTCTTACATATTAAAAGACATTTAGATTTTGCTGGATTTAAGGCCAGCCCGTTTTTTCGAGCCCATTTACTAACAGATATTAAATTAATATTACACATATTTATACATTCATTCAGTTGTCATAATGGACGACTCACATACATTTGAACATCATCAGCATACATATGGACCTCACATCTAGACAAGACATCAGGCAAATCATTAACATAAATTGTAAAAAGTAGCGGCCCTAGTACCGATCCCTGCGGAACACCCCGAGCAACATATCTATGGTTCGATTTATTATCAGCTACAACAACAACTTGCCTTCTGTTAGTGAGGTATGAACATAATAGTTTTGTAGCTGTTGAGGAAAAATTTTACATCTTGTGCAACTTTGTCAAGAGTATCTCGTGGTTTACCGTATCAAAAGATTTACTAAAGTCAAGAAGTGTCAAAAACGTTACTTTACTATTATCCATGTGTTTTCTTATATCTTCTATTATCTGTGCTGTAGTACAGCTTCTGTTTTTTCTAAACCCCGACTTTTTTTGGCTTAAAAGTAAATTTTGATCAAGGAACGGTTTTATTTGCCGTGCAATTAGCTGCTCAAAAACTTTTGATAAGAGGGCTAGTATTGAGATTGGTCTGTATTCATGACCTCCCTTTTTATTTACTCTACTTCTGCTTCTTTTGAAAATATTATATAGGTTGTCAGTTTTATATCTTTTCCACTTGTCATAATCCTTATTTCTAATTCCTATTGCTCGCTTAATATCACAGTTAAACCAAGATTTTTTTGCCGTCTTAATAACTTGGGTCCGCTCTAGTACAAACTTGTCGTATAAGACTCGAAAATTGCTTTGCAATTTACCTAATTGTATATCAACGCTGGGTATTGAGTAAATGATATCCCAGTTTAGGTTACTGCATTCCTCATGTAACCCGAATATATCTATATTTTTAAAATCTCTAAATTTTATACTCTGGTTAGTAAGTTTTAGATCATATGTTAGAAATATTATGTCATTCTTTGAAAATGCTTGTGCAGACAACTGGTCATATACGGGTATGTTCTCTAGCTTTTGCACAAAAAATACGTCAAGTAGGGTAGTAGCAGTTCGGTTGAAATGAGTTGGTGTTCTTGAATTGACTAGTTTTAAATCTATTGATTCCATTTCGTCCGTTAAGTGATGTTCTGTTAACATGTTACTATTTAAGTCACCAGTCAAGATAACGTCTGTATACTTAAAAGTTAAATTAGATATTAGTTCTAAAAGGTTTGAGCAATCTATATTCTTATGTGGTCTGTATATACAGCCAATGAACCTCTGCTGTCAGAATTTATGTTAATTATTTCAAGAAAAATAAATTCAATTGAACTGCCACTGGGATGCTTAGAAATAACTCTCTTTGAGCAAAAAATGGCAACTCCGCCAGCATGACCTAAACGAGTGTGCTTAAGAGTGTAACAACTTAAAAAATCCGTGTTTGAAACCAACAGTTAAATAGAAGCTTTAAACTTCATTATAATAAGATGGCATCCACGGAAAGACCCTTATAACGTGAACCAAACTATTATTCATCTTTTTTTTATTTCCTCCACATTTAACTTATCTCAACCGGGAAATTCCCGGGTTGAAATAAAAGAGCGCTTAACCGAAACAGCGTTTAAGGTAACATCTTAATGTACTTTAATTTCAATTTAATGATATTTCGTTAAAAACGCACATGCATATTTATACCCGCTGCTTGTCTTACAGTAGAAGGGCCGCTGAGCACATGCTATCCGCAATCACGCGCTCGCTCTCACTATTTCAAAGTAGGTTCCCAACAGCGACTGCCTGAGACGAATAAGCTCTTTTGACTGCTAGAGCCACCAAATTTGTTGGTGTCAGGTGTTGCCCACAAAAATCAGTAGTGCGAGCAAATTAAAAATTTATAAAAACAACAACAACAACCGCTTCTTAGGTCGTAAATTGATTGCAAGATGTACAAAAATATCACCAAATCCACTGTGCTATGAGTGAAGTAATTAATACATTAAAAAAAATATGCATTTTCATATTCGTGCGCTCATTCGCTAATAAGCAGATCTATACTACTTTTTGAGCAGTTTACTTGCACAAGATTTCTTTTATAATTTTATTGCTGAGTTCGAGCTTCATGTTTCATCGTGTTTTTTGACTTGCCTAAAGAAAATATAATCTAGACTCTCGGCTTGCGTCAGTCTGGCACCAATTGCACAATCTAACGCAACGAGCCCGGCAAAGCTCGCGACCCACAACAACGTGGCCATCGTTACTTTAAAGAGTCAGTTTTGTAACTATATTGACTCAAAACTGACTAAAATTTTGATGCCACTAATAAATTCGTGCTCTCTCAACTCGAATGGTCTAAATTGTGTTTTGAATGCATGCACCCATCGGTGGGTGGCACATTAAATATAGATTTGTATATGTGAACATTTGTTTATCTATTAAGATTATCTGTTATCAATGCTATCAACAACATGCAGATCTGCAACAAGGGAGGAAAACGTTAAGTAGATGTTTAAATATCGAATTATTTGGCGATATTCTCTATTTGCCTCGTTTCTCCCTACTATGTAATTTTGATTTTAATTGAAAAATTGTTGTCGCATCTATTTTACGGGCCGTTTGATATTGTGTCCTTGTGTCCCCCCCCCCCCCCCCCCCCCCCCGTCAACAAAGAACTTTTCGTAGCGTTGTTGTCATTTTCAAGTTTTATTGTTGTATACAAAAGAAAAGCGGTCACATAGTAAAAGAAGTAGAAGGGTGTAGGGCTCACACTGTCACAGCAATCAGCCGCGGGCGTGCGGGCCGTCGGAGTGCGTGTGTCGCATCATTGTCGGCCGAGGAGAAAGGGGAAAGAGGGTTAGAGCTACAAAAAGGATGTCATTATTATATGTGGTTGTGCAACATGTTTTTATTCATTAGGCGTTTTTTATTTATTTTTTTTTTATTTTAGATTTCAAGTTGAATGAGTCTCGTCGCATTAGTGAAACTGATATATGTTGTGTGTATATTGTTTGTTGTGTTGTGCAACCCTTAAGTTGAAATGCGGATTTTACACTGCTAATTCGGCCAGCAATTTTAACAACCCACTATTTGACAATAGTTTCTTGTCTAACTATCTATAATAAACAAGCAAACAAACAAAAATCTGTTAAACAACTCTTGGCACTGAACTAAAATTAAAAAAATAAATAGCTTTTTTAAATAATTTTAAACGCCACAAAAAAGGAAAAACATTTGAAAAAAAAAGCCTGACTAAATCGATTAAGCATAGAGTATTCGCTAGTCACCTAACAAAACGATGTTTAAATCTATCCACCAATTTGTCAACCCTGTTTTTGTCATTGACAATTTTGTATTAAAGCTTATTGCTTTAAAATAGACAGACTCCCGTTTATATATATATATATATTGTGAACGCATTTGGGCTGTGGGGTAATACTTAAGCTGCGCGCATATCATTACCATGGAATCTAAAAGAGGCATGTGCTGATATGACGATAGGACGATTGCGATTGCTTCGATCCCAACGAACAGAACAGCTCGAGCCCAACCGTTGCTGGTTAAGGTTCAGGGTCACGAGGGTTGATTATAAATAAGCCTGTAGCCACCACAAGGCTATACGTGTCGTCCGTTCGTGTTTTTAGAGTGGCGTGCAGGCAAGAGGGGGCCGGGCCGGGCCGGTCACAGTAGTTCAAGTTGTGAATAGGAAGAAAACGCCCCCTTTTCAGCACTTTACTAATAGTCCAGCAATTAGGCGTTTATAATGGAGCAGCGCATGCAAACAGATTTTGTCAAAATACAGTTTACACACATTATTATTAAAAAAAAGGTGTTTATTATTTTATTATTAACAACATTAATTTACGATTGTTATTAATTATTTTTATTTTTGTAGTATACGCTCATTATTCTATAAAACCTAATACAGCATTTTCATGTTTTGTTTATTTATCATCATGGAAAAAAGAAATGTCTAACAACTAAGAACCCTTCTTAAAAGGCTAAAAACAAAAACAACTAAAGCCCCAAAATAAATTCTTAAATAAAAAACGAAGTTTGTCATTTGCAACAGCGTAAAATATTATTAAGATATTCGAATAGAGCTAACATTTTTTTTTGCAAGTTTCATTAGCTTTAAATTATTTAAAATAATTAATTTTACTTTACAATGGGAAACCTCAAGTCAAGAAAATAATATATTTTTAGGGCCAATTTCTTAATGTTCGCTTAACTGTACTCACCGAAGATTAGCTGGTGCTAACCGAGAGACACAAAATAAATCGAGGCCTGAGAGTACCGTTAAATATCGCTCAAATCATCGTTAGACAAACATCTGACTCAAGCTGGCACTTGTATTGTTCGTATTTTATTATTATCCAAAATATTTTGATTTGATTGTCTACAAGGTTCATACATGCTCCTCAGCACGATTTAGTTGGCAAAAGAAAAAGAATATGGCAGTCACAAAACAAAAAAGTAGAAACGTTGCAGTCGGACGCAACCGACTGCGTTATACTCGACACCAGTTATAAAACCAACAAAAAAAACTTGATTACAATGGAGTGCGACTAAAAGTGGGAAAGGGAGGCTGTTTTTATGCAGATCTATGTGGGATGTCATTTGCTATCCTCCTACCAAATTTGGTGACTCCAGCTCAAAGTTAGTAGAATATGGGGGAAGGTGGGCTGGGGGCAGAATGGGGGGGGGGCGTGGCATCCAAATTTTTGCTGCAGATCTATGAATGGTGTCGATTGCTATCCTCCTACAAAGTTTGGTGACTCTAGCACAAAGTTGGTGAAAGGTGGGGGAAGGGGGGCTGGGGGCGGTATGGGTGGGGCGGCATCCAAATTTTGTGACTCTAGCTCAAAAGCTGTGGAAGATTTAAGGATTTCTGTTTATCAGCTGACAGATAGATAGAGATACATAAAGACATTTGCAAAGTTTCAAACCTCTAGCTTGAAGGGTGTGGAAAAAAGTTGCGTTCATACAGACGCATAGACGGACGGACGGACAGAAACCATGACGGACATTGCACAAACCCAATATACTCTTTACCTTCAGTATCGAGTATAAAAATACCAACAAAAATAATCAGCTGATTCGCGCATAAGGTCGGGCAACACCATTAACGCGATAGAATCTTAACTTTGCATTGATAAAACCCTATTGGGTTTTAACTAAAGCATTTATTTTATACAGTGTTTAACAAACTGCTACTTTAACCGGCCAGCATTGAGAAACTTGCGCTATGTATTTAACATTTGTTCTTTAACGTACATGCAATCTCATAACTAAGAACAATAGATTAGCTGACTCTTTACAACATAATTTTAATGACGCAAGTGATTTTTAATCCAAACCACATACAATCCAACTAACATATACACATATATAATATACACAACCAGCCTCAACCCTCACGAAAGTCGATCAGACAGGCTGGCGGCTTGCTGGGAGTTTTTTTTTCGTTTTTATTGTGTTATTCAATTATTAGTATGGCACCATTGTTAAGGATCATAATGCCGTGTAATCCGCAAGCGGCTCTTAAGTGCATGCCATTTATTTACGCTGTTGGGTTGTTTGGTACTCTCTCATTAGATCCGACCAGTCGACCATTAGTAGAGCCCTTAAACGGCCAACCACTGTGAACGAACAAACATACTACGAAACACTGAAGCGCTAACGATAAGGGAAATTTGGCAGAACGAATATTTTTCAATGAATGCCTTAATCGAGCATAGGCATACAAGCAAGCAAAAAAGAAAAAAAAATCGCATTGTATGCAATTATTATTTCATAATTTGTTTGAATTACGTATTTTCGAGGTTAAAGGGTGAGAAAGTCAATAGCTTGCGGTTGGGTTACCCCAGTTGTTTCGCTCCCCTTTTACTCTTACCCTAAACTGAGGAATGAGTACTACCAGTTTTGCATGTTAAAGTGGGTTTTGTTCGAATTAATCGTTATTAATAAAATACATTTTCAAAATATATGCATAGTTATTAATCCCAAGAAATGTGCATTGACTCAATCCCTAATATCACCCGATATTAACTAAAATTTTACAGATGATTATTATTTTTTTTTTAAGCTCGAACCTCTTCAATAAAACACTTTAAGTTGAGATGGGTGGGAATGAACCCAAATTTATATTTTTCGGTTTCTTTATCACCTATCTTGGCACCATATTTGGTGGCACTAGCTCAAAAACTATGGAAGATATAAGCGTTTCTAACTTCAAAATGCGGGGAGGCTGGGGAACGGGGAAGCGTGGCTCTAAAACTTCGATGCCGTTTTTTGGGGGTCGTTACCAGTTATTTTCCTACCAAGTTTTGTGACTCTAGCTCAAAAACCATGGAAGATACACGCATTCCCGTTTTTAGCGAAGCGTTCGGGCAGTTGGGGGCGGCTAGGGCAGTATGGATGGGCGTGCCATCCAATACCCAATATACTCTTACTTATTATAAACATGGATCGGAATCAAATTGGGTTAATAAAACCTCAACAATTTCGATCGGGAAATTCCATTTTGCATTTTTTACTTTCCCTGTTGCCAGCAATAAAATAAAAACAAAAAATAAATTCAATTCATTTACCGAAATACTTCAGACAATAATTCCAATTTTCTAGACAATTGCCAAATCATTATCATATTCATTTCATCATGTCATTTTACACTCCAATCAAAACAAGTGGAATACATTTGCATTCTTATAAGAAAAGAAAACTCGTTTGCTGATTTTGATTAGCCAGATCTTCAAATTTAAACTCAAACTTTTTTTAAGCACTTCTCAGTGCTACACAAAAAAATTCTCAATTTGAGGTTGCTCGACTTAAGAGTCACCCTTCGAATCAAGCGTTTTTATTAAAAAGCAATTTAAATTATGAACCATTCTTGATTTCTAAATTTTTATCAAACCAATAAGTCGCAGTTCTAAGCATTCGATTCAAAAAATTGCAAAACTTAATGTTTAAATTATCTTCTTGTTGATCTGTGGGGTTTGCTCGCTGATTTCGCATTGCCAACATAGCCGTTTCACTGGCTGCCTCGCTTTGCTGGTTGGTGTGATTGAAAATGACGAAGTCGAACCATACTAACGCGGCGCACTTAACGCGTAATTTTTTGTTCTTCTTCAGTACATTGATTCGCAATTTTTTGAATCCTAGTTTCATTACGGCTTCATCGGGAAAGATTTCATCGGGTTGGTCGCGGCATGACCTTTTTAATGATTATCTCGGCACAATAATAAATAATAAACTCATCAACCGCTTGATAGTTAAATCTAATTGAACTGACTTTTCACTTTCTTCTATATATGTTTATAGATTACTTTGAAAACAAATTAAAAATATCTTACCCATTGCTTTAGGATCCAGCTGATACGGAGGTATTCCACAATGAGCAGGCGGTGGTGTTGTTAATGGGTCTCCGTTATGACAGAAAAAAGGTGGTAATCCAATTTTGTTAGCCTGCAAAAAGTACAAAAAGGAATACAATCATTTTAATTAAATTATTTGTTGGTCGTTTTTTTTCGGTTTCTTATCTTTCCCAAATCCTAATAAGTAAGAATAATCTAAATAAAATTTAAGTTTATTTGTATCCAAATCAACTGCCAGTTACAATTCTAATTAAAATTATATGTATATAATGACTGTCTATATATTTTATGGAATACTAGTTGGAACACAGACGCAGTTCAGAAAATGCAAAAAGAAAAAAAATTTCTTCAGGATAGCAACGCATTTGAAGTTAAAGGTCATTGGACTTTTGTTGACCTCAACTAAGCAACTTTGTTAACCTCTCAACAAACACGGCAAATACAGAAATGCGCAGATAAACAACCAAACGAGAGGGATAAAAACAAGCGGACAACTGGTAAACAAGTGTAGAACCTACTTACATATGTAAATATGAGAAGCTTTTTTATTGCACTTTTTTAAAGAAAAGATTCCCTTTTATCAACATAAATTTCTGCAACAAAAATCTTAGTTTTCAGAAATTTTTTGTAATTTTTGCAATAACATATAAATTACATCAAATATGATTTCAGATATTTCATTTCATATTCATATGTATTAAAATTTTACTTTTCATTTATTACTAGCTAACCCCGTGCGCTTTGCTGCCCCAAAAACACACACGCGACTGACATTGTCCTGTGTTATCGATTACTATTTAATTATTCTAATGCTTTATGATGTACAATATTCTTGGTTTTTTTTCCGAATCCGTGGAATTAAAACGTCTTCACCTTTATATTCCCTTTCAAAATTGTGGCTTCGACGACTTTGTTCATTAATTTCTTCACCGGCTGGTTTATATTCCGCAACATAATGATTACTGATCCGATTTTTAAATGGTAATCCAGTTAAATTCAGCGAATTTAAAAATTTATGATTTCTATTCGGTCTCCGCACAGGTTTTCAAATGAACCGACTTTTCACACACGGATTCAAATTTAAAAATTTATGATTTCTTTTTGGTCTCGGCACGGGTTTTTAAATGAACCGACTTTTCACAACGGATTCAAATTTAAAAATAATTTTGATTTTCGTACACAGTTTATGGCTTGACTGAATGTAAAAATTTCTAACTTCACTTTACTATCTCAAACTATAGTTTAAAAAGCCAACTAAGAGCATTCAAAAGCAACTGTTCTTCATTTTTATATATTCAGAAGATAGAAGATTATTATTACTATTATTAATATTATAATTAATTAATAATAATAATGATAATCAATAATAATAATGATAAATAATAATAATAATAATTAATAATTTCGAGTTAATAAGCCTCACACAAACAGACATTCATTTTTATATATATAGATAGATTATGACTAGCACACATTAAATATTTAAGATAACAAGGCACACCAGAGAGAGAGAGAGAGAGAGAGAGAGAGAGAGAGAGAGAGAGAGAGAGAGAGAGAGAGAGAGATACACAGTAGTTTTTAATTGGCAGGGAATGTTTTCATTTTTAGATTTATAATGTTGAAAATTTTAAAACTTTGTTATTAAAGTTCTCAGCATCGTTATAACAAATCCACTTGTATAAATAGCAATGTTCAATGGTGGGCTGCGCTGCCAGGTGTTGAGCGCAAGCATAAGCTAGATTCTAAGAAAGAATAAGCTTAAATAAGCTATTTACCTATAAATTTAGTCACACTGATAATAGTTGACTCATCTAGAAATAATCTATATTTTAATGATCCTATGCAATGTTTCAAATTTTCTACCTAGAAATAAGCTAATCTGGCAGCACTGGCGGCATTCTCTCATTTTCTATAAAGAGTGTAAATTGGGCATAGGGCGCTGCATACATACACATAAGCATAGAGCGAAGAGCGCTTACTTTGAGAAATGGCACTCACGACACTTACTCAATCACACAACGTTATGTTTAAATTGTTTGAGTTTTGCTTACCTTATTGATCTAGATAGTACAGCAATATGTACTTATGTGTATGCATATTTGTTAGTTTGTATCGCAGCATTATCAGTTAAAGTTGTAGTTGTCGCCGTCTTACTCGTGGCTGTGATGAATAAAACTACAACAACTGCCACGACGACGACGACAAAAACAAGAATAATAACAAGCAGCTACAGATAGCTTTAAAGCAAGCACAAGTCAGCGAAACCGAAAATATGTCTTTAATGTTGCCGCCGCTGAACGAATACAAAAAGTGCCGCCAACGCCGCCGCTTTCCCACTGTTTCAAGCGCTTACTCTCCCTCTCCACCCACATGCACAGCCTATGGTGCTGCCGATAAACGTTTGTGCGTTGTTTCGATGGTTTTTTTGTTTTTATTTTGCGTAATTTGTTTTTGTACTATGAATTCGTTTAAAATGGGTAAAAAAAAGGTATAATAATGTTGTGCAAATGTGTGTAAAAGGCAAAAATAAAGTAAGCATCTCTGAATCCATCAAAAATACAAAAAAATCCACAAAGACCATATGAAAGCTGGAGAATTCAGGTATGAAACATCGACATGAAATATCGTTTTGACTTCTAACCGATAATAACATAACAAAAAAATGAGCACGTCGAAAAATTCCTAAATACTTGTTTAATAACTAACCCACGCAATAATAAATAAAAATTAACTGAATTCAATGATGAAATTAATTTTTAATATCTAAATTGGATTTATTGCTTGAACAATTTTTTTTTTACTTTGTAATGAATTTCTGTAAATTGTGTTTTTACTAATTCGCTTAGAAAAAATATTATTTTTATAGAACGATGCTTACAAATTCATTTTTAAAACAAGTTAGAAGGCTCTAGTCGGGATAGCCCGACCAGAAGATACCCTGAACCATGTTGCAGTCCTTGCGTCCTAAAAGTATGCTTCAAATAATGATCACTTTAAACAAAACTCATAACTGACTTAACTTTACGATATCTCTGGTGTTTCTTAACCGATTTGGACGAAATTTTGAAATTTTGAGAAAAGGTCTATCGTTACCCATTACACCAACCCCCATTTTTACATTTTCCAAATTCGATAGTTTTTTGTTATCGATTCCATGTGTATATCGAAAACCAGAGTAGTTATCGATAATTTGAAGCAAACTTGTTCTGCTCATGGTATAGGAGAACTTACATTCAAAATCTGAAGTCTCTAGCTCTTGTAGTCTCTGAGATCTACGCGTTCATACAGACGGACAGACACACAGACGGACAGACGGACGGACAGACGGACATGGCCATATCGACTTGGCTATTGATACTGATCAAGAATATATATACTTTATGGGGTTGGAGATGCTTCCTTCTGCCTGTTACATACTTTTGCACAAAACCATTATACCCTGATTTACCCATTTTATGGGTTCAGGGTATAATAAATAAGTCTCCCAGTAATTTTTCAGTAACTCAACTTAATATTTTTTTTTTCATTTTAAAATTTATATAGAATTTTTTTACGTGGTAGTATCAGAGACGCAATGCCATTTATTTATATATAATGTGCTTAAAAATCCAATTATTACAAGAATTTCGTTTAAGCTTTAAAATGAAATCCACAACAACGGTGCTGTGTGATTGAAATTGGACGCCATTGTTTAAAAAGTGAATTGCAGAGAAAGAAATTTGGGGGTTGTTCTTTGTCTCTGATTAAAAAGGCACATCAGCATCAGCACTCAGCGCTCAATAGCATTTTTTGGGTGGTTGCTTATTGTTGCTGCTAAGAAATTGTAGTTGTGGTAGTCGGCGGGCGGCAAGTTTTTTTTTTATTTTTTTTATTTAGATTACTTCTTGGGTACACGTAACACCGCACGCATTTCACGAGGTTTGGTGTGTGTGTGCTGCGGATGTGAATCCGTTGATTATGTTTACATACGTGTGTTAGAAAGAGAGAGAAAGGGACAGAGAAAGAGAGAGAAATAGAGAGCGAAAGAAAAAACAACAACAAAAAAATTTGAGAGTACTACTACCACCAGCAATGTACGCAAGTAAGTACAGCGCTAACCGACAGCAAGAGCAAAAACAAAGAAGAAGGGTGGAGCAAAGAGCGCGTTGCGGACGTTTGGGGGTGTTGGTTACACTGCGTTGCTGTAGATGTTGATTAAAGAGATTTAAATTAAAATACTCAAAATGCTGACGCCGTGCACAAGAAGTATATACAAATACATATATACATACACACAAACATATATACATTTGTATATGTATGTATAAAAAAAGGGATTCGACTTGCTGTTTTAAAGCATACATACATATTAATTTCTCTATCTACTCTACTACTGGGTTCTTTCACCTTCCCAAGAGTAAAATCGATTTCGTTAATTAACATTATAGGACGATGTTATGTTTAACGTAAATATGAAGACTTTAAAGTACACTTTCTAAAAACAAAATGTTGTTTTTAAAACCGCTGCTTATTATAGAAACAATAATTTTTAATTAAAATTTGATGGTTTTTAAAGCGGTACTGACTTTGCGTTTCCTTCAAACATTTGTATATGCATATCTTTGGAGTACTTCAACAGCTTGCTATCTTCCTATCAACTTTCGTAACATAACTTAAAAGCTGTGAAGAACATAAGCATTTCCGTTTCCTAGCACACAAACTGTGAGAGAATTATGCAATTCCGGTTTAAAAGCTAGTGGGCGGCATGGTTGGGTGTAGCATCCAAATTTTATGCGGATCTTTGAGCGATGTCAATTGCTATCTTCTTACCAAATTTGGTGGCTCTAGCTCAAGAACTGTGGATGGTAGTTGCATTCCCGTTTTTAAAGAGGCGGTGGGGCGTTGTTGGGGGACGTGGCATTCAAATTTCGGATGCAGATCTTATAGAGATGTCATTAGCTATCCTCCAATTGAATTTGACGAATCTAGCCTAAAAACTGTGGAAGATATACGAATCCCCGATCAAAAATGGCGGGGAAGCTGGGAACTACAGCGGTGGGCATGACATCTTAACTTTTGATGCAAAATGGCCAAATAGGGTGGCTCTAGCTCAAAACTGTGGAAGATATATGTATGTATGCGTTTCTAATTTTAAAATGCGAGGGCGGGGCGTGATGGGTGTGTGGGGATCAAAATGTTGGTGCAGTTGATTGGGAGTTGCTAGGATATATCTTCCTAACAAATTCGGTAGTTTTAGCTGTAAGGATGTGCAAAACAGGTGGATTTATCGATTTTGAGTTGTCAAATTTATCGATTTGCCAGACCCCCAGTTTTCGTAGAACTCTATTATTGACACTTTATCCTCGATATCCAGTATATAACGTGTAACGAGACTATATTACCTTCGATATTACAGTTCGAAAATTTTCTTATTATCGTATTAAAAGCTTATACACCACGTACAAATACAAAAAAATCAAAACTATGTGTAAAATATTATATAAATACTACATATGTATATTTGCAAATGTCATTATTTATGGCATAGTAAATTAAAATTAAAATAAAACGATGAGAGTAGAAACGAAACTATGGCGAGCACTCACAGCCCCATTACCCCATCAGATGCGGATTGCACAACACTTGTTACAAGAACCTCGCCACAACCACACCAACCACCACCAACAAGTTCAAATGTTTCTTCATCCGAAACATCCAGTCGATGTAAAATACCATCAATAGGATCAAATGCTCTTTCAAGAATAGCACCGCCCATGTATCCTCCAGCTAATGGGCGAGACTACTTCAATCACTTCCATTATCAATCCACATCGGTAAGTAAAACTCCGAATTGTTTTTACAAGTTTTTACGAGTCTGAATTTTATTAACTTTGGGTTTTTATACTCGATACTAGAGATGGGATCGGGAAAGATATTTGTTACCCTCCCATCCCGTCCCGAAATCAATATCTCTTTTCCCGTCCCGAAAAATTTGGTGTCTATCCCGCGGGTCCCGACATTTTCCCGTAATTTTTTTTCTTCAAATAAGTGTGTATATATATTTTTTTAATATAATCTTACTATAAATTTAATTATTTTTTAAAATGTAACATTACTTTAACTTTAAATTTTTGTTTAAAAACAATATTTTTTCAAAAATTTTTCCAATTAATCTGGTTCTTCTTTCTTCTAAAATTCTACTCGAAGTAGAAAAAAACTCTTTCGCTTGTGGCAGAATATTGCAATATTTCAGCACGCGTTGCCATTGCTGCACCAATTATTAGAAAAGAGTGACCGAATTTCGTAACAGTGAAAATACATAAAAATGCTCCCATTTATTGCACTTGCGATATATCGTGTCACTAAAAAGTGCAATCGGTGGGTAATTTCGACAAAAGCAGAACATTTATCGAGTACATTTTGCTTGGGTCCCGAATGATTTTGGGTCCCGACAGGTTTACCGGGACCCGCGGGAATTTCGGGATCGACCTCATATCCCGACTTTCCCGATTTTTTCTAAATCGTTCCCGTCCCGCCCGATCCCGATAATTTTTTCAGGACCCGCGGGATTCCCGAAAATCCCGATCACGACGCCCATCTCTCCTCGATACCGAAGGTAAAGAGTATATTGGGTTTGTGCAATGTACGTCACGGTGTCTGTCCGTCCGTATGTTCGCAACTTTTTTCCACACCCTTCAAGTTAGAGACTTCAAACTTTGCAAATCTCTTTATCTATGGCATAGTAAATTAAAGTGTCAAGATTGGAGTTCTACGATAACTAGGGGGCTGGCAAATCGATAAACTCGATAACGCAAAATCTATAGATCCAGCTCTTTCGCAAGCCGTTACAGCTAGAACCAAATTTGGGGAGAAAATAGCTACTAACAATCCCCAAAAAACTGCATCAAAAATTTTGGAGCCACGCCCACCCATTCCGCCTCCAGCCCCCCGCAGTTTAACACCAAAAATGCACATATCTTCTACAGTTTTTGAGCTAGACCCATAAAATTTGGTGCCAAGATAAGTATTGACGATTCCCAACCAAATTCCTAAAAACTTTGGATGCCACGCCCATCTATACTGCCCTAGCCACCCTCAACCGCCCCAACTCTTCGCTAAAACCGGATGTGTGTGTATCTTCCATAGTGTTTGAGCTAGAGTCACAAAATATGGTAGGTAGATAACTGGTAACGACCCTCCAAAAACTGCATCAAAGTTTTGGCACTCCACCTACCCCATTGGTATGAGGATAGCAATTAAAATCATAAATAGATCTGCAGCATTACTTTGGACGCCACGGCCCCCCATACCAGCCCCCAGCCCCCCTTCCACCATATTCTACTAACTTTGAGCTAGAGTCACCAAATTTGGTATGAGGATAGCTATTGACATGATACACAGATCTAAGCTAAAATTTTGATGCCACGCCCCCATACCGCCCCCAGCCCCTACCTTTAACAAACTTTGAGTTAGAGTCCCCAAATTTGGAAGGAAGATAGATTTTTGGCATCCCCATCTGCACCAGACAATCTTTGAGGCAGCGTACACCCCTGCCGTACCCACACACCATTGCAATCAGCTCTCTTTTAATCTGTTTTACTACTGGTATCGAGTATACCGCAGTCGGGTGCGTCCGACTGCAACGTTTCTACTTGTTTTATTTTTATACTCGATACCGAAGGTAAAGAGTATATTGGGTTTGTGCAATGTCCGTCATGGTGTCTGTCCGTCCGTCCGTCTGTCCGTCTGTATGTTCGCAACTTTTTTCCACACCCTTCAAGTTTGAGACTTTAAACTTTGCAAACCCCTTTATTTATGGCATAGTAAATTAAAGTGTCAAGATTGGAGTTCTACGATAACTAGGGGGCTGGGAAATCGATAAGCTCGATAACGCAAAATCGATAGATCCAGCTATTTCGCAAGCCCTTACAGCTAGAACTACCAAATTTGGGGAGAAAATAGCTACTAACAATCCCTAAAAACTGCATCAAAGTTTTGGAGCCCCACCCACCCATTCCGCCCCCCGCACCCCCGCAGTTTAAAAACAGAAATGCTTATATCTTTTACAGTTTTTGAGTTAGAGCCACCAAATTTTGTGCCAAAATAGGTGATTATAACCCCCAAAAAAATTCATAAAAACTTTGGATACCACGCCAATCCATACTGCCCAAACCGCCCCAATGCTTCACTAAAAACGGGAATGCGTGTTTTTTCCAAAGCGCTAAGGCTAGAGTCACCAAATTTGGTAGGAAAATAGCTATTAATGATCGTCAAAAAACTGCATCAAAGTTTTGGAGCCAGGCCCCCCCGTTCCCCAGCCCCCTGCATTTTGAAATCAAAAACGCCTATATTTTCCACATTTTTTGAGCTAGAGACGCCAAATTTGATGCCAAGATTGGTGATGAAGAAACCCAAAAATTTTGGATGGCGGCCCCCACCCATACCGCCCCCAGCCCCCCCTTCACCATATTCTACTAACTTTGAGCTAGAGTCACCAAATTTGGTATGAAGATAGCAATTAACATCATAAATAGATCTACAGCAAAACTTTGGACGCCACGCCCCCCATACCAGCCCCCAGCCCCCCTTCCACCATATTCTACTAACTTTGAGCTAGAGTCACCAAATTTGGTATGAGGATAGCAATTAACATCATAAATAGATCTGCAGCTAAACTTTGGACGCCACGCCCCCCATACCAGCCCCCAGACCCCAGCCCCCCTTCCACCATATTCTACTAACTTTGAGCTAAAGTCTCCAAATTCGGTTTGAGGATAGCTATTGACATGATACATAGATCTGTAGCAAAAATTGTGATGCCACGCCCCCATACCGCCCCAGCCCCTACCTTTAACAAACTTTGAGCTAGAGTCACCAAATTTGGAAGGAAGATAGCTTTTTGGCATCCCCATTTGCACCAGACAATCGTTGAGGCAGCGTACACCCCTGCCGTATCCACACACCATTGCAATCAGCTCTCTTTTAATCTGTTTTACTACTGGTATCGAGTATACCGCAGTCGGGTGCGTCCGACTGCAACGTTTCTACTTGTTTTTTCATGGTTTAAGATGTTTGCTACCGGTATTGTACTTAACCTTTCCTTGTTATCATTATCTTTAAAGGCCGTTCCAGCTCTCATACTTCATACAAAGCTCACTTGACACAACTAATGTTTAACAAAAAAAAAAAGAAGAAAAATACACGTGGGGTGAAAAGTTGCTCAAGCGCAATGTGGTGGAGAAGCATTCAACAAGCTGACCATTTGACCGTTTGATAAAGTTTTCGATGAATCTTTTACGTACATATATTTTTGTCTGTGGGCTTAGCGTCGTCGTTACGGTTTGCCCAATAAAACGCTTCGCAAATACGGTACTCGGTGGTTGAACTCAGCAAAAATTAAATTGACACTACCAACAATCGGCAACGGTGTCGTCTTCAGGTAATAGGCTTAATTTAATATATATCCGTTTCCAAAACCAAACGCTTTTTCGGCTTATTATCGAAATTCTGGTAAGATGCGTTAAGCTCCAACACGTGATTTTTTTTTTAATACATATATAAAAAACATGAACCTAATAGTTTTAGGGAAAAACATGTAAATCGGACGCAACCGAGTACGGGTTCCTCTTAAAACAGTGTTAGATTTATTATTATTATTAATAATATTAAACATATACAAATCTGATATGCATGTTTATACCTTTGTTACGCTGCGCAAAAGTTATTTTTTTCACAGGCGGCACTGTTTTGCTGTTCATAAGTTGCAAATATCAGGACTGCCACAGTAAAGACGAACTTACTTATAGTCTGAACTATCGATAGTTTATTTCCCGATAGTTTATATGGTATTTTTTCACGGACATATTATTTGTTTTGGTGCACAACCATAATTTAATGTGCAACAAAAACAATAAAACATGGTTTCGAAAACTTGCACGCAAATTTCTTGAATTTATAAAATTGGGGATGAATATATTTTATTGTGATATAATTATACTCGATACCGAAGGTAAAGAGTATATTGGGTTTGTGCAATGTCCGTCATGGTGTCTGTCCGTCCGTCCGTCTGTCCGTCTGTATGTTCGCAACTTTTTTCCACACCCTTCAAGTTTGAGACTTCAAACTTTGCAAACCCCTTTATCTATGGCATAGTAAATTAAAGTGTCAAGATTGGAGTTCTACGATAACTAGGGGGCTGGGAAATCGATAAGCTCGATAACGCAAAATCGATAGATCCAGCTATTTCGCAAGCCCTTACAGCTAGAACTACCAAATTTGGGGAGAAAATAGCTACTAACAATCCCCAAAAACTGCATCAAAGTTTTGGAGCCCCACCCACCCATTCCGCCCCCAGCACCCCCGCAGTTTAAAAACAGAAATGCTTATATCTTCCACAGTTTTTGAGCTAGAGCCATCAAATTTAGTGCCAAGATAGGTGTTGACGATCCCCAACAAAATTCATAAAAACCTCGGATGCCACGCCCATCTATACTGCCCTATCCGCCTTCAACCACCCCAACGCTTCCCTAAGAACGGTAGTGCGTGTATCTTCCATAGTGTTTGAGCTAGAGTCACAAAATTTGGTAGGTAGATAACTGGTTACTACCCCTCAAAAACTGCATCAAAGTTTTGGAGCCCCACCCACCCATTTCGCCCCCAGCCCCCCGCAGTTCAAAAACAAAAATGCTTATATCTTTTACAGTTTTTGAGTTAGAGCCACCAAATTTTGTGCCAAAATAGGTGATTATAGCCCCAAAATAAATGCATAAAAACTTTGGATGCCACGCCAATCCATACTGCCCAAGCTACCCCAAACCGCCCCAATGCTTCACTAAAAACGGGATTGCGTGTATTTTCCAAAGCGCTAAGGCTAGAGTCACCAAATTTGGAAAGAAGATAGCTAATAACAATCCCCAAAAAACTGCATGAAAGTTTGGGAGCCACGCCCCCCCCCCCCCGTTCCCGAGCCCACTGCATTTTGAAATCAAAAACGCCTATATTTTCCACATTTTTTGAGCTAGAGCCGCCAAATTTGGTGCCAAAATAGGTGATGAAGAAACCCAAAAATTTTGGATGGCGGCCCCCACCCATACCGCCCCCAGCCCCCCCTTCACCATATTCTACTAACTTTGAGCTAGAGTCACCAAATTTGGTATGAGGATAGCAATTAACATCATAAATAGATCTGCAGCAAAAGTTTGGATGCCACGCCCCCCCTTACCAACCCCATCCCCCCTTCCCCCAAATTGTACTATTTTTGAGCTAGAGTCACCAAATTTGGTATGAGGATAGAAATCGACATCATACACAGATCTTCAGCTAAAATTTTGATGCCACGATAGATACTATTTCAGATAGTACTCTCATTACCGAAAGGTAAGACGTATTCTACGTCAAAAAAAAAAATATTTTGTATTGAGCTGCAAGAGAGAACTGATCTATTGTATTGTTGAAGTGTCTTTACATTTTTTATTCTAAACAAGCTAATATTTATAAGATTATTGATTTTTGACAAATTTTTAAAGAAATTTTATTAGTCACACATATTTATTTTAGTTTGTTCTCAGGTAGTTTTTAGGCAGAATGTAAGAGTAGTAAGTATTTAGCCGTCGCACAGTGGCGCCCGTAGAACAAATGAGCTTATATTCAAAAATTTTATTTGCGCTTCAAAATATCAAATGTACATATTTTATTAGTATTTAGCCGTCGCACAGTGGCGCCCGTAGAACAAATGAGCTTATATTCAAAAATTTTATTTGCGCTTCAAAATATCAAATGTACATATTTTATTAGAAATTCTCCACCATTTAAAATCTGCTATTTATAATTTTTCGTCTCAAAAATTTGATTTTTCCGCAAATTTCAACTTTGGTAACTCATAAATCGGCACTTAAATTTTTTCAAACGTTCATTTTATAGGTTAATTAATTATATATCATATGCTTTTAAAATTGATCGATTAGCTCATTTGGTTTAAAAGCTATGATTTTTGCAACGAAAAACCAGAAATGGTGCCACTGTGCGTCGGTTACTATAATCCGAACTTCAATATACAGTGGCTCACAGCTTATTTCAACCAGCACCTTAAAAAATATTTGGTTGTCTATAAAATCGAAACTAAAAGGGATAACAAAATAATTTAAATGCCAGCTGTTAGTCTGATGTTTCAAGTTATCAAATATGACTTCATTTATTTTTTAAATATTTTTCCAATATTTTATAACAATTAAAAACTAAAAAATCAACCAAAATCAATGTCGCAGCTTATTTCAACCACATATTTTGCAGCTGAGAAATGATCCGTTATTTTACAATGCAACGGTGGTTTTTTTTCTACGCTTTAGTCATTATTTTCGCAGTATGGTAAAACATATTTCTTCTTAATTTTGAGAGTGGATCGTGCAGAAAAGTTAACTTAGCGAAATGGGACCACGCACAACAATTGAGCAGCGAGAACTTGTTCTCTGCCACTTCAAAACAGGCTATTCGCGCCGAAAAATTGGGGCGATGGTGGGTCTGAGTGATTCTACAGTCCAGAGTATAATTTACCGATTTGTCCGAGAGAATAGAACCCATGATAAGGGTAGAAATGCCCCGAACAAAATATTCAATTCTACCGACGAGCGCTATATTGTGCGAAAAATTCGGCAGAATCCGAGGCTTTCGGCTCCAAAAGTAGCCAGTGAAGTTGAGGCAGAGTTGGGCAAGTCATGCCACCCAGAAACGATTCGCCGTGTGCTTCGGGAGCACGATTTTAATGGCAGAATACCGCGCAAGAAGCCTTTTATAAACGATAAAAATAAGAAGTGTCGTTTTACGTTTGCAAAGGAGCACTTGCGCAAGGATATTGGTTTCTGGAATACAGTGCTATTCTGTGATGAGTCCAAATTTAATATTTTTGGATCAGATGGAGCCTCATATGTGTGGCGTAAGAAGAACACAGAACTGGAAGCAAAAAACTTAAAGTCTACAGTGAAGCATGGTGGTGGCAGTGTGATGGTGTGGGCCTGTATGTCGGCAGCCGGCGTCGGAAACTTGACGTTCATTGAGACGACAATGGACAAAACTAAATACCTTGACATTTTGAAGGAGAATTTGCTTGAAAGTGCTGAGCAACTTGGAATTCGGGATGTTTTCCGATTTTACCAAGACAATGACCCAAAACATACGGCGGGCATTGTGCAAACCTGGCTGATTTGGAACTGTCCGCATGTTATTAAACCACCAGCCCAGTCACCAGACATGAACGTTATTGAAAATTTGTGGTCCATTTTGGATACAAATATCCGAAAACGAAAAATTTCAAACAAATCAGACCTTAAAACTGCATTGCTTGAAGAATGGGCCAAAATTACGCCACAAGTCACCCAAAAGTTGGTCGAATCCATGCCAAATAGGCTTAAAATGTTATTTGACCAAAAGGGTGGTCATACCAAGTACTAACTTTTGTTGTTTATTCAAAAAGTTAGTTGTAATAATGTAATTTTGATAGTGGTTGAAATAAGCTGCGACATTGATTTTGGTTGATTTTATAGGTTTTAATTGTTATAAAATATTGGAAAAATATTTAAAAAATAAATGAAGTCATATTTGATAACTTGAAACATCAGACTAACAACTGGCATTTAAATTATTTTGTTATCCCTTTTAGTTTCGATTTTATAGACAACCAAATATTTTTTAAGGTGCTGGTTGAAATAAGCTGCGAGCCACTGTATAATGTAAAACAATGAGAGATTGACAAACATCCCCTAATAGCCTTTCTCAAAAAGGACTTTTGATGTTATTACCATTCCGTTTCCAGCTTCAATACACAACAATAAAAACTGGCACTTTAATATTATCCAATGAATATAAAAAAAAACAAGTAGAATCGTTGCAGTCGGACGCACCCGACTGCGGTATACTCGATACCAGTAGTAAAACAGATTAAAAGAGAAATGATTGCAATGCAAGCTAAAAGAATATGGTGGATGGTAGGCTGGGGGAGGTATGGGTGGGGGGGTCGTGGAATCAAAATCTGTGTATGATGTCAATTGCTATCCTCATACCAAATTTGGTGACTCTAGCTCAAAGTTAGTAGAATTTGGTGGAAGGGGGGCTGGGGGCGGTATGGGTGGGGGGCGCAATCCACATTTTTTGGGTTTCTTCATCACCTATCTTGGGACCAAATTTGGCGGCTATAGCTCAAAAAATGTGGAAAATATAGACGTTTTTGATTTCAAAATGCAGGGGGCTCAGAACGGGGGGGCGTGGCTCCAAAATTTTGATGCAGTTTATTGGGGGTCGTTAATAGCTATCTTCCTACCAAACTGGTGACTCTAGCTTTAACGCTTTGGAAAATACACGCGTTCCCGTTTTTAGTGAAGCATTGGGGCGGTTTGGGGCAGCTTGGGCTGTATGGATTGGCGTGGCATCCAAAGTTTTTATGCATTTTTTTGGAGGTTGTAATCACCTATTTTGGCACAAAATTTGGTGGCTCTAACTCAAAAACTGTAAAAGAAATAAGCATTTCTGTTTTTAAGCTGCGGGGGGGCTAGGGGTGGAATGGGTAGGTAGGGCTCCAAAACTTTGATGCAGTTTTTGAGTTATCTACCTACTAAATTTGGTGACTCTAGCTCAAACAATATGGAAGATACACGCACTACCGTTTTAGGGTGGTTGAGGGCGGATAGGGCAGTATAGATGGGCGTGGCATCCAAAAATTTTAAGAATTTGGTTGGAGTTCTTCAACACTTATCTTAGCACCAAATTTGATGGCTCTAGCTCAAAAACTGTAGAAGATATGCCATTTTTAGTGTTAAACTAAGTGGGGGCTGGGGGCGGAATGGGTGGGCGTGGCTCCAAAATTTTTGATGCTGTTTTTTGGGGATAGTAGCTATTTTTTCCCCAAATTTGGTAGTTCTAGCTGTAAGGGCTTGCGAAATAGCTGGATCTATCGATTTTGCGTTATCGAGCTTATCGATTTGCCAGCCCCCTAGTTATCATAGAACTTCAATCTTAACATTTTAATTTACTATGCCATAGACAAAGACATTTGCAAAGTTTCAAGTCTCTATCTTGAAGGGTGTGTAAAAAAGTTGCGTTCATACAGACGGACAGACACCATGACGGACATTGCACAAACCCAATATACTCTTTACCTTCGGTATCGAGTATAAAAATTAATTTTTATCCTATTCCGCCAACATGTTTTTACTTTTTTATGTATGTCTCATGAAAATGAATTTGTATCTGCATGCCACGAAACGAGGATAAACTAATAATGCTCTTAGAGAGATAAGTCCTCTTATGATTTTATGGCTTTTGGGGAGACTATAAACAACGTTTATTCGTTGTGGATTTGAGACAAGCTTCAAACAAGTCATGTGGTTTTTTTCAGATTGATGTTGGAATCTCCCGATTTCTGAATTATTTTATTATTCTGATTCATATTTAAAACTCTTAAAGAAATCCTTTGCGTTTGACAGATCAAAACCTTTTGAATAACTATTTCGGATGCTTTGTATTCGTACTAGAGTTGTGCGCGGCCAATGTACAATTGCACAAAAATTTATTGACTAAAAAGTGTGATATCGTGCATTCAGTGCGTGTTGCGATCATTTCACTCTATTATATTTAAGCCGTCAAATATAAGCTCAAGTCGAGTCATAAAATCGAGCTTATATTTGACAGAATTTGCAGTAATTTTCTGTTATTACTGAGTGGCTTTTAATACTCGATACCGAAGGTAAAGAGTATATTGGGTTTGAGCAATGTCCGTCATGGTGTCTGTCCGTCTGGCCGTCTGTGTGTCCGTATGTGCGCAACTTTTTTCCACACCCTTCAAGCTAGAGACTTGAAACTTTGCAAATGTCATTATCTATGGCCGTGTAAGATAAAGTGTTAAGATTGTTGGGTTCTACGATAACTAGGGGACTGGCAAATTGATAAATTCGATAACGCCAGCTATTTCACACGCCCTTACAGCTAGAACTACCAAATTTGGAGGAAAGATAGCTACTAACAATCTCCAAAAAACTGCATCAAAAACTTTGGAGCCACGTCCACCTATACCGCCCCCAGTCCCCCCCGCAGATTTAAACCAAAAATGCCTATATCTTCTATAGTTTTTGAGCTAGAGCTACCAAATTTGATGCCAAGAAAGGTGTTGACGACCTCCGACCAAATTCATAAAAAATTTGGATGCCACGCCCATCCATTCTGCCCTAGCTACCCCCAACCACCCCAACGCTTCGCTAAAAACGGTAATGCGTGTATCTTCCATAGTGTTTAAGCTAGAGTCATCAATTTTGGTAGTTAGATAACTACTAACGATCCCCAAAAACTGCATCAAAGTTTTGGAGCCACGCCCCCCCGTTCCCCAGCCCTCTGCATTCTGAAATCAAAAACGCCCATATTTTCCACAGCTATTGAGCTATAGTCACCAAATTTCGTGGATGAAGAGACCCAAAACATTTGGATGCCACCCTCCACCCATACCACCCCCAGCCCCCCTTCCACTATATTCTACTAACTTTGAGCTAGAGTCCCCAAATTTGGTTGGAGGATAGCAATTGACATAATAAATAGATCTGCAGCAAAACTTTCGTGTTAGGCCCCCATACCACCCACAGCCCCCTTTCAACACATTTAACAAATTTGAGCTAGAGTCACCAAACTTGGAAGGAAGAAAGCTTTTTGGCATCCCCATCTGCACCAGACAATCTTTGAGGCAGCGTACACCCCTGCCGTATACGCATTGTCTGTGAATGTCAATGGCTGTCGACCAATTGACTTGCGAAACGGATTCCTTCGCCTTTATACATATCGGTATGTACAAAGTATCGGTTGTCGTTATAAAATAGTATCGATACGTGATATGTACGAATATGTACTTTTTTAAACTTCGTCAGCCGGAAAAATAACCGAACATCCCCTATCCATAAATCTGTCCTTATTTGAGTACCATCGTCCTTTTTTGAATTTACAAAATATTGCCAATATTACGGTGTATGAAAATAAGGCCATCTTTAATATGAACTAACCATTAACTTTTTGTACTTGTCTATCGATTGTATAAATGTCATTCACTTGTAAAATAATCGTATTGTTTGGTGAATACCATCCACTTTATAGTCGAGTAAGGGGCGGGAGTAACAAAAATCAAAATGCCCAAGTTAATGAACAAGCAAATCCAACGAAGCTTTTAAGTGATTTAATCTTTGGCATTCACTTATTAAAGTCTAAAGTAATTCCGCCTGACAATTTAATCAACATTCTATGTGATGATTTAACAGCTCACGTAGAAAGAAATTTGTACCTAGGCTATGAGTTTGAGCGTAAATTGAGCGTAAAGGCTAACAAACACAACAAACACTGAGTTTGTTTTTGAACTCATAAATCAATGAAAGCGCAGGTTAGGCAATTTCCGCGTTTTGCAATTAAATGTAACGATATCAGCATTTTCTTTTGATACCGAAGTTAAGTTTTTTCCACACCCTTCAAGCCTTACAGCTAGAACTACAAAGTTTGGGAGAAGATAGCTTTTAACAACCCCCAAAAAACTGCATCTAAAGTTTTAGAGGCACGCCCTCCCATTCAGCCCCTAGCCTCCCCCCCCCCCGCAGTTTTAATACAGAAACGCCTATATCTTCCACAGCTTATGAGCTTGAGCCACCAAATTTGGTGCCAAGATAGTTGATAAGGACCCCTAACAACGTCTATTAAAACATTGGATGTCACGCCTATCCATACGGCCCAAGCCAGCCCCAAACGCCCCAACGCTTAGCTAATAACGTTAATGCATGTTTCTTCCAGTGTTCGTGCTAGAGTCATCAAATTTGGTAGGAAGATAACTGGTAATGTTCCCCAAAAAAATTCATAAAATTGTTGGATGCCACGCCAATTAAAACTGAAGGTAACGAGTATATTGGGTTTGTGCAATGTCTGTCACAGTGTCTGTCCATCTGTCTGTGTGTCCGTCCGTAGGTTCGCAACTTTTTTCCACACCTATCAAGCTAGAGACTTGAAGATTTGCAAATGTCCTTATCTATGGCATAGGAATTTCAAAGTGTCAAGATTTGGGTTCTACGATAACTGTGGGTCTGGCAAATCAATAAAATCCATAACTCAAACAAGTAAGAAGGCTCTAGTCGGGATAACCCGACCAGAAGATACCCTGAACCCAGTTGCAGTCCTTGCGTCCTAAAAGTATGCTTCAAATTATGATCACTTTAAACAAAACTCATAGCTGACTTAACTTTACGATATCTGTGATGTTTCTTAACTGATTTGTTCGAAATTTAAAAAAAGTTCTATCGTTACCCATTACACCAACCCCCATTTTTACATTTTCCAAATTCGATATTTTTTGTTATCGATTTCATGTGTATATCGAAAACCAGAGAAGGTATCGATAATTTGAAGCAAACTTGTTCTGCTTATGATATAGGAGAACTTATATTCAAAATCTGAAGTCTCTAGCTCTTGTAGTCTCTGAGATCTACGCGTTCATACAGACGGACAGACAGACAGACGGACAGACGGACGGACAGACGGACATGGCCATATCGACTTGGCTATTGATACTGATCAAGAATATATACACTTTATGGGGTCGGAGATGCTTCCTTCTGCCTGTTACATACTTTTGCACAAAACCATTATACCCTGATTTACCCATTTTATGGGTTCAGGGTATAAAAATAAAGTCACCAAATTTACTAACTTTTAGCTATTTTGTAGGAAAATAGCAATTGACGACCCCCTAAGATCTGCAGGATTCGACGCCTCCCATACCACACCCGTACACCCCTACCGAATGATGAAATGGCAGTGTATAGACAACACTCTTATGTTTCGGGCCGAAGTGGAAAAATATAAAGATTCTGCAGGCCACAACACGTTTTTCCAGCTTGCCACTTTTGCTATAAACATTTTGTCGCTTGTTCGAACGCAGAGGTGGAGCGTGTGTGTCTTCTGTCCTTTTTTTGTCCTTTTTATATTATTTTTATAGTATCGATAGGCGATTGGTTATTTACTATATCATGGCTCCTATAAAGATAGCACAATACAGCCTAAGAAATCGTTTATATCTTTGACTTGCGTTTTAATCAGCATCCACGTGGGGTAGCAAGATTCTTATTGGAACGAAGCTGTGTTTTGTTATTAATAAAATGTGATTTAATACTATAATGATGGGTCCAGTAGAGTGTGACCTCCATAATATAAAATCAACTTCCGATCAGGCAGTGGCCGATCCATTAGCTGGGTATTACCAATCAGTATATCTTTTATTATTCAACTTCATAAAAATTCTTCTAACGCTAAGTCCGGTCTTTTCGGAATACTTTGAAAAATAAATTATATATGTATTGTCAATTGTAGAACTTAAGTAGTTTAATTTTATCCACTTACCAACTCGGTTTTGTTAGGCATAGATCTACTACTACTTACCTTTTTGAATTCATCTAGCTTGTTATCACAAGGGTGATATGCAAACTGAAGTAGCTTACATTGATTTCAGTTAGGCATTTGATTCTGTTAGTCATTCTCTGTTGCTTCTAAAATTGTATATCATTGGACTTCCAGCAAAACTCTGGCCAAACCTATTTTTATACCCTGAACTAAAGGTGGGCGCGGGCCGGTTTTTTGAGTTAAGTGTTGCACGCTTAAAAATGGTGGGCAACCTAGCAAAAAACTATAAGCATATCGATAGTACTATCGATCGATTTATAATGCAATAAATGTCGTTTCCATTACGTGAAATAATCAAAAATAAACAAAAATTAATCAAAATTTTGGTCAGCATTTTGTCGGGCCTTACTAGGCCGGGCCTTTTTGCTTAGGCCCGGACCCGCACGAAGCCCGCACAAACAAACCCGGAACGCGCCCACCCCCATCCTAAACGCATAAAATGGGTAAAAAGGGTATAATGGTTTTGTGCAAAAGTATATGACAGGCAGAAGGAAGCATCTTCGACCCCATGAAGTATATATATTCTTGATCAGCATCAACAGCCGAGCCGATATAGCCATATCTCTTTGTCTGTCTGTCCGTCTGATTCAGATTTTGAATATAAGTTCTCCTACACCATGAGCACCAGAACAAGTTTGCTTCAAATTATCGATAACTATTCTGGTTTCCGATATACACATGGCATCGATTACAAAAACATATCGAATTTGGAAAATGTAAAAATGGGGGTTGAAAAATTAGTAGCAATAGAACTTTTCTCAAAATTTCGTCTAAATCGGTTAAGAAACACCGGAGATACCGGAATTTTGCTTCATTTTGAAGACTATAAATGGCTCTAGCAATCTCAAAAATCAATCAATTACTCTGATTTTGAATTTAAGTTGAGATGAGATAAACAAAAATTCCCACATTCAAATTTTTAATACTTTTGCCAAATATATAAATTTTTAAGGCAAAAAATCAGTGCAAAAATCACTTTTTTTCAATTGCAAATTGCTCAAAAAATCAGCCATAGAATCGATTAAATTTTTTTAATAGAAAAAAGACTTGATTTCCCTTCGTTTGATATATATTCGGTCATGACTGATAGCTTCAAAATGTTGAAGTTTCATTAATATATTCGGGCATAATTAAATTTTCATACATACATTTTTCCGTGCCAGGGGTGTAAATGAACAAGCTCTGCTTAAGCGTCAGCTCCAAACAATTATATCACAATAAAATATATTTACCCCAATTTTATAATTTCAGAAAATTTCGTGCAAGATTCAAAATAATGTTTTATTGTTTTTGTTGCACATTTAATTATGGTTGTGCACCAAAACAATCCATATGCCCGTGCAAAAGTATCATATAAACTATCGATAACTAAACTATGGATAATTCGTCTTTACGGTGGTTGTTGTACGGTTTACCTATGCGCCCGTGTGATCTAACACAGGCTGTCCATATTTTGTTTCCCCTTTTTTGAGTCACCTAGGACTTTTGCTGTTAAATCTGTTTATTACCGATCTTTCGGATGAGGTGAAGCTATGTTCCACCTATGATGCTTCTTTGCGTAACTTACTACAGTCGCATTTGGGTGCACTGTCTGCCTGGTGACGTTATAACTGACTAAGTTTTTATTGTTTAAAATATTATGCCCTATTGTAGAAGAACCCCTCATATTTCTCACTACTTGCTTGAGGTTCACCACTTGACCGCGTCTTTGAAATAAATGAATAAGGCATAACTCTTGATCGAAAATTATAGTTTGATTCTCATACATATATCGTCGATGGTCAACAAGGAAATTAATGTCATTGGCTTCATCAAGCGGTGGTCGAAAGAGTAAAATGATCCTTCACCACTAAAACGGCATATTTATCCCTAGTACGTCCCATCCTTGAGTATGGATCTTGTGTGGGGTCCCGATATATGAGATTCACCAAGATTGAATTGAATCTATACAGAAGAAATTCCTTCAATCCGCCCTTAGCAGTTCTAAGTTAGAACTTCTAACTGGGTTCCTGGAGTTGACATTCCCTCGTATTCGAGTAGACTCCTTCTTCAATCTTACCAGCCTGATAAACCATAGAGATATACATAGAGTATTTTTTATTACAAATCTACTTCACGGTGAAATCGAGTCTTAAGGTCTTTTGAGTCGAATAAAATCTAACTGTCCCAATTAGATTTTCCCGTAACTTTTTAACCCTTAACCTTGATTGTTGCTACCACAATATACAAATAAATAAAACGTCAATAAATCTAATTGAATCAGCGAATGGGCGACTAAAAGGAGCAATTCTAGAAGGCAAGGGTGAATACACAAACGCTTAATTCAACTTAAATACCAAAAAAAATAATTGAAAGATTGACATTGTGTAAACACTTTGTTGGCAGTTGAATTTAGTGCCTTTTTCAGTATTTGTTAGTGTACATATTTTTTACTTTGTTTAATTAATAAAAAAAACAAGCGGGTCTTTTCCAAATCTCAAGTAAAAACAAGTAGAAACGTTGCAGTCGGATGCAACCGACTGCGGTATTCTCGATACCAGTTATAAAACGCTGCCTCAAAGATTGTCTGGTGCAGATGGGGATGCCAAAAAGCTTTCTTCCTTCCAAGTTTGGTGACTCTAGCTCAAAGTTTGTTAAAGGTAGGGAAAGGGGGGCTGTGGGTGGAATGGGTGCCTAGCACGAAAGTTTTTCTGCAGATCTATTTATTATGTCAATTGCTATCCTTCAACCAAATTTAGTGACTCTAGGTCGAAGTTAGTAGAATATAGTGGAAGGGGGCTGGGGGCGGTATGGGTGGAGGGTGGCATCCAAATGTTTTGGGTCTCTTTATCCACGAAATTTGGTGGCTATAGCTTAATAGCTGTGGAAAATATGGGCGTTTTTATTTCAAAATGCAGAGGGCTGGGGAACGGGGTGGCGTGGCTCCAAAACTTTGATGCAGTGTTTTGGGGGTCATAAACAGTTATCTTCATACCAAATTTGGTGACTCTAGCTTAAACACTTTTGAAGATACAAGCATTCCCGTTTTTAGCGAAGGGTTGGGGCGGTTTGGGGTGGCTAGGGCAGAATGGATGGGCGTGGCATCCAAAGTTTTTATAAATTTGGTTGGAGGTCGTCAACACCTTTCTTGGCATCAAATTTGGTAGCTCTAGCTCAAAAACTGTAGAAGATATAGGCATTTTTGGTTTAAAACTGCGGGAGGGGGGGCTGGGGGCGGTATGAAAGGGCGTAGCTCCAAAATTTTGGATGCAGTTTTTTGGAGCTTGTTAGTAGCTATCTTTCCTCCTAATTTGGTAGTTCTAGCTGTAAGGGCGTGTGAAATAGCTGGCTTTATCGATATTGAGTTATCGAATTTATCGATTTGCCGGCCCCCTAGTTATCGTAGAGCCCCAATCTTAACACTTTATCTTACACGGCCATAAATAAAGTCTCTAGCTTGAAGAGTGTGGAAAAAAGTTGCGCACATACGGACACACAGACGGACAGACACCATGACGGACATTGCGTAAACCCAATATACTCTTTACCTTCGGTATCGAGTATAAAAATAAATCTTTATCGTCATGTCTGTATGTACAGACAAGAAAAAAATTTCTAAATTTTTAATTTTTTCTCGTTCACACTGTCCAGGTTTGCGAATATTAGTTTTGGACCGGGAGTAAGTTTAAAATGTCGTTCTGAGTCTATAAAAAACCGACTTCGTGTTAGGCAGACCCGGGTCACAGAAAAAGGCCTGCGCACGCCTTTAATAAATAATTCACTAACAATCTAATAATTTACTCCAAAATTTTATTCTTGTATTAAAAGAAAAACTTACCATAGTTACTGGCAGTCCAGCGGGTGAACCATTAGCGTAAGAATACGGCGACACCAAATACCCCATATTGAATGAAGGTGCATGTGGCTCGAGTTTATCTGGAAAATACAAGATGATTGACGCTTAGATGATTTATATTTTATATGTTTATGCCACAAACATAAAAACCGGTTATGCTTACTGTGATTTAATTATTAAATACTTGTTTTAAAAAATTAGTACATATATTTTAATTAAGTTAGTAATTGTTTGTAGATACAGCAATTATTTACCGTAACAGTTATGAGTCGAGTAATGCAAACATCCCTGTTTATGTGCATGTGTTTCCACATATTCAATCATACGTATGTATGTATGAGTGAACGTAAAGACATACATACATACATAAAGTAAATACATTTTAAAGACACCAGGCAATGTTTAACATCAGAAATCACAGTCATATCATTAAATAATTTACAGCTTGTTAGAAGAGCATGCACAAAAAATACGCAACAACAAAAAAAAAACCAAAAAATAATTATAAGAGTAAGGCGCAAAAGAAACCAAAATACTAAGGAGAGAGAGAGACCGCAAACACGGAATAAGTATTAGCCGACGCACACACACCAGCATTCACCAGCCGCAAAGAAGGTACGACGAAAGGTACGCAAAAGTAGTGGGTAACAAAATAACCCAGACGTTCTTCTCCAAAACAAGCGTCCGTCTGCCATCAAGCAAGAACTTTAAACATCAACAGTACACTAACAATATCAACGCCGGCAGCAGCAGCCCTTCGATTCTACGAAAACTCATTAATTTCCAAGGATACACAATACCAGGGCAGACATACATACGTACACACAAACAAGAAACATACAAGCGTTTACGTGTGTGCAAGTATGTAGAAGAAGAGCCACAACGCACATACATATATACATTCAAACATACATGTTAAAACCCATCGCGCATGCCGCTATACAAGCATACACAACATTTTAAAGTTTAAAATTTAAACTGATCAACGCACAGTGGGAAATGAAGCTCGATATCTCACATAATTTACACAAGTATTGACGTGTTTACATCACAACCATAATAGCTGATGCCGTAGAGGGTCTATTAATAACGTACATGGGTGCGTAGGTATACATTGTAAACAATTAGAAAGCATCAATTAAATGTTAAATCAAAAAACTACAAATAAGTAATTGGTATTGTTGTATTGAAAACAATTTGTATTTACAATATTATTCAATTTAGACTAAAAAGCGTGTTGTGATTTATATCAAATACTGCGATCATTTCATTACACTGCACGCTATTTCTCTAAGTTGAATTATTTTGAACATTATTTTTTTATCGTGTTTTTTATATTGTTTTTTTTACTATAAACTTTAAATGCGGCTTTGCAATTGTATCGATCATTATAAGGCGGCAAGCAGCTCATTTATATTTTTTATTTTATTGTGGCAATTTCGACATGACAAAATTATAAAAATAGTGTGTACAATCATTTTGATGTCGTCGATTCGAACTTGGTGAAAATAAAGTTATTAAAAATACGTCAACATCCATACCGTTGGAACTAAAAATAATCAAATTTAAATATCAATTATCTTCATATATTAGTGAATTTACAACTGCCTAGCCCGCTGTCCAGTGTGCAATGTTTGTATGTAAGCAGTTTTGTGTGCGTTTGCCCGCAACTACACAATACTACTTGAAAATACATATGTATGTATGTATATGTACGGACAATGCTTGTTTGCATGCATGTGTGTATGAATGTGTGCATGCATAAAATGTTTTGAATGCTCTCTGTGTTGATACACAAACTTGCCATATCGTTCAGAGTCGTTGGCAATTTTTAAGGTAAATAAGGTTTTAGCTTATCCGTTTTCTAAGTTTCTTAAGATTTTTATTTTGTAACATATCTGTAAAAAAATACATACATATGTATGTATGTGAACAAGTGCATAAATACTTATATTTTATTTCAATTTTTTTTGCTCTTTTTGTACATGTATTCTACCTAAAAAGATCCCTTCTTAAAACTACGTTCGCCGAAAGCCCATGGCTGATTACTGCTCGCTGTCTTCCTCTGAATGTTCGAAATGAACATTGTTCCACAGAATTCACCATGAGTGGTCAAGGAACTAAAGGGAAAAGCTCGTTAAGTGTTTTGTTATGGGTTTAAAAAAAAAAAAAAAAATGAAGACTCGGGCTGTTAACAAGTTATGTCTAGCACAACGTGCAACCCCGTCGCAATCGAAGGCTTCTTCGACTGAGCACATGTGTATGTATTTTGTATTTGATGTTAGTATTCATACATATGTATGTACATATGGTTGTATGTAAGCATGCATAAACACGTCGATCTCAGAGAGTGTAAGCTTTAGAGAATCCAAATTTAAAATGTACATATGTATGTAAGTTCTCCTTGTCGAGTTTTAAAAGCTTAAATCGCCCAAAATCCAATCCGAAGCTGTTTACAGGTTTTCAACGATTTGATGTGCAGACAAATTTAATAAAAATCGTTTATAGTTAAAGCAGTATTAACACACATACATACATACATATGTATGAGCATACACTTGAGAATATTGTATGTACGAGATTTTAGCATTTAACTGCACGTGTGGACTTGTGAGCAAACTGTCAAACTATTTGCACATTCAAAACTACAAATAATGGTTTTTATGTACCATACACATGTTTTTATTTACCATACATATGTTTTTATTTACAGATAATATATTATAAACAAGCCAATGTATATATGTATATATTCAAGTGCATATACAAAGGCTTTTATATACAGTACGACCTCGCTCAACGCAACCCTCGTTAAACGCAACTCCTCGATAATCGCAACACCAAAATTCTTAACTTGAAAAAAAATTTACCTCATTTTACGCAACTTTCTAAGAAAATCGTACAAAGTACAGACCACAATTTCTAATTTTATCAAAAACTTAATAAATTAAAATGAAATCCTTGCAGATAAACTCGATTTACTTTGATTTAAATGATAAGAAAATGCATCTACTTTTGAAAATAGGTCTCGTAGCCAACATCAGATTATCCCTCGGTTTTCGCAACTACCTCAATTTTCGCAACAGGCCAAATTCTAATAGGTTGCGTTAAGCGAGGTCTACTGTATTTACTCGTTATTTTTATAAGAACAATCCCACATACACATATGTACATACATACAATATGTTTGTATGCATGTGAGCAGACACTGTATGTAAGCCGCTGACGGCCAAAAGAAAGCAAAATATAGCAGAACAGAAAAACAAGAAATGAAGTAGCGTGTCGACGAGGCGATCTGCATCACCTTGTTAGCACCATCATGAAACGAACAGATACTAAAAAGCTAAAGTCAGCAACGAAGGCGACAGCAGCCGGTTATTTATCCGCCCCACACCAACTACGGCTTTGGCTTTTCAAATGTGTGAGAGCACATGTGTGTGCTCTGTCTTATTTAGTTTGTTAATAAAAACAGTGCATGACGCATACACGTAAACACAGTAAGACTATTCGATCGTATGTATTTTTTTACCCATATACATACATATGTACATAGAACAGTATTTAAATACTTTTGCATGCATGTATTGTAGAATGTACAAAATATACAGCTATGAGTAAAAAAATAGCACCACTTTGGCATTTTCTTTTATCGACTTTAATACAAACATTAAATAAGTTGGTTTTTTTTGTATTAAGTTATTTTGCCCGAAGTATTTATAAACAATAACTACCAATGATACAAAGAACTGTAATAAAAAGATATCAAATATACTTACTAAACACGGGACTGTGATCCGGCCTTGTTACTGTTTTGCTGCCCTTTTCCTGAGTAGAGAACAGATGGGAATAAATTTTAAACGGAATTTATTATTTATTTATGGTCTAATAACTACTACTAACTAGCAGACATTCCTTAATAATGTTTTACTTTGAATTTTATCTGGCAATAGATGATTTTAAAATAAGATTTTTATCTTATTAAACATCTGAGAGCTAATTAATTTACCAATAGTAAGTTTGAAAACTTATTTATGAAATTCCAAGTAAAACACTACGTTCGAGCTAATAACGTAGACCCACAAGAATAATTTTTCTTTTGGGAAGAGTATTAGTTTTTAATTGCAAAACGCAAAACACCTACCTCACTTTCTGTTAAATCGATAAGACTGGATTTTTCTTCGACTAAAAGGTTCTCGGATGATATTTTCTCATCTTCGCGATCGCCTTCATCTTTAAATATTTTAACTTCGTCCGTGCTGCCTAAATCATCCCCTGATGATCCATGACGCGAGTGTGTATGCGGCATGGTTTAATAATACTTCCCGATATTTTGCACTACTGCTGTGAGCGTCACCTTAATTATATAAATATGGCCATGCTGATGATGCACATCACTCCTCCATTTAACCATTTAAATTGGGTGATCAGATTGATCGACTTGTCATCCATCACATCGCTCATAGCACATTCACATTTATCCATTTACGTCGTCTGTAAGTTAAATGATAATTACATATAAATTAATATTATTAGATGTGTTACTTAATTTTCGAAATTATTATTTTTTTAGTCCGAATCAGCGCCACATATTTTAATACTCGACTCCGAAGGTAAATACAGATAAGGTTTCATGATTGGGGTTCTACGATAACTGGGGGGCTGGCAAATCGATAAATTCGATAACTCAAAGTTGAGAAATCCAAGTATTTCGCTTATCCTTACAGCTAGAGCTACCATACTTGGTGAGAAGGCAGCTACTAGCAAAAACTGCACCCATCAATGGGTGGCATCCCTATCTGCATCAGACAATCTATTAAGCAGCATATTACCCTGCCGCATCCGTACCTCTTTTCAATCGGGCCTCTTTTTATCGGTTTTAAAACAGGTTTCGAATATACCGCAGTCGGTTGCGTCCGACTTGTTTTTATAAAATTTTGTGCTTCGCATCAAATCACAACTTAAATCTTTCAGTATCTTTGTAATATGACACAACGCCGATGAACTTAATGTTCTAAGCTATGTTAAGGGTGCTATTTAAGTGAAAATTCTCGTTACATAAAAACATTACATTTCAATTTTGCTGAAGCTATGATTATTTTTCTATACAATTGCATTTATAAAAAACTACACAAGTTGCGTTTACTTGTTTTACATTTGCATAACGGGACTATCATTTCAAGCAAGCAATTATCAATAACTGTTTTTTACTCTGTGGAATCAAAAATATACATTAAGACATTTGTTTTCACTTAAGATTTATCTCCATATATATATATTATATCAAAAAATTATTAATAGGGCCCAATTCGGAAATGGGTACAAATTGCCTAGCATGTTTATAAATTTATTAAATCAACATTCAAGTCCAAAAATTAATGCTTATTTTTATATAAATAACCTAAATTCCGTTAGATTTGCAATGCAGATCTTTAAACGGTATCAAAACTATATTTTCACCCAATTGACTCGAAACTGTTTTACCTTCGATATCAGAATACAAATATATATTTGCGTTTAACCAAAATACAGAGTGCAATTTGATTTAAATATTTTAAAAGAAATTATGAAGAAAGCAAGGATATTAGTGTTGTTGTTTTTTTTTTTTGCCGTTATGATGATCGTAGTGCATCGATTTATTGGTTTAAATGTTTAAATGAACCAAAATATGTGCTTGTGTGTACCTTTGTATGTATTGTACGTTTAAAAGGTAAACAAACCATATCCTAGCACGGCCGACCGATCAAGAAAAGATTCCTAAAACTGTCACCGCTGTTTGGGTTGGTGTTCTGTTGTTGATTTTAAGCATTTGAGGTAAGGCAATATCTCAGTCACTGTCTCCTTCGGAAAGACGAATTATACATATACATACTTACATATATGTATACATATAAACATGCAGAAAACGAAAGAATAGAAATCTTGAGTACACAAGAATGCACACACACACACTAAATTGAAGCGTCCGCAGGTACTATGCCTGCGCATATGACTCTGCGTAGGGCAATCTTCTATTTTCATATGTATAATGTACATACATAAATCCGTAAGGTACACATATACATACACACACAAACACACGTATTATGTACCTGATGAGGTGCGGGTCTTGCAAGAGATTGTGATAGTGTGTACTCGCACAGCAGGGAATAAGGTTAACTATTAGTTCAAGGTAACAAGCGAGCCCAAAAACCACCACAACGACAAAAAACAACAACAGCAATGTCCGTATAAAACTAATGACACAACGAGTTTCTATTTAGAGACATGATTGTAGGATATCAACAGGTAGAAAAAGACAAGCGAAACAAACCTAAATAAAAAACGGTATAGAATAGAATGTTTCGTATTTTCAGCAAATAAACCTTCTCATGTATTATGAAAATACACATATACATATAAACAAACAGCATTGTTTTTATATTCCCGTGAAAGGACCAACTATCAGAAATGTACAATTGCGTACATGTACATTCATACATACATTTATGTACGTAGGTTTAAAGATAACGTGTGACTTACTGTTACTAAATTGATGTTCTCCGTCGGTAAACAGTGTGCAAGTAACGTATTTAAGCTAACGTACTTTTGTAAAAATGATTTTAAGCTTCGACGAAGCATCGATGACAATCGACATTTATATGTGTATACTCAGACTCGTTTAAAAATTATTTTTTGTGTATATATTTATTTATTTCTTTTGTGTATCCATTCTCAATTTATGTGTACACACACACATTTAAACAAGTACACACTTGCACATACATATGTAAATTGTAATATTTATAACAATATTACATACCTACATATTAAGACACATATTTTTATTTACATTCTTATGTATTTCACTATTTCTTTTTCTTTAAATTTGATTTATATTTATTTAATATTTTTGTCAACTTTTACTCGTCAAACGCACACGCGACCGCACATTCATTAATACACAAACGAATACAGACGATGACGATCCCGATCACAAACGCCACACGTTAGCATACGAACAGACACAAATACAGTCAGATATTTGTGTGCACGCACAAGTATTTGCTGTTTTACATGTGTTCTCCTATACATTTATCCACCAATAAAGTATTTATATGTACATACGAATCGTGATTTTGTCAAATAAAAAAATTTGACGCAACTGAAACGCGACGGCGCGATCCTTCTTGACTCTCGTGCACAAAAATTTTTCAACTCATTCTTTATTTAATTTCCATTAGAAATTACTACAACACTTATTTTCATATATATTGCAATTAAAAATGCGGTAAATTTAATATTAAAAACGCTTTGAAAATATCACACAACCGCTTTCCAAACCTCGCGCAACAAAAACTGAAAAATTAACAGAGCTTAAACGCTTCCGTCCCACAACTGCGGGCTGTTGTTTACAGTAACCGCTGTCGACACATTTGATAACGAGTACATAACATAAACAGATGTTATATACTGGTTGCATTTAAAAGCGGCAATGTTACAATAACAGACGAGTTGGTTAACAGTTGGTATATACTCGTTGCTCACTGCTAAATTTACAACAGCTGACAAATAACATAAAATGTTAGGTATCGATATGATCCTATCGACTATATATATTTCCAATGCAACTTAGGTGTGACTTCTTCTCACAAGGTGCTTTTTAAAAATCAAGTTATCTAAGAAAATTCAAAAGTAGACACAGTTCCGTCCCTGGCATAAATAAATATTAAACCCGAATTGAATACTATAAAATAATTAACATATATTATATAACTATATTATGTGATCAGCGTTTTCGAAAACTGTTGTTATATTTGGACATACAAAATTTTAAGTGTTAAATAGAAATATACAAGCTTTCTGTACATACATAGAACACCAGATAGCAAATATACCAAATTCTACACAAACAGCCAAATCTATAAAGCGGCTAAGCTAATTAGAATAGACAACTTTATGATCAGTTTGATACGTAAACATATAGCAAAATGCATTACAAACGAGAACAATAATCTTATACTGGCTCCTTTCTTCACGGATGAAACCTATTTTAAATCTGCTCTACTAAACGGTTATGTTCCCCCTGAAGCATTTATATACCTAGATAAACTCGGAATAGTCCAAAACCATGAAGGCATACCAATACTTTACCATAGATATAGAAGAGCGACAAATAAATCTATTGATCTAAGTAACGACATAACGGCTCATGAACTACGTTTCGATCAGGGAATATCTAATAGAGATAGACTAGAATCAGCAAACATTCGCGCTAAGATGTGGTGGCTGTTAGAAAACTAATAACGAAGAATATATCTTACTTTTCTCTTAGCTTTACTTTTTTTTCCCCCCCTTAGCTTTATTTTTATCCTTACCAATATAAATAATCAAATAGTAATGTTTTGTTTGCATTTTTCATTACAAAAAACAAATTTCGTTTCACATCTCTTTAAGCTGTAAAGACTTAAATTTATCGGAAAAGGATACAATTAAAACTATTATTAAATTCTAGAGAGCCCATTTGGGACTATTAGAGTAAGTCTATATAAATATGTATACTGAGGTTTATTAAAGTAAAACATAATGATAAATTGGCACAAATAAACATAAATATAAAAAAAAAAATGGAAATATACATTGATTCCATTTTTATACTTAGAGAAAAAAAAACATTTTCGATATCAGTATTAAATAAATTAACGTTAGATTCGGTTAGCTTTTCTTCATGTTTTTAATTGTTTCAACCTTAATTTACTTTCAGATATACATATTAATTTTTATTTACTTTAAATTTAATTATTTTACATTATTTTTATTTTGTGTTTTGCATTAATTTTTATTTCATGTCGGCTGCTCATAGCTGACAATAAATAAATAAGTAAGCAAGTTTGGTAGTTTGTCATCACAGGCCTCAAGAAAAACTTTCTTTTCCGGGATCTATAATATAAAGAAAACAAGATCATTACTAAAAGTATATTGGCTGCCTGCATTTCTTAACAATTTATTTTATCAGTTCTACTATCATAAAATAACTGTTCACAAGAATTTTTCAAATTCGTTTTAAAGTTCATCATAAATTGTTTACTTTAGTTTTTTTTAACGACTTTTTTTACTTACTATTTTTTTAAATTGATTTCACTTTAATTCATTCAAGGCGCGAAACATTTTCAGAGTATTCCAACTGCAAAAAAGACAGAAAAATAACTTATTATCATAATTTTCGTTATAATTAGGAACATTTCAACTCATTGCTCTTGCAAATTTTTCATCAAATTATTTTTAAAATAAAATACTATATTTATAAATAATAATTATTTTAAGTATACCAATAACATTTTTGAAAAATATGTTAATGAAACAGCGGTGTATCGAATTAATTAATTCAATGAAAAAAAAAGAACCGAATACATTGCTTAAATTTAATTATTTCCGTAAATAAAAAATCATATTTAAGTTAAAACTATTGTTAATACTAATTGTGTTAAAATAGATATATTTACTGTTATTTGCATTGATGAAAATCGTTTATCGAACCAAAAACCAATTCTGAAATGATAAATATTTAAATTGATATTATATTTAAGGATTTTTTGAATAGAAAAAAAAATAATTATTCAATATCAGCGTTTAATTATTTTGCGTTGGTTATGGAACAGTTCTCTTCATGATAAATCAAAGCGAGCTGGGTAAGTTTGTCATCACGAAATATTAATTAAAAATTTAAAATTTCGCACAAACTAACCTTTAAAGAAGTGTATTTTAAATGGTGTTAAAAATCAAGCTTGGGTTGTGCCATTCATTTTGTCTGCAAAATAAAACAAGATAGGAATTAAATTAATTATTTAAAACACTTTTATTGCTTATGCAATGCAAGTTTGAATATCAGTAGTCGGTTTAGTCAATTATGTTTTCAATTGATGGGGAATCCGTTGACAAATCATCATTTTTATGTGCATAATATCTAATATTTAATATTTACCTTTTTATAAAGCTAAAAATATTAACCCTCTAACATCACAATCCTGAAAAGATACAATATTTAATGGGATAATAGATTAGATTTTATAATGAACATATAATAAAAAAATAATAATTAATATCAGCATTTAGTTGTTTTGCGTTGGATATGGAACAGTTCTCTTCATGATAAATCAAAGCGAGCTGGGTAAGTTTGTCATCATATTTAATAATTTTATTTATTTAAAATAAGAATTTCAACGAACCTCTTTAGATAAAGTTATTTTACGGCTGAGGGCGCACAGGCAATTTTTAGATTACTCCAACTGTAAATAAATGAAAATAATATTAATTTTTTGTTTAATAAATTTAAAAAAAAAATACAAATTAATCAATGTCAGCATTTAATTATTTTGCGTTGGATATAGAACAGTTCTCTTCATGATAAATCAAAGCGAGCTGGGTAAGTTTGTCATCATAGTAAATTATTATGGAATAAGCAATTAAATTGGATAACTCACCTTTAAACAATAATATAATTGGGTTTGACACGAACGGCAGGACCAATCAGTGTACATGAAAAATCTGAAAACAAAAACAATTAAAAACCACTATATTAAAAAACTGAAACAAATGAAGCTCTGTATAAAAAATTATAAAAATTCAGTTTCAAAGGTGAAGTTTCATCAATGCCCTTATTCAAGAGTAGCAAATAAAATATCATCAGTTTAAGGTAATTAATGAAATGTTCAGATGGATGTAAAATAACTTACCCTTGCCATTTTAAATATCTTTTCTGATATCATGCTGGGCAAAATAGTCTAAAAAATAAACAATATAATTAGAAATGAGATTTCTAGAACTGAGTAACAAAAATATTTATATTTATAATTAAGTTCAGTATCAAATGGTGTAAATTTTCATCAGTATTTGTTTCAAGAGTAGCAAATAAAGAAATCATCAAATAAAGATTTATAGTCAAAAATTTATGCAAGCAAATTTGACTTACCCTTAAATGAATTTAAAATATATGCGTGAAAAACAAAACCTAATTCCGATCGACGTTCCTGCAAATATAAACAGAACCAAATTAATGAACAATAATATTAAACGCTTTAAGCTGCCTACAAACAACAATTTGTATCAGCAGCTATAATTTTTTCATCAACTAATTGACAGAGACGAAAAATAAAACATCACGTTTTCAACAATTTGCGATTTCAATTGTTACTCACCATTTTATTTTTTTTTAAGTCCACTCAATGTGCTATGATATGCCTGCAAAGAGAAAAAAGAAAACCAAAACCAACTCCCCAGAAGCACCCGCAAAAACTGGACAAGCTTTACTTATATTTTTTATATGTATATATATATTTTTTGTTGATTTAAGGACAGTCTAAAACGCATATTCGCATTGTGCCCAATTCAAAATAGTTGAACCTTAAACGGCTTCTTGTACGGGCGGCTCATAACCTTCGGGGCGATCAATGACAGCTCCCTCGGCGGAAACCACAGCTTCGGTTGTCTTGGCGCCACCATCACCGTGAAGTTCCAATAGTTTGGAGATGTCAAAGCGCGGTTTCTTCAGCACCTTCACCTTGCGAATGTAGACATCGTGCAATGGATAGATACGCTGACAGCTCTTCTCAATGTCCTTGGCAATGGAGTCCAGGGCTAATTTATTGACAAGCTGCTTCAGATCAACGCCGCTCACTTCGTTTGTTATAATATCGGTCATGCGTGTACGAATCTTGCGGACCTGGGACTGCTGTGCATAGCATGTCTTACGCTGCGATTGTTGATCCTTGGATGTGAATCCAATGCAAAACACGCGCAATAGATAGCCATCGACAGTTTTAGCCTCCACGATGGCTTCAATCAAAGTTTGCCACTTTTTGACCATCGATCTGTGTTTTTGAATACGAACACATTTCACACACACACAAATATATTAAAAGCACATTTGTACACACATACATATGTACATGCACATGCAAAAGAAAAAGCACAATTATAACCAACCTGTACTTGTCCGTCGTCAGATCCATACCATGAAAATTGCAAAGCACATTGCGATCCTGCACATCTTCGGCAATCAAACGAAACTTGCGGAACGAGCGCTCCGGATCGATGTCTTTCTGCAAATCGGCAAGCGATACCTCAAAAACACGACCTTTCAGATAATCGGAGGCAATTTTCTGGCCCTGGGTGCGGTTAACCAGTGTTTTGCCAATCTGCCTGGTTTGGAACATATTTGGCGCTTTGACATCGTACCAATCCTTACGAGAAAACGGGTCCACTACCTTCTTTTTGCCACCTTTTTTGCCTCCTTTGGAGAGACCCTTATTTTTGCCGACTGCCATGGTTAACGACTTAACCGGAAAAGGTAGAGACACGCTGACAGAACTGTCAAAAGCAGGAAGCCAGTGTCAGTGCTGCAAACTGCGCAATATAAGACCGTATTTTTGACTATTTCACGGTTTGGACACTTGACGCAACCGGAACATTATGAAAATGGAACAAAATATTTCATCTATTGTATGCAATAAAATATTTTATTATGGTATATATGCACAAGTACAGTTAGTGTTTACGTATAACAATATGAATTTTTTTTGCAAACTTTTTCAAAAAATTTATAGCCATATTTCGTTTCACACGGTTACCACAAAAATCTCCTATCTACAAAATTTGAAACGCTTGAGATGCTATTATTAAACTAATGAATTCAAACAGTAAAAGTTTATTTCAATTTTATCATATAGATTATTTTGAGTTGAATCAAAATACAAAAACTAAAAAACAATAATTATTATGGGAAGCAAAGTATTTGTTGAATGCTATAAGCTTCATCTGGTATTTGACAGTTTAAAAACTTTGGTCACACTTTCAGTTATTCATCGCATCCATTTTTGTTCGCTTAGTTCCTTTAAAATTTTTTTTCGCGATCAAAATAAGGGATAATTGTTTGTGTTGTAAACATATATATTTTAACTCATTATTATATTTGGTTACAACGCATCGCATTAATTTTTGATACCGGTTAAAAATGACACAGCCACTTCGCAAAACCTGGCGTGCGTCTCACTGAAAATATTTTTATTGAATTGTTTATCGATGGACTTAACATTAAATTTTTGATCTCGCTCAAACTGCATTATTTAACAATGAATGTGTACAAATTTACTGAAAAAAAACTAAGAAATAGTGTGTAAGAAAGTAGTTTGGTTTCCCTCTGCATCTGTGTGCTAAAAGGACGTTCACGAATCGTATTGCAAGGAAATTACGCGTACAAAAAAACTTGTAAACACACACAGACGTACGTATTTGTACATATGTATGTATGTAGCCTTATGTTTGTAGCATATTTTGGCATTACCTGCGATGTTCAACTAAAAACAAAAACAAAGTTATGGATTCAACCAATTTTGCCTATGAACATTATGGAATATTAGTTCAAAACGATGAGGAAGAAATTTCAAAGCCCGATGAACTTCATACATTGAGTGTACATAATCTAAACGATAGTAAGTATATATATACATATATATTTTATTTAGTTTTATTTGCAATATACTGAAAATTGTATTTGTTAGTTATAGGCCCCATTCATGGTTTACAGAATGACGATAACTTTGATGGGAAATCAATCTTAAAGATGCCAAAAAGCATTTGCCAATCGATGAATAGAATGTAAGTATCCTTTAACGTATGCAATCATAACGTTTTTATCTTTAATTTGTCTCGACAGGCAAACATTATCCACAACTGAGTCAAAGGAAGAAGAAGCCATTCCACAAGATTTGATGACTTGCATGCAGCAATTGCATCAACACCAAGCAGCAAGCGGTAACAAGGAAGACACAAAAGATTTGGAAATGATGATGGACCGGCGAAGTGGAAAGTCGAGGCGTTGGGAGCAAAAACTGGTTCAAATTAAGACTATGGAAGGAGAATTCAGTGTCACAATGTGGGCATCTGGGACATCGGATGATGAGTATTCTGGTTCTGAGCAAAATCCAGACGATGTTGACTATTTAGATGGCAATGACATTGCTCCAAACGGAACATTAGAACATAATGAACTCTTATCAAACCACATACAAAAAAATGAGACAGTATTACTTAATCAGCAACAGTTCTTCCAACAGCAGCAGCAGGAACAATTTCTGCATCTTCAGCCGCAAATGATTGTTGGGACAGTACCATTAGTCAAAAACAACAGACATGCCCCCAAACGTTGCTCAATTTATGAAGCACAATCACAATCATCGTCGTTTGCAGTATTTTCGCAAGGTTGTCAGCTAGTTGGTAACGAGCACACAATTCTAACCATGGATAGTCAATCATCATCACAAAACGATAATGATTGTGACATTATAAATGATGCTGCTACGTCTGGGTCCCTATCCTATGGAGTGGTTCGTCCAGGTAGACAAAATCACATGTCAAAACAATATTGAATAATATTAAAATGGATTATTTTACAGTCACATCGTCAGCGGAAAATAATGTGTCAAATGTTGGCGATCTCCCAGATTTCTCACAATTTGGAAACGATAAGAAGATTGCTTGCCCCCACAAAGGTTGTCATAAATACTTTCGGGATTCGTCAGCAATGCGCAAACATTTGCATACACACGGTCCGCGAGTTCATGTCTGTGCCGAGTGTGGCAAGGCATTTGTGGAAAGCTCTAAACTTAAAAGGCATCAATTAGTGCACACTGGAGAAAAACCGTTTCAATGTACCTTTGAAGGCTGCGGAAAACGATTTTCGTTGGACTTTAATTTAAGGTAATTAAAAATTTTGTTTAATCATTGCTAAAATATTCTTTAATGTATCTCATTATTCCCTACATCCGCAGAACACACGTCCGAATACATACTGGGGATCGACCATTCGTATGTCCATTTGATGCATGCAACAAAAAATTTGCTCAGTCCACCAATTTAAAATCACATATATTAACCCATGCCAAAGCCAAGTAAGTTGAATTTGAAACTGCTATAAACGAATGCTTATTTATTTACTTGATTATATGATTGCAGGCGAAATACGGGAACTCAGCGCCATACCACTTGTCTTAGCAACAACGAACCTCTTAGTCCCGATGGGGATAGCTCCACAAATATAATAAAAGTAGAATTGCGTGATACTACTACTACTACGACTATGTCAGACAACCATGCCTCTTTTGTAATGTATGCCGACTAAGAATTTTTGTATAGCTGAAAAACACTCAACTTATCGATAAGCCGATCTTGTATAATTGATGTAAGGAACTTCATTTAAAATTTAAAAATACATAATAGAAACATAGTATGTAAATAATTTACTTTCTTATTGTAAGTTATTAGGAAACACAATTTTTTTAAGAAAGAAACAATTTTAATTATGAAAAAATTCCTTTACCAATTGCTTGAAATTCTCTTTTGTCATCATAGCTGTTTAAAAAATCTCTTTTGTTTCCTATAAAGTAAGTTAAACACATTGTATAAATTTTTTTTTATGTACATATAGTCGAAGATTGTCTTAACAGATATAATTTATGAAACCTAAAGTGAATTAAAAATGGAATTAAAAGTGACAAAACCAAATGCTCAATCCAATATCTATTTCTCATATAAAGCGATATGTATTGTATTAAAAACCGGATGCGGATCGCATAATGGGTATTCTTGTTGTGTTCATTAATAAATCATAATATTCTTTTTGGTTACTTCACTGCGTGAAAACGACGTACAAAAAACGACAAATAATATATTATTATTATTTATACTTTGCTACTGTGATTATCCCATTCAAACTTAATTTTTAATTTTATTGTACTCCACTCTGCACCACGCTTCATTATGTGTTCATTCGATTTTCTGTTCTACCAAAATCATATTTAAAATTTTTAATAAAATTATGAGATTGCTGCAGTTCGTCGATAGGCAACGGAGTATTTTTGCGTAATGCTAAATCTGCAATGAAAGACAAAAAATGGTGTTAATTATATCGCCATTGAGTCAATATCAATATTTACCACGCATATAAACTTGCGAGCTTTTAGTTCGTTGAAGTATTTGATCGTTTATTTTACGATTAGTTCGGAAATAGTTTTTAAGTATATTAGACTTATACGTTTGGTCTGGTGACTCCTCAGTTATTAACTAAAACAATCAAATAATAATTGGAAATTTTTCATGATATTTAACTTGAAGCTGATAAAATAATAATAGTACTTACATCATCATTTTCAACAGCGTCTGCACAGCCATTTCCGATCCGATCTCCCAACTGTGTATCCAAATCTCGTTTTACAAATAAACTTGATTTTTGAATAGTTACTCTAAGCTCTGCCGGAGGTAATTTTAAATTATTTTCCACATCATTTGGTAACTTCCAGGTTTTTAGGTCATCATTCCAAAATGAATTTTTCAATATTATATCCAGATTCCTGGAATGTTTTTTAAACACAGTTAGGTTGTTGACTGATTTACGTTCTGTCACTTACCAATTCCTACCATGTTTTCGTAGAATGGGTTGAGCCTTATTAAGCATTAGTTGATAAAATTTCACATTCCGACCCAAATGCCGAATTTCATCTAAATAATCTTCTCGATCCAATTGAAACTCCGAATTTAGATCACCAACCTCTCTTTCGAGCATTCTTATCTTTTGGCTAAGCATTTTAATGCGTTCGTTCTTTATGTTAATTTCCTGCTGAATACTAGCATAATGATCCTGCAAGAGATCACGATCTTCGTTTTCCATCTTACTCAGCGCAAGAGCAATAGCACTTAAATGGCGTTGAGCTTCTAACTTACGCATCCTATGACGCTCTCGTAATTGCAAATCATTGACTTTTTCACCACCGATTAGCGCATGTTTGATTTCATCGATACGTTTTCGCGCGTGCAATTGAAAATCTTCTTCTTCGTTTTTAGTTTGATCAAAGCTTACAGTACTAGTTGTTACGGTTTTCTCCACGTTGTTGCTGTTGTTCATTTCAGCTATCACCTGTAATCGTAACTTAGCTTTCTCCTCCTCCAGCCATAATTCTTTGTTCTTATCGATGTCCTCAGCAAATTTGTTCAAGATAATAGTCTCGTGGTGGTGCTGGCTCTGACCAAGCATTCGTTTCAAATTTAAGATTTCCTCTTGGTACTGACGCAGTTGAGCATCTTTCGGATCTTCGTTTATTGTTGGTACATTTGAAATGTTTTTTGCCCTACATGCATAACGCAATGTCGATAGAGTCTCATCATAATTGTTATCAGCTGGCGAGATACATGAAACCATCAGTGTTTTAGTGTTGCCACCCAATGAATCCTGTTAATAAAATATAAATAATAAAAATATATTTAATTAAAGCTTAAAATTTATAGTTGATTGCATACCTGTAATAGCCGGGTAAGCTTTGAGTCTCGGTAGGGTATATGCTTTGATTTACCATCGACAAGTGCTGATATAACGTTTCCCAATGCGGAAAGTGATAAATTTATTTTGGTAGCCTCTTTCAAGCGTTCGCCAAAAGCCCCGGTCTTGCACTGTCTTTCGGAGCCAGCTAGATCTACAAGATTTAATTTACCCCTACGTATACCACCAATAATTTGATTTGTTGGCGTCGTTGGCGATTCTTGTATTTGTTCCAAACTAACTGTAAATATTGTATGCGATCGCGAACTCTTTTCATTCATCAATGTGGCTGCTGTGATGCGATTTTTATTACCAATATTCAACCAATTATAGCAATCCATTGCATTCATAACAGCTTGAGTAGTTAATGTTGGAACTGTGACTCCGACGCCTGGTATATCTTTCAAGGGATGATTTTTAATGCTTGTTGGCTCATTTGTACTTAATAAATCTCTAATATTTTCGTTATAAATTTCTAAATAGCTCACTAAGGCCAGATACCTTACGGTCGTCGTTATTGAGATCGTTTCAAATATATGATCAAAGCACCTCTGAATAATTCCGTTATTTTCAACGGCTCCGGTATACCCATCACCCTTTAATTTTTGAATTCCAATATAAGTAATAGATGAAGTACTGGGTATTAAATTAATTAACCTGCATTTAATTTATATGTACAAATACCTGCATTGTGTGTGTTTTGCCACATCCAGTTTGACCATATGCAAAAATTGTCCCGTTATACCCTTCCAAAGTGCTCTCTACCAAAGAGTAACACATATCGTTGTAGATTGTCTCGGTCTTTGAATGCCCATCGTACACACTGTCAAATGTAAAAGATTTTTTCGGGGCACTTCGAGCTTGAGGATTTAGAACAGAAACAACATAGTCTCCAATTTCGACAATGCTCTGTTAAATACATTAATAAAAAAAATACCACTGAGCAATAATAGCATTGAAGTCAACAAAAACTTGTATCTGTTGATTTAATGCCGACAAAAGAGCGGCTGAACAGTAAATGCATGTCGTTCTATTACTTGCCAAAAAATTTTGAGCAGTTGAGCATACTTGAATCTCGGGATCTAAGAGGGCGAGTAAGTCTATGCATATGCGCGTGAGTCTTAAGACTCACTTTTATGATGAGAGAATGGGAACGCTCATGAGCTACTGCAGTTGCTGTTCGCTATTAACAGACTTTTGTAAAACACGCAACGATACAAAATTAATTTGCTTGCGGATGCATTGATTTCATTCATGATACATTTTACAGGAGCTGCTTAAAGCAGAACTACAAAGCAAAACGCAAAGGAAATAAAAATCAGAGAGAGCGTAGAGCATAGTCAAGGATAATCGGGATCGGTTCACTTGTCGTATTTTTTTGCTGCTGGCAAGCTTCGATCGCTCACTCAGCCTAACATCGCAGAGACCAGTTGACGCGCAATATAAAAAAGAAATAAGTGAAGCATACATACATACATGGGGTATATCAACTACATTTTTTAATTGTGTAATAATAAATCAATATTGTAATGCATCGAAAATAAATTTGTCTTGTATGATGACCTTGGTATTTTTTCACATATCTTAATTTGCAATGAAATCTGAGACGTATTGAATTATTGAACAAAAATCATACATACATTACACTTGGTACCAATTTCCTTAAGATTCATTGGACGACAACGCACAATGACCTTTACGTTTTCGTTCATTTTTTCTAATTAGCTGTTAAACCGTGCTACCACCAGAGATGAAAGGACAATCAATACTGACTGCAGACAATCAATGACCTGAACTTGAACCAATATTCTAACGTACTACTTACTATGCATACATGCAAACGTTTAGAGCTTTATGCATATACGTATCAACTATGCATATTAAATATATTATACAAATTACTGTTCACTGAAAGCAAACGAGAAAAGTATATTGATATAAAGCAATTTAATTGTGTCGGATTCAGTCTAAGACAAATCTAGAAGTCGTAGTGGTATTCAAAAAATGTATGTTTATACATATGTACACATGTACGGACTATTCAATGCTGAGAGCCTTCGTCAATGCGGTGCTTCTGCATTCTGCAGCAGTGCAATTAACGGGCGCAAAACTGTGAAGTCAGTCCCGTTATGCATGTCGTATTTGCTACATACATATGCTTGTACATACATGCACACTTACATCAATTCATAATTGCAAGCGGATATTTGTGAAACATTTGCAATTGAATATTGATACTAAAGTTACCAACAAATATATATTGCAAAAAGTAACTATTATACACACAAATATGCATGTATGTACGTTAGTTGAGTAGTGTAATGAACTGTAGAACAAAGTTTGACTGATTTAACTAAGGCGCATGCGTTGTGAGGTCTGAAATTGGAAAAAGCTTTCAAACCCCATGAAAGCTTTGTTATTAAAACACAATGTGACAAAATTTACAGTTTTGTGGCTGCGTACATACACATATTGAATTTTCAAACAGATAAAGATTATATTGATTTCATAACATAAAAAATCAATCTCCAATCTAATACTTTTGAATTTGAAATGGCCTTAGTTTGAGTTTTGTTGAAAACTCAGCTGAGCGAAAAATAAACACTGTCTTCATGCAAAAAGAAAACGCAACATGTTTATACTATAATATGTTTAAATAATATTAGCGTTTAAATAATATAAACAATTTATTTTAATGACAAGCAAGCCATTGAACTTGAAGACATCCTCCGGGATATATCACATAATTATAATAATTGTATTATCAATGGTACTGGTTGCCAATGCGTTGCCACCAGTGATACGAATTGGTAAGGTGGAAAATTATTGTGTGTGGCTTTTGTTGTTGCTTGAATTATTCTACTTGTTTCCGGTTTGTTTCCCGAAAAGGAGCTGTTTTTACGGAAGACGAACGTGAAGGTGGCATCGAATCGGCATTTAAATATGCAATTTATCGCATTAATAAAGAGAAATCTCTACTACCAAATACACAACTTGTCTACGACATTGAATATGTGCCGCGCGACGATTCATTTCGAACTACGAAAAAGGTCTGTCGACAATTGGAGGATGGAGTTCAAGCCATATTCGGACCAACCGATCCTCTTCTGGCTGCCCATGTGCAATCAATTTGTGAAGCTTTTGATATACCGCATATTGAAGTTCGGATTGATTTGGAAATGAGTGTAAAGGAGTTTTCCATTAATTTGTATCCGTCCCAAAATATTATGAATTTAGCTTATCGGGATTTAATGATGTATCTTAACTGGACAAAAGTTGCAATTATTTATGAAGAAGACTATGGTCAATAATACTTATGCATAATATAATATGTTATGATTATTAAAAAAATTGTTTTTTCAGGACTTTTTAAGCAGCAGGACTTAATTCATTCATCGGCGGAAATGCGAACTGAAATGTATATAAGGCAAGCAAATCCGGAGACTTACCGTCAAGTTTTACGAGCAATTCGCCAAAAGGAAATTTACAAAATAATAGTTGACACAAATCCAACTAATATAAAAGCTTTTTTTCGATCTGTACGAAAACATACATAAATTACTTATTTATTTTTAAATATGTAGTACATATATATATATATATATATATATATATATATATATATATATTTATATATATATTTATATGAGTATGTATGCATCTGTGAACAAACCATAAGCAATACCTTTAAATTGTATTACCAAGCTAAAAAAATTATTCGGAAAAATTCGCTTAAAAACTTTACAGTTTTTCCGATAAAGCTATTTAAAAATGCAACAGCTTAAAGCTTTATAAAATAAATAGATGCATGCATACATGTCTATAATCAATATACAAAGTCTAAAAAAGTTGAATATAAAATTAAATTCACAGATTTTACAACTGCAAATGAATGACCATCGATATCATTATATGTTTACAACATTTGTAAGTAGATGATAAATATTAATTCAAATTTATAATTTTAGAAACATAATAAAAGAAAGTAAGATGGTTTTAGTCAAGTCAAACTTCGATATCCTGATCCCTTTACCTTACGATTATGCATCTTAAATCTAAGCTACAATCAGGTATTTCTTTGGTGTTCTCATCTAATTTCGTTGACTTATTTCGTCTCAAGTTTCTACAAAAATTTTCAAATTTCAGTAATCCAAGTTTTATTTTTTTTTTTTATTATTGTAATCCGAAAAAGTTATCAATAATATATGGAACAAATTTTTTTTGCACATGGCATAGAAGAGTATATATTTAAAACTTGTATTCTCTAGGTTTTATAGTCTCTGCGGTAATAAAACACATATATTATTAACATTTCAAGGACTTGGAGACATACGATCTTGAGGATTTTCGATACAACAGCGTAAATATCACTGCTTTTCGGCTAGTTGATGTGGGAAGTAAACGATACCAGGAAGTAATTGATCAAATGCAAAAGTTACAACACAGCGGTCTCGACTTTATAAATGGAATACCCTACATTCAGGTAAAGACAATTTAAACTTGTTAAATTAAAAAAAAAATTAAATTTATATATTTCTCAGACTGAATCTGCGCTTATGTTTGATTCGGTATATGCGTTTGCCAATGGCTTAAAACATTTGGATAGCAGTCACACGTTGACGTTTAATAATCTTTCGTGTAACTCGGACAACGTCTGGAGTGATGGACTTTCGCTTTACAATTATATAAACTCGGTAAAACATGGGAATAGTAATACAGTCGAACTTCCTCCATATAAAGAGAACACTATTTTTGCTAAACTTTCAGTTTGTGTTGCATAAAACATGACTTACAATCTCACTTTTTCATACGTTTCTATGCAACGAAGTTTCAAATATAAACCGAAGTTGTGAAAGTTTCGACTGTATTAAACATATGTAAATATATTTCTAAGATTGTCATCTAACGTTTTATTATATTTAAAGGCTGCTGTTGATGGCTTAACTGGCAGGGTTAATTTTGTCGAAGGGCGTCGAAATAAATTTAAAATTGATATTCTTAAATTGAAGCAAGAAACAATACAAAAAGTCGGCTATTGGCAGCCGGATGTAGGAGTCAATATTTCCGACCCAACTGCATTTTACGATTCGAATATTGCAAATATAACGCTGGTTGTCATGACTCGAGAGGTTTGTGATTTTTATATATAAAACACAACTTTTTTTATGACTATTTTTTGCTATTGTAATTTGTTTTAAGGAACGTCCGTATGTTATGGTTAAGGAGGACGCGAATCTAACTGGAAATGCTCGATTTGAGGGTTTTTGCATTGATCTATTAAGAGCAATAGCCCACCAAGTTGGCTTTCAATATAAAATCGAATTAGTACCCGACAACATGTATGGTGTTTATATACCCGAAACCAATTCCTGGAATGGCATTGTACAAGAGCTTATGGAAAGGGTGAGTATTATTAAATTACATATTTAATTCTTTGTGAGTTTTGAGTATCTAAACTAATTGATTTAATTCGACAAATATTGTTTTCTAGCGCGCGGATTTGGCTGTTGCTTCAATGACTATCAACTATGCCCGGGAAAGTGTTATTGATTTTACAAAACCATTTATGAATCTGGGCATTGGTATACTCTTTAAGGTATGAATCCTTTTTTTTTCTAAAATGTTTAACAAATCAATAATATTATTTAATAACAATTGAAAAGTAACTTAGTTAAGTTGATTAGTTGATAACTGCCGGTAAAGCGCAATTTTTAAAATAGCTATATACCCAAATATCCCTTTAGGTGCCGACAAGTCAACCAACACGACTGTTTTCCTTTATGAACCCATTGGCAATCGAGATATGGCTTTATGTGCTAGCTGCTTATATATTAGTATCGTTCGCGTTGTTTGTGATGGCTCGTTTCTCGCCGTATGAATGGAAAAATCCACACCCTTGCTACAAAGAAACTGATATCGTTGAAAATCAGTTTTCGATTTCAAACAGTTTTTGGTTTATAACGGGAACTTTTTTACGTCAAGGATCCGGTCTGAATCCCAAGGTAAGTTGAATTTCTAATTTCAAAAACTTTAAGTATAGTTCGTACATTGTGTACGGTACTTATGCATATTAAGCCAAATCTATTAACTTAAGTACAAATCGTGGACGTAAGACTTTTTAATTTTGTTTTTACCATTTAATGCAAACTGCTGTACACTACTGTCTTTCAGATATCAGATCGAGCTCAAACGAAGTTTTTCTCTTTTATGAATCCACTTGCAATTGATATATGGTTCTATATAGCGTTTGGCTACATTCTAGTGTCGATCTGTATCTGGATAGTAGCACGATTATCACCAGTTGAGTGGGTTCGATCCAAACCAGCCTGTTCCATGGCATGTGATCATATGTTACATAAAATTCGTAAAGCTAATTATGTTAACGATCAATTGGAACTCAAATCTTTAACAATCAGACACGATAATCAAGATAGTCCTCAAGGATTTAAAGCTGATGTTTCTAATCAAAATACAACTAATAACGATTATAAAAAACATAGCATCGATCTTGCTGAATGCTTGAAAGCAAACAAAAAAAAACACTTTGTTTTTGAGAGCGAGGATGAGGATGGCGACAACATCGATTCCGATGACAATTTGGAGCTAGTTAGCGTGCAAAATGATTTTACACTGAAAAATAGCTTTTGGTTTGCAATAGGCGCCCTTATGCAGCAAGGGGCCGATCTATATCCGAGGGTATGGATATATTCATATATATAAAACTATATCCCATTAATACACTTGCAAAGTGTTTACTATATCATTTTTAATTATGATATGTGCGACCCTTACAGAACTTTATTGTATATTCTTGATCAGCTTGCAAACTAGCTCTTCAGTTTTTTTGGTTTTCGAGCTTAACTTCGCTCAAGGTCTTCTCAAGGCTTCACTATATTATATAGCTGCCATGGAGTTCTTTTGTTACGTACATACCTGGGTAAATGCAGAATCTTTTAATGGAAAGTAACACAAGTATTTTTCATATGCTATCAAAATACAAGCTTGCAAGTGTATAAAACCTTCGGCGTGCCAAAGATAACATCCCTTCTTATAACGTTCATATATGTATATAGGCAAACTGTCTACCGTGTTAAGATAATTTGATAAATTAAAGAAAATGCTCTTATATATCATATTAATTTCTACTATCCACAAATATACGTTCATTACACAGAAAATTTGTAATTTTAAACAACTAGGCAAAGATTGATGAGTAATTAATTTTATCTGCACCCAAGTTGGTTGGTTTTGGTTGCAATGTCCGTCGTGGTGTTTATCCGTACTTGTGGGCAACTACTGGCAAATCGACCTGCAGCCATTGAACTCACTCTCCCTTTGCGAGCCGACCTCTTTAATTTATATATTTATTCTAAAGTCGGTTGCGTCCGACTCAACGTGTTCACTTGTTATGTTTGTCTGTGGACTTAACTGATTTGAAAATTTATTTTTCTTTTAGGCAACATCCACGCGAATTGTTGGCGGTTGCTGGTTCTTTTTTTGTCTGATTATAATTTCATCATATACAGCGAATCTCGCTGCATTTTTAACCGTCGAGCGTATGATAACCCCAATAGAGAGTGCGTCAGATTTGGCGGATCAAACGGAAATATCGTACGGAACCTTGGAAGGCGGATCAACAATGACATTTTTCAGGGTTAATATATACACACGATACAAGATAAAAGTATCAAAATATGTTAACATTTATCATCTTTCAGGATTCAAAAATTGGGATCTATCAGAAAATGTGGCGTTACATGGAAAATCGCAAGGCATCAGTGTTTGTAAAAACGTACGAGGATGGAATAAAACGCGTTATGCAGGGAAACTATGCATTTTTAATGGAATCAACAATGTTGGACTATGCTGTGCAGAGGGATTGTAATTTGACACAGATTGGCGGATTGCTGGACTCGAAAGGTTATGGAATTGCCACACCAAAAGGATCACCTTGGAGAGATAAAATTTCTTTAGCGATATTAGAACTGCAAGAGAAAGGTATCATACAGATATTGTATGACAAATGGTGGAAAAATACTGGCGATGTCTGTAACAGAGATGACAAAAGCAAAGAATCAAAAGCTAATGCATTGGGTGTTGAAAACATTGGTAAGAAAATTATTTCTTTACTTCGTCGATTAGTCTATAATCAGTTAACACTAACTTTTCTAATCTTTTATTCAGGTGGTGTGTTCGTTGTTCTCCTTTGTGGCCTTGCACTGGCTGTAGTTGTGGCTATCTTTGAATTCTGTTGGAATTCCAAAAAGAACTTACACACAGACAATCAATCATTGTGTTCGGAAATGGCTGAAGAACTGCGTTTTGCCATGCACTGCCAAGGATCCAAGTCAAAGCAAAGACCAGCTTTGAAACGTGATTGCGTTAAATGCGCTGCTGGATCCACTTACGTTCCGACTAATCTAACAATGCCGAACGCCTTGGGCGTTAATTATAACTATTTAAATTAAACTCGATTTAGAATATATATATATACTTACACTTTCCTACACAAAAAAAGGAAACAAAAACTTGAAATATTGATGCATATACCCATGGATCTGCTTAACAGAATCAATTATTTTTATATAAAGTATTTTAAAAATAAATAAATTTTTGAGTGTCCAAAGATAACAATACTGTCATTCTCAGTTATAATTTTTTTATATTTTATAATATAAATGATTAGCGGTATTCGTTGTTTGAACTGTAAAAACATTATTGACTACGTACGTTTGTACATAAGCAATTTATTTATTTATTTTCAGTGCATGTACATTTTTACTTTTAATTGTGCTAAGCAGACTTACAATTCTAAAGTTTCTAAAAATAATATTACCGTTTATTTTTTTTATGAGACTTACATATTTTACGACGCTTTAATATCATTTCGTATAAAGCATCTAATCCCTCTTGCAACCCCTCACCAGTTATGGCGCAAGCAGGCTGTATATACCAGCCTTTTAAGCTATTGTGCTTGAATGTATAGTGAGAGCTACTATTAATTGTTGTTGTATCTGGTACTCCACTACTTTTAGCATCTTGTGGCAAACTCGAAACTTTGTTTTTGGTTTCATGCTTTTCGGTCTCCTTATCCGGATCGGTTGGAAATTGCGCTACAGACGTGTTCAAACAATTAACTGAAGTTTTGCAACGATCAGTGTTACTGTGGTTTGCAGTATTATTATAACCAACAATGTTCCCTGTCGATGCCGATGTGGCAGATGATATACTATTTGTTAGTGGATTGTGTAGCTCTTGTAATCCTAGCAGCTTTTCAAGCTCCTTCGGACAACATGCGTTCGGTAAATCTTGTTTGTTGGCTAAAATTAAAACAGGCACACCCTAAAGTGTACAATAAAAATTTAGTAATCAGAAATATTGATACAATGTCGGCTGTTCGTTGTTGACAATAAAATGTATAGCAACTTGTACGAGGTTCTTACCTGATTGTCTGGACATTTAGCTGTACGCATTAACTCCATTTTGGCCTCCTCCATTCTTTCAGTGTCTACAGAATCTACAACAAATAATATTCCATCTGTGCACCTAATAATACATAATTCAAGTGTTTAATATATATATATATATATATATATATATATATATATGTATATATGAAATTATAAAAAGGTAACAGTTGTAAAACAAAGTCTATTTATACACTATTGTTAATGAGAAAGCTTGTTAATTTGATTAGTTCGATAAGAATTAGAATTATTGCTAACTTTTAACTCCTGGTTTGCTGCTACTACCTTATCCGAAATCAATAATAATTTATTAATTAATATTAATTTTAAGTAGAACGCGTGAAAAAGGAAAACAAACAAATCTAATTTAGGGCCTACCGAGTATAGCTTCGCCACAGCGGTCGAAGTTTTTCCTGTCCGCCCACATCCCAAACGAGAAAGTGAACACCTTTAGCCTTTCCCAAGGTACCCTGAACCTGAAAACAAAATAAACCACAATATTTATTTAATTCTTTGCAATATGTTCAAATATTAAAATACCTTCTCACAATTAAATCCAATCGTTGGTACTGTGTTTAAATACTGATCAAACTTAAGTCTGTAGAGAGCAGTTGTTTTGCCAGCCGAATCCAAGCCAAGCATTACTACGTGCAGGGTTCCCTGCAGTTATTAGATTGTTGCAATGAATATGTTTGCTATAAATGTTAAATGTATTGGTTTTTGGCTACCTGTGAAGGTAAAGCGTCCAGAAAGTTTCCATTTTTTACCATCGTTGCCCCCATTTTTTTTGTGTTTTTCTGATTTTTCTCCCATACCATGTACCATGTAACCATGTAACCATTAATACCATATGAAAGAATAAAACGCACTCGATACATTCGATTTTTGTATGGCGTTCTAGTACCAAGTAACCATAAGGCTGGTCATACAATTTGAGTCGTATTTCGGTCATTTTTAGGCTATAGCGGAAAAATATGAACAATATTGACTGCCCAAGCAAGCATTTTGTTATGTTGTTTTTGGAACTGCATTACTTGCATTAACCATTACATTATGTTTCTGCGAGTTTAGTTAGGAATGCTATTGTATCGATGTTTCTATACATCGATTACATTAGCAGAATTCAAAGAAAACATTGCGCGAATAAAACTATAATATTATCTGTTCCGCATATATTTGTAAAATGCTTATAAACTTATAAATGTTACAAATGTTAAACTGCACAATTAAAAGTATTTTATAATACTAAGTATGCAAGTTATTTTTAAATGTAAGTGAACAAATTTTAAAGGAAGTTCTGATTAAAAATTGGTTACAAAATAATAAAAGCATAAAATCAAAAAATATTCAACTATATTTCAAAAACATTTTAAAATTTTAGGCATATTAACATCCGTAAGTTTTTCGATGTAATCTCTTGAAATCTAAAAATAATTGCATTCGTTTTTTGTGTTATAAAAATATTGCACATGGAAAAACATTTTGTATATTACTGTTATTTGTTTATAATTGAAGTGACAATTTACCCACATTACCGTTTGTTAAATCTTTTTACCATAAGGTGGCAATTTTGACGGGCTCAAATCGATCAGCTGTCTAATTAAATGGATAGCGCGTCAGAAAACGCCACTAAATGTAAGTGATTATGAATTTCTGGTAAATGCTTAGCTATAAAACAGCAAAATATTCAAGTGATCTTTATTGTTGATCTAATGCATTTGTAAAGACATTTTAAAAAGTGAAGTAATGTGATAAAATCAGTCCAGCCAGTTAAAGGAGTTCACATACATATGGCACATATGTATGTATGTAGATGAACATGTTTGCATGCACATACAATGTGTATGCACAAACGGTATGTTAAGAAATACTTTACAAACTGTAAACTGTAAAAACGCAGTTTTTTAACTTCTAATGCGAAAATCATAGGCTTCTATTAATAAAAACGGAGATTTTCGAATTAATATTAAGTTTATAATGGCTATTTAAGTAGAAGAAAAAAATTAAAGAACTATTAATACATATATGTATGTATGTAATTAAATACATACATACTTACATATGTAAATAAAAAGCTTTTAAAACTTATGCCCAACAAAATGGATATTTAAGCCATAGTGTGCGCCATCTCTAGAAAGAACGTGCATACATACATACTTGCATATGTGAACAAATGTGTGTTTATGTGTATGTCAGTTTATATCTATGTATGTATTTTTATCTAAAACTGAATTGAATAAAAATACCGTAGGCATTTATGTATGGGCGATGCAAACATATATTCACATAATGTACACATTTGTGTATTATACATACATACATACATACATATGTTAGCATGTATGATTTTCAACGGATATTGTGAATGTGCGGGAACCAGGCAATATAGTAAATAAGTAGAAAGTGGACAGTGTGGACGCTATCTTTGATGTGCACTCATATTCTTTAAATTGGAACGGCTAACACACATTTATATGTATGTATATGTACATACACTTGGTTTAAATCATTATTGAAGTAGGATCAAAGTTAAATTTTCGTGTCATCAAGCTTAGACGGTATATTTACGTATATAAATACATATATTAAAGTTGACTGGTACAGCATTAAAACACCTGAAAATTTTGAACTTGGATAAAAAAGAGAGTGGTAAGCGGAAGAATAACGTAAATTTTGTGATGTAATACTTTTAAAACTGTAAAACAGTGAAAAACCAAGTATAGTTATACAACATGACAGTCGAAAATCAAGTAATTTGTGCATAACATTACAAACAATTTTCTACATACATACACATGTATGTTTGTATGTACATACAAACCCTTATGTATGAATACGTACATATTTTAAATATAGACATATCGTGCCGTTTTTGAGTTGTGTGCGAAATGTACATATGTATGTATGTATGTGTATGTACATATATATGTATGCACGTATTTTCTTATTTGTATGTTGTTATGTTAATTATGTTACACAAAATGTAATTGGACTTGCAAAAAATAAAAACAGACAACTGTATTTATATATGTATATGTACATATGTATGTTTGTATGTATGTATGTACATATATACATGAATTGCACATAATAAAATATACATATGCCGTCTACAATAAATTGAAAGGCTTCAACAGGTGTTAAATTCAATGTTGTTATTTGTCAGCATAAAAAATTAAAGTACATACATCGAAAAAACATATTGATACAATTTTTTTTAAAAATATTTATAGCGTACTAGGAACAGTCGAAACTAAATTAATTCAAATTGAAAGAATGCTTAAGGTTAAGAGTATTTTAGTTTTGTGCAATATAATTTATGATCAAGTGTCAATCGATAAATCCACAAAGTTACTCTTTGGTGGCAATATATGTTTGTACATATGTACATATATAGATATGTATGTAGCTAGTGGTAATTTACTGCATCGAATTACCGCAGCCGTTATTCCTTGCAATAAGTCCTCCTTTTAAGCGTATTTTATATTTGTACTTGCTTTTGTGTAACACCTGATCCTGATGGAAGAGCTAAGGCCAAGAAGGGGGCACAATATATCTGTTTTTGGTCGCAGTGCATTCACCTTATTTTATACTGGTTGGTATAAGAGAGTTTACCGGGACTGGAATGTATTTACTTGCTTTTATATAATTTAAATGCATTTTTGAGCTTCCTTAACCAATTTTAAACTTTTCTTTTTAAGATTCTACTTATTTTTGCATACTACAATGGATTCTGTTACTGTTGTAAGTTTGAAATGCCTAAAGGTATTATTTAGATTATATGCTAAAAAATGTGCTTTATCTGTCCATTTATTCATGTAAAAAAATATTATAAAGAAATGTCGCAATTTAATTTTATCACTCCAGAATATACACTCTTAATATGGTTTTTTTTAATAATTTTTTTTAATTTTTAAATAAATCCTTCGAACTGAGCTTTATTTCAGGACTATTTCATCTAAACAGCTGCTTATCTCCAAATGCTTTGAAACAAAATCTTTTTTTGTATATAACTTTTTGTTTTTATGGTTTTTATTTCCTCATTAAGACAAAATTAAATGAAATGGAATACTTACCATTGGCAAGTGATTGTAGGGAAAACGCTTTGCCGGAAGTTGACAAAAGCAAAAGCCCAAAAGCATCCGAAAAAGAAAATCAAAATGTTATTGATAACGAAATTGAATTGACATTAAAACATGGGGTAACTACTGTAGCGGCGAATAACGATGAGGACACTAAAAACGAAAGCAAAGAAGAAGAATCTTCTGATGTCGAGACAAAAACAACAATCATCACAAGCGATGTTACTGATAATGAAGAAAGTGCAAAAACAGAGACAAAAACAACAAACGAAACGGCAACAATAGCTGCTGTTACCAAATGCGATGTGATGCCACTTAAGGATAATAAAAAAGTAGAAAATGAGAACCCGAAATTGTATGAGTCGGATAAAGTCATTGTCGAGTTGGATAAATCGGATAAAGTGATTGCCGCAACAGAACAAAATGCCGTTAAGTCCGAGGAGAGTGAGAGTGGTGAGAGTGGTGAGAGTACGTCGGATGAAGCTGAAGAAGAAGCTCAGCAGGCAGAAGCAGAAGCAAAAACGGAGATCAAGACAGAAAAAGTATAAATATTTAATTTACCTACACTAGTCGGCATAAATATTTTGACGAAATTTTTTTTAAAATTTTTAAAATTTACGTTAATTCACATCTTTTTAAATTTTCATGAAATAATTCTAACGTGATTAATTTTAAGTTTGTGTGATCGAAATGTAAATTGAAAAAAAAAATGGTTACGTTCTATGAAGCCAATAAAAAGTTATAGCCAAAAATGCATGATTTTGATTTCGTCAAAATAATTATGCCGACTAGTGTACATAATATCGTTATATGGTTGCTTAGTAACTTTTATTATTTTAAACTGACAATCAATTATGATTTTTATCTAGCAATAATTTTAAATATATTTGTGTTCTGGTAAGGCAATGGCGTGGTTTTTAACTAATTTTTTTTAATAACCATAAATATATGATATAACCAGTCATTTAAATTTTTTTAATAGATTGATGTTGTCCAAGGTGGAACTAAAGTTTCTGACCAACCGCAAACAGCTGTACGACCAAATAATGACGAAGATGACTTGAATGTTAAAACTAATAATGCAAATGTGAGTAATAAAAATATTAAAAATGATATCAGACAAATATATATATGCATACAAACAATTATTTTATTAAAAAAATTGCAATATCAGATCAACTAAATATTGTAAATAACTTTTTTTTAGAAGGAAATTAACAATCAAATCAAAAACATAATATCTGATATTGATATTAATATAAAAGCTCAAGAGAAAATTACTCAGCTCAAGGAACAGGAGCTTGAACTAATACAAAAGCAAAAAGAATTGGCAAACCAAATTCATCAGCAACAGCTATTGGCTCAAAAGCTTATTGCCCAAAATCAATTGAAGGAACAACAGTTTCAAGCTCAACAAAGTCTGCTGCAGCAGAAGTTTAAAATACAAAATGAATATGAGAAGGAAGCAGTTGTGCCAAAAGTAACACAAGAATATGCCAAATGGAATAATCGACAAGAAGATTGCTACGAACTTAAGGTATGTAGGTTTCAATTGCAATAATGTTGACCAAATTGTTAATGTCTGATATGTCTGAGATTCAATTAAGTCAAGCCTATATAATTTTATATATTTACCTAATATGCCATTAAACTATAAATTATAAGTTAAATTACCAATACTCATACAGATTTAAGTACATGCTTATGTATGTATGTATATCCTAAAATTAAGCAATGCACTATGGGCGATTTGTCGATTTTGGCGGCATAAAGTCTAAAAATAATTAATTGTTCGTTATATTTAACTCTAATTTCGGATTTTTTTTTCGACAATTGGGTCACTCCTTTTTTTCCGCATATGTGTAGGCCGCCACTAATAAGTGCATTTATTTAAGAACAAATTATAAATGTTCAACTAAAATTGAAACAAAATGAAAAGCTTTATTTTATTATACTTAGACATAATATTAAATAAAAAAGATAACAAATTTTTATTCATATATGTAGTTATATTAATACAAACTTTACAAATAAGCAGTAAAAAATCTTCCTAATCTAAACGAACGAATATTCATTGATGTTATCATAATCTTCTTCGTCATCTGTTTCACTTTCCATGCTATTATTATTATTAAAATTTTCATTATTATTTTCTTCATATATATAGCATGAACTTATATTTAAGGTTGGAGTTTCCAAAAACGCAATAACTTCTTAGGAAGTGATTTTTTTTAAGCAGTTTTGGTGTATTATGTATGTTCAACCTTGAAATTAGAGGGTCGGATGAGTCAATAGATCTATAAAAAACGTCAGTTATATTATTAAGCCTTGACCCGGCCTCTGTATACCCTAATTTTGGGCGTCCTGTTTTGGAAGGTGATGAATTTTTGGTATCCTGCGTATCGATTCGTATTTAAAAACTTTTTGAAAACCATTCTGAGTAAATCGACTTAATTTTATCCAAATCTGCGTGATGTTTGCGTAAATACCGTTTAATATGTTTTACAAAAATGGGTACTTTGGCTTCTATTGTATTCATGTGCGATATGCTCAAATCATCTTTATTTATTTCTGTTATTATATAAGACGTTGCAGCGCTTGCGTTGCGGTTGTTGCTGCTTCAAATATCGGCAAGCTCGCTGTTGGTAATCGCAACAACAACTACAAGTGCATTTTTTGTATAAACGGGGGAAAACGGGGAAATGAGATTTTTACCAAATGAAAATAGACATTTAAGTAAGTAACTTGCCATTATTAGTTGCCTGCTCTGGCTTGCTCTTGATATAGAAATACTTCACGGAACACGATTACAATTGTTAAAATTTTAGTTCAAATACAACCAACAACAACACTGGACAAAAACAAAAACACAAATATTGATGTACTTTTGCCATAACACACAGATTATATATACCTTGATCTTTGTTTTCCATACTAAATACATATATTTAACTGGATAAAAACATACGCACTGATCAACTGCAGAAGTAAAATTTTCGCGGTAACTTTTACAATCGAAATCTGCTTGCCATCAGTTGACTTTAAGAGGCTGCCACATAAAGAGAGTTGCCACCCAGCAAAAAACAAAAATTTTGTTAAGCTTCCTGAAGTGTTTACTATTAATAAATTACAAGGTTTTTTTAATATTCTACCATACATTTTTTGACTTTATGCCACTTTTTTGGGAAAATCGCCCAATGTGCAATGTCTCAAAATTATTTGAGCGTGTATTTGCAAAGCGTCTAACATTTATTTTTAAGTCTTATATTTGTTTTAACCAGCATGGTTTTATGAGTGGCAGATCTACTGTGACGAATTTATCAGTTTTCAACAATTTCTGCATTAACTCTCGAAAAAATCGATTACAGGTTGACACAATTTATACCGACTTTGCCAAAGCCTTTGACAAGGTATGTCATAATGCGCTTTTGGCAAAGCTATCTCAAGCAGGTTTCCACTCATCCCTTCTGGATTGGTTTCGATTATACCTTGATTCGCGTTCTTACCGTGTGGTAGTAAATGGAAAATTTTCAAGGCCCTACATTGCACCTTCTGGTCTTCCACAAGGTAGTGTCCTTGGACCTATCTTGTTTATATTTTTTATTAATGATATTTCCTCCTGCTTTAAGCAACACCTGTCATCTTTTATATGCTGATGATCTTAAATTGTTTACAATGATTAAATCATCAACTGACTGTGTTGACCTCCAGGAGGATTTACACAGAGTTTGCACATGGTGCCTGCAAAACCATCTTCCACTCAATGTTTCAAAATGCTTTTTTGTACGCTATTCTAGAGCTCAAAATCCAATAATATTTTCATATTCGTTAGGTGTCTCGCTTCTATCTAGCAGATGTGAATCGCTTGACCTCGGAGTCCTTTTTGATTCTAAATTCAGTTTTGTAAAGCATATTGATTATATTTTGCCGAAAGCATATGCAATGTTGGCTTTCGTTAGACGCAATTCGGCCCAATTTACTGATCCGTTTACAAGGATATGTTTGTATTCAGCATTTGTGCGCTCTAAACTTGAATATGGCTCCTTAATCTGGAGTCCATACACTTCAATACTTATAAAAAGACTTGAACGTGTGCAAAAAATATTTTTAAAATTTGCTTTGCATCCTCTTGGATTTCGTGAACCGATGCCTAGCTATACTGATAGATGTCGCCTTGTGCGGCTTTCAACTTTAGAGGATAGACGTACAATAGCGGCATTGTCGTTTTTAAATGATATTATTGTTGGAAGGATTGATTGTCCTGTCTTACTTTCATTAACAATGTTTTTCACCCCATCGAGGTGTCTCAGGGTTGTAAATACATTTTTTATAAGCATCCACCGTACCAACTATGGTCTAAATGAGCCTATTTCCAGGACTTTAAGTATTTATAATTCGCTGCCAGTCGAGTTGCGCTTCGATTTTATTTCTAACTAGCGGCCCGGTACGTGCTTCGCTACGTATAAAGTGATATGCATGTTCTTCAGTGCTTAAATGGCGCGTTCTCTCGACCAATCATGATTTCTCTAATTCGGAAAAACACATTCAATCAACTCATCTATCGATTGCGCAATGTATGTATGTATCTGTTTAACGAATAATTCAAACTTATTGTAATGCTCGCGGATATACAATGTTCTTGGTTTTTCCATTTGGGGCATAAACAAATAAATAAATCGTCGTATGAGCGATGTGTTTCAGATATTCTATTCATACTCTCGTTGCGGCGACGAATAATTATGTCACGTGATGCCACTGGATCACCAACCATTAATATTGCTACATCATCAATTGTAGGCGCATTGAAACGTCGTTGGTGTTCTCCAGCTGGAGTTTTATCAGCATGAATTGCGATAAAGTGATCATCTGAACGCAATCGTGGATCATCCTTAGCTTGTTTGAACGTATTTACTAATTGGTTGTTAGCATGAAACATAACTTGCAATTCGGCGACAATCAGTTGATTTGTACCGGAGTTGTAATGCTGACGTTGTTGCACTTGGTCGTTATCATCCGCTTGTCCCATAAAGTAAATTTTCAAAAATTTATGCTCTGCATCTGGGATTGGTAACATTGATGCCATGTGATGATATATCTGGCCTTGCACTCGAAACGTTGCCATAAAGTTGTGTCGAACTACTTTACTCGCACCGAAGGATGTCATTTGGGAACACGAATTGTATTTCCGTATTTTGCTCAAGAAATGTTTCGAATTCGCCGTCGTTCCTATGAAGTCCCAAAACATCATTTATTAGTATTTCATGAATTTGAGTGCTATAGATTACATTTGGTTTACCTGAAACTAATGACAATAAAGGCTCTGGCACTTGATTTAGTTCGGGCAATACAACTTTACCACCCGCACAGCACATTCCAGAGCTTCGACTCTGGTTTTTTTTTAGACAGAAACATTACAGACACCGAGACAAACATATCCTGAAAATTTGGAGTCAATCGGTTGTTTAGTTTTCGAGTCTATAAAACATACACAAATAAACAGAATTTGATTTTTATATATAAGATTCTAGATCAATTAAGCATCTTCTTAAGCAGTATTTTTTAAGATGATGTTTGTATTTCTTATTGTGTGTTGTTTAGTGCTAAGTAGTTATAAGTTAATATACCAGAACGGAGAACTATGTTGCTCTTTGTTAGTTTGGAATAAATAAATAAATATTTTGAGTATATATTTCGGTCTTTGTTTATAACAAAATTCCGTTATAAAAGCATATATACATATGTAGAAATTTTATATGTACGTACATATTTAATTGTGTATGTGTGCGTACATGTTTTATTATTCGAGCTCACCTCTTCCAAACACGCTAGTGTTCCTATAATTAGAACTTTAGAGAGACAGAGAGAGCCAGAGCCAGACAGCATTACTCACTGACAACTGTACACATACATATAAACAAATGCATGTGAAAATCATTTTATTCGTACCAACGGAATTAGTAGAGTTAATGATTAGCGTTTGCCAGGCGAAACTGTTTGTTTTTGCCCAACATGCAGAAAGGCATTACAACATGCCATATTAAGGGCCTACCCCAATCAATGGGGACTTCTCTTGATGAGGAAAGGTTGCAGGCTACAACAAAAATTGTTTTGATTGACAGAAAACGTGGTTTTCGACCTAGCGATCGTTACGATGATAGAAAAAAGAAAATTTTAATCGAACTAAGCACAAAACTGTGGCAGAGAAAAAATGTATGTACGTATGTACCATTTTGCGAAATGGTACAAACCAAATATACCATAAACATACATATGTATGAATGTATGTATTTATTTATTTATGTATGTATGTATGTGGGTATGTATGTACTATGTATGTATGTATATATGTATGTATGTATATGCATGAAGATCTCTCAACATAGAAGAACAAATATTCCGAAAATATGAATGAATATTTATTTAAAAAATAGGAATCTTCAAACGTTTCGAGGACAGTTGATTTGCGTAAAATATTTACTCCAGCTACCGATGCTCCCCAAATTTTGCCCAAGAACCGTAAGCAAAACAATTCAAATGAATTCAAAAAGGTGATACGTAAAAATAACCTCGAAACCCTTTTTATGATTGATACGGTTACCCAATATAAATGCCTTCTCTACAATCGTACGATATTTTCTAATAAAATCAAAAAATAAACCAACATTTTGTATCCATATTCATCCCCATAACCCGTTAAATTTGCCATACACGAAATCTGTTTATATATATCGTAATAATATATATATATTAATTTTCGCCGATTCGCTTATGCTTTAGTACTCAACCTACCTCTTGCATTACGTATCGCCTTTTAAAAAACAACAAAGAGAACAACAGCAACAACAACAAAAAACTGACCCTTAAATTTGTTTAAAAATAGGAAAGCTATATGCCTCATCCGCATTTTATTCTTCAACACTGCATCCTACTGTGGAGGACCAGGTTGAGCTTGCCCGCCGAATATCGCATTCATTGAGTGACATAAGCAATCAAAAATCTAAGGGCCAATCCATGTTTGTGAATCGAAAAAAACGATCTGTTAAATGGGTCCACGAAGCTAGTGACCAAGGTAATAGAATTGTCAAATCTATGCTTAAGGATCTATCATATAACTTAACTTAACGAATTTTTATTCAACAAAAACAACATTAATGTAGCCGAAAATATTTACAGTAGTTTCCTTTAAGGTTGAAGGTTGAAAAAGATCACTTAAAGGGCAATTATTGAAAATTTTATTCTCAATCAAGGAAATTTTGATATTCTAATCTTTTTTATTATTTTAAATTGTGCTTATAAAAGTTGACCAGAAACAAAATAACATTTTTATCAAAAAACAAAAAAAAAAAAAAATAACAAATCAAAAAAACTTCGACTAAATAAATTAATACGATTGATTTTCGTTGAATGGGACTAAGGCTCACTTTCAATTAGCTACATGAAAAAACTCCCATTTAATTTACCCGCAATAAACTTTTACTTTAACTTTCTTAAATTTGAAATCCATAAATACGTCAATTGCACAAAAAAAAAAAAAAGAAGAAGAAGAGGACGATGATATAATTGAAACTAAATCATTAAATAAAGAAAATGCAGAAACAACAAATTTGACAACGGATCTATACAATCTGGAAAAAATGCCATTAAAGCTTGTTATGAATCCACGAGGACAAATTCGCGACATTAATTCACAGAAAGAATCAATGAATGTCGAATCAGGTCTTTTATCACCCGACAATTGCGCTGAGCTAATAACTGCACTGCAACTGCATAAAGGCCGAGGTAATAATAACAATAACATATCATTTTAAATACTAGTACATTTTCAAGCGCATATAAATAAGCTAGGTACAGGAGAAAACGCATGAGCCTAAGAAGAATACGGAGGCAACCAACTGCCTTTTACTCGATTTAAACGGGTCCTAATTGCAAAGGGGAAGTATGGCTGCTGCAGAGAAGGGCACGCTTCGTTCAATATAAGTTAAATGCAGAGGTTTGACCGATGCAACAAGCTAAGTTTCAAGTCATGCTAGGTTCATACCGACGGACAGAACGACAGACGAACAGACACCATAACAAAACCAATTAACCATTTTCCTTCGGTATAGGGTATAAATATTAATCTGCTGCTTTTATTAGAGATGTAAGTTTAATATTAGTTAAATAATTGCCAATATATATATAAATATGTATTATATTATATTATATATGTATATATATATATATTATATTATATATATATATATATATAGAAAAAATATATATATTATATATCATCTAGTTTAGAATTCATGCGACAAGGTATTAATAAATATATTGTAAACTTTTTTTAAACATGTTCATCACACAAAATCTGCTTTATCTGCCTTCGCCGCTGCCACCTTCGCCTCGGTCTGCTTATCTGCGCTTCTAAACAAAACAAAAACCAAAACAAAACCAACAACTAATTCTAAAACAAAACAAAAACGTCATTAAGGAGCCGAGCTCTTTGCCAAACGTCGTAGAAAGGCGGAAAATTGGGTAGTCGATGAGACAAATGCCGGCATTTACAGTCCATCTGGTATTCCAGATTACCAACAATATCAGGCAAGGCCCGTAAGCTCGCCAAACATTTTGCCAGCATATTCGGATGCGGGCAAGCATCGCGTTCAACTTAATATCCATCAGGATCAATTGATTGAAAAATATTCAAAGCCCGATGTGCAGGTGGTACGATCACCTTGGGAAGCTGCTCTCCAAACCGGTTCGGCAAGCACTGCATTTTTGGATGGACCAAAGTATCAACGTAGCCAAACGCCGAGTGCGTCTTTAGCAACACCATCACCTGTGCATTTTAATCAAGACGTTTCGGATTTCAATCAATCACCATCCGAATTGACTTCTCGACTACCGACCTATACCAATCAGGATACCTACACTGTAACTGTAAGTTTACAGAAGTATTTATTATATATTGTTATTTATAATCTAATCATTCGTTCGTTTTTAGCCAAATAATACACTGATTCAACCATGCAATCCTCAAAGAGAATTGGCATACAAGCCAACTGTGGCCCAAGGCTGGGGTGGTCGGAATGTTGAATTACCTAAAGGTAAAGTAATAAAGTCAGTTTTATATTTGCATTCGGACTTTTGGCTTGGATTTTGCATACAAAAAATAAATCATATTTAATGAGTGTTGATTAAATAGATTTGAAGCTCACAGAAGTTGTCTATGCGTCTGTCTACGAAGCTTATTATACATTTCGTTTAATATTGAATTAAATATTTCAGAACATTATTTTCAAAGCAATCATCATAAAGAATACTGTAAAAATCAATGCGGTTGTGAATTGAACGAACAATTTCAAATACTACAGCCCAAAGCTTATCACAACCAAAATCTTGTTAATCCAAACAACTTTTTTGACGCCAACGAGGAAATTCAGCATAGGCTGCAACAATTAGAACAGTTTCAGCTAAGCTTCATGCAACAGCAGCAAAAGCTTGCACTTAAGCACGAAAACAACAAGAACAACACAAATTTCGTGTCTTTAAGCTGTGGTCAACAACATGATTTGCCAGTGGAAAATACTAAATCAAATGCCCGTACTAAACTTTGTCAGCGTATCAGGCACGAAATGAGCAGCTATTCAACATTATCAGATTGTGATGAAGAAGGAGACACAATTGTAAAGCAAGTTGATGATGTTATTGAGCCGGTTAATGTACGTGAATTGATTTACTCATTTGAGCAACAGTCGCTCAAAGATCAAGATGATTCGCAAATAAAAAAGATCCTGCCCAACGGTGATGAACCAAAATTTGAAAACGAAATAAACAAAATACAAAACCCATCTTTAATTGAAGGCATGAATGCAATACCTTTTCTTTTACTTTTGTTAATATCAGTTTGTCTATCCCGATATTTGTATTTTGTTTCCACTTGCCAAAGTGTCAAAAGTTCTCTTCCAAAAAAATGAAATCAACAAGACCCACGATGCAGCGTACAAACCGATTCGATTCAAAATCAGCTTTAAATCAGCTCAAACTTAATTAATCTTTCGTATATGTAACCTAACTAAAATTCCTTTAATGTTAATTAACTTATTTAAAAAAAATTAACTAAATCTTTATTTATTTTTTTTTTTTTTTGTTTTCCTTTAGGATTATATGTGCCAAAGGAAATTTCTCTATCAAGCTACGCACCACCGCCAACACAGTCGTCGAGGGATTACCAAGGATCAGCAAAAGTTGATTTTTCTAAAGGATATCATAATTCTCTAACGGGTGATGTTGTACGCCCTGAGTTTCCAATATCAAACGCTACGACGACGAGTGGCTTGTATTCATCCGTGCCACACAAACAACAGCATCATGGTCCAGTTAGTTATCAGAATGTGCAATCAGTGCCAGTGGCACAGGTCAACTTTAATCCGTCGCCGTTGTCGTTCGATAAGTTATCGAAATTTCAGGAAACTGGAAACGATAGTGTACCAAATCAACGATATCTAAATGTGAACAAATCATCACATACAAATAGTAGCGTTCGTAATTCCTCACCTATTCCGTTTGGTTTTGGAAGGACTGAGGATCATCGCACAAATTTCAATAATAACAACCAACAATTATCATACTCATCAACACCACTACCAAAAAAATATATCCCACAGCAGCAGCACTTTGGTGGCTATCAACAAAACGCACAGCAAATACGATCTCCGCCGGGTCAAAGCTTTAATAACAGCGCTCGCGGTTGGCACACATCCTCGAAATCTGCTACAACTCAGCGAACTGCCTTTTACCCAAAGATACCATTGGTGGCTACAGAGTCTCTTCCCTACTCGGACTTTTAAAACGGGGATTCTCAGTGTCATCAACAGAGAGGGTGGAGTTTCAAAAGGATCAGAGTTATATGTTATACAATTTTTTACTAGTTATCCGATTTTTGGTTTTCGAAATGCTTATCGATATAATATGCTTATATAATATAACGTATACATGTTATTATGTATGGCATGCATATGTATGTACTCGCGTGTTATGTATTACAATAATATTTTTGTTTAATTCATTGAGGTTGTTTGTTTGCGTATTTGCTAAAAAAAATATATACATATTTGTATTTACATAAAATATAATTATGAAAAATTGTTATTAAATCATCATCATATGTTAAAAACAAATATACTTTTATTACTGAAAACTATAACTTTTGGATAATTTACATATAAATATAAAGCTTTTGGATTAATAAAGCTTTTTTAAAAAAGCTTGCTCATTTGGTACACAACACAACGATTCGGTGGTGGAAAGCTGAGTTGCGCAGTAAACACAGCAAACTGAATCGTGCATACAAAACCCACGATTTAATATACATTGAGTTAGTTTTGTCTACATCAAATGGAAAAATATTCGTATTTGCACATTGAGAGCAGATGAAAATGTTAATAAAACAAAATTTGTGTTAACGAACGTTCCTTGCAAACCGTTTAAACGTGTGAATATTCAATTTAAACACGCTATCAACATATTTCATGCCGCCTCTCATACCACCAAGATGGATATGGTTTCAAGTCACTTAAAAGTAAGTAATTTTTTTCTGTAATAATTTTTCGATGTCTCTTCAATTATTAAGAGCATCAATCGAAGTTTTTTATATTCTATTAGTGAATGATCTAACAAAAAACAACAACAAATATATATTTACGTATATATGTACGTCCTATCTACATGTTACGTTTAGTCAAATGAAAAAAAAAAAACAAGTAAAATGACTCAAGTAAAAGAGGCTTGACTTAGACATACCCCAGAACAAATAAATGAATGTTTGTGGCTATATAAAGATTATTTAATAAGAGTTTTGAAATACATTTTTTCTTTCACAGGTTTGAAATAAACAAAAAAAAAAAAATATATTTTAACGGCTATCATTCGAAAAATAAACTAAAGTGAACAAAAATATGGTGGCTACAAATGGCAAAAAAAACCGCACGGAATATATATATAAACTAAAACCGATTATTCTATTTATTTTGCATTTCAATAGTAGTATTCAGCATATCAGAGCATCTTCGTTTTTAAATATACATGGTAATGTGTGAGCAATCTATATTGTTAAATCTACTAGCCTCTCAATAAAAGTATTTTCAAAAATTTCTAGACTTGGTCAACATGGATCAACCCTACTTTGACGACATAAGCCCAAGAAATATTTCAGCTGTTGTAGATGAAACCGCAGTCTTAAGATGCCGAGTTAAAAACAAAGGCAATCGAACCGTAAGTACAAGCTAGCAAAGAAAGTAAAACGCATACATCGATATTGGCGCTGGAATACAAACCAGCCAGCCGTATGCCGGGTTGTACCGCTGATAAGCCCTTAACAAACTTCAAGAACCTCGGTGTTTTAGACTTCGAATATCGATCGTTATGTACAGAAGAGACAGCGGCACGCTAAAGTTTTTTTTATCATTTATTATTTAAATTAATTAGAGCACCCGCCGCTTTTTAAACTGGAATGCGTACATCTTTCACAGATGATGATACATTTAGCTGTTGACATTCATCAAATATCTGCATAAGCCATTAGGCTCTTTAAAATCTGTTACCCATATATCTTCCTCACCAAATTTAGTGGCAATGAAGCTAGTGGCATCCTCTGCATTAAACTATCTTTGCAGTGCGCACTCCTGCCGCAACCAAACTTCCCCTTTGCAATTAGGCGTTTCTTAATTTGTTTTTATACTCGATACCAAAGGTAACAAGTAGAAACGTTGCAGTCGGACGCACCCGACTGCGGTATACTCGATACCAGTAGTAAAACAGGTTAAAAGAGAGCTGAATGCAATGGTGTGTGGATACGGCAGGGGTGTACGCTGCCTCAAATATTGTCTGGTGCAGATGGGAATGCCAAAAAGCTATCTTCCTTCCAAATTTGGGGGCTGGGGGCTGGTATGGGGGGCGTGGCGTCCAAAGTTTTGCTGCAGATCTATTTATGATGTTAATTGCTATCCTTATACCAAATTTGGTGACTCTAGCTCGAAGTTAGTAGAATATGGTGGAAGGGGGGCTGGGGGCGGTATGGGTGGGGGCGCCATCCAAATTTTTTGGGTTTGGTCTTCATCACCAATCTTGGCACCAAATTTGGCGTCTCTAGCTCAAAAATGTGGAAAATATAGGCGTTTTTGATTTCAAAATGCAGGGCGCTCGGTAACGGGGGGGGGGGGGGGGGCGTGGTGTCAAAACTTGAATGCAGTTTTTTGGGGATCGTTAACAGCTATCTTCCTTCCAAATTTTTGGTGACTAGCTTTAACGCTTTGGAAAATACACGCATTCCCGTTTTTAGTGAAGCATTGGGGCGGTTTGGGGCAGCTTGGGCAGTATGGATTGGAGTGGCATCCAAAGTTTTTTTGCATTGTTTTGGGGGCTATAATCACCTATTTTGGCACAAAACTTGCTGGCTCTTACTCAAAAACTGTAAAAGATATAAGCATTTATGTTTTTAAACTGCGGGGGGCTGGGGGCTGAATGGGTAGGTAGGGCTCCAAAACTTTGATGCAGTTTTTGGGGAGTCGTTACCAGTTATCTACCTACCAAATTTTGTGGCTCTAGCTCAAACACTATGGAAGATACACGCACTACCGTTTTTAGCGAAGCGTTGGGGTGGTTGAGGGCGGATAGGGCAGTAAAGATGGGCGTGGCATCCAAAGATTTTATGAATTTGGTTGGAGATCGTCAACACCTATCTTGGCACCAAATTTGATGGGTCTAGCTCAAAAACTGTAGAAGATATGGGTATTTTTAATGTTAAACTGCGGGGGGACTGGCGGCGGAATGGGTGGGCGTGGCTCCAAAATTTTTGATGCAGTTTTTTGGGGATTGTTAGTAGCTATTTTCTTCCAAAATTTGGTAGTTCTAGCTGTAAGGGCTGGATCTATCGATTTTGCGTTATCGAGTTTATCGATTTGCCAGCCCCCTAGTTATCGTAGAGCTCCAATCTTGACACTTTAATTTACTATGCCATAGATAAAGAGATTTGCAAAGTTTGAAGTCTCTAACTTGAAGGGTGTGTAAAAAAGTGTCTTTCCTTCAGTCCGAAAACCAATTCAGAATCAGCTAGAACCATAAAATTTGGTATGATGATAGCTGGTGACATCCTTATAAAAGATATGCGCTAGAAATTTTGATCTTCTTTCATTTAAACAATGGTTTCAAATGCGATGACTATCATTTTAATAAATAATAACTGGTTTTATCTTGACAATACTTGACAAATATTTAATAATTTTTTTTATACTCGTGATATACAGGTTTCGTGGATGCGCAAACGGGATCTCCATATTCTAACAACAAACATCTACACATACACCGGTGATCAACGGTTTTCTGTTATTCATCCGCCAAGCAGTGACGATTGGGACTTGAAGATTGATTATGCTCAAACAAGGGACAGTGGCATTTATGAATGTCAAGTAAACACCGAGCCTAAAATCAATTTGGCAGTAACTTTAGAAATCTCAGGTAATTATAATTATTTCACAATCATATATCGTCCATTTGTCACTAAATATTTTATGATAATTTTCCCGTTTTGTTTCTGTTGAATTGCAGCTGAAAGTGATTTGAAGGATAGAAATTCGGGGAAACTATATTATGACTCAAAAGGTAATATTTCAACTAATATTTGCCATATGTGTTTTATATATATCAATGGCTCCCGTTTGGGGGGTAATCGCTAGACCTTTCCGTGATTCTCGAATTTGCCAAGTCGTACAAAAACGTTTCTAGTGAACGCTGCCTTAAACGTCAGTATTTTTCTGAACCAATAATAATGTTAGTAGGCCTAAGCTACTAACTTATAACAACTACTAGTAACTAGACAATTGAAAGCCAGTATTGTTCTTAGAGCGATTTAACAGAACCTTAGGTGAATTTCTGAGGACGGTGGTAAGCAATAAACAAAAGAATTTTAATCCATTCTGATGCTTCTTCTTTGCTCCACCGGTCTGCTCTTTAACACACAAATTGGGAGGGCCCTGATTCCTAACTCAAGCGGATTAATGACATGCTATACCGGACAAAAAACGTTGGTCGACCACGATTAAAAGATTTCCTCTCAAGAAAATATAGTTTGCTTTAAAGGAGGGCAATGTTACATAAATGAGAAAACAGTCTTTGGCATTTAGATTCATAAGAAACACACAAACCCGGATAAGCTTCATAATTTGAACATACAGCCCAAGGAAGTTTTATATATGTATGTATAAATTATTTGAATGTATAATATTGACCTATAAGTTTTTAAAGCACTTTGGGGGTGGAATGGGTTTGCGTGGCATCGCTTGGTTATACCACTCTCTTCTAAACAAATTGTATAGCTCTAGCTGTACGGATTGTGGCTAGTATGTGGGCGGGCTTATCGATTTGATCGATATCTCGCGCTTGTTTATTTATTTATTTATTTATTTATTGTCAGCTATGAGCAGCTGACATGAAAATAAAATTAATTTAAAATAATTATAATAAAAATAATTAAGTTTAAAGTAAAATTTAAAATTATATGTCGTTCTGAAAGTAAATTAAGGTTGAAATAATTATAAAGTTAACGTTAAAGCTCTGGGGAATTCAACAAGAAAATAAGTGGCCCAACATTTGTTGCGTGGATTGGGGAAAACCCAGAAAAACCCAATCAGACCAGTGGTAGATTAGTGATTAGTTGTTACGATTAGATAAGGCAGAAAGGATAGATCGTTTTAGTACTCGAGTCGAGGTCTCCAGAGAGACAAGAGAATAAAGCTTGTTATAGTCAGAACATAATACACGAATTGGTTCAAGAATTAAATAGTTGCTTGACCAACGATCGAAGCTAAGGGGTAAAAAGATACGTGTTGATCTAAAGGGAAAATTTAATTTTATTCGACTTAGAAGAACTGATGAGTCGATTTCACCATTAAGTAGATTAGTGATAAATACTACACCATGCATAATTATGCGGTTCAACAGGGAAGGAAGATTAATTAAAAGAAGTCTACTTGAATAGGGGGGTAGGTCTATTCCAGGAACCCAGTTAAAACATCTAAGTGCAAACAGAAGAAATTTCGTCTGCACAGATTCAATGCTATCCTGGTGAATCCCGTATTGCGGGGACCACACACAAGATCCATACTCCAGGATGGGACGTACTAGGGATGTATATAGCGTTTTAGTGGTGTAGGGATCATTAAACTCTTTTGACCACCGCTTGATGAAGCCAAGAGCGTTTATGGCCTTATTGACCATCGACGATATGTGAGAATCAAATTTTAATTTGCTATGAATGATGCCTAAATCTTTAATTTCAAAAACGCGGACAAGTGGTGAAGCATCAAGCACGTAGTGAGCAGTATGAGGGGTACCTCTACAAAAAGTCATGATTTTACATTTTGAACAATTTAAATTTAGTAAGCTATAACGGCACCAAGCCGACAGTGCGCTCTAGTCCGACTGTAGTAGGTTACATAGAGAATCATCATTGTAGGTGAAACATAGCTTTACATCAGCAAACATAAATACACGAGAATTAGTAATAACAGCAGAAAGATCGTTAATAAAGAGATTAAATAGCAATGGTCCTAGGTGACTCCCCTGAGGGACACCGGAGGTAACAAAAATAGATTTGGATACAGAAGATTTAAAAACACTTTTTGTGTTCGGCGACACAAGTACTCAGAAAGCCACAACAAGAGTTTCGCTGGAAATCCAATAATATTTAATTTTTCGAGCAGCAAAGAATGACTTACAGAATCAAATGCCTTACTGAAATCTGTATAAACGACGTCAGTTTGCATTTTAGCCTGAAACCATTTGATAACAATTGAGGTGAACTCAAGAAGGTTAGTGGCAGTAGATCTTCGCCTAACAAAACCGTGTTGAAATTGAACAACATAATATTAGACGGACAGAACTAATAAACCCTATCGAGCATTAAAAGGATTGGTTGCCAGTTCTATTTCTATTATATTTAAGACATATTTAAGTATTTAATAATTATAATTAATTTTCTTTAACGGTTTTAAAAATATGTAAAACACATACAAGCACTTACCTAATTATTATTGAAATTTTTAGCCGCTCGAGCCAAAATTTTGGGGTCAACGGAAATACACGTGAAGAGAGATAGTACAATTGCTTTAGCTTGCTCCGTAAATATACACGCCTCATCGGTATTATGGTAATTTTTGTATATTTATACATAATACTTTTCTTCAAGCAGAAATTTTAGTGTATGTTTTATGTTTAATCAGGTATCATGGATCGGCCATCGTTGACTTTGACTCCCTTAGAGGCGGCATTAGTTTGGAAACGGAAAAAACTGAAGTTGGAACAACTAGCCGCCTTATGCTGACACGTGCATCCTTTCGAGACTCGGGAAATTATACATGCGTACCCAATGCAGCGATACCAGCCTCTGTCCGGGTTCACGTCCTAACCGGTACGTATATGCATACGCATTGCTTGAACACATACTATGTATGTATGTATTTTTGTGGAAGCGTCTCTTCAACAATCTTTATTTACGTATGGCTTATGTGTTTTTGTAGGTGAGCAGCCGGCTGCAATGCAAACGAGCATTGCAAGCGTTTTGAGTGCTTCAACTGAAATCATAATTACGTGTTTAATCATATCACAAGGAATTTTGTTTAAAACTTTAAGCCTAGCTCAATATATACCAGTTGTAGTATTGGTACATCGAACTTTAAGATGACTATCTTAGAAAATTTAGCCATTAACACGAAACAATTTCGTTTTATAAAGGTAAATATTTGAATAAGTATATAAATTATATACGTACATACATATGTGTACAAAATGAGTTTATTTGTATTTTATCTAACATATTGCAAGCATATTCCAATGGAACGATTGTATAAAACAAAAACAAGTTTAACGAAGAAAAATTTAACATACATAGATACTATTTTAAATATAAGTCCTATAGTCTTATGTAATAAACCTTACAATAATAATTAATACTTATATTCGTATACAGAAAAAAAACAGCATTTATTTATTAACATATAGCTAGCGTGAAATTTATTAACTTACATAGCTATACAAATGGTTCTGGCGACACAGTGGTCGGCAACGTCCCCCCGCTAGAGACCAATTGGCTCTCTCGGTGACAAACACTTTCAAATTTAGTCTTCGGCATTGCGACTTCGGCTCTTTTTTTGTTTTTTGGCCGAGCTAACTTTGTGTGTGTTTGTTTTATATGCAGTGCAAAGAGTGTTTTTGCTTTTTTCCCAAAACTGTACCTAGAAATACTTAGACACTTCTCACTCATTAACGAAAAATATTTTCACGTTAAATTTTATGTTTATATACAATGACTTGATTCTATTTTATATTTTAAAATAACATAGAAAGCATTGACACATTATTATTAATGATTTTAATGAAGTAAATTAGGTGAAAGTATTTTATTGGAAGCCGGAACAAGACTTGTTTTTTTGATGGTTTTTTTTATACTCGATACCGAAGGTAAAGAGTATATGGGGTTTGTGCAATGTCCGTCAAGGTGTCTGTCCGCCTGTCCGTCTGTATGAACGCAACTTTTTTCAACACCCTTCAAGCTAGAGACTTGAAATTTTGCAAAAGTCTTTATCTATGGCATAGTAAATTAAAGTGTTAGGATTGGAGTTCTACGATAACTAGGGGGCTGGCAAATCGATAACGCAAAATCGATAGATACAGCTATTTTGCAAGCCGTTACAGCTAGAACTACCAAATTTGGGGAGAAAATAGCTACTTACAACCCCAAAAAACTGCATCAAAAATTCCGCCCCCAGCCACCCGCAGTTTAACACCAAAAATGCCCATATCTTCTACAGTTTTTGAGCTAGGCCCATCAAATTTGGTGCCAAGATAGGTGTTGACGATCACAAATCAAATTCATAAAAACTTTGGGTGCCACGCCCATCTATACTGCCCTAGCCGCCCTCAACCGCCCCAACGCTTCACTTAAAACGGAAATGCGTGTATTTTCCAAAGCGTTAAAGCTAGAGTCACCAAATTTGGTAGCAAGATAGCTGCTAACGATCCCCAAAAAACTACATCACCAGCCCTTTGCATTTTGAAATCAAAAACGCCTATATTTTCCACAGCTTTTGAGCTAGAGCCGCCAAATTTGGTGCCAAGATTGGTGATGAAGAAACCCAAAAAATGTGGATGGCGCCCCCCCCCCCACATGCCAGCCCCCAGCCCCCCTTCCCTCAAGTTTCACTATTTTTGAGCTACAGTCACCAAATTTAATAGGAGGATACCAATTGACATCATACACAGATCTTCAGCAATAATTTAGATGCCACGCCCTCATACCGCCCCCAGCCCCTACCCTTAACAAACTTTGAGCTAGAGTCACCAAATTTGGAAGAAAGATAGCTTTTTGGCATCCCCATCTGCACCAGACAGTCTTTGAGGCAGCGTACACCCCTGCCGTATCCGCACCCCATTGCAATCAGGTCTCTTTTAATCTGTTTTATTACTGGTATCGAGTATACCGCAGTCGGTTGCGTCCGACTGCAACGTTTCTACTTGTTTTGCATTAATTTTGTCGCCTTGCGCTGGGTATTATTTGCTGTCGTTTGTACAATGGTTTCGGTTTTACTTTTGAGACTTTTGTTTCATCATAATTGAAATTGTTCATCATTGTTTTCTCAAAGCCAGCAGTCTTTGCTTGTAATGTTGCTCCTCCAATATTAGATATACTTGCTGGAAGCTTGGGCTCCGAAGAAGTAGTAATTTTGTTTTTACTATCTACAACAAATTATTAAACACAATTTAACCGTAATTTATATTCCGACCCATATTGCATTAAATGTTGGTTTTACCTTGAGAATCAGCTGGTTGTACAGAGGCTTGTTCCTCCGGCACCGATAACTGTAGACGGGCTGCAAACACGTTCACATGATCAAGCAAAACAGACGTTGATTGACGCCTTTCTTCAGGCAATAAAGGCGAATAATAGTTAGCTTCGCTTAAGTGTACTTCTTGTTGGCACGCCTTTGGTAGGGTGCTCACATTTTGGCTACTTTGCATATGGCAAATAATACATATGTTAGGGTTAACAATTTAAGTAAATAAGGAAATTTTGTTTTATTTCGTAGTACCTTAACGATTGATCCATTTTACTCGTAATGAGATCGTGTAGCTTTTCTGGACAAGTATCTAACATATGAGAGTATAGAACGTCAATAATCTCAACAGGCACTTTGAAAATTTCTTCAAAGTGGTCAATCATTATTCTGAAGAAAAAAAAATTTGCGGTGTAACAATATTTGCTAAAATTAAGTTAATAAATCAACAAACTGGTTTGAAAACTTAGTATAATTAGTAAATCATTCAGTTTGTCATATTATTACCTGATCACATTAATTGCGTCCCCCATATTACCCTGCTCTTCGTATTCAGTAGTTTTTAGTGAAGTTTCACGCAAAATGTTAGGAGCAAAGACCGTGGATAAATTGATGCTGTCCATTTTGTTTCCAGTTAATTGAACGGTTCCATCACTGGAGCATATATCATCACAATGTGCAGCAACATTTCCGAGAAACTTCAGTAAAACAAACAATGTATCACGATGTGCAATAGGCAGCAACTTAATTAGATGCGACATAGCTTCGAGCTGTAATCGTCGATTTCGTATGCCTAGAAATTTCAATTTGGTTAACTCTTAATAGCGTTTTAGTAAGACACAATTATTGTGGCTTACGTTGAGTTTCTAAAAAGGCTGTATATAATTTGCTACACAATAAGGGTTCCGGTAGATCCCGGAAAAATTCTTTAAGCAACGTTGCCACATCATGTGGACACGTATTATCAGGAATACACATTCTTTTGGCCTTATCAAACTCCTCACGCAGCTGCAAAACAGTAACATATTGAAAAGGTAACAAATTGAAAATTTAAAGAAAAATAAATAATGTATCTTTAAATTACCTGTTGTACTCGTTTCTTAGATGTACTAACTCGGAAGAGACCTACTTTCTGTAGTCCATGTTCTTCCAGATATTCAATACACATCGTTACAAATATTGGCACATTTAAAATGCAATAATTTTTTGAATCTTTGAAAAATATTTTATCGAGATCGACTTCAACGTATCGCATATCAAACTGACTGCATGACATTTGGTTTGATAGCGATAACGATTTTTTACGGCTCATAAAGTATTCTGTTGCTGGCGTGTGCTCTATGGGACTACAACGTCCGTAACCCAAGGATTTAGTAGGTAAACTTTCATACGAACGTATCTATAAAAATACAGATTAAGTTCAATTCAAATAATTTGTTGACTCTAACCACTAAGCAGAAAATAATGATAAGATTCGCCGTACTATATTATTTTCTGCTTAGTGCTCTAACTTAAATTGTGTTATTTGTTTCGTTGGATTTGCAATCAAGTTTCTACGTAGACGTAAAGAATATAAGTCATGGGTGTAAGGATGACAGAGAGACTAAGTTTACAGACACCGGCTTCAAGAGTCGGGCAGTCAGAAAACGACAGCAAGCGGAATAGAGCGGTCGACAAACTCTTAAGTGTCTGTGTAAGAGTGCTTTTTCTACGAAGATCATTAGGGGAAGGAAGATCAGTAACAGTCTTCATGTTATTTTCCCAGCTCTGACCCATGAGTGCAAAGATCAGATGTGGGTACACGGATACTTTAAAATTAAAACGTTAGTACGTACGTACATTATCATTTGACTTGCCAACTCGGCTGCTATTGTCGTCGTTTCTACGCAAGTCTGTCGTCAACGAATGCTTCGATTCGACGGTGTTTCCATCTCCAGCTCTTTTTCGGTCTTTTGATAAGCATTCTTCCAACGGGCTACCAAATAAAGTATCACGTCCATCTAATTGAATTATAGAAAAGTTAAAGTTAAGAGAAACTTTTCATAATTAAAATTACTCAAAAAAATGTGATTACTTCTGTTTTCATCCTTTTTGGCGATATCGAAAAAACTTGTTGTTAGAGCTCTTTTCTTTGATATGGCCCGTTTTCTCTGCGCTTTGATTTTTGGTTGCAAATCTAAATGCGAATATTAAGCACATACTTGCATATGTAATTGGCAAATATTTAATCTTCTTACCAATAGTCAAGCCAATATTAAGTTCCTTAATTTTTTCAAGCGCAATACACACAAGCAACTCAGCTTCAATATTCGACAGCTTTTCTAGGGATGTATCCGTTAACTGTAGAATCTGGCCATCCGTCGATGTCCAAGTGCAGTTCTCCTACAAAAAGAAAAAATACCGTGGAAAAATTACAAAAATTAAAATCCTTCATTACCGATGGAGTCCATTCTGATTTTTGACGTTGCGGCATATATTCGTCAAGTGGATCTTGTCTGTTTTGGCATTTTGAACGACCTCCCCAAAACTTTCTTGAAACAAATTGTCCTACATTTGATAGGGATTTTGATTTTTGCATTGTTGTATTTTCATTTTTCGTACCTGAAAGAAAAATAAACATTTTTTCGAATTATAATACACAAAGGCTTTCATATAAATTTCAATATACAACAGTATAAGAGTGTTAATAAGCTTTTGCACGTACTATGTATACTTACTTGTGTATTGTTCATTTAAACTATTTCCATTTTTAATGCTCTGTGTACTGCTGAAGGGATCAGTTAAGCTTGTATTCCACAAATTGGATAGAAATTGTGAGCTCGAAGTGAGTAATGCGCTTGCACCTCTTCCGATTTTTTTATCGTTGGGACTATAAAATGATCTTGTTGGTGAAGTTGGAGCCGAAATACAAGCAGTTTGATGTGTGTGATTTTTGTTGGAGTGAGGATAGTTCACATTGTTGTTTTGCGGCTGGGCACGCGCATCCCATTCCTTCCTTTTACGCATTCGTTCATCTAGATCTTTTTGCCAAGAGGTATGCGCGTTTTGCAAGTTTTTCGAATTCTCATTGCCTCGTATAAAATCCAGTGCGATAAGAGCCCAAGTGTCTAATGTTTGTACTGCTTTGTTATTATCCTCATCCATTCCCGGAGGATTTATTTCCCCTTTTGCTTTAATGTTTCGCAAATTTTGATCATAATTTACGGACTTGAAACGATTTGCATCGCCATCGTTTACACTTTTCTTGCGAGCCATTCGTAAATACCGTTTTATTGTATCGCTTACAGATTGCGAGACGTCCTCGTTATCAATCGAGCTTTTTCTACGGTTCGAATTGCTGGGATATAATCTTTTGTCTGCCTCTTCAACCGATAACATCTCCGAGCTATTTTCAATCATTAATTCTTTTGCGAGTAATTTCAATTCACTGAGTGGAATAAAATTTGTTTGAGTTCCACAAGAGCTCAGACAGAGCTTCTGACGCCTGTTGTATCGTATCGTATCGCTGTGAGAGTTCTTAGAAAGAAGGGTTTTTAATTGCAAACATTTTGTGCTTTGGCCTAGTTGAAGTAATTCAGGGCGTTTTACTTTTTCCCTATCCTGGCATTCTACAATTGGCTTCTGCGTGTTTGTTTTAGTGTTGTTCAATGTACTAGTATTTCCTGAAGGTTTGTCGTAACTAAAGAGCTCCGCATTTGGTAGGGTATTTTCATATCTATTAGTATTTGTAAAATTGACTAAACTCGTTAATGAAGACGCTCTGTTAAAACTTGACTTTGCTGGCTCGCAGGAATGTAGAATGCGATGAAGCTGCTGCTTTTTCAATAAGTTGTATATTTTTTTCAAAAGCCCCTTATCCTCAAGAATGTCCGGTGTTATTTTATCAATTTGTATATCGCTAAGTGAAGTAGTCTTAAGAAATTTTAAACGATCCAAAAGGACACGTTCACATTGCTCATCGGAATTATGCTCAATTGAAAATGGTAAGTTGTTGTTAGGAGAATTAAATGATTTGCTGCTATATATAGGACGTCGAGAACTAGGCGAAGATGTTTGATCGGGCCGAACCGTTTTGGTTCCAAGCAGTGCAGTCGTTTTGTACGAGTCACGCAATTTAAGATACGATTGCAGTAGCTCAATTGTTTGGTCAACACTGTCATTTAGCTCGTTATCTCCACCTAGCTTAGCATATGGCATAGCAAAGCTGCTTCGATGCCGCGAAATTAGCATTAGTTGTTTTTTCGATTTCTTTGTTGTACCCGTCGGCAACGAGGATTTTCTACGCCATACTATGAAACGGGGCTCAGAAGCACACACACGCTGAAATTGCTGCTCAATGTGGGGTAAACTGCTGTCAACGCCGTGATGAATGCCATCTGGCAACAATTTACGACCAGCATCGGTCATGTATCTCCATGTTTTTCGAGTTAACAGCCAACGCTCTTTTTTCTTATTATCTTTTTCTTTGTGATGGCAACGGCGACGTCTGGTTGGCGTCGGTGATTTTTTATCTGTAAGCCTGGTGCAAGTACTCGAAGTCGAAATTTCTCTTTCGGAATTCGATATCGAAACGTTAGAGCTCGTCGTTGTTGCGCTCAATTCAGTTTGATTTAGCTCATCAATTACCGAATCTAAGGGACGCGATCTTTTTTTAATGACAGTTACAGGTTGTCGTAAGGTATTGACCGCTTGGTCCGTGGAACCAAGCATTTGATTATTTGTGAATAATGATGTCATCTGAAACACAAAAACACAATCCTAAATAATATTACCCAGAATGGAATTAAGTTGGCACCCAGCTAAATATTGAGGTGTAGAGTACAAATAAAACTTAATACACACATGCTTATAAATATATACAAACATATTCACACATGTATAGACATTCTTGAACATACATATGTACATACATACGGAAAGTGAGTTGACTTCGAATATAACATCTGCACACAAACATAAATGCAACAATTAGTTTATGGCAATACTCACACTAATAACTGCTTTATTTTGTACTTGAATAAATTGGGTACATGTTCTTAGGTTCAAATTATTAAAGCGTTGCGAATCCGAGTATTCATTTAAAGATTTTTTTACGCAACACATAAATTATTGGAATACGATTGTTTATAAAATAATATATATATACATATCTATATATTTCATTTAACAAATCTTAAAAACTCAACAATATTTAGACTGTTCAACAAACTCGTGTCTCAGGAATAACGAAAAAATATTTTTGAAAGCACGCATAAAAAGATAGAATACATAAAAAAAATGAGTTTATTCTTGAGATGAAATTATGGCTCTTTGTATACACATACACATATGTATGTTTTTAAAAGTATATGTACACAAGTATATGCACACATTTTCATAGGTATGCCACAAGATATACGCTCTCGCAGCCTTATATGTGTGCGTTCATAAAGTGAAAATATCTGTGTTTAAATTTACATATGTACATACATATATTCGATTTGATGATGCATGTATGTATGTGGATGTTAAGTGCTTAATACTAATTTTTATAATACATCCGTATGTATGTATATGTATATGCATGTATTTGTCAGAATTTATTTGAAATGATTCTATAGATCTCTACCTTTTTAATTTTTTAAAACTATAACAGTGAACGTTACCTTTGCTGCATTACAACTTTGTGATTGTCATTACCATAGTATGTTCTTTTGCGTTCTGAACCCACCAACAAGGGGCGTTTTGAATTTGCATAGAAAGAAGTGGAAATTATCAGATACAAGAAAAGTACCATAGGAACCACACACGCCCCATAGACTAATCATAACAAGACAGGTCTTAAGAGCTGGAACGTTATGTTAACTAACAGAATTCGGCAGTCAAGTAAATAATATGTATTTTTAAATACAATTTTAAAAGTCCAGTTTATTTCGATTTGATGTTTGCTTTTATTTTTGTTCTGTAATCTTGCAATATATATATAATCAGTATATTATGTATAGAAATAGTATGGCTTTGTAGTATATTAATATTAATAAAGTAACTTATGCACTCGACTATTTATGGTTAAATAATATGTTAATAAGCGACTTATGCTGGATGTTGGTTGTACAGGTTTAAAAATAATGCATACATAATTATATTTTACTAACCAGCAATTGATTATTTTCACAGCCAATATGTCAACGTACAAAAAATGTTTTAAAATTTTTTGCACATGCCCTATATGCGCCCAATGTCTTATGACTATTATTGTACTAGGTTAGTTTATTTGTTTTTTTATCTAAGTATTTGAATAAGTTTCATTTTTGCATATTCATGAATACATACATGTATTATATCGCTTCATGCAATACTAATATTACTATTATATTAATGTTATACAGAAAGTGAATGCTTATACAAACGATTGGATTTTACAGCAACGAGAAACGAGAAACTTCCATTTATTCATTGACTCCAATCCAATTTAAAATTCGATTCTTGTAATATTTGTATTTCTATAGACATTATATTTAGGCTTCAAATAAATATTTGAGATGGTTTTTTAAGGCTGTATATATATGTATGTATATACGCATGTACTAATTCTATGCACAATCTACCTCAAATAACTTACAATATGCGTACTTTTTTGTTTCTCACTGTTAACATCACATATACATACATATGTATGCTTGCACAAATGTACGTATGTATGTATATGTTATATTTGTCACAATTGTTACTATGTCTAAGTATTGTCGCACTTAAATTTTATTTGTTATATGGCATAAAGTATTTTGTTTATACATGCAATACAATAGTTTTTATATCCGCACAAGTTAATATTATTTAGTGTATATATGTACATACACGCATATCGAGCTTAGATTGCGTTAAAAGCTCGATATGTATGCATGTATGAATGTATGTTTATGTAGTATGTATACATATTTATGCATTTATACAGAAGTCGAGCGGGTTACGTTCTTAGTCTTGAGATTGCAACATAAATTCCCATTCTTAAAATATATGACTACATTTCAATAATTTCTTACATAGTATTATGTAATATGTTAATGAATTATCAATATTTTAAAGAAACTTATGGTTATACTAGTTTAGGTAGTCATTTAATGAAGCATAATGGCTATGAACATAATTACATTATATAATTAAGTTCAGGTATGCATAAATATGAACATTTGTTTATACAACTGGCCCTAATCGCGAGCATATTTGACTTTGGAACAAATTTTTTTATTTTTAAATTTGTATGTCAAAAATAAATATCTACTTTGCTTTATGCAATTTTCTAAAAAAACAAGTCAAACTACTTAAACTAATAACAAAAATATTATTAAAGTACAGTCATACGTATTCCAACGTATGTACATATCAATTGTATATTTTTCATTGCCCAAAGCCCAAAGCGTTTAAAGAATTGTTTTTATTATTAAATCACGACACGTAGTCCCGATTCGGATTTGTGGAGTATTCATCAGTGAAACGGCCCGTTGCTGTATGTATGTATAAATAAATGTATTTTTCTATTAATCTGTCCTTTGCGACAATTTTCAATTAATAATAATACTTACTATCTTCCATTAATATAACCTGCGCATTTTCGATGTTTGTACTTGTTACAGATTGCGGGATCAAGTTGAATTCGTCCTCTGTGAGTGTTCCGTTCCATCGGGACCGAGCACTTGAACGATGCGCAGATGTAACAGTCATTGTTGGTGTTGAGTATAGGCTTAGGTTTGTAGGACTAATAACACCAGACATTGTGGATATAGAACCAGCATAGCCAAGTATCTGCAAACATTAACAAAACCGAGTTTCAGAATACTACTACTACTACTACAGTTAAAACAACTAGAAACGTTGCAGGTGGACGCACCCGACTGCGGTATACTCGATACCAGTAGTATAGAAGATTAAAAGTGAGCTGATTGCAATGGGGTGTAGATCCGGCAGGGGTGTACGCTGCCTCAAAGACTTTCTGGTGCAGATGGGGCTGCCAAAAAGCTATCTTTCTTCCAAATTTGGTGACTCTAGCTCAAAGTTTGTTAAAGGTAGGGGTTGGGGGCGGTATGGGGCATCAATTGGTCTAGCTCAAAAACTGTAGAAGATATGGTCATTTTTGGTGTTAAACTGCGGGGGGCTGGGGGCGGAATGGGTGGGCGTGGCTCAAAAATTTTTGATGCAGTTTTTTGGGGATTGTTAGTTGCAATTTTCTCCCCAAATTTGGTAGTTCTAGGTGTAAGGGCTTGCGAAATAGCTAGATCTATCGATTTTGCGTTATCGAGTTTATTGATTTGCCAGCCCCCTAGTTATTGTAGAACTCCAATCTTGACACTTTAATTTACTTTGCTATAGGTAAAAAGATTTGCAAAGTTTGAAGTCTCTAACTTGAAGGCTGTGGAAAAAAGTTGCGAACATACGGACGGACAGACACCGTGACGGACATTGCACAAACCCAATATACTCTTTACCTTCGGTATCGAGTATAAAAACCCAAAGTTAATAAAATTCAGACTCGAAAAAACTTATAAAAACAATTCGGAGTTTTACTTACCGATGTGGATTGATTATGGAAGTGATTGAAGTAGTCTCGCCCATTAGCTGGAGGATACATGGGCGGTGCTATTCGTGTAAGAGCATTTGATCCTATTGATGGTATTTTACATCGACCGGATGTTTCGGATGAAGAAACATTTGAACTTGTTGGTGGTGGTGGTGGTTGGTGTGGTTGTGGCGAGGTTCTTGTAACAAGTGTTGTGCAATCATCGGTATTGGTTGTAGTATTTGGATCCGCATCTGATGGGGTAATGGGGCTGTGAGTGCTCTCCATAGTTTCGTTTCTACTCTCATCGTCGACCAATCGGACCTTTGGTGTAGATGATGGAGATGGTGATTGAACCATTGCCAGGTCTCCACCAGATCGTATTATGGCAACGGGTCGTGCCATCGGAGGTAGCATTGGTGGTAACATTGTGCTATGGTAATGTGCCGACGGTGCCATACTTAATTTTGAGCTTCTCAATTGTGAATGAATGTGATAGTGCGGCGAGGTAAGGGGCGAGTGAGTGTGAGTGTGCGTAGCCAATTGATGTGAGTGTGCGTGCTGAAACTGTGATGGAATTTCTATAGATCCACCCGATCCAGCCGAGTGACCAGCATCTTGGCAAACGTATGTAACAAAATCAGAAATGTCATGACTGTCGGCATGTTGTTGTTGTTGTTGTTGTTGTTGATGCTGATGATGTTGTTCATGATGCTCTGTACTATGCGATTGAAGTCGTGGACTGCTATGCTGAGAAGGATAATAAAGTGTGTTGACCGGACTAACTGAGGTTGCCAGCAACGTAGAGCAGTTGTGGTGCAAAATTGCTGTGAAAGGGAACGGCAAATAAATAAATGTTGCTGTTTGTAAACAAATTTATTACCATCTGCTGAACGAATTTGTGGCATGGTAGCTGCTAGTGGCGGCCTGCTGTTCAATGATGTGTATCGATGTAGGGAAATTGGAGACTCAATCGAAACAGTTGTTGATTGATCGCCATTGGAATTGTTATCCGTGGATCGAAGTATTACAGAGAAACTGCCTGTTGGACAGTTTTCGTTTGCTGCTGTTGTTGTACGTGACGAAATAATTGGTGGCGATGACGAGCTGTGATGGTCTATTTTGCAACCATCGGTGGAACTGCTAGTGTTTGTTGCATCAGTGCGTAACAGTGGTGACTGCGACAAATGAACATTTCGTTGGTTCTGGTCAACAAAATCAACTGAAATAAATTTTGTGTAATAATATGACAATAAGAGATATCTCAGCTACTCACTGCTATAACCACCTGGAATCGAATTGGCGACAATAGCACCCGCATGTCCCTGGATCTGTGAGCTGGCGGGTAATGGCAATGGCGACTCTGGGTTAATTTGATATGTATTGCAATCGTAGGCAGCTCCTAGATTCTCTCTCTTGATAATGTTGGTATGCAAATTGTTGTCATTGGTCACTTCATCGAGTATTGAATCTAAAAAGTGTTTACAATACTTATCTTTATATATACATAGTACATATATGTACTTTTTGTATATTTTTATTATTAATACTGTTTTACCTTTGGATAGTGTCCAGAGCTCCTGCGATGAAAACACTCCAGTCGCCAAAATAATATCATTGCACACAACTCCATTATATGGATTATGTCTTAGACCTTTAGTCTTTGCATCATTATCAACCGCATCATTGTCATCTTTTCTCTCAACTGTTAAATTGTTATTGTTACGATTGAGACTAAATAGAACATGCTGGGGTGATCTGCAGCTATCCGCAGTTGTTATTCGATTCGTTGAATTATGATGATGAGTATTTATGAAGTTTGCCAAATATAAATCCAGTTCTCTGACAGAAACATTAATGTGATATGGATTAACACATAGGCCCGGATGCAAGCATTCTGGATTCTTTTCTAAGCGTTCACCATCCGTACTTTCCAATGGTATGGCCTTAAACAATATAACCATAACGAGATCTAGTCGCCAGACTTTATCAGCTTGTCTCAAGCAATCGATTCGCCTCATTTTGCCTTTTTGATCCGGATTTGAGAGAACACAAATTGATTTACGTTTGCCGATTATTGATTGAACAAAATCTTCTCGGCTCTCCTGCGTTATATCCTTTCGTAATTTACCCAAAAGGCGAGACGCCCATTTTTGTTTTACTTCTGTTTTCTCATTCTATCGTTAAACAATATATATTATTATTTATTATATATAAGACATATATGTGCAGTCGGACTTTCATATAACAAACTTCTTTCCGTAAATCAAAGTTTTCTATATAACGAACGATTATTCTGTATTATTATATGGAAATCCGACTGTAGTATGTAAATTTGTGGTATACCTGTAGTTCGTCCTTACAATGCCGTTCCTCTTCCAATGACATACGCTTTTCGTGTTTCTTGTAATATTTTCTTTTAGCGGCTTGCAAATTAAACCAAGAGTAAGAAAAAGATTTGACGTATGGTAATAATGCCTCAATGAAGGGGTGGAATTCATCCTACGTTAAAAAATAAATAAAACACAAGTAGAGTTGCGCATATTGAGTTAAATATTTATATTAAATGGACGTTTTTTTTTATTTTTTTTTGCAGATTTCTAAGGTTGCCACATTATCATTCTTAATTAAATTTATTATTGGATGTAAATATAACTTGGTTTCATTTTCAATTGAAAAAGTTAAAAGTGAAAAATGGAATAGTTTTAATGGTATCAAATAATTAAAGACACTAAAACATTTATTACAAATATAATAGTTATTTAAAGCATTATTTGATAGAGCATCCAAAATACGTATACTAAAAATAAAAAACAATTAAAAATTTGTGTGTTACATATACATACATACTTAAAAATACGAAATTTTTGACAAAAACATTTGATCAAGGCAAAGATTTAGATGTCGAACTTGTTAGAACAAAATTCGCTAATGAATATTGCTTGTACATTTAGTTCCTTAGGCCTGTTAGGTATTTTATAGTATAAAGGGTAAAACATACATTTTAAGTAAATATAGAACACTGAATAACAATCTTGCACAATGAGAAATAAAATGTGTATGTAGAAAAGGCGACAAGATGCAGTCAACATACTCGTATGTGAAATATATATATATATATATATATATTTTTTTTTTAATTTTACACACATTTACACATATAGTATTAACACAGAGACACCAAGAATTTAATGAAAGCCCAGAAAGTATGAAAAATTTAAGTTTAATTACATTTTGAAATATTATTGATTCATTGTTGAAATATGGTATTGGAATTTTGCTTTCCTAAACATCCAGAGCAATTTTTATACCTAACAATAGAATTAGGTAACTTCGATTAGTTTGCATGTTGTTGTTGTTATCACACAGATGAGAAATAATGTGAATATTGTTATCTTTTCAATGGCGATTAAATTGGTTTGGACTGGTTTGGGCAAAAGAAATAAGTCTTTTTTGCACCAAAATCATAATTTCTTTTTGAATCGAACTAGTATCATTACAGACCTTTATAGCATTATTGTTAATGTCCTTTTGAAAATCATGAATTTTTTTTGTTTATTTTTGAATGTCGAATTCGTTACCTGTCCTGTTGACGAAGTTTGTAAATAGGAAGATACATCCGTCTCGATCATACAGCTTCTCAGTGTATCTGGTATAAACATTCCTTGTGCAGTTTATATACCATTGAATTTTTTACAAGCGGGATGGGATTGACAATTATCTATAATAATAATAATAATTGAAAGTTCAGTAATGATACAGATGCAAATTAACAAATAGCTTTGTGTATTATTTCAATTACCTGCATATTTTGTACATTTCTCGCATTACTTTTTTTTTTATTTGTGATATAACTTAATTTTCGATGGCGTCGTGCTCTTTTCTTTTTAGTTGTTGTTGACAAATTGACAGCTTCATTGAAGCCGACTCGAGCAGAAGGTGCTGAAATGACAAGCAACTTAAAACATGACACAAATAATTTTAAAAGGAGTTAATTACAATACGCATGTCGAGTTCACAATTAAATTTTGATTTTTTTTTCGATTGAAATGGAACCAAATCGCTTGAAGCTTATAACTAACAATTATTTGTTGTGACCTATTCTCCTGTCTTGTTTTTCCAAAAGTTTCTTAATGCAGAATAAAATATTTGCAGCTGCACTTTCAAGTTTAATCTTTATATCATTACACACTTATTACACAATGTACACACATGTACACTTGACAACTAGTAGTCCGTATTAAACATCACTTCTCCCATACACATGCATTAATGTTTTGATACAAAAAAAAAAGCACACATTAAAATAGCTTAGAGCTTGTTAAATAAGCGTATCCTATAAATGCACTAGGGCGGGCTATATGTATATTAAAAACATACCTACATTGCGACAAACAAATACATACATATATAAATACAAAAATTATTTTTATGCACTCACACACACACACTCACAAATAGTGCCTAGACTAGGTGTGTTGTGCAAAACGGATACCTTTCGACTAAATTTAAATTAAGACACTTCTGATGGAGTAGCCGCATATGGTTTATATGTATGCATATCAATATATATATATATATATATATATATATATATATTCTTTCTCTTTGTTTGTCAAGGTATCTCTTTGGTTTTGCGAGACGCAATTTATGTTTGTAGAAAAAATCGTTAGTTTGGTTGGGCCAAAAGAAATGTGTTAAACAAGTCAAGTTAAAACGTTCTAAAATATAAAACTCTCCAACAGACAGTCGGCTATTGAGCCAGATACATGCGCACACATTAAAATTCTCAATGCGCATGCGAAAAATTATTGAGAGCTCTCTCTCTCTCTATTTTTTTGTGAGCATAGAAAAATATTTTACTAGTTATAGTGTCTTAACCTTGCATAGCGATCATTGTGAGTTTTGAGTTGTTGATGTATGTATAAGTAAATGGCAATAATAGCACTAACTTTTCAGATTCGGAATGTTTCGAAGATAGTATAAATTAAAATATTATTTTTAAGGTTGGCTTGATTTTGGTGTTTTTGTAATTCGGCATGCGCAATACGCCTTCAAGGAAGCTTTCGAGCAAGGTGCTTACGCTCTGTTAAAACTAACATTAAAGAATAAATATTTAATTTACTTTGTTTGTCATAATCGCAGAGCCATGGTTTTTTTTAAATTTCTGTGCCCGAATTCGTTTTTAAGTTTAATCTAAGGATCTTAATAGCTTAAAGTGTTCAACTATTCTAGAACAAATTTATCATAGAACAGCGGCGAATTTATCTAACTTCTTTGGCTGGCATGCGTATAGGATATATCTACATATGTGCGCGCAAGAATGTATGCTTCCGATAGCAACTCTGGCTCCCTCTTTATTTCATAGATTATGAGCTTTCACTTTTTGGGTTTGTTCTTTACAGTTCTGTTACTGGCATCGTCATTTCCATCTGTTAAGTTACATTTACTTATACATACATAAGTCACCAAAGTAAAGTGCTTTATAAAAAAAAGAAAGACAAGCGAAAAAAATAAAACAAAGTTTTAAAAATATACAGCACTAAAATCTAATGTTTCCATTATTTTTGCATAAGAAATAGTTAAAATCCATGAGCTAATGCGTATTTGTGTAAAAGATTTGTAAATCCAGATTCGTTAAAACGTTAATATATGCACATATGCACACAATAAAAAGGTACGAAAAAAAAATTTGATATACATACAAGTTACACCCAAAATGAACATTTTGGCTCCCCAACGTTAAATAACATCGAGTATACTGTATTATGTTTTTAAGTATATGCATATGTATATGTTTATGTTTATATATATGTATATGGAACGTTTTGGATTCCTTACATTAAAGAACATCAATTATACTGTATTATGTTTTCAAGTAAATATACGTATGTATATGTAAATGCACAAATACGTTTATGTATACATATATGTATATATGGCTGTAAATATAAATGCATATGCTTAGGTACATAGATATGGATGTAAATGTATGTCTGTGTGTGTGTGTCATTAATGTGCCTACCAACTTACAAAACTTTCAGATATGGCGAGCATAATATTAATAGCTTGCCTAGCTATATTAGGTCTAATTATCGCTATAGCGCTTTTTTTGGCCGGTGGATACTTATGGTGGCGGCATAAAAGGTCACAATTACAGTTTATTGAACCAAACGAGGACGAGGAATCGAGTAGTTATAGTTTAAGGTTTGTTAATACAACTTGTCACGCATTAAGTATAATAAAAATTCGCCCCTGTTATTGTAATATTTAGAAAATAGCAACTTATCAGAAAATTAAAATTTCGAATCATATATTTTCATATTATGTAATATTCAAATAAAACAACATTTTGCTGCAGAGCTACGCAGGACATTGTGGATTCTGGAAATCCGCCTAGTAAGCCACAAGTGCCCGTTGCCCAAACATTAACAACTCCACTACAAAATAATATAAATCGAAAATTGAATGGCTTTTTAAGTCTCAGGACTCCTCTTATTGGGTACGGCAACAACAATATACTTATGCATATTATGTTAATATTGTCAAATATTATATTAGCGTTATTTAATCTTTAAGAAGTTTTTACTTTAAATAATTAAAATTCTTACTTATAGGAGCGGTTCAACGTCTACACCAGCAAAACCATCTAATGCTACGAGTACAAGTGCGAATGATGGTACATCTAAGGATTCGGCTGTGAGTGATATAATTATTACTATTATTATACAGAAAACAAAAACATTAGTTTCCCTCCACACAAATGTTTTCATCGTAACATAACATTTTTGAAATCGAAACTGCCAATTTGCACATATTTTAGAATAAAAGTATCTCGATGACCGACATGTATCTCGATAGCACGGATCCGAGTGAAAATGTCGGACAAATTCATTTTTCTTTGGAATATGACTTTCAAAATACAACCCTTATTTTAAAAGTTCTACAAGGAAAAGAGCTACCAGCAAAAGATTTAAGTGGCACCTCCGATCCCTATGTCCGAGTTACCTTATTGCCCGATAAAAAACACCGCTTAGAGACTAAAATAAAACGAAGAACTTTAAATCCACGCTGGAATGAAACATTTTATTTCGAAGGCTTTCCAATTCAAAAGCTTCAGTCTCGTGTAAGTAAAACTAATATTAATTTTTGTTAACATGCATATAAAGTATTATTGTTATTATTTATATTTATGTTAAGGTTCTCCATTTGCATGTCTTTGATTATGATCGTTTTTCAAGAGACGATTCTATTGGAGAAGTATTTTTGCCGCTGTGTCAGGTAAAAATCATTTTTATATCATTTCTTGCTTACTTCAACTTCACACATTCTTCTTATATAACTCAAGGTGGATTTCGCTGGAAAACAGTCATTTTGGAAAGCACTTAAGCCGCCGGCTAAGGATAAATGCGGCGAACTTTTGTGTTCGTTATGCTATCACCCTTCAAACTCCATTTTAACATTGACATTGATTAAAGCAAGAAACCTTAAAGCAAAGGATATTAATGGAAAATCGGGTAGGTCTCAAATTTTAATACATATTTATTGCCCACCTAAACATACATATATCTTTTAAACTTTTTATTTTACTTTAAAAATAACTGGAACATCACTCAAAATTTTCTGGTTATATAAAGTATTAACAATGTATTAAATTTTGTTACAGATCCTTATGTTAAGGTTTGGCTTCAATTCGGAGATAAGCGTGTAGAAAAAAGAAAAACGCCTATATTTACATGTACCTTGAATCCCGTTTTCAATGAATCGTTTAGTTTCAATGTACCCTGGGAAAAAATTCGTGAATGTTCTTTGGATGTCATGGTTATGGATTTTGATAATATTGGACGAAACGAGCTGATTGGCCGAATATTGTTAGCCGGTAAAGAAAGATGTTATTTTTTTTTTCAAATAATCATTTACTTCGTTGTTGTGACTTAATTATATGCATACAAACATTAATACATTTGCAGGTAAAAACGGTTCAGGAGCCTCCGAGACCAAACATTGGCAGGATATGATATCGAAACCCAAACAAACTGTAGTACAGTGGCACCGCCTTAAACCAGAATAGAATTATAAAAGTGTCACCAAGTTAAGTCGATTAATATTCTTTCATGCATTATGCATAGTCTGTGCTTAGCAGTGTATGATTTATTTGATATGATACCAGTGGAAACTGAAACTTTTAAGCGGTAACTAAATAAGCTGCAAACCGACTAAGACATGACACACCAGGCGTCGTATGGTATATTCGTAAATAGTTTAAAACAAATTTAAAAATTATACATACATAAAACTTGATTAAAAGCACGGCAAAAGATTAGCATATTGCTTTCCTTTGTGCATGTATCTAACACTATAATAATTATAAGATAACAGCGAGGTGTCTACATTTACATTGTGTGGCTCTCAAATAAAGCTTGAGATGCTGAAGTGGAAATAAAGAATATGGACACCGATGCAGACAAAAATAAAATATACTTAAACAATATCTTATTAGGGATTCGGCCTAAAGTCTTTATGTAGCCTTTAGCCCCTTTATTATTTTGACATATTTTTGCTTTTCGGGTATGAAATACCACTCTTACCACGGATTGTTAGTTGATTTTTGCAAGTGCAAATTTCGAAATTGCCCTAAAAATGCCCACGTTATGATTCCTACTTTTTAAAATACTAAGCCTGGAAATTATATATGTACGTATGTACAAAATCATGCATTCTATATTTAATTAAGGTTTAGTGACCAGCTTTAAAAAAAAAAAAAAAACTCAAACCACACCGAAAACTAGCAGCATTGCACAAAACCAATGTACAATATATAATGTACAATTATATTTCTATGTTAAAATGTATTTGCATATACAAATCCATAATTTATTAGCTTTACTAATATTCAAAGTTTAAGAATAAAAAAAAACAAAACGTGCGGTTATGAGGAAACATAAACATTTCACATAAGCAAACAAAGATTAAACACATACTTAATATGTATATATATATAATATATATATATATATATATATATATATAAAGAAGTTAATTGTTATTATTAGAATCTAATAATAACACGTAAACCGACATTGTTAAAAGTTACTTAAATTGCGAATTGTTGTTTCTTTTATAATAAAAGAAAATAAATGTATGGAGACTATATGTTAATCTTAAAACAAAAAATAAACAAAAGCAACTTTGTTTAACCACAAATTATTTAGAAACATAGGAAGTGTAGCTTATAAAATATTTTTATTAGAAAAGGCAATTAGAAAATAAATATATTAATATACATTTAATAGTACTAACTGAAAAAAAATTAGCCAACCATTGCCGAAACAAGCGTCTATTGAGAAGATGAAGTGCAAACATAATAAATGAGTTTAAAATATAAGAGTTAAATAATAATAATAATAAAGTTACAATTGATAAAGTGAAACTGAGTTTAAAAAACGAAAAATCGAAAATTCAACCCACCTTGAAATTACATATTTGTTATATACTACCTGTTAAAATATTATTAAAAATCAATTTATAATAATTAACTAGCTGCAAATAAAGCATTTTTAACTTAGACTTAAATAACTATTTTCTACATGTTTAGTCTTAAAACAATAATTGTTGGGCTTAAATATTTTTGTATTATTTTTATTTATTTCTATGAAACACCATAAAATGGGTAAAAATCAGTATTCTATTATATTCTAGCTAAATTACCAGGCGAACAGAAGTCAGCAGCAGGTGATCTTGTTGAGTTATGGAGAACGCAAAGCTCAAGTAAAGAGGCTGAAAAATTTTATGTTTGCATGTTGTGTGTTTGGGCGTGGTAAAATGTGTTAAAATCAGTTGATATTCTAGCTAAAGTATCACGCAAACAGAATCAGCCACTGAGTGCTGCAGCAATTTTTGTTTTTCGCTTATTGGCGCTCAAAGCCAATGCACTCATATATTATAGAGCACAACTTTGCTGCGGGCTAAACTTTAAGCTCATTTCCCAGCTTAGCAACATGAGCTTTTTTTCTTTATAAATGATTGGTTGGGCATAGCGTCTAATCTCCGCCCAGTACCGAATGCTCTCTCCGCCGTTTAACAAATGACACATCTCTTCGCTGAAGCAAAGTCACCTGCTGCTGACTACCGTTCGCCTGGTACTTTAGCTAGAATTTCAGCTGATTTTAAAACATTTTACCTAGCCCAAACACAAAAACATGCAAACAACAGATGAATCTAATAAGAGCGTGTCAAAGTTTTACTTTTAGCTAAGCTCTACACTCTTCTCTTTCGCCCTATGTCAGCATTTGCTCTTGTGCCCTTCCTATAAAAAGATACTTCACAAAAAGTGAATGGTGCTAAAGTTAAACAACAGCTTTCCGGCAGTTTATTGTGAAAACATAAGGCGAATAGAAACCAGCATCGAATGTTAGAATCAGTTATTTCTGGTGTCATTATGTAAAAATAGCTGTTAATGAAACAGTATAATAAAAACGGATTTATTTATTTTTTCTAATTACAAATTATTTGATAATATTTTAAGAGATACAAACCTAAACGATTAAACAATTATGAAATTTTATAAAATTAGTTAAATTCCATCATCATCTTTTCCACTCAAATATATATATCTTGAACTTACAATGATTGAACGGTTTTTCAATTTTATAGCTGCACCATTTACCGTATTCTTAGCAATAACATTGGCAGCAACCATTTTAAACTTAAAATTTTCTTCAGGTTTGCTTTATTTCCATAGTACATACAATGCATACACAGTTGTTTATATAATAACTTATTATTGCATATACTCGTACCATAACTCGCGCAAAGTAGCTTATATGCATACATATATTGTAGTAGAATATATATTTTCTCTGGTTCGAAACCCGATCTTGACACTTCTTTATTATTAAATATGAAAGTTGCAAGTGTATGCAGAATTTTTTAATAAATTTTATTCCTTCATAATTTTCCCTCGCACTCACTAATTTGGACAGCTTAACGGTTGATGCATTAATTGGCTTCATCACTGAACAATGATTTAAAGAAGGGATTTAGAACTTTCACAGCAACGCCTGTATTCAACAAAGTTTAGAATAGTAATTTATTATTTGAAAACAAAAAAATCTGGAATTGAAAAAACTTTATTATTTACCTTTGCCAGCTGATTGGTCCTTTGAATCGCGCCATTTAAAGAGCGCCTCTTTCTGTATAACGCAGCCGTCATATAGCTCACCGAAAAGTTCAATCAACAATCCTAAACATATAATTTTGATTATTTATTTAAGAAGGAGCCAAATACATTGCTTAAAATGCGCATACCTCTAGGATGTTCCAAGCTATGAACAAGTAGTTGAACTCCATACAAACACTCGAGCTGAAGATCTTCATTGATATCAATAAATCGCTGATAAACTGGTATGCAAAACTTTTGAAACACTTCAGGTTCGAGCTTATAGCAATTTTCCTTGTAAACAATGGCAAAATTGCATAAAGTTGTTGTCAATCCTTTTATAAACAGCTTGTCGGCCATCACAATATTACCCTGGATAGTATGAAAATTTTATGTTAGATTAAATAAATCTTAACTAACGAAATCTAATTTATTTAATTTAAAACTTGCATTGCAATAATCAATTATACAATCAGCGGTTGCTCCTTCTTTCAGCAAGTGCTCAATATGATCTATCACATTTTCTACATGCTTTTCGGGAGACTCGCGTTCATTAATCACTGGCGTCTTCGACTCGTTTTCCACGTATTCTAATCTCTGTATACGACGAAATATTTAAGGAGTTACAATAAAAGACAGATAATATAATTAAAGACAGTTAATTTACTTACATTCGATTCAATAAAATCGTTTATTTTGCTTTCGGGCATAAAATCGGACCAACGCATATTAAATGTCTTCCACATGCTGCGGGTGAAGCTCGGTCCCACTTCCCTTGTGCAATATGTCAAGTATGCTTTAAGGAACATTTCACCCATTTCGTTTTCACTTAGATTATTGTTCCACAGATCTGACACAGTCAAGATATTCTTGACTATCAATGGACCTACACAAAAACAAAATTCAAATAGTATAAGTACAAACGGCAGATATAGAAAAAAAAATGTACTTATGTACCAGCAAATTGTAGAATATACAGCCACAGCCCGGGAACATCAAAAACTAAATCGGGTGCCACATTACTAAACTCCTGGTATGCAAGTTTAAAGTGATCCACAGACAAATAGTTTTGCTGTATAAGATAGGCAATTGAGATTGCCAAATATCTTCTGTATTGTTTGCCCACTTCACGTAAATGCAAATAATTGGTTAATATATATAAAAAGAAACCGCTGCGTTGGGCGTCTGGTATCCGGCTTATGCATTCGAAAGCCGTTGGCGTAACCGATTTAGAGGCCACTGCAAGATCAATAATATCCGTTACGACAGTCTTAAAGAGCTTAATATCGCTATCCGTTGGCTCAATAAGCATTGCTTGAGGCGCAGGCTGGCTTTTGACCGGCTGTGTGGCAGAGATAGAAGAAGTTGAGCCACTTGACAAAGGCTGTTGTTGATCGCCTCCCCTGTATATGCCGCCCATATTAGCGGCCAAAGAACCCTGTCAGTGAATGAGTAAATATATAAAAATTATGTATGTATTATTATTAATTTAGTAATCGAGTTTTTTTTTATTTTAGTACCAACCTTGTTTGATAGTCGGCTTGGCTGCGATTGTTGTGTGTACTTTGAGTGACTAGCAGATTTTTGTAGTGAAGAGTTCATCATGCCACCACGGCTTTGTTGATTTTGACCAATGCGTGAAGAGGAATTCTCTCGCGAGCCTTGCGACGACGATCCAGTTCGCGAATGCATGCCTAATTTTTTTTTGAAATTCAATTTAATCACGTTTTAATCTAGTTTGAAGCGGTATATGACTCACCACGGTCACCATAACGATCTCGCTCCATGGAGCCCTTGTTAAATGAGCTCTTGTTTCTGGGACCACTGCGATCCCGATCACGATCATGATCACGTTCACGGTCTCGATCCGTATTGTTTTTATCCATTAACGATGACAGCACAGCAAATGAGTTGGATGGTGTTGTTGTTGGCGTCGATGATTGTCTGGTATTCCAAATAAATTGATTCAAACCACCCATTTTTTTTGTATCAAAGTTTTGATTGAGCTGCAATGACTGTTCAATGAAAAATGTTAAGGGTTTCAACAAGGATTGACTTCTACCAGGGATCATCAACTTACTAAGCCCTCTAGTTTATTACTGTCAACAGCCTGGGAGCGGCTGCCTTTGCTGGTCTGAACGTGCCAGGTGTTATCATCGTTGTGACCATTTGAGTTGCCACCGCTGGTGCCTCCAGCATTGCCACTGCCACTATTGGCACCGCTGTTTGATTGCTGATGTCGCATATTGCCACCAACATCGCCGCCGCGTTGGCTATGACTACCACCGTATCCCGATCGGGAGTCACCAAAACGGGCGCCACTGCGTTCATCGCGTTTACCCGATCCGGTTTGCGGCCCATTGGAGCTGGATGTAGACAGAGAGCCGCTATAATTCATGTATTGCGCAGATAATTGCTCATTTTTTGCTTCCTTTTCGATTTGTCCCATTGTTTTGGGTGCCTCATTTCGTGCGGACTGCCATTTGTTTTTGCGTAAATCGATAACGTCTTGCAGCATAAATCGAACTCGCGAACTTATTTTGGCACCATCTTTGTCGGATTTCGAAGCAATTAATTGCATTTTGGCTATGGATTTTTCAAGTGAATAACAACGACCCGGATCTTTAGCATTGACGGGCGTTTGCTCAAACTTCGCCCCCACCGTTGTTAGCAACTTGCAAAGGCATTCCAACATGTCTTCGGAATGCGGATTTAGCAGTGTATCGATGCAAGAATATATGATTTTGCCAGTCAACATTGAGATTTTGAAAAGTTCACCGATAAATCGCACTGTACCGCCGGAACGACGTCGAATCTTGCGCTCTTCCTCCTCCAAGAGGGCTTCCAGCTCAGCTTTTTCGTTGGGATCAGTACATTTTTTGATCTTATCAAGAATTGGCTGTAGCCTTTTATCCTTGGCAGCGCCTTGCGAAACATTCTGCGTAAACTCTTTCTCTGTTTTGTCGAGCAAAGCGTTGCGAAAGTGTTGCAAATTCGATTTGGTGCCACTCTCCATGCGTTCATCTCTCGCTTTCACCTCACTAATTAGGCGGTGACACAGTCGGGCGTAAGAAACTGAAAAATTTGGTTCATCGATGGCCTTTTCAAAAACAAGAACAATCACTTCATCCATTTTATCGGGTGTATCAATCTTGAGCTTAACTATCTCCTCGACGAGAGTATCAAACCTCTCCGGTGTTAACTTGTTCAGAATTCCGCGCACCCGGCGCACAAGTTCATCTTTTTCTTCCGTCGATTTGCCATCGGTGGCGATGAATTCAGATTCGACAGTTTTCACTACAAGTCGCGGTCGCCAAGCGTTTTCCGTTTCGTTAAGCTTGACGTCTTGGTTAAGTGATAGATTGACATGGATCATACCCTTCATACTGCTCCTTCCACCTTGAACACCGGACATTGACACCTGTTTGCCAGCAAAATTGCTGCCAGAAGAATCATTGTTTCGATTGCTTCCAATCATGCCAACCATCGATTGAACACGCTTATTGTTATTGTTGTTGTTGTTACGCATAAACGTTGGCATAAGGTTTGGATGTGGCAATATTGATACGTTCTTAACTTCAGGCTGTAGACGTGACGCTTTTGCTTCGCGCAATTGTAATAATTGCTCGCGATCATATTGCTTTTTACCGCTCGGATTACTCGGTGACCATTGGCCATCGTTGTAAGTAATGAGCGATAAAATTTCGGACTCTGCGGTATGTGCCTTTTCTCTTTCTGCTTCTGTTTCGGTTTCTGTTTCCGTTTCTGTTTCCTTATTCAGCAGCTCTTGATCTATTTCCTGCTCCTCGGAGGTTGGGATTTCAATTGCTGGTATGCTTTCTAAGTCAATTGATTCTGAAGCACCGATAATTTCAACATCATCACTTGCCTTAATATTTTCTTTAATTGAATCGCAAGTCTCATTCATCATCATCAGTGGTGTCATTTGAGCTTGGTCAGTCTCATCAGGAGGATTGATTTCTTGTTGTATGTTCGGTGAAGGCTCTGCGATTTGTTCGTTTAAAACCAGCGTTGTACTAACGCTCTGCGGAGTACTTTGCATGGTAGCATGTACGCTATCGGCTAACTCAGATACCTTGGGGACGACATCGTTGTTTGGCAGAGATTGCGATAGCGGTTCCATTTGACTGATTTCTGTATTTGGCGAGGCATCAACTTCAGGCACCAACAGCATTGCTGGGTCAACAGTTGAACTTGGCATTTCAAGTTGTTCAGTCTGCAATAAGTCGCTTCGCTCAACGACCGTACCATCGGGGTGCATAGTGATACACTTCGGTGGTAGCTCTGGGGAATATGACAATACCTCTTCGTGCATTTTTCTTAATTTTTCGAATAACGTTTTTATCGTGCCTTGTGAATCATCCGCTTTGACTACAAATTGGGACAGGCAAACAAATAATGTTATTTACGTGTTCTTAAATACATTTTTTTTAAATCAATCCAAACTTATGTTTATATTCGATCAGTCACCAAGTTTTGAAGTTAAAATTTTAATCTACTATCTTCTTTATATATTAAAATAAATGTCTGTTTGTGTAAGGATTGTAGAACCTTAAACTATGCATCTGATCATATGATGATCTTTAGCAAAGCTGTTGTGCATGAGCCTGGGATTATTTTTGTGTCGGTACAACCAATTTTTGACTTGGCAAAAGTGTGAGTTGAATTAATTTCTCTATCGCAGTAGGCTTTTCAAAAATTGTACTTGCTACAGAATGTGAAGCTAGCCACATAATTGTGAGTGGAACTAAAATAAATTTCAACAATTTTCGAAGCAGATTTTTTCAACGGCAATATTAACATTAAAATCCATGAGTGATAAATCTGTTCAACTGGATTGGAGACATTGTGAGATTCGGATTGCTGATTGAGATATTATAAACTTAAACGCATTTTTCACGTCGCAGCTCCGTTGCCTGCTAACGCGTAGAAAAGCCTTCAGAATTATTCTTTTACGACCGAGATGAAAACCCAAGAAATGAAACGCTGAAAGATCAAAATTTTTTTGGGAATGACATCAAACGAAGTAAATATTCAAATTTAATTTAGTGTGACGTAGCAAAGCGCGCGAGGTTTAGCTAGTATTTATATATTTTTAAGCCCTGACCTATTGATATTTTCTATAAATATCAATAGTTGATAGTTCCAAAAATTTGGTCTTCAAAAATTTTATTAATAAAAACTTTTCCTGCTGATATTTGGGAGACGCTAGCAACTGTGCTCTCACCACATTCGGTGTTTCAAGCTGTTAAATTGTGGGAAATATATAAATTATATCAGTGTTAAGTTCCACGAAACGTGCGTAATTACGGAAAGTCTCTTTACTATTCTGACCCAAAATTTGTTGATGTGAAAAAGAGCAAAACACACTGAAAATTTTGAATCTAATTCGTTATGTAAAAAAGTTTGTTACATGGAAGTTCAACTGTGAATGTACATATGTATATATAAACAAGTCTTTCGTAAAGAACATAAAAAACAATAAGGTGACGGTTAATTGAATTTATTTTTAATACTGAAAAATACTGATTTAAATAAAAGCAATGAGATGTATTCAATTTAATTGTAAACATTTGTCAAAAATAAAAAAAGTAAGTAAACATGTTTGGTCATGTTTGATTTGGTTTGTTTTACTCAAGTGTTTGCCAGTGTCCAAACAATTGTCGCGTTGTTGCCTAGCGCTATAGATAGACACACGCATATACACACACAGGCGTATACACACAATCGCGTAACTTGCACACAAACACACTCAAATGATCTTCATCGAAAGGCTAGCGACCGGCCACGGATTGAGCGGCGAACAGCGACCGCAACTGAAATCGCTGCACAAACGAGGCAAACAGAAATATGTGCAAACTACTAGCGCCAACAATAAGCCAAAGCGGCAAGCAGGTCCAGAGTAAAAGCAAAAGTTTTAATGTTGGCACACCTACACTCGCTCGCTCTGTCTCTCTCTCGCTCTCTCTCTCTCTCTCTCTCTCTCTCTCTCTCTCTCTCTCTCTCTTCAATTCTCTGACGCATGCACACATGATTATAACATATTCATACATATAATACATATACATACATATTTACACCGACACACAAGTTAAGACAAACACGTGTTCGCATGCGGGACAGGGTCAATTTAAATACTTCGAAAAACCAACAACGCAATGTGATGTGAGAGAAAGAGAGAGAGAGTAACGATCATATGAGAACGATCGTATTGAGAACCGAAAATAAAGTCTATTCGTTGTTGCTTGCACACACAACAAGTAGAAAGTTGCAGTCGGACGCAACCGACTGCGGTATACTCGATACCAGTTATAAAACCGATAAAAAGAGACCAGATTGCAATGGGGTGCGGATACGGCAGGGGTGTACGCAGCCTCAAAGATTTTCTGGTGCAGATGGGGATGCCAAAAAGCTTTCTTCCTTTCAAGTTTGGTAAGTCTAGCTCAAAGTTTGTTAAAGGTAGGGAAAGGGCTGTGGGTGGTATGGGAGCCTAACACTAAAGTTTTGCTGCAGATCTATTTATTATGTCAATTGCTATCCTCCAACCAAATTTGGTGACTCTAGCTCAACAGCTGTGGAAAATATGGGCGCTTTTGATTTCAAAATGCAGAGGGCTGGGGAAAGGGGGGCTCCAAAACTTTGATGCAGTTTTTTGGGGGTCATATACAGTTATGTTCCTACCAAATTTGGTGACTCTAGCTTAAACACTTTTGAAGATACACGCATTAGCGTTTTTAGCGAAGCGTTGGAGCGGTTGAGGGCGGCTAGGGCAGTATAGATGGGCGTGGCACCCAAAGTTTTTATGAATTTGATTTGGGATCGTCAACACCTATCTTGGCACCAAATTTGATGAGCCTAGCTCAAAAACTGTAGAAGATATGGGCATTTTTGGTTTAAAACTGCGGGGGGCTGGGGGCGGTATAGGTGGACGTGGCTCCAAAATTTGATGCAGTTTTATGGAGCTTTTGTAGTTCTAGCTGTAAGGGCGTGTGAAATAGCTGGCTTTATCGATATTGAGTTATCGAATTTATCGATTTGCCGGCCCCCTAGTAATCGTAGAACCCCAATCAAAGTTTATCTTACACGGCCATAGATAAAGACATTTGCAAAGTTTCAAGTCTCTAGCTTGAAGGGTGTGGAAAAAAGTTGCGCACATACGGACACACAGACGGACAGACACCATGACGAACATTGCACAAACCCAATATACTCTTAACCTTCGGTATCGAGTATAAAAACACACTTGGGGATTGGGCATAAAAAAATATCTGTGAACGCATTTTAGTTACCACACATAAATAAATACATAATCATAGAAAAAACCGCAATACAATATACTAGGCTCTACGCAACATGTGGCATCCTTTTAACAAAACAAACAGTACTTAAGATAAGCGATTTTTAGAATTTGTCGGCTTCATCTTGCACAAAAAATAACAAGTAAACGCACAAATAAACATTAGAATCGGGAATTAGATAAAATTAAGTTTTTAACTAACTACTATTTAGCATTATGTATTAAAAAAATCATACATGTTTTCATCGAGCTGTTTTAAAAGCTTTAAAGCACCTTTGTATTGCAAATGAAAAAAACTAACATTTTGTTTTGCCATTTTTTCATGTGATTATTTTTTTTAAATATTTTTTCTGCGGACTGCGGTGGTGGCAGGGGTTGGCGATAAGGTCAAAGATAGTTTGATGCACATTTAGGAGGATATCGCCATCTAACTTCCCACCAATTCTGGAACCTCTAGCTTTTAAAACGTTGAAGACATTGGAGTTTCAGATTAAAAGGCGGGCGGCAGATCTTTAGAGAATTTCACTAGCTATATTGCCATTAAATTCGAGGAATTATTGATAAATAATCGATTTCCAAGACCACTAATGGGAGTGGCAACTCAGTTTTGACACTTTATCTGTCCCACCAATAGACAAAGATGTAAGCAAAGTTTCAATTATTTGACGGAAATAGCACAAAATCAATATATAGCCTTCACCTCCGGTATCAGTTCGCCAACAACTCAGATAACAATAATTGAACAGCCTTTGGAGAAGCCAATTTTTTAATTTCTACACGTTAAAATGAATATGATCTAGGTCAATATTACACTTACCAGGTGAAAAACCTGTAGATGCCGACTCAGACTCATCTTTTGGAGAGACTATAGGAATTCTGCAATAGAGAAGAGGTTTTGAGTTTAGTCATTAAAATGTGAGTTTTTATTTTTTTTTTAAGTTTTTGTATAATTTACATACTTTTTACTCTTGGTCTTCTGGGGTGTCGGCAATATTTCAACAGATGGAGCGTCCGACATTGCCGAAACCACTGGGGTTGTAAGTCCCATAACTGGGCGAGCGGCTATTTTATCTACATATTAATGAATATAATGTTGTAGATCAGCGGATTTCAAATCGTTCTCTTGGGAACTACCCACCTATACCAAATTTGTGCACGGAGTATAGTCCTGGCTCATTAAAAATAATTCTTACTCTTGGTTGTTCCTCTTGGTTGTGTCCGTCCGTGTTCTCAACATTCGAATTACTCTATATATATTTTAAAAAAATGAGTTGATTTAATATAAATTATATTTATTTGATTAAATACGTTGCCACACATTACCTTATCAAGATCATCAAGAATATTCTTTTTTGTTGCTGGATCAATAATTTGCAAGCGGTGCTGATGGCGACGCCTGCTTGCCGGCTGCATTTGAACCGGCTGGGGTGCCACATTTGGTGGCATCACACCGACCATTGGCGGTACACTAACTTGCCCGCTACCGTTACCGCCAACACCAATCACCGTATTTGCGGCTGGTTGAACAGCGCCAGTTAGCAACTGCAGTTGGGAGGTCGATGTCCCGGGACCAGCCAGCGGTCCATTTGGGCCCCCGGGCTGCACCGGCATCGTGTTGCCAATGTTAACGCTGGTGTTAACAGCAACGCCACTGCGTGAATGCTGAGGCTGTTGCTGCAGTGAGGGAAGATATTGGTAGGGATAGTACGGAATGGGTGTGTGTGCATATTGAATATGTGGCGTTTGGAAAGTGGGCTGACGTTGACCAAATTGCGAGTACGGCTGTATAACTAAATTTTGGTACATTGCTGGCATGTGTAAGTGGCGGGGTCCGCCTGCCCCGCCAGAGCCACGAGGAGCATTCGATGATGGTGACGGTCCGCGAAAAATTCCACTTTGTTGATTTGATCGGGTGTTGCCAGAACTGTTGTTTCCAGATGATACATACTAAAAACAATTTACAATCATATTTTTGGTTTATTTTATTTTTGAGCGCTGTGGACACTTGCTTAATAATTTTGACCTGACCTGACCCAAACCGACTCCGCTTACTTAATCTAGGTATTGATTTCTTATACCCTTGCAGATTATTTTAGTTCGGTTGCAATTATTAAGTTAACAAATCTTGTTTTTTTTTTAAATAAAATAAACTTAAATTTGAGCAGTTAGACTTCTTGTGCAAGGGAGTGAATTAAAAACGGCATACATATGCATAACGTAGCCGATCGCTAGTTTTTTATATACTGAGGCTACATCAAGTCGAATTATCTAAATGTGTACATATCGCTTTATTCCATACATATTCTTCAAGATATTATGTTCTCATGGCTTTAAAAGCTACATTTTCTGAATTATCCTTCTACGTTTTTTTGTTTTTTCCCTCTATAGCGAATGTAAAAGGGACAAGAAAAAACTTGGTTATAGAGAAAATGTGGTATACAGAAAGGGTCTTTTATTGAACCAAATTGCAGTGTTCTGGAAATGATTTCGTTATGTACATAACTTTATTATATGAAAGATCGACTGTTTCACAACTTCTTCAAAATATATATTCATCAGTAAGGCGCAAGAAAACGGATGTCTGAGGGCGCGGCAGGTGGCGGGTGAATGGAGGTATCGAAGTTTAATATGCAGATCTTCGAATATCTATAACAGCCGTCTTTTGTAATCAATTTTGTTAGTTCTGATTACTCAAATAACTGTGCTAAATCGTAGAATCGAAAATCGATTTTCTCATTTGTTTTTATCAACAAACCAGTGTATGAGCTAGATCAAAAATTTTGAAATACATGCTACGCTGCTAAGCTCGCATCGTTCAAAGGAAAGTCGTGATGGTTATATTTTGCCATCTAACTGCAAAGATTTTGGGAATCACCAAATACCAAAACAGTCAGAAATAATTACTTTTTTATGTAATTCTTGACAGATATGCCAAAATAAACGATCTGTGCGTGTGTCGAGAGACAGAGAGAGGTACCAATTGGTTTGTTTTGTTTTTTTTGTTGTACCTTGCCTACCTCTTGGGCTTGTTGGAAGCTACTGTGTTGTGGCAGCAGATTATTATTTTTATAATCGTATTTCCGGCTATCGACACAACTGACGCCCAAAAGGCTCTTGTCGTGAATAAAAGAGTTACTGCTGGACGAGCCCAAGGTGATGCCAAGTGTGCTGCCGATTTGCGTATTTGATAGCGATATGAGGCTTTGATTGCTTCCGTTAACAACACTGCTGGCATTGCTATTGCTGCTGCTTGATACGTTGGCATTTGATACTGTAACGTTTCCAGCGCCGCTTCCCCCTTTCGACATCTCTGATACCACCGCTGGAATGCTGGCTATAAAGCGACAATTGGTGTCGACGGTTCCTCCGCTTGTGCTGCCACCACCGCCAGACAAGTGTGACCTGTGCTGCTGCCCAGTTACATTATAGATCGCAGCTGAGTTAAGCTCGGTTGTATTTAGTTGACAGCTGCTATTCACTGTCATTATGTTACCGCCGCTGCAAATGACTGTGGGCTGCTGCTGCTGGGATCCAGCTGAGATTCCCGGCGCAATCGTTGGTCTGTTCACAACGTTCGCATAGCTCTGTGCCTGCTGCTGCTGCAGATGTGACGACTGCGTTTGGTGTGCCGCCATGTGATTGGTTGTCGTCGTCTGCTGCTGCTGAGCACTTGTCGTTGACGTTTTAAGTATAGAGACTACGTTGTATGCCTTGTTAATATGAAACTGCGGCTGGGTCGTACTGTGTTGTTGTGAAAGGGTCGGCTTGAGAATAGGCGCCGCTTGCGAAGCATACTTTTTTGTCTTTTTATTTGAAGGCAAAATCTACAAACAGATTGCAAAACAGTTTGATATTTTTTGGGGCTATATTAAGTATAGCACCAATTTTTAACAAAACAAGAAAAGGTCCAACGAAACAGGAAACTTAATCAAAAAAGAAATATAAATATATTTAACACTATAACCCGATATAAATCATGTAAATCATAATACACTAGTTTACAAAAACTGGACAAGACACATCAAATCAAAATGACATATTTACATCTGCAGTTCGTGTGCGCAAATTAGTAAGTCGAATATAATTTTTGTTTTGTAAGAATCAAGGATATATGTACGTACATAAGTATGTGAATTATGAGATAGCTCACAATGATAGATAAAAAAAGCAGCAACCTAACGTTAATTGCGCAGATGAGTGGCCAAACGGCTTCAAAGCAAATCTCCCTTGTCGAGTCAGTGTCATTTTCAGTCTGTCTGTAATCTGAAAGCCGACAGACTTAATTTTTTATAATATAAAAATCATTGTGGTTTTGTGTTGCTGCCGCAATTCAACTATTAAGTGTTTTTTTTAATAAAATTCGACAAAAAATCATATTTTATCGCAATTATATTAATTAATCAATAACAAAAGCTTATAACGTATCATAAAAATAATTTTTTGTTGTTGATATTCCACAGTTAGACAGATAGAACAGCCTAACTGAGAATTTTTTTTCCGCAAGGAAAAATGTGCAGTGTGGCAAACCAACTTTCAATACCAAATACCAGAGCTCATTATAGAAAACGTTTGTGAGAAAAATAAAGCTGATCAATGATGTTTTGATATGATGTTTGAAGGGATATCTTATAGGACTTTGTGCTTAAGCATCTTATTATAATTTTAACAAATTAAAATATACAACTTATAAAATCAAGTATTTTGTTTTTAGAAATCGCGGTATTTTAAAGAAATTTTATCATTACATCTATTTATAGCGAATATGAAACTGAAATAGCAAAAAACAAAAACCAAATTGTTTGAACTAAATATTTCCATATTCGTTTATGTTAGCTACGCTTAAAGCTAAATCAAGTGTCTATCGCACGTGTAGGGGTTTTATAATAGGATATAAGGCACGTACCAAATTTTGAGGCTGCATGGTTGTTGTAGCGATATCAGCTTGTGTTGATAGTGGTGAAGCAGCTGGTTGCATTACGAAAAGTCCAGTCCGTTTGGTAAGCGTTAGTCGTCAAACGGTTTTGCGTTTCCCGTTTGATAGACCGATATCCAGGCGATTTTTTAACCGCGTTCAATTCGTCAACCAACCATCTGTGTTTTTTCTTCTGTAAATCAAAATAACTTTGCAAGTGTCGGCTGTTCTTTAACATTTAAGAGTTTTTGCTTACCTGCAAATATATAATTCTATTGTATACAAAATATTATTACGTAGCAATTCTTCAAATTTGTGAACAAAACAGATCGATCTAGAAGGGAAACAAATATTGTTTATAAGACAACTTATTTTAAACGAAGCTAATATTTTAAAAATTATTATCATATTTATGAAGCATTTGTTAATCATAAAAACATTATAATATTATAAGAATACATAATATATTTACTTTTATATATTTACAAGTGCAAGACACAATTAATTTAAGCTCTCTTTATAATCATGCTTTCTTCACCCGTTTGCCATTTGCCGACGTTGCGACGTTGACGTCGTACGTACGAACGAGTGAGAGAAGCAAAGGAGGGGGGTCGAAAGATTCACCGAACGACTCTTTCACAAAGAAAAATGTGAATTTTAATCTGCCTGGATTTATATTAACGTGGACGTGCACATGGCATTCGATTATCAATTGACTAAATTGTTAATGAAAGGTGAACGAATACTTATACGATTTATATGCAATGAAAAGCAACGTCAACGAGTAGTTGCATTTTAATAGAAAATGTCATGTAATTTTCGTTAGCTCAGTTCTCACACTCAAAATTATTTTACCTGGACCATTCGTCACTAATACATCAAGCACTTATATACAATAACAAACACTTTCACTGTAGTAAAATAAGTTATACTTGACTTTATGTTTATTTCCAAAAACAAATTTTCTATTAATTTCATTCCACATGCAATGTGCTGCTTAGGAATGGTAATCGATATAGATCGATATACTATTTAGGAAACCATTTTATCACATTGTTGATTCTTTGTTTGATCGAGTTGTCTTGCGATATACATTGTCGATTGACCGACTGCATTAATTTTGTATTATTTTTTTGTAGCAAAGAAATGACAATATAAATACAAATAAGCTGCAATATAAGAATATTACTGCGTAGTCAACATCAAATTCATAAATGCTTTTTCATGTAGTAAAATAAAAATGAGTTAAAAGCGGCGCCACCTACTGGCTCTTAACTGAGTGCGATGGAAATGAAATTTGAGCAGCATGAAGTTGGTTAGCTACCGTGCACAAACGAGCTTTTGTCAGTCAGTATTGTTTATGCTAAAAACAATAATAAACCTAGGAATATTTATTCCTCGATTATCTTTCATCATCTGCGTCAACTGTATCGAGTGTCTTATGTTTAACCACTAACCAAATAATATTCAGGATTAGAGATGGGCGCCGTGACAGTGCATGATCATACGTGATCACACATGTGCGTGAGTTTTTTTAAATTCATAATCACGCAAAGTAATTCTGCTTGATGCAATCCAAGTTGGAAAGGTAGTATAAACACAATATTAACTTTGAGCAATTAAATAGCAAAACTTGAGAGACTTTAATATTAGATCAGATGGGAAAGGCAAAAAGCTATCTTTTTTGCAAAGTTTGTGACTCTAGCTCAAAGCTTGTAAAAGGTTTGGAAAGGGGGGGTGGGGGTGACATCCAAATTGTTGCTGCAGATCTTTGTATGATGTCAATTGCTATTCTAAAAAGTAAGTAAAATACGGACGGACAGATACCATGGCGGACATTGCAAAAACCTAATATACTCTTTACTTTCGCTATCGAGTATAAAAATTGTCGGAAGCAGATTTATTTCACAATCAATATAAAAATCCGTTATACATTCTTTTTTGTTGATAACTTGAGAAATTTTCTCACTTTGATTAATTGCAATTAACGATGACGAGGAGAATACGACTTGACTTAGATGATGTAGATCCAGCGTCTGGACTGCACATTCTGCCTTGAAATTAACATTGTAATCAACGAAACAGAAAGGTATGCAAATTGATGGTTTGGGATGAATGCACAATGGCCCATAAGAGGTCATTGGAGGCACTAGACAGAACATTGAAAGATCTTCGTGACAACCAAAATAATTTTGGCGGAGCAAAATGCATGCTAAAAATCATAAAATTTATAGCGGTACGTAAATACACTCCAATTAACAGCTTATATGCGATTATTTTTGCAAAAAGATAAAACTGCAAATGTTTTTGCGAAGCAGTTGTTAGACATTGGAAATAATAAAGTCGCCATGGACTTCTCGGCCGGACTCATCACATTACCCACAGTTTTCTGTCTCTTCACAGAATCATAAGAGGAGCTTATTCGGCGTGTTTTCCCAGATATAGCGCTACAGAACAATAACCATAATCGGCTGGCTGAACGAGCAATATTGGCGGCGAAAAAAAGAAATGTCGAGGACCATTCAGAATTGGCTTCAGGAAACGTTGATTTTCTTTAAATCAGTCGACACTGTTATGAACCAGGATGGCGTTGTCAATTCCCACGGCGTTTTTAAATTCACTGGAATTGTCTGGGCTACCACCTCACAAGTTGCAGTTAAAAGTAGACTGTGCAATGGAACATGAATGTTAGTGAAAAAGCTGATGAAAAACGTTATTGAGGCAACAATCATAAAAGGAAAATACAAAGGAGAGGATGTCTTGATCCCGCGTAAACCGATGATTTCAACGGATTTACCATTCAATTTTCAACGATTTCAATTTCCAATACGTCTGACCTTTGAGATGACCATAAATAAGTAGCAAGGCCAGTCGTTGGAAGTTTGCGAAATCAACTTAGAGTTTCCCTGTTTCGCGCATGGACAATTATACGTCGCGTGTTCGCGCTTCGGAAAACTTACATCTTTGTTTATTTACGCACCTCAAAACAAAACAAAAACAAGTAGAAACGTTGCAGTCGGACGCACCCGACTGCGGTATACTCGATACCAGTAATAAAACAGATTAAAAGAGACCTGATTGCAATGGGGTGTGGATACGGCAGGGGTGTACGCTGCCTCAAAGACTGTCTGGTGCAGATGGGGATGCCAGAAAGCTATCTTTCTTCCAAATTTGGTGACTCTAGCTCAAAGTTTGTTAAAGGTAGGGGCTGGGGGCGGTATGGGGGCGTGGCATCAAAATTTTTGCTGAAGATCTATGTATCATGTCAATAGCTATCCTCATACAGAATTTGGTGACTCTGGCTCAAAGTTAGTAGAATATGGTGGAAGAGGGGCTGAGGGCTGGTATGGGGGGGCGTGGCGTCCAAAGTTTTGCAACAAATCTATTTATGATGTTAATTGCTATTCTCATACAAATTTGGTGACTCTAGCTCAAAGTTAGTAGAATATGGTGGAAGGGGGGCTGGGGGCGGTATGGGTGGGGGCGCCATCAAAACTTTTTAGGTTTCTTCATAACCAATCTTGGCACCAAATTTGGCGGCTCTAGCTCAAAAGCTTTGAAAAATATAGGCGTTTTTGATTTCAAAATGCAGGGAGCTGGGGAACGGGGGGAGGGCTCGGCTCCAAAACTTTGATGCAGTTTTTTGGGGATCTTTAACAGCTATCTTCCTACCAAATTTGGTGACTCTAACCTTAACGTTTGGAAAATACACGCATTCCCGTTTTTAGTGAAGCATTGGGGCGGTTTGGGGCAGCTTTGGGCAGTATGGATTGGCATGGCATCCAAAGATTTTAAGGAATTTGGTTGGGGATTGTCAATACCTATCTTGCCACCAAATTTGATGGGTCTAGCTCAAAAACTGTAGAAGATATGGGCATTTTTGGTGTTAAACTGCGGGAGTCTGGGGGCGGAATGGGTGGGCGTGGCTCCAAAATTTTTGCAGTTTTTTGGGGATTGTTAGTTGCAATTTTCTCCCCAAATTTGGTAGTTCTAGCTGTAAGGGCTTGCGAAATAGCTGGATCTATCGATTTTGCGTTATCGAGTTTATCGATTTGCCAGTGTGGAAAAAAGTTGCGAACATACGGACGGACGGACAGGCACCATGACGGACATTGCACAAACCCAATATACTCTTTACCATCGGTATCGAGTATAAACACTGACTGATTTAAAAAAATTAACTGGTGTTTCAAAACTTTCGTCAACCGTCTCACCGGTATCAGCTGCGGTTCGAGCAAAGGATCCATGTCAGAGGGCAATTTTGCCGCAGTAATCAGTGGAGGCCATCGACAAACCAAAGCCGTTAGCGACGCTTAAAGACGCTATAACTGTAAGAAGCCCTGACGAAAATGCTCAGTGGTGCCTAAATTTAAGGGCGCTGCCAATCGATGTACCCACTGTTGCTGCGCGTAAATTTAAAACAACTGCACGAATGGGGATAAAAATAGATTTTTCCTTAAAACTCACGACACGTATGAAGGGCAGAAATACGGTCACAAACGGCCGGAAAAAACAATTTATTAGAGTCCCAAAACATGAACTGATGCAACCCGGTTCTAGCTTGAAGTCAGCCAGAAAGTCGCTTAACGTCTCCAGCAATAATAATATGTTCCTGGCTCAGGCAACATCTACGCAGTGCAATTTAATTAGTAGTTCCGCCGATATGGGTGATGCTTATGTCAACATAGCCAAAATAAACCCAGTGAGATTTGCTACATATTAAAACCAGTGCCAAGAGACAGTTATTGACAACGAAGTCGGTGACGGAACAGGCAAAGTGGAAATTTAATTTATGTAAAACCTATTTCAAAACTTAGCTGTTATTAATTAATACTTATTTTAAGGCTGCTCCGTTTTAGTTGATAGTAAATTAATTGTTTTCTTATAATTTGCTCGTCGTAAGAAATAATCATATTTTAAATAAATACCTATTTCACTCCAACATTAAAATGTCCGCTACAAAAGTACATGAACCATCTATTAGAATTAATTATAATCGCCATATGCACATGTGCTTATAATTAGAATAATTTATATTCTTTACTTAAAGGTCAACTTTTACAAAGATAATAGTATAAGTGTTTCAAAGAAAAAATAACGCAAGAGCCAACATATATAAAAAGCTTTCAAGCTCATTATTTAGACCGTCGTCTTGCGATCGTCCACAATAAATGTATCGTTCTTCTCCTTGACAAATTTTACAATCTGGTTTAAACTTTCGCCCAACTCTTTAACCTCCCGTTACGTAGTCTGTACGCATATTTTGCTTTTCATGCATAACAATACGCGATATCATGCACATTATTGCCGCTTCTATCACATCGTCTATTAAATAAGCTTTCGAGGGATTCTCCTTTGCTTGTAATTTCACGTCGACCAGGCTATCCAAGGAGTCCATGTCAACATCGGGACGATCCTCCATATTGGGACAACCTGCAAGTTATTATAAATAAATATTAAAGCAACATGGTTAAACACAACTTAACTATTGTGAGTGTTTAAAATATATATACCTACACATTTACAAATGGTTGAACGGCGTACTTTGGCCCCGTAGCACTAGCAATAGTTTTTTAAAAACACCACGATCATTTGCAATTTCAGCCTTCATTATGCAAACGAAAGTCTCCGGAATAGGGCGCCGTAATTGTTGGTCTTTAAAGGAAACACAAAAATTGTTAAATGTAAATGTTAAATGGTACAGTACATCAAGGGATGCAGCAGCTACAGTCGTTGTGCATCAAACAATGGCTTCGACGGAAAAGCAAACTAATTTACCTGCGACGACGACTTTTGTAAAGTAGTGGTTTTGATGATGGGGAATGCTGTTTTTGAAGCTGTTGCTGAAGGAGATTAGCCTGTGCCACAACAAGCAATTTAATGTAATCATCATATCAAAGATAAAGATATATAAATATACTAGCAAACCCGGCGAACTCCGTCTCGCCACCAAATTTTATTTCATTTCACAACAGTAATGAACTCATTTCGATTACAAAAATGACGTGTAACTTAGTTGAACTTCTAAAAAATGAAATAAAAGTAAATCCAAAGTAACTACTGAATCGCAGCGTTATACGTGTCCGCAAATTATCCGTTTCACTGGAGAGCTCTTTGATAAACCACATTTTTGTTTTTTGGTCTGACGTTAACACAAACAAAGCGGATGGTTTCCCAACTCGTGCACACGCAACGTATACCTGCCCATGTGAAAAACAATGATTTTCTAAATTTATCCCGCAAAAACTAAGCGATTGGCCTTGCGACTTTTTAATTGTCATTTCGAACGCAAGGCGAACTGGGAATTGCAATCGTTTGAAGTCAAATGGGAGATCTGTCGGAATCATTGATATTCGAGGAATACATACACTTTCACCTGCGTGCTTTCCGTTCATAATGGTTGCCTCAATCAAATTCGGCATAAGTCTTTTTACCGAAAGTCGAGTACCGTTGCAAAATCGAGGTGGATTCAAATTACGCAATGTCATAATAACTGTACCAACTTTGAGTTGCAAGTTATGTTACGCAATATCATAATAGCTGTACCAACTTTGAGTTGCAAGTTATGTGCTCGAAATCCTGGTAACTCCAGAGAGTTCAAAAACTCCGCCAAAGCTATGTCACATCTTGATCGAATAGTGGCCAAAATCAATAAAATGACAAATGTTTTCCCTGCTCCTACAGGTGCGTCCAGGAAGAATAGACCACCAGTATTATTGTTCTCCGCTTGCATTAATGTTTCGCATTGCAGCTCTCGATTTAATTCTTGTTTAAATGCATCGTGCATCGATCGATTTGGCGCAATCATTCCTACTTCCATCAGTAGCTTGTTTGCAATAGTCATGCATTGATCCTCAATCAGATGTTCGCACGTCGTCCTCTAGGCATTTTGGACTATGGACAGAGTGGTGAATTTAACCTCAAATGCACGATCCACATAATTTACACAGTTCAACTTACCACCTTAAAGAAAAATTCCTGCTGTTGAAATTGAATAAAAGTTTGCACAACACACGAAATTAAAATGTTAGAAAACGAATAATTTTTTTTATTTTTTTTTTCACAATTTCACAGTGAACAATACCTGTTTGTCACATGAAATGAACTGAGCAGAGAACAATAAGTAGCTGTCAAACAATGTATCAATATTGGTTTGTAGTACATGCTATGTATCAGAGTTGGCGCAGTACGTGAAAAAAGATTTTCCCGCTTTTCTGTTGCAATTTTTCCTGAATTTTTTTGGCTACATACCTCACGGAGCCCGAGACCTTTCCAACAAATGCAAAACCGTGGAAAACGGCTCGTGCGTTGACGAGTTATATAGTCAGGGAGGAAATTTGGACTTATTTTTATATAGTAGAGATACTAATAATTTAATGCTTTTTCGAATTTAAAAATTATCATTATTTAAGAGTTTCTTAATAAACACATTCACGCAAAAACAATTAAACCCACACACGCAAATCTTATAACATGTTAAGTATACACTAGCCCTAACCGTCAGGGTCGGCTGCTTTTCTGCATCTGAGCGCAAGCCAAAATAATTCTGAGCAAGAATGCGAGAGCGCACAGTGGGCTCGACAGCCGAACTGCCAAGGGTTCCATTGTGCAAATTCACAGCAAACCCGCAGCGAACAAGACCGGCAAGCATTGATTCATCTTTAACTTCTATGCTCGATGTTATAACTAACGTTTGAAGATGCCAACTGAAAACAGTTTAGTGGCAGTTGCGTTACAGTAGAGACGGTCACACTGGACTTTATTAAAAACATTAAGCGCGATTTCAGTAATTCTTATTTTTTTCTCTATGCCTAATGTCTTATACTTATATGTATGTTTAACAAAATATTTTTTTAGATTACGCTAAAATAAGTCGGGTGATGTTGCATCACAATTTCGTCCTGCATCGCCTCTCGTGCTGTACCGTTTTTACCAATGTTGATGTTGTTGTAATCAGTTAGTCAGGCTAAATAGTTTTGTAAATATAGATACTAAACTGTAAACTTTCTATTTAACAAACGCTTTAGGAATAATAAAAAGGCCCAATGCATTTGCTGGGCCACTGCTCTTGCAAAATTCGCGAGAGCTAAAGCTTCAAGACGAGCTTTTTCATCTCTGAAACATACTGTAGGTGTGTTTGGTAAGAGTTGTGTACAGAGAAAAATCTTTTATTGGTATGTGTGTTTTTTTAGGTGCTTGTTTTATGCTGCCATTTTCTCTTTTGAATCCATTGCGGCTGCTGCAGTGGTGTTGGTGCTCCCGAAAAGAGCCATTCAAGGAGAGTTGGCCAGTCAGATGGCTGCTGTAGGTGTTGTTGTTGCTGCTTTTCCTATTGTTCTTTCCATGCTGCTATGGCTCGTGGGCTTGATGTTGTTGTAATGCTGCCGTGGTCGCTGCTGCTACAAGAACTGCTTGGGCTTATCATGAGTAAATCAGTTTATCTGCAGTTAATGCTATGGACAGATGTGCGCGTTACTGCTCTCGTCGCAATCATAATTTTTAATAAAAAATAATAACGTGAATACATGCAAATGATTATTAAAATCATATATTGATATACTTAATAAACTACATGAATGAAAATCCAAAAAGAGAGCTAAACGATGGTATGTAGACAATAAATTATTTGTTATCCTTAGATTAACAAACTTCACAGTACTTACATAAATACAAACATACGTACATACATACATAGGTATGTATATATGTGCAATGTTACTTTATGTGATTAGACTTGTGAAAGATGTTTTTATGTTAACGAATTTCAACTTCTGCAGAGTACAATTTAAATACACAAGTTAAAGTATGGCTGTCACTGTGCTTGTGCGTATTAAAATGTGCTTAAACACTTTCTTTTAAAGTTAACCCGAGTCGCAAAGCATTTATCTATACTATAAATTTCAAGTCATATCGAATTTCACATACTGAACAAGTCTTTTGTACCTATGTACACTTAAACTCGTATATCTGTACAACATTGTTCCTACATGTGTGTGTATATGATGCTTATTTATGTTCGGTGTACGTTGTATGAATGTACGTACACTGGTGCTAATTTTGCTCCTGTGCGCATTGCCATCATCAACGGTACCATTCTTGTTGGTACTTCTGGTAAAGTTCTTGCATGAAAGCTTTTTCTGGGTCGCCATTGTTACTTTTCACACACACACACACACAAACATATACGTTGGGACTGTAAAGCGTGCATGAATAAAAAGCTTCGGAAAGATGTTCAGTTTTTTTTCTATTTGTCTTAAAAGCATCCCCAACTGCGATTCTCTTTTGAGTGTTTGACATTGTCTTTCCTCATTTTCTCTCTTTCTCTTAACACAAGTGATTCCAAAGGTGAGCGCAAGCATAATTTCATACTTAAGACAATTTCAACTATCCTAAAATTAAAAGGTGGCATAAATAATTTAAATGGGTAGTCAAAATCAACTGGAAAGCAAGGAAAAATTAAATGAAGTAAAATATAGCTCAAATAGAACTTAAATTTTAAAATTAAAATCAGTTAGATTAATTAATAGTTAGACAAATATTAGTCGAATGTATTCTTTTACTGTGCACTATTGAATTATGACATACGTACCTAAATCTCCTTTAGCTGTTATTTATTTCTTACGTTTTAAATCAAATACAGATTTCTTACTATTTCTTAAATTATTATATCGGCAACTTCTGATAGGTATTCAAGTTAAGTGGATATTATTTATGTATGAATATATGAATGTATGTATGTGCATAGGGATACGCAAGAGTATTTCATAAATCGAACAGATGGTTAATGCGCTTTTAACAAATTGACAAATATGTCGGAAGCATTCAAAATCAACAGCGGTGCAAGTAATATTCCAGTAAGCATGATGGCGGCCATAGTGCTGATTTGCTGCTTAACACTACTACCACTGCCACATCGGGTAGGTGCTGGATCATCGCAGGCTCATGACTCAGTGTCTGTGTCCTTGCCAGGTGATATCATACTTGGCGGCCTGTTTCCCGTTCACGAGAAAGGCGAGGGAGCACCGCCATGTGGTCCAAAGGTCTACAATCGTGGAGTTCAGCGTTTGGAGGCCATGCTGTATGCCATCGATCGTGTAAACAATGATACAAACCTTCTCCCGGGAATAACGATAGGCGTACACATATTGGATACATGTTCTCGCGATACGTATGCTCTGAATCAGTCCCTGCAGTTTGTACGTGCCTCCCTTAACAACTTGGATACATCGGTGTTCGAATGCTCGGACACATCGACACCACAGTTACGAAAGAATGCCACGTCTGGTCCTGTGTTTGGTGTTATTGGTGGATCGTATAGTTCAGTATCGTTACAAGTGGCAAATCTATTAAGGCTCTTTCACATACCGCAAATATCACCAGCATCGACTGCAAAAACGCTTTCGGATAAGTCACGATTTGATTTATTTGCACGTACCGTTCCACCAGATACATTTCAATCTGTCGCATTAGTAGACATTATCAAGAACTTAAACTGGTCCTACGTATCCACAATTCATTCGGAAGGCTCATACGGTGAGTACGGTATTGAGGCCTTTCATAAAGAGGCAACGGAGCGACATGTCTGCATAGCCGCCGCTGAAAAAGTGCCAAGTGCAGCGGATGACAAAATTTTCGATTCAATTATAAGTAAACTTTTAAAAAAGCCAAACGCACGCGGTGTCATTCTCTTTACGCGCGCCGAAGATGCCCGTCGTATACTGCTAGCAGCTAAGCGTGCAAATCTTTCTCAACCATTTCATTGGGTAGCCAGCGATGGCTGGGGTAAACAACAAAAGCTTCTTGAGGGCTTGGAGGATATAGCTGAAGGGGCTATAACCGTTGAGCTACAATCGGAAATAATTGAAGATTTTGATCGATATATGATGCAATTAACGCCAAGCTCCAATCAGCGTAACCCATGGTTTGCCGAATACTGGGAGGATACTTTTAATTGTGTATTATCTGGTGGGTCCAATGATGCTAAGTTTGTAAACGATGACCATACACGCAATGAAAAGGACAGGATAATTTGCGATGAAAGCTTAAGACTCTCCGAGAAAGTTGGGTAAGTGTATTTTATATATGCATACATTCGAACTACCTTCTACCTATTAATTTGTGTGCAACGAAGTTGATCTACATTATGAATTCACTTAAAGAAACCAGCAATTTGGTTCAATCAATTATATTTTCCCAATTTTCTCTTGGCCCCTTGAGATACGTTTTATGGAAGTTCGACTGTACATATATTATTATAATTATAATTATATTTATTTTGATTGTTATAAAGATATGAACAAGAATCAAAAACGCAGTTTGTTGTGGACGCTGTGTACGCCTTTGCCCATGCACTACACAATTTGCACAACGATTTATGCACACAAAACGATCAGAATATGGGGCAGCAAAAGCATCATCATCAGCATAGCGAGTCTGTATGGTATCGAAAGCCCGTTGATAGCCATTCGCAGGCATGTCCCGATATGGCCAGCTATGATGGCAAGGACTTTTACAACAACTACCTGTTAAACGTGTCGTTTGTAGGTAAGGTACAAAGCAAACCACATTATTTTGTGTTTTTCTTTTATTTGTTAAATTTCTTTAGTATATACAATTATTTTATCTTTATTGTAAAAACCACTAGAAGCTGAGCGTAACATTTGCGTTCGTTCAATTAAATAACTTCACAGATTTGGCTGGCAGTGAGGTGAAGTTTGATCGACAAGGCGATGGCTTGGCCAGATATGATATTTTAAACTATCAACGTTTAGACAACTCCTCTGGATACCAGTACAAGGTAAACATATTATATTATATAAACTTATTTATACATAATTCAACTACCTTTTACGATTTAAGGTCATCGGAAAATGGTTTAATAACCTCGAACTTAATTTGGAAACTGTTGTGTGGAACAAGGAGCAAGAAATGCCGACATCTGCGTGCTCGCTACCATGCGAGGCTGGGATGATAAAAAAACAACAGGTAGCATTTTCCAATATTTTTGATATTGTTTTGATTTCTGTACTAATCAATAAATATTTATTTATAGGGGGACACCTGTTGCTGGATATGTGACAGTTGCGAGTCTTATGAGTACGTCTATGACGAGTTTACTTGCAGGGATTGTGGTCCGGGTCTTTGGCCATATCCAGACAAGCTCTCGTGCTTTGCACTAAATGTACAGTATATGCGCTGGAATTCGCTTTTCGCTCTTGTGCCTTTGGCGATTGCAATTTTCGGAATTACAATGACTATCGGCGTTATTGTGCTGTTTGCCAAAAACCACGATACGCCTCTCGTGCGCGCTTCCGGTCGCGAACTTAGCTATACTCTCCTATTTGGTATTTTAGTTTGTTACTGCAACACATTTGCCCTTATCGCAAAACCAACGATCGGTTCCTGTGTAGTGCAAAGATTCGGCATAGGCGTTGGCTTCTCAATTATTTACAGCGCGCTTCTAACAAAAACAAATCGAATATCAAGAATATTTCATTCGGCATCAAAATCGGCACAACGTCTCAAATACATCAGTCCGCAGTCTCAGGTTGTAATAACAACGTCCCTAATCGGTACGTAATATATATTTATGTATGTACACGCAAAATTATAATATTTATGTGTATACACGTTTGTCTCTTAGCAATACAAGTTTTAATTACAATGATTTGGATGATTGTGGAGCCACCAGGTACCCGATTTTATTACCCAGACCGCACCGAAGTAATTTTAAAATGCAAGATACAGGACATGTCATTCCTCTTCTCCCAGTTGTACAACATGATTCTTATTACAATTTGTACAGTATACGCCATAAAAACACGCAAAATTCCCGAAAATTTTAATGAATCTAAGTTTATTGGATTTACGATGTACACAACATGTATTATTTGGCTAGCATTTGTGCCAATTTACTTTGGTACAGGAAACTCATATGAGGTAAGTGCCGACCCGAATTTTTACCAACATAAAATTTTCACGTATAACTTTTTATACTCGGTACCGAAGGTAAAGAGTATATTGGGTTTTTGCAATGTCTTTCGTGGTGTCCGTCCGTCTCTATGAACGCAACTTTTTTCGACACCCTTCAAGCTAGAGACTTGAAACTTTGCAAATGTCTTTATCTATGGCATAGTAAATTAAAACGTCAAGATTGGGCTTCTACGATAAGTGGGGGGCTGGAAAATCGATTAATTCGATAACTCAAAATCGATAAGTCCACTTATTTCGCACGCCCTTACAGCTAGAACTACAAAATTTGGAAGAAGATACCTACTAACAACCCCCTAAAGTCTGCATCAAAAGTTATGGAGCCACGCTCACCCATTCCGCCTCCAACCCCCCCGCAGTTCAAAATCAGACACGCCTATATCTTCCACAGTTTTTGAGCTAGAGCCACCAACTGCCCTATGGTAGTTTTTGCCAATCCACGCAAAAAGTCTTGGACCACTAATAATCTTACTGAATTTCCAAAAACGGTTTAATTTTTAATTCAGATTCAAATAACAACGTTGTGCATCTCCATTAGCTTAAGCGCTTCAGTGGCATTGGTTTGCCTTTACTCACCCAAGATGTACATATTGGTCTTTCATCCTGACAAAAATGTTCGTAAGCTGACAATGAACAGCACAGTATATAGACGTTCTGCAACAACGGGGGCGGGAGCTCCGGGTGTGCCGACAAGTTCCGGATATAGCCGCACACCAGTTGGATTGAGTGCCCCGGACGCAAGTTTAGGAGGGATTGGAGTCGCTGCTATAGGAACGCCATGCCATCAACCATCTCAAAACGAAAGCCAAAATAGTCCTAGCTCCGAAGTGGACCAAAATCAAACAGCTATTATTCATAAGAATGAAGGAAGCTTTAACGGTGCTCCTACAACAGGCAAATGCGATTGCGGGATAATGGAACCTGTTAAAACAGCTTGCTTTGATGATTGAGGATTGGAACAAAAAAAGGGGCAGGTTGATATCAAAAAGTTGAGCTAAGGCTATTTAAACTACATGGTCTAAACGAGTATCCAAAAAGTATCCGCATAATAGCGCATTTGTAAATTTCGTCAAATTATCGAGCTGCTGAACTGTGTGTCAGGTAGTATTTTAATGATACTTAGTATAAAAATAATACGTATGCTTAGGTACATGCATATACTAACGTATGCTCTTATAATATATATATGACTAAACTAAAATCTGAAGCTATTCGCTTTTAAAACGTTAAAAACCATGATGTATAACGACCTGTGTATTTAATTAAATTAGCTTAGCGATACCACATTTCTCAATATGCGCACCCAATCAAGTCATTTATGTTTGTGGAGCTATCCAACAATTGTTAAAATATTTTAAAATATTAAATTATTGGGTACAGAAAAGTTTTTAATAGGGACAGCCTGTAAAACATTAAAATGTACATCACGTCTGTACTACCCTAACAATAAAAGTTATAATAAATGATATGCATAATTTCCTATAGTAAGTAAACACACTTTCAAATTTGTTTTTATTATTATAAACTTACTACATTGAACAATTGCCTTGAGTATTATGCTATGGCAGTTAATAATGAAAAATCTCATATTTGTATTGACAGTCAAATGTAAAGTCCATTAATCGGTAGAATTGTTGGCCTGTAGACTATGACTGTGTGTCTATCGAATGTATCAAATGATCAATGTTGCGGGCTATTGCGGTGGTCAGTATTAATCAACAATGTGAAAATACCAGGCGCACAGATATCAGCAGCTAGTGTGGGCATCAGTTTATTCTGGTCACAGTATCTATATTTAACAAGTAGAAACGTTGCAGTCGGATGCACCCGACTGCGGTATACTCGATACCAGTAGTAAAACAGATCAAAAGAGAGCTGATTGCAATGGTGTGTGGATACGGCAGGGGTGTAGGCTGCCTCAAAGATTGTCTGGTGCAGATGAGAATGACAAAAAGCTATCTTCCTTCAAAATTTGGTGACTCTAGCTCAAAGTTTGTAGAATATGGTGGATGGTGGGCTGGGGGCTGGTATGGGGGGCATGGCGTCCAATGTTTTGCTGCAGATCTATTTGTGATGTTAATTGCTATCCTTATACCAAATTTGGTGACTCTAGCTCAAAGTTAGTAGAATATGGGGGAAGGGTGGCTGGGGGCGGTATGGTTGGGGGCCGAAATCCAAATTTTTTGGGTTTCTTCATAACCAATCTTGGCAGCAAATTTGGCGTCTCTAGCACAAAATACGTGGAAAATATAGGCGTTTTTGATATAAAAATGCAGGGGGCTTGGAAACGGGGGGGGGGGGGGGGGCGTGGCTATTTTCTTACCAAATTTGGTAACTCTAGCTTTAACGCTTTGGAAAATTCACGCAATTCCGTTTTAAGTGAAACATTGGGGCGGTTTGGGGCAGCTTGGGCAGTATGGATTGTCGTGGCATCCAAGGTTTTTATGCATTTATTTAAGGGCTATAATCACCTATTTTGGCACAAAATTGGTTGGCTCTAACTCAAAAACTGTAAAAGATATAAGCATTTATGTTTTTAAACTGCGGGGGGGACTGGGGGCGGAATGGGTAGGTAGGGCTCCAAAACTTTGATGCAGTTTTTTGGGGGTTGTTACCAGTTATCTACCTACCAAATTTTGTGACTCTAGCTCAAACACTATGGAAGATACACGCACTACTGTTTTTAGCGAAGCGTTGGGTGTTTGAGGGCAGATAGGGCAGTATAGATGGGCGTGGCATCCAAAGTTTTTATAAATTTGGTTGGGGATCGTAAACACCTATCTTGGCACCAAATTTTATGGCTCTAGCTCAAAAACTGTAGAAGATATGGGCATTTGTGGTGTTAAACTGCGGGAGGCTAGGGGTGGAATGGGTGGGCGAAGCTCCAAATTTTTGATGCAGTTTTTTGTAAAATTGTAAATAGCTATTTTCTCCCCAAATTTGGTAGTTCTAGCTGTAAGGTCTTGCGAAATAGCTGGATCTATCGATTTTGCGTTATCGAGTTTATCGATTTGCCAGCCCCCTAGTAATCGTAGAACTCCAATCTTAACAATTTAATTTACTATGCCCTAGATAAAGACATTTGCAAAGTTTTAAGTCTCTAGCTTGAAGGGTGTGGAAAAAAGTTGCGTTCATACAGACGTACAAACGGACAGACGGACAGACACCATGACGGACATTGCCAAACCCAATATACTCTTTACCTTCGAGTATAAAAATTTGTTTGCTGGTTGAATTAAAGCTGCGGTTTTTATTATTATTGATTTCTGTTCGCCTAGTATTTTTAAGGATTTCCTTTGTCGTAATTTGCCCAAATTTGTCGTAAAAGCACTACCGTTTTGAAGCAAATAGTTGTTACCTAGCTAAATACGCAGAAAATGAGCTCGTTTTCGACTCGAAAATAAAATAAATAACTAATTCATTAGCAGATTTAAATTATGTAACTAAACATTTTAAATGAATAAATAATAGCATTTTAAATATGACAAATTATATTTATTATTCTTTATTCAGTCATAATATTATTTTATTGGCAGTTTTTGTTTGCGGCTCGGTATGAGATTGCTATACTAACAATAATATGTCGCTCAGAAGCATACTTAACCAAACAGATTTAACTTAATTTTCAACACACCGAAATATAATGTATAAGAAAGTACGACGGCAAGTTGTCCTTAAAACCATGGGTTTCTACATCACACTCTTGAAACAAAGGAGTCAAAGCTTATGATTTTTGATTTCACAGCTACCAGAATTATACTGACACAAGAATGAACTGATTCAAACTTGAGGCTCGTTGCTGTCGACTGGTATTTTTTAAATTTTGCTTAATACTGACGTCATCAATTACCCCTTATATGTTTACAGCAACGAGCACTCGATACATTTCCTGTACATACTTTTATAAACATGCACTTTTAACAAGTGAAACAAGTAAGAAGGCTCTAGTCGGGATAGCCCGACCAGAAGATACCCTGAACCCAGTTGCAGGCCTTGCGTCCTAAAAGTATGCTTCAAATAATGATCACTTTAAACAAAACTCATAACTGACTTAACTTTACGATATCTCTGGTGTTTCTAAACCGATTTGGACGAAATTTTGAGAAAAGTTCTATCGTAACCCATTACACCAACCCCAATTTTAAATTCGATATTTTTTTGTTATCGATTCCATGTGTATATCGAAAACCAGAGTAGTTATCGATAATTTGAAGCAAACTCGTTCTGCTTATGGTATAGGAGAACTTATAGTCTCTAGCTCTTGTAGATGGACAGACGGACATGGCCATATCGACTCGGCTATTGATACTGATCAAGAATATATATACTTTATGGGGTCGGAGATGCTTCCTTCTGCCTGTTACATACTTTTGCACAAAACCATTATACCCTGATTTACCCATTTTATGGGTTCAGGGTATAAAAATGGCAGTCGGACGCAATCGACTGTTGAAAAAGGGATAACAAGAGGCCCGATTGCAAAGGGGTACGGAAGCGGCAGGGGTGTGCGCCGGTTCAAAAATTTTCTAAGGCAGATCTGTCGTTCTTGTCACCACTTATACATATTGCTAACAATGTAATAATAAATAAAGTACCAGGCGAACAGAAGTCACAAACCTACATACAGGCGAAGCAAATAAAAGCGTGTTTGCAAATAAAAGAGTGTTGCAGCATGCAGCTGCTGATTCTGTTTTCCTGGTACTTAAGCTTGAACGTCAACTGGGTTATTTTTACAAATACTACTCACAAATTTTTACCGCTTGTCGGTTGCCTTACAATAGACGGGCCCGCTGAGAGCATGGGCAACTGAGGCAAAACGATCGCTCACACTTATTGAATCAAATACAAAACAAAGGTTTCCAGAAGGGCACGCCAGAGCGAACGGCACAGACGCTCACTCACATGACCAAATTTTCATTATATAGCCAGCATGTCAAGTCTGCATTTATTAGGAATTATTTTTAATTAACTTGTTTATGTACAGAAAAGTGGTTTGTCTTACATTAAAATCTACGATTAATGATTATTTTAAATAATTTTTTTTCAATATGATATGAAACTATCAGAGAGCTTAAGAATCGAAGCAAAATGTTGATAAAAAAATATTAAAATATATATGGGTCCTTGCATCAATTTCACAACAAAAATATATGTAACGGCTTTAAATAATTTTAAAATAACCCGCAGAAAGGCTTTTGTAAAATAATACACCATTCATTTCAACTAATTAGTTGAATAAAAGTATCATTTGTTTAGTACATTCGTTCTTATTCTTTAATTGAGCACTGTGGCTGAGGAATGTTGCATGCTTCGTTCGAATTCTTCTAAGCTAAGCGCTTGGTTCATGTTTAAAAGAGGTAATTTACCAGCTGATGCTCTGGCAAGCAATTCTGGGGAGAACCATTGTGCCAATTGATTTGTTGTAGGCGATAAACGTTCATCACGGTTAGAGTTCATAGGACCGAGGCTATTGCTTTTAATAAAATTAGCCGACTCGGCAACATCGGGTACACCTGTTTTTAAGAAACATTTATCAGTGGTGACTATACTTTAATTATTTAAAGAGCATCAAATCTAAATTACCTGTCATATGTGCGGATGACTGCATCTGTATATTAGTTTGACGATGTAGTTCACCATGCAAAATTCGATGTCTAGGCTGCGGCCTTTGCTGCTGCTGCATGTAATGATGATGCATTTGGGCTACTCCGTCTGTATGTGGAACATTCTGGATTGGGGGTGGAGGTCCACCATGAAGGTTGTCGTTATTAATTGTTTCTTTTGATTGTACGGATTTAAGTCTTTGCTGATGTATTTGATGTAATTCATTATTTAATGGGAATGCTACTGGAAGCACTTGTTGGGAGCCAGAGCTTAAAGTTCCTTTTAAAATTGGTCGACCTAAAAAATTTCAAGAGATATTTTTGCAGTGATGAAATTTTATATGAGTAGCAAATATATATTATAAAAGTTTTTACTCTTACCAAATGACTTGGCTCCGTGTGAGATTTGCATGTTTCCAGGAAGCCATTTGTTCTGCTGACTTCTCGGTTGAGACATCTGTGGCAGTTGTTTAGGTGAAATTTGTGGGCTTTTGGCAATTATTTGATGCTGCATAGCATAGTTTCCACCTAAAATCATTCTTGGTTGCAGTTGGTTAACGGCAGGTATACCTGGTGGTTCATTCATCATATTATGTAGAGCTGTTGGCTTCGGATACTGCGAGGAAAATTGATATTGATGATATTGCTGACTGATTGCACTGTTATTTTGCGACGGTGTTGCTTCCTTATCAGCTGTCATTTTTCTTAACACAGAAGTTGGAGTAAAAGCCAAAGGTGTTGGCGAATTACTATGTCTCATATGTTGGTTTAAGCTTTGACTCGGAGAATTTTGATTGAAAAACTCTGAAAGCAACGAAGAAAATTGTTCAATTCGATAAGTATCTAATCAAGATATTTAAATAAATAAGGTTATGTTACGTACCTTCGGATACATTTGAGACCATATTCTTGTTGAAGAATTGAGTATTTTTTACAGAATTATTTAAGTCATTCGGATACAATAGTTTTTGTTGCACAGTATTCCGACATTCATAGAGTACGGCTGAAATAATCTCCCTCGACTGAGGTGTTGTGTTGGGGTTGTTTATTTCCTTTTCCAAAACTTGAAGAGAAATATCACCTCGCAGAATGCCTAAAAACAATTCATTAAATATTACTTTTAGTGTCCGCCATTGCTGTATACACTTTATATTTAAATTTTGTTCCAGTCGAAAATGTAATTTAATTTGTTAGTTTGTAAGACTCACCCTGAAGTAAATGTTGAACTTCCATTCGTGTTTGTGTTTGCAAAGATATGTTTGGATCATGGACTCCAGTCGTGAATAGTGATGGATGTAAAGAACTTTGAGAGGCTCCTTCGACATGCCCATGTTGGAAAGAGTCATTCTTTTTATTTCGATGATGATTAAGTTGCAAATCTTCTCTAATTTGGGACTCCTGAACCCGAGCTACTTGTTGATGGCTGTCATGAGGATAAGGGTCAGGATGATGTTCACCACGCACCGCTGGTACATTCGAAATTAATGGGTATGATTCAGTGGGTTGATGCGAACTATTTTGAGAGCCCAACTGTTGCAAAATTCTTTTAAAGCCTTCAGTATCTCTGGTAACAGACGTCTCTCTCTGATCTGTTTGACTTGACTGACGTGAATTTCTTATTATGTTTATTATTTCATATTCAGGTCGCAGATCTACTTTTTTCATTTGTGCTTCCAAATCCTTAACACTCGGAATTTCTAAAAGACAAAAACCGTAAATTCATTATAATCGATGAATTTTTCTTGATATTTTGTACATACATCGGCGAAATTTAAAAAAATATCACCATTTCAAAACAAACATCTTAAACTGTAACCTCACAAATGTGAGACTTGTAAAATAACATTAATTTTATGTTTGATTTGAACACTATTTTTGGTACTGTAGATGTAAAAAGGCATGGTACAGAATTTTTTAACAAATATAATTGTAGCATACCTTTCTTTTCCAGTGTAGAAGAACTTTCATAAGATACGTGTTCGATACCACTTGTTGGCTCTTTAGATGCGAACCATCGGCTGAAGCGCGAAGTTCCTTTGACCTCACCGTGCACCTCACTATCATTACCCTGGAAAAATTTGGTTTTTAATACTATATTTCAATAAGCAAACGGACTTGGAATTTAAATTAAGAAGACCAAAATACGTGAATGAAAACAATTTCAGGTGCTAAAATACTTACCATAGGATCCATATTTAGAAATGCGTCAAAATTAAACTCAACTTCAGGTTTTAAAATTTCATTAACGTTATTATTTTGATTACTAAGCAGACAGTTTGATTTAGTTGGGTCCGAAGAGTCATTGTTGTTGCAATTTTTTTCGGATACGTTTAGGCTAGCAATGCTACTACTTCTTGATGTCGATTTTTCCACTTTATTAGCATCTTTAACATTTTTTAAATCGGAAGAGTCTTCGTACTCAACGTCTTCAAACCCATGCAAGTCAATTGTTTCATGCTGTGATGTTGGTCCAGCGCTGAACCATTCTGGTTCATGCCTGTCATGCGTTTGATACGTATTCATGCGCTTGCCTCGACCTTGCACACTGCTATCACCAAAATGAAATTTATCTTTATTGGATGCGCGACGCCCGCTCAGAACATTCTTTTTTACATCATTTATTTCACGAATATCGGCTCCCCTTCGATCGTTTAGGCGGCGATCTCGATCACGATCTGGCAAATTATCGCTTTGTTGCTTGTTCGAAGATGTACGCTGGCGCTGCTGAATGGCGTTACTACCATTTTGGGGTTTGTCCTTTTCAATATTTATTAATGATTCACCATCCTTGTTCTTAAATTCCCAATTGTCATTTCGTGGTAAAAGTCTTCCACTGCCAATACGTCTTTCCTGAAAATTAATACTTGATCCCGGCTTTCCGGACAATAGTGTTGGCGATAATGCAAGTGATGATTCTTCATTGTCTTGTTGAAGGTTTAAATGTTTTTCATTACGTTCCCATTCAGCAATTGATGCTGCACTCCTGCGTATTGGAGAGCTTAACGAATTAATAGTGGCGATTGCTTGATTTTTCAGTTCGGCATTGCCTTGAAAAGACATGGACGCACTTTCTTTTGCATTCGACAGACCATCTTCATAATTGGCAGAGGCATTTGACTTTTCATTTTGGGATTCAGAAGGATCAACACTTCCTCCTGATGGTACTGCAAAGCGTCGCTTTGCAAATGCTGGCATTAAATGCGATGAGGAAATGCTCCGATGATCTATGTTAGGCGACTTATATGATGCACTACAGAGATTACCAGTTGTTGAAGCTAAACTCGCCTGTGCGTCTTCGCCGATCTGTTCGCCTGAAGTACAACGTTGATAATAATTGTGAGCTCGTTCTCGATTTCTTAAGGCCCGCCTCGAACTAAGCAGTCCATTAGAACTGGTAAGAGATACATTATCTCTTTCAGGAGATAGGCCAGATTTATTGCTGTAGCTGTTGTTGCAGCCAGTGGGGTTGCTTAAATTTAAAGAAAGTCCGTTTATTTTCCAAAAATTTAAAGTCTGCAACTCAATTCGGTTTGCACAACTAGGACGTAGTCGTGAACTTTCTTCATACCGAAGCGCTAGCAAATCCGCGCGTGAGTACCTAAGGATACAAACCACAAAAGATTATAAAAAATTTATTTGTATTTGTTTGCTGTAAACACTTAAACTTGCATTCGAACATTCATTTAGCCGTAGACAATATTGGTGAAAGTTTGATCAAAGTTGTTCTCTTTTATAAACAACAATAAGAAACAAATATAAATATGTATGAATGCTTTTCAATCTCTTAACACTAATAGGCAAAGTAAACAGAATGAAAAATATATCATACCTTGAGTTTTGTTCAGTCATGTCCTTTTTGTAGGTTTAAGCTTTGTTGTCCTCGCTTTATTTGCTGAACTATTGAAAAACAGATTTTGACTAATGTTTCTGTAATTTGGCATACATACATTTACAGCATTTATAATGCTCCAACGTTTATACGCACATATATCTGTATACATATACATACATAAGCGTGTTTTTCGTATTATGTTCACAAAAGTCTGAACAATTAAATTATCATTTTCATACTAACCAATCCCAGCTGATTAGATTAAGATGTTTAAATATTATAAAATGTGTATGTTTTTTAAAGCGTACTGCCGATGCTGTTGTGCCACTCCAATATACCAACATACGTAAATATGCAAATATATCTGCATATGCATGTAGTTAGCAGAGTATGTGTGTATCGAAAATAAAAAGAAACACAAAAAGTACTGTTGAATTAGATTACTTATAGACAGCACAAAATTCCATAAATGTCTATTACCATAAAAAGAAACTTATTTTTTTAATTATTAACTGTGTTTGGTGGCTATAATATTCATTTTTATTAAATATTATCTCTAAAGATACTTATGCTTCACAATGAACTAGATCAACTAGATGAACTGATAAACGCAATAGGTATGCAAGCTACTATATATCGATGTATAATAAATCGATAAGTAAAAATACAAATGTTAGCTGAAAACGCATTTCGAATTGAAAATGCCATTGTACGGCACTCGATTAGGCATTTCTTTGTTACATATAATTTGGTCTTCGGCAGTGCTGCCATTTTTTCAACCTCTAAAAGAGTTAGACCAATCAATAATAGCAACAAAAATGCTGATTTCCAAAACTGAATAGGAATAATAACAGAATTTAATAATTATTTTCATACAATAATTCAACTCGAATACATTTAGTTTAAATTATGAAAGCAATTTTACTACCAAATCACGAAATCGCCTGGATAAGAATGGTAGAATTAAAAAAAAACATCCATCAATATTAAGAAAAAGCCAAATACGTTTTTGAGCAAAATAACGCGGAAATGGCAACACTGGTCTTCGGTAGCTCATGAGCGACTAAACCAAAACGAGTTGTTCAATAAAACAAGTGAACATGCACAGCTGTTCTTTTGCTCACTACTCAATGTTCAGTTGTTTACTATTCACGGTCGAAAACAAAAAGTTTTTAAATCATCTGGATCAAAACCTATTTTGTTACCTCTGGTGTTCCCCAAGCAAGTCACCCCGGAAATTGCTATTTAATCTGTTTATTAATGATCTATCAGCTTTGATTACTGTATTTCATCTATAATAATGCTTCTCTCGGTAACTAACTACAGTCAGAATTGGGTGCGTTGCCGATATAGCTTACTAAGCCCACATTGTTTAAAATATGTCTTATTGTAGGAGTACCCCTCATACTGCTCACTACATGCTTAATGGCTCACATCTTGACCGCGTCTTTGAAATTAATGATTTCTGGGCTTTTTCCCACTTCACGCAAAAAACTTGAACCACTTATCTTCTTGTTGATTTTCAAAGTGCGTCAAAGTTAACTTTAAATTTATTTTACTTTAATTTTGATTTTACTTATTATTAATTTTAGTTTTGAGTAAAAACTTTTAACTATATTTTAATTTGAACTAATGTTGATTAAAATAATTTTAATTTTTGATTAATTTAAATTTTATATGGGCTGTTCATAGGTTACAATAAACAAATAGATAAATAAATAAACAATTTTTATTCTAGTTTGCTTCATTTTATTTATCCGTCAACTTAAATGCCGGAATAATTGTGTTACTCGCAACTTTACAAACAACTTTATTTATAAGATTATTTATTTAGTCGAAGCTGTTTCCATAAGTTCTTGCTGTTGTATCATAGCAACATAGCTGGGGCTCGGTTGTCTGCGGTGTCGTTGACGAAAAGAATTTAGGTGGGTCTTTAAAAAAACGGGAAACGAGACTCGCTGCTGAATATGTAAGCTAGGTTGCGTAGAAAACAATGAATCGTTATCAAGCTTGGATCCCGTTCCTTTTCAGACACTGCCGATTTTTTTGTTGAGCTAAGCACTTTCTTCGAGAGAAACCTTTTAATCCGATTGCATCCTGGAAAAAATGTATTTGAAAATAAATATTTAATATTAGAAAAATTATTTTCCAAAATATTTTTAATCCCACCAGATTTTAAAGATTTTAACTCAATTAATTAAAAAACGCCAGGTTTCTTATATAAATATTGTTATTGTTATTTTAATGCCATTAACTTTACGTCCCAGTTTTCGGGCAAAATAAAAATAAAATAGAGCTTCAAGAGGACAAGAAAAAATCGGCTTGACCTATAGGCAGTGTCTCTAACACGGCCGCTAAGAGTTTACGTAGAATACCTTATATTTCAAATTAATCAAACAAAAAAGAAGTTTTGACAAAACAATGAAATAACAAGTAAGAAGGCTCTAGTCGGGATAGCCCGACCAGAAGATACCCTGAACCCAGTTGCAGGCCTTGCGTCCTAAAAGTATGCTTCAAATAATGATCACTTAAAACAAAACTCATAACTGACTTAACTTTACGATATCTCTGGTGTTTCTAAACCGATTTGGACAAAAAGTTCTATCGTTACCCATTACACCAACCCCCATTTTTACATTTTCCAAATTCGATATTTTTTTGTTATCGATTCCATGTGTCTATCGAAAACCAGAGTAGTTATCGATAATTTGAAGCAAACTTGTTCTGCTCATGGTATAGGAGAACTTATATTCCAAATCTGAAGTCTCTAGCTCTCTGAGATCTACGCGTTCATACAGACGGACAGACGGACGGACAGACGGACATGGCCAAATCGACTCGGCTTTTGATACTGATCAAGAATATATATACTTTATGGGGTCGGAGATGCTTCCTTCTGCCTGTTACATACTTTTGCACAAAACCATTATACCCTGATTTACCCATTTTATGGGTTCAGGGTATAAAAATGAGTAAAACATATTTTTTAATTAAATTTTTTTAATTTTTTTATTCACCTATATATAATAGTCAATAAAAACTCAAATATATAAATTAAATGTGTAGATAATAATAAAATACATCAATCGATTGTTAAGCTTGCCATTGTAAACAGATACAAATAAAGACAAGTAGAAACGTTGTAGTCGGACGCACCCCACTGCGGTGTACTCGATACCAGTTTGGCGGCTCTAGCTCAATAAATGTGGAAAATATAGGCGTTTTTGATTTCAAAATGCAAGGGGCTCGGGAACGGGGGGGTACGTGGCTCCAAAACTTTCATGCAGTTTTTTGGGGATTGTTATTAGCTATCTTCTTACCTAATTTGGTGACTCTAGCTTGAACGCTTTGCAAAATACACGCATTCCCGTTTTTAGTGAAGCATTGGGGCGGTTTGGGGCAGCTTGGGCAGTATGGATTGGCGTGGCATCCAAGGTTTTTATGCATTTATTTTAGGGCTATAATCACCTATTTTGGCACAAAATTTGTTGGCTCTAAAAGCTGTAAAAGATATAAGCATTTATGTTTTTTAAACTGCGGGGGGCTGGGGGCGGAATGGGTGGGTGGGGCTCCAAAACTTTGATGCTGTTTTTGGGGGGTCGTTACCAGTTATCTACCTACCAAATTTTGTGACTCTAGCTCAAACACTTTGGAAGATACACGCACTACTGTTTTTAGCGAAGCGTTGGGGTGGTTGAGGGCGGATAGGGCAGTATAGATGGGCGTGGTATCCAAAGTTTTTATTAATTGGGTTGGGGATCGTCAACACCTATCTTGGCACCAAATTTTATGGCTCTAGCTCAAAAACTTTAGAAGATATGGGCATTTTTAAAGTTAATCTGCGGGGGCTGGGGGCGGAATGGGTGGGCGTGGCTCCAAAATTTTTGATGCAGTTTTTTGGGAATTGTAAATAGCTATTTTCTCCCCAAATTTGGTAGTTCTAGCTGTAAGGTCTTGCGAAATAGCTGGATCTATCGATTTTGCGTTATCGAGTTTATCGATTTGCCAGCCCCCTAGTAATCGTAGAACTCCAATCTTAACAGTTTAATTTACTATGCCATAGATAAAGACATTTGTAAAGTTTCAAGTTTCTCTAACTTGAAGGGTGTGGAAAAAAGTTGATGCAGTTTTTGGGGGGTCGTTATCTTCCTACCAAATTTGGTGACTCTATCTTTAACACTTTGGCAAATACACGCATTCCCGTTTTTAGTGAAGTATTGGGGTGGTTTGGGGCAGCTTGGGCAGTATAGATTGGCGTGGCATCCAAAGTTTTTATGCATTTTTTTGGATGTTGTAATCACCTATCTTGGCATTAAATTTGGTGGCTCTAGCTCAAAAACTGTAGAAGTTATAAACATTTTTGGTTTCAATCTGTGGGGGGTTGGGGCGGAAGGAGTAGGCGTGGCTCTCAAAGTTTTTGATGTTAATAGCTATCTCCTCCCAAAATTTGGTAGATCTAGCTGAAACGGCGTGTTAAATAGGTGGATTTATCGATTTTGAGATATCGATTTATCGATTTGCCAGCCCCCTAAGTTATCGTAGAACTCAAATCTTGACACTTTAATTTACTATGCCGTAGATAAAGACATTTGCAATGTTTGAAGTCTCTAACTTGAAGGGTGTGGAAAAAAGTTGCGAACATACGGACGGACAGACGGACAGACACCATGACGGACATTGCATGAACCCAATATACTCTTTACCTTCGGTATCGAGTATAAAAAGGGGGGTTGAAAAAATGGGTAACAATAGAACTTATGTCAAAATTTCGTCCAAATCAGTTTAGTATTCTCGATACCATGAGCAGAATAATTTTGTTTCAAATTATCGATAACTATTCTGGTTTCCGATATACACATAGAATCGAAAAAAAAATATATCGAATTTGCAAAATGTAACAAGAAGGCTCTAGTCGGGAGAGACCGACAAGAAGAAACCCTGAACGCAGTTGAAATAAATATATTAAATTTATTGGATTGGGTCCGCTGCGGTTTACTTCTGGCGTCCTGTAAGTATGCTAAGCTATTAAAAATTATTATCAATGTAAACAAAACTAAAAACTGACTTAACTTAACGATATCTCCGATGATTCTTAACCGATTTAAACGAAATTTTGAGAAAACTTCTATCGTTACCCATTATTTCAACCTCCATTTTTACATTTTCAAAATTCTATATTTTTATACCCTGAACCCATAAAATGGGTAAATCAGGGTATAATGGTTTTGTGCAAAAGTAGGTAACAGGCAGAAGGAAGCATCTCTGACCCCAAAAAGTATAGATATTCTTGATCAGCATCAATAGCCGAGTCGATTTGGCCATGTCCGTCTGTCCGTCCGTCTGTCCGTCTGTATGAACGCGTAGATCTCTGAGACTACAAGAGCTAGAGACTTCAGATTTGGAATATAAGTTCTCCTATACCATGAGAAGAACAAGTTTGTTTTAAATTATCGATAACTTCTCTAGTTTCCGATACACACATGGAATCGATTACAAAAAAATATCGCATTTGGAAAATGTAAAAATATGAGTTGAAATAATGGGTAACGATAGGACTTTTCTCAAAATTTGTCCAAAGCGGTTAAGAAACACCGGAGATATCGTTAAGTTAAATCAGTTTTAGATTTGTTTAAATTGATTATTAATTGAAGCATACTTTTAGGGCGAAAGGAGTTTTTTTTTATTAATAGATGAAGAGTGGAATCCGTACAATGCAGAAATAGTATCAAAACAACACATTTATAAAATAAATAACAGAACCAAACCTCATGCTTCGCGCATGAGGACTTACAAGGACAAGGAGTAAAATATTTATTGCAACTGGGTTCAGGGTATCTTCTAGTCGGGCTCTCTCGACTAGAGCCTTGTTACTTGTTTTGTAATCGATTCCATGTGTATATCGGAAACCAGAGTAGTTATCGATAATTTGAAACAAACTTGTTCTGCTCATGGTATAGGAGAACTTATATTCAAAATCTAAAGTCTCTAGCTTTTGTAGTCTCTGAGATCTACGCGTTCATACAGACGGACAGACAGACAGACGGACAGACAGACGGACGGACAGACGGACGGACAGACGGACTCGGCTATTGATGCTGATCAAGAATATTTATACTTCATGGGGTCGGAGATGCTTCCTTCTGGCTGTTACATACTTTTGCACAAAACTATTATACCCTGATTTACCCATTTTATTGGGTATAAGAAGAGACCTGATTGCAATGGGTTGCGAATTGGGCTGGGCTGTACGCTGCCCCAAAGATTGTCTGATGCAGATGGAGAAAGCAAAAAGCTAGCTTCCTCTCTAATTGGGTGACTCTAGCTTAGAGTTTGTAGAACGTGTGGAAAGAGGAGCTGGGGATGGTATGGGGCGCGTGGCATCCAAAGATTTTATGCAGATCTTTGTGGGATGTCAATTATTTTTGTTTCACTATCCCTTGCTCTCATCGTTCGGGCCAAATGTTGACCAATAACCAATAACTGTAAAAATTTTATACTCGACACCGAGTGTAAAGAGTATATTGGGTTTGTGCAATGTCCGTCATGATGTCTGTCCTTCTGTGTGTCCGTATGTGCGCAACTTTTTTCCACACCCTTCAAGCTAGAGACTTGAAACTTTGCAAATGTCTTTATCTATGGCCGTGTAAAATAAAGATTTAAGATTGGGGTTCTACGATAACTAGGGGGCTGGCAAATCGATAAACTTGATAACTCAATATCGATAAAGCCAGCTATTTCACACGCCCTTACAGCTAGAACTACCAAATTTGGAGAAAAGATAGCTACCAACAACCTCCAAAAAACTGCATCAAAATTTTGGAGCCAGCCCACCTATACCTCCCCCAGCCCCCCCGCAGTTTTAAACCACAAATGCCTATATCTTCTACAGTTTTTGAACGAGAGCTATAAAATTTGGTGCCAAGAAAGGTGCTGACGACCTCCAACCAAATTCATAAATATGTTTAGATGCCACGTTCATACATTCTGCCCTAGCCGCCCCCAACCACCCAAACGCTTCGCTAAAAACGGTAATGCGTGTATCTTCCATGGTGTTTGAGCTAGAGTCATTAAATTTGGTAGTTAGATAACTATTAACGATCCCCGAAAAACTGCATCAAAGTTTTGGAGCCTTACCCACCCATTCCGCCCCCAGTCCCCCCGAGGCTAAAAAACAGAAATGCCTATATCTTCCACAGTTTTAGAGCTAGAGTCACCAAATTTAGTGCCAAGATTGACGATCCCCAAAAAAGCTAAAAAAAAACTTTGGATGCTACGCCCATCCATACTGCCCTAGCCGCGCCAAACCGCCCCAACCCTTCGCTAAAAACGGGAATGCTTGTATCTTCAAAAGTGTTTAAGCTATACCCCCAAAAAACTGCATCAAAGTTTTGGAGCCACGCCCCCTTTCGCTTGTTCATAAATTGTCAAATCATAATACTCGAGACGGTTCAAGAAATAATATACAATTGCTACGCACACATTTGAAGGTGCAGCATATGCATATATGAACACACACAGCCAAATATCAGTATTCAAATGCTGGTCAATAATACTCTTACATGTTTTTAGTTTTATGACACTAGCCAACATTTTTGACGACTCAACTTCCATACAGTTATGCAAAATTGCACACAAATTTCGAAAGTCTATTCAGTAGTTCAGTAGTGCATTTGTGTCTATGTCGTTTGCCGGCGAGACAGAAAAGGGAAAATATCAAAAACCTCGACAGGTAGGCCCGGCAAGCAACGAAACAAACGCACACACACCCAAATACAAAACATTTTTACAATTATTGGTTGTTGGTCAATATTTGGCCCGAACGATGAGCGCAAGGGATAGTGAAACAAAAATATGCTCTCGCGCCTGCTCACACGTGTGCGAAACATACAAGGGGTCTACCTCCGGCACATTGAGAAGAGCTTTTACTGCCAATTGCACAGTCTATATCTTAGCACTGTCTGTGCTCTAGCTCAATGTTTGGGAAAGGTCTTTCTGGGATGTCAATTGCTTTCCTCATACCAAATTTGGTGACCCTAGCTCAAAGTATGTAAGGTATGGTGGAAGGGGGGCTGGGGGCGGAATGGGGGGCGTGGCATCTAAATTTTTGCAGCAGATATTTGGGGGACGTCAATTGCTATCCGCCTACTAAATTTAGTGACTCTAGTTCAAAGTTAACAAGTAGAAACGTTGCAGTCGGACGCACCCAACTGCGGTATACTCGATATTAGTAGTAAAACAGATTAAAAGAAAGCTGATTGCAATGGTGTGTGGATACGGCAGGGGTGTACGCTGCCTCAAAGGTTGTCTGGTGCAGATGGGGATGCCAAAAAGCTATCTTCCTTCCAAATATGGTAACTCTAGCTCAAAGTTTGTTAAACCCAAATTTTTTGGGTTTCTTCAGCTCAAAAACTGTGGAAGATATAGCTGTTTCTGATTTTAAAATGCGGGGAGCTTTTGGGCGGAATGGGTAGGCGTGGCTTCAAAATTAATGATGCAGTTTTTGGGGGTTGTTAGTAGCTATCTTCTCCCATATTTTGTAGTTCTAGCTGGAAGGGCGTGCTAAATAGGTGGATTTATCGAATTTGAGTTATCGAATTTATCGATTGCCAGCCACCCAGTTATCGTAGAGCCCCAATCTTGTCACTTTAATTTACTATGCCATAGATTAAGACATTTGCAAAGTTTCAAGTCTCTAGCTTGAAGGGTGTCGAAAAGAGTTGCGTTCATACAGAGGGACGGAGTGTATTCACCCCCAATATAATAATACAGACGGGTGGACACCATGACGGAAATTGCACAAACCCAATATACTCGGTATCGAGTATAAAAAGGTACTTTTTTTTATAAAAATTAAATTTCGATATTTTGTACGCATACTTTTCTGGCATGTGTATGTTCACACTTACCTCATAGTTTTTTTGTCTTTTGTTTTGAAGTTCCTCTTCAGCAGTATTGATTTTCATTTTTTCTTTATCATTGTTATAAATCTTAAAATTTGAGCGAGTGATGTTAATGTCATATGAGCAAATATTTGATTTCAAATCATATTGGTCTTCGGTATCTGTTGTTAAGCCGTCGACATCGACATCGTCGTTTGGGCTTTCAGAAAGTGAATGGCTTGCACTGAGAGACAATATATCAGCTGTTGAGTGGGGGCATATATCATCTTCTGTCGTTTCAATGTCGACAACTTCGTCATCATCATCTTCATTTCGACAATTGATCGAACTGGTAATACTATATATTCGATCTGACAACGGTGGTTTGTGCGTGGTGTCAGCATTCATCAAACTTGATGACATTTGGTTACAACCATTAACTTGTGTAGAGTCAGACTGTTCACTTTCTGGACACAGTTGCTGAATTGAATCTAACAATGGAGGAAACGTGCTTGTGGATGAATTGAATATTGTTTCCGAGGCGGCTAACCGGTGTGTTGCCGCTGTCGTAATGCTGTTATGGGTAAATACTGTAGTAGTTGTTGTTCTTGTGGAATGTGCAGTTGGACTTATGACATTGCTATTTGAGTCATTCGAGCGGGTTGCATATAGAGATGTTGAGACAATAGCTGCCGCCGAAGCGACAACAGGCTTAAACGCCGATGAACTTAGTATCGATGGAATATTAAAATCAGAATGAGTCGTGCTGGCCGAATCAGGGATCTTTCGACTTTTTAAAATACCACAAATGGACGTATTGGATTCACTTTTAATTATATTAAATGGCTGATGCTCCATCAGACGAATTGCATTGCCTGATGCCGACGACAAATTTATTTCTGGTCGGACCCAAGGTATCGGTATCGGGCACGATTCAAATCCGTTCATCATCGTCTCGCTTTCATTTGTTTTCTTGTTTGTATGCTGGTTATTATTATTTTGTTGTTGTTGTTGTTGTTGTTGTTGCCACAACGTATAGTCCACTACAAAATTTCTGGAAAGCGGCATAATTGACAAATCATGTTCGTTACGTAGTGATTGAAGTGGCGACAATACCGAGGATCGTTGTAAGTTAAAGGGTACGCCAACAGTAGCCGCTACTGCTGTGACTCCAACTACAGCAGCGCTGGCTGCTACTGTATTATAATTGTATGACTGCTCTATTGATCTTTTTAAGCATCCAGATGACTCTTCACGCAGACTTAGCATTTTGATATCGCTTTCACAATTGACTGGGGAAATGCACGCGTTTTCCGCAACAGAATTTGTACTCGGCAATGGTGTCGTTGTTCCAGTATTAGTATTACGATTTCGATTGCTGCTGCTGCTGTTGCTGTTGTGATTATTACAGCCGACCAGACGCTTTCTTGTGCCGCCATTGAACATAGCCTTGACATCTTCCCATGCATGAATAATTTTCTCGTCTTGCGCGTGACCACTTAGTGTCATATGCCGACGCCACGAGTTAAAATTAGCTGCATCAGGCTGAATATATCTGTCGTTTGTCGTTATACGATGTGAATGAAAAATAAACTTATTTGGCGAGAAAAACATGCCGCAGTAGGTACACTTGATGCATTTAGCACGAGATGAATTGTAACGGGATGGCAAAAATGATCCACGGCAGCCCCATGCACATTTGTGTTGCACATTAAATGCGAAGTCGTCTGGCAATCTAGGTGGCGTATTATCTGCCAAAAAACTTTTGCACAGCCGCTCAGCTTCTCTTCGTGTAATCATCCCACATCGTCGCGAACTCACTGGCATTGCTCCAGCTCTTCGTAGTATTTCCAACTGCACGGGTGTGCATTGAACACAGGTTATTCCAAGAGCTACCCGTCGATTGTGTATCTCGTTATAGCTAAACTGTTTCAGAAGTGTATTTGAGATTTGAGCTAAGCATAGGCGCTCTTGCCCTTCGATAAACAATGATACAATAGGTATGCCGTATAATAACACAGAGCTGACCTAGGAAATATACAAAAATAGATAATATTGATTTTTAAAATAGCCAATCAATGGTTTTATGGTTTAAATCGAATGATGAACAATATAAAATACTCGACTAGGATAAACTTGACTATTTAGTAAACACAAATTATTATAATTCTTTAATGGCAAAAAAGTTTTTATTGTCCTTTGCCAGTTTGTGCGGAATCTTTTTGTTATGTTTTGTCAAATAAAGAACCAAAGCACGTAAAATAAAATACCTCAAGGGAAACATTTGTCTATTTTCGAATTATTGTGTGTGTGCCTGTGTGTGTGTGTGTGTGTGTCTGATCAAGTTAGAAAACACACCCTAAATATACTATGCTTATCTATTTTATTTTTATAAGTCAAGCATGCAGTATTGCAGGCAACTTCTGTTTATAAGTGCTAACAAAAACATGCAACATTCAAAAAATTACAGTCAGTACGTGAAATGTTTAGGATTCAATATATCTCCTATTCGAGATTTGACTTAAGTTAAACTGTAATGATTGAGTTATCAGTACAAAATTAGATGAAGGTTGACTGTATATAAAGTGTAGCCCTAAAACCTTATTTTCAATAATTATGTCTTCGAAATATTCTTTTTAAGTTTGATTATATTGTTAAGTTTATTAAAAGTCAATTGCTTAAAAAAAAGTTTAGTTCTCATATGTACTAAGCATATAAGCTTTTTTGGAGATTACTCCTTAAAAATCGATTTGCATATAAGTAGCCCGGTATGAAAAAATATGAGGAGTAAAATCAACTTAACAAATTTCGTTACGTTTTCTGAAAACTAGCGAATGACGAATGTTGGATACCCTAATAACATTAAAGTGCGTTAGAGCTAACACACAATTTTTTTTTTTACATCCACGTACGTGATTGGTTTTTTGCGAGACAGATATTTGACTGTTTTCCATTTCATCAGTTTGGCCAAGCAGATCTTTGAGTAGACTCAGGAAACGACAGTTGATGCTTTCTCTGAAAAAAATAAAAAACTTCAAATGTAGTCTTCGTTAGTTAGCAAGTTAACTAATGCTATCAACAGCTTGAAATATGGTTTTAAAATTAAAAATAAACGTTGAAGTCGAACGTAACCAAATGTAAAGTACTCTGATAATTGCATAAAAACAGTTGATAAAGAGTCTGTCAATAAATTTACTTGTTAGTTCGTAGAGCAACCTAGTTAATATCCAAATAATTTGTTAGCCGACTGAAATTCTTTGACATGATTTCATTGGTTAGCCGATTAAATTAATCTGGTTTGCACGGATTTTTAGTTTTCTTTTTACTGGTCGAGCATAGAAAACATTTATACATAAATACAATTTATTTGGAACACACATATTAATCTTGGTGCAAATCCATTCAATCTGATCAAATTTGTCCCTTATGCGAAACCACCCACATTCAATTATATTATGCGTGTGAATAGCATAATTGAAAAGAAGATTGTCCCGGGAGACAATTCGTTAAAGATAATAAGGTTACAAAATGTTACAAAGCACAATTGTTAAGCCTAATGCCACCATGTTTCATACCTTTGCTACAGACACAACACAAACCAAAAGCGAAACAAATGATTACGAGACTTCTTAACTTACAAGGGGAGGAATTCACCAGAGGGTTGAACGAATTACAAACCAGTGAGGTAAATAATGACAAAATTATGTTAGTATTTAGAAAAACAGCAGATTGTTAACAATCTGCCAGATGCACTTAGTTAGTCAGTAAAAAAAAATTAAAATAATCGGGGATGTTTGCCTAATGTTAGCAATTTTAAAACGGGGTTGTTTCTCGCCAAGAAGTTTTTGTAGCAATAACTACGTTATATTTGACACAGTTTGCTCTTTTTACATGCAATTTTAAGACTTTTGACATGAAAGCTGTTCATAGCGACCAATTTGAATAAACATAGTTGATTAGATTAAGACTCTAAACACTTATTAAAGCTCCATTAAAAGTTTTCTTTCGATTGTTCCTATTGAAGCAACTTACTAGCATGAAAGCCCTTCTGAACCTTAAAAGTCACAAGTGTAGTCACGATAGCTGTAAAATTATTTTCCAATATCTAAAAGTGAGTGGCTAACAATTCTCGCATTTTTCTAGTGTTACTGGAACTATTCGTCTAACTAACGTCTTTTTCATATACTCAATCCAAATATATTTAGTATGCTACATACAAATGTATGTAACATACGGAAGTAAGCCTTATGTAAATATATTCTTGATCAGCAACAGCAGCCGTAAATTTCTGTATATTCTTTAAATTTTGAACATAAGTGCTCCTATATCGTAAGCAATATAAGTTTGTTTCTAATTATTAATTCCCGTTACCTATATGCTACACTTATTAACAACTAGCAAGCCTGGCAAACTTTTTTAAGCCTTAGAGCAGACTTTTTAATCAATGTCAATTTTTTCTTTGGATAATTAATGCACGGTCTTCCGACCCGTGAACATGGCACATATAATAAATATTTTTCTCGATCACAAACTTTTAAAGATTAGCCTTGTGATTTCTTGAAGGTCATGACGAATGCGCGTCGGATCGGAAATGAAAGTCCTTTAAAATCAAACGACAAGTCGGTTGGTATCATCGAGTATCCTCGCTTAAATCACATTTTTTATCAACTTCCTAACACCAAATGAGTTCCATTACACAGTTTTGGTTGGTTTATGTTTCGAGTCATGATTCAACGGAGTCTTTAATTGTAAACTTTACGGTGATAAGTCCGGCACATCCAAAGAGTTTAAAAATTCTCTTGGAAAGTTGGTGGCTTCATCTTTATTTGTTACGTAGTCAATTGATTTGAAATTATACAGTGTACCAATGTTCTCGTTCTGAATTATTATTATTATTTTTAGCCGCGAAAATTGCTCGCTCACTCAACCATTCATTATTTTTGTGGTTAGTTATGATCTTTGGGAAAACTTTGTCTTTTGAGACAAAGTTACAGAAATTCTGAGGAAATGAAATTAATCCGCTCGATTCGTCGACAGGTACTCGACCATTACCGATAGCCAGTAATTGGTCAGAAAAATCTTCCACAGATGTAACTTTCTGCAATGCAACTCTCATGTTTGAAGTCAGCTTAAGTCTCATCACATAGCGCCATACATTCGATGATTTGAGGCAAGCGTTTATTTCGTCTACGGCAAACGCTCTTTGAATTACTGGCAGTGTTTGGCGGAAATCTCCATCCAATCATTGCGCCTTGAAAACTTCTCGTGCTTTTTCGTACAGCTAATGATGAATGTCGCTCTTTACGCGCAAATTTCTGTTCTTCTTTTGTCCTTTCACTCCCAACGTTTCGAAACCTAGTTGCTTTACGGCTTTGTCGGGAAAGTTTTGATCGTGTTGGTCGTGGCACGGTTTTCTTAATGAACCGACTTTTCACGCACGTATTTAAATTTAAATATTGATTGGGAAAAAATCTTTCGTCAATTTTAAAATGTATTTTAATTCTCCACACAATTAATTGGCTTGACTGAATGTTAAAATTTTGAACTACACTTTGCTTTCTCGATATATTTTTTGAAATCACTACTACCATTTTTTTTAACGTAGAATACGTTATTCGGCAGGTTAGGGGTGCAATGCGAAGTAAAAATTTTTGCGACCACTTTCGCCGCGTTCATTTCGATTTTTTTATACTTTAAACATTCCCAAATGGAATCTCATTTATATAGGAGTTAACTGAATTTGTTAGCTTTAGAACAGTATATAAAGTATAATACTGCTACATATAAAGTTTTTGAATCCATAAGTAAATGAAATTTTAAGCGCAATACATTTTTCGGCAATTTTCATATGCGTGTTTTATGTGCTCATGTTTTAGCAATAAGTAAGAGCGGGCGCGATAGTGATAGCTATAGCGGATAGACTGTGCATAAAGTGTTGTTTCAGTTGCCGTTGCGCTCAGTGGGCATTTTACCAAAAACTGGCATTAATTAATGGCTTGCAAACCACGCAAGATATTTTGATTTGGTTTTTTGCGTTAGGTTTGTAAGAACCAAAGGAAAATCATTTTAATAAAATTGGCTTGTTGCCGCCCCTTGTTTTTAACATATCAGGTCGAAATCTGGGAGTCAAGCATGTTTATATAATACTAAAATTTTTTTAAAAATTCATGGATATCGGCCAACTATATAATATTTACTAGAGATTTGCATAAACAAGAAGTTAGTTTTGGGGCATGTAAAAATAAATATATGACAGTTTTTTTTTGCAAAGCGCCCCATAGTGCAGCCGCAACAAACAACGGTAAAAGCTTGTGTGTGTTCGAAAAAGAAGCAACCGCGTTTCATTTCTCATGTCGTCTCAACATTTGACTTATACTAATTAATGCAAACCAACTTAGAAGGGTTGTATAAACTCAATATGAACTTTGTGCAATTAAATAGCAAAACGTGATTACTTCAATATTATGTCTGTGTAATATGTTTGTTCATATTTTGGCAATAAGGTAAGGTGTTCAGAATCAATTAAACACGTTGTAGATAATTTAATAAACTAGCACTTAAATCGACGTTTTTTGTAAGTAATTAAAATATATTATCTATATATTAAATTATATATTTGATTTTTTTTATTGACGATTATTAAATATTTGTACAAGGGGTATTTTCAATTTGTGCATTTTTTGGGTCTCAGCCACGACAATCCAGCACGTGTTGTTGTTGGTTTATGGCTGTTTTTAACTATTTATGTATGTATTTGATTCGGGAGGCAAAATGAGTGTGTGTGTGTATATTCACGAAAAATAAACCAATGCAAAAAAGTCGCTACCAATATACTAAATAGAATGAAAATATAATAAAATGCCTCCTTAAAAGCGCCTATATTTAACAAAATGTTTTGAAAGTAAATATAAATAAGTGTGATTAGAAAATACATTTATATTATTAATATTCGTATGAAATTTATCAGGAGAGAAAACAAACCCTTCTAGGAACTTATGGAAACTACATTCAATCTTCTACCTTCATTGATATGGTTTGGAGCATACATTTAAAAATATATTTTACTTAATTTAATTTCATTATTTTGTCATTACTTCTATTTTGTTTGATAAATTTGAAATGTTACGTATTCTACGTAAAATCTTAGCGGCCGTGTTGGAGACACAGCCTGTTGGTCTTTTTTTAAATTAGTTGAGCTTTTTTCACTTACTTGACACTCGTCATTTTTTTAACAATTCAGACAATATATTAATTGTACCCTATTTTCTTCAACTTGAGTTATACATAAGTAGTGAAACAAAAACGACTTTCTTTTATAATGTACATATTAAATAAATAGATAAGCAACCGAATCTGAAAAAATTGTAACAAAACTTTATAAAAAAGATCGAAAAATAGTTCGGTAGCGCTGAAATTCAAGTATTTTCTGTATTTTTACACACTCATAGTATACAAATAACGCCTCTGTGCGTCAAGTCTGGGTCTCAGAGTCTATGAAAAACTATAAGCTCTTGTACTCCCTGGTGTAGATCAAATTTATTTCAAATCATCGATAACTCTTCCCGTTTCTACACATGCAATCGATAACAAAACAAAACTGAACAAATCAATACAAAACTGTAATAATACTCGACAGCGAAAGTAAAGAGTATATTGGGTTTGTGCAATGTCCGTCAAGGTGGCTGTCCGTCTGTCTATCAGTATGAGCGCAGCTTTTTTCCGCACCCTTTCAAATATCTTTATCTATGGTTGAGGCAGATAAAGTGTCAAGCTTGGGGCTGTACGATACCTGGGTGGCTGGCAAATCGATAAATTCAATAGCTCAAAATCGATATATCCACCTATTTCGGACATCCTTACAGCTAAAGCTACCAAATTTTGTGAGAAGATAGAAACCCCTATCAAAAATTTTGAAGCCACGCCTACCCATCCCGCCCCCAGCCTCGCAGCAATTTGAAATCAGAAATGGATATAACTTCCACAGCTTTTGAGCTAGAGCCACCAAACTTGAAAATAAGATAACCGGTATCGAGCTGCATCATTTGGTTGGAAGACAGCAATTGACATCCCACAAAGATCTGCACCAAAAATTTGGATGCCATGCCCAACCATACCGCCCCCAGCCCCCCTTCCCCACCATGTGCAATCGCTGAGCTAGAGTCACCCAATTTGGAAGGAAGATAGCTGGTGGCATCCCCATCTGCCTCAGACAATCTTTGAGGCAGCGTACACCCCTGACGCATTCTTACCCTTTTGTAATCAGGCCTCTATTTACCGGTTTTATTACAGGTATCGAGTATACCGCAATCCTTTGCATCCGTCTGCAACGTTTCCACTTGTTTTATTTTAATTTTATTAAAATCAGTTCATACACTGAAGGTGTAGCTTCACTAAGTGGGAAGTATGGTTTTAAATGCGCAAAATAAAATTTTTGTGATTTTTTTGCGGCTACTTAATAATATTATTTTATTGAGTTTAATAACATATAATTTTGCAACTTTTAAAGTATGTTAGAATAAATTTTCAATGAAAAATATTGATAAATGACCCAGTGACGGTGAATCGTAAGGCGACATGAAAAAAAATGGTTACCGGATCATCGGAAACAAAAATGTATATGTATTTTAAAGGTGATGAATTTCTCGAGGTAATCACGAAGAGATTCTATTTTTACTCATTTCGGAAAAACATTAAAAAATATATGTAAATAAAAATGTTGAATCCATAAAGTCAAGCTTGCTTTAGCAGGTGTAAACACAAACACACACACCCACATGACTGTAAGCATAGAGTCTAGAGTTCAGTCTCCTAGGCGAGCTCTCTTAACTTGAACCATCTTATTTGATATTGTCTAGAAATACAGGTTTAAGCATGCATGAAATTTCTTGTCAAAATCATTTTGCACCATGCTAACAAGTGCTTTCCATTAGCATTAGTTAGTTAATGTATGGACAGACCTACGCAACAGTTTACAGGTTTACAATGCGAATTCAATTACCTAAAATTAATTTGAGTGCTTTGTTTATATAAGGCGTTCTGTGTTTTATGTGTACGTACTCCTGTTGCTCACTCAGGTCTCATATTTCTATTTAAAAAAAAAGGAAAGCATGGCTCGAACATTTCATTTCAATATAAATACACTTAGACGTCTACTGTATATATATATATATATATAGACATGTATACAAGGTAGGCAATTGAAATTGAAAACGATTACAGTAGCACAATGCGGTCCCAAGGGTGGTTGAAATTTGAAAGCATATGTCCTTTGACTAATGTGGGGTACAGAGGCAGATAAAGACTAAAATACCCACTGATGAGTTGGCAATAATTCGGTTGAGTGGTTACTGTCAACAGGCAAATAATAGTAGGTGTTTTTTCATTTGGGGGCGGGTAAACATTATTACACTGATGCCGTTGATGGTCTTTTGTTTACACGTAAAACATCATGCATACTTAATTGGGTTAAATTGCTAAGCGATTAACATTTACAAATGAAAAGCGCGGATAATTGAGTTTACTTTGTCTAATTACAAGTGTTTTTTTCTACAATATAAGTGCTAGCTTGGTAGCTATAGAAAAGCCAAATTGAAAAAAAGCTAAACACTACATGCATAGTTAAGCTGAAATTTATAAATTAAAGCCGTATTTACCAATAAAATCACTCGAAAACCTCTCCAATTATTTAATTACTTTCAAACTAAGTTATTAAATAAGTTTTTCGAAAGTAAATCATTATAGGCAAAGCAAGCAGAAGTACAGTGCAGTAATATTAAGATATTTTTAAATACATATGATAGCTAAAAACAAATATTTTCTATATATAAACTCTATAAACATTTATTTTTTGTAAACTCTGAGCTCATAAAATGTACATAACTGGCCGATCTTACAAAGCGTTTATATTCTTTGATTAGCATTAATAGCCTTCGATCAGTCTGTTTGTATGTTGATGCTGATCAAGAACATATATTCTATACATTCATGGATTCAGAGTATATACAAATAAAAGTACTGTTGATCTGGGGATCGCTATTACCAATTTTGAAAACACACATAGAAAAATGTTCAGCTTTTTAAAATACCAAGGGTATGGAAGAATCGCATGAAGAATCTTTTCCACCTGTTTTTAGATAGTTTAATATTAACATCACTAATTTTTTGCATTTAGTTACGTTACGTTTCCAATTAATTTGTTTTTTTTTTTTTTGTTTCTTTTTTTAAATAAACATTTAATTTTTGTACAAGCAGATAGAGCCGGATTCGCATTACATGATATATTTTGGCTTCGTACCTGTACAACAATTTTATATATATATATTGTAAATTTTATATATATGTATATATGATAGATTGTTTAACTTGAGCAATATTAATGTTATAAAAATTCACTATTTTTAATTGCACGACATTTTTTTTATTTATTATAATATGCACTTTTTTATCTTTTTATTGTACTGTCTTGGGAAAACAATCTTTAACAAACTTCAAATTTGCGAAGAAGTCAGAAAATATCGCGTCACGAAATTGCTATGAAGACTAAATAGGAAAAGCTTTTAAACTACCTTTGGTCCGACTTCTTTTTGAGTCGCCATTTCAAATGTTGCAATGAGACTGTCCAATAAATGAACAGCAGAAAGAAATATCAACCAATAAGAGAATACATCGGCAAAAGTTTCTTATATCTGGCGTGTTGCTCGCCAATTGGAGCTAAACTTAAAGCCTGGGCGTTTCCAATATTCATTCGATACGCATGCGCAATTTGTTGTGACAACCCTAATACAACACACACACTTTAAATTCCAATACTCACCCTTACCTTTCCGCATCTCAACCCATCATTTACCAATAACGCGTGTTTTATATTTTGAAATCAACGAACTGTGAATATTGCTTTTAATTAAATTAACTTTTTCAGTAAAATTGTGGCATGAAAATTGAGTTAATCTATTAGCAAAAAGATTGGGAAGTATGTATATGTAAATAAAAAGACTTATGTGCGGGTATGCGTTCCACTATTTATTAACATTGGATTTATCAGTTATAATTACAAATATTGAAATTTTTTTGTTTAAATTTTCCTTTTTTCCGAAAAACGGGTTTTAAATGTTTGTCAACAATAAGAAAAAAAAAAGATTGAAACTAGGTAAAAAATAACTTTCCAAAACTTTCGAATATTCTGGTTAGTTTCAAAAATTAGAATATAAGATAATAATATAAGATTTCTATAGTTACCCCGTTGTAACGTGTCATTATTAAAAATAAATTAATACATTTTCAAGTCAAACTTAGTCGTTTTTTAGATTAAACTATGGCATAAGCCACATAATTTGAGATTCCACACAAGTTAATGCCCTTGCGTATTCTCATAAAACCTGATTCACCCCATAACTCTCCCCACCAGTTCTTAAGAATCCAAAAGTCTTTGTCAAATCCAATCACAAGCATAGCATGATTTACAGAAGTTGATGTACAGGAAACGTCGTCATAAATTCCGGCACTATGAAAGTTAATATTAATTTAATAAATATTTATGCATGCACAATTCACAATTCTTATAATATTTATAGGACAGCTTACACTCAAATAAAAAACCTTCCCTAATTACAAATAAACCCTAAATGCTATATTAACAAAAAAAAATGTTCAAGATACAAGCGTTCCCATTTTTTTTTTTTTTGAGGTCGTGCGTGAGATGTCACCAACTATCTTCCTGCATAGTTTGGTGGCTCAAGCTTAAAAACTGTGAAAGATTTATGATTACTGACTTTTAAATGTTGGGGCTAGATGCGGCAGCAGCGCGTGTGGCATCCAATCTTTAGACGCAGATTTTTGCGGGAAGCTGTATTTCCACCAAACTTGGTGACTCAAGCTATTTAATGGTGGGAAATAGGTGTATCAGCAAGATATCGATTTCCTAGCCCCCCAGTGAGCGTAGCGCCCATATATTGACACTTTGCCTGAGGCAGACATACCAAGATATTTGGGGTGCTCTCAGTCTCTGGCTTTTACGGTGTCTAAAAAAAAGCGCGTTCATACAAAAAGAGTTTTCATTTATCCAAAAATTTTATAAGTTTCCATGCTGAACGTTCACAAATGTTTATAATAACGCTTTGTTGAGAACATTTTTATAAACTTGTTAAAATTAATAAAAACAAGTGAAAACATTGCACTGATTGCGGTATACTCTTATACCCTGTAATAAAACTGGTAAACAGTGGTGGCCTGATTGCAAAAGGGTAAGAATGCGTCAGGGGTTACGCTGCGTCAAAAACTATCCAAGCAGATGGGGATGCCACCAGCTATCTTCCTTCCAAACTTGATGACTATAGCTCAACGTTTGTAATAGGTTAGGGAAGGGGGGCTGGGGGCGGTATGAGTTGGCGTAGCATCGAAGAACCGTAATGTAGACACTTTATCTGACTCGGCCATAGATACAGATATTTAGAAAGTTTTTAGTCTCTAGCTTGATGGGTGTGGAAAAAAGTTGCGTTCATACAGACTGTCAGACTTCATGATGGACATTGCTTAAACCCAATATACTCTTTACCTTCGGTATCGGGTATTAAATTAATGGCGCTTTTAAAAACTTCAAAAATAAATAATTTGTGTCATGAAGACAGGTTTGATGGTTAGATAAAGTTGGAAGAGGTTGCAGCCTGTAGGATAAGTTAGCAAAACAAAATAGCTATGGTTTATGTCTCTTTTTTCCCAAAATAAATACAAGCTGTATATGTTTGGCATTACCTGTATAATTGGAATGTTTTTGGAGATGCGTTGATAGAAACGGCCACTGGACCAATATGTACAACAGCCGCTTGTATTGCGCTTTCATCATTTATGGGTAAAATCGCCCATGAGGTGACATTGACAACAGCTAGTTCCTTAACAAATTGGCATTCTCCTTTCTGAAACCAAAATAAATTTTTTTTTTCGATTACAAATTAAAAATACATTTCTCTTACAGTTTTATCAATATCTAAATGGATGCAATTTATTTTTACCTTTGACACATATTTGTAATCATGCGATCTCATGAGACCACCGTTAGCTTGTAGATATCTTAGCGTGTTTCGCAATGAGCCGCCTGTACAACCATGATTACCATAGGATACACTACAATCGACAATTTGTTGTTCACTAAGTCCCATTACTTTACCAGTACGCTTGAATATTTGTCCTTCTATACTTTGAGCTATACTAAACGCATAACAGGAACCGCAGCTTTGTTGATTATACGACGGGGTATTAAATCCTTTTTTACGCCAGTCAAAGCTCTCAGGAACATTATTCATCACCGATGAGCCCACAATATCCGAAAAATTATCTAAATTTGAATTTGGTTGACTTCGCAGTAAACGTAAGAAGCCTTTCAGGTATGAATCGGTGTTCTGTTTATTAAGTGATTGTTAACGATGGTATAAGCTTTTTGAGAATTAATCCATGCAGACTTAGAGTAGTACAACAACAGTGTTAAAACAAGTAGAAACATTGCAGTCGGACGCAACCGACTGCGATAAACTCGTACTTGAGGCGGAATGTGTGGGCGTGGCTCAGCTGACGCCGGTAGCTTTCTCCTTACCAAATTTTGTAACTCTACCCATAAGGATGTGCGAAATGTGTGGAATTTTATCGATCCCTTAGCGCTCCATTAGGAGTTAAACCCCAATCTTGACACTTTATCTGTCCCGGACATAGGAAAAGTAATTTGAAAAGTTTTAGATTTCAGGGCATCGAAAAAGTTGCGTTCATTTCGACGGACAGTCAGACAGACGCCATGAAGGATTCACAAAACCAATAGACTCTTAACCTTCGGTAACGAGTATAAAAACATACATACCATATCAGCCATTATGTTTGTAGACAACTTAAAAGTACTCATTCCATTTTTATAAAGATAATTGTGTTCGTTGACAACTTGTGAGTTTTCTTCATATGCTTTATAGCTTCGAATTTCATCATACAAGCGAATATAGGTTTTGTTGTTGATTTTCTGAAAAAATGCATTAATTATAATATTTATTTTAAATTGTTTATGCATGTATAAGTTGTATGAACCTTAAAGTTTTCAAACTTCTCATTATATTTTGGGCTTATTTCAATTCGCTGGCTTTTCGACAGAATAACATTTATTAAATAAAAATAAAGTATTACACCACTCTGCATCGCTGTTATTTAAGAACTAAATTTTAATCACGTATGCAACCCATAACTGTAAATTCGTTTATCGGCTCGCTTACAAGCAAACTCAGCACATTTATGTACTCCCTCAATAGGGTGATTTTTATGCTTCGACAAGCACTAGCAGTCTTATCACATACATATAATATGATTTGTATGCCCTCATTCAATTTTACGGCAAATAGCCATAATGGTTTTGTTCACTTGTCCGTCTATCAGTTCGTCTGTGTGAGTGCTTCGATCTTGGAGACAATAAGAGCAAGACTCTTAAGACTTTCCTTTTAAGTCAAGTTAGTTCAGGTTTTTTTAAACTGTCGAAAACACTTCCCGGATCTGATATACTGTTGGTAAAATACACGCACATTGATTGCACTTTCTGTCTACGCGTGCACCAGACACAAACATTGACTGCCGCCGTAACGTCTAGGGCTCAAGGCATCTCGAGGAATATCGACTAGAGCCTTCTTTATTGTTAAAACGTTTTTTACGAATGCAATTAGGTGCTTATAAAGTTAATGCTCAACAGACGACCGAAGACATGTTTACTAACCAATTAATGATACTTATAACCACAGGCTATTAAAGTTCATGTGCTATGCAATTTAAAGCAAACATACCACAATCAAATGAACTACCCCGAGTCCGTATTCTTTTCATAAGGATTTAGTTGTCATGCATACTTTACTTTATCGAGACCAAAAATCACGTGCAATGCTTTTTGATGCCTGTTACATAAATTTTCACAGAACCCTAAGACCCTTTTCAATTAAAGTATTTGCAATTTTTCTATTTAATTAACTCAAAGTTAGTCCAGTGGGAAAAAATAGCTCCGTTTTGTAGAAAACTAGTAAGAAATAAAGGTTTTTGATAGAATTAAATTGCAGCAATTTCGATTTATAGAAAAGTTCGTTATCAGTGCATATTTATTATATTATCATAGAAGTGCGGCCACACTGACATATCCTGCAGAACAACAATTTGGTGGAGAAATTGTAAAAGAATCGATTCTAACCCACCACTGGATAACCGCCTATGTATAAAAGTATAACTAGTATTGGCATGTGATTGGAGGAATTTTATCAAGAATCAATCTTCAGAATTAATTTAGAATCAACTCTTTACAATTTTAATATATAAATTCAATAATCAATTTAGTAAAAAGTCTTTAAACCAGTTGAAATATATACAGTCGATCTTTAATAAAACGGTCTTTGCTACTACGAAGAACACTGGAATTTGTTTCAAAAACACTAATGAGTGTTAGAACTCACGAGCGATGTGTTAACAGCCGTTTGTATATGTTTGATTGCTATATATTAGCATAAAAAAGAAAAGAATAGTTTATTGAATTTAGTTTATATTTTTCCAGTTTCTCTGTATATTTTTTTAACGTAGAATACGTTATTCGGCAGGTTAGGGGTGCAATGCGAAGTAAAAATTTTTGCGACCACTTTCGCCGCGTTCATTTCGATTTTTTTATACTTTAAACATTCCCAAATGGAATCTCATTTATATAGGAGTTAACTGAATTTATTAGCTTTAGAACAGTATATAAAGTATAATACTGCTACATATAAAGTTTTTGAATCCATAAGTAAATGAAATTTTAAGCGCAATACATTTTTCGGCAATTTTCATATGCGTGTTTTATGTGCTCATGTATTAGCAATAAGTAAGAGCGGGCGCGATAGTGATAGCTATGAACTTTGTGCAATTAAATAGCAAAACGTGTTTACTTCAATATTATGTCTGTGTAATATGTTTGTTCATATTTTGGCAATAAGGTAAGGTGTTCAGAATCAATTAAACACGTTGTAGATAATTTAATAAACTAGCACTTAAATCGACGTTTTTTGTAAGTAATTAAAATATATTATCTATATATTAAATTATATATTTGATTTTTTTTATTGACGATTATTAAATATTTGTACAAGGGGTATTTTCAATTTGTGCATTTTTTGGGTCTCAGCCACGACAATCCAGCACGTGTTGTTGTTGGTTTATGGCTGTTTTTAACTATTTATGTATGTATTTGATTCGGGAGGCAAAATGAGTGTGTGTGTGTATATTCACGAAAAATAAACCAGTGCAAAAAAGTCGCTACCAATATACTAAATAGAATGAAAATATAATAAAATGCCTCCTTAAAAGCGCCTATATTTAACAAAATGTTTTGAAAGTAAATATAAATAAGTGTGATTAGAAAATACATTTATATTATTAATATTCGTATGAAATTTATCAGGAGAGAAAACAAACCCTTCTAGGAACTTATGGAAACTACATTCAATCTTCAACCTTCATTGATATGGTTTGGAGCATACATTTAAAAATATATTTTACTTAATTTAATTTCATTATTTTGTCATTACTTCTATTTTGTTTGATAAATTTGAAATGTTACGTATTCTACGTAAAATCTTTGCTATTCAATTGCACAAAGTTCATATTGATACACAATTGCCACGCACACATTTAAAGGTGCAGCGTATGCATACATGAACTAACACAGCCATATATCTGTATTCAATTGCTGGTCATTAATACTCTACCAGTTATGCAAAGATGGACACAAATTCCGAAAGTGTATTCAGTAGTTCAGTTGTGTCGATGTCGTTTGCCGCCGGCACAGAAAAAGGGAAAATATCAAACATATCAAAAACGTCGTCCACAGAAGGTCTAATATATAGACTGTGCAATTGGCAGTAAAAGCTCTTTCTCATGTATTCGAGCTGGGAACTTCTCTTGGTTTTACCGGGTTTTGCCTTAGCTTCAGTTGGTATGAGCGAGCGCGGAAGCGAATAGCATGTTGCAGACATTTTTGTTTCAGTTGCCGTTGCGCTCGTCGTCAATCGTACGACAGCCAAAAACGTTAAATGTTTGTTAGTATTTTTATGCAAGTGTTCGATACATGTATTTCTTGCTGGGCCTGCTTGCCGAGAACTTTGTTATTTTTGATATTTTTCCTTTTTCTATGTCAGCGGAAAACGACATCGACAAATGCACTACTGAATACACTTTTGCCAGGTTTGGACCCTTAACTTCAGTACATGCTTGCCTTGACGCAGAAGGTTTTGTGCGGTCGATTTTTGACGTAGAATACGCCTTACCTGTCGGGTAATGAGTGTGCTATCCAAAAAAAAGTTTTTGATGTGTTAACATCTATAGCCACGGGTACACGTTCTTTCCATTTGATAATACATGCAAACAATGCAGCCGTGCAGCTCTGCTAAAAGGGCGTGCCGTAACTGTGACGGGCTCGAACTTCGAACAAATTTAGCGTGCACTCGTGGACCGACTGCAAAATTTCATATACATATTCATCTGAGTATGATTGTATTGGTGTAGCGGCAGAGAATAACTGTAAAATTCAAAGTCTTGCTAACGATGTTCCAAGTTTGAAGGGTAGTATAACTTAATATGAACTTTGTGCAATTGAATAGCAAAACTTGAGATTCTTTAATATAACTTCAATTTTACATGTTTGTTTATATTCTAGCATTGTTTATTGTTTGTATTCTAGCATAAACAATATATACATATATTAAAATCAAATATTAGAGTTTTTATTGACAATTATTGAATATTGGTTCAAGGGGTATTTACTCTTTGTGCAGCTTGTGCGTCTCAGCTACGACAAGCCAGCACGTTGTTGTTTTGTTCAGTTTCCCTTTGACAGCAAGAACAGTAAAAAGTTGTTGGTACATACATATTGTATGAAAGTGCGTTTGAATCATATATTTCTTGCTGTGCCTGCTTATCGAGGTTTTTGTTATTTTTGATATTTTCCTTTTTCTGTGTCGGCGGCAAACGCGCGCTTACATTTACTATGTACCAATGCACTACTGAATACACTTTCTCAATTTGTGTACATCTTTGCTTAACTGTATGCCAATGATTGTTGGAAAGTGTCATATGGTAAAAATTGGGAAGAGTATGCATGATCAGCAATAGCAAAACTGATATTTGACTGCCTTGGAAGACAAAATCTTGTTGTTCTGTTTTATTTTACTCAAGCGCAAAAATAGTTTTGTGGACAAGTGCTTGCAAAAGCCTAGTTTTTTTATTGTTTTCCATTTTTAACGTTTTTCTTCTTCAGTGCTGGACAGCTTATATTACACAGTAGCGTTGCCAGACTGTTTTCCACAAAAAATCATGATTTTTCCAAAAAATCATAGTCAAAATACGTGTGTAGAAAAAAATCATGATTTTGTGTTTATGCTTGTATATTTTTAAAAAATCATGATCTGAAATCATGCTTTTTTGCAAGCATAAACGTACTATCTGCCAAGAAAAAAACGACAAATCTGCGCCAGCAAAATGTACTAGGAGTATTTATGACGCTTTGCTCAAATTTCGCATGTTAAATTCAATAACTCTTTTTACAGCATTTCTTTTCATAAAATGAATTTATTAAAAAATAACAAATGGGTAACAGTTTTGTGCAAAAGTCCAAATACACAGCAGTTTTCTTCAATTTTAAATTTAAGTATAAATAAAAATATTACGTATTGCCTCTTCGACTTCTTGGTTGCAGGTTGGACATTTTGGCTTGTTATTTTCTTCTGCTTGATTGAGGGCTTTCTCAAAACCTTGCGATTGCTTCGCATTTTTCTTACACGCCTGTGTAAAATGAAATCACAACTCATGTTGGGATGCAGGCTTTTTAATGCGTTACGCATTGCCATTTCGTAGTCAGAAATAATTGAGGCTCCTTTGAGGTAGCAAATGTTCGCGTCTATGTAATTAAATAAGTGCTGATAACATAGCTCTGTTTTGCGTGACATCATAATCAAAACAAATGGGGTAATCTAAGAAATATAAATTGTATTAGTTGTCAATAAAGTGTAGCATAAAAAGAGACATACCTTTTGCAAGTATTTAATATAAATTATTAAAAGTTGCTTAAAATCACCAAAAGGGCACACTTTAAATGTAGCATCGATTAAAAAATGCCTTTTTTGCTCCGGGATATTGGCTTTCATTAAGTCGATTACCTTCTCGGATGAAAATATGCAATAAGCAAACGAGCTCGATGCGTACACTTTTTTGAAGAATTGATTTGGAGTATTTCCCTTGGTCATTCCAAAAAGTTGCATTATTTTTTCGTCTTGAAAAGCTTCCACAACATTCATTGGCGAAGATGGAGACATTGGCAAAAAAGGCTGTCTCTTTCTTTGCAAAGTCCGTTTGACAGAGTCATAATTTATTTCGATCTCTGCTTCACCATTTGTTTTCCTTAGTAATTAAATAGAAAAATAATACATCAGTTTGTGTGAATTTCTTGTCTGCTCAAATGCATATAAATATGCACTTACATATGTATGTACATATGTAAGAATAAACTTATTTACATATATGTATGTATGTATATGTTTCTATACGTACATATGTATAAATTTTCGTATGCATCGTCACTATGTGGACTGCCGAACACTTTGACATACATCTGTATGTACATACATACATACATATGCATATAGCAAGGCAGAATTTTTTATTATAATTTTAATTTAATGTTTACTTACTCAGCAAGAACATCGTTGAATATCTTTTTGGTGTCGAAATTGCTAGTATTTTCGCACTTTTTTTTTATTTCACTTAGAGCAATGATTTTTTCGATTTCATGATTCTGAGGCCCATGATTATGCACAACATTTTCAGGCTTTGAGAAAGCCCTAGATTTGTCTGCACTTAAATACAGTCTGGCCTTACAAAATTTTACGCGGCAAACATATGCGGTTTCGCCTAGTTTTAACTGTTTATTCTTAACATAAATTTGTTGCTCGATTACTGAAAACAAGAGTAATGAGCAGCCCGCTCGGCTTCCTTCTTTTAATTCAAATTTTATATCTGTGTAATCCATGTTCTACCTCTTTGAGCAACCGAAACGAAGTGAATGAAGTTAAAATAAATAATCTACTTAGGGACAAATTACATTCTACGTTTATGTTACTATAAATACTGCACGGAATGTTTTACCAATTTTTTATTAAATAGTATTTCTTAATTAAAACACAATTTACAAACTGCGAATCAGCAATGCATACACCATTAGGAAATTGTTTTTTAAAGTGCATTAACAGTTAGGAATCCAGTTGAAAATAAAGAGTAATGCAATAGAAAATAAATGGCAAAGAAGACAAAAACGCAGCACTGCACATGTTTATGTACATATGTACATACATCTGTAAAAATCTGTGCATACGTACATATGTATATATGTATATTCGTTTCTAAGACCCCTTTTACACGATGAAGTTTTTTGATGCATTATTTTTTTCATTCTGTTTCAAAGTATTTTCTATGTAAATGCAACTCTGGTTTAAATTTATGGTCGATAAACATAAATCGTTGCCATCCATTGTTTTATTTGTAAACATCTAATTGATTTGATAGAAGTAAAATGTAAATAAAATGAATTCAGTAAAAGAACTTTTGAGTGCGACTGCTATAGCGGTTGAGAAATCGGATTTTAATTGATTTATTATTCACATCAAACACTGTGCAACTCTGTGTTTACATGCAATCGGAATGAGGCAAAGCAAAATGAGAAAAATAAATCATTGCGTCACAAGTCATGAAGCATTGCTTCCACTTGTTACCCCCCTACCCTCTTTGCCAACAAACGAATGTTGCATTGGAAAAAACTTCATCGTGTAAAAGGGCTCTAAGAAACATATATGTATATAATATTCCGCATGCCAAGAAATGTTTCTTACTTGTTTTCTTTTCTTTGGTTATTTGTATTTTTATCGTTGCTGTATCGACATAATTTGCTTTAAATCGCTGCGCGGAGATATGTCGTTTCTAGCGACATAGCTCCGCCGTTTAAAAAATTGACAGCCTGTGTCAGATCACACGGGCGCATAGGTTAGCCGTAGAATACGTCTGTCCTTGTGCAACAAAAATTATGAAGCGGTAGCCTAATAACAACAACCACATAGATGTTTTATTTTATTTTTAATTGTGTTTGTTGTCATTTGGCTAATTTTTTCCTTTTACTGCAATACTGGTTAGCATCTCTGATATAAATTTAACAAACATTGACTTGAAATAGAAATATATATTTACATAATTTATTACATCAAAATTTGTGCATAATTAAATCTAAAATTGTATTTTTGTTTTATGTTTGAAATGTGACTTTTGATATGACAGGTTTGTGAAAGGAAAAGTATGATATGTAATTCATTAATGATACACTTAAATTTCTAGCAAATACTAAATCTATATTGGTTAGAGCTAAGGTGGTTGCTGCATTTTTAATATACTTTAATTTGAATTTTTCATCCATAAATTCTGCAAATGAACAATCATTTGTCATTTCTAAATTAAAATCACCTACGATGAGCATGTCCACCTCGGTGTCAACTGTGAAATTCTTGTCTATTAGTCAAAGCAGAAAAAAATATTCTCTCTGTTACGCATCGAAGCTACGTTTCTTTTTACAGGCGGCATTGTTTAATATTCATTTAAATTCAATTAAATTAACTTAATTCACAGTAACTGTTCACAAGATGCGAAAATCAGGGCTGCCACCGTAAAGACGAATTATCGATAGTTTAACTCACGATATTTTATATGATAGTTTTGCACGGGCATATTTATTGTTTTGGTGCAAAAGCATAATTAAATGTGCAACACAAACAATAAAACATGATTTCGAAAACTTGCACGCAAATTTCAGAATTGGGGTAAACATATTTTTTTGTGTTATAATTGTTTGGGGCTGACGCTTAAGATGAGCTTGTTCACCCCTGGCACGGAAGAATTTATGTATGAAAATTTAATTATGCCCGAATATCTTAATGAAATTTCCACATTTAGAAGATATCAGTCATGACCGCATGTATATCAACCGAAAGGAAATCAAGTCTACTTTGTATTAAAACAAGTTTTAATCGATTCTCTGGCGGAATTTTCGAGCAATGTGCAATTGAAAAAAAAGTAGTGATTTTTGCACTGATTTTTTGCCTTAAAAAGTTATATATTTGGAAAAATTATTAGAAATTTGAATGTGGGAATGTTTGTTTACCTCATCTCAACTTAAATTCGAAAAACTCAGATTAATTGATTGATTATTGAGATTGCTAGAGCAATTTAAAGTCTTCAAAATGATGCAAAATTTTGCATGGTTTTGGTCTCATTTTTTTAATAGAAAATGTAATCACTTCATATATATATATAGCTTAAAATAAAGGTTGAAGCCTTGGCTTTAAAATTAAATTAATTTGAGGAAAATCTATTCATTAGTTCATGAGCAATGAGCGATTTTGTGAAGCAACCATATTACAACAACAACTTTTTTGGATAGCACACTCATACCGAAACGTAAGACGTATTCTACGTCAAAAACGACATATCTCCGCGCGGTGATATGACGTTTTGAGACGACATATCTCCGCCAAGAAAAAAACGACATAGCTCCGCGCGGAGCTATGACGTTTTGAAACGACATATCTCCGCGCGGAAATATGACGCTTAGAAACGACATATCTCCGCGCGGAGATATGTCGTTTGTGGCACGGCGGAGATATGTCGTCGGAGATATGTCGCTACCCCATTGTTTGCATGTATTATCAAATGGAAAGAACGTGTACCCGTGGCTATAGATGTTAACACATCAAAAATCAAATATATAATTTATTATATATAGATAATATATTTTAATTACTTACAAAAAACGTCGATTTAAGTGCTAGTTTATTAAATTATCTACAACGTGTTTAATTGATTCTGAACGCCTTACCATATTGCCAAAATATGAACATAAACATATTACACAGACATAATATTGAAGTAATCACGTTTTGCTATTTAATTGCACAAAGTTCATATTGAGTTTATACAACCCTTCTAAGTTGGTTTGCATTAATTAGTATAAGTCAAATGTTGAGACGACATGAGAAATGAAACGCGGTTGCTTCTTTTTCGAACACACACAAGCTTTTACCGTTGTTTGTTGCGGCTGCACTATGGGGCGCTTTGCAAAAAAAAACTGTCATATATTTATTTTTACATGTCCCAAAACTAACTTCTTGTTTATGCAAATCTCTAGTAAAAATTATATAGTTGGCCGATATCGATGAATTTTTAAAAAAATTTTAGTATTATATAAACATGCTTGACTCCCAGATTTCGACCTGATATGTTGAAAACAAGGGGCGGCAACAAGCCAATTTTATTAAAATGATTTTCCTTTGGTTCTTACAAACCTAACGCAAAAAACCAAATCAAAATATCTTGCGTGGTTTGCAAGCCATTAATTAATGCCAGTTTTTGGTAAAACGCCCACAGTGCGTTGGCACGCCGCTTGCTTCGAAACACCACTGAGCGCAAGGGCAACTGAAACAACACTATATGCACAGTCTATCCGCTATAGCTATCACTATCGCGCCCGCTCTTACTTATTGCTAATACATGAGCACATAAAACACGCATATGAAAATTGCCGAAAAATGTATTGCGCTTAAAATTTCATTTACTTATGGATTCAAAAACTTTATATGTAGCAGTATTATACTTTATATACTGTTCGAAAGATAACAAATTTAGTTAACTCCTGTATAAATGAGATTCCATTTGGGAATGTTTAAAGTATAAAAAAATCGAAATGAACGCGGCGAAAGTGGTCGCAAAAATTTTTACTTCGCATTGCACCCCTAACCTGCCGAATAACGTATTCTACGTTAATAAGTCTAGTTAAATTTCACTGTCAAGAAAGTGTTTTCGTATTTGCTTTTCTTGCATTCTTACGTATTTCGTACTTGTACCGTTATAGTTACAGTTATTTTAGCATAGCTGAACATAATTTTATTTAAAGCAAATTTTTGGCATTTCACATTTTATTGTCTTTGAATGCAGACATTGACAGACGATTTTAGCAATTGTTTAAAATGCCGGGAAAGAAGAGTACCATTCGACGTTGTACAACTAGTTAATTATAACCACACAATCGGTAAAAGTACCGCGGACATTGCTATTATGTTTCAATTGCAAATACGAACTGTTCAAAACAGTATACATAGCGCAAAGACCGAAAATAGATAAGAAAGTAAGGCAGCAAGTGGAAGGCTAAAGGCCTGTTGTCACATACAACGGAAAGTGAACCCGAAACCGAATTCAGTACATTTGCGACTGCGACCGATACTGCAAGCAAAAATCGTAATTTTTCTGTTGCTGGCAACCGAAAACGAATTCAGTACATTAGCAACCGAAACAAAAAATTTTGACTTTATTCGGTTGCTGCCAACCGACAAACAATTGTTTTCTACAAACGCAGCCACTTTAACGCTGGTCATTACTATGTTTTCCATGTGAAATCGGTTGCACTTTCGGTTTCCGTTGTATGCAACCACGCAAAATCAGCCAGCAACCGATTCGGTTTCCATTGCATGTGACAATAAGCCTTAAAGTCTTGTTTGTTGTCACATTCAACGGAAACCGAATAATTTTTTCGGTTTCAGTAGCTGGCTGATTTTGCGTGGGTTGCCACATACAACTGAAACCGAACGGAATATTTCTTCTTCTTTTCATTCGTTAATTTTCATCCGCATTGCGTTTTATCAGTTACAAAATAATCTTAAGTTAGTTTTTAGTTTATAGTTTGAAATAATATGCTTGCGATGGAAAACATAAAGAAATGACCAGCGTTGGGTTGGCTGCGTTTGTAGAAAACAGCTGATCGTCGGTTGGCAGCAACCAAATAAAGTCAAAAGTACTTGTTTCGGTTTCGGTAGCTAGCAACGGAAAAGTTACGGTTTCGGTTGCTAATGTACTGAATTCCGTTTCCGTTGTACGTGACAACAGGCCTTACGCTCTTAAATAGAGCAACGCGCCAATTAATCACAAAAATTGATTGAAAACGCGAGGATGTCGACTAGATGAGTGGATGTTTCTCACGAAACTATCCGCAGAACAATTATAGCCAATGGCTTCGGCTTCACATTAGAGATGGGCACGGAACTCAAACCAGAGGGGAGAAAAACTTTTAGGCCCGGCATGGCCCGCCCTAGGCTATTGTCAAAAAAGCCCGGGCCCGGCCCGGAGTAAAAACATCAGAATAAAACGACGCTTGTACTGTCTGATTTGACCACAAATTAAAAAAAGACCAACAGGCTGTGTCTCCAACACGGCCGCTAAGATTTTACGTAGAATACATTTCAAATTTATCAAACAAAATAGAAGTAATGACAAAATAATGAAATTAAATTAAGTAAAATATATTTTTAAATGTATGCTCCAAACCATATCAATGAAGGTTGAAGATTGAATGTAGTTTCCATAAGTTCCTAGAAGGGTTTGTTTTCTCTCCTGATAAATTTCATACGAATATTAATAATATAAATGTATTTTCTAATCACACTTATTTATATTTACTTTCAAAATATTTTGTTAAATATAGGCGCTTTTAAGGAGGCATTTTATTATATTTTCATTCTATTTAGTATATTGGTAGCGACTTTTTTGCACTGGTTTATTTTTCGTGAATATACACACACACACTCATTTTGCCTCCCGAATCAAATACATACATAAATAGTTAAAAACAGCCATAAACCAACAACAACACGTGCTGGATTGTCGTGGCTGAGACCCAAAAAATGCACAAATTGAAAATACCCCTTGTACAAATATTTAATAATCGTCAATAAAAAAAATCAAATATATAATTTAATATATAGATAATATATTTTAATTACTTACAAAAAACGTCGATTTAAGTGCTAGTTTATTAAATTATCTACAACGTGTTTAATTGATTCTGAACACCTTACCTTATTGCCAAAATATGAACAAACATATTACACAGACATAATATTGAAGTAATCACGTTTTGCTATTTAATTGCACAAAGTTCATATTGAGTTTATACAACCCTTCTAAGTTGGTTTGCATTAATTAGTATAAGTCAAATGTTGAGACGACATGAGAAATGAAACGCGGTTGCTTCTTTTTCGAACACACACAAGCTTTTACCGTTGTTTGTTGCGGCTGCACTATGGGGCGCTTTGCAAAAAAAAACTGTCATATATTTATTTTTACATGTCCCAAAACTAACTTCTTGTTTATGCAAATCTCTAGTAAAAATTATATAGTTGGCCGATATCGATGAATTTTTAAAAAAATTTTAGTATTATATAAACATGCTTGACTCCCAGATTTCGACCTGATATGTTGAAAACAAGGGGCGGCAACAAGCCAATTTTATTAAAATGATTTTCCTTTGGTTCTTACAAACCTAACGCAAAAAACCAAATCAAAATATCTTGCGTGGTTTGCAAGCCATTAATTAATGCCAGTTTTTGGTAAAATGCCCACAGTGCGTTGGCACGCCGCTTGCTTCGAGACACCACTGAGCGCAACGGCAACTGAAACAACACTTTATGCACAGTCTACCCGCTATAGCTATCACTATCGCGCCCGCTCTTACTTATTGCTAATACATGAGCACATAAAACACGCATATGAAAATTGTTAAAAACGACTTGCCTTCGCTAAAGATCATTTAAATACATCAGAAAGGTATTGGCATGAAACTATATTCTGTGAAAAAAGCAATATAATGCTATATTACAACGAGGGACCCAACAGAGTATGGCGAACCGTTGCAAACGTTACAAAATAAAAACATTGTACCCACAGTGTGGGTGTGCTTTTCTAGCACAGGAGTGGGTGAATTGGTTTTCATCGAGAATACAATGGATGCTGTACAGTACCTCGATATTTTGAAGAAAATTTTATGAGGAGCGCAACCAAATTTATTTTGATCGTTGCTGTCAATTCTAAAAGGACAACGATCAAAAACATAAGGCAAATAATGTGCGTCTATGGCTGCTTTATAACTGCGGGAAAATTTGACACTCCACCTCAGAGCCCCAATATGAACTCTTTAGAGAACTTGCGGCCTGTTTCAAAAAAAATGTAGCAAAAATTGATCCTGCTTTACGACCAATGTTGAAAAGTATTATTTAAGAAGAGTGGAGTCTAATTCCATTAAATTACATAGAAAAGTTGATATATTCCATGATTTCGAGACTTAATGCTGTTTTTAAAGCCAAAGGCTATTACACCAAATATTAGACAGTCTTTATTTTTAGTTTAGCTTTAAGTTATTACATTATTCTTTCAGACAAAAACACTTTCTTGACAGTGAAATTTAGCTAGACTTATTTTGTTTTTGCTATAACTTCTTTGTTTTATTACTTATTGTAGTTTTGTTTTATGTATATGGTTGAAAAATCAATAAATAATATAAATACAATTTGAAGACATAAAAAAATTTTATTTGAAAGTTATATTTTTTTGATCAAACACCCTTTCTTGACAGACTGTATGAATACGCGAATACATACCAAAGCAGCAATTATTTTTTTGATGTGTGAACTAGAGGTGGAATACTATCGATAGTCCTCACCATCGATAGTGAACAATCGTTTTAAATGAACCATCGATAAGCTATCGATATTATGTATGCATTAATGGACAAATAAAATGGATTTTATAGTTTTTTTCCATTCATTCTTTGCTTTTTCCTATGTACATTGTGGTAGTTCCTATTAAACAAAGTAAAGCTTTAAACAGAAATACTCATTATTTGGTACATTTTTAGTTAGTACTGTAAGTCTAAGTTATTTCTTTTAGTTTATTATGTTGTTAATGATAGCAATTTTATATTTGTTCTAATCCAATCCAATTTTTTTTATTTTTTCAATCCAATTCATATGTTTTCAAAATTAAAAGATTCATCATATTACATTTTTATACCCTGAACCCATAAAATGGGTAAATCAGGGTATAATGGTTTTGTGCAAAAGTATGTAACAGGCAGAAGGAAGCATCTCCGACCCCATAAAGTATATATATTCTTGATCAGTATCAATAGCCGAGTCGATTTGGCCATGTCCGTCTGTCCGTCCGTCTGTCCGTCTGTATGAACGCGTAGATCTCAGAGACTACAAGAGCTAGAGACTTCAGATTTGGAATATAAGTTCTCCTATACCATAAGCACAACAAGTTTGCTTCAAATTATCGATAACTACTCTGGTTTTCGATATACACATGGAATCGATAACAAAAAAATATCGAATTTGGAAAATGTAAAAATGGGGGTTGGTGTAATGAGTAACGATAGAACTTTTCTTAAAATTTCGTCGAAATCGGTTAAGAAACACTAGAGATATCGTAAAGTTAAGTCAGCTATGAGTTTTGTTTAAACTTTAAAGTGATCATAATTTGAAGCATACTTTTAGGACGCAAGGCCTGCAACTGGGTTCAGGGTATCTTCTGGTCGGGCTATCCCGACTAGAGCCTTCTTACTTGTTATTTTTACAAGTTGACTCTAACATACTAACTGTATTTTCCAAGAGATGTTTTACTTTATTTATTATGATTATTTTTGTTTTTTTGTGAAATTTTTAGAATTCCATAACGTTGAATACTAATCAATGAGCCATTCATTTTTATTTAAAAACTAGCAAACCCGACGAACTCCGTTTCGCCACCAAATTTTATTTAATTTCACAACAGTAATGAATTTATTTTGATTACAAAAATAAAGAGTTATTTAGTTGAAGTAAATGAAAGTAAATCCAAAGTAAATACTGAATCGAAGCGTTATACGTGTCCGCAAATTAAATGAATTGTTAATGGAAACCAATAATAGCAGTAATTAGTGTGTGAATATTGTACCTGTAATTTGATCGACCATCTTCAACGTGATGTCGTAACCGTCTTGCCCTTGACAATAAATAATTGGATATTGTAACGAATCGTACAAACGATGTGTCTCGTTTACACATGCATGATATTGCTTCTTCGCTGAACGACAATGTCTCGCGAATTATTTGGATCGATAATAATAATTGCAGCAACATCATTAACGGTCGGTGCATTGAATCTTCTCACATGATCACCTGTTGGGATACAATCCGCTCTTATGACAAATTTGTGCGTACCCGATGGCATTCGTTCCAATGCTGTTTTGAACATATTAACCACAGCATTATTAGCGTGAAAAAATGCTTGCAACTGTTCAATAATTCGTCTCTTTAACTGTTGTGTTCACTGTATATTGCACCGCACATTCAGCTGATCAACCATCGACGAAATGAAATATATTTGCAGAAATTGATACGGTTCATCTGGTGTTGGCACCATTGAACCATGTAAATGATATATTTGTCCTTATATCTCTAATTGCAAACAATCATGTGTTGTAACTTCTGATCGTGTGATGGTGTAGTGTGTGGTGCAATTCATTGTGTTGGTGTGAGTGATTGGTTATTGTGTTTTGTATCTTTTGTATCGTTTCTCTTCTGAACTTTAACGCATTGCAATATCGGCACATAGTCGTCATTGGTCCAATATCTAAATTTTCATCATCACAGTAATTCGCAGTGGGATCATATTGGAATGCTAAGCGATTGTATGATGCCAATGATCTTCGTGTGCTCTCGCGTTGTCTCAATCGGTCATTTTGTTATATTATATTTGTCTTTCTTCGCTTAAGTTCTGAAAATACACTTGTTGCTGGCTTGCACGTCTTGTGCGGCGGCCGATGTTCGCACGTCGTCCTCTAGGCATTTTGGGCTATGGACAGAGTGGTGAATTTAACCTCAAATGTACGATCCACATAATTTAAACAGTTCAACTTACAACCTTAAAGACAAATTCCTGCAAAATACACGTGATTGATTTGATGGTTTCCAATTGAAATGTTTGGAAACGATTAACTTTTTTTTTTATTTTTTTTCACAATTTCATAGTGAACAATACCTGTTTGTCACATGAAATGAACTGAGCAGAGAAAAATGAGTAGCTGTCAAACAATATTGATTTGTTGTACATGCTATGGATCAGAGTTGGCGCTGTATCTTAAAAGAGATTTTCCCGCTTCTCTGTTGCAATTTTTCCGGAATTTTGGCTACATACCTCACGGAGCCCGAGACCTTTCCAATGAATGCAAAACCGTGGAAATCGGTTCGTGCGTTCAGGAGTTATATAGCCATGGAGGAAATTTTGACTTATTTTTAAATAGTAGATAAGAGCATATTTGTATTTTTGTCTTTGAGGCGTGTTTACCTGTCCGAAACAATTTGACTCACTTTGCTGAACATACGTTCTGATTCAACAGAGGTGGCTGGCAAACACAAACATTTTTTTAAAAGGATGCCAATTCGTGAAAATTCATTTTGGTTCACCTGTCATAAAAATAGAATAAAATTTTGTATATCGATTTAAAAAAATTAAATTGTATTTTTATCCAGATAATAGGATCTATGTTTTGGGTGCCAATGCGGCAGCAAGAAAATGGCGTTTTGTTATAATGGCATCTGACCGATTGTTAGGAATGTTTTCTGTCTGTCTCTCGGTTTCAAAAATCCAAAATATTAAAAAATCCAAAATATCGAAAACTACCGATGGTCCATGGTTAAGGCCTGTAGTCACATACACCGTAAACAGAAACCGAAACAGAAACAAAAATATCGATTACACAAAGAATTGACCAGCGTCAAGTTATCTGCGTTTGTAGAAAACAGGTGATCGTCTGTTAACAGCAACAGAATAAAGTCAAAAGTACTTGTTTCGGTTTCAGTTGCTAATGTGCTGAATTCGATTACTATTGCTAACAATTGAAAAATACCGATGTTTCTGTTGCAGTTTCTATCGCAGTCGCAAATGTACTGAATTCTGTTTCTGTTTCGGTTTACGGTGTATGTGACAACAGGCCTTTACCATGTTGAACGATAGTAAGAAACCATCGATAGTGTCGCTAGTGCCATCGATAGTTTTCCACCTCTAGTGTGAACCAGTGTTGCCAATTTGGCCTTTTTCCGGACAGATCTATCCTGATTTTAACTGCTTCAGCCGGAAAAATCAAACAACCCCTATCCGGAATTCTGTCCTTTTTTTGGTTCTCTTATCTGGAAATCTGGCATTTTTAAATTGTTAATTTTAAATCATTTAAAATTGATTTTTTACAAACTATGTGGCATCACTTTTATGCAAAATTTTATCGATATCGTGTATAATCGTACGCATATCGAAGCGTAATTTGCAAAAGTTGAAAATGCCAAAAGATATTTATAAGCAAAAACTCCGCGAATGCTGGCTACAGCACCCAGATTTTAAAAACTGGTTGTGTCGCGATGCTTCGGATAGTAATAAAGCTTATTGCAAATACTGCAAATGCACAGTTAACTCTAAAATTGACCAAATTCGCGCGCTTAACCAAACAAAAATAGTTTTAGTGCAGTAAAACCAGTCCTTTTGCGGACCTGGTAGGTTTTGCCCTGACTCTACTTTCCTTGCCATGGTCGATTGCGGAAGTAGAGAGGGTATTCAGCCAAGCTAATTTGGCCAGAAATCGGCTGCAAGTGTAGACGTTAAGTGCAATTTTGACAGTAAGGTAATTATATACGTATACATGTTTTTATTTCAATCAGTTGTATAAGTGTATTTTATCTTTAGATTTGGATTGCGTCAGCATAAAATGTTTTGCCATAATTACAATTTGCCGGACAAATATTTAAAATTAATTGGATCCATAGCGGCGTACGAGGAAAGGGATATGGACGATGAAGATGCTGTTGAAGAAGCCTTAAAACTATTACACGTTTAAATAAATAAAAATAAAACTTTTTGTCCTGTTTTCCGTTTTTTTTTAGTTTTTCAGCCTTTTTTTCCTGTTATTTTTTTTCAATCTGCCTTTTTTTTCGAAAAAATATTGGCATCACTGATGTATAATTCAACCATGACTCAAGGTATACTTAACTACCCAGCGGCGAAAATATTGATAACTTCTTGAAGAGTTTGTATGCCCAATACCTTCGAGAATCCTACACGATTCCCATTACATTTCATGTTTATTGACCGCTTCTACGAGTGAACGCCTACAATCTCATCGAGAAAGTTGGCAATAAAGGCCGAGTTCATTTCGGACTTCCATTACACTGTGCATTGCAAAATCAAATTTGTAATGTAGGTTGTGGACAGACCGACCACTGTACGATACACAATTTTGAAAAATGTGTGCGAGCTTGTGGACATGTTCGATACTTTTATGCACACTAGGTGCTCTATGCTGTAATGCTAATAATGCACTTCATAATATACAAAATGTTGAAATGTATATTAGGCAGTAATGTGAATGCTGCACTGTGTAGTATACAAAGGGATGCAATGTATATTAGGCTGTAATGTAAAAGAAATATTTAGTTTGAAAGAAGACCACAAAATACAAATATTTTTATACATAAATAACACTTTTTAATTCATGTTTATTTTTAAAAATAATTTTATATTATTCTTTATACATAATTTTCGTTATTTATTTCTACATGTTGTGCTTCTATTTTTGCGTCGTACTTGTGCTTGGATAGGCATCCTTTATGGACTTTAAAGGCCAGCCCTTAGCCTGCTAATGAAAAATATTAATTTATTGTTATTATTATTACTTACCAGATAATTTGATTTGTCTCACAAAACTTATTTTTCTCGTCAACGTTGAAAATTGATGCACACAGCACGGCAGACAAATCAAGCTGACGACGCGTGCCAATAGCAAAGTCGAACAATTAGTGCAAAGGCATAAACCGAAAAAGCCACGTCAGACTTTCATGTAAGCATTCATTTTTAAACATGTGTGCGTAACGGCACACAAAATCAAAAAAAATTACGAGCAATAGAATGAACTCCGTAGCCGAAGTAGGAAACGAGCGAAACAACAACAATTCTGTACAAATCTTTCCATTACAGCCTTGTTTACAAAAAGGCTACACGTAATACATTCAGTGGAGTCTCCACGAAATGCATATTGTGGACGTATCGGATATGGTGTTCGCCGCTGGGTAGTTGGCATTACTCGCTCTCTCGCTCTCTTTTCACTTCTTAAATTGTCAGTCTGTTAGCAGCAGTTGTGAGCGAGGCATCTCCGCGGACGATTTTTTTGTGTAAAACTTCTTGTGCTACAGACTTTACGTGTTATTGCAATGGCGCATCCATATTGCTCTGTATGCAAAATTACTTGTGTAATGAGTTTAAAGTGTGTTCATGTGCCCAAAAAAAAGTTTAGGTTGCGTAAATATTTTTAATCGTTGATTCGTCCAATGTTTTAGTTAGTAAATGTTTAATGTTGTAATGTTAATTCCAGTCTATTTGTCAAATGTAGTAATTAGTAAATGTGCCATGTCTCAAAGTAAGTTTTAATACTTGTAAAATTGTTTTAGAGATCATACTCCTAATTATAATATATTTTACATTTAAATTTAGCACGTAACACAGAACTCTTAGGCACAAAGGGTAATGTAGAGATCGAAGATGTTCCGTGGATGAATATAGACATAACAGCTACAGCCGGGCCTCTATCTGAGTTGCCAGAAGCTGATGATGTCGCGGAATTGATGAGCTGACGGAGGATGCCCTTGAATATTTGTCGGGATATCTAATTAAAAAATGAAAACTCCAAGAGGAGGATAAGGAGAACTTTTCATTTAGTTAAGTCGACCAAGTTTCGGCGGGATATTTAAAAAAACCATTAAAAGAATTTAAATCAAAAATATTAGAATTAGAACACATTTTTCTGCACTTTAATTGTGACAACAAATTATCTTTAAAAAATAATATTATTAATAAATTAGTAAGTAAAGACCATGTCGTTTCTTTGGAAAAAAAAAAACAAAAGAATTGTTCTTTAAAACAAGAATTTTTTTTAGAATTAAGCATTTAAATAAACAAATTAAGCTTCAAAAGCAATAACAAAAACTAATAGGCAACAAAAAATTGTTAAAAATTTCATTATAAAAGAAAAAACAAATAAACATAAATTAAAATTTATAATTTCTTTTTTTATATTTATTATATCATTCTGGTCGTAGTTGCATCAAAAAACTCACATATGTATACACATATGAGCAAATTCATTACTCTCTCGCTCTCTCTCTTCTGTCATTCTGACACTTAAATAAGAAGTCGCGAGCCAGCAAGTGCGGCTACCTTGTTAAGTATACCTTGAGCAGACTGACGCGATATGCTCACGACTCTCGACTTAAGTAAAAATTGCCTGCGATATTTCTCTCTGAGAGCGTGGTAGCTGCTAAACGACTTCCCAACTCTATATCAGAATTTTTGCATTTGAACGCTCTATTATATGAATTCTTGTTGGTTTGACGCATTTATTGGAGTTTACTCCTTAAGAATCAATTTGCATATAAGTAGCCAGGTATGAAAAAATGTGAGGAGTGAAAGCAACTGAACAAATTTCGTTACGTTTTTGTGAAAACTAGCGCCTGACGAATGTTGGATACCCTTGTAACATATAAGTGCTACTGTGGATACGTTGTTCAACAATAAATTTGCAAAAAATTGCATATTTACTTGGCACTAAGTTAACAATTGAGAAATTGCTTCAATTATAAGTAGTGGATTGAACTACATACCCACAGTAGCACTCATAATTTATTAGTGTGTCCAACATTCGCTAGTTCATTCTCTTATTATTCAAGAATTCCGTTATGTTATCCGAACAAGAGAGAAAAAACGTTGCCTGTTTAGTTGTTGCTTCACACAAATGTACACCAACACCACGGATACGGATATAAAAATGAATGTCTTGCTCTAACTACAGAGAGCGATCGTAAGCTTCCACATTTCCACGAATTCCATTTTATCCACAAAGGCAGTCAGCCTAAAACTTAACTCGCCTTGACAACGCAGGAAGCTTATCGTCCGTTTATTTATTCAATTAAAATTGATACGCGCTGAACATACGCAAAGTGTTTGTAACACTAAGAATCGCCGTGTAATTGCCTTTGAAAGTGGTTTTTAAGCATATTCAGCTTGAAAAAATGGACGCCAATTTTTCTTGCCTTGTCGGGTCGTGAAAAAATTTAAAGAGAGAGAGAGGAGATTCGTGCCCATACGTATGTGTTGTTGTTGCTTTAAACTCGCTGCAAATCTTCCAAATAAGCGAAGCATTTTAAGACAGTATTAATAACTGTATATTTTTTGATAGTTTTTTTTTGTGAAGTGCAGTGAAAATAAAATAATAATAATTTGTTATATCACTTTATTTTTATTTTTTTCTCGTGTATGCAGTGCAGTGAGCTTTTTGTTTTTGGGAAGTGCTCAGCTAAAAGAGAGAGAGCGAGCGCGGAAGCGCTTGCATTGAACTGAGTTGTGTTTTGGCTGCTGCCGGTGAGTGAATTTTGCGTATTATACACATACATATGTATATTATATAATATTCACCTTGTAACAACAGTTAAGTTGGATACAGTAGAAGAAAGTTTCATTGCTGCAATACATTTAAATTGTTCTTTTAATCTGTGGTCGGCAGCAAACGACATCGAAAAATGAACTACTAAATACACTTTCATTATTTGTGTACAGCTTTGCATAACTGTATGGCAAGGATTGTTGGCAAGTGTCATAGAGTAAAATTTTAAGAAGAGTATGTATGATCAGCTGCAGCAAAACTGATATTTGACTGCCTTGGAAGACAAAATCTTGTGTTTATTGGAGTTAACTCCTTCCGAATCGATTTGCATATAAGTAGCCCGGTATGAAAAAATATGAGAAGTGAAAGCAACTGATCAAATTTTCTACGTTTTTTGTGCAAAACTAGCGCATGTCGAATGTTGGATACCCTTATAACATACGTATCATGTAACATATCCACAGTTGCGCTCATATTATATTAGTGTGTCCAACATTAGTTCATTCTCTTATTATTTAAGAATTCCGTTATGATATTCCGAAGAAGAGTAAACCCGAGTCGTGCGTCGGAGCTGACACACAAAATTTTTTTCTTGCTTGGCCTACTTGCCGAGAGTTTTGTTATATCTGATATTTTTCCTTTTTTTATGTCGGCGGCAAACGACATCGACAAATGAACTACTGAACTAACAATTGACAAATTGCAAATAATAGTTTAATATTTGATATCATATCATCTTCCAATGTTATTTACGCGTTCGGCGGCAAACTTGTTAATGTATCAAATAATCTTGTTTGTAACAGTATTTTCTTGTGTTGCTGTTTGTGGGCATAAAAATATGCGTTCATAAATATCAGGGTGGTGACATTTTTAATGCAATCATCAATCATTACATCAAAGATATACATACATACATACATTGTTATTTATACTAATGTGTTCATAGAAATTGAACAGGTTCCGTAAAAGAACGATAAAACTCAGATTGCGCAGAAACATGTTTTCGTTCTGCGCAGATGCGTCACATGAGATGCATGTGTTGAATACTTGCCTTCTTTACATGTTACATTACTATATTTTGGCTTTTAATACAATATCATAATAATAAAATAAGAGAAGCAGGTTTTACTTTATTATACCCTGAACCCAAAAAATGGGTAGATCAGGGTATAATGGTTTTGTGCAAAAGTATGTAACAGGCAGAAGGAAGCATCTCCGACCCCATAAAGTATATATATTCTTGATCAGTATCAATAGCCGAGTCGATATGGCCATGTTCATCTGTATGAACGCGTAGATCTCAGAGACTACAAGAGCTAGAGACTTCAGATTTTGAATATAAGTTCTCCTATATCATAAGCAGAACAAGTTTGCTTCAAATTATCGATAACTACTCTGGTTTTCGATATACACATGGAATCGATAACAAAAAACTATCAAATTTGGAAAATGTAAAAATGGGGATTGGTGTAATGGGTAACGATAGAACTTTTCTTAAAATTTCGTCCAAATCGGTTAAGAAACATCAGAGATATCGTAAAGTTAAGTCAGCTATGAGTTTTGTTTAAAGTGATCATAATTTGAAGCTTACTTTTAGGACGCAAGGACTGCAACTGGGTTCAGGGTATCTTCTGGTCGGGCTATCCCGACTAGAGCCTTCTTACTTGTTATTATTAATTTTATGAAGAAAAAAGTGTTGACAAAATGCAAAAGAAAAGAAGAGTTTATTGAATTTAGTTTTCCTTTCTCCAGTTTCTCTGTCTATTTTTATTCCCTGAACCCATAAAATGGGTAAATCAGGGTATAATGGTTTTGTGCAAAAGTATGTAACAGGCAGAAGGAAGCATCTCCGACCCCATAAAGTATATATATTCTTGATCAGTATCAATAGCCGAGTCGATATGGCCATGTCCGTCTGTCCGTCTGTCTGTCTGTCCGTCTGTATGAACGCTTAGATCTCAGAGACTACAAAAGCTAGAGACTTCAGATTTTGAATATAAGTTCTCCTATACCATAAGCAGAACAAGTTTGCTTCAAATTATCGATAACTACTCTGGTTTTCGATATACACATGGAATCGATAACAAAAAATATCGAATTTGGAAAAATGTAAAAATGGGGGTTGGTGTAATGGGTAACGTTAGAACTTTTCTCAAAATTTTGTTCAAATCGGTTAAGAAACACCAGCGATATCGTAAAGTTAAGTCAGTTGTGAGTTTTGTTTAAAGTGATCATTATTTGAAGCATACTTTTAGGATGGAAGGACTGCAACTGGGTTCAGGGTATCTTCTGGTCGGGCTATCCCGACTAGAGCCTTCTTACTTGTTTTTATTCTACTTTACTTTATTCCGAGTTTTCGGCAACTGACCTTTACAAATGCATCGCTGAATACACTTTCGTAATTTGTGTACATCTTTGCATTATTGTATAGCAAGGGCTGTTAGAAAGTGTCATAAAGGAAAATTCTATTCTTTTCTTTTTTATGCTAATATATAGCAATCAAACATGTACAAACGGCTGTTAACACATCGCTCGTGAGTTCTAACACTCTATAGTTTTTTTTTGGAAAATAGAGCATACGTTATTTTTGCAAATAAGGCTCGATATGTTGTATTGGACACCATTCTGCAACCAAGTTGTCCTAATTGCGAAAATATTAATTATCAAAATATTTCAAAAAAAATAGTTTTCGTAGCGCCACCTACAGTTCAACATCATTAGTATCTGTTATAATTTGCTACCAAATTTAAACAAATCTCTTTTGACAGCGACACCTAGCGGTATGAAATATACTTTTTGACACTTGCATACGTATCAAATAAATATACTTAATTTTGCTTAAAAATATCCCATTTTAGCACATTCTCAATTTTTGTCGCAGCCAAGCACGCCACCTATTGTTTAAATTTAAAGCTTTAATACTACGTTTTGTGTAATGCCTTTAAGCTTTTTGTCAGCAGCTGTTGGTTTGTGTTAAAGATATTGTATTCTCGAACTAATATTATTTGTTTTCGTTTGGTTTTTGTGCAAGAAAGCTTCGTCAAGCACACAGTTAAACGAAAATTTAACTAAAGTTTCACAATTTTCTTCGACCCCATAAAGTAGATTATTATTATTTATTTATTTATTTATGCATGTTAAGTTTGATACTCATGCAACATTAATTAGGAAGTATGAAGAAACTTCCCTAATATTATTAACTAAAAATTATTGTTTTAGTAGGGCTATATATAAATAAATGCATCTCAAGGCGTAACCTTAAGTTTAAGTTTGAGTTTAAGTTTATACTTAAGTTGTTAGTTGCTTTAAAAATTATATTATTTGTTTAGCTGAGTTGCAAAGCGTTTGATAAATAATGTGTTATCCTAATCCTTTACCTTTAATAATCACGTCATCGCTATGTTACTGAAATACAAATCATGTTAAGGGAAACAACAACAATAACAAATACATATAAACATTGTGCGCTGTAGAGTGGGTATTGAGATTTATCTCAAAAATTCTTATCACATGTCAATTTAGTTCCGCTTGATGGGTTGATGTCGAGTGCAGAGCGTAAAGCCAAGCGGGATCAGCTGTTATTTTTCACGTTGCGGTTCGTTCGACTCGAAAATTAATGACACACAAATGAAATGTGGAAAGTGATGCTGTCAACAACACTTGTTGGATTATAGACATCAGCAACATTGCGACCCTAGGAATAACGAATTTCCCCAAACCTAACAAAATCTAGCCATTTTCGTTTTAATAGTTTAAGAACTCTTGTTTTAACTATAATCAAATCATATTAAAGTCCACGCAAGGAACCTAGCCGCCCTGGCAAGCAAACTCTTTATCCAAAGTTTTTGTTTACTTGTATTCGAATATTCGGCAGTCAGTTGCGTCGGATTTCAACTTTTGTATTTGCTTTTATTTTCACAATATCATCTCATCGGTGAGATAACTTTAACAACGCTTCATAAGTTTTGACGGACTAAAAATTCTTTATACAGTATGACTATGTAAAGGAATCGAGCGGAAAAGCATTCTCAACAAAAAAGAAAAGAAAATTCTAGTCCGTTTCTAAAAACTCATAACAATTCGACACATCTTGAGGTGCAAATCGCAAATCACCAAATTTAGTAGGAAGATAGCTCGTTAATTTCCCGATAGATCTGCATTACGCCCCACCTTGTTTTTATAATCGGGAATGCGTATATCTTACACACTTTTTGAAGTAAAATTACCGAATCCTAATATCTGCATTGATTTAATACAACGCCCGACCCCCAACTCTTCTAGCTACTTTGCTTTCAAATATATATACATGTACTAGGGTACCCGGACCACGCGTTGCTGTGTTGCTTTTTGACTTTTACTCTATGAATATATAAAATATGATACTCCCGGTGATCACTTGTTAAACCTCTCAAAGTCATGTCTGTCCGTTGAATTTTGACCTGAATTGTAGATCAAGCCTCCCGTAGATACGCACGTTTATGAGTGCATCCTGCGTGTACTCATGAAGATAACTCGGGCTTTATACAAATGACGCCGGGAGTGTTATTTGAGCTATTTGAGCATTTGAGCTAAATTGTTTGGATCTTATTCCACATCATTCGTGATCGCGTCTTGTTTATGTATTTAGTTTTCTGCTCGCATTTTTGTTTGGTTCAAGGCAATAATCCTGAAGCGCTCTGAAGGAAGAGAGGTCTAGAAATCTATTTCATGCGTTACATTCACTCTGCCTTGCATTAGCTTGTGCGCGTTATCTGCAGTCAGTGATTGTCTTAGTAATGCCACATCATGTGCATTACGCGTTTGCCGACCTATATTTGCTCGTCTGGCTCGTGGCATTTTTTCTTTAACAGTTCAACACTTACTGTTTATGTAAATACGTTTGACAATTTAATTCAAAAAAAAGTTTGTACATCTAATTGCTGGCATTTTCTAAAGATATATTGTTGGTCTCGGCACGGATTTTTAAATGAACCGACTTTTCCCACATGGATTCAAATTTAAAAATTTATTTTAGTTCCGCGCACAATAAACTGGCTTGACTGAATGTTAAAACTTCTAACAACACTTTACTATCTCGAAATATAGTTTGAAAAGCGAACTGACGCAACATTCAAAGGCAACAATAAATTCAAATAGGCATTTACAAACAAACCAATTATTGGTGGTCCACCAACCTTAATCTTTAGGGGGATGCAAAATATATTCTCAGACCTACTGAATGCGCATATTAAATTTCAAAAAAATCGGTCGAGCCGTTTCGGAGGAGTTTCATTACGCACTGCGTGACACGAATTCTATATATATTAGATGTATATGTTAGAATAATGTTTGAATGTAATTTCCACACTTTACGCCTCTTTTCATCCTTCGCGAACTATACTGGTAAAAAAGCATTTCACAGTCGGTTGCACCCGACTTCGACGTTCATATTCACTTCTAACTTTCAAGTTGAAATCTTTCTTTAGAAGCATTAGAAGCTGCGGAGTTTAATAAAAGGTCCTGCTTTTATATCTGATCTGATCTTCTGATCTGATCTGTTCTTTGCTTTTTATTTCATTGGTGTCGCGTTTAATTAAAAACTTGAATTTCCATTTCAAACTGGCAAATTCAACATATTTTTATTAGCAAATATTTTACGTGATAAAGCGCATTAGTTCTGCTTGACTTGTTGATAATTTCAATATACCAGCGTATATAAAAATAAAAAAAGACCTTTAATAACAACTGGTTCGAATATATATATATATATAATATATATGGTATATATGGTCTAAAAACTAATAAACTGCAAAGTATTCAATTTATTATTATTATATTTTCCTAATACATACTATTAATGGAGGTATCTTTTATTTTTAATAGTTTCTGGCTAATGTCAGATAACATTAGCTAAAGTATTTATAATAAACTTAGCTAAGAAGACTAACAAGTAACATTCCAACTCTAGGAATATAAAATGTGCTACGTCAAATAGTTAGGCCGTTGCAATCCGAATCTGCCACTATGTCTGCCAATTATCAGAGCGAAATACCAGGAGCGAGTGCGTTTTGCCTGAAACGCCTGACATTAGGGTTAGGGTGCAGAATTAACAAAATGTACTATGAGCAGCAGCTTTGTGATGCTGTTGGTGAAGCTCCCTTTTTACTTTTCCAAGCCAATGGTTAATTGCCTAGTCAACTGGCAGCTTCCAGCTATGAATGAGGGAGAGAGAAAGAGAGAGCGAGTTGCACTAAAGCTGAGGTATAGAGGACTGTGAGCCCCGGTGATGACGGCCATCCACCACAGTCGCGACCAAATCCTCATTGTAATTGTCGTCATAGCCCATCGTCATTTTTATCCACAGTCTAGGCTCATCGCTTTGTTATATAAATGATTGCTGTGTTGTTCATTATTACGTTCACAAAAAAAAAATTACAAAACAACAACAGCAAGAATGGAACGAACTTTCAGATTTTTCAAATTCACATGCCCTAAATAAAAATGTATCTCATGTATGTATGTATACATTTATGTATTCATTTACATATTAAAAAACAAAAACTCTTACTATGATATGGATAACAAATACAAGCGTAGAATGTGTCCAACCGCTACATTTAACTTCATCAACAGAAAATTACGCCTTCTTCTTTATTAACATTAGTATGTTTTAAAAACAGGAATTTGTGTGGCTCACCAACAAACACGCACGCGTGCACAGACACACCCCAGACAAGGGGCAGGATCAGGACCATCTGCAGTGGTGGGCCGGCCAGTCGGCACTAAACACCTCCTTCGTGTTGAATGCTCAGCATTTTCCGCCCTTTAAAAGACCTTAAAAAACTTGCATTTGGAGTGGGTATTCCTTTGATTGTTTTTGGGATTTTCATTATTACATCTCAATGATTTTGAATTCATCAAAATTGCCGTAACATTTGTTGAACAATAATTTAATTTTATTTCTTTTATTTTGTTTTCTCCGATTCACTGAGATAAGCCAACGTTATAATTTTTGTATACATGCATGTTTGTTTGTGTGTATGCAGATCTATAACGTAATGCAGCTCGTATTATGATCGTCAAAATCGTTGACATGAATTAAGCTACGAATTTTTAAATGTACTTAGATTAATCTTAAAATAAATTTGCAGCACACAAGCATAATCAATTACACACAATACGTATCTCCTTTGGCTATTCCCATCTTACTGGCTCAGTGCGTTCGTCTTTTCAACTATTTTAAACGTTCCAAAAATCAAAGACTTTTCGATAATAAAATATGGTCAACAATTGAAGTAACTTATTCAGTTAATTTCTTCGTGTCTGTCTATTTACCTGCTGCAATACCACTACAAATAAATAATTTATAGCGTTAAAAAGAAACAAAAACGTGCCCAATAATTATTTGTATCATAGAAACTATTCACTTCAGCTGATTGTTATCACAATGCAAAATGATTGAGTGGAAAATTAAAAATGATAGCGATAGCTGGTAAATATGGCTAGGAATGGTCTGTCATAAGTGAGCAACTTATTGATCAAATCTATTTATAAACAAATGCGTTGTTTCATGGGAACAGATGCGTTTTTACAAAGAAACGCTGCAACAACAGCTCGGACTCCGACAAATTAGCATAAACAGGTGAAAGAAGTTTCTGCATGGTTTGGGAATCTGTTATACATGTAACCAATAATCAACTCCAGAAACATTGTGGAAAGAAAGTAGAAAGAAGAATGTATTAGTTTATTGAATCTATTCATTTTGACTTAAAAATATTGAGGTACGCACACACAGGCAATTAAGAAAACATGCTTAATCCCTAATTTTATGTCGAGCCACAGCTTAGCTATGGTAAAATCAAATTTTGATTCCTTGCACACAAACATGATTGTCGCACTGTATTTAAATTTGTGTTAAATTACAAACAAACAGATGTATTTGTTGCTATATATACTACATATTTACGCTGTTTTAATTGTGAAAACCTTAAAATCTAATTTGTGTGTGATTAATAAAGCCATATTATACATACATACATACATACATATAATTAATTCGGTAGACTTGATATGCAAATGATTTGAGCGTTATCTGTGATTCTTTGTTTTACTTCCTTTTGCTTTTGCCGAAGTCCGATCCGTACACCCCCAACACTAAGCCTTACAAGAATGTCGAATATGTCTGATTAACACAATTGGTGCTTGTCTGCTCTGGCACTTGATAATTGGCAGCCAGGCGACCAACGATCGATCGATAACAATAAAATTGTTAAAAGCGCAAAATGCTGCAAAGTGTGTAATTTGTCGAGGACATGGACATAAGGCAAACCCGACAAGGCAATACAATGCAAGAGCAATTCACGCAACCCAGGCAACCCAGGCAATGAGCGCGGCAACAACTCTATTTGAATTCATCAACGGCGTGTTTAAGCAGTTTGTCAGCGACACGTGGCCGAACGAACGACTGTTCTTTCTAGTTCGCTGGCAACAGCAGGCCGTTGATTATGATATTGGAGTGGGGGTTGGGGAGCGTCGACCGATTGTGTCGGTGACGTAAAGTCTCAGTAACAGCAGCAGTATCACCATAAGAGCAGCAGAACAAAAAAAAAACATATTACAAACATATCAACCCCCTCACACAACAGTGCTCTTCCAACGAGGTGCACTAAATAGAGATTTAAACACGCCCGTGCAGGCTGAAAATGGTCCATTCTGTGCTGCTTGCGGTTGTCATCGCGATGGCTGACGATAAAGTGTAATGACACAATCTGTATTTATTTACACAAATTGGCTTCAATGCAATGCAATTTTTGTTTTTGATTTTCTAGCGGTAAACTGCCAGAAACGTATGTCTCTCTAATTTCTCCTCGGAGAATTGTAATTTGTTTTCATGCTCAACCCTTTGAAAGTACAGGATCTACCTCCCGGTGTTTGAGCGTGCGCTAGATGGTTCTACATCCGTTTTTATTTTTTTTGCACAGTTGGACTTTATCTGCTTATGTTCACAAAATTATGTGAGAAAAATAAAAAAAAAACAATTTAAATTTTATTTCAACTCAATGACGGTTTGATCTGCATTTGTTTTGTTGTTAAACTGCTTATCTAATAGTTAAATACGTTTTATAACGGGCCAAACATTCTCTGTTAGTATGTAGAAGCAAAGAAGAATATAGAATCTAGATTTTATACTCTTTGGAAGAAGTAACATTCGACAGAGACGTAAGAAGAATCTCCAGCAATAGAATTTGTGATAGAATAGGAAAAATTTTAAGAAGAAAAAGTCATGATACAGGAACAGTTGGACACTAAAAATGTGTTTCTTTGGTCAAATGTATGACGATTATGCTTTTAATTTTTGGCAATACGAGATCTTGAATTCCATAATAGTAAGAGAAGCAAGTTTCGAAATTAAAAATACATAATAATAATAATGAGGCCTGTTATATGATTGAAATGCCAACACGTGGCTTTTATTAAATTTCAGTAAACATTATAGTGTATAATCGACCAACATTTAGCATCATTCAAACAAGGGTGTTTTATTTTATAATGTACATATGGGCTGGAAGACAGTAGCTATTGGGAACATTGCAGTCGGACATTATTACAAATTGAAGAAAATAACCAGTTGACCAGTTGGAAAACCACCTGATCTGGTAAGATTTGTTCAGACTCTTTAATAACGCATCTCTTCAAAAATATCTCAAGCAAACTAACTCAACCTCGGCTTGAACCACCACAAATTGTGAACAAGGAAGAATAAAGACAACGGTTTAAATCCCAGCAATAAATTAATATATTATGGTAGCTTTTAGTAAGCAAATATTACGAATCAGATTCGGCACGCTTCTTTGTTAATTTCCCGTGCACACGCACTCGTCCAACCCTCAAATACACTTCACAAGCACAAAACCAGTTAAGGACCTATTCGATGAATCTGACAACAGTGTGCACCATTCCTCTTTGAACTGAGCATGCAGCAGGACGTCTGGCCTCTAAGATTGTGCGCAGTTATTTAAAATAATATTTCCGTATCCGGAAAGTAATACGCGACGCGTGCTGAACACTGACACTTTCTAGAGTTAGAAGTTTTGACCATGCTAACTGTGCTCTCTGCTTGCCAATGTCTATAATTGTCCATTGTTCAGACCTGGCTCGGTAACGAAAACTTTTATTTACACACGTTAGACAATTACCCACAGTGGCATACTTTATTAACTGTATAAGGAGCTGCTTGTAGAAATAATGCCTTCTGACGAAGAAGACATTAACGCGCAGCCCAAGCCGTAAATATATATATATATATATATATATATATATATATATATAATTATATATAGGTATATATCCTTCATGGGGTCCGCGATTCCTCCTTGTAATACATCCAAGTGTAAGAGAGACGAATGAAAATTATTTCAATTTGTTAGCGGCCCTACCAGGCTGCTGTTGCCTTAGCCCAATATACCGCTAATAATAAACAATAATAACAATAAAAGCAACAGTAGTATGCACTCGATTTTTTTTTTTTTTTTTGTTAAACCAAAATCCGCACACAATGCATCATTTCGGTTAATTGTTTACTTCAAGGGTAGGCTTGGCTCGGCTCAACCTAAAGCACCCCTTATAAGTAGAGGCAGAGGCTGTCAGAGCGAATGTGTCCCTCTACATCTGTCTCTAACAAACCCCGACAAACTGCATCACTCAGAGCACTCGTATCTGTATCTGTATTTCTATCTTCTATGAACGCAGTGTAACTACTTTGACCTCTATTGTTATTAGCTACCTTTCTATCACCATCAATTTCTGTTGTCTTTCAGCGTTGGCTGCGGTTTTTTGGTCCTAGTCTTTGTTGTCTAAGCAAGGTTGTGCGCTTTTGATCTCCTTTCCCCTACAGATTGCCATCACAGTCTTGGTATATGGCTTTTTCAATACATATTTGGTTTTAATAAGCCTTCGACTGACGTTGAGTGCAACTGCGGCTGAGTCTGTGGCTTATGTTTCAGCATGGGCTAGGAGAGCGCAGTGTTCCCTTTTTGAATCGGGGTCGGTACTACGATATTTGGTTTTGGCCAATGTTACGCCTTTTAGCTTTTGTTTATTCTCTTCCCAAGTAAGACACAAAAAAAAAAAAAAAAACACAGCACTATTGTATAAAAACCCGTGTCCATCGCCACCTCTGGATCATCAACGATTTGTTGACAGAAGTAATCAATAGGCCAGCCTTCTTATGCATGCCCTTGCACACCCTTACCCGTACTGCAGCGTAAGACAGCCGACAGTCGACTTATGGCTTTCGGGCTCCCTACATTAAAGGGACAAGTGTAATACGGCAGTACATAGTATCTTATACACAGGAAAAGAATTTTTTATTGTGATCTATGTATATAAAAATGAATGTCTGTTTGTGTGAGGCTTATAAACTCGAAAAATATGCATGATATCAAACTGAACCGTTATATCAATTTGTTCAGCGAGTCTTGAGGATGGTTTCTATATAGGTTCGACACCCCTCAGGCAGGTGCCGGTAGCTGTATATGCCAATTTTCAAACATACATTATTTTAGTATAAAAAAGGTAATAATGAAAAGATTATTATTATTAATTATCATTATTATTATTTATCATTATTATTATTGATTATCATTATTATTATTAATTAATTATAATATTGATAATAGTAATAATAATCTTCTATCTTCTGAATATATAACAAGTAAGAAGGCTCTAGTCGGGATAGCCCGACCAGAAGATACTCTGAACCCAGTTGCAGGCCTTGCGTCCTAAAAGTATGCTTCAAATAATGATCACTTTAAACAAAACTCATAACTGACTTAACTTTACGATTACATTTACCATTACACCAACCCCCATTTTTACATTTTCCAAATTCGATATTTTTTTGTTATCGATTTCATGTGTATATCGAAAACCAGAGTAGTTATCGATAATTTGAAGCAAACTTGTTCTGCTCATGGTATAGGAGAACTTATATTCAAAATCTGAAGTCTCTAGCTCTTGTAGTCTCTGAGATCTACGCGTTCATACAGACGGACAGACGGACAGACGGACGGACAGACGGACATGGCCAAATCGACTTGGCTATTGATACTGATCAAGAATATATATACTTTATGGGGTCGGAGATGCTTCCTTCTGCCTGTTACATACTTTTGCACAAAACCATTATACCCTGATTTACCCATTTTATGGGTTCAGGGTATAAAAATGAAGAACAGTTGCTTTTGAATGCTCTTAGTTGGCTTTTTAAACTATATTTTGAGATAGTAAAGTGAAGTTAGAAAATTTTACATTCAGTCAAGCCAGTTTATTGTGTACGAAACTCAAAATTATTTTTAAATTTGAATCCGTTGTGAAAAGTCGGTTCATTTAAAAACCCGTGCCGAGACCAAAAAGAAATCATAAATTTTTAAATTTGAATCGGTGTGTGTAAAGTCGGTTCATTTGAAAACCTGTGCCGAGACCGAATAGAAATCATAAATTTTTAAATTCGCTGAATTTAACTGGATTACCAATTAAAAATCCGATCAGTAATCATTATGTTGCGGAATATAAACCAGCCGGTGAAGAAATTAATGAACAAAGTCATCGAAGCCACAATTTTGAAAGGGAAATATAAAGGTGAAGACGTTTTAATTCCACGGATTCGGAAAAAAAAACCAAGAATATTGCACATCATAAAGCATTAGAATAATTCAATAGTAATCGATAACACAGGACAATGTCAGTCGCGTGTGTGTTTTTGGGGCAACAAAGCGCACGGGGTTAGCTAGTTTTTTATAAATATAAAACGTAGCTAAATTTAATATAAAACATGTTAGTTCAACTATGAACATAGTTACAAAAGCAGAATAAATATGAAATACACCTAGGCCACACTTTGCGTCGTAGATACGTTCCAAAATATCGCGAGGCAAACTAAAACAACGCAAAGTTAATTGCTATTTTCTATTGGAAATCATATAAACCGTATTTTTCCTTCAGTCCTTAAATGTTAAAAAAAAAGAATATTTACATAACAAAACAAAAGTAAAACTTTAGTAAAACGATAGAACTTATGTCCAAATTTGTTTTTTTTTTTTTTTTGTTTTTTATGTTGAGGTAAAGTTCCTTGTAGTAACTTATATCATTTATAAATTTAGAAAATAAATTTTGACGCTTACTTTTGTCTAGCGAGCAGTCTTCTTCGTTAGCGATTTCACAATCCAGTTGCATCTATTTCTCGTTAGACATTGCTTGGTTATGAGAAGCTTACAATTAATTTATGTCAATCATCCATCCCTTAATCTATTCCTAGTCTCTCTTGCTAAACTAGCAAAAACTTTGGGATTCTTCGAAATGCAACAACATTTTAAACTTAAAAAACGGAAAATTACCATGAAGAAAAATAAAACGAAATTTGAAAAAACTGCGACGCACAGCGAAGTGAGTCTGAATTCATTCTTCGAAAAAACCTAAAGCGAAATGACGCAAAGCGAGGCCTGAGTGTATATCTATGCATCTTCAAAAAAAAATATTTAGAGTACAATTTTCGATTCAGTACAAGCATACTTTATTCAAACACTTAACACTAAATTTAAACTATCTGCATAGGAAATATGTTGCAGCAGCGATATGGCTAAGGCATCCGCTTAGTGGACGAGAGATGCAAGCGAGTGATACTTAGTTTTAAGGTACCCGAAATGTTAAAGTAAGAAAATTCATTTATTGATTTTATATGAAGGATATTTAATTGACAGTTTCAAGCATTAATAATAATTGCTTATTAAAAAAAACATTTTCTCCGAGTGCATGCAACTACCAACTGTAGAATGAGATAGAATACTCAAAGGGAGAGAGGGATTTATCAACATAATTATATCCATAATGACTTCTTGTTAGAAATAACTTTTCTTTGCTTTTTCAAAAAGTTTTCGAATAACTAAAAGAAAAAACTGGTTGGATAATATTTAAAATTATTGATCGACTGGCATTTGCGCACAAATCTAAACACTTAATTTAAATATTTCGTTTCTAACTAATTATATTTGTACCAGTTTATTTATTTTTGTAGAGTTCTGTATAAAATTTAGAAAAAAAATAAATTTAAATTTTTCACACATTCCAAAAAAATCTGATTCGTCACCATCAAAATTTTTCATGAAATTTTCACCATACTCTAGGGCTGCGACAGGAATTTCGCTTTGAAGAAACCCTTGACTCATTTTTTTGCTGGTTTATTGCTGACATTGTGGGTGTGCAACCGTTGATGCGTGGACTTCAAAAATCCCAAAAACGTGTCGGGCCGCATGTTAAATTTTACGTTCTCTTGGCCCCAGTTGTAGCTGCCGCCGATTTACTAAGAGTGTGTATTGCGAGAGATTTTGAGTAAGGCTACCACAAGTATAACTGGGGTTGGGGCCTGAATTGTGCGATGTGGACGCATTCGCAATCGTTTGAGGGTGGAAATTGCTTGTGATTGAGCAAAATATTAAGCTTTTAGCTCAGTGTATTCTGTTCTTTAGTGTGTTCCGTACGAATTACTTCAACTTCAAATGATATATCTATGTATATATACATAAGTTTATATATATATGAACGAATGACCGCGGAAAACAGTTTTACAGCCACGAATGCTCCCGTTCCCAAAAAAACAATTCGATATCTTCCCCAATTATAATGCCAAAGTAACATATATGTATTTAAAAATTAATTACTAAAAAAAATTTTACTTACAGTCGAAACACCACGGCAGTACGACTTTCGTGTCCGCAAATGTTTAAAGGACTTTCACCTGACAAAATTACTGACAAATCTGTTAATAATTAGTAAAAAAAAAATAAAAGTGAGTTTTTACTTGAGCTAAACGTGTGTACTAAGAAAGTAAAGCTGTAATTGATCGGAAAATATTCAGTTCACACAACGCTTGGACATTTATAAACTTAAGAATCAAAATCAAATCATTTGTATAACAAAAAAGCTATTAAACATTAATCTCTTTTTTTAAGGGAATAAATTATTGGCAGGCTATATGTATTATTCGTGTCTGTATGCACTATGTACATACTTAACCGGTATACGCACTGTAGAGCGGTATACGCATCTCTTACAAAATGCAATGGGCACACATAGGGTATACCAAGTACGATTTTAAAAGAATGCATGTTAACATGTGTATGTATAAGTGTGCATACATACATACATACATACATACATATAAAAACTTCCATAAACCGAACAGTATACGTTTTCGCAACAACTATTTGTTCGAGCGTATATATTTGTTATTTTGTTTGTGCATGTGTGTTTGTGTCTGTAATTCCGTTTCCCAACGTTCTTTTAAAAATTTCCGAGCGATTTTAATATTGTAAATGGCTGCGGGACCGACCTAAAGTGATTCTGCGTCCTGTTATACCAAAAACCCCATAGTACTGTTGTCCTTCTTCTGCTATTTTTGAACTACTATAGCCGTTTCGCTCAACAAACGATGCACTAAAGACATAGCCATCCTTTTCCCTCTGCGACAAACATTTGCTCAAAATGGCCGCGCTGAAAGCATTTGCTGTTGCCTTTGATATGCTACCCTGTTTGTGCAGGTTTGGTCTTTCGCTTGAGAGCTCATTATCGTTTCGCTTGGCTAACCAGTTAGTCGTACACTACTTCGTTCAGGGCACACTTATATCGCCGCCGCAATTGTGATTATTTTGCATTTTGAAGCCAACAAATTGTTAGGGAAGTAACAAGCTCGCCAGCTCGGCGTTTGCCGCCGGATCGCTGGCTGCCAACGGCAGATCGGCACCGATGTGCATATACATATATTCCTTAAGTTTAAAAGTAGTCGACCAAGGCACGTAACAACAAACTTAAATGCAGCCGAAAATTATATTGTAGTGCAAGTTATACAATTACTTAAACAAATTGGCAGCTACTCATCATACGTACAAGGAATAAAAATAATAAATAATTATAACTAAATCGAAAACAAGCCCGCCGATTATCCGATAATGCCTCCAAACTCGGAACGAAGTGTAATCTAGTGTAGCAATCAAAAATACAAATACACACATAAATATATACATACATACAAGTACAAAATCTAACAACGAAATTAACAATAATACTAGCGACGCAAAAGGATACGACATAGTTGGTGCTTTTTAAATTAAATTACCAAAAAAAAAGGTGTTTAAAATTAGCAACTACAATAAAATACCAAAGAAATATTAAATATCAGAAAGTCGACATACGATAATCGGGAAAAAATGATGCTTACAACAGAGCACATTATGCATGGACATCCCCACTCATCTGTGGGAGTGGGAATGGGCCAAAGTGCGTTATTCGGATGTTCGACAGCCGGACACAGCGGAATTAATCAGCTAGGTGGCGTGTATGTTAACGGCAGACCTCTCCCCGATTCTACCCGCCAAAAAATTGTCGAGCTGGCTCACTCTGGGGCACGTCCATGTGATATTTCTCGAATACTTCAGGTTTCTAACGGCTGCGTTAGTAAAATTTTGGGCAGGTGAGACAACATATGGGTACTATGCTATACATATACTTAACGCTCGTTAGTGAGGTTCTAGCTTCCAAAATACCTTTTCTGATAAACAGTGATATAATTTGCAAAAAAGTAAATAAACAAAAACGAACGGGAAGACATTGCCCGATTACCTTGGTATAATTAATTAAGTTACTTTAAAACGCATTCAAAATGTTGCAGGTACTTATTACAGAAGCCCATTGCATTTTTTGTACTCTGGTACCAACGGTAAACTGTATGTTGGTAATGTGCAATGTCTGTCATTCTGTCTGTGTAAACGCACTGAGAAGAAAAATCCATTCAGGAATATCCGTTGACAATAGTCTGCCATGCACCGATTTTGTTGATATAAGAACGATATTTGGAAATGTAGATCGGATTTTTTTATTGATTACATTCTGTTCGTTATTTATGAAAAATTTAAAATTGAATAACATTTCCGAAATCAGTCCACAACATTCCAGCATCGATGCGAAATAGCGTTGTGATTAATAACGCCACCAAATATCCTCAGGATGCAAGCTACATTGTTTAAATATAATTTAAATTAACTTTTTTAATCTCACTCCTTGGCCGAGATTAGAACCTGATACCTCTCAATTACTACGCGACGCCTTAGCCATGGCGTTGTTGCCGAAAATGTTTTGTTCGCTGTTAAGTCTAATGTAAACCAATCAAACTTCGGCACAGCTTCGGGTTTTACCAATTAATAACTTAAAATCTGATCATGGATTAATGTAAACAAACGGTTCTCAAGTCAAGAATGTCTGTTCATAGTTTAAGAAAACAAAAAATTAAAGAAGTGTCTTAAGATCGCCTTTCGTGTTTTTTTTTACACCAATAAATCGAGAACCTAAAGTCAGAAAAACTATGAACATCTGCTTTTATTTTTTTTGTGAAGAGACTTAAAACTTGGCAAACATCTGTGTCTATGGTGGGACAGATATAGAGTCAGCATTTCTGTATCATTAGTTTTGTCGAATCGGTTAAGTATAATGATTTTTTAAGCCCAGATCTAATGTATTGGGAAAATTTGTACAATGTATGTCAAAACGAAATCGTCGATCTTGGAGACTATAAAAGCTAAAGATAAGAGATTTGAGATTCTCTTCTTACTTGTTTTTATGCCTTTTTTTCCTTAAGTTCGACCATGAGCACTATTGTGATATTTAGGCGAGGCCTATACCTCTTAAGGTCTTATTAGAAGAAACTATCATATATATCATAAAGCTGCCATATAAATACTAAATCAGAAAAAGGCCCACCCTTTGAGAAAAAAAATAGCTTCCACATCAATTAAATTAAATAGATATAAAAAATATATTAAATGAATTTATTATTGGAGTTTACTCCTTGAGAATCCGTAGCCCGGTATGAAAAAAAAATATGACGAGTAAAATCAACTCAACAAATTTTGTTACGTTTTTGTGAAAACAAGCGAATGACGAATGGTGGATACTGTAATAAAACATCAGTGCTATTTTGGATATGTTGCTGAACAATATATTTGCAATAATTTCATAACTAAGCATAGCCCGGCGCAAAGTTAACAGTTGAGAAATTGCTTGAAATAGAAATAGTTTATTGAGCTACATATCCACAATAGCACTTAGGGTGTCCAACATTCGTTAGTTCATTATCTTATTAAAGAAGTCCTTTTTATAAGTCCGAAAAAGAGTAAACTCGGGTCGTGCGTCGGAGCTGCCACACATAATTTTTTTTTTTATTTGTTTATTGTCAGCTAATTAGTTCAAATTATAATAATAAAAGTTATATTAAAGTTATTTATAAACCTGAAAGTAAATTAATGTAAATATTTTAAAAAGTTAACGTTAAAACTCTGGAAAATTCATCAAGCAAATTAGTGTTGCAACATTTGTTGCGTGGATTGGGAAAAACCCAATCAGACCAGCGTTAGATTAGTAAGTAGATTAGTAAGTAGTAAGTAATAAGTGGTAACGATTAAATAAATGAGTATAGAGAAAAAAGCTTGTTATAGTCAGTGTATTTAATATGAAATGGTCAATGAGTTAAATAGTTGCTCGAGCAACGGTGAAGGACGAGGGGTAATAAGATGAGGGAAGATCCAATTGGGACAGTTAAGTAGATTATTAATAAATAAATGTATCAAGATACTTCATATTCTTATTCCTGGGTAAACGCAAAGCAAACAGTACGATTTTTAACGCTCTTCTCTGTAATTAGATCTGTCAATAGAATTAAAATAAATGACGATCCGTTTCTTAATTTTTGAGATATTGTATCTCAAAGCCGATCAAATTACCTTAAATTTTGATTTTTATGTAACACTGTAAATCAGACAACTTATGGATAGCAGATTCGAAATCGTTGAAAATTTCCTATTAAATAGGATTGCTCAATATTTTGTAGGGGCACATGAAATTTTTTGATTTTTGCAATTTCACTGTTCTACGGGCGCTACTGTGCGACAACATACACATTTTGTTCTGAATATGTTTACTTTTACTTACAGATATTATGAAACGGGATCTATTAAGCCCCGAGCCATAGGTGGTTCGAAGCCACGAGTAGCTACAACACCTGTCGTACAAAAAATAGCCGATTATAAGAGGGAATGCCCTAGCATATTTGCATGGGAGATTCGTGACCGACTGCTTTCGGAGCAAGTATGCAATAGTGATAATATTCCAAGCGTGAGTATTTAACAGTTTTTATCCGTATATATAAACAACGTGCTTTGCATGGTGCTGTTTGATTTTGACTCGTTGAACAAGGAACACAAATTAAATGTGAAATTTTTATTTGGTTTGCCGGACTTGTGCCATAATTCCCAGAACCTGTTACAAATTGGAAATACATATTGATTTTTTACTATCTTCTCTTTCATAAAATAGAAATAGATATGTTATTATATTTTACTAGAGTCAGAGTACTCCGCAGTCGGATTTCAATTGTACATGCAGAAAAAAAATCTTTTATTTTACAACGCAGTTGTTTTTAAATAAAGGTATCCCTCGTTTAACGCGTTGGTTAAGTTCCAGAAATATTACGCGTTATATCAAATAAGAGTTGTAAAGTACCACGTTATACGAGGGAAAGTCTTAAGAGTATCGTATTAGTATGTGCAGTATCTGTAATCCGAATGCTACCCTGTTGATGAATAGAGGGTCGATAATCTACACATACAAATAACAAAAAAAAGCCAGGTTTAAATCCTAAGTCCGGTATCAAGATTTTAGTTAGATTGAAACGAGCCTACAAACGTTGAACCGGCGGCACTCACATTGGATTAAATAATTTAAAAACAATGATGACCCATCGTCTTAAAATAGATTAACATTAAGATTTTCTTTCACATACTATTCAGAAAACAATGTCTTTAGTTTTCGAATCAGACATACAAATGTGTAGATGCAGTTCACCTTATCCCATTATCTTAATGCGTATTGGGCGGTTGGCAGCCCTTTATTAAACTGACCACAATAATAAATAGAACATTGAAAAAAATATTTTTAAATAATTGAGCCAAACGAAATGAAATGTCTTGTGATGTTATGGTTTTTTGGCCTCTGAATAAAATGTGTGAAGCTGTTTTTATACTCGATACTGAAGTTAAAAAGTATATTGGGTTTGTGCAATGTCCGTCATGGTGTCCTTCTGTCTGTCCGTCCGTCTGTATGAACGCAAATTTTTTCCACACCCTTCAAGCTAGAGACTTGAAACTTTGCAAATGTCTTTATCTATGGCATAGTAAATTAAGGTGTCAAGATTGGAGCTCTACGATAACTCGGGGGCTGGCAAATCGATAAACTCGAAAGCGCAAAATCGGTAGATCCAGCTATTTCGCAAGCCCTTTCACTTACAATTACCAAATTTTTGGAAAATATAGCTATGTACTTACAACACCCAAAAAACTGCATCAAAAATTTTGGAGCCATATCTATATCTTCCACAGTTTTTGCGCTAGAGCCACCAAATTAAGTGCCAAGATAGGTGATGACGATCCCAGAAGCAATGTTTAAAAACTGTGGATGCCACGCCCATCCATACAACCCAAGACGCCCCCAACCGCCCCTACGCTTCGCAAAAAACGGCAATGGGTGTATCTTCTAAAGTGTTTGAGCTAGAGTCAGCAAATTTAGTAGGAATATATCTGTTAATGACCCCCAAAAAAATTCATCAAAAATTTAAAGCCACGCCCCCCCTTTCCCTTGCCCCATGCATTTTGAAATCAAAAACGCCTATATTTTCCACAGGTTTTGTGCTAAAGCCACCAAATTTGGTGTCAAGATTGGTGATGTAGAAACCCAAAAAACTTGGATCCCGCCCCCACCCATACCACCCCCAGCCCCCTTTCCACCTTATTCTACTAACTTTAAGCTGAAGTCACCAAATTTGGTTGGAGGATAGCAATTGACATGATACATAGATCTTGAGCAAGAATTTGGATGCCACGCCCCCATAGCGCCCTCAGCCCCCTTTCCCCACCTTTAACAAACTTTGAGCTAGAGTCACCAAATTTGGAAGGAAGATCAATTTTGGCATCCCATCTGCACCAGACAATCTTTGAAACAGCGTACACATTTTTTCGGTTTTATTACTGGTATCGAGTATACCGCAGTCGGTTGCGTCCGACTGCAACGTTTCTACTTGTTATAAATGAGTGCGTGCGTCTGGTGTGTGTTTTGGAGTTAAATGATTATTGCAAATGATTAGAGAACAGGGTTTGGTGTATCTTTAAGCAGCTAAACATCGAGTTGCATTTTCTGTAATCTCTGAGCGTACAATAAAAATATATTCAATTAAAATTCTGTAAAAAAGTCAAGTAGCATTTTTGTATTAGTAGTATTAGCACTTTTGCGAAAAATCTAGTGGTTTTTTTAAACCACACGGCAACGAACATATGATGAAATTTATGTGTGGCGTTTGCCTCTATAAGATTAGGGTGTCTTTATGTTCTGTTATTCAGTTTGCATCTATTAACAAGAGCTTGCAACGCCCACTTTTGACTTTAAGTGTTGCCACGTGTCTGGCGCATTTGAGCTTGACATTTCTTTGCATTGAATTGCTCGTGCTTCTTAATAACTTGTGTTGCAGTGATACAATGGATACAATGCTTTACGGACCGTTTTGTATTTTAACATAATGAGTTCAAAGGACATCAAAGGTTTTTATATATTAATCTTTGGTACGATATGCAGGATCGCTGCAGCTTAGTTTGCCAGTTATTCAGCATGTCATACACACACAAACATATGTGTACATACATATATATATATATATCCAATGTGTTAGTTATCTCCTAGCGTGCTTTTCTTAACCTTATTATCACAACTTAAACCAGTAAAACGGCTTGATTTATTTTTTTTTTTTTTTAGTAGCATTCTTTATTTTTGGTTCTTAAATCAAAAATTGGTGGTAATGAAATGTTTATTTGTTTCATCATTGGTACAAATAGAATTTGCCTATTTGTTACAAATTCAGATTGGTTTTCACAAAATAAAAACGCATTTGCCCACCTTGACAGCTTTACAGCCTATGACACGTGTTCGCCAACAGCGAAATGAAAAAGCCCATCGCTTAGTGAACAAGAAATTTCAGGTTCGATTCCCAGCAAATGCAATGATGATTTTCAATAAGATTAAACAAATGGATTCCAATTATAAACGCAGCGCATTTCCACCCGCTGAACGTTCTCCAGCAAAAAGTTAATTAACAACTTTCTAAAGAACTTTATTCTATTCTTGGTTAAGTTCAACCAATGAAATGGACTGAAGTTTATTTAAAGGTGGGTGTGGCATCCAAAGTTTTGAAGCAGTTGGAAGATGGCGGCGTTTCCGATTTCAATGTGCGAGGGGGCTGGGGGCGGAATGAGCAGCCTTGATCCAAAATATTTGGTCCATTTTTATACCCTGAACCCATAAAATGGGTAAATCAGGGTATAATGGTTTTGTGCAAAAGTATGTAACAGGCAGAAGGAAGCATCTCCGACCCCATAAAGTATATATATTCTTGATCAGTATCAATAGCCGAGTCGATATGGCCATGTCCGTCTGTCCGTCCGTCTGTCCGTCTGTCCGTCTGTCTGTCTGTCTGTCTGTCCGTCTGTCCGTCTGTATGAACGCGTAGATCTCAGAGACTACAAGAGCTAGAGACTTCAGATTTTGAATATAAGTTCTCCTATACCATAAGCAGAACAAGTTTGCTTCAAATTATCGATAACTTTTCTGGTTTTCGATAAACACATGGAATCGATAACTAAAAAATAACGAATTTGGAAAATGTAAAAATGGGGGTTGGTGTAATGGGTAACGATAGAACTTTTCTCAAATTTTCGTTCAAATCGGTTAAGAAACACCAGAGATATCGTAAAGTTAAGTCAGTTATGAGTTTTGTTTAAAGTGATCATTATTTGAAGCATACTTTTAGGATCCAAGGACTGCAACTGGATTCAGGGTATCTTCTGGTCGGGCTATCCCGACTAGAGCCTTCTTACTTGTTTTTTATATATATGTGGAAAATTTGTGGATTAATGAATTTTCAGTAATCGAATTAATCGATTACCCAGCTTTCCAGTAGGATTCGAATTATGCTCTTTACCTGCGGTATCGAGTATAACATATAACTAATGCTCGAAATTCAATCACAAGATTTTAATAACTGAAGAACAAATATTCTTATTTTGAGAACGATCCTGTGAGCAGCCGTTTACATTAACTGAACGGCGTTTATAAAATACGACCAGCTTTCATGGCTTAAGATAAGGCGTAGCTAATAGACTTAGGTAAACAAGCTGTAATGATTTTGTAGTTTAAGAACGTATTTTTTATGAGTGCGTTTGAGTGCAGGCGTATATAGGAAGTAAGGAATAACAAAAGTTTTTATTTTGGTAAAATTTTGAAAACCGGTATAAGATCCTTCAAACTCGGTATTGTTGATTATAGTTGCCAGTAAAAGAGCTGAGATTAGTTTCAGACCGATCTGAACCCACCCGCTCCTACCGCGCAAACAAAGAGTGGTAGATACCTAGTCATGGGCATTCAAAGTATCGAATCATAGCTCTAAAACGTTATAAATGTCAAGAGCTTTCATAAACAAGCACTTCTGCATTAGTAGATTGTCAAATTGGTTGCATAATCGGGTTTTTTTTTCTATGCAAGTTTTTTGATAATGTTGAGCAATCGTCGACTTTGAGCACATTTAGGATATTTTGTCGATGCGTTTATTTATTCAACGGTAAGTGTCAAAAAAATACTGCAAGGGAAACTATGCCTAAAACAATGCTATGACTCACAAACACTGGAAATGGAAAATTTTCTAAATCTAGCAAAAACGAACAAATGAGACTTATATCTGTATATGAATCTGTTTACCTTTATAAAGAACTAGTGAGCTTCGACCACACGTTGCTGTGCTGATTTTTGACTTCTATTTTATGAATACACCTATCCCCCGATTTACACGGATGATCGGTTCCAGACAAAACCGTTTAAAGTGAAATCTTCGTTTTTCCTATATAAAACCGTGTAAAACGAAAAAACTACCCAATTCAGTCATTTATTTAAATAAAACAAAAGTAAAACATCTCAAAAAACTTAAAAGTAGGTATTCTTTACCCAAAAAATGCCGTAATATAACTAACTCACGTAGTGAACTTATTCTACATTAGAAACAAAAAAAAGACACAAAGAATTTTGCAGAAAACTTATTAAATTAATAAATTTAGGTATTAAGTTTATTCGGATTCGGTATCATTTTCAGGAACTATCATCAGCCTTTTTTTCTTGATCGGTATAATATCACTTCCTTCGCTTGAATATTCCCGGTCTGATTCTATTAGTTCAACAGTAGCTGACGAATCTGGGAAGATCCGAAGATCGGAAGATTGAGAAGATTGAGAGGACTTCATAATGAAATCTGTAATCAACAGTTGCGTTGGTTTTTTGGCTAAATCCTTATAAACTTCCTCATATTGACTTAAGCATCTGTTAATATCACGTTGGAAACGAAGAGCTCTTTCAACATTTGTGTAAATTTGTAGAAAATGGTGAATGTAGCTCGTTCTGACTGTTCCTCATCGGAATCGTTATCTGTATCTGGCTTGTCGGCTTCATATATCATATTAACTAAATCATCTTCATTTAGTTCTTTATCGGCCATTATTTCTTCAATATCTGCCCGAGCAAAATCTTCAAATCCTTCTCCTCCTATTCTCTGAGCTAGTTGAGTGATTTGGGAATATTCATGCTCTATCGGATGTTCTTCGTTTCCACTTTCAACAGCTTCTGGCCATAACGCTTTCCAGCAAGCATTGAGCGTTGATTGTTTGATCTGAGTGTACGATAATCCAATATGTTTGACGCAATCCAAGATTGTGAATTTTTTCCACGCATCCATGAGAGTCAAAGAGTCAAGATTCTCTATTTGCTCCAAAATGTACTTGAATGATTGCTTTATGTAAATAGCTTTGAATGTCGAGATTATCCCTTGGTCTAAAGGTTGTAACAAGGAAGTTGTAGTTTTTGGTAGGAAAACAAGTTTCACATTTTCGTGTTGCAAATTTGGAGGATGACCAGGTGCATTATCGATCAATAGAAGTGCCTAGAAGGGCATTCCTTTCCTATTCAAATATCTCCTGACATCTGGGACAAAGAAGTCATGGAACCATTCATTGAAAGCCACAGCAGTGATCCATGCTTTCTTATTCGGCATCCAATAAACAGGAAGATTGTTGATATCTATTCCTTTGAATGAACGTGGACGTTTAGATTGATTAATAACTAATGGTTTCATAAGATAGTCGCCTGAAGCATTGGAACAGAAAAGAACTGTTATTCGGCTTTTTGGTGCTTTATGCCTACTGGCTGATTTGTGAGCTTTGGTTAGATATGTTCTTTCAGGCATTTTTTTTCCAGAACAACCCGGACTCGTCGGCATTGAAGACCTGATCAGGAGTGTTATACCATGTTCTGATATACCAGTTAATCTCGCGATTAGCGTCGTTGACGTGATTTAAGCGCTAATCATCTTGTAAACGCGCGTTTAACTCATACAAGAACTGTCAAACGTAATCACTTCACTGACGTGTTTAACTTTTAATCATGATGATTATTGGAGTGCAACCCTGTGTTTGTTTAACAAAAACCACAGATGGCGCTGTTTTTGCATATTTCAAAGCTGATTGCTATGAAAAAACTTAAATTTGCTAGAAGTAATCATATGCGAACAGCTGTTATCTGTTATCTAAAAAAAGAGTTAATTGGTGCGATGGTACTTTTATCCAGCACTTTTTCATTACAAATCCCTCACATATGGCTGCACGCAACTCGAGGTGCATTTTATATTGCATTTGCGCAATACTTATGTGTGCTCTTGATGTTTTGAGCAGATCCTCCATTATTTTTGCCATATCAAAAATTCTTATCATATAAAATATAATTTGAATAACATTTGGCGCCATCTTTATTCACTTTTCTTTAATTGAGATTTTTTCTGCTGTTTGCTATTCAGTTTGCTTGATTTATAAATGTAAACAAACAGCTGTCAAACTTAATCTTGTGCGAAACAGCTGTTTGATGTGTGAACGCATAAGTTTATCGCAAGTAGATTATCGTACTGACGAGATTAACTTTTCATAGTGTGAACATGGCATAAGAATTGGCGGCAATTATTTCGGCTAATTCTGCGGGATATTGTTCTGCTGCGACCGAATCGGCGGATGCACTTTCACCTTTCATCTTAAGATTATGTAACGAATGTCTCTGTCTGAATCTTTCGAACCATCCATGGCTTGCGGGAAACGATACGTTTTTTCCATCTGAAGAAGTCGCAGGTGACTGATTCTGGAGTCTTCCAAAAATGCTCAAAGCCTTAATTTTAATAGCATTGGTGTCAACTGGAATCCTTTTCTGGGTTTGGTCTTCGATCCAAATCATTAGGGCCTTCTCCATATTTTCCATTGTAACATCTCTTACATATGATGTTGAGCTCATACTGGTGCAAGCTCCAGCTGCGACACTTTTTCTAATGGAATCTTCACTTTTTCTTATTGTTCGTATTGTCGCCTCATTCATAGAAAAATGTCTCGCAACATCCGTTACTCTTCCTCCACTACGAAGACGATCCAATATTTCGATTTTTGTTTCCAAAGATATAACTTTTCTTTTGGTCTCATGTTTCTTCGAAGTTTTTGGCATTTTAGAAACTTGAAAAATTAACACAGATAACATAGTCATGAAAGGTTCCGGAAAAGATATTGAATAGATAACTCACTAGTTCAAATAAAAAACTCACAATAATAGTAGAAATTATGATTTTTTGTTAAATTTTTCATCAAACGATTTTCCTTCCACATAAACTACTCTGCGTTTGGTTATGTACATACATATTTCACAATAAGGGGAATCCCTCAATATTGCAATCAGTGTGGCCAAATGAAGGGGACTCAAAAAGGTTTTTAATGATTTGTGGATACGACTATGGAACCAAAAATAAATTTTTCGGAGTTTTTCAAATTTCGTTCAGTTTATGAACCGTGTAAAAGCGAAATCGTGTAAAACAAGTACCGTGTAAATCGGGGGATAGGTGTATAAGATATCATATGATATTCTTCTGTTTCACCTCTCAAATGTTTACTTGATTGCCGTGATTTCAATGTTTTCTCCCAAGTGATGATTTTAAGAACACTTGAACAATATATCTTTGCTGTTAAATATTTTATTGCCACAAACCATCCCGGGTGTGATCCCAATAACTTACCAAATTTCATCAAAATTGGTTCAGCGGTTTTAGACTCTATAAGGCTTGAGACCACAAAAACAAACACACACAAAAAAAAACTTTAATGCCACCGTACATAGTCAACTGCACATGCCACTGGTCACGGAAGATATCAGTGAGATCAGTGAGTGCTAGCTACTCTGCCAGATTGCTCAACCATCCTAGCAATCTTGCCCTTTCCCTTCTGGACACCAGCCAGACAACGAGAAGACTCCAGAGAACCCACCCACTTGACCTCCCTCTCCGGGTTGACGACTGATCCTCCCCCACACCAGCTACTCAACACACCCAACGACACCTTTTACTACTACTGCCAAGTTTCAAGCTTTAAAATTTAATTATTGCCTACATGGGCAGATCTTAAATATATTCAAATGAAAACCCCAAAAAACAAAATACATAGCCTTTTAAATATAATTTTACGTTTTTAGTTGGTGGAAGTATTACACCACAAAACAAAACTACTTTTGTAGCGCAGTCCTGCTAAATAAACACACAAAAAACATTTTTTAACACTAACACACACACACACATACACATACTTATACTGTTATTTTTACTTAAATGAAATCAATTTTCATCAATCAAGAGTAGTCAAAAATTTCCGACTATTTGCAAGTGCCAAGGCCGTCGCACAGCGGTGCTATTTGAGTTTTTTCGTTGCAAAAATCATAACTTTTAAGCAGAATGATATAATTGATAATGAAACTTGTGGAAGAAAAAAATATTTTTTTAAAATTTTTTATTTACTATGTTTTGTTTGAAAGGCTTTTATAATTTAAATATATTTTTATATATTTATATTTTTATACCCTGAACCCATAAATGGGTAAAACAGGGTATAATGGTTTTGTGCAAAAGTATGTAACAGGCAGAAGGAAGTATCTCCGACCCCATAAAGTATATATATTCTTGATCAGTATCATTAGTCGAGTCGATATGACCATGTCCGTCTGTCCGTCCGTCTGCCCGTCTGTATGAACGTGTAGATCTCAGAGACTACAAGAGTAGACTACAAACTTTGATGCCGTGTTTTGGGTGTTGTTACCAGTTATCTTCCTACTAAATTTAATGACTCTAACTCAAACACTTTGGAAGATACACGCATTACTTTTTTTGGCGAAGCGTTAGGGCGGTCGGGGGTGGCTAGGGCAGAATGGATAGGCGTGGCATCCAAATCGGTTAGGAGTTGTCAACACCTATTTTGGCGCCAAATTTAGTGTCTCTAGCTCAAAAACTGTAGAAGATATAGGCATTTTTGGCTTTGAACTGCGTGGGCGCTGGGGGCGGAATGAGTGAATGAAGTTGCGACTTTGCTACGATTTCTTAGTCATAGGCAGGGGTTATGCAAAAAGTGCAAAATGGTTTCAGTACAAATTGTTGTTGGGATGGTTTGCACTGTTGGACTTTTGCACTTTCGCAACACAAAGTGAACACCCTTTATGTCTTTTTCACTATTTTACCTCTAAAAACAAGTAGAAACGTTGCAGTCGGTCGCACCCGACTGCGGTATACTCGATACCAGTAGTAAAACAGATTAAAAGAGAGCTGATTGCAATGGTGTGTGAATACGGCAGGGGTGTATGCTGCCTCAAAGATTGTCTGGTGCAGATGGGGATGCCAAAAAGCTATCTTCCTTCCAAATTTGGTGATTCTAGCTCAAAGTTAGAAGAATATGGTGGATGGTAGGCTGGGGGAGGTATGGGGGGGGGCGTGGCATCAAAATTTTAGCTGAAGATCTGTGTATGATGTCAATTGCTATCCTCATACCAAATTTGGTGACTCTAGCTCAAAAATAGTAAAATTTGGGGGAAGGGGGGATGGGGTTGGTAAGGGGGGGGCGTGGCATCCAAACTTTTGGTGCAGATCTATTTATGATGTCAATAGCTATTCTCAAACCGAATTTGGTGACTCTAGCTCAAAGTTAGTAGAATTTGGTAGAAGGGGGGCTGGGTGCTGGGGGCTGGTATGGGGGGGCGTGGCGTCCAAAGTTTTGCTGCAGATCTGTTTATGATGTTAATTGCTATCCTCATACCAAATTTGGTGGCTCTAGCTCAAAGTTAGTAGAATATAGTGGAAGGGGGGCTGGGGGCGGTATGGGTGGGGGGCGCCATCCACTTTTTTTGGGTTTCTTCATCACCTATCTTGGCACCAAATTTGGCGGCTCTAGCTCAAAAAATGTGGAATATATAGGCGTTTTTGATTTTAAACTGCGGGGGGGCTGGGGGCGGAATGGGTGGGTGGGGCTCAAAAACTTTGATGCAGTTTTTGGGGGGTCGTTACCAGTTATCTACCTACCAAATTTTGTGACTCTAGCTCAAACACTATGGAAGATACACGCACTACCGTTTTTAGCGAAGCGTTGGGGTGGTTGAGGGCGGATAGGGCAGTATAGATGGGCGTGGCATCCAAAGTTTTTATGATTTGGGTTCGGGATCGTTAACACCTATCTTGGTGCCAAATTTGGTGGGTCTAGCTCAAAAACTGTAGAAGATATGGGCATTTTTAGTGTTAAACTGCGGGGGGGCTGGGGGCGGTATGGGTGGGCGTTACTCGAAAATTTTTGATGCAGTTTTTTGGGAATTATAAATAGCTATTTTCTCCCCAAATTTGGTAGTTCTAGCTGTAAGGGCTTGCGAAATAGCTGGATCTATCGATTTCGCGTTATCGAGTTTATCGATTTGCCAGCCCCCTAGTTATCGTAGAACTCTAATCTTGACACTTTAATTTACTATGCCATAGATAAAGAGATTTGCAAAGTTTGAAGTCTCTAACTTGAAGGGTGTGGAAAAAAGTTGCGAACATACGGACGGACAGACGGACAGACACCATGACGGACATTGCACAAACCCAATATACTCTTTACCTTCGATATCGAGTATAACAAGTAAGAAGGCTCTAGTCGGGAGAGCCCGACTAGAAGATACCCTGAACCGAGTTGCAAAAAACTGTACTCCATGCGCCCTAAAGTATGCTTCAAATAATAATCAATTGAAACAGAACTTAAAACTGACTTAACTCTACGATATGTTCGGTGTTTCTAAACCTATTTGTAAATTTTGACATTAGTTCTATTGTTACCCATTTATTCAACCACCATTTTTACATTTTTCAAATTTGATATTTTTTTGTAATCGACTTTATGTGTATATCGGAAACCAGAATAGTTATCGATAGTTTGAAACAAACTTGTTCTGCTCATGGTATAGGGGAACTTACATTCCAAACCTGAAGTCTCTAGCTCTTGTAGTCTCTGAGATCTACTCGTTCATACAGACGGACAGACGGACATGGCATATCGACTCGGCTATTGATATTGATCAAGTATATATGTGTGTACTTTATGTTGTCGGAGATGCTTCCTTTTGCCTGTAACATACTTTTGCACAAAACCATTATGCCCTGATTTACCCATTTTATGGGTTCAGGGTATAACAAGTAAGAAGGCTCTAGTCTGGAGAGCCCGACTAAAAGATACCCTGAACCCAGTTGCAAAACATATATTAAATTTATAAGTTAGAATTAAATGTAGTATTATGTCAAGGCCCTATTCATCAGGTTTTGAGGATGGTCATAATAAATTTAATCTATGTTGCAGTTTGAGTTTTATTTGGTATGAAAACAATAGAAGTTTGGGCTTCGACCGTTTGATCAGAATTTCGGCTATAAAATTGGACAATAAATTATAAGTTAACTGCGGTTTACTTCTTGCGCCCTAAAAGTATGCTTAGGTATTCAAAATAATGATCATTGTAAACAAAACTATAAACTCACTGAACTTTACGACACCGGAGAGTGTTTCTGAGCCGAAATTTTTAGAAAAGTTCTATCGTTACCCATTATTTCAACCCCCATTTTTAAATTTTCCTAATTCGATATTTTTTGCAATCGATTCCATGTGTTTATCGGAATCCAGAATAGTTATCGATAACTTGAAACAAACTTGTTCTGCTTATGGTATTTGAGAACTTATATTCAAAATCTGAAGTCTCTAGTTTTTGTTGTCTCTGAGATCGACGCTTTCATACAGACGGACAGACGGACATGGATATACCGACTCGGCTGTTGATGCTGATCAATAATATGAATACTTTATGGAGCCGGAGATGCTTCCTTCTGCCTGTTACTTACCTTTGTACAAAACCATTATATCTTTTTACCCATTTTATGTGTTCAGGGTATAAACAAGTAGAAACGTTGCAGTCGGACGCACCCGACTGCGGTATACTCGATACCAGTAGTAAAACAGATTAAAAGAGAGCTGATTGCAATGGTGTGTGGATACGGCAGGGGTGTAGGCTGCCTCAAAGATTGTCTGGTGCAGATGGGGATGCCAAAAATCTATCTTCCTCCCAAATTTGGCGACTCTACCTCAAAAATAGTAAAATTTGTGGGAAGGGGGGCTGTGGTTGGTAAGGGGGGGCGTGGCATCCAATCTTTTGCTGTAGATATATTTATGATGTCAATTGCTATCCTCAAACAGAATTTGGTGACTCTAGCTCAAAGTTAGTAGAATATGGTAGAAGGGGGGCTAGGTGCTGGGGGCTGGTATGGGGGGGGCGTGGCGTCCAAAGTTTTGGTGCAGATCTGATTGTGATGTTAATTGCTATCCTCATACCGAGTTTGGTGACTCTAGCTCAAAGTTAGTAGAATATGGTGGAAGGGGGGCTGGGGGCTGGTATGGGGGGGCGTAGCGTCCAAAGTTTTGCTGCAGATCTATTTATGATGTTAATTGCTATCCTCATACCAAATTTGGTGACTCTAGCTCAAAGTTAGTAGAATATGGCGGAAGGGGGGCTGGGGGCGGTATGGGTGGGGGCGCCATCCAAAATTTTTGGGTTTCTTCACTTCCAATCTTGGCATCAAATTTGGCGGCTCTAGCTCAAAACTGTGGAAAATATAGGTTTCAAAATGCAAGGGGCTAGGGAATGGGGGGCGTGGCTCCAAATTTTTGATGCAGTTTTTTGGGGATCGTTAACAGCTATCTTCCTATCAAATTTGGTGACTCTAGCTTTAACTCTTTGGAAAATACACGCATTCCCGTTTTTAGTAAAGCATTGGGGCGGTTTGGAGCAGCTTGGGCAGTATGGATTGGCGTGGCATCCAAAGTTTTTATGCATTTTTTGGAGGTTGTAATCACCTATCTTGGCACAAAATTTGGTGGTTCTAGCTTAAAAACTGTAATAGATATAAGCATTTCTGTTTTTAAGCTGCGAGGGGGCTGGGGGCGGAATGGGTAGGTGGGGCGCCAAAACTTTGATGCAGTTTTTGGGGGGTCGTTTCCAGTTATCTACCTACCAAATTTTGTGACTCTAGCTCAAACACTTTCGAAGATACACGCACTACCGTTTTTAGCGAAGCGTTGGGGTGGTTGAGGGCGGATAGGGCAGTATAGCTGGGCGTGGCATCCAAAGTTTTTATGAATTTGATTGGGGATCGTCAACACCCATCTTGGAACCAAATTTGATGGCTCTAGCTCAAAAACTGTAGAAGATATGGGCATTCTTGGGGTTAAACTGCGGGGGGGCTGGGGGCGGTATGGGTGGGCGTGGCTCCAAAATTTTTGATGCAGTTTTTTGGGAGTTGGTAGTAGCTATTTTCTCCCCAAATTTGGTAGTTCTAGCTGTAAGGGCTTGCGAAATAGCTGCATCTATCGATTTTGCGTTATCGAGTTTATCGATTTGCCAGCCCCCTAGTTATCGTAGAGCTCCAATCTTGACACTTTAATTTACTATGCCATAGATAAAGAGATTTGCAAAGTTTGAAGTCTCTAACTTGAAGGGTGTGGAAAAAAGTTGCGAACATACGGACGGACAGACGGACAGACACCATGACGGACATTGCACAAACCCAATATACTCTTTACCTTCGGTATCGAGTATAAAAACGGGGCAAACACGGGCAGATGAAACTTTTAGCATTAGATTATGGAATAATCAAATAACTTATTTTAAAACAATTAAAATGGTTGCAGTCGGACGTAACCGGAGTACTCTGATACCAGTACAGACGTAGCTAAAATTACATGCATTCTCGTCTTTAACGTGGCGCTGGGTCAGCTGGGTCAACATTTTGTATGCAGATTTTTGGAGGTCGTCAATTGCTATTTTCCTACAAAATTTGGCGACATTAGCTCAAAGTTAGTAAAATGTGAGCCCCCCTTGGGCTGTTTGGCGGGCGTGGCATCCAAAGTTTGGATGCAGATCTTTCGAGGATGTCAATCAGTGAAGCTAGCTTTAAAGATAAAAGCATTCCAGATTTTTAAAGTCGAGGGCTGCTGATGGAATGGGTGGCCATGGCTCCTAACCTTTGAAGCAGTTTTTTGGGGGTCGTTAACATTTACCCTCATACCAAATTAGGTGACTCTATCTTAAGAAAAATACATGCATTCTTTAGCGTAGCTCTGGAGAGGGCAAAGGCGGTATGCTTGCTAGCTCATAGTAAGTAAAATATAAGCAGAGGGGGGCTGGGGGTGGTATGGGGAGGGGCGTGGCATCCAAAGTTTTGCTGCAGATCTTTGGGTGTCGTCAATTGCTATTCTTACAACAAATTTTGTGACTTTAGCTCAAAGTTTACAAAAGGTGCTGAAAGGGGAGCTGGGGGTGATATGGGTGGGGATGGTAACCAAATTTTTTGGGTTTCTTTAACACCATTCATGACACAAAATTTGGTGGCTCTAGCTCAAAAACTATGCAAGAAAAAGGCATTGTTGATTTTTAATTGCGGGGGGGGGGGCTGTCGACAGAATGAGTAGGCGTGACTCCAAAAGGTTTGATAAAGTTTTTTGGGGGTTGTTAAAAGCTATCTTCTTCCAAAATTTTGTAGTTCTAGCTGTAAGAGCTAGCGAAATATTTGGATTTATTATTTTTATTACTATTATTTAATTTGAGTTATCGAATTTATCGATTTTCCAGCCTCCCAGTTATCGTAGAGCCCCAATCTTGACACTTTAATTTACTATGTCATAGATAAAGACATTTGCAAAGTTTAAGTCTCTAGCTTGAAGGGTGTGGAAAAAGTTGCGTTCATACAGACGGACGGGCAGACGGAAGGACACCATGACGGACAATGCACAAAATAGGTGTTGACGATCCCCAATCAAATTCATAAAAACTTTGGGTGCCACGCCTATCTATACTGCCCTAGCCGCCCTCATCCGCCCCAACGCTTTGCTAAAAATGGTAATGCGTGTATCTTCCAAAGTGTTTGAGCTAGAGTAACCAAATTGGGTGGGAAGATAACTGTTAACGACCCCCAAAAAACTACATCAAAGTTTATGAGCCACGCCCCCCCGTTCCCCAACCCCTTCGCAGTTAAAAAACAGAAATGCCTTTATCTTCCACAGCTTTTGAGCTAAAGCCACCAAATCTGGTGCCAAGATTGTTGATGTAGAAACCAAAAAAATTGGATGCCGCCCCAACCCATACCGCATCCAGCCCCCCTTTCACTAAGTTCTACTAACTTTGAGCCAGAGTTACCAAATTTGGTATGAGGATAGCAATTGACATGATACACAGATCTTGAGAAAGAATTTGGATGCCATGCCCACATAGCGCCCTCAGCCCCTAATTCCCCACCTTTAACAAACTTTGAGCTAGAGTCACCAAATTTTGAAGGAAGATAGCTTTTTGGCCACCCCATCTGCATTAGACGATCTTTGTGGAAGCGTACGCCCCTGCCGTATCCGCACCCCATTGCAATCTGGTCTTTTTCTATCGGTTTTATTACTGGTATCGAGTATACCGGAGTCGGCTGCGTCCGACTGCAACGTTTCTACTTGCTTTATTTTATTTCCCTTCAATGTTGAGAAATAGTGTAAAAATGTATAGTTGGTAAATATCGATTTACCTGGCCAAAAGCAAAACAAAGCCGACTAAATTACCTTAAATTGTGATTTTTATGTAACACTGAAAACGAACAACTTTGAAGGGCTATCTCTTTTAAACAAAAAAATTATTATGATTGTATTATAGATATCAGATTTAAAATCGTTGGAAAATTTCCTATAAATGAGGTTCGTTCAATATTTTGTAGGGGCACATGAATTTTTTGATTTTTGCCACTCAGATTGTTCTACGTGCGCCACTGTGCGTCGTTGATCAGTTTGTTATCTAAGCGTGAAAATTAACACGAGAACAACAAAAATGTTTTCAGCACGGCCGATCGCTTGTAAGTAAACTGGGCAAGTTGTGCAACAGATAAGGGCATAGGGCGTTTTTTAAAAATATCAAAACATCGGTTTCGGCATTATTTAAAAATATCCAAACATCGGTTTCGGGGTCAGCAACCAAGTAAAGGTTTTTTTCAATACCGACGTCAAATTGAATTTATCAGCAGACGTCTCGTGTTCAAAGTTCAAGCACAGGTAAAAGAAAACAAACACGAAGTGACACAATTGGACGCACGCCCAGAGCCCATCTCTAGTTTCAACAAAGCTCAAAAAAAAGAGTTTGAGTTCTTATTCTTTATTCTGGAAATATTTGAAATTATTTTTGTCATTATGTTGTATATTCTAAAAATATTGTTTATTTGGCACGCTCGTTGAAGAACCCCAACCCTGGGCACTTGCGAACAGACGCGGTCTTTTTTGATACATTCGATTGCAATTAAAATGGTTTCATTTGAGAAAAAAAGTGTATGGGTCTGAAAAGTAAGGATCAAGTTTAGGGAAAGCAGTGTATTTGGGTTAAAAAATGTATTTTGTGTGTTTATTTAGCAGGAATATCAAACAAAAGTGTTTGTTTTTTGTGGAATATACGCGCAAGCAGCTAAGTAGGCTAAATCCTTATATTTCAACTAGTATTACGCGTAAACGGCTGGACCGTTTTCAGTTCTTCTTTTTTTGTTGTGTTTGTTATTGTCAGGAGAAGAACCTCACAAAATAAAAAATTGCGCGGCAATTTTTAACTGTTTTCTATACGTGAACAGTTGCTTTAGAATCCTGTCTCAGTGAAATGTTAAAATATATTTTGAGATAGTAAAGTGAAGTTAGAAATTTTAACATTCAGTCAAGCCAGTTTATTGTGTGCGGAACTGAAATAAATTTTTATACTCGATACCGAAGGTAGGTGTTGACGATCCCCAACCAAATTCATAAAAACTTTGGATGCCACGCCAATCCATACTGCCCAAGCTGCCCCAAACCGCCCCAATGCTTCACTAAAAACGGTATTTTCCAAAGCGTTAATGCTAGAGTCACCAAATTTGGTAGGAAGATAGCTATTAACGATCCCCAAAAAACAGCATCAAAGTTTTGGAGAAACGCCCCCACGTTCCCGAACCCCATGCATTTTGAAATCAAAAACGCCTATATTTTCCACATTTTTTTAGCTAGAGCCGCCAAATTTGGTCCCAAGATAGGTGATGAAGAAGCCAAAAAAATGTGGCGCCCCACACCCATACCACCCTCAGCTGCCCCCAGCCTACCATCCACCATATTCTACTAACTTTGAGCTAGAGTCACCAAATTTGGAAGGAAGATAGCTTTTTGGCATCCCCATCTGCACCAGACAATCTTTGAGGCAGCGTACACTCCTGATGAATCCACACACCATTGCAATCAGCTCTCTTTTAATCTGTTTTACTACTGGTATCGAGTATACCGCAGTCGGGTGCGTCCGACTGCAACGTTTCTACTTGTTAAATTTGAATACGTGTGTAAAAAATCGGTTAATTTAAAATTCCGTGCCGAGACCAAAAATTAATCTTTAGAAAATGCCAGAAATTAGACGTAGAAACTTAAGTCGCAGAGCTCACAATTCTGCGAGAATAAGATATTCAAGAGCACATGAAACTGACGAACAACGCGATGCGAGGAGTCAAGTTCAACGGAATCAAGGGAATCAAAACGTTGCGTTTATTTCCTATCGAGCTGAATTCAATTATAACGAAGAAATCGAGTACAGTTCGCAGAAAATCGATGATATTGGACAAATGAACGTTGTATGCCAATATTAGAAGGCTTTTAAATTTAAAAAATAAGCACTTGGATTGTGTTGCGCGAGCGAGAGACCAAAGAGAAATCTTTGGAAAGCGCCAGCAATTAACGCCAAATCACCCAATGCATGACGCATTTAATCAAGAGTTGTGACGCGAAACCCAATACGATTCTGAGGCATTAAGAAAAGCTAATGTAAGTAGTGAACGATGTAACTGAAGGATTTTTTCTCTTATATACTCCCGGTGGGACTGGGAAAACGTTTTTAAAATTATTGATTTTGGCAACGATTCGATCGCAAAATGGTATCGCACTTGCACTTGCTTCATCAGGTATTGCAGCTATGTTGTTTGATGACGGTCGAAAAGCTCATTCCGCACTCAAGTTGTCATTTAACATGCAAATAAATGAAACACTAACTTTCAACCTTTCAAGAAATTGTGCGATGGTCAAAGTGTTGCAGCAGAATAAACAAATAGTTTGGTATGAGTGCAGGATGGCTCACCAAAAATGTCTTCCCAAACATTTCTCAAAATTACACAGATCATAAATGGTTGAGCGAAAGAGTTATATTGGCTGCTTTGCTCGTTTTTGTTTTATTTGTATTATATCCAAATACAGGCAAACCTGCTCTGATAGAAAAAAGCCGAGCTAAAATTAAGTATTTTCGATTCTAGTATTTCGTTCTTGAATTAAGAATGGAATACTTGAAATGAATACTTATACAAATACTTAAATCAAGAATGGAATACTTGAAATGAGTGTAAAAATACTTGAATACTTGAAATGAGTGTAAAAATACTCATTTCAAGTACAAAAGTTCTTTAAATAAGATAAAGTGAACTTGAATCAAGTATAATTAAAGGAATACTGAAATCGAGTGCGAAATTCTTGATTCAAGTACGAGTTTTGGGGTACAAGTCCCTCCAGGGGATTTTTATAACATTTTTTTTTTGCTGTTAAAAATTTTGTATATGTGACAAGTTACTTTTGTAATTTTTATACCCTGAACCCATAAAATGGGTAAATCAGGGTATAATGGTTTTGTGCAAAAGTATGTAACAGGCAGAAGGAAGCATCTCCGACCCCATAAAGAATATATATTCTTGATCAGTATCAATAGCCGAGTCGATATTGCCATGTCCGTCTGTCCGTCCGTCTGTCCGGCTGTCCGTCTGTCTGTCTGTCCGTCTGTATGAACGCGTAGATCTCAGAGACTACAAGAGCTAGAGACTTCAGATTTTGAATATAAGTTCTCCTATACCATAAGCAGAACAAGTTTGCTTCAGATTATCGATAACTTTTCTGGTTTTCGATATACACATGGAATCGATAACAAAAAATATCGAATTTGGAAAAATGTAAAAATGGGGGTTGGTGTAATGGGTAACGATAAAACTTTTCTCAAAATTTCGTCCAAATCGGTTAAGAAACATCAGAGATATCGTAAAGTTAAGTCAGTTATGAGTTTTGTTTAAAGTGAACATTATTTATAGCATACTTTTAGGACGCAAGAAATGCAACTGGGTTCAGGGTATCTTCTGGTCGGGCTATCCCGACTAGAGCCTTCTTACTTGTTTTTTTAAAAATCTGTAATTAGCTAACATGTTTTGTAAAAGCTGATCTCAATCAAGTTCGCCTAATATGAACATTAACTGCAGTGAAAATGTGTTTTGAATTGGCTCACCAGCTAAGGCACTCGACGCAGTTACAAGAGATCTAAGGTTCAAATCCTGACCCCCGGTAAACATAAATTAAAGAAATTTGCAATGGTTGTACGTTTCTACATTTCTAGCATAATTATGACATGACATACATTTCAAGTCACACTTGGATCAAGTACACAAATTCTTGGAGAAAGAATAAAAAAACTTTTTTTTATGAACTTACGTTTTAAGAACTCAAAAGCTTAAATCGAGTTTAATCAGTACTTGAATCAAGATTGGAAAAACTAAATTCAAGTTTAAAGAGAACTTACATCAAGAACAATCGAACTTAAGAAACCATACTTGAATCAAGTACGACATTCTTGGTTACTGTAATTCCGTACTTAGTGAAAAATCATGTTCGAATTGTTGGGTTTTAAGTACGGAATACTTGATTTTGAGGAAAAATATTTTGTTCATACCACACGGTGTGAAAGTAGAGGTGGGCCTGAGGCCCGGCGGGCCTCGTCCAAATTTATCGGGCCCCGGGCCTCAAAATCATTTCCGAGCTTTTTACGTGCGGGCCCGGGCCTTAGCTCAAAAGCCCGGCGGGCTCAGGAAAGCCCGTCAGTCGCGACAAGACACTGAGTAATTGTAAGTAATCGAGCTCACTTTCTCACTTCGCCCCCAGCCCCCTTCCCTAACATTTTAAAAACTTTAAGCTGAAAAATATAAACGGCAACGTAGGTAAAACGTTTCGTAAACGGACATTGAGCAACTCAATTTTGACTAAACTTAGGATAAGGGAATCCCCTAATTGAGTTTTCAAGCAATTTTAAATGCTAAATTCATATCAGACTTTTTAAAAATATTGAAAAGTTGTGATGAACCTCTTTTCCCCCGGTGAACATCAAATACAAATGAATAAGTTTGTTGTTTGTGAGTTATTTTATAAGTAAGATTTATTTATAACGTGTGGGTGTTATGCTATTTTGTTTGTTTCTCATTACCAAACTTTCCAACAGTTCAACCCCTTTTTTGAAAATGACGCTTTCGAAAGTTTTCAATCAGAAATTATTGTTTTGTTTCGACTTATATTAATGCAAATATTGAAAAATACATATATGTGCTTTTTGCTTTTTGTCGGGTAATCCATAAATTACTTGCTTACTTTAGAACACATTTATTTTTAGATGTACCTCGTTGTGTTAAGTAACCAGTTTATGTGTGCATGTTAGTATTTTGTCATACATAAGTGTATGTATGTATGTAGCATGTCGCAAGCTTAGGTGGACAGGGGTATGCATGTAAAATCGCTTGACTTACTTGTGTGTGTTTGTTTGTGTTGGTATGTGAACGATACGATATACATATAAAATGGTCTACACAGCAGTCGTATTGCCGTCCTGCTCTTGAACAACAGTGCGTGATTGGTTGATACGACACAGCCAATGGCAGCAAGTTGCATTTCATTAGTGTATTTAGGGTGGAAATGAGAAGTAAACATATACGGCGATAAGCAAGGCGGCTACCCCCCCACTACCACTACCTCGTAACTCGTATAATTGTATTTACAATGTGCAAATGTACGCCTTTGTACCTTGGCTTTAATTGCAGGTTTCATCTATTAATCGGGTGCTGCGCAATTTAGCGTCACAGAAGGAGCAGCAAGCGCAACAACAGAACGAGTCTGTTTATGAAAAGCTTAGAATGTTTAATGGACAATCGGGCGGATGGGCCTGGTATCCGGGAAATACGACAACGGCCCACTTGGCACTTCCTCCTACTCCGGCGGCGGTACCCACGAATTTAACTGGCCAGATACCCAGAGAAGAAGTTCAAAAGCGAGGTAAACTTTAAAATTTGTAACTCAAACTTTCCTTTTAGGCAGATTTTATACGATATTTAAACACAATAGATATCTATCTGTTATGCTTTGCTTTTTTCAATCAAGCGCATTGTTTTCAGGGCGCCTGGGGGCGTTATGGGTTGGAGTACATCTAAATTTTTGTTGCAGATCTTTGTGGGGGTCAATTGCTATTCTCCAACCAAATTTGGTGACTCTATTTCAAAGTTTGTGAAAGGTGTGTGAAGGGGGGCTGGGGCGGTAAGTATGGGCGTGGCATCCAAATTTTTGCTGCAGATCTTTGGGGGTCGGTATTTGCTATATTCCTATCAAATTTGGTGACTAGCTCGAAGTTTGTAAAAGGTGTGGGAAGGGGGGCTGGGGGTGGTATGGGGGGCGTGGCATCCAAATTTTTGCTGAAGATCTTTGGGGGTCGTTAATTGCTATTTTCCTAATAAATTTTGTGGCTCTAACTCAAAGTTTGTAAAAATATTTGGCGGTCATTACCAGTTATCTTCCTACCAAATTTGTGACTCTAGCTCAAACACTATGTAAAATACACGCATTCCCGTTATTAGCGTAGCGTTGGGCAGTTTGAGGCGGATAGTGTAGGCTCTAGCTCAAAAACTACGGAAGATAAAGGCATTTCTGTTTTTTAACTGCGGGGGGGCTGGAGGCAGTATGGGTGGGCGTCGCTCCAAAGTTTTAATGCAGTTTTTAAGGGGTTGTTTGTAGCTATCTTCTCACCAAATTTTGTAGTTAAAACTGTAAGGGCGTGCGAAATAATTGGGTTTATCGATTTTGAGTAATCGAATTTATCAGCCCTCCAGTTATCGTAGACACTTGAGTTTACTTTGCCATAGATAAAGACATTTGCAAAGTTTCAAGTCTCTAGCTTGACGGGTGTGGAAAAAAAACGACAGACACGATGACGGACATTGCGCAAACCCAATATACTATTTGCCTTCGGTTTCGAGTATAACAAGTGAACACGTTGCAGTTGAACGAAACCAATTGCGGTATACATACATATTTTGAAGCCTGTACAAAAAAGGGGATTAATATAATTTTATTGAGTTTAATTAAGTTCATGTTCTTGTACAACTTTTGAAGAATGTTGGAGTAAATTTTGAAAGAAAAATTTTGAAAAACAAGCCACGGTGGATTTCTGAAGGCAGGCGCTTTGACAAAAAATCGGTTTTGCAGTGAACGTCATAGCTCGTTAGGGAGCGTTCAAATATTACGTAACGCAATTTTTTAAGATTTTTGACCCCCCTCCCCCCCTTGTAACGCATTGTAACGTTTATCTTGACCCCCCCGCAATTAAGCGTTACGTAACACTCAAGTGATAATATTTTTTTAGATTTTTTAATAATTAAATAATTAAAAATATAACTGAAATCTTTCCTTTCGTCCGTATACATTATTATTTCTTTAATATTTGTAATTTTAGCTTTTTTCTATAACCGAAGTATAGAAGAATGTTACGTAACGTGTTGAGAAATACCCCTCCCCCCGTTTGTAACGCATCGTAACGTTTGATATCATCTGAATAACAAAAAACTTTTTTTTTTTATTACTCTTTTTACAGCCTTTCAAAGTGAAACACGTGAGAAGAAGTAGAGTGAAAATTTTCAAAAGATCGTTTCCGTAGATTTTGAGTTATAATGTTAACGAGCTCAAAAAGTTACGTTTTCGGAAAAATCGGTTGAAAGTTGTTCATAAGTGAGAACTACGTACATAAAGTATCACGGCCGGAAGTTTGAAACGCTGTAACTCCAGTTTAGTCGGAGAAAAAGTAATGGGAATTTCAGATTTGGAAAGATGATGCAATTTAATGAGGGACGCCAGTATCTAGCTTCTTAAGGCCTGTTGTCACATACAACGAAAACCGAAACCGAATTCAGTACATTTGCGACTGCGACCGAAACTGCAACCTAAAATCGTAATTTTTCCGTTGCTAGCACCGAAAACGTACAGTACATTAGCAACCGAAACAAGTACTTTTGACTTTATTCGGTTGCTGCCAACCGACGATCAGCTGTTTTCTACAAACGCATCCAATTTAACGCTGGTCATTTCTATATGTTTTCCACGTGAATTCGGTTACAGTTTCGGTTTCCGTTGTATGTGACAACAAGCCTTTACTAAAAGTTTTAACTCTGGCTGTAGGGATGTGGGAAATGATCGTATCTATCGTTTTTAGCTATCGATAGAAAAAAATATTTGAAAAGTTTTAAGTCTCTGGAATTACGGGTGCCGAAAAAAGTTGCGTTCATACAGACGGACAGACATCATGACGGACTTTGAACAAAACCAATATAACTTGTGAATCAGAGTATTCAATAAAAAGTTAAATGTCTCTAGTCAAATCATTGCACAATGACTAAGCTTCAATATTCGATAGCTCCGGTATTTCTCGACCGATTGCTTTAAAAAATATAAATAACTAAAGTTGATTTTATACTTGGTTTCAATACAAATTATCTTAAACGTTCTATTTATGTTAAATTTAATATAAACGTATTTGTTTACGCTTATATTTATAAACAACCATTTGAACCACACTTCCACTCCAAATTTGATTATTTATTACTTAACATACCCAACCTTTACAGCAGTAGTAAAATCTTTTATCATTTTATACCAATATTCCAAGAAAAGTTTAGCCACAGCTCGACAGAAAAATGTATAGTTAAGCCGAGTCTAACACCAAATAACAATTTCACTAAGTACCAGACGAATCTGATAAACTAATACCAAAATACGAATGAGCTTGATTTTCTGATAAGCATATGCTATGTATACTAGTTTATATGTACATTTGTATCTATGTACATGTCTGAAACTGTCTGGCCAATACCATAAGCAATTATACTTCTAATGAAAACGGCCTACCACATTTAACAATACAAAAAGAAAATAGAAATCAACCCCAAAACGTATCTGAGACATTGAAAACATTTTGTCACAGATGATCAAACATCAGGACAAACAAATAGTTAATTTGTTGGTCATTTGTTATTTGCCATTAAATCTAATTGAGAAGCGTAACTCTAAAGGCTTTGCTGCCTTCAATTGTTATTGTTTATTCTTCGTTCAATAAATAAGGTTGACATATGTCCCATTGATATCGAGCAGCAAGCCGCCCCGTCCTATTACCGCTTCAACCAAATACACAAACAGCACTTTTATGTCAGGAAGAGCATACGTATGTATATGTGCATACATGTGTCTGTAGGATTTTCCTGCATGTAAATATATGTATGTAAGTATGGGAATTAATGTGAGTTTGTAAGTCAAAAGTCTCACAAAGATAAGAAAAAGCAATCAGTGAAATGATTTTGCAACTGTAAATGGTGTTCGGCTAGATAAACCAAAAAACTACTAAGCAAGCAGACGCACATACACATACATGTATGTATGAAGCTATATATAGGCTTATATTATTACTGCTGCTGTTCGCTTTCAGCGGCTCGTCTTTTTTAGAGAGAGAGAGAGAGAGAGAGAGAGAGAGAGGGCTGCAGCAGAAAGCGAAAAGCTGCTTCGAGCGTGAACATCAGCAGCGAGATCGCTGGCTTACGAGCGCATACATAACAAAAGGGTTGGTGGTTGTCTCTTCTATCAAAGATCGTAGCGCAGCTATGCCAGCGGCAGAATGACTATCTGAGCGACATAATAGTAGTCATATTTTCAATTATTGAAAATTAAACGTTGTTCAACGTTATTGTTGTTAAATGAAATGTACATACATTAACACATGTATTTACATATTTTTTACTTGCACATACATTCATACAATTCTATAATAGCTCTATATTTTAAATTTTAGATCTATATCCAGGGGATCTCTCTCATCCCAATTCACATGAAAGTACATCAGACGGTAATTCTGATCATAATTCTTCTGGAGACGAAGACTCACAAATGCGTCTACGGCTGAAGCGCAAACTACAGCGTAATCGAACATCTTTTACAAACGAGCAAATTGACAGCCTAGAAAAAGGTTGGTCTTACAGTATACATATGTATCTACATGCTGGTCCATTTTATGACTATTCTATACATCTATATGTACATACATACATATACATATATATTTGCATTTTAAAAACATGTTTTTTGGTACAGAATTCGAACGGACGCATTACCCTGATGTTTTTGCACGGGAGAGGCTTGCAGAAAAAATTGGTTTGCCAGAGGCACGTATTCAGGTTTGTCTTTCAGTTTTGTTTAATTATATTTTTTTATTTATTTTTTTTTGTAAATATACTTTGTTTAACCTGATTTAGTTTTAGTGTATTAATTACTTTTGATTTGCACATTTGAGACAGTCCATAGCATTAGTGCAATTCTTCAAGTATTTCTTAAATTTGGCCTTTATAGTCGGGGATGATGATACATTTTGTAACCGATTGTATAAAGTGAATACAATGGCTTTTAGCCACGCAAGTCAGAATCGCAAGTCAAGGCCAACCCTTAACGTGCACCCCTGTCACACTGAATGTTACTAATGCTTCTTTTTTAATGCTTGGTTCGTTCAGCTTATGATTATTTGTATAACCGAATAAAAACAATTTGACTGTAAAAACACTTGAAACTACTTGCGATGATTTTCACATTGAGTTGACGCGCTAGGGAAGCAAATTTGTTGAAGAGCTCTGTCAAGCGCGCCAACGGATGAGTGGAGTGGTCGAGTCTACAATAACGCAAAGTAATAAATGTCATGATGGAAATATTGAAGGCTCAACACAAATATTGTAATCCTCATTCACCCCTTTGTCATACTACACTACACAACACAACACAACACACAACAACATAAATAACAATCCTCAGCCCAAGCCAAAATGTTTCCCTCCACCACCCTCCTTCCTGTCCTGCAGCGATAAGACTCAAGGTTCATTACATGATGAGTTTTGATATTTTATTTTGTTTGCAACAGAAATGAAAAACAAGTATGTATTGATTGCGTAGCTTATTTCATTTTTGTGTTAAGTTACACTTGCGTTTTTATGCAAAAACTCCCACTGAATGCGGGGGGGTTGACAATAAAGCTTCGAGGCCAATTTGTAATGTCTTGAAACGAATTTCATGTGAAAATTAGAGAAAACAACAGCAATTGCTGTTTACGCAAACTATTAAATTTTTGTGTTCTTTTATTTTATTTATTTATTTATTTTATTTATTTATTTATTGTCAGCTATGAACAGCTGACATGAGAATAAAACTAATTAAAGTAATCATAATGAAAATAATTAAGTTTAAAGTAAAATTTAAAATTATGTGAAGTGCTGAAAGTAAATTAAGGTTGAAACAATTATAAAGTTAACGTTTTCTGTTATTAAATTTTAATTGTTAGTAACTTCAGCCAAATTCGAATCAAGTAAAACTACTCGTTTAGTATTATGTATTGAATGATAACAATTTTATAATTAGGTTTGGTTCTCAAATCGAAGGGCTAAATGGCGGCGAGAAGAAAAGTTGCGTACTCAAAGGCGTTCTGTTGATAGCGGACGTACAAGCACAAATAATCCCTCCGGAAGCAATGTCCCTACCAATGTCCCTACACCGACAAATAATTCGACACCCGGAATTAGTACAACCGAGGGAGGAGCGTCAACTGCTCATACAGGCAACAACAACAGCCATCACCCAAACGAAACTTCTAATGGGCCGACAGTAAGAAATATACACCCATATACACACGGTATTTTGGGAAATAACTTTTATAATAATTGAACATTACAAAATATTTGTAGATTCTTGGCGGCGATGTTAGCAATGTACATACCAATTCTGATAGCCCACCTTTACAAGCTGTAGCTCCCCGATTACCCCTAAATACAGGTTTCAATACAATGTACTCATCTATCCCGACACCAATCGCAACCATGGCCGAAAATTACAAGTAACTATATAAATTAATCATAAATATATATGTATGTATGTTGGGTCTTACCAAAAGTAACGCACAATTTTAATTAATGCTTTTAAATAATAACTTAATTAAGTGTTAATTTGTTTTGCAATAAAAATTTTCAATTTCCAATTAGCTCCATGACACAATCATTGAACTCAATGACGCCGACGTGCTTACAACAAAGGGATAGTTATCCATACATGTTTCACGATCCGCTATCTTTAGGATCTACCTACGCTGCTCACGCCCGAAATACAGCTTGTAACCCAGCAGCGGCTCACCAGCAGCCACCACAGCACGGAGTTTATGGCAACGGATCGACAATTGGCACAGCCAACACAGGTAAACAAAGAATACTGCTGTTGACTCTATTAGTAAATCGATTTTTTAAATTTGTTATTGTTTATTTTAAGGCGTAATATCCGCTGGCGTTTCGGTACCTGTACAGATTTCAACGCAAAATGTTTCCGATTTGGCCGGCAGTAATTATTGGCCGCGACTTCAGTGATGTTCAATATTAAACGTGCAAACAAATTTGCTTTCGAAAGCAGCTGCTGTAGCTGCCGCAATAGCTCATGCTATGGAAGAACAACAAAATCTTCCAATGAAAATACAACCAGCAAGTTCATCTCTATACCTTAAATTTAAAGATAATTCGGTTTGGCATAACCAAAAGTTACCAACCGCACTATCACCACCGCCCCCAAAGTATACTGGTTTGGGCTCGACGTGTTATTCGAAAATGCATTGCCAAGTAATGCAGCATACGTTTCAGTCGTCGTCATCTTACTGCCATCCCATATTTTAACGGAGGCCCACAAAAATACCAGCATTCAAAGGACTTAAAGAGTCTGCTAGCAAAGATGGAAAACATTGAATGTATTGTGTGGACGTGGCTAGCAATAGTTAACCTTTCAACTTGTGTCAATTTTAGCAGCTTTATTTTTCACCTCCTAAGCTAGCAGCTTATCTTCAGTCATACATAAAACAGTAAAACATATGTACATAAGACGCGCACACCAAATTAAATGTGACTTTTTAAACTTCGCATTTAAAATAGATCAGAAGCTAAAACAAATTATTTTAAAATTTATACAAAAAAATCTCTAAGATGATAAGAGCCCACCAACAACTTTCTGTTTTGATCCCTTGTAAATTCTTTTATGCTTAAACTTTATTAAAAATATATTTTTGGTTAATTATTAACTCAATCGATTTTAATGTATGTATGTATGTACGTTTTTTAAACTTTACACTTTCGGAGGCCTCAAACTTTAGAATCGCGCTAATTTTTTTGTTTCGTATAAAATTCTTATTTTTGTACCCGTTACTTTGTTATATAAGTTGACAAAAGACGAGAGGCTTTTAATAGGTATTCCAATGCAATGGGGCAGTTATTTAAATCAACCCAATATAAAAATTAATTTTGTAAAAGCTATAATAGGGGGAAGAAAAAAATCGCAAATGTTGCGGAGCGCTTTAACTTTAAAATACTTCCAGAACATTTCCCTACTTTTTATAAAAATATTTTTGAGCAACAAACTATACTTGTTTGGAGATTTAATGACATCCCTTTTAAATACAAACAAAATAACAAAATCGAAAATACATTACAACGAAACTTGTATTCCAATTCCAGCAACAATAACCTTCTCAACAATTGATCCGAAAACCTCCCTAGAATAACACATAATTTAAATTAAGCTAGTTATAAAATCGATATTTATGTACCAATCGTATTTAAATTATGGTTCGAATTTATATGTAGAACTAGTCGTTGTAACATTATAGTATTAGTCTGATAATTTCAACAAAAAATAAAATAAATAAATTCATACATAAGCACAATCACATGTAACATGTACAAAATTTCTTTTGTAGCTGACTAACAACTTATTAAACTGGTGGATGTGTGATGTTTTTAAAAAGTAAAATACTGACTTACTCAATTTTAAAGGACGATAAAAAATTTGGTAATGTTGTTATACATTTCACCTTAGTGTAGCTGATTGTTGGCACCATGCGGTAACGTTAGTGGCAAAATGGCACAAGCCGGTGTCAACATTCTCTAAAGGATTTATTATTCACGACCGGCGGCAGTACCACGGCCTCGCATGTCGTCTACGCCGCTGCAAGAATTGCGAACGCCACCGTCGGACCAACAGAGCTCACCAGAACTCCATTCCTGTTTGGCGGGAAGTAATCGCTTCCGCCGTCGAAGGCGCACGGTCAGCGGTCCTTTTTTGTGAAAATTTTGCAGGAAAATTCGTTTAAAAATTAGAAAAAGACGATAAAGTTAGAGGTGTGCATTTACACGATACACATGAACACAATAGCCGCTATCGATCAATGCTATCGCAGATCTTGATTATCGAACACATTAGCGATGGTCATGCCAGCAGGCGATAATAGCACGGGAAAAAACGACAGATAGATGGCGATGCATAACGGAAAGAGCAGTGTCAAAAAGGCGCCTAATTCAATATGATAACGCTTCGAGTAGAAGGTTTAAGCTATATAAGCAAATCGCAAATGCATTGCTGCAAATCCCGCAACCAGCACTAAACTGGGACAGATTCGCTTGCCTACGAATAGGTAGAGGGTAGAGCTGTACGATTACCAGAAAAGAGTTATATAATAAAAGCAACAATTTCTCACAAATATTCGTTTATTTTAAAATACTTTACACGCACAAACACACATAGATGCAAATACAATAATCATATTCTCATACGTGTTACATAGGTATTGAGTTAAGAATGACTCAGTCGACTTAAGTCAGTTACATTTTGTGTATTTTTGTAGCGATAAAATCGGATGAATCCAGTAGAAGTATATCTACTCGCACTTGACATACACATACCTAATTCATACGAATGTTTCGCAGTACATACAACATACAAATCGTTATATTTATTTTAAATTTTACCTTAATAAATGGTGTGCCTATTATATTTATTAAATACATACATACATATGCATATACATATTTGGATATTATTATAATTCTTTACAATTCGTATGTAAAATTAAACCAAAACTGATTCGGTTGGTAAACTGATTGTACATTTATAGCATATACATATTTCTCCAAAATAAAATGCTTTTTTATGTTACAATGTCTAACAGATATGTTAATGAAAGCGGAAGCTTTATAATATTTTTAGCTTTAACTTGTTAACACAAGTTAGCTACTGCCGGATTTATTTAAAAGTATTTATTTTTTGAATCGTTATATGATTGCGTACATCTAACTGACAGTGGTAATTCTTTATGCTTGCTATCATTAACCTTAACTTCTAGTAATCGATTGAAATAGAGTAGCATGTAGACATTAATGTACAACATTTTATGGACTATCGTTATATTTTTTTTACACACAACCACAAAATTTTTTTTAATATAATATGCTTTTATGTACACAAATATATTTACCTTTTCATATGTATAAGTAAATATTTGACATTAAGATAAATTAAATCCTTAGAAGAGGAAGCGTGACAAGGTGGGGGATGAATGTGACTCGACCATTAGATTAGATAACATCTGCAAAAAGTTAATTTTGTGAGACATTCATATAGAACTTCACTATTTATGGAAGCCGCGAGTGGTTGTGCCCATACTTTTCTCTTTTAAAGGACGCTTCTAGTTATATCCATTTTTTAATTTGATGGCTCTAGTTTTTTTAAAAGCTTCGTTTGCTGGATGTTACCAAAGTAAATTAAAAATGTCGGTCTACATGTATACTACAACTGTAGATCAAAATTTGTTTACTATGCAGCTTACTTATTTCAATTTTAATATACACACATAAGACATTTAATAACTGCTGATTTGTTACCAATATGAAATAAATATATATATATATATATATATATATATATATATATATCATAGGTTTATACACACATCATATATATATATTTTTAATAGGTATCAAATTGACAAGATGAATTATCACTAAAAATAAAATAGATAATTCAAACAGTTTTATCGAAAAACATGTAATATATAGATACGGCTCGTTGTAAAATGGAAGGAAAAATTACATATTCTTAAAAACAGTTCGACATATATGCCTCTCATTTTTGTAGAAATAATTTTTGATGTTTGTAGCTGCATTTAAAAATATTTGAGTTTTTCAATCGAACAAATAGTAAATTAACAAAAGAAAACGCAATGCCAATAGAATGATAAAATAAAAAGTTTATTCCATTGCACACTCGAACAATAGTTGTCTAAAAATATCCTATTTCTCGTAGTACAAATAAATAATTTACATACAAATTTTATGAAATACGTACATTGATAAAAATAAAACTACACAGTGACATTACTACTTAAAAACAATAATGCACAAATATGAATAATACACACAACTCAATAAATGAAACATTATATAACACAAAGTTCCATAAAGTGCTCTTAATATATTTATGCATAAGTCTATCAACGAAGAATCTGCTGACAATCGTTAAAATAATTTGGATTGACGTTAAAATATTTCTTTTTTAGCGAATGTCATACAATATTACACTGCAATTCTGTTTAACCCCAAGTCACCTTACGGTATGATTAGGTTAGTTATGCTACGATTATTTTCCGCAGGGTTACCAGGTAACATAGTATTCAATGATAGATGAATTTATGAAATACAAAATTTCGTCTGTTTTACTACACATGACATTGTAGTTGCAATCGTTATCAGTATTGATGCAGATTCATATACATATATAAATTACATATAACATAAATACATATATAGATATACTTTTCGAACTAAAATACCAATTAGTTTTTATTTATATTTAAATCAGTCGATTCTTGCGTTTGGATCATTGAATATTGATTCTTAGACAATAATATTACTGGCATGCAGTACAGTATCATAAACATACATACATACACATATACATATACAATATCAATGAGCAAAGCACACAGATGCTAGAATTAGATGCCAATTATTAAATCCTTTCCATGTCGTGTTAATCAATGGAATGCTTTAAGTGTAAGTATCTGAATAGCAGAGTTTATGTTTTTTTTATGGCAGTTTTCCTTTGCAGTTGTAACAGTTCTGCATCCAATTCACATTTAATTAGTTTTGGGAAAAAAGTATGAAGCAAAAATATTCGGATACTATATTGATGGAACTTACACACACGTTCATTTATATATATAATATTATAGGTGGTATCTTTTATGCACGAGTTCTATTGATAACTGTCTTTTCATATTCAATCTTGATTGGAATACAGACAAAAATTTGATACAATTGTTTTGCCTTTAAAATGTGAGTATTAGTGACGAGATTTATTCAGCCGACATAATATTATGAACTTGCTCCAACTTGAATGCAAGTCGTTGTTTCTGTGAAAATTCGTCCTCCTCAAGTGTCACCGTTAGCTGCTCGTTATATTTAACAGCGTAAGTGTAAAGTTCATGAAGTGCACAATTTGTATTAAACTCGGTGGTGTGAAGCTGTAATTATAAGTGAGTGATTTTTTATTAAGTTTATCACATTATCTGTACTAAATTCATCTTCATTGATATATTTACATAACAAGTGTTGTGCATTTATCGATAACTGTTCCTGTTTCCAATGTCAGTTATTATCGATAGTATTATTCATTATACTTACCCTTGATTCTTCAGCAAGCATAGCATTCATGTCCTGGTCGGAAATCGATGACATATCCCGAATATCCCTATAATATCGGTCTACCCATTTGCGATACTCGGGTATATCTTTAGCATATAAAAGCTTTGAGCTTGGTGAATCCTTGCCTGAAAAATAAAATATATTCAGTTAACGTTGTAGCACTTAGTTCAGTATACAAAAACTAACCCAATCGATGGTCTGAAGTTGAGCAAGAGTCCATAAATGTTTGAGCTACAACTGACAAGCACGAGTCCACAATATTCGATTTATGAATATCAAATACAAAATTGGGATTTTTTATTAAGTTGACCCAAAAACTGCAAAGATAAAAAAAAGAGGAAACATTTTTATAGGCCTTAAGACTTTCATTCTGTTAACAATTATACGAACCGCAACGGTAAGCTGTTACTTTTCCAGGTATGCACAACTTCAGGATCCGTAATTCCATGTAATAGGGCTTGGTCATCCAAAAAATCAAACATATATTTTATTGCCAAGGGCAGGGCAGAGCCACGATGGGCGGTGCTAAATATAGTCTCAAAAAGGTCGTCTACAAATTTCTGCAAAGTGCCCTTAGTTGCCAGCAGTCTTGTAAGGTATATTTCCGAAACCAGTTTATTAACACGTTCTCCTTCTTTTTGAACATCGCTGTCATGGTGTTTGACCAAATGCCAATATTTTATTCCATTATCGTGCATATCATTGTTCAAAGGGCTGCCGGCGCGGCTGAATGTCGGTGAGGAGGAGGTGTACTTCGATATATTTAAAGTTTCATACCTAAATCAGGCAGAAATCGAAAATTACTTAACCACGAAGGGTATGAAGTTACACTTACTTGTGAGATTTCTCGTTTTTATCCGACAATATACTGAAATTGTAAATGGAACTTTGCTTGGGAACCAAACTCAGACCGGCTCCATCTGGCACGTTGTAGTGTTGCAATGTGTTTAGTTTTTTCCACTCGCTCTCCGTCTTCGATGTAGCATCTTCGTCATACAGGATAACACGCCCCGTTGCTCCAGTTCGCCACTCTAATCAATCAGAGACAAGAATAGACATAAAATGTTAGTTTTACATTCTAGTTAAGATTAATTTAATAGTGAGTTAACATACCCAAATCCAAATCATCTCTGCGTGGCCTTTGGCTTGATGGTATATTTCTATAAATGGTTTCTAAACATTTTTCTTTTACTTGACCAATTGTATCGCAATCAAGCACTTTTACTGACACGTTTTCCGTGTGTGGCGGCAGCATGTCTAAATTGTTGCAAAATATTGGCTGTTGAGTTATGCTGGCATTCACCGTCATAGGCCGAAAATCAATGGATTGGCGGATAAGTTTCTCTTCGCTTAAAGAGTAGCGTGCTTCGTGAGTGCACGCATCAACCGGACCTTTATCCACTTGGCCCTTTACTGCACGAAATAGCATGTATAGGGGCTCTCCAGCACATTCTTTCAAAAATTTGTAGAGAAGGAACGTGAACCAAGCACTCAACATTTTCTCAGCAACACTTTCGGTACGCCGAAGCAATAATTTTGGATGACTTTTTCCTTCAATGCACTTTTCAATTAGATCACCTAATAAGGTTTTTAAAATATCCGTACAATACTCCAGTTTTGATTGCAATGTAACCATTATTAATGAGGCAACATTAACACGTTCACGCATTGAGAAATAACGATTTGACTCGAGAGTTCTTATAAAAAGCAGAAGGAACGTTTTATTCATAATGAGTTGAGCAAATAGGCGTAAGCCTTTTTCCTTACGTAACAATTCTGGCCTTTCCCATTGCAAGACAACGTGGTCTTCATGATTTGGGAATAAAATTTTCATCGCATACGATCGATAATCTAAAAATGGTATGCCACCAGATGTAAGATCGCCTGTTAAGTCCGTCATTTCTGTTTGGAGCTCTGCAAATGCTTCTTTACATTCGGCAGCCACACGAAGTTCTAAAATATCCATTTGTTCCTGCATGTTGCGAAGCACACGGTTAGATTCTGAGGTTTTTTTTCTATATGCTACAAGCAACGCAACGAAAAACAGCAAAAGTATAACACAGCCGGCTATTACAAAAAATACAACATTATCGCCCCAATCTGTGATAAGGTTCGAGGACTCATAACTAAGTATGCCAATGCGATACTGCAATGATGATCCAATCCGCACAATTACCTCTGGCCCACTGGGACTGTTACTTGCAGCCGCCGCTTCGGTAGGTGGCCGACATGTTAATTGCTGTCGCGATAGAGATGTTATGTTGCAGTACCCATTGCCAATTTTAACTTCGACATCACTTTCCTTGCAAGCGCGATCAAGATTTCGTCCATTTATTGTTAGATATTCGCTCTTAAAGTATTTAACGCGTTCTTCAAACGGAAAGTATTCGGGATTCGGATAAAGCTCAAAATGGTTGTTGTTCGTCTTTGATAAGTTTTGTACTCTTAACACATTGTCCATCAAAAAGCCGTACTCGAGTAAGGTTGGGTTTTCTGGGTCCACGATTTGACTATCAGCTTCAATAATTGGGGACGGACATTCCATTTCCGAGTCCGACTGAACTCGACATTGACTTGCATACATTTGACCTTTGTAAAATACATAAATGCTTGGTGCTTGTATGCTGGTAAATTGGGTACCAGTTACTGCAATTCGGATTCCGCCAGCCGGAATTCCCTTCGGAACTTTTATTTGGCCGCTAGGTCCAGAACTCACCTGTTCAACCGTTGGATCGAGTACATATTTAAAATTATAGTCATTAAACTCTCGAGGTCCATTATCAAATGACATTTTAAGGCGACCTTCAATTATACCAGGAGACGGTGATGTGCGACAAATTGCTTGAGACGAGTCTGTGCTTATGATTTTACAAGGCAAACGATCATTTATAAAGGCCAATATGCGAGAGCCAGCATTTAAATGTTTTCCAATTATTCGTATTTGTGTACCGCCAGAGGAAGGTCCAAATCGCGGATAAAAATTCGATATTTTCGGGTCAACAAACTCATAATCTTCTTTCGATTCGCCGCGGTAGTCTCCTATTTGGACCACAATTCGACCATTCCTATACATTTGCTCGCCGGGGCTATCCACTGTGCAAACAATTTGTTTTGTGTCTATGTAGAACTGTTGAAATGGCATGCAGTTTATGCCAGCGATTCGCACGCCTGAGTATATGTCGTTATAGTTTTTTCCAAGATTAATGCCCTTTATCGTTATGTTGGTGCCTCCCTCCCAAGGTCCAGTTTTGGGCCCAAATGTATGAATTTCTGGATTCGGACATATTTCGCTACGATTAAGCCAATCCGTTTTACCGTCATTATTTTTGTTACACTGTTCCACCACCTCACACGTGTTTGTAGATGAGCACCAGCCGCAATTGTATTTTTCAGCCAGTGCTAGACAAATTCCACAACTGTCAGCCATGTCGCGACAGCGATAAATCACAACTGTAAATAAAAAAAAACATATAAGATGCCCTAGTTAAGTATAAACGGAATCAAAGAATTCTTATATCTGAAAAATGTTGTTGTATTATAAATAAGAATGAATAGATTAATAATCTTTTGAGTAAAGGATAATCTTACCGTGAATATTATGCGGGTTGTCAAGAGGCTTGGATCCGCCCCAAATGACAGCAAAAGTGGCAGTTAAATTTGGAGATCGGGATGTGTACTGAAATTCCATGCTATCACAGTAGATAGTATCACCAAGCAATTGGGCATTCAAGCTGGTCACGCGACCCTCAATGTTGAACTGACAAACAAAACGTGTTTGCACAATGAACTGGCCAATGATGTGAACCTTGACTTTAATAGATTTGCTAGTTCCGGCAGCGACAAGCACTTCGCTGCCGTCACCGGTGGCGTTAATGGTCGGACAAAACCCAGGGCCAGAGCGATAACTTGGACCTATTCGGCTAACGCCAGTCACTAGTATATCATTGCGGCAGTTCTCGGCTGTATCATGCGTACAGCGATGGGCCTCGACGCACCAGTCACATGGAAATTCTGATGACACGCAGCGTGTACACGATGAGTGTGTGCTACAATCAAAAAAGGTAAAGTCTGTTGAGACAAGGTCCGGACCATTTCTCGTGCGCACAGAAAGTTTGGCAGTGAAATGATGTTTTCCCTGCTCAATTTGTGGTAGCATATCCGTACGGGGCGTAGTGCAATTAACACCGTTACGCTTTTTCGTTGCATTTGTAAATAAAGCCTTATCCTCGGTGGTAAAAGCACAAATTAAATTCTCCTTCAGCTGCGGCAAATGATCGATAATCAGCTCCAAGGTGCGAGCGGTGGTGCGCTGTAATTGATGCGGCACCACACTTGTTATTGTTGTGCATTTTCCCGTTTTGTAGCTGACCCAGTATAATGGATCATTGGCATCGTCTTGACAGTTTGAGCGTGGACTGCATTTATTTTCCAGTGAACACCAGCCACAATATGGATCTTTGGCGCCAAGGCATTCACCACACGTCTTAAAGTCGGCGCAATCATAAACCTTTACCTTTGAGACTTTGCGTTCGGACATAGCGTACACATACAGATTCTGGTTATCGAAATGCATGTCCTGATTTATTGCAGAGCCCACATCTACTGCTAAGCTAGCATACTCGTTTGCAACGGTCGATGATTCAACTACTACTTTCTTTATAAAGCCGTTGACCGTTCCAATAAAAACCACCGTATATCCACTAGTGCTGGTCGCAGCCACCGATGTTATTCTTGTGTTAAACATTGCAACTGGAACTGCTGTGATGGGCTGCTCTCCCCCTAGCGGAGAATTAACATCCAGTCCACAAAAGTCTTCGCCAATAGTTTGTAGCTTCTGCAATTACACGATTAATACAAATTATAGTCAAGGGAATAATCGCAATGGGGCTGGAGGCGGCATCCAACGTTTTGATGAATAATTTGGTGGTCGTTACCAGCTATCTTCCTACCAAATTTGGTGCAAAAAGAGTTGGCTCATAGCGAGTAAAAGGCTGTCTCTGGACAATTAACCAAAATTATATGGCTTGCAAGTACACGGAACATCTGCATTGACACATTTGGGAAAAGTCCGCGTACTACCAGCCAAAACCCTTCGGCTAAAATGTGCTGCTCTTTGCTACGAAAGGACTGCAACTAAAGTTGGGAATAACATACAAAAACAGACTGCGCAGTAATTTTAGTTGAAATATAATAACAGAACAAACAGAATCCACCAGTAGGCGTAGAACGCCAGTCTTGATACCCTTTCTGTCTTGGTCATAGATGAAGATATTTGCAATGTTACAAAGTATCTAGCTTGAAGGTTGTCGAAGAGCGTTGCGTTCATACAGACAGACGAACGAACAGACAGACACCATGAACGACATTGCACAAACCTAATAATCTATTTACCTTCGGTATCGAGTATACAAGCCCCGACTACTATTAATTCGTACGACAAGCTTTTTACCCATGTGCAATGTTTAACATACAATAAATTTAATACATATGTAGATAACGAATCCAAATTGTTTTCTCTGAAAGATCGTTTTTTATTCTCTTAATTTTAGAATTTGTTTCACTCGCACAGCAGTTTTAATTTTTAAATGCTTTGTTTTACTGAAAAAAAAAAAATTTGACCAGTAATTTTTCGTACGGTGCGTTATATAGTTACTATTTAAACCAAGTATTGAATATATCCTATGTTAAACACTGCATATGGGTAATAAAAAGCTCGTCGTAGGAATTAATAGTGGTCGGGGCTCGAAGATAATTAGCTTAAATGTTAAACTTCAATAGAGCAGCATAAGGTTGCATTCAAAATTTGAATTTATACATATGTGAGCCACAATCTTAATTCTTAAATATGTATGCATGCATTTATTTAAAAACTTGTTAAGAATACAAACCGTTAAAACACACGGCATGCTGGGCGATATAAAGTCAAGGCCTCGTAAGCCAACTCCATTAAAACATAATTTTATATTCTGCATAAATTTGCGACGAATTGATTTTAACGAGTAGATGCAAAGGGCAGAGTTGTTGGTTGGAATGTTGCTTTCACCCTTTGAGAAGGCAGCAAAGAGGACGTCATCTTGAATTGAAATGCCCAAACTTTGAGCCAAGTCAGAACTAGGTTTGCCCAGGAATCCAGCCTGAACCAAGTTAAATTTAGTTCCGCCCTGAGCTTCACTAATGCACTCCACCGGAATTTCAGTGTAAGAATAATAGTTAGAGTCCTCTTGGCATATTCTCACCAGCTTGGTGATATACTCTTTGGGAGACGAGTGATGGTTGTGCTTCAATTGTGTCGTGAGGAAATATGAAAACCGCTCCGAACTGAAGCCGTACACATAATTAACCAAATATGTTTCACGCGCGTACGAATTGATGAAAGTGCGCGTACCAGTTGTAACAGCAGATGAGGCAATTTGAAACATTTTAGTTTTCTCGAGAGAGCGAGACGCAACTGCGGGTATCTCGCTTCGGTACGGTGAGTTGTTCGTATAGGTAACACCAACATACATTACGTTTGTCACTGGATGTTGGGGTGGTCCAGGAGCAATAAAAGCCACCGTTGAGGAGTTTGCGTCGTTAGCAACAACTGCGTCCGGCACCTCGTGCTCAACTATGCTTACATTTTGGAGATTGCGGACCGTGCAAGTACCCTGGAATAAGGAGCCACAAGCAATAAGTCTTGATGTAGCACGATCGATAAGCAGCACCTTATTATAATTATCGGTTGGCTTTCTAATGGCATTTAGTGGGCAGTCAAGTATAGTGCACTCAACGGAATCATTTTGTGGTCCAGTCCTCACCGTTTCGTGCAGTTCCAAGTCTGGCGAAAGCTGATACAATCGATTTACGCCGCCAACAAACACTCGTCCTGTTATCGTGTCCACGAGAAGATGATTGAGCCGCGTGTCAAATTTAGCAACATTTGTAATAATGCTACTACTTAAGTTCCCAGAGACATCTGTGGCAAGACCGACTAAGTCGGTTTCATTTAAATTTATCTTGGGAGCTGCTTTACTGCGTCCAATCCGGTCAACGCGAAGCGACAGTACAGATGGCTCATTTGACAATAAAGAATGTATGTTCTCATTATGATTGACTGATGTGTGTAGTGTTTGGCCGAGCGCTGATGGTGAAGTTGGACTTTGCAAAATGGTAATTAAAAGTAAACAAAGTAGAATATTCATTTCCAGGCTAATCGCCAAAATGGCGATCTAAATGAATGACGATGTTAACCCCTTGCGAAGGATTTACAGCTCTTTATTATAATCCACCTTTATCCAGTTATTTCTTAAGTTCTTTCTTAATACAAAAATCGATGTATGTTTTGAAAGGAGTTTCAGAAAGTTTGTATAAGACGCATGTGTTGTGCAAGCAGGTGCATTCAATGCTACTTTACTTTATATTTAACAATAAAATCATATGTATTTGTTTAGCATCAGCATCCACTTCCAGTTGCGAGCTGCTACATAATGGTTTTATCTGCAACTAAATTAAAAAGAAAAATGAAAAGTATACAGAAAGTGCTAATATATTGTGAAGATAGTTTTTATCGATATGTACATATATATGTATATACATATATACATACATTCAGTGCCGGTCAACTGCAAAAGGTACACAAATTCCAACAAACTTTTCAACAGATATGTCAGTTATAACAACTACATAGGTTTGCTCCTTGAGCAAAGCGACCAATTATTATTATTTTAAAAATATTTCAAATCCAAGTTTCGGCCATACAGCCTTAGAAACAACCAACCAACCACTAACCCCCACCCACCCAGCACAATATCACATCGTATTTTAACCAAGGGGTGGTTTTTTTATAGCCTATGTAGAAATTTGACAACTCAAACAAGTGTAAACCTAATTAAATAAAAGATTTAATATCACGGATTTTCGAATTTTCCAAGATTTTACAAGTGCCCCACTGGCATTCAAAACGGAAAGTACTATGAAAATTTCAGATATGTAGCGCTTATGGTTTGGTCTGTGCGTTGATAACCCATCAGTCAATCAGTCAGGACAAGCTTTTGCATACATATACATATGTACATACATGAATGCATTTGCAAGCATGTAAATGCCTTTATGTGTATTGTCATTGATTGGACTATACACACACATACGCACATATGGTCGAATATATGACAAAGCATATCGGTTTATTCAATTCTTTTAAAAATCTAAAGAGCCCCACTTATTTAATAATTTAAGGCAAGTTACGTCAAACATAAATGAGTTAATACATTCGCCAAAAACAAATATACGATGCTCTCCTATACATAAACGCATATTTACTTTAACCTTTTTTTGTGTGCTAAAAGAACCCCAAACTTTTTAGTACACTGAATAACTTTGATTTCTTTTCTACAAGAACTACGCCCAGCGTTCATTCATAGCGTTGTGTACTTATATCGAAAAGACAACTAAACGTTAAACTGGACGGATAAAGTTGTTAAAATTTTGACTTATTTCGCATCAATGCATGTACATATACATATGCATATATGTATGCATGCATGTGTACATTCCATATATTCATACATACATACATGCGCATTTTGCAATAGCAATTTTTTTTTTTCTGATAATCTATGAAAGTTACTTACGTTTGCAAATTATGTACTTTGTTTATGGTGTAAGGATATGTAGTATGCAACATTTTTAAATACATGCGTAAAAAATTTAGTTGTTACTTTAATATGCACTTATTTAAATGGTACGACGCTTGGATGTTCACACATGGTCAATGATCTCAGTTAAACATGACTATATGCACAAACGCAATGTGATATGTGCGCGTTTATTGATAAATTATTTGGTTCTTTGAGAGAATAGCCTTTTAAATTAAAAAAAAACACAATTCTTAATTTATTGCAAAACTAATGAACACTTTTTATGGCAGCCGAACAACTCACGTACACTTACACACACACCTACTAAACAAACACACAACCAACATACTTGAATACAACCCTATCATTTTCAAAATGTCGGATACATGAAAATTTCGATTTCGATTATAGTATCAGTAGCCATTTAGTGCTGCACAATGTTCTAAAAATCGTTGTGCAACTCAATGTGACGCCCCAATACATCGATATCTTTGATAAACCAGCGTGTTTCGATATTTTTCCATCTCTATAGTGTGACCACTCTTTCAGTTTCCTTTTCTTCACAGCGTGCCGCGTGTAAAGTTTTTAACAAGAAAATTTTGTCAAAATGTCGGATTCAGAGGGGGATCATTTTGGTGGCGGCGAGTCGGGTGCATCTAAAACCTACCCGATGCAATGTTCAGCGCTTCGCAAGAACGGATATGTGATGCTTAAGGGACGCCCTTGCAAGATCGTGGACATGTCTACCTCAAAGACAGGCAAGCATGGCCACGCCAAAGTCCATCTTGTTGGCATCGACATATTTACACAAAAAAAGTATGAGGATATTTGTCCCTCCACTCACAATATGGATGTCCCGCACGTAAAACGCGAGGATTTCCAGCTCACCGACATAAGCGATGATAGCTACCTAACTCTGATGAGCGACAGTGGCGGCTTGCGAGAGGATCTCAAGATTCCAGAAGGCCCATTAGGAGCTTCCTTGCGCGCTGACTACGATGCCGGCAAGGATCTTTTGTGTACCGTGCTAGGAGCCTGCGGCGAAGAGTGCGTTATTGCCATCAAAAACAATACTGCTTTGGATAAATAAGCTAACTGATCGGGGAAATTGTCATCCACCGACCTTATAATGGAAAAGTGTAATGATATAATGAAGTAATATCAATTAAATGATTCAAAACTACAAAACTCATGGTTTACATATGTATGTGTGTGTACTTCTGTACATATATGTACATGTTTTTCATTCTGTTAATTGATGTCTATTACATTTCAGTTACAGCGTTTTGGTATTTGGTAATATCCTTATTAAAGTACAGACAGTGGAGCCAAATTGTTATCAAAGGCGTATGTATTTGATTGAAATAAAAACTTGCAAAATATATTCGTGGATCAAAGCACCGAGTCCTAAGCGAATCTAAGAACTTTTCGCACATACTGGTGTGAGACGGAAAAGAAATTTAATATCATATTTGCCACTAACTGTTTGTGCCAATAAACAAATTTAATACATCACGTTTCCAATACAATTTTAACATATGCGTAGTTTTACACACATATTTAAAAAGGTTTAGTTATTAGCACATGCATTCACTAGTTATGCCCACAGTATTTTTCGAATTTGAATTACAAATACCTAGTGTCCAACCAACCAAATGTAATTGTTATACCCAAAACATCTGAATAGGGTAAAAAGTTAAATACATATTTTGAATTTTCAAATAGCACCAACTCAAAATCAAACAATACGTTTCGCTACTTCAAGGTAGGTTTTTTTTTTTATATTGTTATGGTAGTTTCATATTTTGTTGTATATTGTTAAAATCGTAGTAAATGCTAGTGAACAAATTTTTAAAGGCACTATTTAGAAGAGTACAAACATGTTTTACTTAAAATATTTTTATAAAAGTTTCTTGAAGCAGTGACTTTCTGTCAAGTTCGCTGAATGATTGTGCGCGTTCAACTTAGCATTCTTTATCATAAATTAATAAATATTGTTTATTTTAATTCGTTTATAAATGTATAAATAAAAGTTGAGGCAGGTCATTCAGTGTCAAAAAAATTCCAGGCATACAATTTATGCTGCGTATGCAAACAAACACACCAGACACACATTCATGCGCATTCGTAGAAAATGTAAAATCGCGACAAAACATAGTCCCGAAGCGAAAGATAGCTGCTGTTTTGCGTTTCCGCTGTTGTGCTCATTTTCGACCCTCAGCAAAATCAGCTGAGCGGCTGGGCTCTGTGATACCATATATTGGGCAAGCTGTTAATAACTCCTAAATAGATGGAACTAATAAGGTGAGCTCATTTTGCACAGCTCGCTCTATATAGAGTACGAGCGAGCCAAGTTAAGATGCAATCAACCAGGTGGAATCGCATTTGACAACTCGCTTAAAATATTTCCATTTCCTATCGCACTTATACGTTTCACAAGTTGGTATCCAGCTTTCACAAATGAGTCTACCTTATTAATTCTATCAAGCGCTCCATGGTGCCACAAATTAAGCGAGCTGTTAAAAACGAACTCACCTTATAAGTTACATCATGTTGCGTTCGACTAGCTTCTCTTAACACCCTAAGGCTTTTTGTTTGGTCTTTCTCAGTCTGACAAGAAAACATGTTTATTGGTATCGCACACCAAAGGCAACTAAATGTTTTGACATGTTTTCGTGACGAAAATTACACGCTTGCTTATGGAGTATCGCACACCGAATCAAACAAGCAAAACATTTCTAATGTTTTTATGTTTGTTGGCTCCGGTGTGCGGGCAGTCATTAGAACCAATGCCTTTATGTTATATGCGACACACCAAAACTTGGAAAAACGTTATGTCGGCTCCGGTGTGCGGCCAGCCTAAGTACTTCATGGCTCCATGATTTTCCTGTTCACATGCATTAGGTTATTAGTTGATTTGACAACTCTGTGTAATAAGTTTTGATTGATTGTCTTACTCTTTGGAATTTAGAAACTTAAATCAATCTTTAAGTATATATAACTTTCGCTAAACATTTTAAATGTATTTGTTTGAAATATCAAAAATATAAAATTCTTTTTAATCCAAATAGTTTTCTTAAAATTCTGTTCAGTCATATTTATACGTTTTAATATTAATTAATATTGTTCAAAGATTAAATAAGAGCATATTGCTGGTATGAGGTGATATTGAATGTTTTGTAAATTAAACATTCATAACAATAAACCGTAATTTTAAAATATTATGAAAAATTACAGCCTCGCACCCTTGAAATCGATATAAGCGTAATCTTCAGCAACAAAGATGCTAGATTTGGCAACAATTAAACAAATTTGCAACTAAGTTTTTTTTGCTATGTCGGAACTTGTATTTATGGCAGTGGATCGATTATATGAACAAATTTAGTACTGTGTGTTCACTCTTTGCTGTGTTTTGTGATTGGGATAATAGCGTATTTCATTCATAGACTAATAATGTTATGTTTACATTATTAGTCTATGATGTTATGTTTACATTATTAGTCTATGATTTACATTGCTTCGTTTTCGTATTTTTTAAGATGCCAAAAATTTATATGCAAAATTTCTGTGATGCCTGGCTGCAAGGTGAGGAGTTCAAGCAATCGACTCGCGATGATTGCACTGAATCCAACAATAGCATATTGCACGTATTGCGATAGGCGCAAAAGTTTTGGATATCCACCACCCAAATTACGGTAATTTTTGAATACTCGTTGCTAGCAGGTTCACTTTCAAGAGTCCTCAAATAGTTCACAACAGTGGTTACCAAGCTATCGATTTATTGCATTAATGCAACTGTGGCTATCGAAAAATGCGAATGCAACCGTGATAGGACTTATGTATTCATTTTACGAAGAAAGACGAGAACTTTTACAAGCCCCCGTCAGTTGGTTCGAAAATGTTCGCGTTACGTGCTGCTGCTAAAGCTGATAAAAATTTGCTGCCATTTTTGGGGCAATTGTGTAAGTAAAATTATGGTTATATATCAACTGAAAAGAATGTTTAAGGGATATGTTACCGCATTAATATGTGTTTACATGTGGGATGGTGAACGACATATGCAAAATGTCAAACCCGAACATAACCTAGATTGCGCTTACACTGAAGAGCTGATTGCATAATATACATATATATTAAAAAAGAAGTGTACGTTAGTGGATGTATTAAATAGCTTAAAAGACATTTGTCAATATACCATTTAACCGAAAAATAGTTTTTTATATAAACACACATACATATTTTTCAATAAGTGGTATTCCCTACATACTTATTTGTATGTGCCCACCATCTATGTATGCATGGGTTTATTATAAATTTTAAAATCTTTTTGGTGCTCCGTTTGTGAAGAAAATATATTGTTAAAGTGATATAATTCTTCCGTTATTTTAAAGCTATGAAAAGACCGATTTATATTTCAAGAGATTTTGCTGTTATGACGTAATCAAAATTGACTTGCAGCTCGCGGTCATGCCGCAAAAGCAGCTGCTAAGGTTGCCGCTGTAAGCAATGGCAAAATCGTAGCTGTAATTGGTGCGGTCGTCGACGTGCAGTTTGATGACGACTTGCCACCAATTCTTAATGCTCTGGAAGTTGACAACCGCTCCCCTCGTTTAGTACTGGAAGTTGCCCAGCACTTGGGTGAGAATACAGTGCGAACTATTGCTATGGACGGCACTGAGGGTTTGGTACGTGGACACAAGGTTCTCGATACTGGCTACCCTATCCGTATTCCTGTTGGAGCTGAGACTTTGGGGCGCATTATTAATGTCATTGGTCAGTATATTGTATTATATTTTTAATAACAATACTATTAAGTTTCAAATAATTAATGCATCACGCTTTTTATATTAAAGGTGAACCTATTGATGAACGCGGACCAATTCCAACCGATAAGACCGCGCCAATTCACGCCGAAGCTCCTGCATTTGTGGAAATGTCAGTCGAGCAAGAAATTCTAGTTACTGGAATTAAAGTAGTCGATCTTTTGGCACCCTATGCTAAGGGTGGTAAGATTGGTCTATTTGGTGGTGCTGGTGTTGGAAAAACTGTACTCATTATGGAGCTGATCAATAATGTGGCCAAGGCACATGGTGGTTACTCAGTATTTGCTGGGGTTGGTGAACGCACCCGTGAAGGCAATGACTTGTATAACGAGATGATTGAATCTGGTGTTATTTCGCTTAAAGATAAGACATCAAAGGTGGCGCTGGTATACGGTCAAATGAATGAGCCCCCAGGCGCCCGTGCTCGTGTCGCTTTAACTGGTCTCACTGTTGCGGAGTATTTCCGCGACCAGGAGGGACAAGATGTGTTGCTTTTCATTGACAATATTTTCCGTTTTACCCAGGCTGGTTCCGAAGTGTCTGCTCTTTTGGGTCGTATTCCATCGGCCGTAGGTTATCAGCCAACATTGGCTACTGACATGGGCTCTATGCAAGAACGTATTACCACAACAAAGAAGGGCTCTATTACCTCGGTGCAGGCGATTTATGTGCCAGCCGATGATTTGACCGATCCAGCTCCAGCTACAACTTTCGCTCACTTGGATGCGACCACTGTCTTGTCGCGTGCCATTGCCGAACTGGGAATCTACCCCGCCGTAGATCCCTTGGATTCTACTTCACGTATTATGGATCCTAACATCATTGGGCAGGAACACTACAATGTCGCGCGTGGCGTGCAAAAAATTTTGCAGGATTACAAATCGTTGCAGGATATTATTGCTATTTTGGGAATGGATGAGTTGTCTGAAGAAGACAAGCTGACAGTTGCGCGTGCACGCAAGATCCAGCGCTTCTTGTCACAGCCATTCCAAGTCGCTGAAGTCTTTACAGGTCACGCTGGTAAACTGGTTCCATTGGAGCAAACCATTAAGGGCTTTTCACAGATTTTGGCTGGCGAATACGACCACTTGCCGGAGGTAGCGTTTTATATGGTTGGCCCAATCGAAGAAGTGGTTGAGAAAGCTGACCGTCTAGCCAAGGAAGCATCCTAAATGGTCTTACCTAATGGTCATAATAAAATATTTGCAAAAATTATATTCAAATGAAATAAGCATTAAAGTTGTCGCGAGTCAGACTAAAAAATAAAAAACCTAATATAAAATGTAAAATGTATCTTTCAACAAATGCTAATAGAATAGAAAAATAAGAAATCATACGCTTTTATTGAGAAAGTGATCCCACATGTATGTGTGAGTGCGTCTGAGGTCGCAATTCTATAATGAGAGAGGGCGTGCCAGCGGGTTGTTTTGTTTGCATACAGCGGCCCGCATTTTGCAAGAGCGCATGGTGGAACCATAATGCAACTAGCTCCATCATGCGTGTAACTGCAATTTTACATATGTGTATGTATAGGTGACGTAATACTGGGGTTAATTAATTAAATTTGAACGAGAGCAAGACAAGGAGACAAAGACCAGACGACAATTTTGGCTTCCGCAGTACTTGTGCAAGCACATGAAGCATCAACGTGTTACTTTTTCTCTGATGTCGAAAGGTAAAGAAAGTTAAAATTTGTAAATACCTTAAATATATCGTCATTCTTTTGCTTAAATAATTTTTTCTTTTCTCCACTTTTTGTTCTGATAAGTAATGGCCGCCTCAACTAGTGGTAAAGGAATGCGTAAACAGGTGAAATATTAGTATAAGAATCAGTAGGGCACCGCCTGAGCTATCTACACTGCTTCCCCCACCCCGGTGGCAAGTATATAAAGCAGGCCAATACACGTTTTTTGTTTTATTATTATTAGTATCATACAAATCAAATGTAACAAAACCAATGAGAGCAAAGATTTTAAAGATCCTGCCCGAGTGGCGATGATTTTTACCTCTCTCTTTGGTAAAATAATTATATTATTAATATTAGTTCGATGATGGGCTTAGACGAAATTTTTGTTATTTGTTCTAGGGGAATCTAGATTCAAAAAACATAAGACTTTATCGTTGCTCTCTACCGTCGGCAGCCTTTCTCGCTTATCATTGTTTTATCGATAGTATCGACATTAAGTCGGTGGATTTGCAGCAACTGTTGTTTATTTATTTATCGTTTACCAGCTGCAAGAAAATGTTGTAGTAATTGTATGACAAAAAATAATTATCCTTACAAATGTTTATTTTGAAGCTAAATGATAAGCAAGCATACTAACCATAAAGCTTTATGTGCATAGTTATACATTTAAAAGATAAGGGTGTATTTCTGCTGCGCATGTCGATCAGTGCTTGTGAGAAGTCGCTAACATTCGCGACAATACAAAATCATAATTTTGGCATTCTTGCGTAGATATGTACGTGCATTAGTGGTGTGATTTAAAGTGCTAATGACTTATTTTCGGAAGAAATGCTATAAATAAATTCTTGACAATTTTGAATGATACGATAAGTGTCTTTACACCAAAAATAAATATTTGGACACCTTTTAATTTTTTGTCAGTTGTAAATGCAAAGCCACCAAGGTTTATCTTTAATATCAACTTGTCGAGCGAGCTACGTTAACAATGAGTTCCTTGGAGCATTTTAGACAGCTTACAATAATGAATAATGGAAGCGAGAATCAATATGTAAGAACCGGAAAAGTAGCAGCTCTGGTAGATAACTTACAGCAGAAAGCTAGTAATTCGGTGATGAAGACGGCACCATTTATTCCACCCAAGCCATTGAAAAAATCAAGTAAAATGCCTCAGGTAAATTAAAAACAAAAAACTTATGTACAGCTATAGATTTTATGTAAAAATTTTATTTAGGTGCCACTTAGCAAACTGGTTACAGACACACGAGAACCCCTTTATTCGCAACCATTACAGAGCTTAGAGTTGTGTGGAACTATAAAAACTGGAAACGGTATTAGTTTTTTGCGTAAACAGCCCATCCATCCAAGTCAAACTGGTGAAAAGTCTGGCAACAGCCAAACGACTTTGGACAACCCAGCTGTATTGGAACAGCAGTTAGAGGCTTTGGCGTATCACAAACAGCAAATGGAAAAAAAAGGCCTTTTGGGAGCGCAATCTCAATCAATGCAACCAGCCCCAATCGGCCTAAAACTGTCTTCGACATCACTAAGTGCTCATAATTTTTCAAGCAAAGGATCTTCACTGTATAGCAATCTGCTAACTTTAAGCGATGCAACGACCAACGATTCAAAAGATGTGTTTATGCACATATCTAAACAGCCAGAAGACAGCATATTGTACTCTAATGTACAACATGTTATATGCCCTCAAAGTAAGTTGATAAGGCAAATTTTCAACTTAGGCAATGCAAATTTTTTTTTTCTACCCCTCAGTCTTCGAATATAAAAACGAAACACAATTTCATATGAGTTTAATATTACAGATTCAATTCGTGCTAATAATCATGTTGCCCCGGAGTGTATACCTAGTATGCTTTCCATTTGTACTGACCAATTGTCAGTAAAGGAACTCGATGAAGATTTACCACAACCACCGAGCCCGGTAAGCTCTTCTTACAGTGAGCTTCGACGAGCAAGTGATGTTTTTAACAAAGCGGTAGATGTCCAAGAAAATAATGTTAAAAAGCATATTCCATCATCAACTTTACACACAAATTTTGCTAATCATTTCTCTGCAAATGCATTACACCTTAAGGTTGATTGAAAGTTTATTGAAAGAATAAAATATTTATTACCTGCATAATAATCTATAATCATTTTAGGGTTATCCAGATAGGACGTGTGCTGACTCCTTAGGCTATGGCGCATTATCCCAGGTAGGTCTAAACACAAAATTAAACTCTAAATTAACAACATTTAAATACATAGTATTTCGCTCAACTAAAAACAAATTATACAGGTAAAATGGATGCAGTAGGACGCAACCGACTGCGGTATACTCGATACCTGTATAAAACGGGTAACAAGAGGCCTAATTGCAGTTAGACAAGGGCATGGAGGCTGGAAGCGTTATGGGTAGGCCTGGCATCCTGATTTTGACGCAGATATTCAGGGGTCGTTAGTAGCTATCTTCCTACCGAATTTGTTAACTCTAGCTGAAGGAGTTATATGGATTTATTGATTTTCAGTTATTAAGTTTGTCGATTTTCGATTATAAAATTTCTCCAACAGGTAGAACCCCAATCTTGACACTTTATCTGTCCCGCTCATAGACAAAGTTGCAGTTTTAAGTTTTGCCAGTCTCAAAAAAGTTGCGTTCATACTGACGGACATTGCACAAAACCAATATACTCTCTATCTTCGGTATCGAGTTTTTTAACATTAATTCTTTAATTGATCTCTTTATGTTATATTTGTAGAGCTCATCAACGTATGATTCAATATATGAACCTATAAATCCACGCCCACCTAGCGATATATCATCCCGTATCAGTCATTCTAATCTACTACATGCATCCTATGTTAATCAAAGTAGTATACCAATTAGTTCGTTCGGCGGCAATGGTATTGTGATGACAAGTCACGTCACATCTCCTTTGTACTGCAGTGACGAAAAAAGTAATCTTAATGACATTGAATATGCTGAAATGAATGAAAATGTCAGTACAACGAACCAATATAATTTGATGAACACTGCAAACGAAGTGGAGAGCTATGGTAAGTAGATAAATATATAAATAGAAATATAAATAATTAGGTTAGTCTAATGTTCTTTATCTTCTTAATAAATAAGTGAATTGAAATTAATTGACCATTTTTAGGACGATGTTTTAAATGTGGTGAACGTGTATTAGGAGAGAACAGTGGATGCACTGCAATGGATCAAATTTACCACATATCGTGCTTCACTTGCACCGAATGCCAATTGAATCTGCAAGGAAAACCATTTTATGCACTTGAAGGCAAACCATTTTGCGAGTACGATTACTTGCAAACACTTGAAAAATGTTCTGTTTGTCTGAAACCAATTTTAGAGCGCATTCTTAGGGCCACTGGCAAACCGTATCATCCGCAATGCTTTACTTGTGTTGTATGTGGCAACAGTTTGGACGGTAAATAAATGAACATTTTTTTTAAATATTTTTGTTTCGTTTTGTAATTTTGTATTGTTTTCATTTTCTTATAGCAATCCCATTCACAGTTGATGCTACAAATCAAAACTATTGTATTGCTGATTTTCACAAGTACGTTAAATATTTACAATTTAAAAATATATAAAAAGTTTATTAAAAATTCAACAATAATTAGGAAATTTGCTCCTCGGTGCTGTGTTTGCCAGAAGCCAATTATGCCAGAGCCGGGTCAAGAAGAAACGGTGCGGGTCGTTGCACTAGATCGCAGCTTTCATTTAGAGTGTTACAAATGCGAGGTAAGTTAGTACATATATGTGCACTTTGATAGTTAATGGGAGAGCGCGTTTTGCAAGATTTAAAGTGTTAGGAAGGATCTAGTCGAGGAAGCTTGCCCTGCCCAGACTTAGTGTTAGTATAATATTTCAAAGGGATCGTTGTTATTCGTACAGAAGATTAATAGAAAAATAAATGAAAGTAAAATAATTCAAAAACTAATTTATTTCTCACTTGCAACTATGTTTTTGAACAGGATTGTGCCCTCTTATTGTCGTCAGAAGCTGATGGTCGTGGGTGTTACCCTTTAGATGATCACGTGCTTTGTAAAAGCTGTAATGCTCGACGTGTTCAAGTTTTAACAAATCGAATGACTTCAGAACTATAAAAAGCTTGCAATTAATATTCTCTTAATCTATTATATACTTGTTTTATATAATTACATTCAATCTTACAGTTAATTAGAAACTATAAACTATCAAAATAACTCCAATATACATATGTGTTTTTCATGCGATTTCATTCCACAAAATATCATTAAAGCAACCTACCGCAACTTATATACATATGTTTATGGACCATTTTTTTTATTAATTTCTTACGTGTGTAATAGAAGATTTGTGGATAAATCACAGTAAGTAATACCAATGTATATAGAACAAAATTAAATACTTGCAAAGGGTATTCTCATGGGTGAAATACATTTATTTATTCTATCGATAACTTGAAAAAATAAGCTTTAAAGCTCAAAGCTTTCTGCAGGAAGATTTTTTTTGGACATGCGTCAAAGCGTTGGAGACTTTTTTCCACAAGTTTACGCTTTGGAGACTTTCTCTTAGATTTTATCGCTCTCACTCAATAGAACTGTTAAACCATAGAAAAATGCAGAAAGAGCGAACTGGGATAGAGAAATGTGAAGAACTAATACATATGTATGTATGCGTTACTACAGCATATTCCTGATGCTGCTTGGTATCGAGCCACCAGTATTGAATTCGCTTTGCCATCCAACAGACGTTGTAGCAGATAATACGAAGAACATATGTATGTACATATACAAGTCGCGTGCCGCCTAGCCCCGTCAACCACGTACATATAGTGGAGCACATTAAACAACACATTATACATACACTTGCATACGTATGTATATACAAGCTCGTTCGTTTTCATAAATACATACATATGCATATAAATACCTATAAGTTTACCGTTATGTTTATATACACTTATGTTAATACTAAAACTTATATAAGTTTATTAATATACATATATGTAAATATGCTTACATATTTACATAAATTTTAAGTGAAATTGTAAGGTGTTCATTAAACAGTTATAAATATATAAACATACATATGCGTGTATGTATGTATGTTTATGTATGCATATGTTTTTCAAGCGTACATATCTACGTAATACCATATAGCTAGTACGTAAATATACGTATGCATATGTGTGTACATACATACATACGTACATATGTATATAAAAACAGATTTAAACGTGTGTATGCACTAATAGATGACTTTTTTTAAATACATGTACATATGTTTCTACATATAGTATATGTATATGTACATGTTAACTTAGTTAAATTTACACACACTTTCAAACGCATGGATTTGTTGAATTTTAAAACACAACTTGTGCTTTGAACAGAGCTTCTCAGACAAATAAATATATGTATGTATGTACTTGTATGTATATATGTATGCACTTACATATAATCTCTCAAGTAAATGTATATTTTGTTGCACACATTCACACAATATATATATGTATGTATGTATGAACGATATACAGGAATGAATGTACACATAAACATATGCATACACAGAAAAATATTACTTATAGTATGTATTATAAATACATACATATGAATGTACGTATACTTGAAGTGCAAACGTAAACGTACTAAATATCATGTTTGTATATTTTGTAAATACTTATGTACATATATATGTTCTTTGCATGTGTTTATATTTCCAAAGGTTTGTAAACATTTAAAAACTTAAACTTAATATTTTTTTTTACATTAATATGTACATATGTATGTATGCACATGCAATGCATCCCTTGGTAAATGAACACGCATATGTATGTACATATGTCAGTTTAACAGTAAAGTGTGATAGCTAAGTAACTGAAACGTTTGTACATTTTTGAAAACCAATTTTTGTAAACGTTAATATGTTATGTATAACTTTATATCCTTTCGCCCTGCCCAATTTCGATAAGACACAATTGTCCTTTCTTATGTGCATATACATACATACGTATGCAAATAAGTACGTACACAATCGACGCATGTGTGCATAACATACATACAACATATGTACGTATACTTTTATATATACATATATATATATATACAAATGTATGCAGAAACCAATGTACAACGTAAATAAAATTTTATGTTCTTGTCGTATGCACATGTGTATGTAAATGCTTGCATGAGCATATCTACATGCATGTGCGTATCTACATGCATACATATGTATGTATCTTGACCAGCAGATGTACATTTTTATACATATGTAGTACATGTATATGTATGAGTATTAAGACACTTGTTTGTTATAATAACTCTTAATTAGTCAAAATTTTATACATATGTACATATTTATTTTTTTTAACACTACTAAAAAGTGCATACATATGTACTCATTTAAACCTACATATCTACATACTACATACATATGTATTAAAATAAACGAATGTGCACAATGAAAATAAGTACGTTTATTATTTTACATTAATGTTTTTAAATACATATATGAGTAGAATTTATACACATAGTACGTATATATGAATGTATATAAAAAAATGTGTATATGTATATGTTTGTATTTTATACCATCCCTGCACTACATATTACTGACAATTGGAAAAACGGTGGAAGATTCATGCGCAGCTATAATGGAATGTGGAAGCAAGAAAAACATATACACAACCATACATAAAATCATACTCATGTGAACATACAAGTATATGTACATACATACATATGTAAATATATATATATTTATATTAATATATTAATTAATTAATATTTTTTGGTGCTCGTATATTCATACCCACTTATTAAAGTATTGTGCCAACTTTGTCATGTATAACTAAACACTCAGTTAAGGTACATACATACATACAGAGATATCAGTTAAACATTTATTGGCAAATATGCGTACACACATATTTATGAATGCATACGGTTTACCGTAATATATATTTACGAAGGCTCGAATGTGAGTTTGTAGTTTCATAAACTTGTTGCAATTTATTATATATCGATATATCGGTAAAAAAGAGGCTTGCGCCAGCAAAAGGCGTCACTCAAGCGGATCGAGTAAAGTGCTTTAAATACATTAGTTTTTATGGCTTATGACTAAATTTGCAGATCCCTTACTGCAATTATGCTGTGGTTTTAATGCACTTTAACTAACATAATACAGTCTGCTGTGTTTGCAGTGTGGCCGAAACTCATTTTGTGATCTAATATTTTAAAAAAACCAATAGAGTAATCGATAAGACAATAATTACGCATGATCATTCGGTGTGATCGTGTGGTGGTAATATTTCTTAAAACTTAGTCTACAATTTCTATTAAAACAAAGGTATTGGTTATTATTTCTAGTATATATATAGCATAGATTAATATTTATCTATTTAAGATCCACAGAATTGAACAGGCCACTATAAGCCACCAAAAAGCATAAATACTAAAAGAGCGGAAGTCACAAAATAGTATACTTAAATCCAACTTCAAGAATTTGGGTTTTCCTGCAAGTTTGTTATAACAAGTTTGGCGGTTGAGTGCAAAGCGCTTTTATAGACGCACACACAATAGATTTTCTCAAGTGCGCCATCGCGATGGCTGCTCCAGCAGCCTGTACGCGTTTTTCGGACAATTACGATATCAAAGAAGAACTTGGAAAGTGCGTAACTCAAAATACGAAAATAAATTTATTTAAATATTGAATAAATCCATTGTCTTTAATATTTTCAGGGGCGCCTTTTCAATCGTTAAAAGATGTGTCCAGAAATCAACCGGATTCGAGTTTGCAGCGAAAATTATAAATACCAAGAAGCTTACAGCAAGAGGTAATTCTTTGTTAGATTTTTGCACAAAATCATAAGAATCTGCAAATGAGACACTCATGCCAACAACAAAACAAGGCAAAATGATGTGCTTATATCCTAAATCTTACGTGTTCACAAACGGTGTTGCAAACGAATATTTTTGCTCTAAAACATACTTCATAAGTTAATTAAATTGGATTTATATTCGTATGGATCTATATATGTATATTCTCTTTTAGATTTCCAAAAGCTGGAACGAGAAGCTCGGATTTGCAGAAAACTCCATCATCCTAATATTGGTATGATAAGACAATTTCCATATTTTAAACTTACAAGTCTAATGTATTGTAATCATCAAATCATATAAAGGGTAGCTTGTACTTATAAATTGCTTTATCATTTTAACTCTTGCAGTTCGATTGCATGACAGCATACAGGAGGAAAACTATCATTATCTTGTGTTTGATCTGTGAGTAGCACTCTTAAATTACCTTAATCCTACTTAGGGTAACACTTTGTGTGCATACATGTTAATAACAAAAACTGAAAAGAATTCAACTAATCGTTATTGATCTCTCTTAATGGATAAAGCAATGACTTGACTATTGTTTTTTGAGATTCATAGTTCATCCTTTCCTCTCCGAGTTTTTATTCACTTTACATATTGCTACCCAAAATATGCACACTTACTACTTTCTACTTACTATGTACATAGTACTTACACAAAGTTGTAAACAATTGAATTGAAATTTCCGATTGAAAGCAGTCTACCAACCAACAGAATTGACTATACTAATTACATTTGCAGTGTAACAGGTGGAGAACTATTTGAAGATATTGTTGCACGTGAATTTTATTCAGAGGCTGATGCATCACATTGTATTCAGCAAATATTGGAATCGGTCAATCACTGTCACCAGAATGGTGTGGTGCATCGAGATCTCAAACCTGAGAATTTACTATTAGCTAGTAAGGCAAAGGGTGCAGCTGTGAAACTCGCTGACTTTGGTCTTGCCATTGAAGTACAAGGTGATCACCAAGCCTGGTTTGGATTTGCTGGTACTCCGGGCTATCTTTCGCCCGAGGTATTGAAGAAGGAGCCATATGGCAAATCAGTAGATATATGGGCATGCGGTAAGCAGATGAAATTATCTTCTTTTTTTTGAGTACTTATGTTTCTATTAACGTAATTATTATTAACAAAAACATTATTAGCCCGATTAATGCCATTCCATTTATAAAGCATACAAATTTAAAAATTGTTTATAAATAGGAGTCATTTTATACATACTGCTGGTTGGCTATCCACCATTTTGGGACGAGGATCAGCACCGCTTGTATTCACAAATAAAGGCAGGAGCCTACGACGTAAGTATAGCTATAAATAAAAAGACAGCCAAGTGAATTATCTTTATTTATATATTTGTTTAATTTCAACTACGGACAACCGACATAAAATCAAAACTAATTAAAATAAAGCTATTGTTCTGAGAAATTGAACTAATAAATTGGTTGTCCAACATTTTCTGCGTGGATTGGGAAAATCCAAATCAAACTAGTATGATCAGTAGTTTGTGGTTTTGCTTAAACACAAAAGAAAAGAAGAAAAAAAAGACGATAGTTTTAGTACTGGAATTGAGGCCTCAAAGAAGACAACAGGATATAGATTGCTATAATTAGAGCATATAACACAAAATCGTTACCAACATCAAGGTGGTGGTTATAGGGTGATCCATATCCGGCAACAGAAACGAAACAAGTGTCAGGGCTCTCAGGTGGGATGGCCGCTTAATTATTTTTTAACACACAAAAATTTTGTGTCCGAAAAACCATGAGGTTGAATCTGTTAAGAGGAAAAACAAGAGTCAAAAGCTTAATGATGTTATAAAACACAAAAATTGTATGTCCGAAAAACCATTAGGTTGAATCTGTTAAAAGGAAAAACAAGAGTCAACAGCAATGAGAACGCCGCCCCTCTTACGGGACATGTGATTGCATCTGTACGAGTTATGCGTATACGGAAATACAACATTTTGATAATTAAACACTTACTTTTTGATAGGCCAAGCCAATTACTTCTGATTGTGTTTTGTCACTGAGGTGGAGATAACTCTTCTTTAAAATATGTTTTTGTGTTAAATCTTTATTAAAATCCAGATAATTTTATTTTTTCATTTATTTATTCGATATTTCAGTACCCCTCGCCAGAATGGGACACTGTTACGCCAGAGGCAAAAAATTTGATAAATCAAATGCTCACTGTTAACCCTAATAAGCGAATAACAGCAGCTGAGGCCCTTAAGCACCCATGGATTTGTGTATGTTGGTCTTTTTAATATTGACGAGCTTTGTATTTATTTAGCTAATGTCCAAAATATATTGATTTAACATTAATAGCAACGAGAACGTGTAGCTTCTGTAGTACATCGCCAAGAAACCGTTGACTGTCTTAAAAAATTCAATGCTCGTCGCAAGCTCAAGGGTGCAATACTGACAACCATGCTTGCAACTAGGAACTTCTCTAGTAAGATAACATTTATATTTATGAATAACTTTATATATTTATGAATATTCATGTTTAGGTAGAAGCATGATCACTAAAAAAGGTGACGGATCTCAAGTAAAGGAATCAACTGATTCTTCAAGCACAACGTTAGAAGATGATGACGTTAAGGGTAAATATCTAAACTGTACTACCGTATACAGAACATATAACTTAAACGAGATCGATCCGGTTTTGCTTAACAAATGAGTTGATGTCGTAAGGTTTCAATTTGCAGTAAAACCAAAATATGGCGGAACAAAGTACAAAATTTAGACAAGCTATGATTTTTAGTGACCAATTGATAAGTGTGCATATTGCCGGAAAAACTTATGATCAAAGTTAACATAATATTTGTATAAGCATAGACAGCTGCAATGAAAATGTCACCACAACGCACAGAAAACACATTCTCTGCGTTTGGGAAAACTAAGCTTTGAATAATCGCCTCAAAATTGCAAAATGTTTGTTATTGAGACGAAAAAAGTAGCGGAGTAGTGGTGTTTTTTTTTTTTTTTTGTGTATTTGTATGCCAATACTTTTGCATTTCATCTGTTACGGTATTTTTTTTCTAGTAATACAATCCCTAACAGCAGCACGCCTATTGCATTTTAAATGTCGTATCACTTTCTTAAAATGCCTGTATATAATCATTATTTGATAGTTTTTTTTGCAATAAACTTTAAACAACTGAATGATTTTTACTTGCAATATAAAGTCGTATTGAATTATTAAATTACAAACATTTGTTAATTTTCATAATATTATTTTTATTTTATTTACGGTATATTTGTTGTATTTCAAACATCTCCTGTTATTCAACTAATATAAGTACTTCTTTTAAAATACACTTTTCATTTTTTTCCATCAAATGCTTTTTACTTCCCTACGTCTTATACATACATATATAGTTAGATTTTTTCGACTTTATACAGTTCTGATCATTTTGTTACTTAACTTATCCGTACAATTGTTGCCTTATACATAGTTGTGGACAGAGCAACTGGGTACAGATTCGTTTATTCCTGGTAATCAACGGGTACTTGACATACTCCGGTTACTATGCTTGTAGATATATCTATTTAATTAGTTCACTAAAAGTTTGGTTTAAGAAAATCTTTTCGGTAAATAAAAGCCTAAGCCCAGTTAAAAAACGAAATATTTTTAAAAATGTCTTAGATCTTTTATAGTAGTAAATAATTGGTCGCAAAAAATATTTAAACATAAACATATTTTTGGCAGTTTGAAATCTGAGCGCTAACCGGGAAATCTAGTTAGATTGTCAACAGTGGGTGTATAGTGTTTTTCAAACATTCAACTGTGCATTTAGGAGAAATTATATTCTATTTTCCACTGTGTGATTGAGTTTGACATCTTAAGCAACTTGAAGTCCTTAGCTATATAATGTCATTTGTATTTTAAGCTGTTTATTTAGATAGAATTGCTTATGTTCGTAGATTTAAGATTTATTTAATTTATAAAATTCTCCTAAACATAAAAAGAATAAAATGCAATGGTCTTATTGTGTATTTGCTTGCATACTAGGTCAGTTGTTACGATATGTGCAAACATTAGGAGGTATAATTCATTACTACCTTAATTCACAAAGCACATAAAAACAATTTTAACTTTTGGAATCAACCCAGTTGCATTTTCAACTATCAAATTTGTTTTTCTTATTTTAGAAGATAAAAAAGGAATCGTTGATCGCAGTACCACAGTCATATCAAAAGACCCCGAAGGTAAATTTTTCAGTTTTATATATTTGTGTTCTGTTTTTTTTTAATTTAAAGTTATGTTAACACGCTATGATCAATATCATAATCATAATCATATTTAGCTTGATGTCCCTGACTTTAACTCTTGATTTATATCTATATAAAAAATGACAAGACTACTCAGCCAGACATGGCATACCATTCCACGTTTACATAACAACCTAAAGAGTATAATGTTTATGGTTAAAAGAAAACGAGATCTTCGCCTTTCTAAAAATGTTTTCGGATAACTACAGTTAGTGCCAACAAACACAACAGTTATAATATCTACAAATGCCATTAGAAATATTGGCTTTGATAATAAATGCCAAGGTCGTTATTTTAGCAGACAAATACGATCAAACTTTTCCTTGAGTGAGTATGCTTCAAGTATGCCAGACATTTGCCAAAAACCTGAACAGTAAATTTGCCAGTCTTATAAATGAGTTTCAAATGACAAAAAAAAAACATGTTTTGTTGGAAGTTTTTTTTTTAATTATATGTACTTATATACGTATATCTATGTTTTTTATTCTTTCTGATCTATTGCAGATCGCATACTAAATTTTTGCTGCTTATCCAGAAAAGGAAGCTTCTAATTCAGATGCGAATGCAAGCATACGTAGGTATAGTTATGTTGTCAATTCGCATCATCTTTAGCTTAATGAAAAAGTGGCAAAAAGGCATCGTATCTCGAACATGTGTATCCATGATGATGGGGGCTGTTGTTGCTTTAACTTTTATCAAAGTGTTTGCAGCTTTATCCTACCCTCCATATGCATAGTCGATATTTAACTAAATATGTAAATGCGCGCTACGCCTTTATGTGTAAGGTTTTATTTAATTGAATTTTACAAATAACTTTGCATATTCACAATATGCTAGTAATACAAAAAATAATTTATTCATATATTGTAAAACTTAGTCCGACTGATGTTGTGTAAAGTAGGTCAGTTTACATATATGACTTTTTCGTTTTGGGCTACGATCATTAGGACGGAAACTTAAACGGTTGTTCCGGTTTCTTTTCATCCATCATATTTTTTTATAATACATATTTACCTTAAGTGGAGTCCCCCATTTATACATTTCATTTCGACTTTCTTTTTATTGAAATATTTTATTGTTGTTACATATTTAAAATATTCCAAATATATACATATATAACACATCGATATAACATATATGTATATATATATATGTATGTGCATGCATGTATACATACACATAAATAATATTTATATATGTATATACATATGTATATATACATTTTAGAAATAAGGATTGTGTGTCCTGCTAAAACTTGCCAGCAAATCTCAGGAAACTCACAATGCTCCTCAGGTACGTATGTCAAGAAGGATATCTTCTTTGCTTGCAATTTCTGCCAATAAATCTCCTGCATGCTCACATTTCTATCATTTAATATAAATTGTGTACGTACAATGAATGCTCGAATGTCTTGAAAGTCTTGCATAATTTCATATAAGTTTTAATTAATTACTGTGTCTTCTTTATTTTAATTTCATTCTCATTATAGACCTGGGTGTAAGTGCTATTCAAATGGACGACTGTTCATTAAGCATTAAAGCCAACTTATGTTGCTTCACCCTTTTGAGTGACTCTTTTTATACCCTGAACCCATAAAATGGGTAAATCAGCTAGAGACTTCAGATTTTGAATATATACCATAAGCAGAACAAGTTTGCTTCAAATTATCAATAACTTTTCTGGTTTTCGATATACACATGGAATCGATAACAAAAAGTATCGAATTTGGAAAATGTAAAAATGGGGGTTGGTGTAATGGGTAACGATAGAACTTTTCTCAAAATTTCGTTCAAATCGGTTAAGAAATACAAGAGATATCGTAAAGTTAAGTCAGTTATGAGTTTTGTTAAAAGTGATCATTATTTGAAGCATACTTTTACGATTCAGGGTATCTTCTGGTCAGGCTATCCCGACTAGAGCCTTTGTTAGACAGAATTACAAATTAGACCGATGCTTTATTTGCAATTGTCACAAACAACTGACCTGTTCACACCGAATGTGTTTGAACAACTAACAGAATGATATGCAAGCGGCGACATACAAAGCGGGCCGATGCTTAACGAATTAAGGTGTAAAGTAAACATCATAAAGTGTAGAGTGAACATAATAGAATAACGTTAGATACTCTATAATGAGATAAGCATAGGGTATGCCGCACAGGGCAACTAATATGTACAAATGTTATTGTTGATCATGCGGCTGTTGCTGTTGCTGCTGCGAACAGCCTTCTTGTTTTTAATTCTGTTCTTTACTAACAGTGTCGAACTAAACTATAGCACCCCTTTGGATATTTTTTCATTTGATATCTTTTTATGTAAACAAAGCTGTTCATGTACTGTGTTTTTGTTTTTTATTATAGTGCATATACCAAAAGGTATTTGACAGGTTTTTGTAGGAGGATGGCAGTGCTGCGAGATCACCAATGTTGCTCACAATTGACTTATATGATTTTTAAACTTAATTTGTCGACGGTGTTTCCAATTTAGTTGTTCATTGTTATTTCTTTGGAATTTGTGTGTTGTTAGCGACATTTTTTATACCCCCAACCCATGTGATGGGCTACAATTTTGATATTCAACGAACATTTTTAAAAATCGTTCAAGAAACACCGAAATTTCTCTGCAAAAGACTTATATTTTGAAAAAGGAGAAATATAAGTCTTATTAAAGGGCTTACGTTGAGTAAAAGTAAAAACTTGTTTCAGAATTGTGGCATTTTGCACATTTACTCCATTACTAGACTAGTGATTTCCCCAATTAATTATATATGTTTAGGTAGTTCATTACTATACTTACTAATGCCTGTATTTCTACTTCATATACCATATATGTACATTTGCATTCGATAATCGTATCGCTATGTTTACCATTCTATACATTTAGTTTGTGCTATAATTGTTCAATTTCGCTGTTTCATTGGTGCGTTGGTTGGTTAGATCGTTCAGTTATATTTACTATCTTACTATCGCTCATAGTCAAAAATCATCCGTGGTTGTAATTTCTGTCCAAATTTGATATTGAATTTTTAACACAATTAAATATAAACTATTTGCTTTCATGATGCTTGATATTAACTTCACATCAACAATGGAAATATACATTAACGAAGCAGCCAGAAGACAGGAAATAATAAAAATCACAGAGCAGTTGATTGAGGCTATTAATAGCGGTGATTTTGACGGATATACGTAAGTAAATTGTTAATATTGTGGATCACTCGAAACAATTTTTAAATGTTCTTATATTGTTCTTTTTATATTTTACTTGTAGTAAAATATGTGATCCACATCTTACTGCTTTTGAGCCAGAAGCATTGGGCAACTTGGTGGAAGGAATTGATTTTCACAAATTTTATTTTGAAAATGGTTAGTAAAAATTTATATACGTATAATATATAGCTGCTAAGTTTTGAAATAGCACTGCGGTGCTACTTTTTAATAGCTTTTTAATAGCTTTTTATTAGCTTCGCTTGGGGCGGAGTGAGTGAGTAACTCAAAAAAAAAAGTATAAATTGGGTTTTAAAGGCACGTCGGGTACACTCCCATATAGTCTAGTGATAGGGGTGCCTGACTCTTATCAGGGGGTTCCCGGTTCAAATCCCAGTATGAGCAAATGAATGCTATTAATGTTTTAGCCAATTTTTAAGTTTTTTTTTTTACCCGGGAGGTCCGGGTTCAATTCCCAGTATGGGCATATGGATGTTTTAATCTTTTAGCCAAATTTAGTTTTGTTTACATTGATTTTTTTAATTGCTTTTTATTTTTTTTGTTTGTTTGTAAATAACTCTCAGAGAATCGAAAATTAATATAAAGCATACATGAAGCGGCTTTTGAAGAACATCATACTAAGGGCCGGTTTCTCAATGTCCGGTTAGCGTAACTATCCCAAGTTTAGTCGAAATTGAGTTTCTCACTGTTCGTTTAGGGCTTAGCGTGCGATAAACTTAACCGATGCCTGAGTGCCGGCTAACATTTATCGTTCGTTAAAGGGCCGATATAAATATCGCTAAAACCATCGTTAGGCAAACAGCTGGCTCAAGCCGTCACTTGCATTGTATATGTTTTATTATTATACAAAATATTTTGGTTTGACTTCACAAGAATATTAACTGCATGCTTCTCAGCAACAGAAACGTTTTTCTTACGTTGGCGATTATATATTTTAGCCGCGCTCAATAAAATTAATGTTTTGGCGGTCACAAAAAAAACAAGTAAGAAGGCTCTAGTCGGGATAGCCCGACCAGAAGATACCCTGAACCCAGTTGCAGTTCTTGCGTCCTAAAAGTATGCTTCAAATAATGATCACTTTAAACAAAACTTATAACTGACTTAACATTACGATATCTCCGGTGTTTCTTAACCGATTTGGACGAAATTTTGAGAAAAGTTCTATCCTTTTCCATTACACCAACCCCCATTTTTACATTTTCCAAATTCGATACTTTTTGTTATCGATTCCATGTGTATATCGAAAACCAGAGTAGTTATCGATCATTTGAAGCAAACTTGTTCTGCTCATGGTATAGGAGAACTTATATTCAAAATCTGAAGTCTCTAGCTCTTGTAGTCTCTGAGATCTACGCGTTCATACAGACGGACAGACGGACAGACAGACAGACAGACAGACGGACAGACGGACGAACAGACGGACAAGGCCATATCGACTCGGCTATTGATACTGATCAAGAATATATATACTTTATGGGGTCGGAGATGCTTCCTTCTAACTGTTACATACTTTTGCAAAAAACCATTATACCCTGATTTACCCATTTTATGGGTTCAGGGTATAAAAATATACCACACCAAACAGGTAATTTCCTCGTAATTAGTTGGCAGCACCATTAGAGCGATAGTATCTGAACGAATAAAGTTAACTTTGCATTGGGAAAACCAAACTGATTTAGCACGAGCATTAAAGTTATGCCGAGATTAACTAATTGGCACTTTAACTGGACATTGAGAAACCGGCCCTAAAAAGTAAAAAATAAATATAGTTTGAAAAAACTAAAAAATACGCTTTTTAAAAACATTGAACTAAAAACCTAAAAAATAATTTCTAATGTAAGCTTAAAACATCGAAAAATTCTTGGTTGTCAAAAAAGCGTGGGCGCTTTGTGATATATTTTTCGTGTATCGAGCGCCCGACGCTTTTTTGACAATCAAGAATTTTTCGATGTTTTAAGCTTACATTAGAAGTTATTTTTTAGGTTTTTAGTTCAATGTTTTTAAAAAGCGTATTTTTTAGTTTTTTCAAACTATATTTATTCTTACAAATCTTAAACAAATATCTAGTTTTGTATTGTTTTGAAGAGACTGCATTTTCATAATGCTAAGAATTTCATTTAAACCTAGAGTATAAGTGCAATGCGAAATCTAGTATCTCATAGAACATACAATAGATACATTTAAAAAAAAAAAATAAGATTAATATTTAGGCCTATTTACTCCTCAATGGTTAAAATACTAGTACATATATTATTTATTTATTTATTTATTTATTGTCAGCTATGAGTAGCTGACATGAAAAAAAAATAAAATTTAAAATTATATGTAGTTCTGAAAGTAAATTAAGATTGAAATAATTATAAAGTTAACGTTAAAGCTCTGGGGAATTCAACAAGAAAAATAAGTGGCCCAACATTTGTGGCTTGGATTGGGAAAAACCCAATCAGACCAGTGGTAGATTAGTGTTTAGTTGTTACGATTAGATAAGGCAGAAAGGATAGATCGTTTTAGTACTGGAGTCGAGGTCTCCAGAGAGACAAGAGAGTAAAGCTTGTTGTAGTCAAAACATAATACGCAAAATGGTTTATGAATTAAATAGTTGCTTGAGCAACGATCGAGGCTAAGGGGTAAAAAGTTACGTGTGGATCTAATGGGAACATTTACTTTTATTCGACTTAGAAGAACTGATGAGTCGATTTCACCATTAAGTAGATTTGTGATGAATACTACACCATGCATAATTCTGCGGTTCAACAGGGAAGGAAGATTAATTAAAAGAAGTCTACTTGAATAGGGGGGTTGGTCTATTCCAGGAACCCAGTTAAAACATCTAAGCGCAAACAGAAGAAATTTCCTTTGCACAGACTCAATTCTATCCTGGTGAATCCCGTATTGCGGGGACCACACACAAGATCCATACTCCAGGATGGGACGTACTAAGGATGTATATAGCGTTTTAGTGGTGAAGGGATCATTAAACTCTTTTGACCACCGCTTGATGAAGTCAAGAGCGTTTATGGCCTTATTGACCATCGACGATATGTGAGAATCAAATTTTAATTTGCTATCAAGAATGATGCCTAAATCTTTAATTTCAAAAACGCGGACAAGTGGTGTAGCATCAAGCACGTAGTGAGCAGTATGAGGGGTACCTCTACAAAAAGTCATGACTTTACATTTTGAACAATTTAAATTTAGTAAGTTATAACAAATAAACACTGGCTTATTTCTTTCGAATATTTTTAATTTAGCCAACAGTTAAAAAATGATTCAACCATCTTATTAATAAAATATAGCTTATACTCTTCGTTTATAGGAAATACTAAGAAATATAAAAAAAAAACTCAACCAAATTTAAAACTAGATCTTTGTTTTTTTATCTGTTAGAAAAAGTATCTTTTCACTGCTGTTGTAAATTTCGCAGCTATAGCTTAGTTCATTGGTATATACAGCTGCGAAAAATAATGACATACGTTTAAACAATGACTGTATGAGTTAAGTCTAGAGTTCAGAATACTCTACCCCTAGAACCGTCATACTTTTTAAACCTGAAATGAAATAAAATTGTATTAATTAATGCATGGATCCTTACATATGAAAAAATCTTAACAGTACTTGGCAAAAACTGCAAAGCCATTAACACTACAATACTGAATCCACACGTACACTTGCTGGGAGAAGAAGCTGCTTGCATCGCATATGTAAGACTTACGCAGTATATTGACAAGTGAGTAAACTTATTTTATTTATTTAATTCAAGTAAGAGCGATACAATCGTACTGTACGATTACGGAATACTCTTAGAGTATAAAATCAGATCAATAAGTAGTGGGAACGGTAATAATGGCCATTGCTCGACCTCCGAAACCGGGTGTTTCCACCAACATTCTTTATTTTGTGTGGTTTTCAAATTGTAGAAATGAGTGATAATAAAATGGCACCAAATTAATAAAAACAAAAAAAAAAAATGTTAAATAAAAAAAAATTTTCAAGCCTTAACATTTAACAGATTATGTGTAACAGTTTTTGTGTTAAAAAAATATATGTGATTTATAAAACAAAATTAATGAATGACTTATAAAACGTTGTAATATAAATTATTCGGTTTTAAATTTTTCTTATAATAAGGCAAGGACACGCACACACTCACCAATCGGAAGAGACTCGTGTATGGCACAGACGCGATAACAAATGGCAAAATGTGCATTTTCATCGGAGTGCATCAGGCAAGATCAGCGGGGCAACGACTTTCGATTTTATATCACAGAAGTAGGCGGATATTCTGTTCGCCACAGAACATAATTCGCTCCGATGGCTAAGTATAATCTTTATAAAACATTATGATAAACTGTATTAAAACAACAACAACAATGTGAGACGAACAAAAAAGGATAAAGTCAAAAAAGAAAATTAAAATTATTCGTTTCTTCTAAAAAAATATTATTTTATTTCCTCTTAGTTCATGTATGCTTACTCTTATTGTATATCATTGAGTATATTTGTATGTGTAACTTTAAGTCAAAAGCATACTTAAAAAAATTACTTTATGTCTCGAAAATAGTTTACAAGTACCTTAAAAAATTATAACTAAATCCTTTGAATTAAAAAAAAAAAATTAAGACAAAGGGACTTAACATTTTCTCCAGTAATTAACTTCAGTTTTCTGAGAGGCTTTGAACCCGTTTCGAAAAAAAACATATATATATATATATTTTCAATTAACAAAACCATTTTCAATATAACTCCATAAGGGTTTGTATTACATATGGTAACTATGAAAAGGAAATTTGAACAACTACTAAAGATAACCGCTCAACCCTATACAAAAAATTACTTTTCTGCTATTGAACACACACGCACATACAAAGATAATTTTAGAAGCGAGTGTATGTATCAACTGATACACTCTTGCCTAAAAAAATTTCTATAAGCACACACATATACTACAACCGCCTGCATACAAAACTTTTAGCTAGCTATCCACGTTTTCGCAATTACTACATTTACATACTACATTTACAAACATTCATATAATAATAGGCGTGGGTGTCAGTATATAACAGATTGTACATGAATACGGTTATAAAGACCGACCTACTTATCTAAGTTATTTAAGCATAATTACACATTTTTCATGTTATTGACTTGAATAATAATGTGAACATAAAAAAATATATGAATGCATACGCGCATAATTTATTGTAAGGAGTCACGATATTGCAAAGCATTAGTTAAATAATAAATTCTTAGCATTTACAAAAAACAAAAAAAAAAACACTATACCAAAAATTACAAACAAAACTAATAAAATTACACGTGAAAATGGTATAATTTATTATATTATTTATTAAATAAAATTATATCCCCCTATGATTGGCGTCTGACATTTCTCAGAAAAATTAAATAGATTAACCGAATGTGGGAAGTGATTCAGGCTAATAACCCTTAATAAATCACTTTACTACACATACCTTATTTCCTGCATGATATTTAATGTGGTTACTATGCAGCCATCATCAACAAAGAGTAAATATAATAAATATTATTATGTGCTCTTTGACAATATGTATTTTGTTTATTTCTTTATCTATATATCAAATTTCAAAGAAAATATAGTAATTTTTATATAGTTTAATTACAAAATTTGAATTAAAATGTGTGTTACATAAATATGTATGTTATTCAAATTGTATAATGAATGAGTGCGTGCATGTTTTTCTGTCATATTAAATGTATACAATTTTGATTGCTGATGAAACCATACGTAATTGTTATTATAAACTGCATGCTTCAGTAAAATAAATAATATGGATTTGTGACAGTTTTTAATTACAATAGAACGTGCTTTCGAAAATGTTCTTGTGTTCATCTATGAATATATGTTGCAAATGTGTTAGCTGCTATAGTCATAAAAACTAGCTTGGACTAGATTTTAGCACTTGATAACTTATTTGTGCATTAAAACATCAAGCTATCAGAAAAAGTGTTTTGCTATCACAAGTTATTAACAACGCAGACTGTTTCAAAAACAATTTATACACAAAATATACCTATAAAAACAAAGAATTTGAAAATGTTGCGAATATCTCAAGAGCAATTTCATCCAAAATTAATAACATCCAAACAAAATTTCTATCTTAAAATTTAATAATTGTACTTAATTTGCAAAAATATTGTATTACAAAAGCAAACTACAAATTCAGTGATTAAAAATAACAAATGTTTACACATACATAGTATATTGAATTACATACATATGTACATAAATATTTGTCAATAACAATTAGTAATCAAATAAACCCAAATATTCATATTAAAAAAAAAAAGAAAAAAAAAATGTAATGCAAAGCTCTTACTAACTGTAACGTGGTTAATGTTATGAATGCATGTTTACTTAATCCGAAGCAACAGGAATAAATTTACAATTCACAATTTTCTAGCATATATCTTATAAAAATATTAATGATATGATATTATTATAAGAGCAAAAATTATTGCAAATAAATTCAAATTTACAAATCGATCGAAAAGTTGTTAAAAACAATGATAGAACGTAATAAATTGTTTATCAAATGCCCCAAGAAAAAACTAAACATAAACACACACACTAAGAACGATTGCCTATTCGAATAACATACTTGCTGTAGTTGATGTCCTCAAAATACTATAAAGAATATATGTTAAACAAAAATGAACGGTAATAACTTAAAAAATCATTATTAATTATTATAAAAAATAAAATTTCTGAACTATGTATACATACTAAATAAAAATTATTAAAAATATCTATATATGTATATATAAAATTTTTATATGTAGATATATGTGTGTGTCGCCTGAAACTTAGAGTGATAACCCGTTAATCATGGAAGATACAAAATTGTGCAAACGATTCGATTCGTCTGCCATAATTCAACGATTAAATTATGAGACGATGTCTTTTTATATATGCTGTTGGATCCACCGACTTCAGGAGATGCAAACTCAACAGTTATTTCAGTTGCTGCAACCGACTGCTGTATACTCGATACCAGTAAAAACAAATTTTTGCTGCAGACCTTTGTGGGATGTCAATTGCTATCCTCCTACAAAATTTGGTGACTCTCGCTCATATTAAAAGGTGAGGGGTCTGGGGCGGTATTGGTGGGGGTGGCATAATTTTTTTGCTTTCTTCATCACCTATCTTGTCACCAAATTTGGAGGCTCTAGTTCAAAAGCTGTGGAAGATATAGTAGTTTCTAATTTCAAAATGGAGGGGCGGGGGGTGGCGTGGCTCCAAAGCTTTGATGCAGTTTTTTGGGAGTCGTTAACACTTATATTCCTACCAAATTTGGTGACTCCATTATTCACGTTATTAGCGAAACGTTGGATCGGTATGGGGCGGCGAGGGCCATCCAAAGATTTTATGCATTTTTTTGGTGGCCGTCATCACCTATCTGAACGACAAAACAAGGCGTGATATTTAAATTGTTAAATACATAAATGCTTTAATAACTTATTTGATTTAAAGTTCTACAATGTAATCATTCGTTCGTAATTTCAGATTTTTAAATTCAATCATTTAATTTTATGCGGACTTCGGTTTTTTATTAGGCACAAAGCTTGACGACTGAACGTCGCACTTGTGCTGAGCATGCAATCCATGTAAGGGTAGACAGCTGCAGTCACTGACTATTTCGGTTTTAAAGAGGGTGTCGGCAATTGATGATGTTACCTGGCCAAGCAATTTCTTTTGGTCTCCTGGCTTTAGCTTATCGAAGTTCTGGGTGTCAAATGCCCAACCACCACTATTTAGAACAAAATCAATGGCCAAGTCATTATCAAAACGCAACTTTGAGCGCTTTTTGTTGTCCTTGCCATCTAAGGTGGCAATCAAACGAGCGTTAAAGCCTGAATTTAAAAAAAAATGTTACAAATGTATTAAATGTGAATTAGTAAATCTATTGTGTTCTTACCAACTAGTTTTTCAGTTGAGACGCCCTCCAAGGCAAGTCCCTTAATAGGCGCAATTAAGTGAAGAAGTGCACCATCAAGCTTAGTAAAAGAACTTATTTGAGCACGTACAAGCTTCCACTAAAATAGCACACAAAATAAGATACGTATTATAATTTGAGGTAGGCTAGGAGTTTGCAAATATACTATCTATAGGGGAGCTTACCCAGTTATTATACTCAAGTGTATCACTGCGGATGCCAATAATGCTTTTAGCTGCACCAGCTCGAAATGGAAAATTAAAGGCTAATTTGAATGCCGTTTCCTCGGGTTGCGGAATCATTATTTTTATCAAACGCTCAATTGTGTTGTATATCTCTAGTAAACGCTTATCAGCGTCCATTTGCTTTACATATGTATCGTGGAAGTTCATTGGGCCATTTAGCTGAAAGGTGGCAAAGTTTCCTTTGTAGTTTATTTTGCCATTGTCGCTCGTAAGCAGGGCTGGATAACGTCTTGTTTCATCGAACGCAATTACAACAATTTGGACATCGGTGAAACCCCGGGCTTTGAGTGATTCACGCATATCGGTTATTGCAGGTGCAATCAGTTTTTCCATAACAAGGGTTTTCACTTTGTAATCAACAACAAATACAACGTCAGCCTTGTTAGTCGGTGTCTTAACTGTAAACTCCTCGCCAAATTCACGTTGACCAGGTGCCCCAGCACACTTAAGGCAACGCGTTGGAAGGAACACCCATTTGTTCTGAAGCTTCAGTGCTGAGCCGTATGCCAAAGCAAAGATACAAGCCTCTGACTCTTTATCTTTATCAGGGACATGTTGTACAGAAATGTCACATGCTTTACGATATGGCCTAGAGTCAAACGACAAATAATTAGAAGCCAAAGGTGATTCAATGCTAAAGATATCGCTACATATGTCATTGCGTGCCGGAGTTTCCAATTGACCTTTATCAAATGCAACGGGACTGCACTTTCCGATACCATATTCGTTGCCCAGGCTCGCGTAGTCAGCTGCCAAAGTTCCATCGATAAGCACGTAGTCATCGAAGGGCTCGGCGTTACCATTGCCTAGTAAGCCTCGCGTTTTGCCCGTATAAAATAAGTTCACATTGATATGACAAACCTTTAGGTCTGTAGTACAAACAACGTTCACTCCATATTCCGAATATAAATGCACAGTGTAGAATAGACGCCATGCATGTATGCCGGGTAAATGTTGCGGATACTCGACGGGTTTGCCGTTCACCTTCAGGGCAGTTGTATCGCTGACTTCCATGTAATTGCCATCTCGATCAACTAGTGTAAGTCCTTTCAACTTGCCGCTATTTAGCTGTGCTATTACAGTAAAGTTGTTATCCACGCTATCCTGAGCAAGTATATATTTGCAGTTGCCGGGGTAGGCATAGTTCTGTCCGTCAAAGCTGAATATATGTTGACCGTCAATAATGTGACCATGCAGCTCAAAGTCTTCGGATAACAGCCAAAATGAGATGAAATCTTTGCTGAAAACTTTTTCCCAATTATTATTTAACAGGAAGTTAATGGCGCTCGATTGAAGTGAGTGCAGCGCAGGTAAGTTGTCGAACAGGTCAGCTGAGTAAGGCCAAATACCGAACCAAGCTTTCAAGTCGGTAGCCGGAACAGTGTCCACTGGCCATACGGAACGCAGAGCTTTGACTAACAGCTTCGACAGTTCATCAATCCACTGATGATCATTGATCGGCTTGTTTTTCAATTTGGCTTTGAGATACTCCTTCAAATTTTGCAGAAACTCATTACATTCACGAGTTTGAGGTACATTGCTTAGTTGCTTAAATATAATATTAAGGAGCTCTACACCTCTTTCGATAATCTTTAAATTTTCAAGATTCGTTATTAGCTCGTCGCGAATTTTTTTAAATGTTGGAAGCTTTGCCACATACTCTTTAATCTCACTAGTAAGATCTTCAACGACATGCACTACTACATTAATCAGTTCTTGTATAGCTTCTTGCAATGGTTTAAATGATTCATTAACTGCCTTTCCATAGTTCTTTAATGCAGGCCCGTACTTTTCAAGCCAAGCAATCACATCTTTGACTGCTCTTGTGTAAACATTAACAATCTCAACACGAAGCTGTCCAACTAGCTTACTCATAGCAACAACCAACTGTTCCCATAATTTAAGTATTGAGTCTTTCCAGAGATCATTTAACTTTTCATAAAGCTCGACAATTGAATTGTGCAATTTTTCATAGATTTCCGATATGGCTTGTGTGAACGCGACAACAATTTTGTTTATCTTCTCAAACAAAGTTTGTCTGAAATAAAATACAATACAAATATTAATATATTAATACTATAATAATATAATACTATAGTAATCTTATAGTAATCTTCATGATTTGATTTGTACTTACATAGCATCAATAATGGGTGCTAACGATGGATCGTTTTGAAGCTCTTCAATTATGGTTTTTATATTGTCACCGTAGTCGTTCTTTAGCGTTGTGAAATCTGGAGTGCTTTCAAAGGCTAATTTGAGCTTCCCATCGAATTCTTGATGAACATTTTTAAATTGAGCTTTTAGGTTTTCAGCTATTACTTCGGTTTCTTTTTTGATTTCCCTTTCGACCGAGTTCTGTATAAATATACGACAAGATTATTGTAACATTAACGAATCGGCATGTAAAAGCATTCTTACCAAAAAGTCTGCAACATCATCGTTATTGGTTTTGTAGTTAGTTTGCAGAAAGTTAGCTGCATCAAGTGCTATGCGTCCATTTAAAAGTGGTTTGCCTTTGCCGACTACATCAAACTTTAATTCTTTGCCCAGCTTCACCTCAGCATTAGCATCAATAAGATTTTGACGCTTTAAAGTGACCTTGGCCCAGGTTGATTGCACCTCGCCATTTAATTCCACAGGTTGCTCTCCAAAAACATGCAATTTTGAGTTGATTTTTGCTGCATGCTTCTGCCAGTCAAAGTCTCCAGCTACGTACAGAACTTGATCGTTTAAGGAGTTTACCGAAAGTTCCACGCGATCTTTGCTGCCATAGATATGAGCACCAGCCCTTAAATTTGAAATACTGCTTTGCAGCTCCACTCCGGCGCTAAATTCACTTGTGTCAGGGATCAGCGATGAGTGTGTATTAAGTTCATACTGAAATTGTAATCCTGATGATCGGACTTGTTGATTGGATGTAATATTGTAACCGGTATGTGCGACATTGTTGCTTATTTTACTAATTGCAATCACCTTCTGCTCTGGCAACCGAAATATGTCTAATACCATTTCTGAGTTAAGAGTGTGCTGCTCGCGGTTCACATCAACGCTTGCGGTAACACTAAGTGGCCGTATAGTTGGATGTTCAACCTTCAAATGCGCCTTGGCGTTAAGGGCAACTTGTTCAACGCCCGTGACGTCTAACACTGCCGAAATGCGTGCAACATCATTTGGACGTTGTAGCTTATCGATATAGAATACAGCTGACTGTTCGTAGTGGCCAAATATGTAACCATCGTTAGGCAACTGCTGGGTACTTTCAAATAGTATTTGACGCTTTGGCAATGTCAGTTTAATTGTTGATGCTGTGGGCAGCACGTTGGCAGTGAGCTGATACTTGAGGTTATTACCGGATATAATATGACCTTCCAAATTATATTGATGCTTAAAACCTTGACGCATGTTCTTGGACTTAAATTGTAGCTCATAGGGATAACCAAGCTCTCTGAGGTCAACTAGTATGAGGACATCATGCTGTATAAAGTCCAATTTCTGTTCGTCTACAAAAACTGATGATTGTACCTGAATGTTAGTGCATTGTTTCTTTTCTTCGCAGATGGACAGCTTAGTGTTGAATTCCTTGTTAGTTATTTTGAGCATAGATATGCCATTTTTCGGACCAAAGCTACCATTTAAGGTGTAAGCAAATCCAGTTTCCTTTTCGGTGCTAAGATCAAAATTTTGGCGGGTAAGCTTGAAATTTCCATTGTGTGTTTTACCAAGGTACTGAACCTGTCCTTGACCCTCTATAATCGCCTTGTTCTGCTCGTTTTTTAAGCTATATGTAGCGGAGCCTAAAAAGATCACTGTCTGGTCACTCTTCAGATGTATTTTGATGTTCTTGCCGTGAGCTTTTATGTCCAACGCATAATTATCAAAGTGTAACTTTTTAGAATTCCAGTTTCCAATAACGTAGAAATCGTCAATGTTTGTATATGAAGCCTCAGAGGTAAATTTAAGGTCTAAGTCGGCCAGATTGTTGAAATCCACAGTCAGTTTAGCCTTACGATCACCTAGTTTTTCAAAAATAGCTACAAAAATAATGGGCTGATTTTTTGGAAGAGTGGCACGCATATCTAGTCCTTTTTTATGCGTTGAGCTATACAGCTTGGTGTCTAAGCCATATACCTTGTCTGCTTGTTTAACCTGGCCAGTAAATGTGTGACTTCCTTCGGAAACCTTGTCGCTGCGCAATTCAACTTCGATATCCTTGGCAGCTTCGTAGCTTGAGTCTAATGTGTAGTGTACCGTTGCTGTAGTTGTCTTATCATAACTTATATCCGCATTTGTTTTAATGTACTTATCCCCATATTGTGCATGGATACCATACTTTTGCTTGCCGCTGACATCACCATCCTTTGAATTTCCCAGCTGTTTACGCTCATAGCTCCCATCGAGTTTAAGAGAATGGTCCAGATTATTATTCTGAGCATCAAATGAATAACTGCCTTGCTGCGAACTGCCTTTAAACATGGTATTAATACCGGTGAATTTTCCATCTCCAGATTTTAAGTTTGCGACAAATTCCAGGTTGTAGGCACCACTGTTGTCTACAGGTTTGAATAAATTGCCGTGGCTGTTTACCTCCCAGCTCTTAAATTTTGAGTCGGGCACTTGCAGGTTACCTTGAACCTCATACGTAGCAGGCAAGTTGCTTTGTCCCACATTGTATTTACCCTTTAGTTCAGCTAAACGATCACCATATTTTCCCGATATATGTGCAATTGAATGTTGGGCGCTATATTCGTCCAACACAACAGACACCTCGATCGGCTGCGTGATTAATTTACTATGCGCGGAAACGCTGAAGTCGAGGGCCTTATTTTGGCCCTTTGGCAAATGTTTAATATGGTAGTTTAATTCCGATTTTTGGCCATTAGTATCGGTGTACACCAATTGACTGTTACCGGAAAACTCATTTGTTTTGATCTTTAAACGGTCAAGCTTTTCTATGTACGCAATTGACTGTTTTCTACCTGTACCAGGTTCGTGATCGTTTATCAACACATCTGCAGTGCCTTGAGTTATATGCGTCTTTACGTTGGTTGTAACATGGCGATTTATGCTACCATCGATAATGCGACCGTCTGGGGTGGTCAATGTAAAAGTGCCTTGAATTTCACCGTTTGTACGCCACTCCCCCTTCACGTTTCCGTTGGCATCAAAAGAAATCTTTTTGTCGTTAGACTCGAAAATATTTTTAGTAGAAAATTTAACCTTATCAAGGTTGCTTTCTGTTCTAAAATGCAGCTTTTTATCATTATCGAGTATAAAACTAGTATCAATATCATACTTCGGCGCCTGTACATGAAACTTCGATTCTATTTCTAGTTTATGTTTTTGTTCAGACTTTTGGGTGTCAATAGTGGCTGTAAGTTCACCCTTACCATTCTTAGCCAATTTGAAATCGCCCTTGGCAGTAAGCAAATTTTTGACGATCAGATTGACCTTAGCGGCTGAAATTTTATCTAGTGGATGCTGCGACTCGCTGGTCAGCTTGGCCACCTCCGTATTGTCTCTGCTGATGCGGAGCTCGCTAGTGGTTTTTTCTGGTGTGCCCAGTACCTTAAGAATCCATTGTATGGGTTTTTCCTTGCCACTCAACTGAGCATTGCCTTGCAGATCAATGTGCACATCCTGTGCAGAGTATCGTTGTCCCAGCTCTCCCTTGGCTGTAAGTGAAGTGCCCCAGCTTGTTGTCACGCTGTTATCTACCACAAAAATGTTTCCGCTAACGTCGCACTTCGATACAACATCAATAGAATGCTTGTTTAGTTTAGCTTTTGCCAACAACTCGTAGTCTTCCATTGACCGTTGTTGTGATTGATATTTAATATTAAGAGAAGCTGACTTTTGGTTTCGTTCTGCTTCCGCGTCAAACTGGAATTTGTTCACATCAAATGTAGAGTCGACTTTAACAGACGCAACGGGCTTATTCTTGTGTTCAATTACGACATTCTGTGACAATTTTCCGGACCGCAATGCTTTTAAATCTTCTGTCTTAATGTACTCAAACTGTGTTTTACCATTAACAGTCCAGGAATCAGCCTTACCAGTCAATTCCAGCTCATAAGCATGTTCGCTAATTGATAGTTGAGCAGAGCTTCCATAAACATTATCTGGTTTTTGTTCGTCGTTAATAAATAGACCTACAGCATACTGGCCATTGTCAAGTTTAAAGTTGCTTTTTACGAAAAACGATTCTTTGTTTGGCGCAATATGAAGCTCGGTGCTGAGAGAAGTTGGTCCAACGTCGGCCCAACCGTTGAGAACGACACGTTCGCTTTTAGGGCCCAATATTTGGAAATTTTTGATGTTGTAGCGAGCCTGTTTTTCGCCGGTTTTCTGAACGATAATCTTACCATCCAGATGGTAGCCATTAATATTATTTTTTACTCCATTTTTATCTTGAATTTCTATCAGAGGCATGTATTCATTACCATTCTTGACGAAACCAATTTTGCTCTTTTTAATATCTTTATCCTGTTCATATTGACCATAAATAACCAGTTCATGATTATCATTGGCTATACCAGCTTCTAAGCCGAGATGATACTGAGGATTATCAAGAGATAGGCGACCGAACGTACGCGGCTTGGTACCAAGCTCAAAAGCCACGGTGGTATCATGATTAATCTTGGAACCTGGAGTACTATACTCTAGTTTCCACTGTTCTATGCCAGATTGAAGGGGTGTGTATGATCCTTTGAAGTTAAAAACTCGTTCCGTTGTCAAGTAGATGGTCATTGCAAATGGCCGTGAAAGATGAGCTTCGTCAATCAAGTTGGTATTGCTTGCATTAATATCAGTTAGACTGGTTGAGCTTACTACGCACACGTTCAAACCAACAATTTCTAGTTCATTAAAGCACATCTCGCTTGGTGTTTTACTCTTTTGCTTTTTCGTGCCTTTAAGAGGAACAGCTTTGAGTGGCTTGTCTTGTTCTGCAAAAAAAAATTCGGTGTTAACTTGAACATCAATGAGCTCAAGCTTTTCACGTGGTAACTCAACGTTCACATTAAAGCCATTTCCATCATTGATAAGGGATACGTTAACGTCACTTCCACTTGCCGAATGTGCATTAGAAACAACTCTAACTCCAGAAGAAAGGACGTGGGCGTTAAAGCCTAGTTGAATATTAACAGTTAAATCAACACTGGGCACAAATTTCAAACGATATTTGGCTCTCCGCCAATTTTGTTCTAATATTGCATTGACATCAATGTTAACTGCGAAGTCAATTTTGTTGGCTGCAAGGCCCTGGGCAGTAAATTCAAGTGGAATACCGATGCCAGTTGGATACGTAAATTCAGTGTCAAGGAAAAGATGATGGCCAGCAAACTGTTTCTCGAATGAGGACAATTCTTTTTTGGCTTTGTCAAATGCTTCAGAGAAGTGACCGATAATGTCATCTAAAGTGCTTGGAATGTTGTCTCCCAGGCTCAAAAAGGCTATCTCGGAGCCAAATAGCTTTAAAGATAAATCCAAGTTAATATCGTTGACATTTTTATTCCCATATGTCTTGTACTTCTTGGCAGTTTTAGCGGCTTCATCGGCAATAGAGCGTCTGGCTCGACCACCAGCACCATTTCCAGCACTGTTACCACCTTCAACAATTTTAACAATCTCATCAAAATCCTTATTCAGTAACCCTTTGGGTCCAATATAATATTCAAGGACCTTTTCTAAATTTTCTTGTCGAATGTTTGCTTCAAAAACATTAAAATTCGTACCAAAGATTTCAGTAGTCACATTAAGACGCGCCGAACGTGGTAAGAATCCATGCTGCGAATATATCATCTGATAATCTGAGCTAGCGCTAACGCCCAAAGCATCAAGCTTATAAGATAATTCATTGTCAAAGCTATATCGCCTGTAGTCTTTTGGGAAATGCTTTGTAACTCGAATGCTGCCCAAATGGTACTTTTGTTGCTCACGAGTTGCGTCTGTTGAGTCTCGTATTGCCCTTAAATTAGACTCAATAAAACCACCGACTTGGAACACCTTCTCAGAGTTGACAATTTGAGAAATTTGGTTTGCCAATTCAGCAGTGGGGCAATTAATAGCCGCCAAATACGCCTCAATGCGTAGCTCAGAGTCTTCATTGTAATCTTTCAAGAGATCCAGAGACTTTGAGCTTAATGCTTCATGGCAGCTAACAGCTGAAAATGCTTGCAGGGCTGATACACGAATGCGATTAGATCGGCCGGAAGAAGCACACTCGCTTAATGCTGTGGCAACATTGTTGGATAAATTTTTTGCGTTACCTATGCCTTTTAGGATGAACACAATACGCTCCTCGTCCTTCCTGGTATTTGGCTTACAATGCTTAAGGCCATCGACGAATTTTTTTGAAATGGGTTCAATATCACTGACTTGACACCCATTTCTCACACAATATTTGTTCACCAGGTTACCAACAGCCAAATATATCTCTTTTGGTGCGTTCGAAGAAAGTTGGGCGGCAGCAAGGTTAATTGTCTCTTTGTCTACAGACTCAATTAAATTAAGCGACAATATTGCAATAATTTTTTCCTTTTCATCAAATTTATTAAGCTGCTTAAGAATTGCCCTAGCTGCTTCAGCGGTATTCGTGCGAAATAGCGCGTCCAGATAAACCTTGCGAGCCAACTCTTTGTTTGGGTGTGGGAATGCGGAGAGTTCAAGCAATGTCTCGGTATCTGAATGACGAAACAGTCGTATAAGCTCAACAAAATTCTTTGCGCTATCTTTTTTAACATAATCACTTGTTAAGTCTACAAGATCCGAGAGTGCAACCTTTAAGGCTCCAATATTTTTCGAAGGATAAGTTTCAGATTTCTGATATACTATGCTAGTCGGATGTGACCCACTTGCCTGCAAAGTACCTGACGTTCCACTAGAATTTTTAAGTTTGAGTGTTGTTAGCACCCTGGCAGTAACCTCAGAGTGAGATTTTGCAACGCCCGCAAATTTATACGATTCGACGAGTTGCACATTTTCGACAATACCTCGATCAATTTTTGATTCCTTGCTGTAGTCGGACTGGAAGAGTGAGCTGGACGTAACACCGGCCTTCTCATTTACAATGCCAGACAGTAGACCGCTGCTGATTTGTTCTCGGTGAGCGCACTTGTTTAGGTTACGCACTTTTATAATGGTTTCCTTGTTACCCGACTTGGATGTTGAAGTATGTGTTGGACACAAACCGAATACATCAACTTCGTTTTCAGCCTCGGATCCAATGTTCGATTGCAGAAGTGAAATAATCGCACGCTTAACATTCAATGAATATGCTGAATCACTAGCGTCAGCACAAATTTGAGATTGCAACTGCCCACTGACCAAAGTAAAGTCCACAGGTTTTTGGATATTGTTTAGTAACTTTCTTTCTAACGACTCTTTCGAGTTAATGACCTTTACAGAACCAAGTTGCAATGTATAGCCGCAGTTACCATTCGCGTATATTTTCGCAGAGCCTGTTACTTTAAGGCTTGAATCATCAGCCTCGCTTACAAGGCCAGAGTTAATTCCAATTGTTAATATACTATCGAAAGCGTACTCGTAAAAGTTTCCAGGCGTATAATTAAGAAGACCATTGTCAGCTATAAAACAATAAATATTAAATTGAAATATTGTTTCAAGAGTCAAATTAAAGAAAATAAAAAAACATTCCCCAGTACTTTTGAAGTAGCTTGAAATCCGAAACAAAAAATTTTCTTATGGTGCCTTAATGTTAATGTTTTCTCAAAAAACCATGTATGTTTTCTGAACAAGAAATATTTATCTTTGCTTTATATGATTTAATGGCGGAGCTTACCAATTATAAAAAGCAATCGAGTATGCCTTAAAAAAAATTAAATTCTACTTACATCGGGGACATCCTTTAATACAGCTACTATCTGTAATAACAAGAAATTCAAAAGTTAAAAAAAAACAATGACAACAATATTATAAAACTGCAATATATAATTACGACTTGCGTTTGTAAATTATTTTAAGTTTGTTGTCCGCGAAAATTTGTCAATTTCTTTAACTACAACAGCTGTTTCAATTGCTGTCATAAATTTATTAATAAAGAGACTCTTGTCGATAAAACTCAACAAGGGAACACCCTTAACCTAACACGGCCACGTAGTAGTCAGATGCATTAGCAGATTAATGCATGAATGTAAAATACACGCTGTGTGCGCCCATGCATGAAACTCAAACCCGCCAACAAATCATAAAAAAGACGTTGTGCATGTGCACTTTAAAAAAATAGTGTAGATCTGGTCTAGTCGAATTACTGCACACATTCTTAAGTAGGTACTACTTTGCTTAGTGCACTCAGATCAAATGATATATTTGTGCCTCCGACAATCAATTAAGGACCTAAGAAGCGATTGTTGTTAGAGATGTTGTTGTTGCGCTTGAACAGTTATTTTTAAACTTTAGTCTTTACATGTACAGTGATTGTTTCTTGTGCACTTGTACATGCATGTTAAGAATCTACCTACACTTGCTACGCGGTGCTTGACACTATAAAAAACATGTCTAGGGGTGCTAGCAGTGTTTGTGTCATATGTATTTATTCAAGCACATTAAAAGCAGAGCGGAAGCTAACCAACTTCAAAAATTATTTTTTTATGCAGACAACGAGTATCTCAATTAGATTTAATAAAACGCGCCAGGGTGCTTATTTAAATACATGACATTTAAATTGAGTATACATACATTCAAACATGTGTAATCAAGTCTGTTAACCATTTTTTTTTTAAGTAAATAAATAAGGGCGGCTCATTTTATATGGGCGCAGGAAAACTACAAAATCATATACCTCGCAATTAATCTGCGTGCAATTTTAAGTTCACTTGCCTACAAACTATGGTTCTTAAATTAAATGTAAATCCGCGCCTATCAAGGTTAAAATTTCTTTATAACTTAGGTCCTAGTAGTGGCCTTGTGCCAAAATTAATGAAATCTACCAAGTAAAGACCCTCTGCCGACAGAAAGTGAGGATTGAAAGAATGCGAAAGTCTGCTGAAATTGCACAATGTCGTCGATGCCAAGAGTACGGCCACACAGCTAAATACTGCCGTAGACACCCCAATTGTGCAAAGTGTGGCGAAAATCATCCAACCACACAATGCACACGTCCAGTAGATGCACAGCCCACATGCTACCATTGTAGTTATAATCATATGGCCAGCTATAAAGGGTGCCAAAACTACCAGGAGTTTCTTTGCAGATCTATGGGGCCTGCAAGAAAAGCGAATAGTCAAAATAAGACTGGTCATGTAGTCATTTCCAGAGACCTGCAACAGTTTCCTTCCTTGCAGTCTAATCGCCAGAAGAGTACAAACCAATTAACAGCACAGCAGCAACGTATTGCTCAACATCAACCATCTGTAGGCACTGGCGAAAACACAAGAGTATCCTATGCCGCAGTAGCAAGAGGCAATTCAAATACAATGCCCTTTGGGGAGGGACCGGCTTAGAGACGTCTTCACAATATTCAAGCGCTACAGATATCGCAGCAACAACGTATGAATGTTCAGCAACCAAATTCAGTTGAAGTTCAAGCATTGTTACAACAACAACAGAAACAGAAACAGTTTCAGGATTGGCAACAGCAGATCCAACAACAACAGCAACAGCAGTTTCTTATGTGGTTGCAGCAGCAGCAGCAAGAACAGCAACAGTATAACAGCCAAGCCAATCAACGCCTTGAAAAACTGGAAAAAATGGTATTTGAAATGGCCAACACTATCAAACAATGGGCTGGGTATAAACCTAATACTAAGTTTCAAAACAACGTTTTACCTCCACAATGAATCCACTAAAGATTCTTATTTGGAATGCTAACGGCATTTCAAGAAAAGCTAAAGAAGTTGAGCTCTTCGCGCACAACAACAACAAGGTGATACTGTAAAGATATTTGGATATACTTTCTATCCAGCATTTAGGCCATCGCGTAATAATAATAGCGTTGGCGGAGCTGCGGTGTTCGTCAGGACTACTCTTCGCCATTTTCCACAAAAGGTTATTGAGACATGCAGCATACAAATGTCATCAGTAAAAGTAGCTACAGGATTGGGTGACGTGGAGTTCAGTGCCATTTACTGCCCTCCCAGAATCAGGATCGATGAAAGATACCATCTCTGTCACTGGAGCCAAAATCCTTGCAACTGGATCGCCAACCAGGTACCCATACGTGCTCGGTCATACGCCTTCGTGCATTGACTTTGCAGTGTACCATGGAATACCTGACTCACGAGCTACTATAACTCAAAGCTGGGATTTGGACTCTGATCACTTGCCTCTAATCATCAACATTGAGACAGATGGTGCTAATGTCAATCCAAGCCCTCGGCTAGTCACCAAACACACTGACCTGCTTCTCTTTAGCCAACAATTGGAGAACTCGATTCAGCTGAATACTACGCTAAATTCTGGTGAAGACATTGAAATGGCTGTTGATAACTTCACAGAAAGTATTTGCAGGGCTGCGGCTGCCTCAACGCCTACTGTTCCTCGGACAGGCACCACCTATGGAATAGTCCTAACAAGAGAGGCCAGAGAGCTTTTGACACAGAAAAGAAGACTCCGGAGGCGAGCAATCCGATCTCAAGACCCCTGGGCCAGAATTTTATGGAATCGGGCTGCAAAGCAACTACGAAATGTCTTAAGAGAACTTCGAAGCAACTTTTTTGAGCAGAAGCTTGCTGATATGGACTATACTGTGGATGCTGGATACTCGCTTTGGAAGTGCACCAAGTCCCTTAAAAGACAACCGTTTAGACAGGTTCCCATTAGGTGTCCGGGAGGCGTACTTGCTAGAAATGAAGAGGAGCAGGCCAATTCATTTGCACATCATTTGGAAATTAGGTTCACCCATTACCAACTCGCTACAATGGAACAGGAAAGAGAGACACTTGATAGCCTACAGACACCTCTGCAAATGTCCTTACCCATTAAACCTGCCAGGGTTGAGGAGATTGCCGAAGTCATTAAATCATTACCAATAAAGAAGGCTCCTGGTTTTGACAATGTCTGTAATGCCACACTAAAGGCATTACCTATTAGTGCGATTCTCTTCATGGCTCTTATATGTAACGCCATGTTCAGGGTGCAGTTCTTCCCAAAGCAGTGGAAGATGGCAGCAATTCTGATGATCCATAAGCCCGGGAAACCTGAAGAGGACCCAGAATCGTATCGGCCAATAAGTCTCCTGTCTTCGATATCTAAGGTGTGGGAAAGGCTTATTGCCAATCGATTAAAGGACATTATAAAAGAGCGCCGTATCCTGCCGGATCACCAGTTTGGATTTCGAGAGGGACACAGCACTGTGGAGCAGGTTCACAGATTGGCAAAACACATTCTACAGGCCTTTGACGATCTTGAATACTGTAATGCTGTATTCATTGATATGCAACAAGCATTCGACAGAGTTTGGCATGTCGGCCTACTAAGCAAAATTAAAAAGCTGTTCCCAGCACCATACTACGGAATTCTACGTTCTTACTTGGAAGAACGGAAGTTTATGGTCAGGGTTAGGAACACCTACTCGACTTCCGGCCATATGAGGGCTGGAGTCCCACAAGGCAGCATCCTTGGACCGCTGCTCTACTCAATATATACTGCAGATTTGCCCTGCCCAAATGAGTATCATATGGAAGTTCCCAGGAAGGCTCTTCTTGCTACCTACGCTGATGACATTGCACTGCTCTACAGCTCTGAATGTCGCAATGAAGCAGCAGATGGAATCCAAGAGTACCTTATCACATTGGCTGCATGGTGCAAGAGATGGAATTTAAAAGTCAATACACTAAAGACCACCAATCCCTGCTTCACTTTGAAGACCCTTATTGACCACACCCCACCCATACAACTGGAAGGCGTAACTTTGGAACAGCCCTCGCAGGCTAAGTACCTCGGGATCACCCTTGACAAGCGTTTGACTTTTGGCCCTCATTTAAAAGCTACGGCTCGGAGATGTGGTCAAAGAATGCAACAACTGCGGTGGCTGATCAACAGAAGAAGCACCATGTCACTCAGAGCCAAAAGAGCAGTCTACGTGCATTGTGTAGCCCCAATCTGGCTATAGGGAGTGCAGATTTCGGGAATAGCTGCAAAGTCTAACTTTCAATGCATAAAGGTATTGCAAAATCGTGCCATGCGTGCCATTACCAACTGTCCTTTTTATGTACGCGGCACCACCCTCCATCGTGACCTGAACCTGCATACAGTGGAGGAGCAGATTGGAAGGCACACTAGCAGATATAGTGATAGGCTAAGAAGACACCAAAGTGCGCTAGCAAGATTCTTACTACCTGCCAGGCCTCTAAGGCGATTATCAAGAAAAGGTTTTGCCAAACTTGACAAACTTAAAAACCACCTTGCTATATGAGAACATTTGTAAGTCCTCATGCGCGAAGCATGAGGTTTGGTTCTATTATTTATAAATGTGTAATGATACTATTTCTGCATTGTACGGATTCAACGCTTCATCTAATAAAATAACAAAAAAAAAAAAAAAAACTATTCTGGTTTCTGATATACACATGGAATCGATTACAAAAAATATGGGGGCTGAAATAACGGTTTACGATAGAGCTTATGTCAAAATTTCCAAATCAGTTAAGAAACACCGGAGATATCGTTAAGTTAAGTCAGTTTTAAGTTTTGTTTCAATTCATTATTATTTGAAGCATACTTTTAGGTCGCATGGAGTATAATTTTTTGCACCTGGGTTATTGAATCTTCTAGTCGGGCTCTCCCAACTAGAGCCTTCTTACTTGTTTTTATATGGCTTACGTTCGGAGCATTCATTATTGAAGATTTCTCAGAGAGCCGCCTGTAGGTATTGCGTTGATTGAACTAACTTAAAAATACTGCTCTGCCGTTAATAATTTGAGCTATGAATAATTTAAAAAAAAATTCATAAGCAAATATTTAGATCTGCATCAAACAAAGTCATTGCCGCAGAGTATATGAAAATGCATCTCGAATTTTTTTCACTGCTCAGGCTTGACTTTTCGGACAGGAAAGTGTATCAGCATTAAAACAATGGTTTGTTTATCCAGATACTTTTGCATCACACGACAAAAAAGCTCTTCGGCTATCTTGCTTAAGGTACAAGAACTTTTAATAACATCTGATTGGGTTTTACTGGATTTATCCCAACCGACGCAACAAATGTTGGACCACTAATTTTCTGTTGACTTTTTTTTAAAAAATTTTGTACCTTTATTTAATTCTAGATTTATATGAATTTTATAATCCAATTTCATTATTTTCATTTAAGTTAATTTTTATTTTATGTCAGCTGCTCATAGTTGACAATAAATAAATAAATAAATAAATTTGATCATATAAACAATTTATAAGAGTTAGCAGTTTGGTGCCTTTTCTAAGTATAGGTTCATGATTTGTAACCAATGTCATTGAAAAATCATTGAATTCGTAGGCGCGGATCTTGGTTTAATATAAGCACCAAAGTCTCTTAGGTTAATTTTATGAGAATAGTCCTCAAATCATTTTTCATGTTAATTGTTCATGTATCAATGTTTATTAATATATTTTTGTAATGCCTTTGCTTCATATACTAAACGTTGACTTGAGCAAACTAATGGAAGAATTGGCAGTTTACGAGTTGAAACACAAAGACATTAAATTTTTATTAAACACAGCTGTATGTGTGTACTTACCGGCATTTGCTGCAGCCACTATTATCAAAAAGATGAAAACACCTCCAAATTGACTGGGACAAGCCATCATTTTAACTGTGCCGGCGCCCTTTGGGTTAGCCTACAGAAAATTAAATTATCATTTCACAAAATTAAAGATATTTACAAATATTTTTCAAGCACAACCTGGCATTTTTTTTTAAACTTTGTTTTAGCTTTGTAATGTCGCCATATTTTATACATACTACAATATATTTAGTTCACTGAGTTTGTTATGTGTGCCAGGGCAACCACCATGTTTAAGATAACATAAGGTTTAAGTTACACATCACTTTATCCCTTTTCAATTATCAGTTGAGTAAGTATTTTCTTGTTTTGCACGAACTAAGGATACTAATACGAATAATGCTATACCTTGTGCCACATATAATTTAACTGCAATTCCTTTCACTGAACTTTGTTCATAGAAACACTCACAAACGACACCGACTCGATACGGATCCGACGACAACTGATTTCGAATTAAGCCGCATTTTCCCTTAGAACACAACTTTTATACATCGTCTTGCTTGTGCGAAGAATTGTGTGAACATACATATAGAACATACATATCTATATACAGAAATGTATGCATACATATGTGTCCATTTTGTATACACGCACAAATAAAAATGTGTATAGCGATATTTATGATAAGCGTGCACGCACGGGTGTCATTCCTCTTAATGATTAGATCTCATACGGTCAGATTTCTCCCATGCATAAAAGTATACATTTTTGACATCGAGAGGTGCTAGTGTAGTACATTGTTTTGTATTATCAGAATACGATTTAACTCATTCGACCCCAGTTGTTTGACTATCACCAATGTTTGTACGTATATGCGTATGTGCATACTTACGTGCGGTTTAATGGACATACTAATATATATATATATATTAATATATTAACATCACGCCGAAGAAAGCATACCCTGCGAAGTCATTATTCACCTAACATGGTTTTGGTTTATCCATTAGTTTGGTGATTGTATTCTTTGCTTTAATATTAGCTGAATACATTAATTAGCTGTCCGAAGTTTTATTTTGTGAATCAAAATGTTTGATTTTTTGACAGTATTATATTCTGCCACGAAATGTGAAGCGCGTAGAAGAAACCATCCAATACCCCAATACGTTTATTTATATATTTATTCGTGATCAGCATCGCGAGCTGACCTTCTTTTGTTATGCAAAACTTGTCTAACAGTTGCTATCGAGCTACAACATTTTAATAATCTTCTTTTTACAACGGTTAGATCATTTATCGAAATGAGATAAGCCAAGTGTATGGCTACCATACAAATAGATGATCTGTTAAATGCTCTTAGCGTGAACTGGAAGACTTCGCAAGTCCATAGAATTTTCGGCGTGCGAAAATATATTTCTTGTTGCCTACTCATGGGTTCAGGGTATACAAATACTGTTTCAAAACGAGTACTTTAGACTTCTCTATGCAACCAAGTTTCTCAAATTTAAACATATCTTGTTGAAACTTTTCTATATGCATCCACTCTTTTAATACTCGATAGCGCAGGTATCGCAGGAGTATATTGCTCATTCCGCTCGACCCTCCCCCCGCCCCTTTCGCCCACCACCCCTTTAACACCACGCTATATGAAATCAGAAACGCCTAAACGCAATGTAGCTGGCGACATCTCTGAAAGATCTACATCAGCCAATCTTTAAATGCAGCGCACACCCCTGTCGCTTGCGTACTATTTTGCAATCAGGCCTCTTTTTACCCTTTTTTAAAACAGGTATCGAGTATATCGCAGTCGGTTGCGCCGAACGTTTCGCCTTGTTTGTATATGCGCAAAGACAAACAGAGGAACATTGATTAAGCTGTTGATGGTCAATTTCAATTATCTTTTTGATTCTACTCGGGTATGTAGAAAAACATTGATAATAGAAACAAATATTGTTTCTAGAGATGAACTCACTTATGTATACATATGTATATAATGCGTTTGCAAATAAAGTGTATTCAATAGAAGGTTTAACCCTCAAACTTTTATTTATATATATATATATACATATTATCAAATTACTTTGTTAGTAAATAAGGATAATCTTCATTAATTAAGTTTTGGTGTTAACAAATATTATTAAAAATATTTATATAGATTGAAATGGCACATTAACTACAAAGTTCCACATGTGCATGGTTTGTATATGGACTATATGGACTATAGCTTTTGCTGTTTACTTTGGTATGTTTATAAATAAACAATCTAGTTTACAAACATCACTGAAAATCAGATTCAACAGATAATGACTCGAAAAAACGATTTTTAAGCTTGAACAGTTCCTATAGGGCAATATAAGAGTTTTGATTGAATGCCGATGAAATGTAAAGTTCAGGGCTTTTCTTTTCTAAAAATATTAATAACATGTTTAACATATAATAGACCTTGGCACTCAAATATAATTGTACCTGCGTTTGTTTGTTGTTATTTTGTATTTCCATAAATAAGTACTATAAAAAAAACATATGCAATTCTTGCTTATTAATGTAGGTTTATATGTTTGTTTGTATATCAATCGCAGTTAATGACTGATAAGAAACTTTAATCTTTAATTAAAATTTGCTTGGAAGCAAAACGCAGATAAGCACACAAGATCCCGCTGTTAATACCTGACAGAAAAAAGTACAGTTTATGGGAATATTGCTTATAGGTTATTGAAAAAAATATATATTATATATTAATAAAATGATTTTGATGGGTTTAACTTATGTACATGCATGTGCAACAAGTTTCAGTTAAAATAAGTCATTTATAACCTATTTAACCTGATCTCAGTGGTCAGGTTGTAACGGCGGAATATGATTTTCTTTTTTTAGTAAAAAGGAAAAGAAGCTATGATCGACAAATGATCTCAAACTGACCCAGATCAAAGTTTAAGCTGAAAAGTAAAAAAAACTGAGAGATAAGTTTGTATGAGAACAGTCGAACAGACGGACAGACAAACACTGCTATTCACTCAGTTAGCGATGCTGATTAAGAATATATAGTATACTTTATGGGGTTTTGGTTGCTTACTTCTATGCGTTAACACATTTTATGAAACAAAAAAGTGTATTGTAAACTTGTTTGCCAAGTGTATTACAAATACCTACCTTTGTGTTTCTAAATTTTTTACACGGCCATAAATGTACAAAGAAGATATGATCATTTGTCAGCTTTATAAGCTTAAAAAATTGTTTTTATTGCTGATAAAACACAAAAAAATAAAAGTTCTAATGTTTGTTCAACGGGTTGGCTGTGAGCAGCAGATTTAAATTGATTTATTTTTTATACTTTATGAATGTTGTATGTATGTACTTATATTGAGCTGTGCGATTACTTAAAGCAAAGTATTTAATTTTGTATGTGGAATTGTGTCATTCAAGTATACACAATAATAAAACGCATTTGAAGCAAGTAAAAATAGCTTATATGTATAATAGTATGTAAACGTACTCTTTGCGTGTAACTTGACATGCTTCTTTTATTTATTTTAACATAAGCCTAAATATATTATATATATATATTAAATTATTTATATATGTATATATTGATTATTAGATATTATTAGAAGGAATATTTATGTATAAACAAATAATAGAAGTATGTCAAGCTAAATATATGAATATAAATTTAAGTACATGCAGATAAACACGCATGCAAATTTATTGATCGTTTGTCCTTTTTTGAATTTCATAACTTTGTATAGCTTAGCGTTAATTTTAAAAGTCGGCTCGGAGTGAAACATTTATTGGGTACTAATACCATTATTCTAACTATTATCCGGTTATCCGAACTTTTCGTGCCTGTTCCAAAATATTTAAAATTTGAAAGACAATTTTAAAAAAGGTTGACGGAAAATTGAAGTTTTATTCGGACTTTTATGCTGTTAAAGAATACATCAATGATGCCTTTAGCATTACTTGACAAGTTTACACAAAATTAAGCGTATTTAACAATAATATGTTATGTTATTTCGTAATAATTATACTTGTTTTTTTAAATACATTTTGGAAAAGACATTTTTAATGTGAAACCCTATCTGACAATCTGGCTACGCTACAGCACAGCTTTAAACTAGGTGTCGCCAATGCGTACTCGTTTAAGTGTTTGGCAAAGTCACGTTAATTAATTATATTTGCATTATTACTAATATTAATTGGCATATGTGTAATCTTAATATATTTATTTTAGTGTTGTTGTTGCTGATGTAGGCACTTTTGTAAACGTTAATAAGATATAATTATTTTAACACGTACAAATAATAATTTACCGGTATTTAACCACATACATACAAATTTAATTTAAAGCTTTCAAACTATGCCAATATGTCTTTTGTAATTTTGATAAAATGCAAATGGATATTCACTAATTTGACGATTTTTTGAGGGCTTTTTATTTTTTTTCACCCATTGTTATGAACAACAATTGATTCAAGACAACAACAGCAAGCCATCACTTATGTCCTTTGCGAAGCGCGTTTTAAAATTCAAAAGTTATTATCTAAAGATTTCAGTGGACGGAAAAAAGGTAAGTTAGGTTTCTCCAGCATCCTTCTTTTCTTTGTAGATTATTTTTAATGAAAGCTGGAAGAAAGAAAAATATTGTTTAATAAATTGCTTTACATAAACTTTTTATAAAATAAATTATATAAATATATTAATTTTTGAACTTATTTGATATGTCGTTATTATTTTTTATGAATTTGTTTTTCAACATTTATGATTAGTTTTTATTATTGAATTTTTAATGACGTTAATTCAAAATTCTTCCTTAGCCATAGGTGTATTTACGAAATGCTCATACTATATTTATATTATAGCAAAATGTAATAAGGATTATTTTAAACGAAAATGTGACTTACATTATGGGCAGCCGCATTCATCAACAACCATTTTTGGTAGGTCACGTTTAATAATACCGTCATCGCCATAGTATATTAAGGACATGCTGGAAAATTTAACTGGAGCACAACAAGGCCTCATTCCATTGAGCAAGCCCATTTTACGATACTCTTCTATAAAGTGCGCGTGAAATGTTTGAAATGTATCTGGAGTTCGAAATTGACCAGAACATTCTCCTCTACAGTAATTTGCAAAGTATCCCCTAGGTGCAATAATCCAATCATCCCAACCAAGCGCCTTGAACGATACATAAAACGATTCCTTGCAGCATTGTCCACTTAAAGCACCACCACAATCCACTGCCCGTCTTCTCACACGCCTCGGTCTTGATGATTCAGTATGAAGAACAAGAAATGGACGATTTGGATTTACGTGAGACGAAGCGCTTTTCATCTTAGCATGGAATTTTGGTGCCGCCCACTGAAAAAGGTGCAAGGAGTATTGACTGCCACAGCCAGTACAGTCTATCAGAAGACGCAAGTTTTTTTCACTCGTATCCCTGTACCACTCGCGAATTGTTTCTGTCAGGTCAAACTTTTGCCAACCTAGGTGATCCGTGTCTACTTCAAAAGATGCACGAAATAAGATCGCCTGATCTATCGCCTGTCAAATCGCGTATATAAAAATATAACGAAAATATTATGAAATTTGTAATAATAACATCAACAAATTACCTCTTCAGTTATATTGATCCCTTCTGTCATCCGAAATACCCAAATTTTAATCCTTTGTCGGGGTACATTTGGGTTGCTTCTCCGCTTGTTTTTTATTGAATGTTGTATTTGAAGGTTTACTTCAGTTTTTGCATCCCACTCGTTGTGCTGTTTTTCGATGCGAATGTGCATTTGCGCACTTCTTATTGATAGTTTTTGATTTGGAACACTTGATTTTTGAGGAGCAAACTCGACTATTCGGTACTGGCGGTACTGCGACCCTAAAGGAATCAGATGTTTTAGTAACGCTTTGTTTATAATTTCAGGAAACAAGTATGTATGTACTTTGTAAAGCGTAATTATACCCTGAACCCATAAAATGGGTAAATCAGGGTATAATGGTTTTGTGCAAAAGTATGTAACAGGCAGAAGGAAGCATCTCCAACCCCATAAAGTATATATATTTTTGATCAGTATCAATAGCCGAGTCGATATGGCCATGTCCGTCTGTCCGTCCGTCTGTCCGTCTGTCTGTCTGTCCGTCTGTCCGTCTGTATGAACGCTTAGATCTCAGAGACTACAAGAGCTAGAGACTTCAGATTTTGAATATAAGTTCTCCTATACCATAAGCAGAACAAGTTTGCTTCAAATTATCGATAACTACTCTGGTTTTCGATATACACATGGAATCGATAACAAAAAATATCGAATTTGGAAAATAAAAAAATTGGGGTTGGTGTAATGGGTAACGATAGAACTTTTCTCAAAATTTCGTCGAAATCGGTTAAGAAACACCAGAGATATCGTAAAGTTAAGTCAGCTATGAGTTTTGTTTAAAGTGATCAAAATTTGAAGCATACTTTTAGGACGCAAGGACTGCAACTGGGTTCAGCGTATCTTCTGGTCGGGCTATCCCGACTAGAGCCTTCTTACTTGTTTTATATTTGGTGCTTAGTTTTTAACAAATTGTAAACATGGAGACAAAAGAAAAGATGGAAAAAGGAATACAATTGCTAACTTGACTTTGCACAACAAAACCGATATACTCTTTTATCTACGTTACTAGAATGTAAAAAGAATTGCTTAATACCTCTTTATACCTCTTTGTTATTTATTCCGTTTGCATTTTTAATTGTTTACTTTGTCTGATGTTCTTGTTTCACACCTCAGACAATAGTGAAAGTACTTCACCGCACATTAGCAGTCTGCAATAAGCCCTCAGACGACAGTACAGTACTTTCACGCTTATGTTTTTAAGTTGTCTGGGGTCGAAGAGTTCCTACGGCCAGACAAAGACAAGTATATAAGTGTACATATGTAAATGTCTGCACTGTGGTTTGTAAGTTTGCATGAATGCTTGTCTTTACTTAGGCTTGCTGGTGTCTCTGTTGAGAAGTGAAATAAGTATTGCACTTGGAGCCTTTTCTTGGGCACCTTACGGTGTCTGCGTTTGGACACACAAACTTATTAAAATGTAGTATTATGCTAGCGGGTGACTACATTTGACCATAACTGTTTTACATTTGCTTTGTTTGAGTTAGACGTATTATTTGTCTATCGACTCTCCGCCAATTCTTACTTAGCTAGTATGGTTATAAATATATATACATATACGTATAAATGATCCATACGGGCATTTAATGAATACATATAACAATACGTAAGCGGGCTCTGGTCAAGAAATTTAGACTATTTCATACCCTCAACCCTAGACTTTTCTTGTGTTTGTGTGTTAAAGCACTACTGTCGCTATTGCATAAATAACTTAACGTCAATCTTTAATATCTCCGGTGTTAATTAACAGATTTCAATGAAAGTTTTAATTGTGATAAGAGCTATAGATAACTTGAATTAATATTTATCAGGTGTTAAGTTATACTCTGATCCCAGGGCAGTAATTACCGTGAAAAGTGTGAAACATAAAAACCTTTTGGTGGAAAATCAAATTCGATGTAGTCTTTTTTATTGGGATTAAAGTAAAAATGTACACACATAAAGTATAAATATACATATCACGTTGCTAACGCAAACCCTATTAGAAACGTACACTGATGGTATGGATTCCTAGTAGCAAGTAAAACGTAACAAACACTACCGGATACCCAGTCAAGCATTTTACATAAGCCGTCACTGACACAGACACGGTACAAAAGTGGAAGTAGCAATACAGCGTATGTTTTCAGTCTGAAAGCACACCTAGCGTTATTTACTTACGCTTGTAACTTGGCTTTCAAAAGTATACATTCAAACCACCCTTGTGCGGAAAACAAATCACTTTAAAATGTAATTTCATTTGGCATTATCTTTTACATTCTAAAAGCAGGAACAATGAAAATTTGTGACAACTCACAAATAATGGATTGAAATGAAATACTAGTTTGTTTATATCGATGTTATGGGAACTCTGAATTTATGGGTACGGGTTGTCGACTCACATTTTACTCTACATGTACTCACCCTCCTCAGCAAAAGTAATTATCTCTTTGGTACTGCCAAAAAAGTCTTCGCGCTCAAATCCCCGACCATCCCGATCTTCAATGGCCAATGTTTCGTGTATTAATCGATCTTCTTCTTCTTCTTCTTGTTGACTTTTGATTGTGCTTTGGTCCTTATCATGTATTTGAACGCTGTAATCGTTAAAATAAACATGATGATTGGGTTCAAAGCCGCCGCCTATATCGTTATTGGTGCTATCACTATCACTACTACGATTTATATCTATTAGATATGTTGATTTACTGTACGCAGTCGACTTGGTATTTCTGTTGAAAACATTATTTGCCTTGTGTTTTTTAGCAGCTCGCGTAAATGTGTTGTCGTCTACTTGTGAGCGGGGTCGCTGATTTGTTGTAGCAGGCGTTCCTTTTTTTAACTGGCCGTTTCTCTCCAAGGTCTTTTTACTATTTCTGTGATCATGTTGGTACGTTTCCAAATGATAGCTAGCCCTTCCCGCTGTTCGATTTCTTAAAAAAAGTCTTTTCTGGCCACTTCTGTTGCTCCTATTGGTATTGCTGAATGTGTATGCAAAGCTCTGACTGGTTGTGCGATTCGGCTCTGTGTTAACAGAAACCGGGTTTGGTTTATGAAATGTATTAATATCAAATACTCTTTCCACCCCTTTCCGCCGGTCACTTAGAATATCGTTTTTGTTGCCGTGGCCGCTATCAAATGCATCATTTGTTACCATTTGACCACCGTCCGCCCGATAAATCGTCTCCCAAATGAACTGTTTTGGTAACGGATGGGATACATTTGGTTTATGTGTGAGGCCAAGTTTTGTCAGAATTTGTCGCTTTATTGATTCCAAACGAACACGGTCACTAAGCACAATATTGTTATGATTGCGATTAGTTTTTTTGTAGATGTAATTGTTGTGGTTATTGTACTTGTTGTTGTTGTTGTTATTGTTATTATTATTGTTATTGTAATCTGTGTGTGGGTTATCTGTGTAAATGTGACAATTGTAAAATGTTAAGTGTTAAGTAAATCTCATAGTTGAACGGATTCGTTCTGTTTAGATATTGTGTTATAAGTAATAGTATTTGCATATAATAAGCTTAAATTACTTGTATTACATTCATATGTATTTAATCATATTCATTGCTATTAGCTAAAGTGCGACCCTTAGTTATAACTTGCAATTAATTAATTTAATTTAATTTAACTTACCCCCATTGTTGTAAAAGTTTCCCTCCTCAAACTGGCACAGAGTGCAACCTTTTTGGGTGACGAGATTTGAAACGTAGCCGCCGCTACTGGCAATAGCATTACAGTTGATAAGTTTAACCTCTAGCCAAAAGAGACCAATTAGCAACCAAACAAGATTTGCACGGTTACGTTTGTTTTTAGAGAAATTGCGCATTGTGCTATAACTGGTTGAGGGCCATGACGAAACAAAAGCCTTCAAAGACGATACACGTACTATAGCGGAAGATGTACTGCGTGTTCTCAACATCACTTCTGCTGAATTGTCTTGCCTTATTGCTTTCAACGCTTCCAGCGAGACAAATGTGCTGTGACTGTGTATCGTACTTAACCGAAGTATGCTATCCTGATATTGTTGCGGTTTGCTGTTGCGTGCCTGCCTACTGCCATTATTGTTGTGCCTGCGACGTCGGCGACGACGTCGACGACGCCGTCTTCTTTGTCTCTTACGATTGTTGCAAAACATTTTACATAAATTGTTGGTCTTCAGTTGTTGGTCATTGGTAATATCATAGGAAGCATGACCGTGCCCATACTGTTCCTTTAATTTACTGTCTCCATTGCATATTGCCGATGAGCTAATAGGTGCTGGGATAGCGGTTGCCTTGGATAAAACTCGACTGGCACAAGCTGCAGTAAGCGGGCCTGTGTTGTGCAGCTTAATTAAGCTAGTTAGCAGTGTAAAAAGAGCGATTGCCCATTGGTGAACAACTGTAACAACTAGGACTAGAAGACTAGATGCTCCAGGTGTCGTGGAAGATGCGCCCTTTCGTGGGGTAGTTGACGGATAGGGGCTGTTGCACGAGCTGCAGCAACTCAGACCTAAGTTGCTGCAACTGCAGCAGCACATAAGGACACAACATCCCTGCCGGCAGCAGAAGCAAGGACAATTGTAAAAGCATTTGCTATGAATGGATCCTGTGGCTGGTGTTAACAAAACCGGCTCTTGTTTGTCCAAGTTTAATAACATTGTTATTTTCTTAACGGTTGGTGCATATTTCTATTTCCAAATACTTTGTACTTTACGCATTCAATTATCCACCGATTCATTATACAATACTGAAAGGATACAAAAAAAATATGTTTAAATAAATAAGAACGTTGCTATCTTAAGTCTTATCTTACCCATCTGTAAACCTCTATGAAACATTTTCAAGAGTCATTCTGATTGAAATGAAATACATATAATAAAACAAATTAATAAAAATAATACAAAAATTAAATGTATGTACCTCTTTCCGTTTCTCTGATCAACGGGTTCATATATATACAGACTTATCAATGTCAATTAAGCTATTGATATTGATCAAGAATATACACATTTTTCGTTCGGAGATACTTCCTTCTATCTTTAACAAACATTGTACTTTTACTCAATTCATAGGTTTAGGGAATAATAAAATATTTTAAAGCATCTATTTTGTATACATTTCACTAACGGCCACCGGACAAAGAAAAAACAACAATGAAAGCACATAGCACCAAAATGATCATTACTTTTCAGACAACTTTACACAATATTCACATAATAAAAGCATCTCAGCATATGTAATAAAACGTTTGCAGAAATATTTAAGCACAAGCAAACAAGCATAAAATTTGCACATAAAGTATTATTATATACTATCCAGTTGTGATGACAGGCATTCAAAAGTATGCGTAAGGACGACGACAGAAGCGACCAAAGAAAAATGACAGCTTTAGACAAAAGAAAGAGCAAGCAGAACACAAGAACAGCAGCATGGAAATAAGTTGTTAAGATTTTTGCTAAGATGACACAATACATTTCTTACACATATTTTGTAAAAATGTTGTCCTCCAATAAGAACATTTTATAATAACACTCATAACAATGGTGCTAGGACCTGGATTATAAACTCATGGCAAACTTATAATCCATTTAAAATGTGTCAGTTAAAAAAACAAATTTCATGAATTAACCCACCCATGATTTTTTTTATATTTCTTTTCCAATGTTTGACTGTAACAAAAATGTATCATTATATACACATGTACCTAAATTTATTAAATATGATAATTAACTGATGTTTTTACATATATCAAAGATGAAATCCTACTTTGTACTAATCTAACATCAATCAGTATTTTACTCATGCACGTGCTTCTTGAACTTGTTGCCGGAATAGTCTTTGGCAATCGAACAAAATATAAAATCAAAAATGTTAAGCTTACGTATTTTCGGTTTCATCCGTGCATGAATGTGTACATTTCAGTATTCATGTTCACACAAACAAGCATTCATACGTACATAATGTATATAATCACCATCACTGCTAAAGTATTGGAGACACTTTGTCTAGAACACATTCCTTAGAGATGGAGTGAAATTCGATTGTCAGCCAAAAATGGGAAATTCACAACGTACACATATACATACATGCATAAATGGAATATGTATTTATGCAGTATATAAACAACCGTTGGTGCCGCTTAGTATGTACTGTACCAATAGTATATGTATGCATGATGAATATGGACACATACTATATAATAACATATATGTACATAAATGTATTATGAATGCTACATTAGCATATACTATATATACTCATTTAAAACAGCAATATAGAAATTGTTATTAATAGTTAAAGTTTAAATTATATTCACTTAATACTATCACTTTTAAATTTTTTTTGCGTCATCGATAATAATCGGGGGAATATATTTACTACTTGTGAATACACTAAATCGCAATAATTGTTTAATAAAACACCATGCGGAGCCAAAATTGCGTTTATTCTACTCGGTGCTAACGGACTAAATGAAAATAATAAAACGAACACACTTCCGAGTAAGCTGACAATCGTCAGCCAGCTGTTACAGCAAGCGCTCATTACAGCGGATTTCAATTGAGGCATAGCTGGAAGTATTGTTCAATTTTAAAGTTTAATTGACACAGCTACTAGTTACGATAGTTTTGAACACGTACGCTTTAATGCATACATTTTGTCATTCATCTATTATGATTTACTTATTGGAGAATATATATTTTTATTAAGTCTACAATTATATACATAAATAAGGTTATTCACTGTGTTTAGGGTTTGCTCCACTAGAAAACGGATAAAAAGAGTAGTTATTTTGCAATTGGCTCATATCAGCTGGAGTAACGCATTACAAAGAATTGCTACAAAGCAAAAGCTCGCTGGTCTGGACCCAAGAGCGCTCTTAATCCACTATGTTCAACCTTATCGCTTATTTCTGAGCATATAGACAACCTAATCGCTTATTTCTGTGTATAAGTACATGAGTAGAGAATCTAAAGTCTCTTTACCAGCGAGTATTTAATATCAAATTCACTGGAAATATTTGTAAGGAACTCACAGCTGTTAGCGCAATTCTGAGCATGTTAACGCATTTGGCTCATCAGCAGAGTGATAAAGAACACAAGCTTGCCATTCTGTACCCATGGCTAATATTTTCAACAAATTCTATAATATTTTAAAAGGTACGCTTAGTCTAAACTTCAAACTCTGAAGTGCCCAAAAATCCTTACGGACTTTTTTTTTTAGATACCAAACTTATTGTGTTACCGTATCAATTGAGTTAGAACTTAACATGACCGGCTGACTGATGTCAATAGATTGGAGAGCAATGCTGTTACCTCAACTTAACGCACATTCAGTCAGCTGCTGCAAGAAGCAAAATAATTAAGGGAGTTTTTGATTTGTAACTTTTAAACAGCTTTGTTCTTTTGGGTACGACAGCAGCTGTCACCTCGTATTTTCATATTTCACATCAAATATGGTGCGCAGCTGGCCTGAAGAATGTTCGAAAGGTTTGATGTACCGATTATGAGCCAGGAGTGCCAGCAACTCGAGGGAAGTCACCACCTATCGTCACACCAAATAATTGTGATTCCAGCTCAATAACTGTGGAATATAAAGTCTTTCTCTTGAAAGTCGCAGGCCTGGGGCGGCAGGTGTGGGTGGTTTTTAATGCAGATCTACTTTAGTGATAAAAATATCCCCAAAAGTATGCTAAAGTGCATCTTAAGTGCTGACATCTTTATATAGAAACAGCCGAGAAGTATAGAGGGTTTACGAAGGCTGGTTCAGATTGGTGCTAGGGTTATGTTAGTCGGCTGGTTGGTCGGTCGTGTGCGCTGAATCTCGTAAATGGGGCTCAACGTATCACGATCACAGTAGTGGGTTCGTATGCCGCTGTGGGCTTGTTTGTTTGTGTTGTTTGTCCAAATAGAAATCAAGGACACAGAGCTTTAACGTAAACTTATAATTTTTATACTGGATACCGAAGGTAAAGAGTATATTGGGTTTGTGCAATGTCCGTCATGGTGTCTGTCCGTCTGTCCGTCTGTATGAACGCAACTTTTTTCCACACCCTTTCCACCTGAAACTTTGCAAATCTCTTTATCTATGGCATAGTAAATTAAAGTGTTAAGATTGGAGTTCTACGATAACTAGAGGGCTGGCAAATCGATCAACTCGATAACCCAAAATCGATAAGTCCAGCTATTTCGCAAGCCCTTACAGCTAGAACTACCAAACTTAGGGAGAAGATAGCTACTAGCAACCCCCAAAAAAATGCATCAAAATTTTGGCGCCACGCCCACCCATTCCGCCCCCCCTCCGCAAATGCCGATATCTTCTACAGTTTTGAGCTAGAGTTACAAAATTTGGTCCCAATAAAGGTGTTGGCGACAATCGCTTATTTCTGTGTATAAGTACATGAGTAGAGAATCTAAAGTCTCTTTACCAGCGAGTATTTAATATCAAATTCACTGGAAATATTTGTAAGGAACTCACAGCTGTTAGCGCAATTCTGAGCAAGTTAACGCATTTGGCTCATCAGCAGAGTGATAAAGAACACAAGCTTGCCATTCTGTACCCATGGCTAATATTTTCAACAAATTCTATAATATTTTAAAAGGTACGCTTAGTCTAAACTTCAAACTCTGAAGTGCCCAAAAATCCTTACGGACTTTTTTGTTTAGATATCAAACTTATTGTGTTACCGTATCAATTGAGTTAGAACTTAACATGACCGGCTGACTGATGTCAATAGATTGGAGAGCAATGCTGTTACCTCAACTTAACGCACATTCAGTCAGCTGCTGCAAGAAGCAAAATAATTAAGGGAGTTTTTGATTTGTAACTTTTAAACAGCTTTGTTCTTTTGGGTACGACAGCAGCTGTCACCTCGTATTTTCATATTTCACATCAAATATGGTGCGCAGCTGGCCTGAAGAATGTTCGAAAGGTTTGATGTACCGATTATAAGCCAGGAGTGCCAGCAACTCGAGGGAAGTCACCACCTATCGTCACACCAAATAATTGTGATTCCAGCTCAATAACTGTGGAATATAAAGTCTTTCTCTTGAAAGTCGCAGGCCTGGGGCGGCAGGTGTGGGTGGTTTTTAATGCAGATCTACTTTAGTGATAAAAATATCCCCAAAAGTATGCTAAAGTGCATCTTAAGTGCTGACATCTTTATATAGAAACAGCCGAGAAGTATAGAGGGTTTACGAAGGCTGGTTCAGATTGGTGCTAGGGTTATGTTAGTCGGCTGGTTGGTCGGTCGTGTGCGCTGAATCTCGTAAATGGGGCTCAACGTATCACGATCACAGTAGTGGGTTCGTATGCCGCTGTGGGCTTGTTTGTTTGTGTTGTTTGTCCAAATAGAAATCAAGGACACAGAGCTTTAACGTAAACTTATAATTTTTATACTCGATACCGAAGGTAAAGAGTATATTGGGTTTGTGCAATGTCCGTCATGGTGTCTGTCCGTCTGTCCGTCTGTATGAACGCAACTTTTTTCCACACCCTTTCCACCTGAAACTTTGCAAATCTCTTTATCTATGGCATAATAAATTGAAGTGTTAAGATTGGAGTTCTACGATAACTAGAGGGCTGGCAAATCGATCAACTCGATAACCCAAAATCGATAAGTCCAGCTATTTCGCAAGCCCTTACAGCTAGAACTACCAAACTTAGGGAGAAGATAGCTACTAGCAACCCCCAAAAAAATGCATCAAAATTTTGGCGCCACGCCCACCCATTCCGCCCCCCCTCCGCAAATGCCGATATCTTCTACAGTTTTGAGCTAGAGTTACAAAATTTGGTTCCAATAAAGGTGTTGACGACACCCAACCAAATTCATAAAAACTTTGGATGCCACGCCCATCCATACTGCCCTAGCCGCTCCAACGTTTCGCTAAAAACGGAAATGCTTGTATCATTAAAAGAGTTGAAGCTCGAGTCACCAAACTTGGTGAAAAGATAACGGTTTACGACCTCCAAAAAACTGCATCATAGTTTTGGAGCCACGCTCCTCCGTTCCCCAGCTCTCTGCATTTTGAAATCAAAAATTCCCATATTTTCCACAGCTTTTGAGCTAAAACCACCAAATTTGGTGCCAAGATTGGTGATGAGGAGACCCAAAAAATTTGGACGCCACGCTCCCCCACACCAGCCCCCAGCTCCCCTTCCATCATATTCTACTATGTTTAAGCTAGAGTCACGAAATTTGGTATGAGGATAGCAATTGACATCATACACAGATCTGCAGCAAAATTTTTGACGCTAAGCCCCCATAGCGCCCCAGCCCCCCTTTCCACACCTTTAACAAAATTTGAGCTAGAGCCACCAAATTTGGAAGGAAGATAGCTTTTTGGCATCCCCATCTGCACCAGACAATCTTTGAGGCAGCGTACACCCCTGCCGTATCTGAAACCCCATTGCAATCAGGTCTCTTTTTATCGGTTTTATTACTGGTATCGAGTATACCGCAGTCGGTTGCGTCCGGATGCAACGTTTATACTTGTTTTATCTGAATTTTTACCTTAATTCACTTTCAGATTTACTAATAAGTTTTTATTTTACTTTTAGTTTTATTATATTATATTTTGCATTAATTGTCATTCTATATCAGCTGCTTATATCAGACAATACATAAATAAATAAAATGGGTTCCTGGCTTACCCCATATGCCTTCATATTAGAAAAACGAATAAAGTATAAATTTTTAAGAAAAACAAGTAAGAAGGCTCTAGTCGGGATAGCCCGACCAGAAGATACCCTGAACCCAGTTGCAGTCCTTGCAACCTAAAAGTAGGCTTCAAATAATTATCACTTTAAACAAAACTCATAACTGACTTAACTTTACGATATCTCTGGTGTTTATTAACCGATTTGGACGAAATTTTGAGAAAAGGTCTATCGTTACTCATTACACCAACCCCCAAATTCGATAGTTTTTTTATCGATTCCATGTGTATATCGAAAACCGGAGTAGTTATCGATAGTTTGAAGCAAACTTGTTCTGCTCATGGTATAGGAGAACTTATATTCAAAATCTGAAGTCTCTAGCTCTTGTAGTCTCTGAGATCTACGCGTTCATACAGACGAACAGATATCGACTCGGCTATTGATACTGATCAAGAATATATATACTTTATGGGGTCGGAGATGCTTCCTTCTGCCTGTTACATACTTTTGCACAAAACCATTATACCCTGATTTACCCATTTTATGGGTTCAGGGTATAAAAAAAAAAATAATCAGCCCAAAACATTGATGATGATCGCAGGAGAGTGTGCAGTAAGTTGTCAAAATCAGAATAACATCAAGAAGCAGAAGCTGTTGTAGAAATTTTATTTTTGGAGAGTACAAGTGTTTGGCATCTGTGCAGCCCCGTGCACGCCGTAGCTTCTCGTGATGGTAGTCATTGATCATGACACCATCAAGATCGAAGTTCACAGGTATGCAGCGATTCTTACTATGTGTATGCGTATGCACACCCTGTTCAGGCGCCACCAAGCGTGGAAGGGCTGTGATGGAGGGGATTAATCGACTTGAGCCTTCTGACTTGTCTAGTTTTTGTGTTCTTGGTTGCAAACATGAAAAATAACTAGCAAAAAGGTGCACTACTTTTAAAATCTCCTAAAAGACATAAATCAAAAGAACATATGTATGTACGTATTTGTATATGCATACATAGTGAGTTCATAATCGTAAACATTTATATGTACTCATGTATGTATCACGTCGTCATTTACGGACAATATGCATACGTGGATATAAATACATACATACATATAAAGGAAAGTGTATTTTTTACCTTTGGTACTGTTACCCATTTTATAACTTTAGTGTAGGGTATACAAATTTACCAAGAAAGTGCAATTGAGGGGACCTAGCACAAAAACAAAACACAATAATGACGACGATAACAACAACAGTGGCACATAATAGCAACAAGCGGCAGCCAAAGCAAAAGCTACATTTACTGAAAAAGCAACAGCCAAAGACTAAAAGAAACGGCAGAAGAGCAGTCTCGGTTGACTTGCAGACCGTGAAAAGCCACGAGCCACAATTGAAAAACCGAATTTCATACCGAAAACATATGAATACTGATTGTTCAAATAAAGAGCAAGCGGTATAGATGACTACAGCACATACGTACGTACAAAATCAGGTAATAACGCATATACACATACATATATTTATGAACATATATACATGTATACATATGTACAAATTGTAAATATGTATGTACATACATACATACATACATAGTAGTACAATATGAGTTTTTGATGCACGATCGACAAACAAACATAATTTAGTTGTCTTCAAATATGTATGCGTATATATTGTACATATTTGGACACAAATGCACATATACACTCAAACATTCATATAGCGAATCGCGAGGCGACCGACAAAATCTTCGTTATGGAGAAATCCTGTAATATGCAAAGTTTTTAATGTTCTGGTAATGCATTTTTTCAAGATGAGTTCTTAACGGAGAAGTTCGACCATATAAAAGTATTTATAATTTTGTATACATAAATATGTATACATATGTATATAGGTTTACATTTAAGCCTTGTAGCACATGGCACATCTTAACCAAAAGAACATCAATAAGGACGGGATTTGCAATTTAACGTTATTTATTTATTGTCAGCTATGAGCAGCCGACATGAAAATAAAAATAATTTAAAATAATTATAATAACAAGTAAGAAGGCTCTAGTCGGGATAGCCCGACTAGAAGATACCCTGAACCCAGTTGCAGTCCTTGCGTCCTAAAAGTATGCTTCAAATTATGATCACTTTAAACAAAACTCATAGCTGACTTAACTTTACGATATCTCTGGTGTTTCTTAACCGATTTGGACGAAATTTTCTATCGTTACCCATTACACTAATCCCCATTTTTACATTTTCCAAATTCGATATTTTTTTGTTATCGATTCCATTTGTATATCGAAAACCAGAGTAGTTATCGATAATTTGAAGCAAACTTGTTCTGCTTATGGTATAGGAGAACTTATATTCAAAATCTGAAGTCTCTAGCTCTTGTAGTCTCTGAGATCTACGCGTTCATACAGACGAAAAGACGGACAGACGGACGGACAGACGGACATGGCCATATCGACTCGGCTATTGATACTGATCAAGAATATATGGGGTCGGAGATGCTTCCTTCTGCCTGTTACATACTTTTGCACAAAACCATTATACCCTGATTTACCCATTTTAAGGGTTCAGGGTATAAAAATAATTAAGTTTAAAGTAAAATTTAAAATTATATGTAGTTCTGAGAGTAAATTAAGGTTGAAATAATTATAAAGTTAACGTTAAAGCTCTGGGGAATTCAAATAAAATAAGTGGCCCAACATTTGTTGCGTGGATTGCGAAAAACCCAGAAAAACCCAATCAGACCAGTGGTAGATTAGTGATTAGTTGTTACGATTAGATAAGGCAGAAAGGAAAGATCGTTTTAGTACTAGAGTCGAGGTCTCCAGAGAGACAAGAGAATAAAGCTTGTTGTAGTCAAAACATAATACGCAAAATGGTTTATGAATTAAATAGTTGCTTGAGCAACGATCGAGGCTAAGGGGTAAAAAGTTACGTGTGGATCTAATTGGAACATTTAATTTTATTCGACTTAGAAAAACTGATGAGTCGATTTCACCATTAAGTAGATTAGTGATGAATACTACACCATGCATAATTCTGCGGTTCAACAGGGAAGGAAGAGTAATTAAAAGAAGTCTACTTGAATAGGGGGGTAGGTCTATTCCAGGAACCCAGTTAAAACATCTAAGCGCAAACAGAAGAAATTTCCTTTGCACAGACTCAATTCTATCCTGGTGAATCCCGTATTGCGGGGACCACACACAAGATCCATACTCCAGGATGGGACGTACTAAGGATGTATATAGCGTTTTAGTGGTGAAGGGATCATTAAACTCTTTTGACCACCGCTTGATGAAGCCAAGAGCGTTTATGGCCTTATTGACCATCGACGATATGTGAGAATCAAATTTTAATTTGCTATCAAGAATGATGCCTAAATCTTTAATTTCAAAAACGCGGACAAGTGGTGAAGCATCAAGCACGTAGTAAGCAGTATGAGGGGTACCTCTACAAAATGTCATGATTTTACATTTTAAACAATTTAAATTTAGTAAGTTATAACGGCACCAAGCCGACAGTGCACCCAAGTCCGACTGCAGTAGGTTACATAGAGAATCATCATTAAAGGTGAAACACAGCTTTACATCATCAGCAAATATAAATACACGAGAATTAGTAATAACAGCAGGAAGATCGTTATGTGCATTTGATTTTAAGCATTAGTGCCCTTTTACAATATTACTTATGCATGTTTATATATAAAAAAGACAGAAGCGATAGCGGTTTGTCCGTTTTTTCGGAGACAAAATTTTTTGAAATGCAGGCTAACGAATGGGGGTTGGACGATAAATTATAAATTTTTTGATTACGTATTTAAGGTGTAGTTTATTAAATGACCAAAGTTAACATTCGATCCGAGTGTAATGATTCCAAAAGAATATATGTATGTATATTTAATTAAACTGACTATTTGATTCTTTCCGTCGAATTTGACTACTTTGGTTTAAAAACCATAACATATAAGAAATTTCTGATTTAAGGTGAAGTCGTTCTGGGGGCGGTGGCACTATCTATTATCCAACCAAAATTGCCAACACTAGCTAAACACTTCGTACAAACAGACCGCATGGCGGAGAACGCACGAAACCAATGTACTCTTCTCACTTCGGTATCAGAGTATAACAAACAGGTTTTATTGGTATAGAGTATATTGTGTTCGGCACCCCGAATGTAACTTTTTGGCTTAGTGCTGTGCGGAGCGTTGAACCCTGACCTGACGTGTTGATGCAGAGTTAGTTGCGCGTTTTTAAACCCACAAGCACAAGCAGAAATAAGAAAAGCAGGAAGAAGAAAGGGCAAAATACCGAGGGGTGGTTTTTGTGATCGTCAACACCGCTTCGGCGTCACGGTTGCATCTATCAAACAGGTGTTCTATATGAAAAGCGCGGGCATTGAGAGCGCTAAGAGGTTTTCACTTGTAGAAGCGAGATCACAAAAAGTAAACTCAAACAAAAGAAGTATGCGAGTTCACATGTATGTACGTTTGAATGTTTACAGTACATAAGTATTTTATATTAAAATACTCGTATATTCCCCATTGAAAACATACTAAGAGCCTTAGCCAGCTGTCTTCTCCGCTAGTTTTAAAGAAAAACAACCCGCTTGCCTTATTATAGACTTTACAAAATTTTAATAGACGGTGGAAGCTTTGGAAACCGGAAAGGGCAACTATTCAATATTTAAACCATTTTAAAAACCGTTTAAACATATTCAAAGTAAGTAAGCAAGCTATTTTTGGCCCGCCGAAAATTGTGTAAACATAAAACAAAAAGTGCAAATGCATGGAATGGGCAGAAGGAACCCTTTCCGACCCCATTAAGTGCAATATATATTTTTGATTTGAGCGTTTGATTTGAAATTGTTGTCAAAAAAGATTACTAGATTCAAAAGAATCAGTGTACTATGTTAAGAGTCTTAACTTAAGACATTTACATAAAGTACCAGGCAAGGTAAAAAAAGGTATACATGTGTCGACTATTATTGTTTGTCGTTTGACAGTAAGACATAAGCGGATTGTAGTGCAAGCAAAATTCGGAGATGGTTCAGTGATCAGTCTCTCTTCTTCTACCCTTTTGATTTGCAACGGTAGTCGCCGCTTGTTTGGCACGCGCCGTCTTGGCAGTCAAACCAGCACCTGCAAAAGCATACAGATATGTAAGCACACAAAATTTGTGCGAAGAGAAAATCAAACTAGATCTGCATATGTATTTAGTTATGTACAACTAAGTATTTATACATTACTAAGATTCAACTTACACGTAAAAACCAATCAAATTCTTAAAGCACTTACTGCATTTTATAGTTGTATTATAATTTATAAGCAAAACAAATTGACATTTTTCGATTAAAAACTTGATTTGCTTTAAAAGATATGTGTATTTTAAATATTATCTTAAGTTATGTATTCTGTTTGACAGAATTCTCAGATATGTTAGATTATTGTTTTCAGAAGTTGGTTTTTTTTACCGTTTTGCATAGGTTTCCATTTAAAAAAGCTGCTCGATATGCACAAGCAATGTTCTGTTTAATGCTGTTTTATATGATATGCGAATCTCCGCTTAGTTTGAATACATTTTAATTCAGTGATGCCACAAATTTTTTTTTTCACAAAGCAAGCTTAAAACAGACAAGCAAAGCCAATATACACTTTCTTGTTCGGTTATAAATCGAAAAAAGCAATCGTAATTTTAAAAAATTTATATGTATATACATGTATACATGTAAAAAATTAAAATACGATATATAAACATGCATATGTATGTACAAATGAGGTGAAATCAATGTTAATACATTTCTGTACACATATTTACATTGACATACACATAAGTATGTGAATATGAGTTGGTTAAGTTGATACACATACATATGTTATGTGTCTACACAAACAGACAGATATATATACATATAAGCATATGTTGTTATGAACAAAGTCACGCGCGTGTGTCTTCACACACTCACTCACATGAATACATATGTACATATAAAATACTGACATACATATGTATATACATATACAGTTTTGAAAATCGCGCCTCTGTTGATCATGTAATGTACAATAAAATAAACTCTCTCGTACAGCAGGCTCAGGTATCGCTAGCGCTCCCGATTAGTCGTCAGCTCGTTTGAGTGGAAACGAAGCCGACCAACCGTAAAGCCACCAGTAGAAGTTGTGCTCAGACCAGGTTTCGAGCGTGGCTCAAACCGCTTCAGAACACACACAAACGTACCATACTTGAATATACATGTGTATGCATACACATGCATACTTATGTATATACGTTTATATCAATATATAGCAAATAGCTTGTTGAGTGAGAGCGGCTTAAAACTGCTTCCGTCGACCATTCGCATTCAACAGAAAAACAGTTTCGGCTGAGAACTCTTTAAACACGGTCCAACGATCCACCTTGCAGGGACCTGTAGCGCGTACGTTAACTAAACAGCAAGTGGAACGCGCCTTTCTTTGGTTTATATTCCTACAAATAAGTGTTCACACGCACACATACAAATAGAATATGTATGTACATCAATGTATGTTTGTACATACATTTAAATGTATCAAATAAAAGAATGTGATTATTTTAATTACTGCGCATATAGCCGTTGAAAGCTATCTGCAGTTGCATACAAACCAAAAGTTGAAACACCAGTGATATATAATATCTAGGATCAATCAAGTTGTGAACTCGCTAACAACAAATTTCCAACAGTCCGGAATCCTCCTCACATGAAAAAAACAGAATAGCAAGTGAGTGTGCATGAATTGCGTGTTCTCAGTGAATATCAAACGAAAAGATTATTTGCTTATACTCAAAGCTTTTTTTTACAAGAAACTGATAAGCTTCTTTATATACCACAAATCATTTGGGCAATTATATTAATTTAGAAAAATTTATGTATTACTTATATTGTAAGCATAAAATCCAAACGATTTTGGTAAGCAAGTAATTTCTTTTTTTAACTGTTAGTAATATATTTAATAATATTAGTTAATAGTGTCCGACTAGGAAGATTGTACATACATACACTATGCTGTTTGTATCGTTAGGTGTAGCTAACCTATGCACTAGTTTGTTCGCAAAAACATATATGTATGTGTATACCTTCGTGAATGCATCTAGAAGCCTGTTATTTACAAGTCCAAATAACATGCAGCTTTATGGGACCAGCTTTGAGTACTTGTCGAATATGTATTAGCGTTGCGCTTAATGTTTATCAATGCTAATAAGCCGATTTAATGTCTTATTGATTAGTTTTTTAATGAATTTCTCTTTATTTTCCAAATTTTTAGCCCAAACAAATTTCATATGCACAAACATGCACATAACTTTCAAATTTGTTCTTCAAAAGACAATTAATTCTTGCAAAGGTCAAGACTAAATTTTTTATACACTCTTTGTAACTTATATATAGGTACATTCAGGTATCTACATAAAACAAAAAAGTAAAACTCAGTGCGAATATTTACCCACGCTACTGACCTTGAGCTTGTTTTCCCCGTTTTAAGTGGAGTTTGTTTTCAAGTCTCGTCTTGCGCTAGGCGGTCGTCGTCATCGTCGCCATTATTCAGCTCGAGTGTGTGAAAACACGCTTTTTTCCCACTTTTATTTTTCAAATTGAATGTATTACGCGCACAAACTTTGATCTTAGACAAAATTCTCTGTACGTTTAAATGAACAAGCGGTTGGAAGCGTGTGGCCGTCCTTGACTTCTGTTAAATCGTGTGCTATCAAATCATATAAATATTAACATTTGGTCCGTATTAAACGAACACAACAGATGAAACTGAACTCATATTATCACATTAACCGAACACAGAACACCGAAACCTATATACCAACGCACATTCATATTCAAGTGCAGTTGGCTGGCAGCACACTTGACTCATTGATTGACCGACCGGCTGACTGCAGTGACCCTTAGAAGGGAAGCCGAGTCCTGAAAAGGTCAATTACGAACAGGTGAAGTGAAGCGCGCGCGCCTTCCCTATGTGTATTTGTATACATATGTGACGTAAACAAACATAGCTCGTGCGTGCTACAAAACGACAGGATGGGAAATGTGAAGAACGGCTGCACATAAATGAGCGGGAAAATGCAACTAGTTTCATTATTTTAAAGGCAGACGTATACTTTTACGATAATGATTGAAAATATTTGTTTTTGTTGTTGCAATGTGTTAGCCACAGCCCTTGTTACTGCTATTCGAAATAGAAATACTTATAGTTAATTAAAATTAATTTCTAACAAAATATCTCTTTTTAAACAAGCTTTCGAGTCGGACTTAACCGATTGCGGTCTTTTACGATACCAATATAAAAGCAGGTCGTAAGAAGTATGATTGCAAAGGGGAAGTACGGGGGCGTCAAGGGTGAGCGCTGCATGTAAAGACCCTTTGACACATGTTTTTGGGGAACATCGTTAGCTAACTTCAAAATTTGGCAAAAGTGGGCGTGGCATCCACATTAACATGTAGTTCTTTGGGGGATTGTACAAAGCGGCTGGAAGTTTTTGATGCATTTTTTTTGGTTTCCATCACTATTGGTGACTCTGGCTTAAAAAGTATGAAATATATGGGGGTTTTCGATTTCAAAACGAGAGGAGGCTTAGGACGGACTGTCACCATGACGAACATTGCACATTTACCTTTGGTATCGAGTATAAACAGATGTTTGTTAAAGACAATTTGGTTTTCGCAGTGACTTCAATGAAAACCATACTGTTTTTGTTTATATGGAATGTATTTTTCTTTATGAGCTTTTTCAGCTTTTTTTTTTGTTGCCATTTCCTTATGTATGAATGTTATTTTTGATGCTGCAAGCCTCTCATTGTTATGTTCGTTATCATTATGTTTACTAGCCATCATTGAATACCCGTTAAAAACTGTCTAGCTTGAACTTGATGCTAATACCAATGTTTCACAAAGTAATGGTGGCCGCATTTTATACTCTTTCCACCAAAATTGCTTATTGAAAATGTTCAATTTTAACACACTCTTAAAAAATGTATTTTGGGCATTGCGGTTCGTATGCGAAATCCCAAACAAATAAGTAAAAATGTTGATGACTTTACCAAAAACAGTTTCAAGTTTAATTACATCTAAGTAAACCAAGTTAAACATTGCAGCCGTTCGATTTATTGGGAATTACTTAATGTAGGGTATCACACATTCACATAAAATTAAATGATCCTTTAAGCTTTTGCTGTTTCTGTTTCGTTTTCAACTACAATACTAGTTTTCTATGTTGCCTTTGGGTTCCATTACCTTACCGCCGCCACAGTTGCTACCAGGTGCTTGTTGTTACGTGGTGGTGGCTTGAGCGCAAGTTAAATTATGGTTGGAACCCGTCTTTACTTGGGACCCAGCGCTTCGATGAGCACGCGCCGAAGTTTCTGCCGCTGCTCTGAAGCACACTTTTCAGTAGCTATCTATGATTAGGCAGAAATTTGCTGGCCGGCTGGAAAACAAGGTATCCTCTTGCTCGGATTGAATGATCGAATACTTATTTTGTAAAGTACAGCGTTAAGCAGATAGTGAATTGCACGATTAGGATTACATGGCTGAGGGTTGTCGCTTACCACTGTTTTTGATGTAGCTGCAATCGCTTTTTCAGATTTTGATGATATGCTTATAATGGAAATGCAGACATCGCCACATCTTAGCCATGGGCTAGCAACTGGCCTAATACACCAGCATCAACATCAGCACCACCATCAGCATCATGTTATCAATCAAGCAGCCACGCAGCGACAAAGTCACCTGACACAGCAACAGCATTTACAGCAAATGGGTTCCTCATCTTTGCACACACTTCAAAACTCGTCAACAAGTGAACACCACATTGTTAGCAGTACCACTCACCAGCATCACCATCAAAATGCGGCTAGCCAGGTTTATATCTCAACTGAACCGGAAAACAGATCTAAAGGTAAGTTCCAATTAGGTAGCGCTTCTCTGTTGTGGTATATTGAATGATTTCTTATAGTAAAGAACAGTATGGGGCGGTATGCTAAACATTACCACCAAACAAAATTTCAATGTACATAGTTTGAGAGGTACAGTAAATAGTTGCTTTAAAAAAAAAATTTGCTTATTCTACTTGCCTTATCTAAGCCTTAGCGAATAACATATATACCCAAGGTTAGTGGGCAGAAAAAAGCCGTAGGTATTTAATAAAAATAAATCGAAAACTGAAAAGCTGAACTAAGACGTACATGCAAATAAAGTAACGTGTATATGTACTAAGCGACAATTCGACTCGATTTGAAAACGTTGCTGGTATTCATAAAACGATGCAACAATTTAAACAAAAGATTTCATTTACATTTCTGAGTTTAAGGCGACCAAGCAAATTGTATACATTCGTAAGTACAGCCGGTTTAGTGTGGAGTGATAAACGGAAAGGAGCTAAGGCTTATGTTGCTAAAGAACAATAGCTTAAACTTGCGACGGTCGTGTTTCAGGGAAAGGAGCTTGAAGTTGAAACAAGTGCTTTTGATCAGCAGTCTCTGATCTTTATTGTACAGGCTGTACTGGCTGTTATTCCTATCCATAGACATTGTCTGCCTAATTCTTCATTTGCTATGTACACTCTTGGAATTTAATACAAATTCATACAGACATTTAACGATTTAAATTGGGACATATTAGAACTATGACAGTGAACTTCGTATTATAAATATCAATTTTAATAAACGCTTTTACTTCTTCCAGTAGCTTACATTTACCAACTTAATTGATTAGCATTCTGATACATGACCGATATATAAAGATTTGAATTGAGAGCGATCGCCCAAGCCGAACTTAAGGGTTGTTATACATTTGTGTGTGTATTATTTGATTGGTTGTAAGTGGCACTTTTTTAATAAATTGACAGTAATATTCGTGTTCTTTTTGCAATTATAACGCCTTCCTTGCCCATTTGTTAATAGATATGGGTATGTTATGTAAAGCAACATCAGGGATGTACAATTATTTATATATAAGTGAGTTTTTTTGCAGACCAAAAGTTTGACGACTATTCAAATGGTGTAGTGCGCGGTATAACAACTCAGGGGACCCAAGAGTTGTCCACTGCACTTGGAAACAGTTTTCTAGGCCAATCACAAGGGACTGTTGAATGGATAACAACAATGAACGATGTTCAAAACAACACAGGTAAGATATATGTACATGTTAAATGTAAAGGAACATGTAAAGCCTCAAACATATAGATACATAGTTTAGAAACTTATTGTGAAATGTGTAACGCTTATATATAATGTAAATATTTTACATATTTTTTTAAATTTTTCTAATATTACAGAAGACTCACACAGTTCACAAGGCAGTATTTCGGGAGATGGTAAGTAACCAAGTAATTAACATTTTGAATACTAAGCTTAATCTGTTAAGTTATTTATACTCGAAACAACTTTGATATTCCCACCAAAAGAATGTTGTTATTTATGTAGGGTATTGATCATCAGATCCCGTGTGACAAACAAGCAGCGCTATTTCATTCTTTAGGAAGTCTGCTAGTCGGACCAAAGAGGCAACCGAGCGGTCAATCTGTTGTGGTTTAGTGAGACATGTCTCAAGTAACTACGTGTTTAATTGAAAAAAACGCAATTCAACCACAAACGTGTTTTAGGTTTCGCTGCTACTCATCTCGGATTGCCGAGTTTTCTTGTTTTGTTTGCTTGAGTCGAAATGGTGCTCGCTTGATAAGTATGTATCTAACGTATGGTTTTGCGTATTCGTATCCGCCGGTTGTGGATTGCGGGTATTGTTGTAAGCCTTCACATGTCTACCAAATGAAAAAAAACCAAAGGCCCACTGGTCACTCCGGTTATGGTGTTCATTACATTTAAGGTTTGTTCTTTAAGGTATCAATCAATAAAAAAAATGTATCAAGCATTGCCAACAAATAGGCCAAGCCAATAACCACATGAATTCAAAGCACTTTGCTCTACTGTTCACCTTAGTCAACATGCAAAGAACAGTTTCTTATTATTTACTTTAATTAATAATGCTCTGATACCGAAGGTGAAGAGTATATTGGTTGTGTGCGGATGAACTCAACTTACTTCGACATCCGTAAAGCTGGAGATTTTAAACTTTGCAAATATCTTGGCTGTGGGCGGGACAAATAAAATAACAAGTCTGGATTGCTGCTTCTACTAACGGGCAAAGAAATCAAACAAATCGTTAAATGAAAATCGACAAAACCACATTTTGTTTACATCCTTACAGTAGAGCTCTCAAAGTTTTTTTTTAAAAGCTAGCTTCCTGGTTTCCCTACAACCCGTTTTCATACTGGTATCAGGGTATTCTGAATTCGGTTGCTTCGGACTGCAAAGTTTTCATTTGTTTTTATTGAATATTTGTATATTTATTGTTAACTATGAACGGTCGACATATAATCAAAATAAATAAAAATAATATGGTGGAATTACATTAAAATTGAATTATAAAATTACATTTAAATCTGAAAGTAAATTCCAAAAAACAACAAGGCACTACTATTTTCGTGCTCACAACTGTATATATGTAGATATAAAACGTAATGTTATTGCATAAATAATATGCACTTGACGTTTATACACTCAGAAAAAAACGTAGTACAAATAAGCATATTCATGGTTAATTCAACTATTTTCGAACATAATTTCATTCCTAATATGAAATTGCTTAACTTGACATGTGCACATGTTAAATCAAGAATTACTATAAAACAGTAAAATCAACGTTTTTCATAGTTGATTTAAAATGTTAACGTATTAATATTGATGCACAAAAATATAGGATTTAACGTTTTATTATAATGGAACTGAACATGAGATTTCTTATTTTGACATTTCGAGTACATCTAATCCAAGTATGCCATGTGTCAGTTGTTATTCACTCGCGGTAATTGTTATTAACTATTAAAATTGCTGAAAATATATCTAAATCTTATTAAATCAAACTTGCCGATTACGAAATATGATGGGCCTAAACCGGGATTCGAACCTGATGTCTGTTCACGAAGCGGATGCCTTAGCCATTGCGCTGTTGCCGAATATATTTCGCTCTCGGTTAGTTTTAAACTAAAGCAAACGCTTCGGAATGGAAGTAAGATGTCTGCTCTTTAATTTAAATAGGGAACATTCTCATTGTTAATAACAATAAAGTTAGAATTAACTATGGTGGTATTGAATGGAATATTTGTTTTGTTTTTTGACTATGCGTTAATAGTTGCATTAAATATATTTCAACGTTAAATGGAACATGGCATGTTGTTTTAAAGTGCACTCACTTTGATTTAACTATTTTTCATGTTCGATTTGCTGTTTAACTATGTTTTTAGTTGAATCAACATATTCTATAGTTAAATTTATTACGTTTCATAGTTAAAACTCGCATAGTAAAATCAACTATTTTCATAGTTGATTTTCGGATTTTTTTTTTTCTGAGTGTACTTATGTAATTTTAATGTATTTTTTGTAACGTCAACCAATAACAGCTACAAAAGTCAGAGCAAAACAATTATAATTAAAACAATTCCTTCGGGATTAGCTCGGAAAGTCAAAACAAAAGTCAAGAGTGATTTGTCAAATTAAAATAAACAATTCAACCAACGCACAGAACATCTAAAACTACTTATTAAGATCCGTACTGTTATCATTGGGAGCTGCTTGGAAAATTTGTATTTTAAATAACAGTTGAAAATACAATTGGGAATTCAAAAATATAAACATTTCGCATGTTTAAAAAAAACGACAGCTGTCCTGGCTGTGGGCGAACGGTGGTGAAGCCAAGACTTTGTAGTAGATAACCTTTAACAAGTCCCATGTGTCTGCACATATCGCTTAATTGTTATTATTACATATATAAACATATAAAAGGGCGAAAGAACTTGCAGCACTGTGGGCCACGGTCCACGCCAGACGCCAGTGTCGTAGCATCAAGACAAGCAATATACATATGCAGGAAGAATGGTACATTGGCTGCGATAATCTGCGATGATTTAATCGATTTAAATTATTTACCAATCGAAAGGTATTGTTTAAACTTATAAATGTAACTAGAATTATGGTAGTTAGGTTAGTTCATGAGATAAGTCACTTTAGGTGAACGAAGAAATATTAAAAATTTTGAAGCTTATTTTACCGTTTTAAGTTATATTACAACTATTAACAGCTTGTTTTGCTTTGGTAAACCATTTTAGCTGAAAACAAATTTCATATTGCACTCCTTATATAAAGGCAGTAATTTTCTTTAGTTCAGCATCAAAATCAATATGTAATATTAAACATTGCATATACATACATAGATTGAATACATTCGAGTGCGTCGGTACGTACGCAAAAGCCGCTTGTTAATATTTTTGTCGCTCACATAATTACTTTGTCTTTATGTGACAACTAGATGTTGTCATCAAATTCAAAATATCTTACTAGAGCGAGCAGCAACAGAGTTATAAAAACAATCACAACAAGAAAGCCTAAGCAGATTGTGTAAGCGAGACAAATACATCAAGAAAAAGAGATAAAGAGAGCTACAAAGTGGTAGAAACGAGAAACAACAACTGCCGCTGTGATTGGTGCTAAGCACATCTTGGTCTATGTGCTGATTGGCGGAAATTCCACTGAGCGCTTGATGCGTATCCCTTTCACTTTCTTGCTCTCCCTCTCAATCGTATAAAGAGTATGAATGGACCGCAAGCTCTAGCTCCATCCCAAACATAATTAAGTAGTATAGTGTTCAAAAGTGTTGTGTACATGCTTGTATGGCCAGACTAAAGTCGCTCATGAGGGAAGTGTGTTCAAATGCCTTATAATTTATTAATATTTTATGTCGCTTATAAATATGAATTCAATTTAGCATAACATTTGTAATTGGGTTAAAATATTAAAATAAAACATTTCAAAAAATATTTTGCTAATTACTCAAAGTAGTCAAGGTCAATATAGAAGGACATGACTCACATGCTGCTTCCTCTTCTGAACATATACCGACAAAATCAATGGCTGACCGTAAGCCGTGGGCTTAGACATTTAGCGCCAATCCGAAATCAACTGGCGATAACGCCACCATCAACACCATTAAGACCGCCTTTACCCACCTTTCACTTTACCTCCGAGCGTAACAGCAGCAGCACCGTTGCTTAGTACAAGAATAGAAAGCGAATAACGCTCTGGTGTGGCTGTCTCTCGGTTTTGGCTCGTCTTCATTGGCTCGCTTCAGTAAATCGGAGTCGGGTAGTCGTGAAGTATGCGCAACCCAATGTGGTTGGGCGGTGCGGTGGCGAAACAAGGACCAAGGACACGATATGCACGCAGCGCACACGAGCTGCAATCGCAAGCGCCCACACAGGCGCAAACACACACGTACGACTCACACGCATAGAAAGAGATAAGAAACAAAACGTGCGCAGGATCTCTGCGGCTGACAGCAAACAGTCCGGAAAAAATGGCTAGAAATATTTCACGGCACAGAAAACAAAACAAAAAAATGTTTTATAAGTAAAACAACAGCGACGACGGCAAGATAAAATATATAGAAGAAAACTTACTCGGTTCGCGTTTACACGAATGCAATACACAAGTATATACAGCGAGCGAGTGCATACTCAGCCTAGCCAAGCGCCTTGCTACTTTTCAGTGCTGTGAATTGTAAATTTTGAAATCTGAATAAGTTAACGTTTGATGTCGATACAAATTCTACCATTGGTTGGCTTTACGGATTCGCTTATCTTTTAAAGGAAAGGTCGTACAGTAGTCCTGGAGTATTAACCTTTTCCCGCACGTTGCGATATCGTTATTACTATTGGTAGCCGTGTGAGCTTATTCAATCTCGAAGACTGTAAATAATCAACATTATAATCTGTGTAAATTGTCTATTGTCTGTGTATACTGTGTGTGTGTGTGTTGTGTCTGTTTTAACCCTTGGATCAAGTGTCAAATACATCTATGTTATACTTGTTTTCACAAAAACATATAATTATAAACGAAGCAATTGGTAAAAGATTAACTACAGAATTGACAACATGGATCTCTCTACAGCGTATCGTTACAATCAAAACATGATGGAATATTACACATGTAAATAATCAGAAAAATATTTGAAGTTATTACAAAATATGTTATATTAAAATGAAGCTAAGCATTGTTTTGCAAAATCATTTTGATCATTATTATAAGCTGTTTGTGCGTGCATTGAATCTATCATATACAATGATAAACAGGCAAACCATAAAAGAAAATAAGTAGAAACTTTGCAGTCGGACGCAACCGACTGCGGTATACTCGATACCAGTAATAAAACCGATAAGAAGAGACCTCATTGCAAAGGTGTGCATATTCGGCAGGGGTGTACGCTGCCTCGTGGCATCAGAAGTTTTGCTGCAGATCTTTGGGGGTTTCAATTGCTATTTTCCTTCTAAATTTGGCAACTCTAGCTTAAAGTTAGTTATAAAAGGTTGTGGAGGGAGGCTGGGGGTAATATGGGGGCGTGACAAATGTTTGGGGATTCTTTATTACCAATCTTGGCACCTAATTTGGTGGCTCTAGTTCAAAAACTGTGGAAGATATATGCGTTTCTGAATTCAAAATGCAAGAAGCGGTCTGGGGAATGTGGGGCTTGGCTCCAAAACTTTGATGCAGATATTTAGAGGTCGTTGACAATTTTCTTTCTACAAAAATTCGTGACTCTAGCTCAAAAACTATGGTAGATATAGGCATTTGAGTTTTAAAACTGTGGGGGAGGGCTGGGGGCGATATGGGTGGGCGTGGATCCCAAACTTTTGACGCAGTTGTTGGGAGTTGTTAGAAGCTATCTTCTCCTAAAATTTGGTAGTTCTAGCTGTAAGGGCGATTTTGAGTTATCGAATTTATCGATTTGCCAGCCCACCAGTTATTGCAGAGCCCCAATCTTGACACTTTAATTTACTATGACATAAATAAAGCCATTAGCAACGTATCAAGTTTCTAGCTTGAAGGATGTGGAAAAAAATTTCGAACATATAGACGGACGGACGGACGGACGGACAGACGGACAGACAGGATGCAGATCTTAAAGGGACATCGCCAGGTAACGCAAAACCAAGTTTAGCGATTACCTCAAAAACTGTGGAAGATATTGGAATTTCAGATTTTAAAGGCGAGCGGTACAGGTGAGCGTGGCTTCCATATTTTCGATACAGATCTGTGATGTCTATTGCTTAAAAGCTGTGGAAGGTACAGACGTTTTTGATTTCCGAATGCGGTGGGGCTGAGGGCAAAACTGGAAGGATTAGCATACAAATTTTGTATACAATTTTTTTAAGCGACGCTGAATTTGTAACTCTTTTACCCTAGTAGGGGGACAGCTTTGTCGACTCGGCCCTTTATGATAATCAAGAACAAATGTGTAATACTCATAGTGAACACGTATTACTCATATTACTAACCATTTTATGGGATCAGGATATTAAAAGAAGTAAAATATAACATCAATTGAATGTACTCATTTATTGGAATGAAAAGTTATTTTTTATTTATTTATTTTATTCATATTATTAATTTGCAAATAAAGTCTTCATGTAATTTAGGCAAAAAACCCACTAAGCTGTGCTCTATTGGACTTTCCGGTTTTTATAGTCAATACCGAAGGTGAACAGTATAGCCCTTAAGCTAGAGATTCGAAGTTTTGGGTTTCAACGCCCCTTCAAGGCAGAGAAATCCATAATTGAAATCGATAAATCCTCATAATTACTGCTAGAGTTACCAATTAAGGTAAAATGAAAGCTACTGGCGTCCCCAAAATAAACAGTATCAAAAATTTTGGTGCCACGACTACCCATTACGCTCCAGCTTCCCCGACTGTAAAATCGGAAATTGCCGTATTTTTCACCCTTATTGTGCTTGTGTTACAAAATTTGGTAGGTATCTGGCAGGTATCCGGGTTAGAGAAAGGAATGGGCTGTGCCGTGCCTTTTTGCAAAATTACCGTGTTGGGGCCGTGTTGGGCTCCTTACAAAAAATTGCCGTGTTTTACCGTGTCAAGAGGCACGGTAAGCACGAAAGCACGGTACAGAAAGAACCACTGTCAAGATTTTAAATTTCCACGTTTTATTTCCACGTCTAGCATCATTTTGAATGAAAAAAGAACTCGGCTAACCAGTAGTAATTAAGATAAAATCTTATTTTTACATAAAAATGTGATCAGCAATAACAGTCGTGTCGGTATGGCCATGTCCGTCTGTCCTTCCCTCATTCCGTCTGTCTAATAAAATCTGTATCTGAAAAATGTTTGAGTTTATTAAATAACATTATCGAAATACTTAAAAATACAACAAAAAATTGGGTTACAACAATTTTTTCGCTTCTAGAGTGCAGGGAATTTACTAGTCGAGCTTTCACAACAATAGCATTCCTACTTGTTTATTTTCGCTAAACAAGACAGTTTAAGTTATGATAATAAAAGAAAAGGTGCAATTGTGCAACAATAATCGTTTTTCTGTTCAAGCTGCCAACTTGGCGTTAAATAGTACAAAATTTACAAACAATGAAAATCGAAAAAAAATAAATAAGAATTAAGAGAGAATAATAACACAATGTGGAGATGAGGGTCTGGTATGCAGCCAGACCCAACGAAGAAATCACTCGTAGTCACTACAAATGTATACATGTTTATGTTTTTGATGTGTGTCTGTTACGGGAAACAATATCTGTTTGTTAAGAGCATTGATCTGGGCATGTATGCGCAAATCTATTGAAAGTCAATATATAGTTTATTAAATAACAATCGCATTGGCCATTTGGCATTCTGACATGCATTCAAAGATCCCTTTGTCTTGTTTATTACTACAGCTTGTACCCCGCTGCGCAGCACAAAATTGTAGTCCTCATGGTTAACCCCTGGAATAATGTTTAATATACGTTTTCTCTTGCTCATTCTTTTGTCAAATTTAGCAAAAGCATTCGATCTCCCGGTTTGCAATTGTAAATAGATTTATATCGGATTAGCAATTAAAAAATTAGATATTTTTTTAGTTTTCGTTTTCGTGCTTAAACTTAATTTAATCTTAAGTTTGCTGAACTATTTAAACAAAGACTAGTAGGCCCCCCGTCCTTCCGTTGCTGCGGTGCTTTTTATACCCTGAACCCATAAAATGGGTAAATCAGGGTATAATGGTTTTGTGCAAAAGTATGTAACAGGCAGAAGGAAGCATCTCCGACCCCATTAAGTATATATATTCTTGATCAGTATCAATAGCCGAGTCGATATGGCCATGTCCGTCTGTCCGTCCGTCTGTCCGTCTGTCCGTCTGTCTGTCTGTCTGTCCGTCTGTCCGTCTGTATGAACGCGTAGATCTCAGAGACTACAAGAGCTAGAGACTTCAGATTGTGAATATAAGTTCTCGTATACCATAAGCAGAACAAGTTTGCTTCAAATTATCGATAACCACTTTGGTTATCGATATACACATGGAATCGATAACAAAAATATCGAATTTGGAAAATAAAAAAATGGGGGATGGTGTAATGGGTAACGATAGAACTTTTCTCAAAATTTCGTCCAAATCGGTTTAGAAAAACCGGAGTTATCGTAAAGTTAAGTCAGTTATGAGTTTTGTTTAAACTTTAAAGTGATCATTATTTGAAGCATACTTTTAGGCCGCAAGGACTGCAACTGGGTTCAGGGTATCTTCTGGTCGGGCTATCCCGACTAGAGCCTTCTTACTTGTTTGATGTTTAGTCTATGAAAAAATTTATAAAGTTTATATTCTGCATTATGGTGGATTTATGCAGCAATTTTCAGATCTTGCTTGTTAACATTATTTCCATCATGTTTGTTTGGGGAAAATAATATTATTATTTTTTTTTTATCTTCTCGGAGCGTTTCCCCAAAATTTGCTTCCGTAAAATTCTCTTGGTAATTACTAACAAATAGAAAAAGTCAAATCAAATTGGCCCATGCATTCCCAACTGATAACCTAACCTACCACTATACACACTTCACACCAGTTTTATATAAAAATAACATAAGTTTTTCATACAACTCATACAATTTGCAATTTTATTTATAAGCGTATAAAACATATAAAGCACATATGTATTTGCAAGTGCGAAAAATTAAATGGTGTGTAAACGACTTCCAACTTGACTGAATGTTTATAATTAGGAAAGATTTCTTCAGATCAGTTAAGTGCGGTCTCTTTTTGTGGTTGCCCGTGCATGACTCCTGATGCTGTGTCTGTTTTGGGAAGCAAAATAATTAAGAGTACAGTAAGAATGTAAATAAATTACCGCGCAGGACAAGAGTTTCACTATTGATGAGAGTCAACGTAAGTAATGAATTATTACGACGGGTGTTGAAGTCAACTACAAAATAAGTTGAACGTTTTCGACGGTAGTTTATTTAAGATGATTCCAAAACAGTTCACTACTTTGATTTTCAAAAACGATAATGCACGCTTCTTGCAAGCAAACTATTTAACTTTATTATTTTACACAATCGGTTGCCCCCGACTGAAACTTTTTCATTTTTATACCCTGAACCCATAAAATGGGTAAATCAGGGTATAATGGTTTTGTGCAAAAGTATGTAACAGGCAGAAGGAAGCTTCTCCGACCCCACAAAGTATATATATTCTCGATCAGTATCAATAGCCGAGTCGATATGGCCATGTCCGTCTGTTCATCCGTCTGTCCGTCTGTCTGTCTGTCCGTCTGTCCGTCTGTATGAACGCGTAGATCTCAGAGACTACAAAAGCTAGAGACTTCAGATTTTGAATATAAGTTCTCCTATACCATAAGCAGAACAAGTTTGCTTCAAATTATCGATAACTACTCTGGTTTTCGATACACACATGGAATCGATAACAAAAAATATTTTAAATTTAAAATTTGGAAAATATAAAAATGGGGTTTGGTGTAATGGGTAACGATAGAACTTTTCTCAAAATTTCGTTCAAATCGGCTAAGAAACACCAGAGATATCGTAAAGTTAAGTCAGTTATGAGTTTTGTTTAAAATGGATCATTATTTGAAGCATACTTTTAGGACGCAAGGACTGTAACTGGGTTCAGGGTATCTTCTGGTCGGGCTATCCCGACTAGAGCCTTCTTACTTGTTTACACTTGAAAAGTGTATTATAATTGTCAACGTATAGAAGGGAGCATATCCGACCCTTTTAAATATGTACATATGTATAATGTTTAAAATCATCGCGAGCTGTGCCGATAAAGTTGTTTCGGTGTGTCTGTTTCTATTAAAATAAGTCCCATAATTGTTGAGCTATCGAGTTGAAACTTTGGTCTAAGTCTTCTTATTGTTGCAGTTAGATCATTAGTCAAAATCGGCCAGATCGGATAATTATATCAAATTAAAGTATTAGGCTTAGTATTAAAAAAACTCTTTTAAGTTTTGCCTATTATCTGACTTCTCCGTTTATAACTGATTTATCCAAATCTTAAGTATATGTCCTACTAGGCAACAGTTTTCGGTTTTTCAGAAAACTTGTGTAAATTCTATGTAAATAATTTGGCGTGTCATTAAAATTTGGATACAGATCTTAGTGGGATGCCACCGGCAATTATTATTCTGAATTTGGTGACTCCAGCTCAAAAACTTTTGTAATAATGTTTGAAATATGTGGGATAATCGATTTCCCGATTCAGATTGCCGAAAATAGCTTCCCTATTTGTAATATAAATAACATACTAATTTAATTTTAATTAATAACCTAATAATTTGTTGAATTGTGCAGGTCACGGCGGCGTCAATCAATTGGGTGGCGTTTTTGTAAACGGTCGTCCGCTCCCTGACGTAGTGCGACAGCGCATAGTGGAGTTAGCACACAATGGCGTACGACCATGCGATATTTCGCGCCAGTTACGAGTTAGCCATGGCTGCGTTTCAAAAATTTTATCACGGTAAGTCGATCTAAAGTAGTTTTTCAGATAATACACACTATAGAAAGAAACTAAGTCTCTAAGATGCAAATAAGAAAAATCTTTATCTAATCAAAGCCCATCAGTACGGCTGGAATCAATGTACTCCTCACATTTGGTGATAGAATGGATTCATTTGAAACGGATACTGGTTCGTTTGTACAAGCTTTGCTTGCTCTTTCTCATACGCTTAGCATGTAAAGCAAAGTTACCAAAGGTAAATAGTACATTCAATTTTTGCAATGTCCGTCCGTCCGTCTGCACGCGCGTTACTTGATCCCCCAAAAGCTAGGGATTTTAAACTTTGAAGAGATTTTGGTCCATGTCTGCGTTAGAAAAAGAGCCAATAAGGGACGCTTCAACCACTGAATGCCTGTGTTTAACACAATTGACTTGCATCAAAAAATGTTTGAATGATTCGCCTACACCTCCTTTTGTAAACAAACTATTAACCACCTGTTTTAATAAAAGTAACAAAGTATTTAGCAAGTCAGTTAAATTTTATATATATATCAATATCAAATATCGAAATGTGTTAGTAAGTAGAGAATGTTCAAAGTTGGCCACGCAAAAACAATTTTTAAAATAAAGATGCGATCACAATATTTCAAAAATTTTAATAGTATGTATACGATCGGACCAATATTAATCAAATTAACTTTTGTCTTAGAAGCCATATCCGAACTATATTATTATTGAACATAAACTAACTTTTTTGTAAAGTCAAAACCTCGAAAATATGTAATTCAAAACCGAATCGATTACAAAAATATCGAATTTGAAAAATGTAAAAATGGGGGCTGAAAAAATGGGTAACGATAGAACTTATGTCCAAATTTCCAAATCGCTAAAGAAACACCGGAGATATCGTAAAGTTAAGTCAGTTTTAAGTTTTGTTTCAATTGATTATTATTTAAAGCATAATTTTAGCGGAGTATAATTTTTTGCAACTGCGTTCAGGGTATCTTCTAGTCGGGCTCTCCCGGCTAGAGCCTTCTTACTTGTTAAAAAAACTTACGGTGTGTAGAACATACTCTTTGGAAGGTATACTTTTTACAGTGTGATATGGATTTTTTTTTGTATAATTCAAGTATTTGTATAGGCAATAGAGTTTGATATTTCAATTTAGTCTTCCAAATATTAGGAAATATATAAATAAGGAACTTAGGGTAAATACATATTTTTCAACATTATTAAGCCGTACTGTGTGTGTAAGCGCGATCGCTGCGCGCATTAGCTTCTGAAATTGGCAGCGATCGCGCTCACACACACAGACGGCTGGGCTGGCTGTGCTACGGCAGCTCATGTCGTAGCGAAACCAGCAAGCCGAATGACATCGAATTCGCCCACAATTCACGAAGCAACAAACGGCAGTCCTCCGAGAGAGTAAAATCGCCAGATTCCAGAAATGTTAGGTTGGTTGGATTATGGCTGTTTGAACCCTCTATAAGTTTAACATCTCGTTGACGAAGTGCGAACATCGGCCGCCGCACAAGACATGCAAGCCAGCAACAAGTGTATTCACAGAACTTAAGCGAAGAAAGACAAAATATAATAGGAGCAAATGTCCAATTGAGAAAACGCGTTGATTCAAAAAAAAAAAATTGAAAATGTTTTCGCAAACATGAGTGAGAATTGTCAGAATTATGCTTGGTTAAGTCAACGAGGAATTCTGACCGCAAATAATAATGATGTTCACGCACTGAAACTCACCATTCAATCAAAAATTGCTGGTGATTTGGTGACATACAAATCCGTTGATTCCATAAGAAATCCCGATGATGTTGTAAATTACCAACGGAGTTTTTGAACTCTCTGAAGTTACCAGGATTTCCACCACATAACTTGCAACTCAAAGTTGGTACAGTTATTATGATATTTTGTAAATTGAATCCACCGCGACTTTGCAACGGTACTCGACTTTCGGTAAAAAGTCCTATGCCGAATTTGATTAAGGCAACCATTATTAACGGAAAGTACGCAGGTGAAAATGTATGTATTCCTCGAATACCAATGATTCCGACTTATCTTCCTTTTGACTTCAAACAATCGCAATTTCCAGTTCGCCTTGCGTTCGCAATGACAGTAAATAAGTCGCAAGGCCAATCGCGGGATAAATTTAGAAAATCATTGTTTTTCACATGGGCAGTTATACGTTGCGTGTTCGCGACTTGGGAAACCATCCGCTTTGTTTGTCTTAACGTCAGACCAAAAAACAACAAATGTGGTTTACCAAAGAGCATTTTAATGAAACGGATAGTTTGCGGACGCTTAATTCAGTATTTACTTTAGAATTACTTTCATTTACTTTAACTAAAAAACACTTCATTTTTGTAATCAAAATAAATTCATTACTGCTTTGAAATTAAATAAAATTTGGTGGCGAAACGGAGTTCGCCGGGCTTGCTAGTTGAATATAAACATTTTCTTTTTGATTTGGGACAATGTAAACCAAGTATAACATTCTTGATCTTTTATTTTTTATTTACTGCCTTTTGTCTACAAAAAATGCTATAAATATATACAGTACGAACTCGCTCAACGCAACCGATTAAAATTTGGGCAATTGCGAAAACGGAGGTGGCTGCAAAAACAAAAGCTAAATTTTCTGTTTGAAACGAGACCTATAAAAAGGAATATCTTAGCTATCCATTAAAACTAAACAGTTTTATTTTTATACCCTGAACCCATAAAAATGGGTAAGTCAGGGTATAATGGTTTTGTGCAAAAGTATGTAACAGGCAGAAGGAAGCATCTCCGACCCCATAAAGTATATATATTCTCGATCAGCATCAATAGCCGAGTCGATGTGGCCATGTCCGTCTGTCTGTCCGTCTGACCGTCTGTATGAACGCGTAGATCTCAGAAAAAATCGAAAAATTCTTGTCAAAAAAGCGTGTGCGCTTTGTGATATATTTTTCGTGTATCGAGCGCCCACGCTTTTTTGACAATCAAGAATTTTTCGATGTTTTAAGCTTACATTAGAAATTATTTTTTGGGTTTTTAGTTCAATGTTTTTAAAAAGGGTATTTTTTAGTTTTTTCAAACTATATTTATTTTGGTTTAGGTCCGGAGACGTGCTAGAATTGAATATGTGTGTATAAAGTTGAAAACAATCATAAGCTTTTGTCTTTCGTTGGTGACGGTTGTGTTTTTGAGCGCTCTCAATAAGTTATTGTTTTCTTGTGCACTAAGTGTTACTTGGTTTTATTTGGCAAACGATTCTAGCAGTGATCGCAAATATACGTTGTATATATTTACGTGTGCTTAATAATAGTTGCTGACTTAAATTACATTTGAAGTCGCAGTAGAACCAACGCTGCAGTTGCTTTAAAAAAACATATGTACATACATACGTATATTTGCATTTGCTTATTCTGTGCTTGTTCTGTGTTTTCTTTCACCCAATAACAACAAACAGCTTGTCTTATTTTCTTGCTCTTGCACTCCAGCATCAGTCCTCTCACGCTAACGTCCGCTCTTATCCGAAGTACTTGTAGTTGTATCTGCCAACGCACTCAAGCTCTCTCGCTCTCTTGGTTTTTACCGATTGATCGTGCTCATTGCATCAACTCCTTCACACTTACTTTCGTGAACCCTACATCTTTATTACTTTTTTTCTTTTTATTAATATTTTTATTTATTCAACTTAAAATCAATATGCTACTTTGTTGCAGCAACAACTGCAAATTGGTTGGATCATCCAACCAAGACTTTATTCTGTGTAGACTGTGTGACAATGTGATACACATGAAGTGTGTTGGCTTTACGGCCAAAATACGGGACTGCCTAATTGCAGACATAGGCCTTAAATGGTTTTGTCAGTCCTGTAATGAGGTCGAAAAGGAGTCTACTCAATTTATGAGACAGACATATGTAGGTTTTAAGACAATGCATACTGCATTTAATAACCTACATACTTCCTTTAAAGAGTTAAAGTCGAGCTTCAAAAAAGGCAAGTTGTTGAGCAATTCACCGAAGCGTAAAAAGACTTCGGGGCCTAATCCACTCAGTGTTCCTCCTGTCTTGGTCACCACTCCCCTTTTGGTACCGATTTCTAATCCCCCAACGGGTTCAATTGCCAGCCCGTTAATGCATTTTAACTCGCCGGCAAGAAATCCAAACATTAACCATTCCCCGATTTTAACAGCCGATCTTTCTCTTCCAACAGCTTGTGTGCCTATTCAGCCTACTGAAGGTACACCGGGGGCTCACAAGCCTCTCGTTGTTGTGCCTTTGAACAAATTTATTTTCGTGTCTAGGCTAGCATCCGACACTTCATTGGATGATGTTAGTGCATACATTAAAAGTAAAATAGACTCTCCACTTATAACTGTTGAAAAGTTTAAGTTTAAACAAGCCCGAACCATATCTTCTTTCAAATTGAGTGTTCCGCCCGAACTTTTCTCGACAATTTGTTCTGGAAAGTTTTGGCCACCGCAGCTCATTGTAAAGGAGTATGTGAAGAGGCGTAAAATTAATAATAACGATAGTAGGTTCAGTAGTGCACCAACTGTTAGCCAACCTGTTGCCTCAACTTCGGCGGCAAAAAACTAACAAAAGTAGTTAGCTTGGCCTATCAAAATGTTCGAGGCCTTAACACTAAACTTTCTAAACTATATGTAAACAGCTTATCCTTTGATTCTCAGATAGTTGCACTGACAGAAACCTGGTTAAAACCAGATATATCTGATTATTCCGTTTTGCCTAATAAGTATACCCTGTACAGATGCGATCGCACCTCCCGCAAGGGGGGCGGTGTTCTCATTGCTGTTGATTCTTGTATTTCCTCTGAACAGATTCAATCTCATGATCATCCGGATATTGAGTTCATATGTGTTAAAATATTATTTAGCGGCCGCTCTCTGTAAATTACTTGTTCATATATTCCTCCCAATTCTGATATTAACATTTATATATCCCATCTGAATGCCCTGCAGCATGTGTCGTCGTTGTTGACGGATATGGATCAACTTATAGTGGTTGGTGATTTTAATTTGCCACATGTGTTATGGTCTGTGAATGACACATCTTCGGCGCAATTACCGGCCACTTCTGATGATTTTATCGATGGCCTTTTAGAGTTAGGCCTATCACAAGTTAACAGGGTGCATAACAGTAGTAATAAAATGTTAGATTTGATATTCGTTTCTAATTCTGATTGTAGTAATGTTAGTAGAGTATCCCCTCTAGTGCTTCCTGAAGATACCTACCATCCAACTTTAGAACTTTCATTTGAACTTTTTAACCTTAAATCAACAACTAACAATTGCTTAAAGACCCGATGTTTTCGTAAAACTAACTTTACTAAATTGAATGACCTTCTTCAGCATACTAATTGGTCTCAACTCTATTCTTGTACTGATATAGAAACTGCCATTGCCATTTTTTACAGGACTTTGAATTCGTATTTGAATATATGTGTTCCCCTCATTGTTCCTTTAAGTGAAAATAAACCACCTTGGTTTACGAGGGAACTATCAAAATTAAAAAACGTGAAAACAAGATCCTATAAAAAATTTAAAAGATCTGGAAATACTTTAGATTTATCCTCGTATATAATTGCAAAGTCACATCACTAAGCAGAAAATAATATTAGTGGTCACATTTTATTTCTGTAAACACTATTTGTTATAACAATTATCTCAATATTTGCAGATCAAACTTTTCCCGCGATCCGAAACAGTTTTTTAAATTTGTAAACTCTAAACGTAAATCTTCTTGCTTGCCATCCTCGGTTTACCTTGATAATACAAAAGCAAATTCCGATCAGGCAGTGGCCGATCTCTTTGCTGAGTATTTTCAATCTGTGTACTCATCGAGTTCATATAGTTGCAATAATTCCTATCCTTTTCAAGTTCAAGCGTCAAACTGCATTTATGTCCCAGTTATAACTGAGTGTACGCTGCTAGGCGACCTTAACTCTATCAAACCCGGCTTCTTGCCTGGTCCTGATGGAGTGCCAGGTTGTATACATAGATATTGTGCGGACTCAATTTGTAAACCCTTTCAAAAATTATTTAACTTGTCAGTTGACTCAGCTGTGTTTCCTGGTGTATCGAAGGAATCTTTTATTATTCCACTCCATAAAAATTCTTCTAAGTCCAACGTTAAAAACTATAGGGGAATATCTAAGCTGTCTGCCATTCCGAAAGTCTTTGAAAAAATTATATGCTCCCAATTGCAGCACATAAGTAGTTCAATTTTATCCCCATATCAACACGGTTTTGTTAGGCGAAGATCTACTACCACCAACCTTCTTGAGTTTACCTCACTTGTTATCAAAGGGTTTCAGGACAAAATGCAAACTGACGTCGTTTACACAGATTTTAGTAAGGCATTTGATTCTGTTAGTCATTCTTTGTTGCTTCAAAAATTAAATATTATTGGATTTCCAGCAAAACTCCTGTCGTGGCTTTCTGAGTACTTGTGTGGCCGAACTCAAAAAGTAGTTTTTAAATCTTCTGTATCCAAATCTATTTTTGTTACCTCTGGTGTTCCTCAGGGGAGTCACATGGGACCATTGCTATTTAATCTATTTATTAACGATCTTCCTGCTGTTATTACTAACTCTCGTGTTTATATGTTTGCTGATGATGTAAAACTATGTTTCACCTATAATGATGATTCTCTATGTAACTTACTACAGTCGGACTTGGGAGCACTGTCGGCTTGGTGCCGTTATAACTTACTTAATTTAAATTGTTCAAAATGTAAAATCATGACTTTTTGTAGAGGTACCCCTAATACTGCTAACTACATGCTTGATACTTCACCACTTGTCCGCGTTTTTGAAACTAAAGATTTAGGCATCATTCTTGATAGCAAATTAAAATTTGATTCTCACATATCTTCGATGGTCAATAAGGCCATAAATGTACTTGGCTTCATCAAGCGGTGGTCAAAAGAGTTTGATGATCCCTACACCACTAAAACGCTATATACATCCTTAGTACGTCCCATCCTGGAGTATGGATCTTGTGTGTGGTCCCCGCAAATACGGGATTCACCAGGATAGAATTGAATCTGTGCAGAGGAAATTTCTTCTGTTTGCGCTTAGAAGTTTTAACTGGGTTCCTGGGATAGACCTACCCCCGTATTCAAGTAGACTTCTTTTAATTAATCTTCCTTCCCTCTTGAACCGTAGAATTATGCATGGTGTAGTATTTATCACTAATCTACTTAATGGTGAAATCGACTCATCAGTTCTTCTAAGTTGAATAAAATTAAATGTTCCAATTAGATCCACACGTAACTTTTTACCCCTCAGCCTCGATCGTTGCTCGAGCAACTATTTAATTCATAAACCATTTCGTGAATTATGTTCTGACTATAACAAACTTTATTCTCTTGTCTCTCTGGAGACCTCGACTCCAGTACTAAAACGATCTATCCTTTCTGCCTTATCTAATCATAGCCACTAATCAATAATCTTCCACTGGTCTGATTGGGTTTTTCTGGGTTTTTCCCAATCCACGCAACAAATGTTGGACCAGTTATATTTATATTTATTTGGAATTTCCCAGAGCTTTAACGTTAACTTTTTAAATTTTTTATCTTAATTTTGAATTTTGTTTCAGATATTATAATTATTTATTTTATATTATATTATTTTAATATTACAACTATAGTAAATTTTGATTTGTCAGCTGCTCATAGCTGACATTAAATAAATAAATAAATAAATAAATAAATAAATAAATAAATAAATAAATAAATAAATAAATAAATAAAAAAACAAGTTAAAATATATAAAATGAGGACTGGTAAAATAATAATAAACCATTTTGATTTAAAAATGTTTAATAAAGACGGTATGGATGGGCGTGGTATAAACATTTTTGATGCATATTTTTGTGGGAGGTCAATTGGTATCTTTCTACCAAATTTGATGACTTTACCTTAAGTTTGTAAGAGGTGGGGGGAAGCGAGATTTGGAGGCGCATTGCCGCGTGGCATCCAAATTTTTTTTGCAGATCTTTGTGTGATGTCAATTGCTATCCTCCTTCCAAATTTTGTGACTCCAGCTCAAAATTTGTAACAGGTGTGGAAAGGGGGGCTGAGGGCAGCATGGGTGGGCGTTGCTTCCAAAACTTTAATGCCGTTATTTTTTTGGGGTCGTATTTCCTATCTTGGCACCAAGTTTGGTGGCTTTTGCTCAAAAACTGTGGAAGATAAAGGCGTTTCTGGCTTCAAACTGCTGGTTGCTGGGGGCGAAATGGGTAGACGTCGGTCCAAATTTTTTGATGCAGTTTTTTGAGGGGTGCCAGTGTCTATCTTCCTACCAAATTCTCTAATAACTCTATCTGTAATTGTGTGGAAAATATAACGATTTAGCGATTCGAATCGAGTAGTAGTAGAACCCCAATCTTGACACTTTATCTGTCCCAGTCATAGAACAAATATTTGCAAAGCTTCAAGTCTCTTGTTTGAAGGGTGTCGAAAAAAGTTGCGTTCATACAGACTGACGAACGCAAACAATGACGGACATTGCACAAACCCAGTATACTTTTTACCTTCGGTATCGAGTTGAAAATGTTTTGCGATTTCTAAGCTCTTTAGTAGGCATTGAAGCCCAATCTTGACACTTTATCTGTCCCGTCCATAAAGAAACAGTACGACCTCGCCTAACGCAACCATTGTTAACCGCAACTCCTCGATAATTGTAGCAACCGAATTTTTAAAATTAAAGGCTATTAACGCAACTTGTAGAAAACTACCCCACTTAACGCCACATCCTGAGGACATTGTTCAAAGCACAAAATTTTTTTAAATTTTTAAAAAAATTAATAAAATAAAATGATATCCTTGCTTTGAGCACAGACTTATTCGATTTACTTGAATTTTAATGGTAAGCCGAGGCATCATTATTTGGAAATATTTCTCATGGCCAATAGAAAATTTTTCCTCGGTTGTTGCAACCACCTAAGTTTTCGCAATAGGCCAAATTTTAATGGGTTGCGTTGAGCGTTGCAAATTTTCAAGTCTAGTTTAAAGGGTGTCGAGAAAAGTACATACAGGCGGAAAGACACCATGACGGACATTCGGTAATGACTTAACTTAATATTAACATTAATTTCTTTTAATGTTATTTCAAAAGAATTTTGACATTGCAGCGTTTCATTTCATGTTTTTCCATCTGGGTCGTAAAAGAATAAATCTATGCGTTAGCAAGCTACATAGAGTTGCCCATGTGAGGAGCATGTATTCTGCAAATCTGATCCACACACTTGCAACGATTGTCCTTATGCTTTGTTGATAGGTCATTGCAAAAGTCTTCGCAGCGGGAACAGCAAACGTTTGAATTCGAATGTTATATCTGAATTTGCTAGTCAAAACTGTTGACTGATAATCTGGTTCAAAGTCGTGGTGGATTTATATTCCTTATAGTGATGGGAGTGCCAATTTTTATTGTAATAACGTGCGTTGGCATGCCTAGCAAATCTGCGTTTCGCTTTGGAGGCATAATTTTACAGTAACGACGTGAAAAATGCGTTTGAGTATATCTCACGTAATATCTCAATCAGCAATTAGAATCTCACAATGTATCCAATCCATATAAACCGACTTTTCACCCATATTAATATTGAAGGTGAAAAAATATGCTTTCAACAATTTTTGATATTTATATATTTAGTTCCACTCATAATTAACTGGCAAGAAAATCTGAGAATTTCTAGCTACACATTCCGTAGCAAGCAGATTTTTCAAAAAGCCTACTGCCATAGAGAAAATAATTGAATTCACAAAGATTGCACTAATGCCAAGGCAAAAACTGGTCGTACCAACACAAAAACAATCCCAGGCTCACGCACAACAACTTTGCTAAAGATCATCACATGATCAGACGCTTATTTTACGATGCTTATAATACTTACACAAACATATGGTGGTCGTGGTCGTTGCAGTTTTTTATTTCAAGTGGGCACATTGTGATCTTTAAAATTAATTTTAAGATTATATGTAAACTGATTTTAATACGAATCGATTTAAATTTTATATTTTACTACGATTAATTTTGAAGGCCAAATCAAAAATATATTATTAAATATGGTCGTTCCATATTTGCATTTAAAGTTTGCAAATTGTCAACTTTTAAGCTTTTAATTTAAATTTTAGAATGCAATTATTCAAGCCCGAGCTAAGCCCGATCGAAATTTCGACAGAATCATCGAAAGGCAAACAACGAACAATAAATGGCCGAATTGTTGGTTAAGTTTGACATAATCTTTTCACACCGTTGATGCGAATGCAATTTATCGGTGATAAGTGATTCTGGCTAGAAGAAAACCAAGCTTAAGAAACAGTTTGAAATTTAAATTTCTAAATCTAAAAGTTGTAGTCAATGTCCGGCTAGCGTAACTATCCTAACTTAAGTCAGAATTGAGGTTCTTAATGCCTGTTTAGGGCTTACCGAGACATAAACTTAACCGAGGCCTGAGTGCCGGCTAACATTTATGCTCCGTTTAAGGGCCGATATAAATATCGCTAAGACCATGGTTATGCAAACAGCTGACTCAAGCCGACACTTGCATTGTATTTACGTTATTACTATCCGAAATTTTTTGACTTGACTCTAAAAGATCAACACCTACGTACCCCTCACCAACCGAAAATTTTTTCCCACGTTGCCACGTTAATGGTCTATAAAATCGGAGCGTTTACACATCCATACGGATATACAGACTATGGCCAAATCGAATCGACTGTGGTTGCTGCTAAAGATAATATATATACTCAATTAGGGCGAAGATGCTTCCTGTGTTTACCAATTCATTACATGAAAAAGCTTATAACATGGACTTATAAAATATAAATAACAGCCGGATCAAAAATATGTGAAAAATAATTTAAGTTCTTATTCACCTTTTTTCAGATACTACGAGACTGGTAGTTTTAAAGCCGGCGTCATAGGCGGCTCAAAGCCCAAGGTTGCCACTCCACCAGTAGTCGACGCAATCGCGAACTATAAGCGGGAGAATCCCACAATGTTTGCTTGGGAGATTCGAGATCGGCTGTTGGCAGAAGGAATTTGCTCGCAAGACAATGTCCCTAGCGTGTCCTCTATAAACCGGTAAGAAATTGCATGTATTCTGAAATAAAAATATGTTAAATGGTTACCAAAATCAGTTGAGAGGCACCGGTGATACCAAAGATTGAAATTAAGTCAAGCATGCCAAACGTGCATTTTAAACAAAATGCGAAACTCAAGTTGTATAAACATTTACTGAGTAAACAAATTTACAAAAATTAAGACTGGCAGCTAGATAACAAATTAAAAATTGTTTGATGTATAAACTAAGTACTGTTCTAAAGTATTTATATAAAAGAGGTGGGCACCCTTTACTGAAACAGCATTTTGATGTTTGTTACCATAATGTGTTAGTGTTGCAATGTTTGCACGCTGTCATGCAGCTTACTTCCGAATCCGCTTCCGAGAAAATCTTTGTCGATGGGTGCAGCTCGGTTACACTGGAATGTAAAGCACAGGGCTAATAAAAATATCGAAGTAGTTTTTAGCGTTCATAATTGCGGCACAATGCTTGACACACGACCACCACAAAATCCAGTTTCCTTTTCGTGTTCCGGAGCAACATTTTTGGCATCATCCTCATCATCACCGTCGTCATAGACGTCGTTCTACGTCATTGTAATGAACGCACTTCCTTTTTGACCATAATTCATTTTATTTGGCCAAGGAAACTGCTGGCAGACAGCTGTTCAAAGTTTGAGAACCGCAGCTATACGAATACTATAAATTAGCTGCGCGTTAGAACATTTGCAATTCGAGCGGGGGGCAATCAAAACAGCTACGACGTGGCGACCGTCGGAAGGCAACTAAAGTTGTGCTTGAATGTATCCAGCACTTGTTCTCATAGCACAGGCTTTTTACACTCACCAAATACGCCTGTTCTCACACCAGGCAGCCACTTAACAAAACACTTGCCTAGCATTTTGATGTTTCAACCACACGCTGCACGTGCACCCATTCTGAATCAATTCGCTGCGAATTACGACTGGCAATATGCATAGCGCTAGTATTAGAGCATAACATAAGACCAATGCGATGAGTTATTCAAGGGATAATCAGCATTAACCTGCTCTTAACGCGACAATGTGTGATTCAATAGCACTCGAGCGACGATTAGGGCACAGATTAAGCCATGAACATGTGTACGTACTTGGTCACATATGCAGACAAGTAAATATGAGAATTTTAAGATACAACAAGAATAAAATGCATGGTAGTCCAGTTTTTATTCCCACTTTATCAAAATCCCAAGAGAGAAGCACTTATTTAGTGACTTTTGTAGCACTCAACGTAAGCCAATCTCTATCCCTCATTTCCAAACCAACAAATCGAAATATGAAAGCAATGCATAAGAACGCGCATTCCAAACATATGTCCCGATTGTGTGCACTGCCCAACTACCCAGAGCTCATCCTAACACTCCCTTAAAAAGTGTGTCTCTACCGAGCTCGATTGTCCTTTTGAAATACATAATTTAATTGGATTCCGCTTGAGTTGCCGGCTCAATCCGAAACCCTCTGGGATATAGTCAAGGCAAAGTGTCATCAAAATTAAGTACATATGTTAAAACAATTTTGCCGGCATTGCCAAAAGCGTGCTCTGAACTAAAATTATATGTACTCAGCCTTAAATCATATTTTAAATATATATCACACAATTACAAAAATTTACTTGTGAAACGCAATCAACTAACGGTTAAATTACTCAGCTGAGTAATGTTCTGAAGGCTTTTTGTGCTAAATGAGCTTTTAAGGGAGGGAGGAGGGCTGTATGGTCTTGTCAGTTTAAAATCTTATATATAAAAATCAAATTCTGTTTATTTGTGTATGTTTTATAGACTCGAAAACTAAACAACCGATTGACTCCAAATTTTCAGGATATATTTGTCTCGGTGTCTGTAATGTTTCTATCTAAAAAAAAACCAGAGTCGATGCTCTGGAATGTGCTGTGCGGGTGGTAAAGTTGTATTGCCCGAACTAAATCAAGTGCCAGAGCCTTTATTGTCATTAGTTTCAGGTAAACCAAATGTAATCTATAGCACTCAAATTCATGAAATACTAATAAATGATGTTATGGGACTTCATAGGAACGACGGCGAATTCGAAACATTTCTTGAGCAAAATACGGAAATACAATTCGTGTTCCCAAATGACATCCTTCGGTGCGAGTAAAGTAGTTCGACACAACTTTATGGCAACGTTTCGAGTGCAAGGCCAGATATATCATCACATGGGATCAATGTTACCAATCCCAGATGCAGAGCATAAATTTTTGCAAATTTACTTTATGGGACAAGCGGATGATAACGACCAAGTGCAAGAACGTCAGCATTACAACTCCGGTACAAATCAACTGATTGTCGCCGAATTGCAAGTTATGTTTCGTGCTAACAACCAATTAGTAAATACGTTCAAACAAGCTAAGGATGATCCACGATTGCGTTCAGATGATCACTTTAACGCAATTCATGCTGATAAAACTCCAGCTGGAGAACACCAACGACGTTTCAATGCGCCTACAATTGATGATGTAGCAATATTAATGGTTGGTGATCCCGTGGCATCACGTGACATAATTATTCGTCGCCGCAACGAGAGTATGAATAGAATATCTGAAACACATCGCTCATACGACGATTTATTTATTTGTTTATGCCCCAAATGGAAAAACCAAGAACATTGTATATCCGCGAGCATTACAATAAGTTTGAATTATTCGTTAAACAGATACATACATACATTGCGCAATCGATAGATGAGTTGATTGAATGTGTTTTTCCGAATTACAGAAATCATGATTGGTTGAGAGAACGCGCCATTTAAGCACTGAAGAACATGCATATCACTTTATACGTAGCGAAGCACGTACCGGGCCGCTAGTGTTATATAAAAATAAAACTTCTAAAATTGTTTCCCAATATCTCAGGAGATATTTAGTAGGTAACTTATAGATGTTTACTTTTATAATAAGCATAGCAATCTATCTGAACGATTCTTTAAAAGTCGATGTACACTATATCTCAAAAATGGCTGGTCTTATCCGATTCCTGTTGCTTATTTCTTTATATGTAAGTACAAATGTACGCAGTCAATTAAATTTAGCTTTTTTTTGTTTGCTTGATTAAGACTTGACAGCGCTAGATGTAGCCAATTTTATTCTAAAAATTATATACAACGGCATTTTATGACTTTCTAATTTATTATTTTCACAAAGTTTTTGCATATCCCATGATTTTGAGAAGAGTTGTCGTTATAAAGAAAAATACCTATTGAATGTAAAACAATACCAGTAATAAAACCGATAATAAGAGACCTGACTGCAGTGGGTTGCGGATTCAGCAGGGGAGTACGCTGCCTCAGAGATTGTCTGATGCAGATGGGGAAAGCAAAAAGATATATTTTTTTTAAATTCGGTGACTCTAGCTTAAAGTTTGTTTAAGTTTAGGAAAGGGGGCTGGTTCTTGTATGGGGGGCGTGGCATCAAAATTTTTGCTGCAGATCAGTGTATGATTTCAACTACTATCCTTCTACCAAATTTGGCGACTCTAGCTCAAAGTTGCAAATTTGTGTGGGAAGGGGGGCTCAGGGTAGTATTGGCAGACGTGGCCCCCAAATTTTTGCTGCAGTGTCAATTCCTATCCTCCCACCATATTAGGTGACTCTAGACAAGTTTTTATAAGGTGTGGGAAGGGGGGCTGGTATGGGGGGGGCGTTGGCATCCAAATTGTTTGGGTTTCTTAGTCACCTATATTGGCACCATCTTTTTTGGCTCTACTTTAAAAGCTTTGGAAGATGTAAGCATTTATGTTTTTAAAATGCGGGGCCTGGGGGCGGAATGAGTGGGCGGGGCTCCAAAACTTTGGTGCAGATTTTTGTGTGTCGTTAACAGCTATCTTCTCACCAAGTTTGGTAGTTCTAGCTGTAAGGGCATGCGCAATAGGTGGATTTATCGATTTTGAGTAATCGAATTTATCGATTTCCCACCTTTCGAGTTATCGTATCCCCAATCTTGACACTTTATCTTTCCCGGCTATATATAAAGATATTTGCAAAGTTTCTCTACCTTCGGTACTGAGTATAAACACTCGCACTGCCTTGTTACTACAAATTTTTTGACGCTTTTCCTTATAAAATGTTTTATCAATCTCTTAAAAACAAGTTTTAAACAAGTAGAAACGTTGCAGTCGGACGCAACCTTCTGCGGTATACTCGATACCAGTAATAAAACTGATAAAAAGAGATCTCATTGCAATGGGGTGCGGATGCGACAGGGGTGTACGCTGCCACAAAGATTGTCTGGTGCAGAAGGGGATGTCAAAAAACTATTTTCCTACCAAATTTGGAGACTCTAGCTCAAAGTTAGTTAAAGGTGGGGAAAGGGAGGCTATGGGGGTGTGGCCCCAAATTCTTGCTGCAGATCTGTGTATGATGTTAATTGCTATCCTTCTACCAAATTTGGTGACTCTAGCTGATAAATAGTTTCATATGGGGGAAGGGGGCTTGGGGCAGTATGATGGAGAGGGGGGCGCGGCATACAAATTTTTGCTGCAGATATATTTATGATGTAAATTGCTATCCTCCAACAAAATTTGCTGACTCTAGCTCAAAGTTAGTAGAATATGGTGGCAGGAGGGCTTGGGGCGGTATGTGTTGGGGCGGCATCCAAATTTTTTGGGTTTCTTCATCAACAATCTTGGCACCAAATTTGGTGGCTTTAGCTCAAAAGCTGTGGAAAATATAGCATTTTTGATTTCAAAATTTTGATGCAGTTTTTTGGGGGTCATTAACAGTTATCTTCCTAAAAAATTTGGTGACTCTAGCTTAAAAACTATGAAAGATGCACGCATTCCCGTTTTTAGTGAAGTGTTGGGGTGGTTTGGGGCGGCAAGGGCAGTGGTATGCAAAGTTTTAATGAATTTGGTTGGGCGTCGTCAGTACCTATCTTGGCACCAAATTTGGTAGCTCTAGCTCAAAAATTGTAGTATATATGTATAGGCAATTATGTTTTTAAACCGCGGCGTGCCTGGGGGTAGAATGGGTGGGTGGGGCTCTAAAACTTTAAAGCATATTTTTTGGGGATCGTTACAAGGTGTGCGGGCGTGTGAAATAGCTGGATTTATAGATTTTGAGTTATCGAGTTTGTCGATTTCCCAGCCCCCTAGTTTTCGTAGAACTCCAATCTTGAATCTTTTATTTACTATGCCGTAGAAAAAGACATTTGCAAAGTTTCAAGTTCTTCTTCTAACTTAAAGGGTGTGGAAAAAATTTGCGAATATACGGACGGACAGACGGAGAGACACCATGACGAACATTGCACAAACCCAATATACTCTTTACCTTCGGTATCGAGCATAAAAATGTGATGTTTCGTAAGCCGTGGAACCAACTCGAACTCGATTTCTTAAGACGGATATAGTGCTGACCAAGAAGCTTGGTAGTGTAATTTTAAGTTTCGCTGTTGTATTTGTGTGCCCATGTACACAGAATTTCCTGCACTACTTAATAATAACTAAACTTCAGTCTTTGCTTTTTTATGTGTTTCTCAACTGATGTACAAATTTTACAATACTAATTTTGTTTGAGAGTTTTGTGAGCATGTATCGAATTCAAGATTTTGTTGTAATCAACAACATGTCTGACATTTGTTTCGCATTTAACTGTATTGGCTCATTAAATAATTGCAGTATCGTTCGTAATAAGGCAGCAGAAAAAGCAAAACACGTACACCATCACCAGCAGCAGCACCCAATGCCCCCGAGTCTAAGTAATGGGCACAATGCCACTGAGAGTCTGGACAGCAGTACGGGTGCTGGCAGTGAGCAACCCGTCACAACCGTTAGCAACAATAACGGTAACACTTCGGCAACAGTCATTGCGCATACGCCTGGATCAGGCCCAGTTTCTACGCAAGAAATTGGCGCTACCGTCGACAATAGTGGTCCGCACAACAGCAGCAGTAATGGCAATACATCACCGAGTCCACAGGGCGCTGATCAGAGATCGTTAGGATCAGGATACAGCATTAATGGCATTTTGGGTCTGCAGCATGGCCATCATCTAAACAACAACAACAATAGCACAAATAATAATAACAACAATGCATCAGATACAAATTGCAAGCGAAAGCGAAATGAAGTACATGGTAAGAGTATTAATTAATCATGTTACAACAGACCCTCTTAACAGAAACAGCAAACGCTCCTCTTGAGCTGAAAAAGAAAAGTTTAGTCATATCGTTCCTTTTATTTGTGCACTTGCAAAGCGGCGAGCCAGCGAAAGCCAAGAACGGTAAAACGTTTTTAGTATTTGTGGGCGTTATGAACGTTTGTTACATTTTTTGCTGAGTCTGCTTGTCGAGATTTGTGATATTTTTTCTTTTTCTGTATCGGCAAATGACATCGACATATGCACAACTGAAACACTTTCGGAATTAGTGTGCATTTTTGCATAACTGTATGGTAGTTGAGCTGACACAATTGTTGGAAGGTGTCATAAAATAAAAACAAGTGGAAGCGTTGCAGTCGAACGCAACCAACTGCTGTATACCCGATACCAGTAATAAAAGAGATAAAAATAGACCTCATTGCCAAAAGGTGCGTATTCGGCAGGGATGTACGCTGCCTCAAAAATTGTCTGATGCAGATGGGGCTGCCAAAAAGCTATCTTCCCTCAAAATTTTGTGACTAGCTGAAAGTTGAAAAAGGTGGGGGTGCATGCTTATTGTTGCCTCAGATCTTTGAGGGATGTCAATTGCTATCCTCCTACCAAATTTGGTGACTCTAGCTCAAATTCTGAAAAAGGTGGTGAAAGGGAGGCTGGGGCTGGTATGGAAAGCGTGACATCCAAATTTTTGGGGATTCTTTATCTTGGCACCAAATTGTCGGCTCTTGTTCAATAGCTGTGGAAGATATAGGCTTTTCTGAATTCATAAGGAAGTGAAGGGTGGGGGAAGATATAGGCGTTTCTGAATTCATAAGAAAGTGAAGGGTGGGGTGCTAAAAGGGCAAATTCTGCGTGCCGAACTGTAACGGGCTCGAACTACGAACAGATTTAGCGTGCACTCGTGGACCGACTGCAAAATTTCATATACATATTCATCTGAGTATGATTGTATTGGTGTAGCGGCAGAGAATAACTGTAAAATACAAAGTCTTGCTAACAATGTGTCTAAGTTTGTAGGGTAGTATAACTTAATATGAACTTTGTGCAATTGAATAGCAAAACTTGAGATTCTTTAATATAATTTCAATTTTACATGTTTGTTTATATTCTAGCATTGTTTATTGTTTATATTCTAGCATAAACAATATATATATTAAAATCAAATATTAGAGTTTTTATTGACAATTATTGAATTTTGGTTCAAGGGGTATTTACTCTTTGTGCAGCTTGTGCGTCTCAGCTACGACAAGCCAGCACGTTGTTGTTTTGTTCAGTTTCCCTTTGCGTTCAGCGGCCCGACGATTAAAGTGCGTTTGAAACATATATGACCTATGCAAAAATACCCTATGTACCAATATTAAATAATATTCAATGAACACTCTAACACTTACATAATTATATGCAAGTTCTTTTATTGGATATGAATACCAAACCTTATTGCTGGAATAAAATAAACATGTAGAATAGAAATAATATTAAAGCTCTCACGTTAAGCTGTAGAATTGCACAAAGTTCATATATGTAAGTCGATCCCGCCCTTTCATAATAGAAAGCAGCGGGTATATTCCAATAAGACCCCTTTTACACGATGAACTTTTTGCTTCTGCTGCATTCGTTTGTTGGCAAAGGGGGTAGTGGTGAAACAGCTGCAAGCAATGCTTCATGACATTGGTAGCAATGATTCAATTTTCTCATTTTGCTTTGCCCTATTCTGATTACATGTAAACACAGAGTTGCACAGTGTTCGATGTGAATATTAAAATTATCGATACGAAATATCGCACATGCAACTATTGCCGCAATTAGTAAATACGTTGTTCATTATTGTGGTTTAAAATTATTAATTAAAATGTTTTGGACAAGAGAGTTGATTGGACTGCTGTTAAGTCAATATGAGCAGCACGAACATTTATATAATGTTCGGAGCGATATTTATAAGGACAGGGTAAAGCGCTCCAGCAGTTTGCATTCAATTTGCGAAACGTTGAAGGTGAAAGAGCCCAAAATCCAATGCCTCAACCGCCATACCTGTCGCACTCAAAAGTTCTTTTGCTAAATCCATTTTATTTACTTGTTTCTCTCTCAATCAATAATCATTTGTTAACAAATAAAACAATCGATGGCAACGATTAATGTTTATCGACCATAAATTTAAACCAGAGTTGCATTTACACAGATCACTGCATAAAAAGCCTCATGAAATAAAAATTATACTAATAAAAGGGAAACTAAATTCAATAAACTATTCTTTTCTTTTTTATGCTAATATAAAGAAAACAAACAGGTACAAGCAGCTGTTAACACATCGCTCGTGAGTTCTAACACTCATTAGTTTTTTTTTTGGGGGTTGTCATCACCTATCTTGGCACAAAATTTGGTGCCTATAGCTCAAAACTGGACGATATATGCTTTTCTGAATTTAAACTGCAGGGGGCTGGGGGCGGAAATTGTAGGCTTGGCGCCAGGGTTATTGATGCATCTTTTTGGGGGCTGTTAGTATCATCTTCTCTCCTAATTTAGTAGTTCTAACTGTAAGGGCGTGCGAAATAAGTAAATTTATCGAATTTCAGTTAGCGAATTTATCGATTTGCCAGGCCCCCAGTTATTGTAGAACCTCAATCATGTCACTTTAATTTACTATGACATAGGAAAAAACATTTGTAAAGTTGTACGTCTCTAGCTCCCAAATTTGATGACTCTAGTTCAAAGTAAGTAAAATATTGGGAAGGGTGCCTGCGGGCGGTATGGGGCATGGCATCCAAATTTTTGCTTCAGATCTGTGTATGATATCCTCCTGCCAAATTTGGTGATTCTTTCTCAAAAATAGTAAAATATGGGGGAAGGGTGGTTTGGGTGGTATGGGAGGAGCGGCTTGGCGTATGATGTCAATTGCTATCCTCCTACCAAATTTGGTGACTCTAGCTCGAACACTATGGAAGATACACGCATTACCGTTTTCAGCGAAGCGTTGGGGCGGCTGGAGGTGGCTAGGAAGTATAAATGGGCGTGGCATCCAAAGTTTTTATGAATTTGGTTGAGGATCGTCAACAGCTATCTTGGCACCAAATTCGGTGGCTCTAGCTCAAAAACTGTACAAGATATAGGCATTTTTAGTTTTATACTGCGGGGGGTGGCTGGGGGCGGAATGGGTGGATGCAATATTTAAGGGCTTGTTAGTCACTATCTTCTCCCCAATTTTGGTAGTTCTAGCTGTAAGGGCGTGTGAAATAGCTGGATCTATCGATTTTGAAGTTGCGAACATACGGACGGAAAGACGTACATACACCATGACGGACATTGCACAATCCGAATATACTCTTTAACTCCGGTATCGAGTATAAAAATGTAATGACTTTTGCAATGGTTTTTTGCCTTAAAAATATATATATTTGGCAAAAGTATAAAAAATTTGAATGTTGGAATGTTTGATTACCTAGTCTCAACTTGTATTCCAAAAAATCAGAGTAATTGATGAATTATTGAGATTGCTAGAGCAATTTATACCTTCGAAATGATGCAAAAATATTCATATGTTTGGTTTTATTTTTTTAATAGAAAATGTAATCAATACATATATAAATACCGTTTAAAATAAAGTTTTAAGGCTGGGCTTTAAAATGAAATTGATGTAAGGAAAATTGATCTAATAGTTCATGAGCAATAAGCGATTTTGTGAAACTATCATAATACAACTTTTTCAGATTGCTACCTCATTATCGAAAGGTGAGACGCATTCGGACGGACAGATACCATCACGGACATTGCACTAGCCCAATATACTCTTTACCTTCGGTGTCAAGTAAAAACATGAAAAAGTATTCATGACCAGAAATTGCAATACTGAAATTTGACTGGGTGTGTACATCTACATATGTATATCCAGCACTTTTAAATGTGTGCGTGGCAATTGACAATTTATGAACAAAATCGAAACCAGTACAGCAAAAGATACTAACCAAATTGGAATTCTACACCTACAGGCCGGCTGGCAGTTCGATATACTCGATAACTTTAAACCGGTATTTCCCCATATTTCCCATATCCTTACAGCTAGAGTTACCAAGTTTTCTAAGGAAATACCAGAATAAAAATTTTAGTGAAGCGAACATTTCGTCCCCAACCCACCACATTTCGAAATCAACAACGCCCATATCTTCCACAGTTTTTGAGCCAGATCCACCATATTTAGTGACAAGAAAGGTGATAATGCTCCCACAAAAAAGTGCATTAAAAACTTGAAGGCCACGCTCGCATCTTCCGACCTTGTCGCCAGCTGTTGCCCCACCACCTCGTTAAAAACGGAAACGTGTATTTTTCTCAGTTTACAAGCTAGAGTCACCATATTTAATAGGAAGATAGCTGATAACGACCCCCAAAGATATGCATCAAAGCTTTGGAAGCCCCGAAAACCAATACTGCCCCCACTCCCCACCTTTAAAAACGTAATTGCGTGTATCTTTCACAGGTATTGAGCTAAGTTCGGCAAGTTTTGTGGCAGTATAGCTGGTGGCATCCCACAAAGATAAACTTTGAACGCAGCGCACACCCTTGCAACATTTTCATTTATTTTGTATAGAATTTCTGCTTTACGAAGAGTATTAGTTTTTATAAATACGATAGTTGCAACATTATTTACATTTTCCGTGATAAAAGCATTCGAAAAAATAATTGCACCACTAAGCATTCTACGTTTAAAATGCTATGCTTTCAACACCTTTAAAAAAATAAAAAACAGGCACTGGTATCTATTTCTGCCAGTTGAATACATGCAAACAATGCAGCGTGCCGTGCTGCGCTGGTCTCGACCTACGAACAAATTTAGAGTGCTGTCGTGAACCGACTGAAAAATTTCATAGACATATTCATCTCAGTATGATTGTATTGGTAGCGGCAGAGAATAACTGTAAAATACAAATTTTAGAGTTTTGCCTCAATCTGCTTGATACAGTCCAAGTTGGAAGGGTAGTATTAACTTAATATGAACTTTGTGCAATTGAATAGCAAAACTTGAGATTGTTAAATATAATTTCAATTCTGCATGTTTGTTTATATTCTAGCATTGTTTATTGTTTATATTCTAGCATAAACAATATATATATATTAAAATAATACATTAAAGTAGAGCCACCAAATTAATTGCCAAGATAGGTGATGAAAACCCCCAAACAAACGCAAAGAGTCACCAAAGGAAGGAATATAGCTTTATGGCATCCCCATCTGCATCAGACGATCTTTGTGGAAGCGTATGCCCCTGCCGTATCCGCACCCCATTGCAATCTGGTCTCTTTCTATTGGTTTTATTATATTATTTTCTTACTCAATTATAGGGGAAGAAAAATAGTTTTGTGGACAAGTGTTTGCAGAACCTAGTTTTTAGCTCAAGATACCTGGTTGGCTAGGTGCATATCAGTTGCTTGTGCATGTGTTTTGTGGGGTAGGACAGGTATCAAAAGGTCATAGAATACGTAAAGCAGGCAAGCTATCGTTCATATCCAATAATCTTATTTATTGCAAAAATAACTAAATTCAATTAACTATTCTTTTATTTTTTGTGCTAATATATAGCAATCAAACAGGTACAAACAGGTGTTAAAACATCGCTCGTGAGTTCTAACACTCATTAGTTTTTTTTTAACAATATAGTTCAATTCTGAGTTAAGAGCGTGTGCTGCTAGATATCAATGGCTTAGATCACATAAATGGTAACCATTCTTGAAAATATTGTGAATTACAAATATTGCTCTTTAATCTGCCTCAAATTTTTTGTTAATCAAAATTATTTAAAATGTTTAGTTTATGTCTTTATGTTGTGTCAGCTATGAGCAGATGACACGAAATCAAAATTAATTCAAATTGAAATTCCATAAAAATTATAAAAAATTATATGTACATATGTAAATCTGAAAGTAAATTGAGGTAAACAACTTCTAAAGCTTTAAGGCTCTGGGAATTTTAACAAGAAAATTAGTGGTCCAACATTTGTTGCATGAATTGCGAAAAACCCAATCAGACCAGCGGTAGAATAATTGTAAGTGGTAACGATTAAATAAAGAAAAGAGGATCGATCATTTTAGTACTGGATGAAGTCTCCAAAGAGACCAGAGAATAAAGCCTGTTATAGTAGCTAGTGATACGGTGCAACAGGGAGAGAAGATTTATTAAAAAAGTCTACTTCCATACGGTGGTAGATATACTCCAGAAACCAATTAAAACTTCTAAGCGAACAGAAGAAATTTGTTCTGCACAGGTTCAATTCTATCCTGGTGAAACCACACACAAGATCCATACGTACTAGGGGTGTACATAGCGTTTTAGTGTTGTATGGATCATTAAACTCTTTTGACCACCGCGTGATGAGGCCAATGACATTAATGGCTTTGTTGAACATCGACGACATGTAATAATCAAATTTAAATTTACTAGTAATCTTTACCTTCGGTATCGAGTATAACAAGTGAAAACTTTGCAGTTTGGTGCAAGCCATACTAGTATTCAAACATGCTGTAAATATTTTGTTTGTAAAAGGGGGTACGGGAGCGGGTGGGATGAAGTTGGATTTAAAATTTGTTTATCAAAATCTCCTTTGAAAAATCGCTAGCTATCCTTCAAATTAAATTTGGCCGCTCCAGCCTAAAAACTGTGTAAGGTATACACATTTCTAAATTTTAAAGACGGTTGCATTGGAGAGGAGAGAAGGCGAGGCATTAAAATTTCGGATATAGATCTTTTGGGGATGTTCCCAGCTATCTTCTAACCAAATTTGATGACTCTAATTGTTAAAATGTGGAACAAACGTGTGCTTTTTATTGTTTTGCACCTGGAGTGGAACGACTTGTTATCGATTTCACAGGCCTCTAATAGGCGCAGCGCCCGTTGGTACTCGATACCAGTAAAAACAAGTAAGAAGGTTCTAGTCGGGAGAGCCTGACCAGAAGATACCCTGAACTAGAGGTGGGCACGGGCTGGGCTTTAATCGGTTACCCGTGGGTGCGGGCTGAAAAATCATATTTCGGGTTGGGTGCGGGCGGGTGCGGGTTAGTCCGTTCAACCCGCTTTTACCCGAAATAAAATTATGTGGCCAGATTATTTAAATATATTTCTATGTTTTATTTTCTTTTGTCCAAATTTATCTTGTGTTTCATTCGGCACACTTTCTACAACCTACTTAGTACATTAAGTTGGGTGCGCAATATAATTATCGCGTCCCTTATAACTACTCGATCCTCGATCAAGCAACCTTCACATTCATAGGTTGTGTATCGATCTATAGTACAACCACCTTATCAGCCTACTACAATTAGTAAATATATTGGTAAATATTCTGGTAAATACTTAAAAGTTTCCATTTTTTGTAACTTTGGCTGCGTGCACCAGAACGCTTCGATAAGAATCACTTTTCTGATTCAGCAAAAATCAAATTTTCCTTTGTGTACACGTTCGATTAATTAATAATAATATTAAAAATAAAAAATTAAGGTTTTGAAAAAAGTTCTAAATTTTTCGGGCGGGCGGGTTGGGTACGGGTATGATTTTTTTTTTTGCCATCGGGTGCGGGTAAAGATTGGCGCTGCGGACCATGGGCCGCGTCGGGTCGGGCGCGAAAAATTAGGCCCGTGCCCATCTCTACCCTGAACCCAGTTGCAGTCCTTGCGCTCTAAAAGTATGCTTCAAATAATAATCAATTGAAACAAAACTTAAAACTGACTTAACTTTACGATATCTCTTTAGTTTCTTAACGGATTTGAACGAAACTTTGAGAAAAGTTCTATCGATACTAATTTTTTCAACCCTCATTTTTACATTTTTCAAATTCGATATTTTTGTAATCGACTCCATGTGTATATCGGAAACCAGAATAGTTATCGATAATTTGATTTGCTCATGGTATAGAAGAACTTATATTCAAAATTTGAAGTCTCTAGCTCTTGTAGTCTCTGAGATCTACGCGTTCATATAGGCGGACAGACGGACATGACCATATCGACTCGGCTATTGATGCTGATCGAGAATATATATACTTTATGGGGTCGGAGATGCTGCCTTCTGCCTGTTACATACTTTTGTACAAAACCATTATACCCTGACTTACCCATTTTAATGGGTTCAGGGTATAAAAACCAATAAAAAGAGACCTGATTATGGAGTGTGGATACGGCAGGGGTGACCGCTGCCTTAAAGGTTGTCTGATATAGAAGGGGATGCCAAAAAGCTACCTTCCTTCCAAATTTGGTGACCCTTGCTCAAAGTTAATAAAATATGGTGGAAGTGGGGCTTGGGGGGGGCATCAAAGTTTTTGCTGCAGATCTGTGCATGATGTCATCAGCTATCATCCTTCCAAATTTGGTGACTCTGGCTCAAAGTTAGTAGAATATGGTGGAAGGGGGGCTGAGTGCAGTAGGGGGGGAGGGGGTTGCGTGGCATCAAAATTTTTCGAGTTTCTTCATCACTAATCTTGGCAACAAATTTGGTGGCTCTAGCTCAAAAGCTGCAGAAGATATAGGCATTTCTGTTTTTCAACTGCGGGGAGTTAGGAGAAAGGGGGGCCGTGGCTCCACAACTTAGCTGCAGTTTTTTTGGGGTCGCTAGCAGTTATCTTCCTACTAAATTTCGCGACTCTAGCTCAAACACTTTGGAAGATGCACGCATTAACGTTTTTAGTGAAGCGTTTGGGTGGTTAGGGGCGGCTAGGGCAGAATGGATTGGTGGTCCAAAAATTTGGTTGGGGGTCGTCAACACCTAACTTGGCACCAAAATTGGTGGCTCTAGCTCAAAAACTGTAGAAGATATAGAAATTATTGTGTGGTGTGGAAAAAAGTAGCGAACATACGGACGGACAGACGGACGGACGGGCGGACGGACTGATACCATGACGGTCATTGCACATTCGGTATCGAGTATAAAAACGCAGGTTTATTAATATTTTTTGTTTTATCTTGACAAAAAAAAAATAAATTCAACTCCTCGTTACCGAAGGTAAAGAGTATATTGGGTTTGTACAATGTCCGTCGTGGTGTCTGTCTGTCTGTATGAACGCATCTTTTTTCCACACCCTTCAAGCTAGAGACTTGAAACTTTGCAAATGTCTTTATCTATGGCATAGTAAATTAAATTGTCAAGATTGGAGTTCTACGATAACTAGGTGGCTGGCAAATCAATAACCTCGATAACGCAAAATCGATAGATCCAGCTATTTCGCAAGCCCTTACAGCTAGAACTTCCAAATTTGGGGAGAAAATAGCTATTAGCAACCCCCAAAAAACAGCATCAAAAATTTTGGAGCCACGCCCACCCATTCTGCCCTCCCGCAGTTTAACACCAAAAATGCCAATATCTTCTACAGTTTTTGAGCTAAAACCATTAAATTTGGTGCCAAGATAGGTGTTGACGATCGCCAATCAAATTCATAAAAACTTTGGATGCCACGCCCATCTATACTGCCCTATTCAACCTCAACCACCCCAACGCTTCGCTAAAAACGGTAGTGCGTGTATCTTCCAAAGTGTTTGAGCTAGAGTCACCAAATTTGGTAGGTAGATTACTTGGAGCGACCCCCCAAAAACTGCATCAAAGTTTTGGAGCCCCACCCACCCATTCCGCTCCCAGCCTCCTTATATCTTTTACAGTTTTTGAGCTAAAGCTAGAGTCACCAAATTTGGAAGGAAGATAGCTTTTTGGCATCCCCATCTGCACCAGACATTCTTTGAGGCAGCGTACACCCCCGCCGTATCCGCACCCCATTGCAATCAGTTCTCTTTTTATCTGTTTTATTACTGGTATCGAGTATACCGCATACGGGTGCGTCCGAGTGCAACGTTTCTACTTGTTTTCATTTTTGTCATTACTGTAAAGTATAAAGTGAATAGACCAAAATTATTATTGAAATCGATCGCAAAATGTGCACATGTTAATGCGGATAGTTATTGTTGGGCCGAGGATGTCTTTTAATTCCAGATTTATCCGCAACAAGTTATTCTGAAATCCTTAGTTTCAAATAGGATAGCACCACAGCCCAAAAACTTTATCATATATTTACACTTTGGCGTGATGATGCTTTTGTAGAACAGCAGGTTGCATATCATTCGTAATTTAAACAAACGATATTGTTTTATACAGCTATTTATTTGAGTGCCAATTTATTTGTTCCAATAATCGTTCTAATCTGATAAAGCCTCACAAAACCAGTTGCTAAACCCGTCAATTTGCGTATCTTTTAATCTGTATGGTTGATATTTTACACGATTGCGTTGAACTGCCTTGTGGCCATATTAGTGGTATTCTTTAACCGCAGCCGCCGGCGCGCAGCATGTGTCCATGAAGTCAAACCCCAAAAACTTGTGTAAAAAGATATCATTATGTGATGTTGAGGTGTAGTGCTACAGTACAGATAAACATCACAAAAAAATCAGCACTCTATACCAGTTCTGTATTATGATAGGTAAAGACCATTAAACAATTATAATTGAACACTCACTTGTCATTTGAAATTTTCACCCCACATAGCGAATCGAAATCGCACCCCTATCTTTCACAGGATAGAACCTGTCGAGTGTGTACTCAAAGAAGAAAATTATGATATTTTTATAACTCGGGCAAACTTAGACCAATACTGCTGATCCAAACTCATCCCAGACCGCTTCTTGTTGCGCATATTTGTTCATTTTCTACAGATTCCTTATCGATTCCCTATAGAATACTGATGTAGTTGTCAAAGTGAATCTAGTACGGAGGCTAGAATGAGCGGCAAATTTGTTCAAATCACTTAGATTTTCGCCTGACAGAATGAACCAAATGTTTGGTCAATGTATTCTTCGGTTACATTAAGGGATGAAAAGTTAGTGTGACCATTATGCTTCACCCTCAAAATACGATTTCAGCAAATGAGCTTGAACATCTGTGTATCTTTCTTCAAATTTGATTTGTTTACTTAAAGCAACCTTTAGCCAATTGATGAGCAAGTATAAAAGTCGTTTGGCGAAAAAAAAAAATAAAGTAGAAACGTTGCAGTTGGATGCAACCGACTGCGGTATACTCGATACCAGTAATAAAACCGATAAAAAGAGACCTGATTGCAATGGGGTGCGGATACGGCAGGGGTGTACGCTGCCTCAAAGATTGTCTGGTGCAGATGGGGATGCCAAAAAGCTATCTTCCTTCCAAGTTTGGTGACTCTAGCTCAAAGTTTGTTAAAGGTGGGGAAAGGGGGGCTGGGGGCGCTATGGTGGCATGGCATCCACATTTTTGCTGAAGATCTATGAATCATGTCAATTGCTATCCTCGTACCAAATTTCGTGACTCTACCTCAAAGTTAGTAAAATATGGGGAAGGGGGGCTGGTTGCGGTATGGGGACATGGCATCAAAAGTTTTGCTGCAGATCTATGTATGATGTCAATTGCTATCCTCCTACCAAATTTGGTGACTCTCTAGCTCAAAATTTGTTAAAGGTGTAGGAAGGCTGGCTAGGGGCGGTATGGGTGGTGGTGGCATCCAAATTTTTGGCTGCAGAGCAAAATTGTCCAAATTTTTTGGGTCTCTTCATCAACAATCTTGGCTTCAAATTTGGTGGCTTAAGCTCAAAAGCTGTGCGTTTTTGATTTCAAGGCAAGGAAACGGAGGGAGGGGGCGTAGCTCCAAAACTTTGATGCAGTTTTTTGGAGGTCATTAACAGTTATCTTCTTACCAAATTTGGTGACTTTAGCTTAAACACTATGAAATTTACACGCATCCCGTTTTTTGCAAAGCGTTGGGGCGCTTTGGGGCGGCAAGTGCAGCGTGGATAGGCGTGGCATCCAACGTTCTTATGCATTTTATTGAACGTTGTCATCACCTATCTTGGCATTAAACTTGGTGGCTCTAGCTCAAAAACTGTAGAAGATATAGGCATTTCTGTTTTCAAATTACGGGGGGGCTGGGGGTGGAATGGGTGGGTGTGGCTCCAAATCCTTGAAACAGTTTTGTGGGGGTCATAACCATATCTTCCTATTAAATTTGGTAACTTTAGCTCCAACACTATGGAAGATACACGCATTACCGTTTTTAGCGAAGCGTTGGGGTGGTTGGGGGCGGATAAGTTTGAGACGGATAGACGGACAGAAACCAGGACGGACATTGCACAAACCTAATATACTCTTTACCTTCGGTATCGAGTATAACAAAGACTCGCATAACAAAATTTTATGAGTGTTCGATTTCACAGGCGATGTGTTAACACCTGTTTGATTATGTTTCAACTTGTATAATGTCTGCTTGAGATTTGGCAAGCCAAATTCATTCGCGCTCATGGCATAAAAAGGATTAATTTTTCCATCTCCCTAATCATTGCAAAAAAGTCGCGCTTTTTTGCATCCAGTAATGTGTTAAATTTTGAATCGAACGTAATGCTTTTTTTCTCGATGCATCCATTTATATTGTGCTCAATTTGTACTTTATTTTATGACATTGAAAAATGCAAAAGGTTTTCATGGCCATATAGAGCAAGTTCGATGGTGTTACTTCTCGTCGATCAGATTATACACAAAATTTATTTTAAAACTGTTTTGTTGTGGCTTGTAATAGTTTTTTCTTGTTCTTTGTGCTGTAGTAGTGTTGTTGAGTTCATGAGTGAGTGAGCAAAAAGGGTTGTTCACCCAAATGAACTAGAATGCAATGTTCTGTACTTTTGCGGATTTCTGGGCACTACATAGCATTGTTTCCACATTAGTTCATGGTAGATCTAGCATATTTGAAAATGGAATAATATTTACCATTTTCAAATATTACATAGGATCATCAAAATATAGCTTATTTCTGGATGAGTCAGCTGATATCAGTGTGACTAAATTTATTGGTGAATAGCTTATTTTTTCAAAAATTATTTTTTCTAAAAAATCACCTGGCAACACTGCTACGTAGCGAAACATGTTCACTTAAATGAGCAGTGTTGACTTAAAAAAATGCTGAACGGATTTTTGCAATGGCGCTGCAAAAACAGACTTACATAGCAGACAAAACAGAAACTTCGCAGTTGATTTTGATTTTTTGTAACTATTTTATTTTTTATAGCTATATGCAATAATTGCGAACATATTATTCTCTATTATAAGTACAGAAAATAATTGCCAGCCCTGAAACCCTACAGCTGCAAATAAATAAGCTTGTATTTATGTTCATATAATAATTTTTGTTTTCTTGCGATGATGGACATAGAATACACGGGAGAGCTGCGTGGCTCAACTGTCTCATTCGGGTGCTGCTCTGCATCTGAACGCAAACAAAATAAAGCGAATGCAAAGCAGCAGACACATCGTGTTATGTTCGTTAGAGTAACAAGACTTCGCCGTTTACAGTTATTTGCTGCCGCTACATCAATACGTTTGTCGGTCGATCTCAGTCGAGCACAACATTCGAAATTTGTTTGTCCGTCGATTTCAGTCGAGCACGCCACTCGAAATTCGTTTGCATGTATTCAACACATCAAAACAAGTAAGAAGGCTCTAGTCGGGATAGCCCGACCAGAAGATACCCTGAACCCAGTTGCAGGCCTTGCGTCCTAAAAGTATGCTTCAAATAATGATCACTTTAAAGTTTAAACAAAACTCATAACTGACTTAACTTTACGATATCTCTGGTGTTTCTTAACCGATTTGGACGAAATTTGAATGAGAAAAGTTCTATCGTTACCCATTACACCAACCCCCATTTTTACATTTTCCAAATTCGATATTTTTTTGTTATCGATTCCATGTGTATATCGAAAACCAGAGTAGTTATCGATAATTTGAAGCAAACTTGTTCTGCTTATGGTATAGGAGAACTTATATTCCAAATCTGAAGTCTCTAGCTCTTGTAGTCTCTGAGATCTACGCGTTCATACAGACGGACAGACGGACGGTCAGACGGACATGGCCAAATCGACTCGGCTATTGATACTGATCAAGAATATATATACTTTATGGGGTCGGAGATGCTTCCTTCTGCCTGTTACATACTTTTGCACAAAACCATTATACCCTGATTTACCCATTTTATGGGTTCAGGGTATAAAAACTGAGAAGGTACAAATGTGGAAATGTTATTAACAGGCAGAAGAAAGCGTCGCCAGTTCCCTTAAAGTGAATATTCTTGATCAGCATCAACAGCCGAGTCGACATGGGCATGAACGTCTGCCGACGGACACACTGGAGACTAAATATTATAAATATAAGTTCTCGTTATAAGAATGTTTGTAAATACTGTATGGTTTTGGTGGAGTTTAAATATGACATTCAATGTATCTCCAAAGCGTTCAGGGTAATAAATGCTGTAAGTTATTCTTGTTCTTTACTGTTCCGCGTGCTGATGTTGATTTAAGTTATATAAATTCATATGGTATAAAGGGTTTGAGTTTGGTAGCAAAGTAAACACAATGTTGAGACTATTACAATAATTTCGTTTATAACACTTAAATTAACATTATCGGCTTAGAAGTAACTTTCCAAGGCAATTTATTCTACGCTGACATATTTGTTTACATTTTTGTCATGTTTTGGGCAATTTTTAATACGCAAAAGCACTTAACGAGGCACGTGGCTTGTGCCAAGCCAGCAATAAAGTAAATGTAGCAACATTAATTGAATTTACTTTGCAAAGGGAGGGCTCATATTTAGACCAGTAAAGTCGTGACCCTTATGTAAGTTGTTCCAATCACAAATAATAAAACCGGATATTCGCGAAAACTTAGGGAAATAATGCAAAGAACACATGAACATAAAAGCACAATTTTTTTATATATTCACTCTTTTGCAGATGAAAACCGAGATGTAAACATGCATTCTGAAGATGATGTTAAGAGACAACGCTTGGCGTACGGCGGAGATCAAATATACCCAAACGTAAGACTCATTTCATTGACTATTTATCTCAAAATATGTTTACCAATGTTTAGCTCTGGTGCCAAAGGTATCAGCAATATAAGTAGTACATCTTTGAAGCTAGAGATAAGCAACATTCAATATGCTAAGATCCATTATTTTAAAATCACACTGTTTAAAATGCGCCTGCTGGTGTTGACATACTTTTGTTCTCGGTGTCATTTATTAAACTCCATGTATATTGCAATCTATTTTTGGCCAAACTGAACTACTTGCTAACATTTATTTTTCTAGGAATCCTTATTTTTACTGTTTGGCCTTTAAGGATCATGGCAGGGTGGGCCCTTCAAGTTAGAGACTTGAAACTTTGCAGTTGTCTTAGTCGTGCTAACATATATTTTTCTAGGGATCCTTTATTTTACTGTTTGGCCTTCAAGGACCATGGCAGGGTGGGCCCTTCAAGTTAGAGGCTTGAAACTTTGCAATTGTCTTTATTTATGGCATAGTATATAAAAGATTCAAGATTGGAGTTCTACGATAACTAGGGGGCTGGAAAATCGATAATCTCGATAGCTCAGAATCGTTAAATCCAGCTATTTCATAAGTCCTTACAGCTAGAACAACCAAAATTGGGAAAAAGATAGCTACTAACAACCTCCAAAAAACTACATCAAAATTTGGGAGACACGCCTACCCCTTCCGCCCCCAGCTCCCCCGCAGCTTAAAACCAAAAACGCTTATATCTTCTACAGTTTTTGAGCTAGAGCCACCAAATTAATTAATGGTAAGAAGATAACTCGTAATGACCTCCAAAAAACTGCATCAAAGTTTTGGAGCTGTGCCTTCCCTGTTCCCAGCCCCATGCATTTTGAAATCAAAAACGCCTATATTTTCCACAGCTTTTGAGGTAAAGCCACCAAATTTGAAGCCAAGATTGTTGATGAAGAAACCAAAAAATTTTGTTGCCGACCCCCACCCATTCTGCCCCCCAACCATATCACCATGCCACCCTTCCACCATATTCTAGTAACTTTGAGCTAGAGTCATTAATTTTGGTTGGAGGATAGCAATTGACATCATACACAGATCTACAGCAAAAATGTGGATGCCTCGCCCCCCCTTACCGATCCAGACGCCGTTACATCCACCATATTTTACTATTTTTAAGCTGAGTCACCAACTTTGGTAGGATGATAGCAAAAATACTCTCACATGTTTTTAGTTTTATGAGACTAGCCAACAATTTTGCTGACTCAACTTCCATAAAGTTATACAAAATTGCATACAAATTTCGAAAGTCTATTCAGTAGTTCAGTAGTGCATTTGTGTCGATGTCGTTTGCCGCCGAGACAGAAAAAGGGAAAATATCAAAAACCTCGACAGGCACGCCCGGTAAGCAACGAAACAAACGCACACACACCCAAATACAAAATTTTTTTACAGTTATTGGCTGTTGGTCAACATTTGGCCCGAACGACGAGGGCAAGTGATAGTGAAACAAAAATCTGCTCTCGCGCCTACTTCCGGCTTCCTGAGAAGAGCTTTTACTGCCAATTGCACAGTCTATATCTTAGACTGTCTGTGCTTATAGTCATAAAAACATAATACAATGATGTAAAGCTTTCACTCACTCGTTTAATTGTCCCTCGCTGAAAGATCTTTCATGTGTGTGAGCGGTGTTTGCTGTAAAAAAGATACTTAGAGCACAGAGGTCTAAATCTAGAGGGCGCTTATCTACGTTTTTCGTCTACGTACGAGCTTAAAAGCTTTTACTTATGATCACTAACGCGGCAATATGCATAATCAGATTAATATAAGGTTTATAATCTTACTTAAATTTATACGATTTAGTTTAGAACAATTAATTTTTCGTATTTTTATATATATATTGCTTATGGCATTTGCTTGTGGGGAAAATATCCACAATGTATAGTTTTAAAACTTTAGTTTTTTTATTCATGTTTAATTCAGGTTGAAATTCTCTTTGTTTTCATTAAATATATTTGGCATCAGGCATTCAGGCCGCACAGCAATTTACACGAGCACTTATATGTTCATATTATTCATTTAACTTTGGTTTTTATCGTTAGTACATCATTGGGGATTTTCTTATGCTTGCAAATTATTTGGTTTCAAGATGGTGTAAGTATGTATTTATTTTGTTTGCAAGCAGGTGCAGTAGAAACTTTGCATTTTTTTATGGCAGCGGGCGGCAGCCCTGGGGTCAACTTCGACGAATTTATGATATATGAATACCTGCCGTAAAGGTAGGGGGCCGACGGGTAGGCAACCATGGTCAAATAAATATATTTTAGTTTTTAACCCACTTGATCGAAAGCTTCACTTTCTAGGTTATACACGCTTCACACGTCGGTCAGGTTTGCATTTCAAACTTTGTCAAACTCTGTCGCACGGTATAAGAGAAGAATCTCTTTTAATAGGAGCACTGGTGGATTTACTTTCAACTTACCCAATGGGAGTTGGCATTTGCTGAGGGGTGGTGGATCGCTTCTACCGAACACTGCTACGAGGCTAATGGTGCGTCTGACTTGGGCACTTAGGCAAATTTTTCGAAGGCGTTTGTTTTATTATCCACACTTTAACTAGTAGGTTTTTTATTTTTTTGAATGGTTTTGATTTTTTTTTGTTTTTTTCTCTGTGAACATGTGCGACCACAACTTTAATAATCCAGTACTGTCGAACAAATAGATAGAGCCAGGTGCCGGAAATAGTTTTGCGGCCAGGTTTAGGGTGACCAATTTTTCTCCTTTTTTTTTTTCATCTTTTATCTGGTGTTCGCATAATTGTCCCTGATAAAAAACCCTGGCGATATCTAGAACCTTTAACCTTTTGTGAGAAGTTCGCCGCTAGACAGCGCTAAGACAAAACAAGCAGGATGCCAAAAAAAAATGTATATATATTTATTCTTTTAAATTTTTTTTTCGTTTTTTTTTTAATTAAATTGTTGCCAACTCCGCTTCACTTAACTTATGGTAGTTAGCTTAAGCCGGGCCAAGTATTTTGGGCCTACTACTGCAGTCATATACTGGTTTGGTATGTAGATTTGTCGGTTGATAGCATGGGTGAAAAAAATGTTGCATACTCTTAGGGTTTCGTTGTATTTCTTTCGTCAAGCGGAATATTACACATGACCGACATTGCACAAACCCAATATACTCTTTACCTTCGGTATCGAGTATAAAAATTATAATTCATGACGGTCATAATTTCTTAAACTGAAATACTCAATTATCCTTCATCATTAAGCTTGAACCGCGCATGCGTTTAAAATCCAAAACTTGGTATACTTGTTTCAATATTTGTATTCAAGTTTGACAATATGTTCTTAATTTTATAAGTTCCTGAAATTCATTTTAATTTTTAAACTAGCAATGAAGAAAATGAGAAACAGCCATTAAAATGTTTTGTTTGCATGCTTACCGTGAAGAGATTTGAACTTCAGAACTCTCGATATCTCGTCGATTGCTTAAGCTGTTGAGCCAATTCCAAACACATTTGAGTTGCAGTTAAAATTTTTGTTAAGTGAATTTGATTAAGTTCAGCTTGTTTGGCACTTGGAAGAAAAAAGTTTAAAAAAAATAAGAACAAAAGTTAACTGCATGATAACAAAAAATAAATTTTGAAAACCAAAAAAAAAGTTTTATGATATACCGCTAAGATTGAACCGTAATTGATTCAAGATTTTTCCAACTTGATTTCAGTACTAGGTTTGAGTAGTAAAGAAAAGCACTTTTATTCAAAAATTCATACGCTGTAAAATAATATTTTTCAATCTAAATTGTAAGTTTTGCAGTATATAGATCTTCTGGTATTTTCAAATTGAAAACAAGTGAAAACGTTGCATTCGGACGCAACCAACTGCGGTAAACACGATACCAGTAACAAAACCGATAATAAGAGACCTGATTGTAAAGCGGAGCGGTTTCGATAGGGGTGTATGCTGCCTCAAAAATTGTCTGATGCAAATGGGGATGCCAAAAAGCTATAATCCTTTAAAATTAGGTGACTCTAGCTGAAAGTAAGTAAAAGGTGGTGGTGCATCATCATCTATCTTGGCACCAAGTTTGGTGGCTCTAGCTCAATAACTATGGAAGATATTGGTGGTGCTGTGTTTAAGCTGCGGGGGCTGGGGGCGGTATGGGTAGAGGTCGCTCCAAAACTTTGATACAGTTTTTTTGGAGTCGTTACCAGCTATCTTCCTACCAAATTTGGTAGTTCTAGCTTAAAGGGCGTACGAAATAGGTAGACTTATCGATTTTGATTTTTCGAATATATCGATATGAAAGCCCTTAGTTGTCGTACAACCCCATTCTTGACAATGTAAATTTCTATGCCATAGGTAAAGTCATTTGCAAAGTTTCACGTCTCTAGCTTGAAGGGTTTGGAAAAAAGTTGCGAACATACTGACGGACAGGCACCAAGACGTACATTGCACAAACCCAATATACTCTTTATCTTCGGTTTCGAGTATAATAAAAAAATACAAGTATTAAAAGTCTTTACTTTAATTCTGAAGCGATTCATACTGATTACTCAACTTACAGCTATCATGTTAAATACGCAGTTTAAACGGGCTCATTTTTAAATTAAAAATTTTTCATTTTAGGTTTAAGTAGGATCTATTCAAATCAAAATTTTTGCCCATTGATTTTAATGCGAATCGTTTTAAGTTTGATCTACATGTAAAAAAAATTAAATTTTAGCTGATGTTAGATCACACGGGCGCATGGGTTAACCGTAGAATACGTCTGTCCTTGTGCAACAAAAATTATGAAAGTAAACATAGAATTTATTTGATTTTAAATTTATTTATATTAAGCATATAAAAAAGCTGAATTGCACATTTATGCTTTACAATACAAAAAGAGTTAATAAAAGTTGTTCAATCTTTTATTGAATTTGGGGGCTGGCATATTGATGAATTCGATAACTCAAAATCGATAAATCCACTTATTTCGCACGCCCTTACAGCTATGACTACCGAATTGAGAAGATAGTTGCTAACAACCTCCAATAAACTGCTTTAAAATTTTGGAGCCACTCCCACCCATTCCCCCAGCCCCACCGCAGTTTAAAGACATAAACGCCTATATCTTCCACAGTTTTTGTGCTAGATCCACCAAATTTGATGGCGACGACCCCCAAACAAATTTATAAACTTTAGATGCCACGCCTATCCATACTGCCCTAGCCGCCCCAACCGCCCTAACGCTTCGCTAAAAACGGTAATGCGTGTATCTTCCAAAGTGTTTGAGCTAGAGTCACCAAATTTGGTAGGAAGATAGCTTTTGGCATCCCCATCTGCACCATAAAATCTTTGAGGCAGCGTACACTCCTGATGAATCCGCACCCCATTGCAATCTGGTCTCTTTTCATCGGTTTTATTACTGGAATCGAGTATACCGCAGTCGGTTGCGTCCGACTGCAACGTTTCTGCTTGTTTTATGATGGATATGTGATTTAGGATATGATTGGATTGTGGAAAGAAAAGTAAGATATTTAATTCGTTTATAATGTTTTAAATTTATTTTATGAAATAATTATGTTGCTGTTCATAAGTTGCAAAAATCAAGGCTGCCACCGTAAAGACGAGCTTACTTATAATCAGCACTATCGATAGCTAATTCCCGATAGTTTATATGATTTTTTTGCACAGACATATTAATTGCTTTGGTGGAAAACCATAATTTAGTTTGCGACAAAAACAATACAGCATGGTTTCAAAATCTTGCCCGCAAATATCCTAAATTTAAAAAATTTTGGATGATATGTAAAATAGTTTTTAATTTATGTATGAAAATTTGATTATCACCGAATACCTTAATGAAATTTCAACATTTAGAACTTATCAGTCATGACCGAATATATATCAAAAGAAAGGAAATTAAGTCAATTTTCTATTTAAAAAAAGTTTAAATCAAATTCATCGTTGAGATTTTGAGCAATTTGCAATTGATAAAAAATAGTGATTTATGTACTGATTTTTTGCCTTAAAAGGTTATATTTTTGGCAAAAGTATTATAATTTTGAATTTGGGAATGTTTGTTTACCTCATCTCAACTCAAATTAAAAGGGGAATTGATGGGTTATTGAGATTGCTAGACTAATTTAAAGTCTGCAAAATGAAACAAAATTTTGCATATTTTTTGTCTCATTTTTTAGTTTACTCTTTTTCGGACTAACATCACGGACTTCTTTAATAAGTTTATGAACTAACGAATGTTGGACACCCTTATAACATATAAGTGAAACTGTGGATATGTAGCTCAATAAACTATTTTTATTATAAGCAATTCCTCAGCTGCTAACTTTACGCCAATTTTTGCTTATCAAATTATGAAATTATTGCAATATATTTTTGAACTACATATTCACAATAGCACTGATATATTATTAGAGTGTATAACATTCATTATCCACCGCAATTTCGTTTTCTTCTTGTTCGAATACACGCATACACACACATACTTACAAAGTTATATAACTGAGCTCTTTACTAAGACAATGAACTAACGAATGTTTGACACATTAATAAAATATAAGTGCTTCTGTGGATATGCAGCTCAATCATCTATTTATAATTGTTGCAATTTCTCAATTGTTAACTAAACTCTAACAGCATATCAAAAAAAGCACTGATACTTTATTGGAGTATCCATTATTTGCCATTCGCTAGTTTTCACAAAAACGTAACGATTTCAGTTGATTTTACATCTAAATTTTTTCATAACGGGCTACTTATATGCAAATCGTTTTCTCTGTGTACTATTAAATTATACTACATACATCAACTTCAAATATTTATCAACTTGTTTTTCTATCAATCAATATGTTTAGATTTGGTCGGGTAAGTGGTGCATCAAGGATGAGCACAAATTACTTTCAGAGCTTGGTAATTTAACAACAAATAATGGCAGTAACGCACCCGCTTACTACGAAGTTCCTAATGGATTTCCATCGAACACAATTGCTTGTGGTGTGGGCACTGCTGCCGGCAACGACTCATCCATGTTGTACGATAGCATTGCTACAATATCGCAGACGCAAAGCACCCTATATACACCGCCTATAGGAACCCCAATTGGTTAGTTGACTTTTAAATATGTATAGTATTGTCTTTGCTGCTTTTACCAATAACTAACATTAAGTAGTCATCGTGTTATTTTTGTGCATATAATTTTTTATTTTTATTTATAATTTAAACTTTTTATGAAACTGTGAAACTTTTCGTGAACAAATACTAGGCAGCAGTTCGTTGACGCCCCTAGTGCCCATAAGTTTGCAAGACATGAAATTCAATGCAAATATACAGGAACAAACAATTTCTCCCTTTTATACAGGTAAGAATTTATCCACTTTTTACGATTAGACTCGTATGTGATTCTAAAACAAATAGAGCTTTTCTAGCTATTTAAGTGGGCGAAGTTTTTTTTAATTCTGTCCCTGACTGTACGTAGACTATATTTTGAAAAATTTAAAAAAGTTTATTTTTCTGGCATCTATGCTAAAAATGCTTATGAATGTATGCAACTAAAACAATACTCTTAATGAATTCAATCAGCAATTTCCCTTGAAAATGGTAACTATCCCACAATAACAAGCTTGGAAAACAACAATAGTTCTATGATTGCTAGTGCTATTGACGCAAGCGCTGAGAGCTGTGCTCATTCACCCAGCTTAGTGTCATCTAATGATTCAAGTGTGGAAAGGAACGAACAAAACATTGATGGTACCAACCATCATCTTAAAGAGTCTCTCAACAATTTGGCCAGAGACGAAAATGCCAACAGTAAGAGTCAACGCAATGATTTGGGAAATCATCGGGGGATCGACATCATCCCCATTAATCACCTTATGCCCGAGACAGTGCAGGATCACCAACAGCAACTGATGCCAAACAACAGCAGCACACTAACAACGGCCAATACCCCATCTCTATTACTTCTTCAGCCAAGCGCCAATTGCTCCTTGGTCGACCGACGGTCTGATGTCGATTCAATTGCTACCAATAGCACGGCTATTTATGCCACGCCCACAATGCTTCCAAGTTTTAGCCACTACTCTTCAGGCAAGTTGCTCATTCAAGTCTTGCACTCGTCGCTCACTGCTAGTTCTGTTCTAGCATAAAAACATCCGCACAACACTTGGTGAAGGCACGTTAGGTTTAGCTTCAGTCAAGATAATTTTGAAAAATAATTTTATTAGAATACTAAGATAGCACAATCAGTTAGAGTGACTTATAAAATGAAATTTATTCATATTCATGTATTTATTTTCTTTTATTGTAGTTTGTTAATATGTATATTCTTATCATTATTACTTGTTTCTTCAAATTTAAAATTATACATTGGCTGTAAACCAAATAAATTTTGAATTCTTTTTTTTAGCTTGTGGATCAGTAGTTCCAAGTGCAGATTACACCTATAGTCCTGCATATTCACAGTATGGTGGTGCTTACGGATCATACAGTTATGGTACTAGCAGTGGGCTTATAAGTAAGTAATATACTTACAACTGCAAAATTTTAAATAGCACAACAAAGTTACTTATTCTCTCAGGCCAATAAAAAAAGATCAAGTCTTGCCATTTTTTCAAGTGCGTATTTAACTTTGGCATCCAAAGTTTTGATGTTATTTTTTGGGGGCGTAATCATCTTACTTGTTACCGAATTTTGTATTTTTTTGGGGTCGCTAGTAACTATCTTCATATCAAATTTTGTAACTGTAGCTGAAAAGATGTGTGATATATAAGGATTTATTGATTTTGAGTTATCGCATTTATCGATTTCGAGTATTCGTAGATTTGGCTCGTCCTTAGCCAAGACATTTGCAAAGTTTCAAGACTCCAGCTTGAAGGGTGTGGAAAAAAGTGCGTTCATACAGACGGTCAGACGGACAGACACCATGACGTACATTGCACAAACCCAACGTACTATTTACCTTCGATTTCGAGTGTACAAAAATGTATGGATAAAAACTTATACTTAAAATAGAGGGCTTAAATACGCTCTTAAAAAAATTGTAAAACTTGATGATTGTTTATTGGCCTATAAGAAAATGTAGCTTCGAGGTGCTGTTATAAGCTTCGCATTTGTGTACATAGATATAATATTTAGGCCAACCTCCTTGTATTACAGATTCTTCGTACTATTATGAAAACGGCCAAAGTCAAACGTCTCTTAACCAAGATTTGCGGTCACCCCTAGCTGCAACAAGAGCCAACTCGCTGGTCTCTGCGGCCTCGCCAACTGGTAGTGCGTGCACAAAATCGGAAACATCCGACATATTTCTTGTGTAGATTATGTGTTAATATTTCACCGACCGACTATTATAACAGTCCAAAATTCCAACAGACGTTGTCGAGGCTTAACAGAAAAAGGCAATTCATTTTAAGAGTTCATCGGTTATTCAGGATATAAAAATGAAACTTTTTGCTTAAGCTTTAAAGCAATGTTAAACAACAATTGATAGAAATCGATAAAACGTTGAGCTTTTTGCTTGACATATCCGTTGTTATTTTACCTGGTATAGAAAGACGAACTGAACTCAACGAGAATAATTCTCATACAATTAGTTAATTTGCATTTAATTTTCGATTGGTATGTAAGTATAAATAAGAACACCTAAAAATTCTTAAATATTGGTTAACTTTACAAGTAAAACAATTTTTATTAAATTAAAATAAGCTCTCTTATGGTGACGCTTATGTACCCACGTAGGACATAGGACAAATCTTGATATCATTATGAAATGAAAACAAAAATTGTCAATCTGCTTGTTTGAGAACTATGTTTATAAGTATTGAGGTTTACGTATTGTGGCTAAGTGCAATATGTTGCAGTTTGCTTATTGAATAAAAAATATTGAAATACTTTGTAAGGAAAAACATTGAAACCAAAATTTGTACTAAGGGCAACTTAACCAAAAACTAACCATACAAGCTTTTGATTATGTTTTGATTTATTTATTTATTTATAATTATTCATTCATTAGCTAAGCATAATAATTAAATGTATCTTTGTACTTTTGTATGTTTTAATTGTACATATATAAACTGGGATTGTACATACTGATAATATAATTACGAGTATTATTATAATGATAATACATAGGGATTATTCCTTCCGTTAGTTAATTTCAAAGAAGAAAATGAAAGGTATTTGACATAAGATTATCAATAATCGGTCCTCTAAAAACGAATCGAAAAAATCGTCAAAAGTAGTATCGATCGCATATGCAATTATTGAAATAAAGACATTCAGATATTATATTTTAATTAACTTTATTGATATGCAGATATACTCTTATAAAGATAATAAATTATTGTATTTTAGTGCTCGTGTGTACATCGAACTGAATTTGTACTCGTAAATGTAATTTATTGATCAGTATCTGTAACGGAACCCAATACGTTTTTAAGAAAGCTCATGCCAAATTTTGTATGCAAAAATACATACGTAAATCATGAATTAATGAAAACAGATTTTTCATATCCGACATCAATGTTAATAAGTCAGCTGTTTTTGTATCATCAACCAATAAAATTGTACTTAATATGTAATTTTGCCCTCATAACACACAAGATTTAAAACTGACTTAATGCATTAGAACAACTGTAAATCGGGCGGGTATAGTATTTTAGTTTAGAAAATCCACAGCCACTGAAATTGTTTATTATTATTTTTCTTAGGCAGCTGATTGAGTTAAGCAGCGGACTATTGATTGTGACAAGCAAATAAATGTTAATTTCGACAGATTCGGCAGCAGAAGATTTGTCCCTTTGGTTTATTTTATTTTATAAAATATACTCTTATATCGAAGGTGAAGAGTGTATTGGTATTTTTTTTATACTCGATACTCGGGTTTGTGCAATGTCCGTCATGGTGTCTGTTCGTCTGTCCGTCCGTCCGTATCTTCGCAACTTTTTCCAAAACCTTCAAGTTGGTGACTTGAAACTTTGCAAATGTCTTTATCTATGGCATAGTAAAAAAAGTGGAGCTCTACGATAACTATGGGGCTGGCAAATCGATAAACTTAATATCTCAAAATAGATAAATCCAGCTATTTCATAAGATAGCTAATAACAACCTCCAAAAAACTGCATCAAAAATTTTGTAACCAAAAATGCCTATATCTTCTGCAGTTTTAGAGCTAGAGCCATTGAATTTGGTGCCAAGATAGGTCTTGACGACCCCCAACCAAATTCATAAAAACTTTGGAGGCCACGCCCATCCATACTGCCCTAGCAACCCCAACCGCTCCAACGCTTCGCTAAAAACGGTAATGCGTGTATCTTCTAAGTGTTTGAGCTAGAGTCACCATATTTGGTAGAAAGATAACTGTTAATGACCCTCAAAAAACTGCATCAAAGTATTGGAGCCCCACCAACCCATTCCACCCCCAGCGCCCCCGCGGTTTAATAACAGTACTGCCTATATAATCTACAGTTTTTGAGCTAGAGCCACCAAATTTGGTGCCAAGATTGTTGATGAAGAAACCCAAAAATTTGGCTGCTGCCTCCCACCCATACAGCCACCAGCCCACTTCCACCATATTCTACTAACTTTGAGCTAGAGTCACCAAGTTTTGAAGGATTCCCCATCTGCACCAGAAAATCTTAGAGGCAGCGTATACCCCTGCCGTATCCGCACCCTATTGCAATCAGGTCTCTTTTTATCGGTTTTATTACTGGTATCGAGTATACCACAGTCGGTTGCGTCCGACTGCAACGTTTCTACTTGTTTTGATATGTCCTTCTGTCTTGAAGTACGTGCGCTCCGAGGACAACCTTTAGCTTATAGACTCGAAACTAAGAAATGGAATCCAAAGAGATAATAAAGGAGGAACTTCGCCTAATGGGGACCTAAGAGAAAATTTCTAAATGTCTAGTTAAAGTCCCAGTTAGTTAAACTCTGCATAAAACTAATGCTCTGGTTAAACCAATTTCTTTTTTTCAATGCTATATTAACCTCATTCGTTAAGATACTATCGCATCAATGGTGCTGCTAACCTTACGAGCAAATCAGATGTTTGGTGTGATATATTTTTTGTTTTGTGACTGCCAAATTCTTCTTCTGTTGCAAACTAAAAACGATGATTAAAATTAAATGCGTAAAACATTAGTTTATTGAGCCCGGCTGAAAAATATAAACGGCAACGTGGGAAAAAAGTTTCGGTTGCTGAGGAGCATGTAGTTGTTGATCTTGTGGAGTCGAATCAAAATATTTGGATAATAATAAAATAAATACAATCCAAGTGTCGGCTTGAGTCAGCTGTTTGCCTGACGATGGTCTAAGCGATATTTATAGCGGCTCTTAAACGGAGCATAAATGTTAAGACCTGTTTACGCTTGACTTAAATTTACTTAAATTAAATTAATGAATAGATGCATTTACTTTCGAATTCATTTAACTTAATAAATCAGTGCGGCAGTGCTGTAGAATTATGTTAGCAGTGTTGTTTAACAAGGAAAAATAAACAGCTGTTATCACAAAACAAAACCTGTATTTCATATAATAAATAATATAGATTTTTCAAGTCTTTTGACTTTTTATCATAAGTTAAACTATGATTTTCCACTAAAGTTATTAGCGTATGTTCACCCAATGCGAAGAATACTTTTAAATGTAGCTGACTAACGTTTTACAACACGGTTTTTGATCAGCTGTTTGATTATCAACACTGTTCAACTTAAAACTTAACCTTATACTTTGCAACCTGCAGGTTCAAAATTAAGTTAAGTTAAGAGTGAACGCTTACATTGGGAGCCCTAAAGTAGATTAAGTCAGCTGACTCATAATTTAAGTTAAGTTTATTTACGGCTAGAGTAAACAGACTTTAAAGGCCTGAAAAAAAGTTTTGTAAAAAGTTAGTCAGCTACATTTAAACGTATTCTTTGAAATGAATGAGCAGAAGTTAATAATAGAATTTCAAAAAACTGACTGAGTTTAAATAAGTTGAGAGAATATATTCCTTAGGTCAATTCAGTTTTGTTAAATTAGGTTAAGTTATGTCGAGAGTAAACATGCCTTTACCCAGCACTCAGGCCTCGGTTAAATTTATGTCTCGGCCAGCCCTAAACAAACATTGAGAAACTCAATTTTGACTGAACTTAGGATAGTTACGCTAACCGGACATTGAGAAATCGGGCCTAAGTGTGGGTAAATAGCTGGCTCCTATCCAAAAAAATGGCCATTTATAGTTTTCTGGCCACGTTAACTAACCAACTAATCCAACCATTTGAAAACGGAAATGACGTTGTCTACCACAGCTTTTAAGTGAAAGTCACGAAGTTTTGTGAAAAGCTGGTGAAGTCCTTCAAAGAAGAAAAATGTTTTGAAGGCAACGCTCACACCTCCCATTCCTATACCTCTCTTTGCAAACAAACAACATGCAAAAATTTACAGTCTATTTCAATGCTCGTTGTAATACGTTTTTGGTTGTAAAGTACACCCTTTGATCATTTTCCAGATGTAAAGCCAAGTGAACTACGGTGGGATGTCTTTCATGTATAGGAAACGAAAAGTTACGCCACATCGCCTTGTTACCACTGATATAGCGTCCCATTTGAAATTGAGTGATCTCATCATTTGAATTTTCAGCAGCAACTCCGACCACAGCCATGTCACTATCTTTGTTTGCAGATATATTTGATCGATTTTACGAAATGCCAATATTCAACATTTATGTATGCTTTGAATGTTTTTGAGAGAAACGGAGAAAACGGAACAACCCAACGATTACCTACTTCAATTTCCTGCTGATTCACTTTAACTGTTGTTGACCTTTCGTTGTCATCAGTGGATAATTATAATAATATAGGTAAATTGGATTACCATCATTTCAACTTAAAGTTTCTACAACTAATTGTTTTGGAAAGCGTTGAACATTTTCCATCAACCATACACGTAGAATTTGGATTTAATATCCCACAGGGACCGTGAATCACATTTTTTGTAACAATTTCATGTAACAATGGATCTTTATCATAATCTGGAATTTCAGATATCACATTGTCAATCTGCTGTGCCATACTCACGTACATACGACATAGCATCCTGAGCGTATTCATACATATGTCGAGGACTTCCGACGTATGTTGCTGGGAGAATAGTTGCTTTACCTACATTCTGTGCATTTCCATCAGAATTCACAGCATCAGATGAATGTATTCTTCAGAACGCAGTTTTGCTTTGTTCAACCTGATAAATGTCAATCGTTCAGTTTAACTTTCACGTACATATCCACTGCATATTGATGGAAGAGACGCCGATATTTTAAGATATGATTATCATAATTTTCCCGAACCATCAGTCTGTATGAATAATAATTCATTGAACTAACTTTTTTGTTATTTTCTTAACCTGGAATTGGATTTATTATCTTCATTGAAAAATTACATCCATCTTCACTTTGCCAAAACTAGATAGAATATTGCAGCGCATCATATGATCGATGTGTTAAAAATTTTAGCCGATGTTAGATCACACGGGAGCATGGGTTAACCGTAGAATACGTCTGTCCTTGTGCAACAAAAATTATGAAAGTAAACATAGAATTTATATGATTTTAAATTTATATATATTTAGCATATAAAAAAGCTGAATTGCACATTTATGCTTTACAATACAAAAAGAGTTAATAAAAGTTGTTCAATCTTTTATTGAAATTGGGGGCTGGCAAATTGATGAATTCGATAACTCAAAATCAATAAATCCACCTATTTCGCACGCCCTTACAGCTATAACTACCAAATTGAGAAGATTAAGTCAGCTGACTCATAATTTAAGCTAAGATTATTTAAGTCGACAGTAAACAGACTTTAAAGGCCTGAAAAAAGTTTTGTAAAAAGTTAGTCAGCTACATTTAAACGTATTCTTTGAAATGAATGAGCAGAAGTTAATAATAGAATTTCAAAATCATAGTTTAATATATGATAAAAAGTCAAAAGACTTAAAAAAAATATCCATTATATATTTTTTTGAATGTATTTGTAGTTGAATATGTGATAACAGCTGTATAGTTACTTTGATTAACAACACTGCCAACATAATTCTACAGCACTGCCAAACTGACTGAGTTTAAATAAGTTGGGAGTATATATTCCTTAGGTCAATTCAGTTAAGTTATGTCGAGAGTAAACATGCCTTTACCCAGCACTCAGGCCTCGGTTAAATTTATGTCTCGGCCAGCCCTAAACAAACATTGAGAAACTCAATTTTGACTGAACTTAGGATAGTTACGCTAACCGGACATTGAGAAATCGGGCCTAAGTGTGGGTAAATAGCTGGCTCCTATCCAAAAAAATGGCCATTTATAGTTTTCTGGCCACGTTAACTAACCAACTAATCCAACCATTTGAAAACGGAAATGACGTTGTCTACCACAGCTTTTAAGTAAAAGTCACGAAGTTTTGTGAAAAGCTGGTGAAGTCCTTCAAAGAAGAAAAATGTTTTGAAGGCAACGCTCACACCTCCCATTCCTATACCTCTCTTTGCAAACAAACAACATGCAAAAATTTACAGCCTATTTCAATGCTCGTTGTAATACGTTTTCGGTTGTAAAGTACACCCTATGATCATTTTCCAGATGTAAAGCCAAGTGAACTACGGTGGGATGTCTTTCATGTATAGGAAACGAAAAGTTACGCCACATCGCCTTGTTACTACTGATAAAGCGTCCCATTTGAAATTGAGTGATCTCATCGTTTGAATTTTCAGCAGCAACTCCGACCACAGCCATGTCACTATCTTTGTTTACGTGCTTGCAGATATTTATTATTTATTGAAAACCAATCATAAGGTTAAAACCTTGTGATAAGTGAAATTAACTAGCAATGGCTGCCGTGGCCTTCAGCTAGATTTAAGTGCTTAAATTAAAAGAGCCTTTCGATTGTCCAGTAAATTATTAGCTTAATAATATTATCTATGTCTTAATTTTTACTAAGCGTTTTGTTTATGACTATGTGTACAGTTTTATAAAGTAATTTTAGTTTTTATAAGGAGTTGTAAACAATGTTGTAAGAGTAAGAGTTTTTTTTTTTTTTTAATTCATTGTTCATATTTCGCTGTATAATTTTGCTTTCCTTAAAAATTTGATGATTTTGTGAATGTTTTCTTCTGATGGGTTTCCTAACATATCTAATGGATTGTTGTTTCCGAAAATTTCGTTTTTAGTATTAAGTAACGTGGGGCAAGAGTTAAATATATGTCTTATTTTGAGGGTAGTATTTGACTGGCAAAAAGGACAAGTAGGTTGTATATTAGGGCTAAACTTATGTTGGTGAGTTAGTCTAGTGTGACCTAATCTCAGGCGGATTATTTTGATTTGGTCCGATCGTGAAATGTCGTTTTGTAAAGTTTTGTTTAGGTAGTCTTGTACGTGTTTTAAGTTTTTGTTAACGTCACGGTACCATATGTTGCACTGGGAGATTCGCTATTTTAATTGAGAAGAGAGTTGGTTTTTGAGATATTTGTTTATGTCATTATAGTTATAATTAGGTGTAAGAATTAAGGGCATACGCGTGGAAGCTTTAGCCATGTGGTCAGCTAGCTCGTTACCGTTAATGGCAGCGTGTCCAGGGATCCATATTAATTTGACTCTATGGGAGAGGGTGGTTAATAAGGATCTGACTAAGGAGGAATAATATTCATTATTGTTTAAGTTGGATATGGCGTCTAAAGCTGACATGGAATCAGAGCATAGGACAAATGCTCCCTTCATCGTTTTAATTAATTTTATGGCTTCTAGGATTGCAATAATTTCTGATGAAAAAACAGAAGAATAATGTGGAAGATTGCCGTATTTGAGTGTGTGTGTTTCAGTAGTTATAGCATAGCCGGAAGTATTGTTTTGTTGTGATCCGTCAGTGAAGATGAATGTGTGTTTCTTATATTCGTTTTTGATTCTAGAGAAATGCTGTCTGTATATGTGGGTAGGGGTACTTTTTTTGCTATGTATGCGGAGAGAGGTGTCTATTATTTCTTGAGGTAGTAGCCAGGGAGGTTGAATGAATGGAATTTTGTGTGGTAGGTGAGGGAGACAGTTGGATTGAGATATGAGAATTGTTCGTTCTATTGATGCAATGAGTTTTTTGTTGGGGTGTATTTTGTGTTGTCTAATAATTCTCGCAATGGGGGTGTCTGCGGAGGTTAATAAGCTCTTAGATAGTTTTGCTGATAGAAGGTCTCGTTTTAGTTCTATTGGAGCAATGTTTGCTTCAAAGAGCATGTTATTTATGGGTGTTGAGCGGAATGCACCAAGTGACATTCGAATGGCAGAGTTTAACGGTGTTTTTATTTTGTTAAGAATCGATTTGGGTGAGGAGCCATTAATGAACAGTGCATAATCTATTTTAGATACTATTGTTGCTTTTGTAACTGTTATGAGAATATGAGAATTGCAGTTAAATCTGGCACTAGAAAGACATTTAACAATATTTAAACTTCTAGACAAATATGCTCTAAGCCTATTCACGTGGGTATGCCATGTATATCTTCTGTTTATTGTTAGTCCCAGAATTTTCACAGATTCGACTGAAGCGACTTGCGTGTTGTTAAAAGAAATGTTGCATAAACAATTCTTTTTTCTGCATATGTGCAGGTGTTGACACTTGTTTGGTGATAGTATGGCTCCAGAGTATGAGCACCAATTTTCTATGTTTTGAAACAATTCGTCTAAGCTGTAGCATAAATTTTTGTTTTTGTTAAAATTGATTAAAAGGAAGAAATCATCTGCATACGCACTGAATTTGATATCTTTTTGAATTGATATTAGGGTAGCGAGTTTATTGTATGCTATGAGAAAAAGTATAACTGATAGGGGTGAGCCTTGTGGTATACCGTTCATTAATGGAAAACTGTTGGAAATTTGAGATACTATTCTCACGACAAGTTTTCTATTTGACATAAAGTTTTTAACGTATTTTATTATTTTGGGTCCTATTTTCCATTCTATTAATTGGTCGATTATTGTGTGGACTCCGATGCGGTCGAAAGCCTTTGAAAAGTCTAGAGTGATGATTGAGGAGTGCCGTTTGGCGCTTAAAGATTTAGTAATAAGAAAATCAGCAAAGAGAAGGCTCTCAATGACTGACTTTCCTTTTTTAAACCCAAATTGGTTTGGGTGAAGTAAATTCTTTTGGGTTGTGAACCACCAAATTCTTTTGGCTATTATTTTGTCTAATGTCTTGGCTAAGCAGCAGTTTAGTGATATTGGTCTGTATGAAGATATTTCTGTTTTATTAAGGCTGGGCTTAAGTATGGGTATAATACAGCTGGATTTATAGTTCTGGGGAATAGAGTTGTTGAATATATTGTTAAAGTGGTTAACTATTCTTTCTTTAAGTGAGCTCGAAACATTTTTAATCATTTCATATGATATTCTATTAAGCCCTGGCGTTGACCCTTTTAGCGACTGTAAGCTAGTTTGGAGTTCAATAAGTGTGATTTTTTTTTCTATAGGTTGTGCTGGACGTTGGAGCGGGTAGTTTGTGTTGAAAGTATTATATTTGTGAACTACAAAATTGTTGCTAAATTTGTTGTCGTCTGAGAGATCTGACCAGTGTTTAGCGAAAACATCGGCTATTGTTCTTCTGGATGTTTCAATTTGGTTATTAAATGGGTTATGTAGGCAGTGGATATTTTTGCTAGGATTTAATCCGCAGAAAAGTCTTATATTTGACCATATTTTGGCAGTTGGTGTTGAAGGGTCGATTGTCGAAGTAAATTTAAGGGTAGATTCCCTTTTGCTTAACTTCAATTCTCTTCTGAAGACCGCATTGGCGCGTTTGTATTCTATTATATTTTCAGTATTTATTTGGCGTTTTAAAATTTTCCATGCTTTATTTTTTTTTTATCGTAGCTCGGTTAAAGTTTTACTCCACCAGGGAACGTTAGGAATTGATTTTTTAGGAGTAGACTGTGGGATAGTGTTGTGAGCACTTACTAAAATGATTTTGTTTATAGAAGCGGCTACTTTGTTGATGTTATTGCTTAACTGCAAAAGGAGTCCCAGTTTGCTTCTTTGGTCTTAAAGATTGGCCTAGAAATGTTTTCTGTAGTGGGGGTTGGGAACAGGGATATGAGGATTGGAAATTGATCGCTACCACAGAGTTCATTGAAAATTTTCCAATTTGTGTAGGGCGCAATTTGTGGAGAACATAATGACAAGTCTATGTGAGTAAATGTATTGTGAGTTGAGTAGTGTGTGGGCGATTTGTCGTTAAGAATTAGGTACTGAGATTGATATATATATAGAGCCAAAATATTACCTCTTCTGTTATTGCGGAGGGACCCCCAATTGGTGTGCCAACTGTTAAAGTCTCCCGTTATTAGGGCGTTAGTTTGGTTGCTAAAGGTATTTTCTAGATTTTTATGGGAGAATGATTTGCTTGGAGGAATGTAAACAGAAAATATTGAGAGTTTTTGTTTTGATGTTATTTCTACAGCGACGTTTTCAAAGCATTTGGAGCGCAGCCGCAAGGATAAGGACGGCAAATTCCGTTTGATTCTTGTCGAGTCGAGAATTCACCGCCTGGCTCGCTACTACAAGACAAAGAGCGTGCTGCCCCCCTACTGGAAATACGAATCCAGCACCGCATCTGCTCTTGTTGCCTAAGTTTTCAATATGTGAGTGCATACATTGTGAATGTACGAGAAAATCAAACAAATGAAAATAAAACAAAAGAACCTTATTTAGAATATTGAATAGAATTGTGCACTAGGATTCCAGCTCCACCGAATCTGTTGGAGGCAGGGCATGTTACTATATTGTAATTAACAGGGATGGGGAAATTGTTTTTATCAAATATGTGGGTTTCTTGTAACGTAATTATTTGAGGTTTTTGTTCTTTGATTTAAAAATTAGTAGCTCACTATAGTTATTGACATATCCTTTAATATTCCATTGCAGGACTTTTAAAGACATGTTGAAATTATGGATTTAAGGTATAGTGTAGGAAATATACATTTTTGGGTGCTGATTTTTGGTGAGCTAGTTTAAGTGTGTATTGAAACGATCTCGGTTGGACCGACGGAAGCAGGGCCCATCCAGCCCCTCCGCACAACAGCACATTGCTGAATATTAGTCAAATAATGTTTAGAATCTCACCCATTTCCGGAAACCAATGAAATGTAATGGTTGTGGTGGCGGTACCAATGGCGTCAATTTGACTTGACCGCTCGCGCAACACAAACTGCAAACTGTACTCGATTTCTTCGTTATAATTGAATGCAGCTCGATAGAGGTTAAACGCAACATTTCGATTGCCTCGATTCCGTTGAACTTCAATCCTCGCTTCGTTGTTCGTTGTTAGTCATCATTGCAGCATGGCGAGTTCTGCGACTTACGATTGTACGTCGAATTGCTAGCATTTTCTAAAGATTTTTTTTGGTCTCGGCACGGGTTTTGACATGAACCGACTTTCACTCACGGATTCAAATTAAAAAATTTATTTTAGTTCCGCACACAATAAACTGGTTTGACTGATTGTTAAAATTTCTAACTACACTTTACTATCTCTAAATATATTTTGAAAAGCAAATTGACACAGCATTCAAAAGCAACTGTTCACGTATACAAAAAAGTTAAAAATTTCCTATTACCGCGCAATTTTTTAAAATTTTTCTTCGATGAGGTAACAAACACAACAAAAAACAAGTAGTAACGTTGCATACCGACTGCGGTATACTCGATACCAGTAATAAAACAGATTAAAAGCGACCTGATTGCAATGGGGTACGATGCCTCAAAGAATGTCTGGTGTAGATGGGGATGCCAAAAAGCTATCTTCCCGCCAAATTTGGTGACTCTAGCCAAAAGTTTGTTTTAGAAAGGGGGCTGGGGCCGCTATGGGGGCGTAGCATCCAAATTTTTGCTGAAGATCTGTGTATCATGTAAATTGCTATCCTCCTACCAAATTTGGTGACTCTAGCTTAAAGCTAGTAAAATATGGGCGAAGGGGGCTGGGGCCGCTAGGGGGGCGTGGCATCCAAATTTTTGCTGAAGATCTGTGTATAATGTCAATTGCTATCCTCCTACCAAATATAATGACTCTAGCTCAAAGTTAGTAGAATATGGCGGAAGGGTGGCTGGGGGCAACAATCTTGGCTCCAAATTTGGTGGCTTTAGCTCAAAAGCTGTGGATAAAATAGGCATTTTTGATGGGGGGGCGTAGCTCCAAAACTTTGATGCAGTTTTTTGGAGGTTGTTAGTAGCTATCTTCTCCCCAAATTTTTGTTGTTCTAGCTGTACGGACTTATGAAATAGCTGGATTTAACGATTCTGAGTTATCGAGATTATCGATTTGCCAGCCCCCTAGTTATCGTAGAACTCCAATCTTGAATTTTTTATTTACTATGCCATAGATTAAGACAATAGTAGCAAAGTTTCAAGTCTCTAACTTGAAGGGCACTGCACTACTGAATACACTTTCGTAATTTGTGTGCATCTTTACATAACTGTATGCCAATGATTGTTAGAAAGTGTCATAGGGTAAAAATTGGGAAGAGTATGTATGATCAGCAATAGCAAAACTGATATTTGACTGCCTTGGAAGACAAAAATCTTGTTGTTTTATTGTTTTATTTTACTCAAGCGCAATAATGGGGGAAGAAAAATAGTTTTGTGGACAAGTGCTTGCAGAAGCCTAGTTTTTAGCTCAAGATACTTGGTTGGCTAGGTGCATATCAGTTGCTAGTCCAAGTGTTTTGTGGGGTAGGACAGGTATCAAAAGGTCATATAACGCAATATACGCAAGGCAGGCAAGCTTTCGTTCATATCCAAGAATCTTATTTATTTCAAAAATAAACAGGCTTCTGCAAATACTTCTCCTGTATTTATTTGTTGGTATGTTACTTTGTTTGTGTGTTTTAATCGTAGTTAAATGTTATGATAAAACAGATGTCAGCAGCAGGTGGTTTTGTTGAGTTAGAAGTTCTAACTTAAAACAACCAAATCAACAATAAAGACTTCTTTCTCTTTTTGTTTTCCAAGGCAGTCAAATATCACTTTTGCTGCTGCTCATCATACATACTCTTCCCAGTTTTTCCTTTATGACACTTTCTAACAGCCCTTGCTATACAATAATGCAAAGATGTACACAAATTACGAAAGTGTATTCAGCGAAGCATTTGTAATGTTCAGTTGCCGAAAACTCGGAATAAAGTTAAGTAGAATAAAAAAATAGACAGAGAAACTGGAGAAAGATAAACTAAATTCAATAAACTATTCTTTTCGTTTTTATACTCGATACCGAAGGTAAAGAGTATATTGGGTTTGTGCAATGTCCGTCATGGTGTCTGTCCGTCTGTCCGTCCGTATGTTCGCAACTTTTTTCCACACCCTTCAAGTTAGAGACTTCAAACTTTGCAAATCTCTTTATCTATGGCATAGTAAATTAAAGTGTCAAGATTGGAGTTCTACGATAACTAGGGGGCTGGCAAATCGATAAACTCGATAACGCAAAATCGATAGATGCAGCTATTTCGCAAGCCCTTACAGCTAGAACTACCAAATTTGGGGAGAAAATAGCTACTACCAACTCCCAAAAAACTGCATCAAAAATTTTGGAGCCACGCCCACCCATACCGCCCCCAGCCCCCCCGCAGTTTAACCCCAAGAATGCCCATGTCTTCTACAGTTTTTGATCTAGAGCCATCAAATTTGGTTCCAAGATAGGTGTTGACGATCCCTAATCAAATTCATAAAAACTTTGGATGCCAAGCCCAGCTGTACTGCCCTATCCGCCCTCAACCACCCCAACGCTTCGTTAACGGTAGTGCGTGTATCTTCGAAAGTGTTTGAGCTAGAGTCTCAATATTTTGTAGGTGGATAACTGGAATAGACCCCCCAAAAACTGCATCAAAGTTTTGGGGCCCCACCTATCCATTCCGCCCCCAGCCCCCTCGCAGCTTAAAAACAGAAATGCTTATATCTATTACAGTTTTTAAGCTAGAACCACCAAATTTTGTGCAAAGATAGATGATTACAACCTCCAAAACATGCATAAAAACTTTGGATGCCACGCCAATCCATACTGCCCAAGCTGCCCCAAACCGCCCCAATGCTTCACTAAAAACGGGAATGCGTGTATTTTCCAAAGAGTTAAAAATTTGGTAGGAAGATAGCTGTTAACGATCCCCAAAAAACTGCATCAAAAATTTGGAGCCACGCCCCCCCCGTTCCCTAGCCCCTTGCATTTTGAAATCAAAAGTGCCTATATTTTCCACAGCTTTTGAGCTAGAGCCGCCAAATTTGGTGCCAAGATTGGAAGTGAAGAAACCCAAAAATTTTGGATGGCGTTCCCACCCATACCGCCCCCAGCCCCCCTTCCACCATATGCTACTAACTTTGAGCTAGAGTCACCAAATTTGGTATGAGGATAGCAATTAACATCATAAATAGATCTGCAGCAAAACTTTGGACGCTACGCCCCCCCATACCAGCCCCCACCCCCCTTCCACCATATTCTACTAACTTTGAGCTAGAGTCACCAAATTCGGTATGAGGATAGCAATTAACATCACAATCAGATCTGCAGCAAAACTTTGGACGCCACGCCCCCCATACCAGCCCCCAGCACCTTGCCCCCCTTCTACCATATTCTACTAACTTTGAGCTAGAGTCACCAAATTCTGTTTGAGGATAGCAATTGACATCATAAATAGATCTACAGCAAAAGATTGGATGCCACGCCCCCCCTTACCAACCCCAGCCCCCCTTCCCACAAATTTTACTATTTTTGAGCTAGAGTCACCAAATTTGGGAGGAAGATAGATTTTTGGCATCCCCATATGCACCAGACAATCTTTGAGGCAGCCTACACCCCTGCCGTATCCACACACCATTGCAATCAGCTCTCTTTTAATCTGTTTTACTACTGGTATCGAGTATACCGCAGTCGTTTCTACTTGTTATGCTTGTATATAGCAATCAAACAGGTACAAACGGCTGTTAACACATCGCTCGTGAGTTCTAACACTCATTAGTTTTTTTTATTTTTATTTTATCATTTAAACTTTTTATGAAACTGTGAAACTTTTCTTGAACAAATACTAGGCTGCAGTTCGTTGACGCCCCTAGTGCCCATAAGTTTGCAAGACATGAAATTCAATGCAAATATACAGGAACAAACAATTTCTCCCTTTTATACAGGTAAGAATTAATCCACTTATTACGATTAGACTCGTATGTGATTCTAAAACAAATAGAGCTTCTCTAGCTATTTAAGTGGGAGAAGTTTTTTTTAATTCTGTCACTGACTGTACGTAGACCATATTTTGAAAAATTTAAAAAAGTTTATTTTTCTGGCATCTATGCTTATGAATGAATGCTTATGAATGTATGCAACTAAAACAATACTCTTAATGAATTCAATCAGCAATTTCCCTTGAAAATGGTAACTATCCGACAACAACAAGCTTGGAAAACAACAATAGTTCTATGATTCTATGAGTGCTATTGACGCAAGCGCTGAGAGCTGTGCTCATTCAATCAGCTTAGTGTCATCTAATGATTCAAGTGTGGAAAGGAACGAACAAAACATTAATGGTACCAACCATCATCTTAAAGAGTCTCTCAACAATTTGGCCAGAGACGAAAATGCCAACAGTAAGAGTCAACGCAATGATTTGGGAAATCATCGGGGGATCGACATCATCCCCATTAATCACCTTATGCCCGAGACAGTGCAGGATCACCAACAGCAACTGATGCCAAACAACAGCAGCACACTAACAACGGCCAATACCCCATCTCTATTACTTCTTCAGCCCAGCGCCAATTGCTCCTTGGTCGACCGACGGTCTGATGTCGATTCAATTGCTACCAATAGCACGGCTTCCAAGTTTTAGCCGCTACTCTTCAGGCAAGTTGCTCATTCAAGTCTTGCACTCGTCGCTCACTGCTAGTTCTGCTCTAGCATAAAAACATCCGCACAACACTTGGTGCAGTCACGTTAGGTTAAGCTTCAGTCAGGATAATTTTGAAAAATAATTTTATTAGAATACTAAGATTGCACAATCAGTTAGAGTGACTTATAAAAATAAATTTATTCATATTCATGTATTTATTTTCTTTTATTGTAGTTTGTTAATATGTATATTCTCATTATTATTCCTTTTTTCTTCAAATGTAAAATTATACATCGGCTGTAAGCAAAATAAATTTTGAATTCCTTTTTTTAGCTTGTAGATCAGTAGTTCCAAGTGCTGATTACACCTATAGTCCTGCATATTCACAGTAGGGTGGTGCTTACGGATCATACAGTTATGGTACTAGCAGTGGGCTTATAAGTAAGTAATATACTTACAACTGCAAAATTTTAAATAGCACAACGAAGTTACTTATTCTCTCAGGCCAATAAAAAAAGATCAAGTCTTGCCATTTTTTCAAGTGCGTATTTAACTTTGGCATCCAAAGTTTTGATGTTATTTTTTGGGGGCGTAATCATCTTACTTGTTACCGAATTTTGTATATTTTTGGTAGTAACTATCATATGTGGGATATATAAGGCATTATCGATTTTGAGTTATCGCATTTATCGATTTCGAGTATTAGTAGATCTGGCTCGTCCTTAGCCAAGATATTTGTTTGTTTCAAGACTCTAGCTTGAAGGGTGTGGAAAAAAGTGCGTTCATACAGACGGTCAGACGGACAGACACCATGAAGTACATTGCACAAACCCAACGTACTATTTACCTTCGATTTCGAGTGTACAAAAATGTATGGATAAAAACTTATACTCAAAATAGAGGGCTAAAATACGCACTTAAAAAAAAAAACTAATTAGTGTTAGAACTCATGAGCGATGTGTTAACAGCCGTTTGTACCTGTTTGATTGCTATATAAGTTAAGAACTAAGTAAGCTACACTTTGTATTGACCTAATTATTAAGTAGCTTTACATAAACAATGCTGATGCGCCACAATATAGTTCAGCGCTCTGCGCTATAAACGTCTTGTTGCAATATGCTGACACTGCTTATTTGCAGCGACGTGGAATGTTGAGTCGGCTTGCCGACTATGACTTTGTGGCGTGATACATTGTGAGCAGAGGGTAATGTTTAGCTTAAGAGTCTTTGTAAAATTAGTTCTGTTCTCGTCGTCAATTAAAGAAGAATAAATGTTATTACAAATGTTACTCCGGCTTTGCCGCATATAACTGATTTGTTTAATTTATTATAACCAACTAAGTCTCTAGGCTAGTGGTTAAAGGACATAACTAACTCCTTAGTGATTATCTTGCCGCTTAAGCGAGCAAGGTAATAACCTACAACAAATATATATATTTCACCGGACACCTGCCATCTACGTGGGACCATCGAGTGAACCTTTATCAACACACACACGTCGCTGGACATCTGCAAGCTACGTGGGAAGCTGAAACTAATTAATTGGCGCCCAACTTAAAATTAGAACCTACGATCTAACAAACACATGTAAGTTCAACAAAGTGAATTCATTGGCATGTTTAATTTTTTTTTTTTTTTTTTTTGGGATTCAGTTTGATTTTATTTAAGATCTGAGTCGATAGTTGTCAACTATA